>OU426990.1:20652141-21965376 GCA_911387755.1 Chrysotoxum bicinctum | reverse complement strand
GGGTTGAAAGTGGGTTGAAAATGGGTTGAAAATGGGTTGAAAATGGGTTGAAAATGGGTTGAAAATAGGTTGAAAATGGGTTGAAAGTTGGTTGAAAATGTGTTGAAAATGGGGTGAAAATGGGTGGAAAGTTGGTTGAAAATGGGTTGAAAATGGGTTGAAAATGGGTTGAAAATACAGTGGACGCTCGTTAACTTGAACACGGACAAAACCAGGGCTGTTCAAGCTATAGGATTGTGCAAGTTACTGGATCAAGTTAAAAAATTGTTGTTTTTATTTAATAATGATTTATTTTAATGATTTTAAAACATAAATAATAATAATATTAATAAATAATTTAAATTGAAACTTTTTTTGATTCCTAAATACGCACGTGTTCAAATGAAATTCAGAAATTCACCGATTATGAAGAATAAAGCCTTATACGGAAATACTAAGGAAATTTCCTGGGTTTCTCCTTTACAAAAAACGTTTGCTTTCTGCACCAACATCCCAGGTACCTTGCATAAATTCAAAAATTTAAGAAATTCAATATTAAACTTTGTTCAAGTTACAGAGTTCGCATATGTAAATTTTACTTGTTCAACATATAGAGTACTTAGGGGAAAAATTCAAGGTATTGAGTCCTAAAAATAGTCCGTTCAAGGTATAGAATGCGTAAAGGGAAAAAATATTTGTTCAAGTTATTGGAATGTTCAAGTTATCGTATGTTCAAGTTAACGAGAGTCCACTGTAGGTTGAAAATGGGTTGAAAATGGGTTGAATATGGGTTGAAAATGGGTTGAAAGTGGGTTGAAAATGGGTTAAAAGTGGGTTGAAAATGGGTTGAAAATGGGTTGAAAATGGGTTGAAAATGGGTTGAAAGTTGGTTGAAAATGGGTTGAAAATGGGTTGAAAATGGGTTGAAAGTGGGTTGAAAATGGGTTGAAAATGGGTTGAAAGTTGGTTGAAAATGGGTTGAAAATGGGTTGAAAGTGGGTTGAAAATGGGTTGAAAATGGGTTGAAAGTTGGTTGAAAATGGGTTGAAAATGGGTTGAAAGTGGGTTGAAAATGGGTTGAAAATGGGTTGAAAGTTGGTTGAAAATGGGTTGAAAATGGGTTGAAAGTTGGTTGAAAATGGGTTGAAAATGGGTTGAAAATGGGTTGAAAATGGGTTGAAATTAGGTTGAAAATGGGTTGAAAATGGGTTGAATATGGGTTGAAAATGGGTTGAAAGTGGGTTGAAAATGGGTTGAAAGTGGGCTGAAATGGGTTGAAAATGGGTTGAAAATGGGTTGAAAATGGGTTGAAAGTTGGTTGAAAATGGGTTGAAAATGGGTTGAAAGTGGGTTGAAAATGGGTTGAAAATGGGTTGAAAATGGCTTGAATATGGGTTGAAAATGGGTTGAAAATGGGTTGAAAATGGGTTGAAAATGGGTTGAAAATGGGTTGAAAGTTGGTTGAAAATGGGTTGAAAGTTGGTTGAAAATGGGTTGGAAATGGGTTGAAAATGGGTTGAAAATGGGTTGGAAGTGGGTTGAAAATGGGTTGAAAATGGGTTGAAAATGGGTTGAAAGTTGGTTGAAAATGGGTTGAAAATGGGTTGAAAGTGTTTTGAAAGTGGGTTGAAAATGGGTTGAAAATGGGTTGAAAATGGGTTGAAAATGGGTTGAAAGTTGGTTGAAAATGGGTTGAAAGTGGGTTGAAAATGGGTTTAAAATGGGTTGAAAATGGGTTGAAAGTTGGTTGGAAATGGGTTGAAAATGGGTTGAAAATGGGTTGAAAATAGGTTGAAAATAGGTTGAAGGTGGATTGAAAGTTGGTTGAAAATGGGTTGAAAATGGGTTGAAAATGGTTGAAAGTGGGTTGAAAGTGGGTTGAAAGTGGTTTGAAAATGGGTTGAAAATAAGTTGAAAATGGGTTGAAAGTGGGTTGAAAATGGGTTGAAAGTTGGTTGAAAATGGGTTGAAAGTGGGTTCAAAGTGGGTTGAAAGTGGGTTGAAAATGGGTTGAAAGTGGGTTGAAAGTGGGTTGAAAATGGGTTGAAAATGGGTTTAAAATAGGTTGAAAATGTGTTGAAAGTGGGATAAAAGTGGGTTGAAAATGGGTTGAAAATGGGATAAAAGTGGGTTGAAGATGGATTGAAAATAGGTTGAAAATGGGTTGAAAATGGGTTGAAAATGGGTTAAAAGTCGGTTGAAAATGGGTTGAAAGTAAGTTGAAAATGTGTTAAAAGTTATTTTGTTAGCTTTTATTCATTTTACCACTTAAAACACAAAACTGAATGAACGCAAAAAAATTACTAAATTACTAAATAGCTAGGCCAAATGCGTGCAAGTATCCACCCACCAACCTCATGCGCGACACTGTTTGATGAATAGAAAAGATACATGGATGCATTTTGTCGCACGCTACGCAGGTATTGAAATATTTTAATTTTAAAAACTGTTGCAGTTTGTGAGACCGCTACGCTGGAAGGTGGTTAAGAGTTAAGAAGCTTCTGCATAAAAAATATCAGTTTTCAATAAGTTTAGCTGTTAAGTCAGAAAATACAAAATAAAAAAAAAGGTATATTTGAATTTTTCCAACCAAAATAAATATTTTTGTTAATATTTAATAACCATGTATCGGAAGAAAACTTTGAAAAAGCAGTTTTAGGAAAAAATAAAATTTACTTTGCATCAAAAAATTTCTTGTGTCAGATGTATTTTGAGCCTACAATAAAAGGAATACGATTTCTTGGGAAATTACTAAAAATCGATAAGTACATAATTCTAAGAAATTTGATTCACATGTGAAGGCTATTTAACCCCGAGCAGACAGATTAACAAAATTTTACGTGTTTTTTATTGAGCAAAACCTCGGGCTCAACTCTTTTTCGATGCATAATTTTCCATAGTAGTTATAAGTTTATTGCAAGTAAAAAAATGTCGATCCACCCAGAAAAGAAATGATCCTTGGGTTAGTAGATTTTACAAAAAGAACTTACTTACCTCTGGCGAGGCCAATTTGCCGTTCTAATATCACTAAAAAGGCAGAAGATCGTATGACGAGTAATTTACGCACTCCGGAAAAAGGTGACCGAAATTTCATTCTAAAAACAGCAACGAGAAAAGAGCACTCATCAAAGCATCAACCGGAATATTATTAAAAAAAACCAAGGAACTTGTTATTGATTTTAATATTGTAACGAAAACTTTTCGACACAGTGATAGTAACCTAGTTACCGAAGTACATGGAGTTACAGATTTTTTTCAAGAAGCTGCTAAACAGGCATTATGTGAAGTGAACAAAAAGAAAACAAGAAAACAAAATTCTAGTTAAAAAAAGTTCCAGAGTTCCGCAACCGAATAGTAAGAAGAAAAAGACTAAATTGTAAAAAAACTAAAGAAGAAAAAGTCCACTCAAAAGTCATTTAAATCGGTTAATGTCGCAAGTAAGATCCTATCGGACGTTTCTGCAAGCATTTTAAGTGCTTTGACAGTTGCTCAATCAGTGAGGAGCAGTGCGTATTTCGGCCCACTTTGCCAGCTCTAACTTAGACCAAATCCTTACACTGAAAAAGATCCTAGAAAACTCTAATGAATTTACAAGTTTAAGATAGCTTGAAAAGTAAACATTTACTTAACGAATGACATCTTAGAAAATCCGATTCGATAAAGAAAAGGTCTAGGAAATGGTTGCTACTTCGGTCAAATAGGCTTTCAACTCTTTACGCGTAAGACAAGACGAAGAGTAAGCTCTTTGTAGTACCAGTCCTGCTACTACGGTACTGCCTCTTGTGATGAAGTAACAAATCATCAAAGCTTATAGTGAAAAGTGTTTTTGATCTTAGCCGTTTGGACTGGGCTGAAAATCTCCTTCACTCCTGCCTACAAAGTCAAAAGGTTCAGTTTCTTAACAAGCCGTTGTGCCTCTAATACTATTTAGTTTTTCTTAGAGTTAAAATAGTTTTATTTTTTATTTAATCAAAAAACACTTTACCATTCATTTTTAAACTTTTTTGGTTACGAACATTTTAAAAACTCCAAAAAATTTATAAATTAGCTATGTACCGAGCTTACCAAAAGCTCAAAATTCCAAATTTTGTCTATCTTACATCTTGATAGGATCTAGTATCTTAATAATCTAATCCTTGATTTCAATCAAATTTCAATTTGAATCCTTGTTAAATCAAGATGTGAAATAATGATAATTTAATATTTCAATTTGAATCGTCTTGCTTGTATAAAATAAGGCATTTTACACATTCTACTCGTCGTTTCATGCTCAAAGAAATCACAAATCAGAATTTAATTTGACTGTTATTGTTTCTATATCTTCCTTCATAAGGATACGTTGTCTGTCTGCCTCCCCGTTTTTTTTAATGCTGAGTTTGTTTCAGTTGAGAACAAAAATTCAATTTATTATTGAAAATTTCAAGCTCAAAGGATTTACTCTAGCACTGTAATATTGAACTCTACAACTCGTCGAAATATGAAAATACAAAAGTAATATCTTTTTGCATCTACTCTCTATCCAAGCCAAGTACGTAAATATGTGAAAGAAAAATCAATATTTTAAAGGATTTTATGTGTTTGATGAAAATCGAGAAAGATAACTTCTCATAACACAGAAGTTTCATTGTTTTTTTTGCTCGTGTTTTATTTCTCTTTCATTTTGCCACTTAGGATTGTATGTACCCGCTTTACTAAAAACGATTCTACTTAGACCCGTCCTTGCTGGATTTTCTACTCTTTACATAGTTTTTTTCTTACTATTTGTCAATAAATTGTATTTCCTTAACCTATACTTGAGTATTTGAACAGATTTATTTATTTCCGAAAGACTTTCCCAACAGACAAGTTGAATTCAAGGCCTCAGCGAATTCCTTTTCCTCCTTCACATAAGGTTTTCGTATGTTAGATACGGGTAGATATACCCGTTCAAGGCAAAATGGCATAAACAGAAAATACGTGACTTGAATCGTTTGCCGCATTTGTTGAATTCCATGATAAGCTATGGCGTCTAGGACAACAGTTTTAGTGGTGGCAGAATGGCCGGATTGATTCAAAGGATGACGATATGTGTATGTACATATGTATGTTGAATTATAGGAAATCTACACGAGGACGTATAAGGAATGTTTCTCGTTTTGATGCACAAAATTTTTTTAACATGGATTTTTTGTAAAAAGATAAAGGTTTCTTCCTAAGGTCTGGGGTTGTTTTGCATTTTTCAATAATAACAGATAAATCTAACGGCATCAAAACAAAAATTGTAGGTATCGGAATATTTAAAAAAAATTTTTTTGATATATTTTTGACTTCCTAAATTACATCAAATATTTTTATATCATAGAAACTTGTATATCAAATCAAAGCTCAAAAAGATTACTCTATAACAATAAAGCGAAAGTTTTCCAATTTCAAAGTGAAAAGATAAACTTCTGTTGCTCTATTTTCCTTGTTTTATTTTTTCCCTTAGGCCTTCCATTTTGACAGCATTTATAAACGTGCCTTTCGTTATCGTTGTACCTTTGGACTTTAATTACAACAAGTCAAGTTAAGTTACCAGTATACGAACTTTTTTGAATTCACATCACGTTTATTTACAAAGAAAAAAAAACTGCCAAGGAAGGTAAGCACAAATATTTATAGACATACAGTTTTCACCCTTTTTCTTTATTTCCGTTCGTGTTAAATCATAAATCACTAGAAAAGAACAAAACAAAAAATCAGACAAATCGGGATCTTTTACTTCAAAGCAATTTAAATTGATAAAGGATAAGACAAAGCCCCCGTAGCTACAGAATTTAATTTAAAAACAAAAAAACAAAAAATACTTTTAACATCGTGTTATCCCTTTTCTATTTAAATTTTTTAACCATGCCCAACCTGCAATTTAAAAGCTGCTCATTTGTCTTCAAAACTTACTTCCAAGTTTCTTCCTCTCAATAAAAAACAAAACAAGAACTTTTTCTGTTCCGTAATTACAAGGGGCTTAGACAAAAAAAAGAAAACCAAATCGAGGTAATATGTGTGATTCGGACGTGACGGGACTAGAAAAAAAAATTCTCTAAGGACCTACTTCATTGCAAGAAAAATAGATTTTAATTTGTCCGTACAATATAACTAATAAGAAAGGAGGTGCTTGAGAGCGAAAATCCTCCTTTGTCATTGCGTCTTTGTAACGAATTATTATTGGTATGCCGGAGTCAGAAATGTTGTTTTTCGTGATAACAATGTTAATATAGAGCATTTCAAGACCAACACATAAAGAAGTTATATAACGACTGTGTAGTGATGCTGTTATCACTTTGTAAGTTCGTTTTTATTGGCCTCATCCTGGGTGAAGTATATCACGGAAGAGAGATGAAAAGGAAATGACTTGTCAAAGTACATTTAAAAGATGAGAGAAAAAAAAACAGTTTCCTTTAATGTTTGTCTATAAGCGTAGGTGCACTGAGGCGTATACGTAATTTTTCTTCTATCAAAATCTAAAACTCAAAGAAGAATATTGTTCGAAGAGAATTTTTTTCGTGTTCATTCAATAATTCATATCTTTTGATGTGAATGCTATATTACTTTGTTCCTTCACTTTTTGATCTTTTTAGATTGAGTATATGAAATATGACATATCTAATAAAAAGTAAATTGTTTATTTGATTTTGATTCATTTTTAAAGGAAAATATTATAAGGTGTTGAAAAAATCTTTTCCTTTTTTATGATGTTGGAGTTGAAAAAAAAAAATAGAAAAGTGTCAAGTAACACGTTCAGATAGATGAATTTCATGTTTTTGTCAAATAAGTGATATTGAAAACTTATGGGAAATGATGCATGAATTATCATTAAAGTTGTATTTCGTAAGTCTACATATTGTAATGATAGGTAATTTTCAAGTGTGAGTTATTGTGATATTCATGGTTTAAGAAATAATTTGCCTGAAGCGTATATCCACTCTGTTAGGTACTGGCCAGGTATTTTGGCATTGAGTGAAACCCAAGTAAGTAAAAATACTGATAGAGTAAAGAGTAGAAATGTTTTTTAATTTATCAATTTCAAGTGATATTTGTTTTACATTTTTCACAATATTAAAGTATAAGCTTTTGCTGTCAGCCCGAAAAAAAGAGTATTCTCTAAACATAATCTAACTTTTACATACATTTCGATAAAATTGCTCATTTAGTTTAACTTAATTTAATTTACATAGTTGAAGGTAAACATATAATGGAACTTATGAATTTATGGTTAAGACACAATTTAAAAAGCTTCATTCAAATCTGGTTTCTGTATCTTTTTTTTTTTTTTTTTTTTTTTATAATCTACTCACGCTTAAGGGAATATGATTACCCTTCAAATGTTTCAACACAGCGTGCGCGTGAAGTTACGGAAGAGAAAGAAGGATAGGAAAGATGTGCGGCACGATGTTCTGAGACTGAAGGTGGTTGTCTCAGATTTTTTTTTATCTCCAGGGATGGCGGCTGAACTAAAGCGGAGAATTGCCGTGTCTTATTTCAATGTCCCTTATAATTCGCATTATTTTATTCGTTTTTCATCCTTGTTGGGCATACTAGTTTAACTCAATCACATGTTGTTAGTGTTATGCCTTAACAACATGTAATGAGTAAACCAGCAACCCATTGATGACAATTTATAGAAGGTTTTAATGGAATTAAAGACGACATAGACGACGGCAGGAATCGAATTTGTGATATTGAGGTTGACAAGCGTTCATACAACCATCGTGCCACGGCCAAAAGTGCGGATTGAACAGAAGTAAAAATAGGGTTTGCCACCTAGGTTATATTTACATATTTCAGATTTCACTGCGTTGAGCCTTCTCTATAAAGTTCTCAAAACTTTTCTGATCTATTGTTTTTTTGTTTTTAACAATATTTGAAAATTTGCTTCCCAGGTCCTCGAATTTCTTTCCAGTAGCAGATCCAAACATGACTATTCTTCAAAAAAAACTGTGTCTTCTCCTAAAGACTCGATGATTTGGTATAAAGTTGCGGAACTTCAGTCTCCAAGTGCATATTGGTAGACGTGTTTTCAGGAAACCAACATATTTTAATGAAATATCTCAACAGCTTTTCTTTTCATATTGAAGAAAAAATCATAATTGTCCTGCATAGCTGGACAAGTATGCTTTTTAAACGATAGTATGGGGGTAATTCTATGTCCGAGCTACATATTATCTTTTACCAAATCAAGTGTGATACTATCCCAGGTCCATATCTCTCTGTACTTTATTTCCGTATCTGTTCCATTTCGGAAGATCATTACTTTTGATTTGCTGATATTAACTTTGAGGCTCCAGTGACCCCATTATAATTTATTATATTATTTATCCTCATTTGCATAATTTGTGCAGATTTCGCTCATATGACCATATCGCATACATTAATGCTTTGATGTTGACACTAGCCAGAGCCATTGGGATGTTATCCAGAAAAAGAGAAAACAGAAGCGGACTTAGCAGGCACCCTTGTTTGACTCCAGTGGACGTTTGAAACCAATTTGACCATTCGTTACTATCCCATACCGCTGACATATTGTTTTCGTAGAGCCGTTTTAGCACAGTTATCATTTTTGAGGAGATTCCGATGCAGCTTAATTTATAAAAAAGAGCGTTTCTATCGATTGAGTCGAAAGTCGAAAAATGCGTACAACTTCTTTCCCTTCTCTAAAAAGATCTGGCAAAGTTAGAGAGAAAATATGATCAACAGTCGAATATTCTTTCCTTCTTTCCTGAAGCCGCTTGGTACTCATTGAGTTTTGCTGTATCCAGCTTGAGAGTGGATCAAGAATGACGTCGGTAAAGATTTTCATGATGGTATTGATAAATGATATGCCTTACGGTCACTAACATCATGGTCCCGCCTTGAACATTTCTAATGGTCATTGTTCTGATACGAACTTTAATTTAATGTTGCTTAAAATTAGTTTCAGTAAGCACATCATCAAAAGTTGTTTTATTTATAAGAGCCCTAGTAAAGCTATTTGACTTCTAATGGATTTGATGTATTATCGGCATCCATGCTAAGTATTATTACTCCATTTTTCTCGAAAATCGTTTTTACGGGGATTTTAATATCCATAATTCTTCTTGACTTCGAAATTCATACGTCACCCAAAGTAACACAAGTAATACAATATATAATAGTATAATTTTGGTACTCAAATGTATAATTTATTCAATCTTCAATGGGTATTACAGTTACTGGCTTTAATCCATGTTTCTTGTCTATTAGGTATTTTCATCAAAACCATAAATTGCTATATTTACTTCTACTTAAAGCGAAAGTTTCTCTAATACTCAGGGCCGGACAAGCTATACGTGCAAGCTGTGCAAATGCGCAGGGCGCCGAACTCAAAAGGCGCCTTGGGCAAGCGTTAAAAAAGCCACTACTTCATAACCACTACCTACCTTCTTTTTTTAAGTCTCATTTCTTTTTATAGCTCACTCCAATATTGGTATTTATTAAATAACTAACAGCTAATTCTGAATTTAAAGGCAGATATACATATACATAGATAGATACATATCTACTTTTCCAAAAATAAGTCGATGTTTAATTTCCTATACACACCCCCATTCCCACAGTAAAAAAAAACTACACCACAAAATCTTTACAAAGTGCACAATTTTGTTCGCTTAACAACAGATACCTACATATTTGCTATTTTTCTCTTTATCAATCTACTGTTACGTTATTCTTCACACTCACCATCGCATGCATGAGTGGAGGCATTTGTTTTATTTTGTTATCCCTCCCCTATGCAGTGTAACATAAAACAGAATTTCAACAGCAAATACAGACAGTTAACAGTTTGCAAGTTGATAACATGAGTACGATGCCAATTCTTCTATATGAAATCGAAGTCAGCAATGTTACTCAAACAGAAATTCTGAGGTACAAAATTCATAGATTCATACTCATTGACATGTCAGTGCGCAGAATTAAAAGTTGAGTCTAGGAATTTAAACTCTTCCGGTTGAGTGTTTCTTGTACTATGTTTTAGTTTGGCACTGGCCTCTGTTTATGAGTGAAATTTTATCACTGTCGTGTGTCGAGAATGAAACAAAGGGTTGAAATATGGAAATACTTGAGTGATGATGATGCGATGATTAATGTTGAGGTTTGTCGTTTATGAGTGAATCTGTTTTATTCAATTTCTCTTTTTCTCTATTTTTTTGTTCTTGCCAGTTATTGCTTACATTTAAAAAAGGGATTTTTTGACTGAACTAATTACTTTATTTGTCTATGTATTATGGTAAAAAAAACTCAAAACAAAAGAAAGGATAGGGAATCTATATTGACAATAAAACTTGCTACGCTACTATTCCAGTAGTGTATACGAGTATGTATAAGGTTATAATAATGGTTCAAACATGAAAGGAAAAGAGGCTGGTGTTCAAAACAAAATTAAGTGTCTTGAACCAAGAGTTTATTTTGTTCAGGCTACTTGCATTCCCTTTGGTTGTTGTTGGTTTTTAATGATTCAGCTTGTTGTTCATTGGAAGCTGTTTAGTTTTTTGACATTGCTCAATGCATATAAAACTTTGTATCAGGTTCAACAATGCGTTGGGACATATCTACATATATACAAAAAATTTCGCTGTTTTGACCTTAAAACCCCTTTCTGAAACCAGATGGGAGTAGACTAAATGCTTTAAAACCATTCAAAAAAATCTGAGAAGCTATAGTATGAAGCTCTTATTGAAATATCTGAGGCTGGAAACGTTGAGAATAGAAACATGCAGTCATTAGGAAGTAAAATTTTAGTTTCAAGTTTATATGTTGCATATTAATCTAGTTTGATATTTTAGAAAAAAATAATGGCGCAAAATTTTAATTGAATTACAATATTACTAGTAAGTATTTACAAACTCCGTCTGCTAATTTATCTATACTAAATATGCTACTCAAAACTCTTTAGTGGAAATGCGATCAGAAGAACAATTCACTAACGTGCAATCAGCTGAAGCCATAGCTCTAAATCTATAAATACCATCACAGTTTCCTCAAATAACGTAGTTTTTTTAAACTAAAAGTAATAATAAACTACTTCAGGACCCCAATGACTCATGAAAGATAAGTTGACTAGTCAATCATGGCTATAGAGAAAGAGCTTGTCAAGTCATTATATTGGGTGATATGCATAAAACGGAAGTATTTACTACAAGTAAAAGATAATAGTAAATACTATAACTTAAAGCAAATGGTTAAATTTAAAGTATTTACTTCATTCCATATGCATAAAGTTCAGTACTTACTAACTGGCAAATACTTTCAGTATATACTAAATTCATCCAAGTAAATACTAGAATTCATCGGAAATTGATAGTAAATACTTTTTTTACTTGCGATATATGTAGGTACTATAGGGTAAGTTCTGCATTTGAAAAAAAAATCGAACTCGAGATTTTGATCAAAGTTGACATTACAATGATAGCGAATACGAAAAAAGTGGGTCTGACAATTCCGTCTGTCTGTCTGTATGTCTGTATGTCTGTATGTCTGTACCTCGAACTACAGCCTAAACTACCGGACGTATTTTCTTCAAACTCGGTAGTTAAGGGTCTTCGGTGATTCCCTAGAGGAAAAATTGAAACTTTTTTTTTTAGCTCCAAAACTAAGGGTACCCCCCATACACCCGTAATGCAAAATCTTATTTATCTCGTAAACGGCTCTAACGATTTTGATAAAAAAAATTAAGTGTGATATTATGGACATGGACTAAATGTTATTAGGGGTACCTGTCATAGAACGGTTTTTTTGATTTTCGAATTTCTCACCAACGGCTCTAACGATTTTAACCAAAATTTTTAGCAGGAGTCCCCTTAAGTTTAAAATAATATTGTATATAAAAATATTCGAAAAAATATTTATTGGGTTTAAAAAAAAAAAAAAAAAATTTAAATCAATATCTACAAAACCTATGAACGATTATTTTTTTAAATTATTATTTCATAAAACCAATATTATTAAATATATTATATATACTATTATATATTATATATTATATATATATTATATATGTTGGAATTCCGTACCTATATAACTAATGGCAACACCATTTGTTATTTTTATTTTCTTTCTGACAACTCTCATACTCGTCATCTGTCACTCCTTTTCTTTCCTTCTCTTCTATTTCTTCAACTTGATAAGTCGCTTGCCCTTTTTCGTTGTGAAATAAAATCCTAAAATATTTCTTAAATCGGTCTTTTATTTCAACAATATATATTATGTATACTTAAAATTCGCATCCCACATTTTTTTCTTGAAAAATTTTAGAGAAATTTCTTATATAAAAAATTTATTTAATAATAAAACGATTTTTTAAGGTTTATTTGCATAAATTCATACTTTTCCGGAAACCAGACGGCAATTTTATGCATTTGAACATTATTATCTCATTAAATCCATGTTTTATATTTATAAAATGTATCTTAAATTCCAAAGTACTTTTACATAAGAGCAAGTTCGTGCATTTTATTTCTTATCGGATTAGTAAGCAAATAGTTTTTTGCCAGATTAACCGTTTAATCCCTATATTAAATTACTGTTGCCCTTCTTGTTGTTTTGTGAACATCTGTTCATGAAATTTTATCAATCATTAATTTATTGAAAGTCGACTGAGCAACAATGAAGAACGAAGGTTTGTCAATAAGCCAAATGCACCTAGTTTTTGTGCGTATTTTAAAAGTATATAGTGTTCTTATGAATAAGTCGCAGCAACCGGCAGTAAAAAAAAGCGAAGTCAGAGGCTATGAAAATATTCATAAATGAAAATAAATCCTTTGAGAATAGAGTTAAGACTGTAAGTTTTTATGGTTTCGAAGCTACATAGTTATGTGTTTAAATCAAAAAAAGTATGTACTTTTAAATTTTCATGTTGCTATCCTTTGACTTTGAAAAAAAGAAGTAATTCCTACAGAAAAAAAGTACTTGCTACTTTTTATGCATACGGAATAAAGTATTTACTGAAAAAGTTCATCCGAAAAAAGTAAGTACTGTGGCCTCAAGTAAATACTTTATTTTCAGCATTTACTGCATTTTTATGCATATCAAAAAAAGTAATTACTTAGAAATTCTCAAGTAAAAGCATTTACTATCTTTTATGCATATCACCCATTATGATGATCTGGTAACTGTTTGCTAAAACAGAAGCCAGAAAAGTTAATCTATTGCAATAAATTCGGTTCTATTTATTTTTATTAAAATAATAATCTTATTATTATTTCCTACACTGAATAAATTAAATATGAATATTAAATTAAATTAAATTTGGTGGTGCAACAGCTCGGAGTGAACCAGGACCTAGTGACTTACAACTCTCAACCTTTCCTGTGTGCGTGTTACCAGGAACGGAGGGGACCTACAATTTTCTGCCGATTCCGAACGGCTAATGAGCAGCACTTTCCATGACAAGAGATACTCTTGGAGAATTTGTCAATTTCTCGCAAGAGGCAGTACACCCCTGAAAAAAACTTTGCAGCGGCTGAGAATCGAACTCGAGACCTTCCGCATGACAGTCCAACGCACTAACCATTATGCTAAGGGGTACTAAAATATGAATATAAAACTTTTAATTCAACAACAATTAATGAGTTCATTATTTATTTGTATGTTGTTATGTTTTTGAATTAGTTTTTAAATATTTTTTACTTCAAAAAATATTTTTTTCAGTTCCTAAATTTTTGTGATAACATATATTTTTTGACTATTATTTTTGTGATATATTTTTGATTTCTTAGTTTTTAATAAAAATCATATTTATTTTAATTAAATATAAGCATTATCTAGGAATAGGCCTCTTGGGGATCCCTTGTTAAAAAACGCATTGCAAAGGGTACCCCTTGGGTAATGAGGAAATGACTTTTTCCGCCAATCCAATCCAAATGAGAGGCGCCACTGATAAGGCTTGCGCAGGGCTCTAATTTAGCTCGGGCCGGTCCTGCTAATACTTCTTTAATCCTTCTGATTTACTTTCACAGCATTAAGTCGGTATTTATTGTGATTCTTCTTTAAATGGTATAAAAATATTCAATTCTGTTGCACAACTGAAAAACGAAAACCTTCTTTCGACAAACTTTTTTAAAAAAGTTTTTTGAGTTAATTGCGCACAGAAACGGCGAAAGAACTTACACTCTTACAGCCCGATTCTCCCCAAAGTCAGTGATGCCTCACAAGTCACAAGAAGAGGTGAAATTGATTTTGTGACTTTTTCGAATTCTGCCGCTCAGTCACAACTTGTGAGAGTCACAAAAACAATCGAAACTGTGATCTCCTTCAGAACAGGTCACAACTCATAAATGTTTAATATTTCTTGGATTGTCATTCAGCATATTTTGTAAGAAAATTTTCTAGATTTGTGAATAATTATGAGTACACAAAAATGGAAGTGCTCTAGTGAATATTATTGGTGATCTTTCCCACGAAAATGAAAAGTAACATTTTTAAATAAACAAATTTTTTTTAAGAAACTAATCGTATCAAGAAGTTTGCAGCGCTGACGGCTTTTGAAAACTTTGAGAGATACAAATGAACCATTCCAAAACAATACATTTATAAAAAGTCTTGTCGCTTTCGGAAACTTTATGCTGGGATATCAGAGCTTGAAGCCTCACGATAGTCAGTTTATTTAATAATAATAATAATAAAATATAATAATGTTAACTTGCGTTTTATATTTTCTTCGTTTTGAATAATCAGCTGTTCAAATAATGACACTTAAAAATCTCACAATGCGGTGGTGAGTTTCGTTGTGAGTTTTCTTGTGACGATTGGGGGGAGAATACCAAAATGTTATCGAATCACAACAATCCTCACAAGGAATAGTCACAAGAGCTTGTGACTCCTCACAAGGGGGAGAATCGGGCTGTTAAGCTTGAATCGCGATCGAAGCATAGGTAAATACGAAAATAGAGTCTTAAATCTAATGTAAAATAGTTATGTCATTACAGGAAAAGTAAAAAATTATTAGAAAACTGGAAGATAAAACAAGTTTTTTTTGTTCTTCAGAAATGCCATGCCTCTTAGAAAGACTAAAAAAGTTAAAAAAAAACTTTCTATAGGTCAAACAAAATGTAATATCTTTTTCAATAAGAGAAGACATTTTAAGTACATTTTAAGAATTAAGATATTTTTTCAATTCCTTCTATAGAAACGCTCACTTTCACCTTTTTTCTACTTAATATGAACTTTCCTTTTTAAGGAAGAACGCAAGTAACGCTTCAGCATTCTTAAATAGTTCTGTGCTACTTGTGAAGATATGTAGAGATCTTTGCTTAGTTGACCATTTAAGTCAGCTTATGAACAGACTAACTCAAATGCCTGGTGCTGAAGGTCATTTTGCTTATACATTTGATCTGTTCTTCACATGTTATCTTCATAACATATGTCTATTAGTCTATTAACGTATAAAAACTTCTAAATACGTCAGCAAATGTATCATCTTCCTCCAGTTTGGAAATATGAGAAAGGTAATCGGGACGGTCACAAAAATTTCTTTCGATACATTAACTGATCTCTATTCTTCCTGGATAGTGGCATAGATTCAAGTACTGATTTCAAAACATGCATCATTCTCCATGGTGTCTAATAGCACCAAAAGAATGAAGTTTCGAAAAGAATTCATGGTATCTCTCTATATCTGAAAAGGATATGTCTGGATGCGAGAGTTAAACTTTCGATGCTACAAGAAACAAACCCCACTGAGGTACCTCGGAAAAAGTAAAGACATGCCATGCAAATATTTAAAGAAGAAATGTAGACCAAGGTCTACAACAAAAAATACTACAGTGTCCCAAAAGTAGTAAAAACTTTTGGTCATTTGTTAAAAATATAAGACACTTTTCTAAATCGTCGGTTCAAACTTTCGTTTGCAAATTTGCATGCAGAGAAGTTTGCCGGAAATTAGACTTTATCACAGAGTGTTATGGCTTCTCCTGTACTTGTGAGGGAATGTAAACGGTTCTATGAGACAAATTTCCTTTTGCACTCGCACAGTCACAGGAGTTCTTAAAGATCTTAAAAAGAATAACACAAATTCGTGGGTTCAAATTGTAAGTTCCCCTTAGGTCCGAAGAGGTTTTCTTCTTAGCTGATAAAACCATTGCGGAAGCTCTTCCATATTTTCTAGTCTTTAAGTTTCTTTCAAAGTAGAATGAAAAACAAATTTGCCCAGCATGTCTCAGTTACCGACAAATTGCATAAATGTACTTTCTTTCCAAGTTAACAATTAGTTAAAAAAAATATCTTGAAAAGGAAAGCTATTAATGGCCTGCTGAACGGATTTCGTAGCAACAGACCCACTCGTGATCTGATTATAACATATCTCACGGAAACGGAAAAGTGAAATGAATTTGTACATCATTTTAAAGAAACAAAGGATATTGTAGTAGTTGATAGAAAATACAAAATGCCTGCATTGGGTATTGATTAGTATCCCTTTTGCTGGATTAAAACTTACCTTCTGACTGTTGAATTCGAGGTGTTCTGAAAGGTTTAAAATCCGATATTCGAAAAATAAATAATGGTGTGCCACAAGGCTCCATTTTGTCTCCAACTCTCTTCCTTATTAATATAGATGATCGTTTGTTGAACATTTTAATCCACCACACAGTTGTTTTCACAACAGCATCTTCAGAATTTCGTATTTGTATGATAAGCTTATTAGGTTCCGATCTTGACAGCATTATACAATATGGTATAAGTAACTACGTGGAATTGCATGCTTCGAAAGCACAAAGCTGTCTTCTATCAACCAACCGAAATACTATAAAATTATCTATGAATGATATTTGTACAAACTGAAAAGCTTCTCATTATTGGCATGTATGTATGTTACTGACCATCTTTTACGGAATTATCAACGTAGACAAATACGCAGCGAAATGATTAGGGTTTCTTTAAAGATTCAAACAATTTGTTTCCATTAGTTATTTGAAGATTTTGGAAAGAATCCAGAATAGAATCCTTAAACGCCTAGGAGATATATTTATGTATATCCAATATGCAAGCAATATGTATTATAAGGGTAGTAATAACCTCTTGAGTGTGTGCAAATTATATAAAAGAAAATGTATTAATTACCTCATTCGATTTTATTAAGATCTTTGTCAATATTTCCAATATGGTATTTTTCAAGCTATATGTTCCAGTTTGCCTAGATTGGTTTATGAGTATATGTAGAAGTTGTGAAACTTCTAATAGTCAAGCGAATACTAATTTACTGGCTCCCATGGCTATATCATATAAAGCGAATGGACACACACATTTTTTGGCTCTTAGGTGTTCCAGGGGCCTTGACAGATGGTCAGTTTAAACAAGCTGTTGCAAACTGAAAGAAGTAGAAGGAACACATTTTAGTCGTAGTAAGTATCAAAATTTAATATGATTAATATAAGGAGTTGGCCAGTCTTTTTATTGTTGCTTTTCCTTTGAATATTAATATCTATGTATTTTGTCTACATTGCCCAATAAAACCTCCTTAATATTCAGCCAACGCATGCTCAAGGTCCAATAGGTCAAAAACCATATTCCAGTTTTGTCCAAGGTTGAATGTTTATGGCTACAGGACAAATTCTATTGATATTCAAGTTACATGTTCAAACAATTTATCCTTTTGTCTACCATGAACGCAAACACCTTACAATTAACACAGCGAAGAAAAACAAAATGTCAGTCATTTAGCTTCAATGATAAAGGTTTATCAAGGGGAAATGGGTCAAAATTATATAAATAGGTTCATATTATATTCATCCCTCACCTTTCCTTTTTGTATCAATCTATTTTCTGCAATTCTTAAAAAAGGTATCCCATTATAATTTGTTATTCTTAATGCGATTTGCTAGGAACTTTCAATTTAATGACAAAGAACTCAACACAACAAGTCAGGTAACAAATCCTTTTCGCATTAAAATCAATCCACACCATTTACTTAAGCTCCCTCTGCCTTAAATCCCAAAGTGAAAAGACCGAATTATAAAAAAAAAAAACAATTTTCATAGAACCGGTGAACGTGCTTAATAGAAATTTTACACACATCATGAATGAAAGACGATTCAACCGAGTAAAAAAAGGAGCTTATATTTTTTTTTTACTTTGTGGTTGGTATTAGTGTTAAGGTACAGTTATACATTTGTAAAAATATGTCACCCTATATAAACTGCTTACAAACTTCTGAGGTTTGTAAATTTGGTGAGGGTTTAAGTGGACTTAAGTTGGGTGTGAAGTTTTGAGATTTTTTAACACCATGGAGCCGTTGTGTTATGTTGCATCGATTTGTATGGTATGACGATTGGTATGTACGAAGTGTGGTACGACTCTAGTATCAGTAAGGTTGGAAGGGCTGACGAAACGATAAGCCCCATCACTTCACCCTGAGAAATCAATTATAAACGAGTTGAGTATAGTAAGGGGTAAGGAAAGGATTCAATGGAGGTTGAAGTATGGGGTGGATACCTGAACTTAATAGAATTCTGAGTATATTTCAGGATATTTCTGAGTGGCAAAAACGAGAGCCTGATTCTGGGACTTTCCAAAGGAAGTGAAATTCGTCCTCCTCTACCTATTCTTCGTAAAGCTCTCCGATTCAGCCAGATGTATTGATTGCTTACGAGGGCTCCTATTAAGTTGGATATTCCTCGATTCCTCGAAATTGGACAGGTGTCAATAGATGTCCATTTGTTATTTCCAGCTTTCATAACATTGGGGGTGGCCGTGGCACGATGGTTGTGTGCTCGCCTGTCAACCTCATGATCACAGGTTCGATCCCTGCCGTCCGTCGTCTATGTTGTTTTAATTCCATTAAAACCTTCTAAAAAATTGTCATCAATGGGTTGCTGGTTTACTCATTACATGTTGTTCAGGCATAACACTAACAACATGTAATTGAGTTAAACTAGTATGCCCAACAAGGATGAACACGAATAAAATAATGTGAATTATAAACGACATAGAAATAAGACACGGCATTTCTCCGCTTTAGCTCAGCCGCCATCCCTGGAGATAAAAATATCTGAGACAACCACCAACAGTCTCAGAACATCGTGCCACACATCTTTCCTATCCTTCTTTCTCTTCATTAACTTCACGCCCGCGCTGTGTTGAAACATTTAAAGGGTAATCATAATTCCTTGAGCGCGGGTAGATTATAAAAAAAAAAAAAAAAAAATTCTGGTGAATTATACTTTTTTTTCTATCTCAACGGTATGTGGTTAAAGTTAAACGTCAATAAACAAATTATTCATTATTGTTTCTTGTATCGAAGCCCAAATTTAGACAGTAAATCTACACTGAACCAATTTGATGCGCTGTCGGATTCCATACAAGCGATTATCTCCGAAAATCGTTATTACGGGCGATTTTAACGTGCATAATCCTAATTGGCTTCGATATTTGGGCCAGGCAACACCAGAAGGTGCATATGTAGGAATCTTCTCTGATTTTAACCATCTCACTCAACTTGTAGATGAGCCAACGCGAATTCCAGATGTTGCTGGCCAATCTCCTAATACCCTTGACTTATTCCTCACTTCCCACCCTGAGAAATATACAGTAAATGTATTAACGCCTTTAGGTACGTCAGACCATTCTGTAGTGTCAGCTGTTTTTTCATGCTCCAACGCCGTAGTTAAAGAAAAAATTCCCAAAAGAGTCGTATGGCCGATTGGGATGGTCTCAACAACTTTTTCCGAAACTTTAACTGGTCGATAAGCTTTCTCGATAGGAACGTGGATGCGTGTGCTGATATAATAAAAAACATAATCACAAATGGTTTGGTCACAGATCAAAAAGTTTAAAGCTTACTTCTTTGGATTAGAAATTTTCTTTCGAACCGTTCAATACAAGTTGTACTAGACGGATTCAAGTCTGAAACCCACTGGTGTGCCCCAGGGCTCCGTTTTGTCCCCAACCCTCTTCCTCATTTTTATTAATGATCTCCTGTCTGTAACTTCTAATCCAATTAATTGTTTCGCTGACGATAGTACTCTTAGCTTTTTATATTCGTTTTCAGACTCACATCCATCCTCTTCGGATGTGGAACTGCAACGACAAAATATGATAAGCACATTGAATTACGACCTAAGCAGCATTATGCAATGGGGAATAAGAAACCGTGTTGAATTTAATGCTTCGAAAACCCAATGCTGTCTTATATCGTTAAAGCGAGATATACCCCCCTTGCCACTATCTATGAGTGGCACTTGCATCAATGAAACTGAACATCTCGATATTCTCGGTATGTGCATCACGAACCACCACTTGTGGAACACTCACATACGCGATGTTGCCAAAAATGCCGCAAGATGTTTGGGTTTTCTGAGACGGTGCAAGAAATTTTTCTCTCCTTCTGATCTGGCTACAATTTATAAAACCTATATATGTCCAAAACTTCAGTATAACTCCCATCTATGGGCTGGTGCTCCAGTAACTTATTTAAGTCTTTTGGACAGTATTCAAAGAAGAGCTTTTAAAATGATTGGTGATAATAATATCATTGACTCATTTACGTCACTCCAACATCGTCGTAATGTTCCTTGCCTCACACTTTTTTACCGTTATTTTAACGGACTATGCTCTAGTGAAATAACCAGCTGCATTCCTCCCCTTAAACAATTTAACCGTAATACTCGCACTTCTAGGAATGCCCATCAGTTTACCCTTGAGCCCAACTTCGGCCGTACTGTGAAGTACAGAGATTCGTTCTTCAGCCGTACTACGCGAATGTGGAATTCTTTGCCACGCTCTGTCTTTCCCAGTCATTGCAATGTTCAAGAATTCAAAACCAATGTACACCGACACCTTATTTCTAACCCTTCCCTTTTTTCTTAATGCTCACACTCTGTCTCTGGCATATTAAGGGTATACAAACCCCTTGAGTGTGCGCCGATTATAAAAAAAGAAAACTCTTGGTTTGACGGTAGCTGGAAAGAAGTGATTAGAGTAAGAGAGTTGTGCTTCCAAACATACAAAGCCAACCCTTCTGAGGAAAACCACATTAAATTTAAGAGAGCAAGGAATGCTTGTAACGCTTGGATCAAAAGAACCAAATTCTTTCACGAACAAAAATTAAGACAAAAAATAATCCAGTGCCCTAAAGGCAGTAGAAACTTTTGGTCATTCGTAAAGAAAATCAAAAACTCCACCTCTTCGTCGGTTCCCACGCTCATCTACAATGATAATCCTGTTGTTAGTTCCATAGATAAGGCTAATTTGTTTGTAGAACTATTTTCACCGTAATACTCGTGCCGCAGGGAATGCTCATCAATATACCCTTGAGCCATACTTTGGACGTACAGTTAAGTACAGAGATTCTTTCTTTTGCCGTACGACTCGAATGTGGAATTCCTTAACCGACTCTGTTTTTCGTCCCCATTTCAATGTCTAGAAATTTAAGACGAATGTACATCGGTTTCTCCTACTCAACCCTCCCACTGTTTCCTAAATGCTCGCACTGTGTTCAACTAACATTTAAAGGGTAGTCATAATCTTTTGAGTGCTCGTTAATTATAAAAAAAAAGTGGATTCGGATCAATAGGTGACCCACCTTCGGCCAATTCATTATCATCATTCCCAAATATTTCAGAATCGCCTTATATGCACCAAAGGTGTTGTTTAGTCTTGGTTTTGATTGATATGAAGCATGATCCGTGCGTTGTAAAGTCCTATGTATGATGTATACATGTCAACACAATGATGCATAGTATGGTGAGTTGTATGATGCATTGTATGATGTCATGTATAATGCGTTGTATGATGGACTGTACGATGCGTTTTAAGATGATTTAACCGAAAATCTGTGTGCAATTGCAGATTATTCGTTAAACCCTGAACCACTGCTTACATTTTTCCCGCACCAGTAGGTTCATGCGACATTTCGCCACGTTAAGTTTTCTTCCTTATTCATCCTGAAATAATTTTACCTTGGTCGTCTTCTATATCCACAAAGACCTTAGCATATGTAAACGTAAGGATTCTAAGATTTATTTACAAGATACTTTGAAACCATACAATAGACATTATTTTCCTGTCACTGGCTGGGTTGGAGCATTATAAAAAAAGATACTCGTATACCCCATTCCGTCTTAGCTTCTTTCTTATTCATCCTTGTGCCATATAGAAAGGTGTGAAATTATCTCACGTTACCTCAATCTTACTCATGTTAATGCTGTTTTCGAAAGAAAACCAACATGGTAGGGTTTTGCATGCGCTGACTGGTATTTCTATGAAGCTCCATTAAGATCAACATCCGGTTTGTAGATGGTCCCAGAATATTCTTATATTCAGAGGAACTTAACTCTGTCTTGGTGTATTTGTAATACTCACTTGAATTTTTCTTCTTCGTTTCTCGCTAAGGATATATTTTCATGTCTTCAAAAAGAGTTGCAAGAGTAGACAAAAATCAATAAAGATTTTTCTTGTTTTTTTCTTTTTTTTTCTGGAAATAAGATTGTAGCGACAATGATATTCCCCCGTGCAAACGGTGCGGTGGGTGTTTTTCGATTTCATGGTCCAATAGAAAACATATAATCGAATTTATTATTTGAATTCTTTGAAGCAAGAGTAAGTGAAGCATATTACAAGCAGGAGAAGCTTTAATAATACAGCTTGTTTAACATTGGGATCTCATCCCCTGCAGAACCGTTTATTCAGTGGAAAATATACATTTTTTAGCACTCACTCACAGCACCTCATCGTCGGCATTGCCTTTGTCAACATCCTTTCATCAAGGATGATTTGATAAAGTCAAATAAACACAGGTGCGATGATTACTGGTTGTGTAAAATGTGAATAACGGTAAGCAGCAGATGTGTTAAAATGTACTTTGGATTTTCAATTATTATTTCTTATATCTTTTCCATGACAGCAAATAATTCTTAGAAATTAAATGTAATAATGTACTCGTCTGTGGAATTTAAACTTGGTTCCACATTTTAACATAATTCACGCCATATACGTCATATACATTCTGTCATATTATTCTATCTATCACACCTTTATATCTCACTGTAATTACATGACTGATTTTACTCCAGTTTCATGTAATGCCCATCAGATTTCCGATGAGCCTAACTTCAGACGTACTGCTGAATTCGGAGATTCTTTCTTTAGCCACACTACACGAATGCAGAATGCTCTACGTGGCTCTAATGATTCCATAGCTGAATACTTTTTTGCACTAAAGCTAATGGATCGTAAAATGTAAAAAATGTATTATTTAATTTTACGAGAGTTGAGTTAAGTTCCGCAAGCTTCAGCCGTACATAGAAAATTTTGGCACATGAGTATTCGCTGCGATTCCGCAAAACAAAAAAAAATTATTCTGAAAATCAAACTTTTACAGTCCTTTTCTTCTAGGTTGCTATTTGCGTCAGTCTGCGGAGATATGATAACACCTGTGTGAATATGTCAAATAAGACATTGTCATCGTAAAGTTGATATTGTCTTACTCTAAACGATTTATTATACGATTGTTATTTGTGTTGCCAAAAAATACAATTGAATATTGAACATTTTCTTGCAATGGGGTTTTTATGATTTTTAACGTGGATTAAACCGATCACTTCGACTTTTGGTACTGAAGCAATTCACGTCAGCTCTGCGGGAGTAAATCTTACTCTCAAATCGTTCATGCATAGCGCCATAGACGGTGACCGTCGTTTTCAAAAAAGGCCCCATCGGCTCAAAATCCACACCTGTCGCCTGTTGAACCTCATGTGGTTTATTGTCGTCCCATATACAACAATTTTTCTCGGAAACACAGTCGTTCATCCAAAAATGCGTCTCCTTGCTAAAGATTGTTGTTAGGCCAAACCGTGGTTCTCTTCCAAATACTTCCAGCCTCGATCACCAAGAAAACAACATTGTCTATGGTGAGGATCTTTGAACTCCTGGGTCAGTTGGATCTTGTACGGGTTCAGGCTCAAGGCCCGACGTAAGGTTCATCAATTAAAGTTTTTTCACGAAGAGAAATCGACTGTCTCGGTTTCTGGTGTTCATTTTCACGGATCGCGGCGGTTTTTATTGCAAGATCGAAATGTTACATAACGTAAAATTAATATTAGATCTTTTCACTTTGGATATCACATAATTTGACAATTATTCGAAGCAACAGCTCGCGACGATTAGTGTGAAGAAATGTTTCAGAAATTCAGTCGCCGTACTGCAAAAGCCGTCTATAAAGTCATGACCGGTGTCAAACTATGGATCAAAGGGCACGGTAGTGCACAGCCAAGTTCTGGAACTACACCCTTTTTACAGGAACAAACTCAGGCGATTTTTGACCCCTCCCTATCTTCCAGTACTAATGAAGTCAGAAACTTAACATTCCGAATATTTGCTAAGCTAGTCGGGCACAGGCGCCTTACCAAATTTCAATTTTCTAGCATAAGCGGTTCCTGAGATATAAGGCCTCAAAAATCACGAAAACCGTAACTGACTGACTCACTGCCTGACTGACTGACTGACAGATCATCAAAATTATGGAGCACTTCCCGAAATTGTAGAATCTTGTAATTTTGCACAACGGTAGGCCTTGTCATTCAAACAGAAGAACAAATCGAAAATTTGAAGTTTTACATTCAGGGGTGTGGTATCCCCACACTTCTTCAGAACTGATGTAAATTATATATGGCACACTTCCGATTGCAGTAGAACAATGAAATTTGGCAGAACGGTAGGGCTCGAATTGCATATAAAGGAACAAAAATAAAAATTTAGGTTTTCCATTCAGGGGGGGGGCGTGGTATCCGCCCACTTTCTCCAAATTGGTGTTGGTTGAATGGAGTTCTTTAGACTGCTGTAAAACGATGAAATTTGGTTAAGTGGCAGGACTTATATTGCATACAAAGAAGAAAATATAAAATTTGACGTTTTCCATTCAGGGGCGTGGTATCCGCCCACTTCCTCAGAACTGATATAAATTATATATGGCACATTTCCGATTGCTCAAATTGCATATAAAGGACCAAAAATAAAAATTGAGGTTTTCCATTCAGGGGCGTGGTATCCGCCCACTTTCTGAGAAAATGTTTAATTTATATGGAGCACTTATTCCGATACATTCAAAGCCAAAAATAGAAAATCTAAGATTTTTCATTCGAAGTGTCTTTTTATTGTCATTTTGAAACCATACATGCATCTTGAGTGCTCGATTTGGTACTCTATGTTATGTTTATATACATACATGAATGAAAAAAGAAAACATTTGCGTACCTGTAAAAATTATAAGTTTACATAAAAAAAAAAAACGGTTGTGTGTACTGTCGTACGCGCGGTAGGAGTAAAACTTCTTTTCCCTCAAGCAAAGCTCTGTAAGTTTCTAACCTATAAACGTACAAACATTTAGTATTCTAAAAACATGTCGCTGTCTTTGACTGATAACATGACAGCTGCATAGAAAATTTTTTACCTCCAACGCCGGAAAAGAAGTTTTACTTCAAAAAACTTTTAACTGTGATGTGAACTATAATCAAACAAAAAAAGGAGTTAAAATTGCATCAAAAACATCATCGCATCCTAAACAAGTATTGCTTTTTTATGACTTTGAGCAGATGTAGGTACGAGTACCTACTAGTATTTATCATTAAGGTACGAGTAGGTATGTTAGTTTTAGGTATCTTACCAGGACAAGAAGAAACAATTGAAGCGCAAATCAAAACAACCAATAACAAAAAGAAAATATACCAAAAGAAATAGGAAGGTATAAACTAAGTTGATTTTAGTAGGTCCACCCTTCTATCTTTCCGTATCTTTCGAGATTTTGACATGGCAAAATATTAAAATCTTTGCAAAAAGGAGTGAGATCAGACCAAAAACATAAATTTTAAAAAAGAGCCAAGTTCTTCTATACAAAAACCTTTGTCTAACAAGTCAGCCGTGAAAGTACTGAGATCTAAAAGTACGCCAAGTTCTTACTTCATGAAGGTTCAATACCGAATATTTAAAGTAGAATAATATTGAAACAGCTACAATGTAATAGAGAAATTTTATTATTTATTGATTACTGACTAAAATTTGACGGGCTTACTTGGCAAGTTTTTAAAACCTTTTGAATTGGGTATAACAAAAAACTTGCCAAGTAAGCCCTTCAAGTCTCAGTACTTTTCACGGCTGACTTGTTAGACAAAGGTTTTTGTATAGAAGAACTAAGCTTTTTTTAAACATTTATGTTTTTGGTCTGATCTATGCTTACGAGAATGAACTCGAAATCAAATGTATCAGTCTTTATTTTTAAGAATAATGGGACATGTAACACCTTGTCATGAGGTAAACTTAAAACGGTCAATTCTTAATGCTACATCAATATTTGTTTGCTAGAAGTGTTTAGAAAAAAGAAAAACCTATCGCAGAAGACGAATTATTTTCCTCTACGACAATGCAAGCTACCACACATCTGCTGAAAAAAGTGTATTTTTGAGAATTCTTAACACAAATTTCAATTCCTAACGATTTATTTCTAAATTCCAAAGATGAAACATAAAATGCGAGGTGAACGTTTTTCGATGCGTGAAAAAGCATTTAATGTACACAAAACTTACGTTTTGGAATCACTTAAGAGTTCTGCGAAAATTGATTCTAACGAATGCAAAAATGTTTGGATCTTCATGGAGAATATTTCGGAAAACAATAAACAATTTTTTATCCTAAGACTTACGTAAATAAATGAATGAATCAAGACGTTGAAAGTTACTCGTAGTAAGTTTTCCTCTCAGATTCGAGGACAAAAGAAATGGTTGTATTGGATTTTTATTTATCAGTATCTTCTTCTAGGTAGGTATTGTTCTTTAATATTTCCCACCATATTTTTTCAAAATTTACAGGGAAGGAAAAAAGCAAATAAATTTGGGTTTCTTATTATTTGAATATTTGTTTTGAGTTCTTTTTGTTTTGACACTGAGTTTTCAGATGGTTTTCACTATTGGTATAATATTTTAAATTTCGAATAAATTTAAAATGTTAATAGGGTAAACTGACCAATCATTGGCACCTTAAGGTTACTCAGCACTTATTCGGCTTATATAACTTATGGGAATTAAGAAACGACAGTTTTTTTTTTATTTTTTTTTTATTTTTAATCGTATTTTTGTTTAGTGAAAAACATTAAATACCCTATTTTTTGTTAAAATTAATAAATAATTAATAAAAAGTAAAACAATGTCCTTTTACCAATGAGTGGCACCATTTTCCAATCATTGACACTGAACAAACCAATGATTGGCACATTGATTTTGTTTAATTTTTAAAGTTTATTAAAACCAATAAAAACAAATAGTATAACTCTATTATATAATTAAATAAATAAAAGGTAATTTATTTTTATAATTATATTTAAGTCTTTTAAGTTACATTATGTTTACATTAAGGCCGAGATTAGATTAGATTATGAAAATAGATTATGGAAATCTATAACTTTTTCATTTACCAATGATTGGCACAGTGCCACTAGCCAATGATTGGCACTTTTTCTAATGATTGGCATGGTATCCAAAGATTGGTATAGTGCCAATCAACCCAGTGATTGGCACCTCATCCAATGATTGGCATGTGCCAATAAATGGAAATTGGATGGATTTACATTCCTATAGTTGACACTCCTTATAAAAACTATATTTTTAATAAAATATTAAAATAAAAAGAACTAACCTTTTTGTTATAGTTAATTTTTTTATAATAACTGCACTTGACAATAATTTTCCTTTTAAATGTATTAATAAATTACACTACAATATCACCACTTTCCTTACGGTTTTCACAAGTTTCACATTAAATTTGGCGCGAACTTCATTCTAAATTTTTAACAGCGTTTTTTTAATTGCTACTAACTTCAGATGCCAAAAGAAATGATGCCAAATCATCAGAAATAGACTAAGGCTAATATTTTTAAAAAGATTTTATTAGAAAACTTTTAAATGTTATTAATACGAGTAATTTAAACTGTAAGTGCCAATCATTGGGGGGGTACCAACAATTGGGCAGTTTACCCTATGACCCCTACCTTCAGTCGAGCTTATAGCTTTCATTATAAAAATTCAAGGCTCATTATTGTCTTTTCAAAATATTGCTCCTTTTGAGATTTCATCTTTTCTTTGTAAAATATTCACAAATATTCAATAAATATTTCAATCTACCTTCACGAAAAATGAGTCTCGCTTCTTTTTTTGTCTTAATAATATGCGTTCAGTCAAATCAAAGGACAAAACTCCAAGGATAAATAATTCAAAAATAAATAAAAACGATAGGACAAACACAATACCATAAAAGGACAAAGATGGAATGTTAAAATATTTTTGAAATAAAAAAATTCTTCGAATTTCAGACTGAACGTATAAGAGTTTATGCGGATAATGTATGAATTTTATATGAAAGAAGTGGTTAAAATATCCAAAATCAGTCGTAATACTCGTAAAAGAAGAGAAAGGTAAGTTAAGTACGTATCATAATGAAGGAATGACATAATTTATGCAAATCTTCTCGAATTTATTGAGGGATTTATGGGTCTTATAACATTATCATTAATATTCATTCGCTTTCATTGAATGGTAAGAAAAAAAAACAAAATAAGAAAAAATAAATTCTTTATCTATTTTCGAAGTGATGACCCTCTTGGGGCAAACATTTTAACAATCGTTATTTAAAAATGAACGAATTTATCTGCATAATATTTTTATGGTACAAAAATAAAACCAAAATAGGTATATGTACGAGTACACACACATTTTTTTCTTGAAATTGAAAAATTCACAACCATTTCTTTATCCAGTGTTAGCAGAAATGAAGCGGACAAGCTCCTGAGAAAAAATAATAATAAACAATTTTTTGTTTTTAAGTGGTAGCAAATGGTAATCGATTTCATACCTTCGGCAGTGTAAAAGACCAACACACTAACCAATACGTCACTGAGACCAGAAGTCACCGATATATCCATGATATTTTTAATGATATTTCAACTGTCATATGTTTACAGCAGGTGGAGTGTAATGGTGCGTGAAGTAGTTTTAGGCTTGTCCGGGGCTCAAATGAGTTCGTCCACTGATACTTGTCATTGGTGGGCCGGTATTGCAATGGTTGCGCCATTGCACCCAGGTTCCTATCGACCTCCTCGTGGTGCCTGTGGAAACGCTACAAAAGAAGAAAGACGGAGCAATCCTGACACATTCTTCTACCGTAGCTGAACTAACTAGATGGGAACATTCTGGACGGTATCCATAAAAGTCGGATTCCGCTAAGGAGTGTGTAACAACTCACCAGAGGGGTTTTTAATTGTTGATTTCTACTTCGATCAATTGCTGGGTGTGTGTATCTAAGGTTGACCAGCCTTGAGTTTTGCGGTACTTATCTGGAAGTGACCTCATCATGGCTGCGAAAGCTTTACCAGAAGCTATATTCAGGTACCATGGGAGATATCGCCCAATCAAAAGTAGAGGCCAACATGCGTCATAAGAACGCGTCTCTACTTAGACTATCTATGAGTTAGGCCCCCTAGTAGGAGTATGATGGTGGCTGTGGTAAATCCAAATGCGGAGGCATAATGGTTTCCAAGTTTACTTGGTTTACTTGGATTCAAGAGGTGCTTGATAGGCCTCGCTCTAAAGCAAAGTGTGTGTTCATACCGCAACATGTCACAGAATTGCTACTGAGATGGCTTCGGCTATGTCAGAGCTAATGGTCAGGGCTCGATCTGACTCCGATGTGGGTAGGCCCACCGTGGAACTAGGCCTTAGTTGACAGGTGTCCACGTTAAATACAATACGGTTCTGTCATATGTTTAGATGAAAGTAAAAATTGGCAACGGATTTTTGAAAACTTGGAAATGAGTTTTCTTTTTAAATAAAGTTCTTGTCCGAATTCACCACCTCTTTTCTTGTTCAGACATTGTGTTTTTTAATTTCAAATCATAATCCAACTGTCAAATCATATGCCAAGCAAATACATTTTTTAATCAATTGATGACATTTGGTTATACTGCAGCAAAAAAATAGATAAACAAAAATTCAAAACTTTTAATTTCGTCTAAGCTAGGTAATGGTTGAAATTTTATTCCAAAAAAAAAATGGTTATTAATGGTATCCCCCTTAGAACCATTTTTTGTTTTTGTTTTTTTAACAGTACAACCGATTTTGATTTTTCTTAACATTTTCTTATGCTCAGATTCCCCAAAAGTTTTAACAGTATTGTGGATTAAAATTTTACAAACATATTTTTTTTTGGATTTAAAAAACAAATTCAATTTTTTTATCAAAGCCCAATATTCCGAAAAATCCCATGATCGTTTTTTTTTAAACTTGACAATTTAAAATTTTTTATATAGTCTACAAAATGTGAGAAAAAAAATTATTTTACTTAAAAATAAAGGTATCTACCAATCGTATTTTTCTCGAAAACAGCACCTAGAATTTTGATAAAATATTAATTTCTTTCGATACATTTTTACGATCATAATTCAATAACAAAACTCAGATACTATTACTGACTGTGTCTACCGTATAACCGTTTTTTCGAATTTTTAATTTCTCATTATTGGCATCGCGGATTTTAATGATATTTTTTTTATAAAGAAGAAGAACTATTGCATTTCAAAACTTAATCAATTTTTTTTTTGAATTTTTGACAAAGAAAAAAAATAATTTTTTTTTTTGAAAATTTGACATCTCAAAAACGAATCAATATTTTTTTTTTAAATTTAGTTTTTGTTCGAACAATAATAAAGACTTCAAGTTGGCGTACCAAAATATTTTCTTAAAAAAATTGAATACAAGGAGTTGAACAGTTTTCTCTAATAACATTAAGGCGACCCCTTGGTGCATTTAATTTTTTGAAAAAAAAAAACGATGTCGATCAATTTGTGTTTCCTGAATCTTTTAAGAAGTTTTTTGATTATTGGATTTAAATTTCAAAAAAAATTTTTGGATTTCTAAAGAAATTTTTTTGTACTGAAAAAAAGTTTAAAGTAAAAATTCGATAAAACATCGATAGAACTGAAAATATTTGTATACCTATTTTACATAAATTTTTAGTATAGAACTAAATTCATGTGTTCCTTTCATAATTACAAACGTTCAAATAAGGTTAGTTTTTTGTGTCAACTGTCACATTTTAGGTAAGTTATACATCAGTTTATTAAAAAAAAATATTTTTAGCATGACACTAATTAAAAACTCTCAAAACAAAGAAACAGTTTATAAACTGATTTAATATTATCAAGTTAATCACTTAACTCCAGGCGTTTTCCTTTGAATTTTTCATCTGTTCGAGCTGTGTGTTTTTTCATTTACCTAATAGCTATAATTTATATGAAATTGAGAAAACGACCATTAAATTGTCAATAATCTACATCTACACTTCAATCACAATAACACATACAACTGTGTTATCGAAAATTTCGTGCTTCCCTTCTTCATGCTAACCACAAGCCCGTCAATTTATATTACACCAATTAGCTTCGGGAGTGATTTGACTAATTAGATTAGTTTCTTTGGTTTCGAGCTTTTTACTAAAGATTGATGGATGGTTGAATTAATTATTTAATTGATCCATTTATTTTGATTAGTAATTATCGTACAGAGTTATTTAAAGCGGTTTTTAAATGGCAGGATTTAAAAATGCAGGATATTTGAAATGGGAAAATTTTTATTTTAAGAAATTTAAATATACGTAACAAATTAAAATACGTGGTTTGAGTTGATGTGCTCTGCATTAAAACGGGCTTACTCAGATACAAAAAAATGAGCCGACTTTAGAACCGAAATTCAAATATCTATTGAATACAAAAAAAGGTGCTGAAAAGAATATTTCAATCTTTCAATCTATTCAAAATAGGTATACAGTAAATTAATAATTTTAAATGATATAAGATAAAAGATGTGGTACCGTATTGTTAAAATTGCATGTCTTCCCCATTCATATTCTTGACTTCAGGCAAAAAAAATCGGTTAACATTTGGCTATAGCGATGAAAATTGACACATTTCTAATTTTTGAAGAAAAATATGAACCAATGTCACTATTCAGACAAAATTTTACATTTTACATTGACCTTTCGAAGATGCTTTGGTCTGGCCAAAACTCATACGTGCCAAATGAGCTTCATCGCTAAGGAAAATAATGTATGAAAATACGTGAAACGTACCTATTACAGAAACACTATTTTTGTAGTAAACTTTCACAACTTCATCACGTTCAGCTTTTGTTAAACAACCCATATTGTCCTGGATGACAGTTCGGTTTGACGTATGTGATTAAAACAGGGATGTCAAATTAGGACCACCAATCGAATGAGTGGAAATTGCTTACAGCCGTCTTTGAGTATATTCATGATCTGATCCCCATGACAGATTTGTTTTTCTTGTTTTTCAAATAGCTTATTTAAATTTTAAGTACAAAAATAATTGTACCTTCTTTAAGCCCGTGTAGCAATTCTTAAACTATTATTTTTAAATTTTAAATTTGGTGGTGCAACAGCTCGAAGTGAACCAGGACCTAGTGACTTACAACTCTAAACCATTCCTGTGTGCGTGTTACCAGGAAAGGAGGGGATCTACAATTTTCTGCCGATTCCGAACGGCTAATGAGCAGCACTTTCCATGACAAGAGATATGCTCTTAGAGGATTTGTCAATTCCTCGCAAGAGGCAGTACATCCCTGAAAAACTTTTTTGCAGCGGCTGAGAATCGAACTCGAGACCTTCCGCATGACAGTTCAACGCACTAACCATTATGCCAAGGGGTACTACAAGCAGTTCTTAAACGGAAAACTTATTTTTGGGAGTAGTTAGTGATTTAGAATTTTTAGAAAAAACTTTTTCTATTCTGCACCTCCCATAGGGTCTTTTCTTTTAATATTTGACGTTCACGTAAACCACCTAACAGATTTCGATAAACATACAGACACTTGTGATGAGTCTAAGTAATTTTAATATTTCTTCGGATTGATTGATTTTCTTATTTTTCAATTTTGATTATTTCTTTAAATTTTTTAAATGATTTTTTAAAATTTTGTTTGAATGAAAATATAATAATTTAGCAACTTTTTTCAAAGGCTGGCTTCCTTATATTTGCTATACTTTTCAGGAAATATAAAATTATATTATGAAAGGTGTCTAAGTGAAAAATTGCAATAAGTAATTGTAATAAATCAACAGATGCCTCATCAAACTCTACATATTTTCACCCCAAAATAAAACAAAATACAACAGTAATAAATTTTGAACTTTTTCAACACCTGAGTTCTATGTTGAGTTGGATTTATATTCACGCCCATATTAATTAATTTGCCAAAAGCAATGAATAACATATAAATAAAAATTTGTTGGTTTTTAACATTTCTTATGAAAGTGATGAGATGAGATACCATCTGCCATTAATTCAGTTTGATGCATAAATTTTACTTCATTAATTAATGAAAAGATTGGTAAGTCAATTATTTTAAGAAAGGTAAGTTATTTATGAGACTTGTATGTAGTTTTGAGAGTTAAATTTTGACATGTTGAAATATGTGATTTTTACATTCGTTCTATAGTACATGTTGATACTAAAGCAAAATTTCAATGTTCAATTCTTTTAGAAGAGGGAGAGGAAGATTTAGTCTTTGAGTTGTTAGCAAGGAAAATGTATTCAAAATTATTCCTAAAAATCTCTTAGATCAGATAAAATATAATTATCCCAATCGTCGCAGTCAGGTTATTTCTTATTGTGTTGTGGATGGTTTGATGAGTGCTTCATGTAAGTGTTAATGTCCTTTTTTGGTTATGAGTTTGAACAGCTTTTATACATGAACACCATGATGATATTGAGATTAATCTACAATAAAACATTGATTTTCAACAAGCTTAACTCTTACGGTAATAGCTGCAAAAATATTAACCAATACAATATAAATATAGTTGTAAGAATATTCCCGAAACTTCAAGAAAAATTATTTCCCAAAATTTTAAAATTACAGTCACTTTTAAAGAATAAGAGGGGAAATATCTATGAGGGTCGTAAATTTATCAAACTGAAATATTTTTATTGGCACAATCTATGATTCTAGAACACTTTTAAATGACAGACATGGCCTCTCTGAGCGTATCTAGCGCCCTGATTCCTATAAATGAAATAAAAAACACTCAATGATTGTTCATATAAATATAAATTTATTGGGGTACGAAAAATTGTTGAAAGAAAAATATTTGAAGTAAATGGTTTATTTGTCATTCGATATTTTTATGGAAAATTTCCTAAAAGTGCGAATTTTTTCATGAGTGTTATAAAAGGCGCCACTCACCCCCCTTAAAAAAAAAACGCTTTACCACAAATATTTATATGAACTGTTTTGTTCTTGATTCTTATAACAAACAAAACGTAAATTTAAAGTTTCATGTACGTTTTCGACATAACGATGAAAGTGGATCTCGAAATCTTGTCTGTCTCTCTGTCTGCTGCAAACTAATTGGCTCAGACGATTGTCTTCAAACTTGATAGATGGTATTTTTTCCCAAAAAAAAATTTGTTCTTTTTTTTGAGACCAAATAACGATACCTGCCACACAATTTATTTTCCAAATTGCGCAAAATATTTTTTTTTCTCAAAAGCTGTTTCACAGTTTAAGATAAAAATTTTATTTATTCAAAACCAGCTATTGGTTGAACAAAATTTTCCAAAAAATCTTATGGTACCTCCAATAGAAACATTTTTTTTCTGTTTGATTTTTCAAAAACAGTAGAACTGACTTTGATGAAGTCTTACATGCTTAATCCTCTAAAAAGTTGTAATAGTGTAATTAAATTTTGTAACACATATTTTTGAGTTATTATAAACATTTTCAAATCTTTTTTTTTTTTGAAACTCAATATTTCGAAAATCACATATTCTTTTTTTTTGGAACAAGATAATCATCAGTAATAAATAATTAATGAATAGAGTTATTATTTGTAAGATTAAAAAAAATATTCCATTATTCAAAAAGAATGGTATACTCGTATTACCATACAAACTTTATAAAAATCGCTTTTGAAAAACTTATTTTTCTCGATAAGCTTTCCGAAAATTTTGATAACACTTTTTTCTACTTCGCTTAGTTTTTTCGATCTCTATCATTCATCGAAAAAATGTTGAAATTAAGACATTATTTACAATATCTACCATGTAATACTTTTATTCATTTTTTGACTTTCTTATTTTCGAAATAATTTAGAATTCGGTACATATTTTTTAAAAATTAGCATGCTAACATTTTTTTTTGAAAATATCTTAAAATTGTATATGGTTCAAAATCACCAAGGTGCAGAATTGGCTTTTCTAGCAATTTAATGACTTAAATCGAAACTTTATTGAGAAAAGAAAATTAATAAAATACTACATTATGCAAACTTGTCATATATTAATACGGTTTTAAAGTGACATAAATCTGCGATAAACATATTTACATGACAGAATATATATGACACCATAAGTGACACATATGCCTACAACACATTTATATCACTTGTGCATACTATAGGGAGTTTGCTTTATTTATATGATAATGTAATGCCTCAAGTCTCTAAACATAACAGAAAGTTCCTGCGATCCTGTCATGCATTTTATTTCAAAAGGTTTTCGGTAATATTTCAAGTGTTATATTAAAAAACAAAACTCTAACATTATTGGAGTAGTGATATCGCTTTGCGTTTAGTCTCACTAGATCCAGCATTAAACATGTCCCTAGAATCATGTCTCATAGATTTCACAAAAATAAATATTATAAAAATCCGATAAAGGTACTTTTGGAGATTTTGTATTTGCTTCTAATTGTAAAGGGTGTTGATACCAATCTTAATATTTAAGGAAGTAATTTTGTTTAGACCCTAGAATCCCCATTTCCCAAACTATATTAGAACACAGTAGTAATTTCAACAAAAATGCCCTTATTACATGCGAATTATAGATACTATAAGGGAAGTTATGCATTCGTAAAAAAAATCGAACTCCAGAAAGTTGACATTACGATGATAGCGAAGACGAAAAAAGTGGGTCTCACAATTCTGTCCGTCTGTTCGACTACAGCCTAAGCAGGTCGGCCGATTTTCGTTAAACTTTGTTTTCACGTTTTCAGCGTGACGTCGTGGGGTACACTCGTGTCGAGAACTTTCTCTCAGTTTTATTTTGTTTTTACTCTTTTACTCTCACAATACCTAAAATAGTTGCAACAAAAATGTCTTGCGTAATCTGCAATATTAAAGTCGAAAGAGCCGACTTGAAAATAATATGTTGTGACTGCAATAAGTGTTTTCATGCAAACTGCGTCGACCTGCAAGCAACCGATATTGAATACATAAAAAAATCTAAATCTCCTTGGCGATGTTCTCCGTGTCTCTCTAAGCGGCGATCTTCAATATCTAGTGCAACAGCAGTCTCGGCGAGCACCAGCTTATCAGCGCTCATAACACCACCACCAATACCCCCATCAACCCCGGCCATCACTTCTATCACAAGCAGCTTATTCTCAGTTGCATCAACAACTAACCCAACACAAAAAGAAACAACAAAGATAACATTGGAAATGGTTTACGCGAAAATTGTTACCATTGAAAACATACAGAAAAATCAAATGGATGCACTAACAAGCAAAAACAAAGAGTGTGAGGAAAAAATTCAATCACTGGAGCAGAAGGTCAACAACCTGGAACAACAACTACTTGCAAATTGTATTGAGATCGTCAACGTTCCTTGTAGCAACCAAAAAGAAACATGTACGGACCTTGCCCTTAAAATCATTCGCGATGGTCTGAATGTGAATTTAACTGAAGCGGACATTGATCATTGCTACGTCAAAACAGTAAAGCTAGGTAAAGTTCATAATGATGTTTCTTCCTCCAATGCATCAACAACGGCAGCGGTAAACAACAAAAAAAACATCTTACACATTAAATTTGTCTCGCGCAATCTAAAAGAGAAAATAATGAAAGCAACTTATGGAAAGAAACGAACATTGAAAACATCCATTATCAGCACTCAAGCAACAGAAGAAAATATGTATATTAATGAAAGCTTAACTTACAACACTCGTCAACTTTTTAAAGCGGCAGCAGTAATTAAGTCTTCAAAAAATTATAAATTTCTGTGGACAAGGAATGGCGTTGTTTATATGCGTAAAAAACAGGGTGATAGTTTTATTAAATTAACAAGGTCTTCTGACCTTCTTAAATTAGAATGAGTTCCTTAAATATTTTCGATATCCATGTAAACAATCCATCCTGCCACCCTAAAACAATTGTTTGTGATAATGAAAGTAATGTTAGTAGTTTAAAAGAATCGTTTTGCATTCATCAAAATATTCGTAGCTTAAGAAAGAATTTCATCAATTTGTTGGTTCATATTCAGTCTCTTAAAACTCTGCCGTTGGTTATAGTGTTGAGTGAAATTTGGGTTTATCGTAATGAAATAGATTTTTATAATATTGATGGGTACACCTTGTACGCGAAATGTAATGAATCTTATTCTGCTGGTGGTGTTGCCGTATACATAAAAAGTGATGTTGTGTGTGACCACTCAGAAATTGAGTTTGTTAGTGCTGATATCCTGCGAATGAACTTTTTATATCAGAATGATTGGTATGTACTGCTTTGTATTTATCGCATTCAAAATTTTAGCAAAAACAGTTATATTGAAGAGTTTTATGAGGTTTTAAATACTACTAAAGATAAAAACTTAATAGTTTTGGGTGACATAAATATTGATCTATTGGATGAAAATGATAATGACACTTATAATTATATGCTTTTGATGTCTTCATTTGGTTTAAAGAGTGTTATAAATGTTCCAACTCGTGTAACAAGCACAAGTTCAAGTTGCATAGATCATATTTTTGTTCGTTTTAATAAAAATAACAAATCAGTGTTTAAAAGTGAGGTGCACGATCTTAAAATAACTGATCATCATTTATGTGCTTTAAATGTAAATGAAATTGATAATACTCCACGAAACCAGATAGAAAGACCAAAATTTGTTTTAGATTTTAATATACTGCGTGAAAAACTAAGGTATGAGTTCTGGGAAACTGTGTTTTCTTTGAGCGATCCTTCTGAGGCTTATGATAAATTTGTTTCTATTCTGAATACACACATTGAAAGTTCAAAGAGCCATTTAAATAATACAAGCAGAACAAAATTCTTGAAACCTTGGATGACTCCGAGGTTGTTAAAGCAAATAAAACTAAAAAACAGTTTTGCTTTAAGGTGCAAAAACCATCCACAAAACTCAAATCTAAAAAAATATTACACTAAGCTTTGCAAAAGAGTTAAAAATCTAACTGCTGAGTCACGAAATTTATATTATACCAACCGCTTGAATCGTTTTAAGGGAAACACTAAAAATGAATGGAAAGTCGTAAATTGTATTTTAGGAAAGCAAAATAAATCTAATAATATTTCTAATATCTTAACGAATAATCATCTTACTTCTGACTCGGATGTAATAGCTAGTAGTTTTAACGATTATTTTGTCAGTATTACTGAAGCTATTAAGCCTCCTATTCCTCTTCACCATAGCTGTAACTGCACTATTGAAAACATTCTAAATAAAGAAACACCTCAAGGGAATAGTTTTCGTTTTGAAGAGTTCTCGCCTGGAGAAATATGTAAATTAATTCAAAGTCTGCAAAATAAAAATTCTTGTACCAGTGATGGTATATCTGCTATTATGCTTAAAAAAATATCATGGGAAATTGTGGATGTTTTATGTTATATTTTTAACCTAAGTGTTAATATGGGAAAGTTTCCAAATTCATTGAAAAGAGCTGAGGTTATTCCACTTTTTAAAAAAGGCAACCGTAAAAATGTAGCCGATTATAGGCCTATCTCGTTGCTTCCTGCGTTTTCAAAAATTTTTGAAAAATTAATTAAAACAAGAATGCTTTCATTTCTTGAAAAAACAAATTTTTTTTCGGATGCTCAATTTGGTTTCAGATCAGGTAAATCTACTGAAGATGCAATCCTAAAAGTATGTTGTGATCTCTATAAAGGAATAAATGAAAGTCAATCAACGATGGCATTGTTTATTGACATGACCAAGGCGTTTGACTTAGTCGATCATGAAATTCTGTTAAGCAAGTTATACAATGCTGGTTTTAGAGGTATATTTTATGAATGGCTAAAATCGTATTTGATCGGGAGGGAACAAAGTGTGTTAGTTAATGGAATATTTAGTAATGTATTAATGCTAAAAAATGGTGTTCCCCAGGGCTCTGTATTGGGTCCAACTTTATTCTTAATTTACATTAACTCACTGTTCCACCAAAATTTCTCTGGAAATCGTATAGCCTTCGCAGATGATATAGCTTTCACTTATACCGAATCTTCTTTTTTCGAATGTTTTGCTAACATAAGTAAAGATTTACAGCTTCTTAGAGTTTGGTTTGCTTACCATAGATTGATTATAAGTGAGAAAACTAAAATTATGTGTTTTAAGCTATCGGGTGATTTCCCTAGGGAGTTTGAAGCTCTTTTCCATTCCCATGATTGTCAAAAGTTCTCTTTACCTTTGCACGTGTGTGGTAAAAATAATTTTTCAATACAAAATCTGTGCTCAACTAACTGTTTTCCAATTGAGCTTGTTAATCACTATAAGTACTTAGGAGTTCTCATCGACTGCAACCTTAACTGGAAAGTTCATATACATTCACTTAGAACGTACATGAATCTGATAACAAGAAAGATGTATCTGTTACAACCATTCTGCTCAAAAAAAGTTCTAACGATGATCTACTACGGACTTACTCAATCTAAATTGCAATATGGGATAGTGTGTTGGGGAGGTGCGTATAGGAATACTTTTAAATCACTCTTGACTGCACAAAAGCATATAATCCGTATAATTTGTAAAAAAAATCAACGCACTGAAAGCTGGCCTCTTTTTTGTGAGCTAAGAATACTACCATTACGTCACCTATACATTTTTAAAGTTTTAAAAGAATTTTATAAACAAAGTGGTAATATTCCATCTAGAAACTCTTCAATATACAACTTACGAGTTAATAATTTAGCACTTGTTAATGTTCCAGTTCCACACAAAACACATTTTATGAATTTTTATTTAATGACATCGTCAACTGTCTTCAATAATCTTCCCATTTCAATAAGAACAACCTTTAACTTTCATTCTTTCTTGATCAAAATCAGAGATTGGCTTTTCACTAAGAACTTGATTGAAATAGAATTAGTCTATAAATTCAGTACTTAAATACATACGAAACGATTTGATTTTTTTATAACTACGTTTTTTTCTATTCTTTTTTGCTTTTAATGTTTATTTAATGTTTCTTTAAATTAAAAATAATCTCTTTTTTTTTCTTAAATTAAACAATAGTTAGAAATAATAATAATAATATAAAAAAGAACAACTGAAAGTACCCCACGTCAGTTATTCTTTTGTTGACCAAAACATTTTTGAGGTCGTTCAACTCTAACTTTCTTAAGTTATAGAATGGCCAGAGCTTATTCTCTTGCACTTAATTTTTTTTTTTTAATTTATTTTGTATATAAAATTGTAACTAGCATGTAAGTGGAAGTTGAATAAAAAATGAATTATCTTATCTATATCGTTTTTAATTTTTTCACCCCACACGTTTTTTTTCTTTTTTTAAGACCAAAAATAACGGTACCTGCCACAGGAATTTTTTTCAAAATTTTGTGTATATTATTTTTTCTCAATAACTGTCCCACAGATTTAAAAAAAAAATTCAAAAAATTTTATTTAGTAAAAGCTAGACAATGGTTAAGAGAAAATTCCGAAAAATGGTTATTGAGGGTACCCCCTTCTCAAAGCGGTACCACCGATTTTGATCATTTTCTTATGTTAATGCTCCCCAGCAGTTTCAATATTATTGGGTATTCAAATTTTTTTTAGATTTAAAAAAAAAATTCATCAAAAAAAAAATTAAATTTTAGATTTTATATTTAGATTTTTTTAAAAAACTTGATAAATAAAAGTTTCTTAATAAATCTACAAGATATGAGAAAAAAATTTATTTTACTTAAAATAACGGTACCGTCCATACAAATGTTCAAATGTTAAAAAATGGTTTTCGAAAATCTTAGTTTTCTCGAAAACGGTTCCGAGAATTTTGCTTAATTTTTTTTCTTTCCTTTAATTCTTACGATCTATAACTTAATAAAAAAAATTTGAAATCAAGACTGTACCTACCATAGAATGATTTTTTCGAATTTTGAATTTCTCATTATCGGCAAAACGGATTTTAATGAAATTTTGTATAGAGAGGCTTCTAAAAAGTTGAAAAAACATTGCATTTCAAAACTTTAAAAAAAATACTTTTTTTTAAGAAAACTCCATATCTCAAAAACGGCACAATATTTTTTTTTGTAAATTTTATTTTTATTCGAACTTAAATAAAAACCTTAAATTTGCTTACCCAAATTTTTTCTTAAAAATGTTTTAAAAATTTACTATATAAAAGCTTATTTTTTTAAGAAACCACTACAACCAATTATAATTTTGTTCTTACATAAACTAATATTTGCTTAAGACGCATGGCATCCTGTGTTTAGCTCTAACTACTAAATGAGTTGTTTTAGTCATTTAAAAATTAATTTTATGCTTACGAGTATGAACAGTTTTCCTCTAATAATATTCATTTTTGAAATTCTTAGTCTTTTACATAAGAGCAAGTTCGTGCGACCCAGTCGTGCATTTTATTTATTTAACTTTACGTATAATTTGTTTTGTTTTTAAGTGTGGTTTTTTGAAAAATTATAAATACAGAGTTTGAGATTTTCAGAATTTTAAAATATAGAAGTTTAAACTTTTGAATTTAATAAAATAGCCAAATTTTAGTGTCTGTTTTTCTATTGCGAATTCCTAATTTTTTGTCTAAAGCCTATTTCCTATGTTTTTAAATCACCCTGCATTAATTAGCATCAGGGTATTGATTGATTGATGGCTATTGACACCCAAAATACCCCTCAGCTTTTTCATAAAATAAAGTGATTTAATTAATTAGTAAAATATCCGATGGGCAATTCCACTGATTAAAATTGTTAGTGAGATTGTGAAAGCTGTCAATTAAATAATTGACTAAATGAACCGATTATTTTTCAGTTCATTAACGTTGGAAGCTTAATTGGTCAAATATATATGGTTGTCATACCAAAATGACAAGACTCCCTGATATTAAATATGTTGCTATGAATTGATAATAATTGGGTTATTTGTCAAAACGCCTAAATTCAAATAAAAAAATGTTTTGAAAAATATTTTTGACATTTTGACTGAAAATTAATTAAATAGCTTAAAGAACATATGGGCAGGGCACAATTTACAAAGGAATGCCATAATTATTAAAACCGTACCCAGTTCCAGTTATTGGACAATTTGTCATTTTTATAATTGATCAATACTGTTACTCTCCTTGAACGCTTTGATACGAATATTTTAAAACATGGTCTCTCGAAAACTACCAGAAAACTTATAATCTAACTTTATGTAAAAAAATAGTGTATTAATATTATTAGAGTTATAAAAAGACCCAAACTTGAACGATTTCTGGAATAAAAGGAAAGGGTTATAAAGTTTAAAGTTACATTTTGAAAAAGAAGACACATACTCGTATAATTGCTCTTTAAAGTTCCGTAGCGTGATTATCCCAATTTAAACACACACCAGAAAACCAGTGGTTTTAGGATATCTGTAAGACGAAAGAGGGTAAGAGCAATCCCGAGATTATAGAATAAAGTTTTGAGAAAGTACAAAATATACATGTACTCATCAATTCATCGTGCATTACTTGATCGCTTGTATTAAATTTGCATTCCTAAAAAATTAATTTAAATAATCAACCTCTTTAATTTTCATCCTTAAATTATTTTCATACTTCCACTCGCAAGCTGTTCAAATAAAAAATAAGTTTTCTACTTTGTCCCATCATGGAAAAAGAAAACTTTTCTCCACTCACTTTATACTACAATCTGCACTTTCTATTCTAAATGCAAGAATATTACCGTCTGGTCTGGTAATCATAACTTGTCAGTAATGCAAATTGTCCAAAAGCTCCTAAAATCTCATATAAAGTGAAAACCTTAGCAGTTTTATACTTTAGGGCATGATACTCGTATAAGACAAAGTTTTTATCTCATATGTGTTCCTAAACCTACATATACTCGTATGTACATTTATAACGGTACCACAGACCACACAAAAACTACTGGAGCAAGTAACTTTTTCTCTGTCTCACTCTCACATACTGCCTTTATCTGTGTGGTGAGAGAAAGATTAATATTGGGTCCATTTAATTAAAAGTTAGTGTCGACTTGTGAATTTAGAATATTGTGTCCTTAAATTTGTTAGATGATGTTAGAAGAAATTGTTACTATTTTATTAACGTTTTTTGCTTAAACAGAAACTTTTATGGTGTGTGGTACGAGTATTTTGATTTCATATAAGTATGTATACTGTATAGTATGTGGATCTCAGAGGTTTTTGATTGCTTTTCAAATTTATGCTTTCGAGGCTAATTATTCGAGGGTTCTTGAGTTATTCAGTTTAAGACTTAAGACGTTAAACTTATGGTAAATAAAATTTTATCACTTTGGGAATTGGTTATGGTTTTTCATTTATATTGCCCACTCAACTGAACTCAAAAAATGTGACAAATTGTACACATGTGGAATGGACGAGAGCCATAAGTCACTTGCCCCTGGTTCTCCACAAGCTCTCGTGCCATCAGGCTTATTATTTATTAGCGCGATGTAGTGAATGTTGTCTCACCCAAAAATGCAATTGTGGCCTTACAGAAACAATATTACGATTTCTCTTCGGAACGGTTAAATAGGCGAATCGAAATTCTGAACACTTTGACCCAAATTATTACCAAATCATTTTTAAAAATATGACACATGGCAAAGCTGCTAAAACATAGGAGGGTGGTATCTATTTTTTTATTTGAATTAAAATTTAAAATTTTCGCTCTAAAGAGGTATTTTTCTCATTAAACAATGACAATATTATCTAAAGATTTTCCCCATTGAATCTCTGATACAAAACATATTACAATTATATTATTAAACTATTCAAAAGGTGAAGTATAATTAACAGAGCATTACATACTCGAATTCAATTTTCCTCTCTACACGTTTAAATCATGGTAATTATCTAAAAGGTCCTTCATATTAACCTACGCTCATCATTATGATGACATATTTTAATCAGTGACATGTCTCCACCATGATCCATGATCCATCATCTTTTCCTTATTTTCATTCCATCCAATATAATAAAGCCACCATCATTCCCTTCGACATGTCTCAAAATATGACACTTCATCATGACTTAATTTGTCACATGACGCGATAGTATGACATATTATATAGAGTGTCAAGAGTGTTGTGCGCGGGGATATTTGCTTTCTCATCACATGGAAATCCTTTGTCACTTTCTACCATCCTTTGAAATAATATTTTGCCCTAGAGCATCAACGTTGTCATGGTAGTTTGCCAGGAACCCATACAACACTTTGGGGTAATTAATTTTCATAGAACAAAAACTCTACAAAAAAAAAGGATATTATTCCTTATAACAAAGGATATACAATTTTGTTTGAACTCTTTTGAATAACATGAATAACAATATACGTATGTACATATTTGTATTTTTAAGAGTTTGTATCTTTTAAGACAATCAGTCTTACCCACAAAGGAAAACTCAGGGTCCCTACCGCAGTTTAATGGTGAAAGCTTTTAAACCTTTTTGAACAAAATTTAATTTTGTCATACCCACAAAAGTTCATGTTTTAAATGAAACCCTTTGAAAACCGCTGAAGTGTGATATGCCAAAGATTCTTAAAGAGAGTTTGTGCTCCCACGTGCTTTTAAAATGTACGAAAAACAAAGACTCAATTTTGTAAGATGATGAATAAATATTCATTATTATTTGAAGGAAGGAAAACGATGATACATATAAGAAAGTGTTGACACCAATCTTGTCAAAGGATAATGATGAATAACGTAGACTTCTACGCTTTTGAATATATACATACTAAGGGAAAACGAAATACGCTTTCAATCGAAACGGAAGAGGTTCTTAAAAATGTTAAATCAATGGCAGTTTGAACTTTTCTCCCATACCCTAAGGATATTGTAATATATAGTTCTAGAAAACATTTACTGTACTTGAAAAACACGAAAATGGGATTCAAAGGTTTGAAATGAAGGATCAGATTTCATAACGAATGCCTGCTGCAATAGGTTCCCTCTAGAAAAGTTTTATAGAGACACTTACAACTCTTGCATCTATAGATAAGAAGAAAACTTTAATTGACGAATTATGTTATTTCGTTTTTTATTTTATAACTTCTACTTAGCCCAAAATGTGAATCAACAATATTTGAAAACAATATTTCTAAACGAACAAGACATGAAATTTTTGATTTTTATTTAAATCTTCTTTAAAAAAAAAACTTTCCTTTAAAAAAAAACTACACATTTATTTTATACCTGAACAAATTTCTTATGATTTTGCAAAGTTAAGGTTTAATTTTTGAAGGGTATAATGGACGATGACTAAGACAAATGTTTTTATTCTCTTGCTTTTTTTTTTGTTTTCACAAAATTTGACCTAAGTTTTATAAGGTGCTATTAAATACCCTATCAAATTAACCTCAAAACGAGTTGAACTACTTTCAATTAAATTTTACGACGTTGTTCCTAATTTGTTCCGGGTTGTTATAATATTGTCTTTAATTAATACTTAAAAGTTAAAGGTTAGATTTTTCTTGTGTCACCAAAAGGGTTAAGCTATAAAATAATATCCCTACCTACTATGGGGAATAAGGAAAACTCAATTGTGAGAAAATGTTTGTATAGATAAATTAAGGACGAATAATGAATTAAGATAAGAAAAAAAAAACTGAAAAATATTTTGTAAGTTATGATGGAAAAAAGGAACAATTGTAACAATATTTACAATAAAAATGAAGTATTAATTTTATTTCTAAAAACGAAACAGTATTTACGAGGTATATTAAAAAGGGTAAAGAATTATCATCATTTTTGTTAAGTGATGTATTAAATATTCCTCTTCTTTTTAAAGAATATGAAATTTAAAAATTAACAATAAGATTCAAAATTTGGAAAAATTCATTACAAAACATTTTAATTTCAATTATAGATAAAAAGCGAATCTGATGAAACAATAAGTTCTTCCTGGCTTCATTTATGTATATGCAAAAGTGTTCTGATATGTGAAAGTGATATTAAACGTCTAAAACTGTAAGTTGAAAATCAACTTTGAGAAATCTGAATCTATACTGTTTAGGACTCCGTTGCATGAATCCTCAAGTGATACGAGAAACTGATACTAGAGAACTGGCGCGGAGTAGTAACCACATCGACAGCCACTGGCGAGTAAAAGTGTAGTAAGGGCCCTTGGCATCTACTTGGATAAGTATTTGTATTTCGACAGACATTATAAAAGCTGCTCTTGCCAGGGCTAGGAAAGCCTTTGCCCTGACGAAACAGTTGTTTTTCAGCAGCCGGTTTGATAGCAGGATGAAGTCGATTTGCTACATGGCCCTCATCTGACAGATGATTGCCTATGGGTGCCCAACGTGGTTCAACGTTGCCTTATCTTAAATGGAAAAGATAATTTTTGATAATTTTTTTTGTTAAAGCTAATTGGTGATCACATTGCAGGAGCGATGTCTTCGGGCAACAACCTAATGGACCTTTTGGACTTACTAACCTAACGACGATTATTACGAGAGTGTGCGTCTAAGCGGCCTTATCCTGACCGATGGGTTCTTCTATGCTTAGACAGTCGAGGGCTGGTGCAGGATAGCATGGTGATTTCACTTATCTACTACGTCGGCTGTAGAACTGTGAATAGGCGGCTGCTAGGTGTCGTACGAAATACCCAAAAAAAATCCCCATTGGACAAAATCCCCAAAAAATAAAATCCAACTAGATAATATCCCCACAGACATAATACACATGGACAAAATCAGCAACGAAACAATCTTTCTTGCCAAAATCCCCACGAAATCTCCAAATCCCCATTGTCCGGTTCGTGCACATCTTCATTTTCTTCATTCTCTTATTATGATACTAATAAGTGATAACAATTAACAGTTTCTAAACAATCAATTACTATTATTGCATGCACTTTTCAGTCTGACTTTCGTTTTCATGGTTCGTAGTCATGGTAGTGGTTTCATGGTTTTTAGTCTTTGTTCTGTTTGTAGACCAGTCTTTTTTTTTTGAACAAAAGTTGAAATGGATGATTATGATGTTATTGTTTCCAAATTCAATAAAGGTGGAAAAAAGTTATTTATAAATGGATATGGCATAGGGATTTTTGCCCTGGGGATTCTTTCTTTGGGGACTTTGATGCTGGGGATTTTAATTTGGGGATTTTAGATTTGGGGATTTCAATTTGGGGATTATGTCTTGGGGAAAATGTCACCAACCCGCGGCTGCTTTAAATTCGAGATATCTAGGATATGTATGCGTCTTGGCAGATTTACATAAGATAAAGTGTAATTTAGGTTTTAACTCTACCAAACCTAAATGGCACAGAAACATAAAAAAAAATCCAAAAACTGCTGATGTGACTGTCCTAAATAGTTTTAGTTTATTTTAAAACCTTAAATTGTGTGTTATCTTAAATAAATAGTTTGTATATTAACAATTTTTAAAACGTTTTAAGGAAAAAATGTTTGTATTGATTTTTTTTTTATAATGGAATTGAATATTAAATTTTAAAAAACTCATCAGCCTATTTTTGAGATATTGAATTTTATAACAAAATGTTTGAATTTTCTCGAAAATCAAAAAAAAAAAAATATTTTTTAAAATGATCCAAATTAGTATGGTTTATGAGAAGATCGGAAACAAACAAAATTATAGAGGTACCAATAATAACTACTTTTTGGAAATATTGTTCTCAACCATAAGCTAGCTTTCACTTAATGCAGATTTTGTAAACATTTTTTGTGAAGTGGTTTTAAGAACAAATTTCGATAATAATGTAATGTACATCACGTACAGTTATTTCGGTTAATAAAAAAAAAGACGAGAAAACTCTGGTCGAGCGAAAAAATTTAATGTGCTATCTACCAAGTTTAAAGAATATTTTCGGAACTTTGTGTAGGGTGTAGTGGAACGGGAACACATACATTCACATACAGAATTTTAATGTTAAATCTGTCCAAAATCTCGAGTATTTAAAAAAATGTATAACGCAAGTAAAAATGTGATGCGATTAATAGAACTACATATGTACATATTCATCAATAAGCTTCTCACTAAAAATGCTTACCAAAATCGAAGTAGATATTAACGAGAACATTTAAAACATGGGATGTTGATGGGAGGTAGCCTTATTAACAATTTTTCAAAAACTTAATTTTATTTCTATTTTGAAAATATCACCTGTTTTTAGGTAGTTAACTCGCAAAAACTAAACACAAAAAAGAACATATAAAGCTCTGACTCTTCAAACTCAACCAAAAAATTTACGCAGGGGAACAACATTTCTTCGCAATTTTCAGAAAGTAAATTAAGTTTGTTTCTGTATAATCACCTTAGCGGTTCAAGCGATTTTGTTATAATTTACAAACAAATTGATGCATCTTATTATTTTGTTAAGCTACTTTTTGGTATTCCCTGGTAAAGGGGTAAGTGCGTTTGACTGTCATATAGGAGATCTGATCACTACCGCTAAATAAAAAACAAATGTTTTTTCTCGGGTACTGTCTTTAATGAGGAATTGATAGATTCTGTAAGTTCCATCCGTTACTGCTAACATGCACAGAAAAATGGGTGAGAGTTGTAAGTCATTAGGCTCTGGTTTTATACAAGCTGTTGTGCCTTTATTTATTTTTTTTAAAACTTTTTCATTAACAGTGCAACTGCTCAAAAAACAATCAGCTTACATATTCAATACTTGGCCACATTCATCGAATACACTGGAACCGCAACAGCATGTAAGTTTGATGCAGTCATGTATTTTATTTTGTTATTGACATAGTCAATCCTATTAAAACTGCCAACACTGATTAAATAAATTAAGTTTGCAAATCCTGCACTTTTTAATGTTCCCTTAAGTGAATACATACAAAAAATATTTGTTCGTCTATACAAAAATAAATTGTATCAAAAAGAGCAAACGTTGTTTCATAAATATTGCACCCACTTAACTGATGGCTACCACATTTACAGTTTCAATTAATGAAATGTTCATCAGCACCAAGTCCGGTTCCAAAAATTGCCTTATCTCGACCACATGCTGTATCGATCTTATTTCACACAATAATATTTCTGCAATAAAATTCATCGTCCTTGATAAAAACCAACAACAAAACCAAATATAATAAAAACAAGTCAAGCTTTTACCAAAATACATTCAGCGCCATCACCTATTGAAATAAAAACAAAATGAAAATGCCTCTTTAAAACGTGTACACCACATGAAGTCGATCCCTAAACTATAAGTCTGTTTGGGCCATCGCAAAAACCAACTGATGAAAAGCAATCAAAACAAATGGATCAGGATTATCATCAATTTTCGAGCACTTAAAACAATAGTCAATAAAAGTGTTTTCGGGAGGGAAACGAGTAAACGCAACGTAATGAAGTGGAACGAGCTGTTAAGGGAGGTTTTAAAGGCTTTGCTATGATTCGATTGATATTTCTACGGGCCGTTTTGAAGACCGAAAATTGTCTATAAAGACAAACAGATAGTCATTAAGGCAAGTCACGTGCTGTTGGTTCTTAGGTTGATCAATAAAACTGTTAAGGTTCTATTTAAAGCTTATGCAATATCTCCATTAGGGGAATGGGAATGGACAGACAATGCTCAAGAATATGGTTAAGCCAGGAAGGGTGGTTAATAGAATCTACGAGGATGATACATTACACTCAAAAATGTCTGCCATGCCAGTTCAACAATTATTGTCGGACTTATTGATTTTATGTTTCGGTTGAGTGAAGTTGAGTTTCCATATTGATTTTTTTTTGATAGGTCTTGCACAAAATTTTGTCGGGTTTATATAAAGCTCTCGGATATAAGTTGTAGTTTCACTATAAGGCCTACCAAACTGGGCTGACTGTGTTTGGGATAGGAGTGGTTAGGCAAAAGATTAAGTTTCTGGCTCAAAGTAAAATAAATCAAATGATAAACTGATTTGATAACGACTCAAAGAACTTACCGATGGAACAGTCAAGAAGATTTTTTTGTGGTAGAAGTAAGCAACACAACGAAAATTGCTGCAAGAAATCTCGAAAAAAGGCACTGTAACCGCATAATTTCCTTAATTTCGGACAGTAAGTACTTTATATAAGTAATAACCTCCTTTACCATCAGTTTTAAGCTCATATGACTGTGTGTGTGTGTTCAGAGATAAAGAATAGGAGTAATGAAACTATAGAAGATATCTGAGTTTAATTGGGGAATATAAGAAACAATATAAAGTTAGAAAATAAAAGGAGGCACTAAGACAGAAAGGCACAGAACTCCAAAATCTGAGGCAGGCCAAACTACAACTCAGAGAGATATACATCCTGTATCAGCTTTTACAGAAATAATTTCAGAATAAGAACGGGTCTTCTCACTGATCACTGCAAGCTGAGAAGATGCCTCAGTATTTTTAGCCTGGTCAGCCTCAGCATTACTGAATGCAGATTTTTCATACTCTGCTACAGTACTTAAAACACATGAAGCAGAGAAACGCACTTCTTGGTGTGAGTTGGCGGGTAAATGTCGCCGGCACACTCATGACAAACCAGCCAAAAATACTTTTGTGATCAGGATGAAGTGATCAACAAGGAGGGAAATACGTACGACCAATGCTATTGATGATCTCTGGAATCATTAAGCACGAAAACAAATCACAATACCGTAAATTAAGTGGACCGATGAGAGCACATCCCGCTTTAATGGGTGTTGGCGGAGATGTGTTGATGGGTAAGTTCTCCTTATCACTTTGCTTTTTGTGTTTTTATTCCTAAAAATTCGAAAATCCCCGAAAAATTTTTAATCGATTTCATCTTAGACCTGTTTTTGTATGCATCCCTGACCAGATTTCCTAGTTTGCTAAGGAAACATATTGCAACCAACGCCACTTTAGTAACCCTGTGTGGTAAAGGTTTGTCTTCGAGGGGTTAATTGGTAGAACGGTTTATTTTGTATGTTTTAAGATGGCTCTGGCTATTGCTGGTACTGACGGTTCTACTGTTTGTTTTATTTCTGTTGTTCTCCGTTGATCTAGTGTTGCTTATGTGCATTTTGTTCCTTAAGTTATTGTTGTGACTTCTGAAGTAATTTTGTATTCTAAATTCCTGACGAACATATATTCCCACAGCGTACATCTTGCTTCTCTTACAGATCTAGTACTCGGGCTTAAGGTCATACTTTGAGGTTCGATATTTTTTTCTCAATTGCACCGATGAATCCTATCGTTTGTTTTCCCGGTGGCATTGTGGCCATGCGCATTGTCTCCATCAGTTCTTCTGACAGCTTGGCTAAAGTTTAGGTGGTGCAGCACTTGATGACGGTCGGGGCAAAGAGAATCCTCTTCCTCCTCTTGTCAGATGGGTTGGTCATTCCTCCCAAATCCGGATAACTCAATCGATGTTCCTGCTAATAAAACTATTTCTAGCTTCATTCTGTTGAGGGGATGTCTCCGTGATGTTTTCAATATTGATTAAATGAGACTTTCATAATCTTTAAAGTCCAATGGCACTTAAATTATAAATCCTTATTCCACCACTTGAACTTAATCTATCGCGCGATGTTATTTTGAAACACAGCAGAAGTCGAAAACATCTACACATTTTGAGTTCAGTACGAGGTCAACTCATTTTTAATTTTGTTATGAACAAAATTTCAAGTTACGAGTATAAGAAAATTCGAAAATTTCTCCAAAATAGATCTTACGCTTGTGGTAAAATATTTTCCACAGCATTTTCTAGACAAAACCCGAGGAGGCTATAAATTCCTCTACCAATACATGTAGACCTTTAATTTAATTGAAAAGCCACATGTTGAAATTCCTTGGGATAAATCAATTTCAATTTATACACTTGAGCAGGCTTATCAATCTAAATTAATTGTTGGAAGACATCAAATTCATCAGTTCCACTAAGTGTTGATGATTTTCACAAATTCTTCTAATTTACCACTAATTTCGCTTCTGGAAATTACAAAACAGGAAGGAAAAACTATAAGATATTATCCTGCTTCAAGAATGGCGTTCACAAAACAAAACACATCCCTCCCTTTTTGGTTTGTAAATGATATCATCTTCTCTTATCCAAAGACCGGCTGCCAATTGTTGTCTCTGTAGCACACCCTTTGCTGCCAAAGCCATCAACTACAACTACAACATACCAACGACATTTCCTTTCTTAATGAGTCTTCTTGACAACTAATTACGGGATTACACCGCCATTACCATATTTAGAGAGGAAATATCCGAACAAGTCGACACATAACCCATCATACCGCCAAATTACCACAGCCAACGCCAGCACCAACAAGGAGCATGCATATCAGCAATCTAATGTTACGACAAAACGTCAAAATCCCATTAGGTATACTCGTACATAGTATATCCCTATCCGACCGACCCTTGTTATTAGTGTTAAGTTCGAAAATCGCATTCAGTAAATCAGAAGGAGCTATAGCTATATTTTGGGACCTAAGCCAACGAATATTGGATCCACATATGCCACGTATAACTCATCAGAATAAGGACAACGACGAAGACGAGGACATGATATGATGTGAGCTCACTTACAAGGATATTTTGTAGTGGAGTCGAGCGGGTACGGGAAGATGAACAATAACAGTTACGATGTTGATGAAGATGATCAGGATGAACGAAATTGATGAGAAGAGGATGTGTCGAAGTGCAATATGAAATACGATAAGAATGACTTTTCGATTATGAGACGTTCTGAGGCTTATGTAGGCTTAGGTCTGTCATATTCGAGAAAAACACTGAAAACGAGAAAAAAATTAGATTTTGGTCTGTGGAGTGTGTATAGGATTAGTTGGATTGTTCTTTGGACCAAATATTAAGGACGAAGTCATATCAATAGATGTAATGAGTTTTCTATGAATAAAATGCACGAACTTGTTATAATCACATACGAGTATATAGTTCAATAACTTCCACTATTTTATATTTTTTGACATCATAAATAATAATTTCTTTAAACTATAAGTTAAGCATGAAACACATGTGGCCTTTGTAATGATATACGAGTATTATAGGTTCCACAATATTTCATTCCCATGCTATATTATTATTTTTTCTTGGAATATGATATTATGAATTCAAATTTGAAGTATTTTGCGAGTAAGAGGGATTTATATTTTGCAATTTACTTAGTTTAATATTAAAAAACAAGAAAAATACAAAGTTAGGAATTTCTTGCCCTCTTTGTTTGAAATGCTAATATAACTCAATATATGTACTATGTATGTATAGATTTTAGATTCGATTTTAAACTTAAATGGAAGAAAATGAAGTGGCGCACAAGATATCGAAATTATTTTGTCAAATTTATTCAAACGTTATAAATGGAAAATAAGTTTTCATACAAAAATAAAAGTCTTTTGAAATAATGAGAATCAACAAGAACAAAGTTTTGTTATGAATTCTGGACAACAAAACTTCAATATTGTTTGATAAAGTCGAATACGCTACCAATTCATTGGAGTAGAATGACATCAACTTTGGTGTTAAGCTCGAAAGGCATACGAATAGGTGAATAAAGTAAGTTGTAAGATATTGATTTGGTTTGTTTTTGTGGATGTTTGTCTATCGTTAAACAGTTTTAAGGTTGAATTGATTAAAAATAAAAAAGTATCTTCGATTAACTTAAAAAAATCGTGCGGTCTTTTGTTTTATTTAAACACACCTTGCGATTAAGATTATGTCTTTCAGTGAAATTTTATTAATTTGTTGGTGCTTAATTTAGTTGTGAGGAGGGATAAATCTATCACTGTGATCCTATATATGAAACAAGCACACCAACAAATGCAATCATATAAATAATTAGAATTCTTTATGAAATTAATTTATTTTATTTCATAAAGGTTTTTCAATAAAAATAATACAATAAATAAAAGAAGCTGTATATTAAGTATTAACAATTTTTTTTTATTTGAAAGGCCCAAGTATGCCATTATCTATGGAATATGATATCGTTCAAATGCCCGCCTCGGCTTCTTATGGTGCTACGAGTCCAAGTGATCTAATTTTCAATGTCTCTTTCGCATAGATCTTGCTTGATTTGAGCAATAGCCTAAGTTATTTTCATCTTAAGGGCATCGGTACATTGTGGTTTATTCACATAGGCAGGAACCCCAACAAGAAAAGGTCTAGCTGGGTCAAATCGTATGATCTTGGTGGTCTATTCAGGTCTTCTCTGTGAGTGACAACCTTACCAACAAATCTTTCATGCAGAATGTCAATCGTAGCATCCGCAATGTGGCATGTAGAACCGTCCAGCTGGAAACATGTCATCTAGGTCCATACTCAATTTGGGTAGTAAGAAATTGGTTATTATCATTGGATATTACCGCCATTGACCAACATGGTTTTTGGAAAAGTACGGACAAATATTGGACACCAAACGTTCAAGAGTCGTCAGTGAATGACCATAACGTTTACCGTAAGATGGATGCAACGGTTGCACAAAACACTCATCAAAATCACATGGCCGCCATAGCCCAATTAAATCTTCCCACGACAATTGAAAAACCTTTTATATAAAATCTTTATAATTCTAAGAAACTTTAGGTTTAAGATTTGGTTCGTATTACTAAGGTCTTGCATTTTTTCTAACAACAGATCAACGTTTGACAACTGCCAAAATTCTTAAATTAATATAAGATGCAAATACATCAACCAACGAAATTAATAAAATTCTGCTATATTCTGTCCAACAAAAATTGTCAGTACAGGCCTTATGGGAGAGCTTTTTCTAAAGCAGTGGCGCCTGATTCACCTTCACTACAATGCGTTAGGAAAAATGCCACTAAAAAAAGAGCAAGCCACTGACTTTCCTTAAGGAATTGTTGTTGTAATTCTTTGGAAAAAGTTGTACACCCCAACACGACCGTCGTATCCGACTGCTGAGCATGAGATACTGTCAAGGGTGTCAAGTGTCAAGTGTCACTCAATACGATCGTGCGCTCAAAACAGAGTTACCATTATCATTCTCAATTGCAAGCAAGGAGCTTTTTCAGTGGTTTTTATTAAGGAGCTTTTGGGATTTGAAGCTTTTGAGAACACATTTTAAGAAGCTGAGTATGTTGAGTGTTGTCGTATTGCTTTTCAATTTAAAAAAAAAACGCGCCTATTATCTTACCGCTTGACGTTGTGGGAAAAGGTAAATTGAATATTGTTTTCAGTCGTTTTGAATCGGCAGACGGTAGCCCTACGCGTTTTTTACTCTCATTTGTGGCAATTTATAATGTAAACTACGGAATCCCTGTGAGAGCTTTAAAAGGCGACACAATTATGCATGGCAATGCAACCAGAATGAGAGACAAACGTCCTATCTTCCCTGTACTGACAATTTTTGTTGGACAGAGTATAGATTTCCTTGTTTGTTTAAGATTTTGAGTCGTTGCCAATTTTCAAATGTCAAATTTTACATACATATTTCAATATGAGATTTGTAAAGAAAGATCATCTTGCTTTTTTTTCAATTTGTCAAACTGCAGAAGTATCATGCTGACTCAAAAATCTGGACTTGTACTCCTTAAATAGATCAGTTTCTATTACCTGAACTATTGCCAAATATGAAAGATTAAAAAATATCTAAGAACTACAATCCTTAACAGTTATTGTTTAAGCAATAAAAAGTTTAAATTTAAAGCAAAACCTTCAATTAAACGTAAAAAGAAAGTGGAAAACAAAATTTCTATTTTTTAATGTCACAACTCCTTCCGACGCCGTTCTATTTCGCAAAATAACTCTATCACCGCTGAACTTTGAATGATGAATATCGTTACTCGCCTTTCCATTATATCTTTTTCCTATCTTAAAAATTTATGCCGCACCTCTTTTCTCTGCATTCTCTTTTTTTCCTTACTTCTAATCTATATCGCCCAATCACAAACATAACTACAACCCCAATTATATTTCCTATGTTTCTGTCAACATTCAAAATAATTTTTGCACCAGTTTTTACTCGCGATCCACCCTTTTCTTTAATGTCTATTCTTTCATCCATATTTCCTTCCTCTTTTAATCAGGACCTGCCTCTTTTGTTTATTTGTTTCTCGTTCCTACCATCATCCTTATACCTCTCATCAGTGTTTGTATTTCGATATATGTAAGCAACTGGTCCCTAACTGTAAATCTACTATCCTTTAATTGCTTTTTAATTACATGCAGCTGCCCTATACAGATGTCCTGCGCAGCTACCTGATTCGTTCTTTTTAATAAAGAACCGTTTTTCTATATGGCACGCAGCTGCCTTCTTTTTATATTCATTATTTGTAAAGGATCGTCTGACTGTCGCCTATCTTTTTTATATTAACTTTTGTATGAATACCCATAGATATATTGGAAAGGTTTTGACGATTTCACCCGTCGGAAGGAGAAGAACTTATTGAGCAGGTATCTTGTTCTTAATTCTGTCGCCGCTGCCTCTATAACTACGATCGGTTTTTATCTTCGTTACAAAAGTAAGTTTTATAAGTAAATAAGAAGCCAATAGTTCATAGAAATCCTGATAAACTGGTGACTTATGTCACAATTGCTACAATTTTCTGCCTATCCCGAACCGCAATTTTTTGACAACAAATACTCTTGGAGGATTTTTTACTTCCTCGCGAAAGGCAGAACTGCCGAATTACCATTATGCCAAGGGGCACTTCTAATTGTCCATAAAATTTTAAAAATAAATAAAGTTTTTGATATGATTACTATTATCGTTTTGTCGATTTATGATTTATACTTCTGCAAATCAATGCTCACACCCTAAACAATGTTGACCAATAAAAATGATTTTTAAAGACAAAAGAATCAAGAATTTCTTTTTTTTTACTTTAAAAAAGTTTCAGACAAAATTTACACTTGTACGTAAAATTGAGAAATTAAAACTTTTATTTAAAGAGAACATAGTCTGTGTGTTTACATTTTTTAAGAGAACTCTATTATAAAGTTTCTCTGAAGAAAACACTCTCTTGAATTTTATACCAATCAGAAAATTGAAGCTTTTTTCAACCAAAATTGGAAAACTAAGCATTGAGTAGGGGTGGAAAAGGAACTCAACGTTCGACTCGACAGTTTATATTGAGATTTGATTAAATAAAGTTACGCAAATGATTGACTTTTTATTAGTTATATAAATTTATTCTTTTAAATTTACGAGTAAGGAGGGATGAAATGTGAACTTTATAAGTAGTATGCAGGTAATTTTGAACTTTATTAAGGATATCAAAATGATTATTTATCACAAATTAAGTAGAATGCAAGGGCTACACATGTAAGTTTTAATTCAGAATAACGTGAGTTTTGCAGACCTCTCTTACAGGAATTATTACAGTGCAGATTAGATAACATTGAAAAATACTCCTTCTCCATTATGGCTTAACACTGGAGTACACGCATGGCCTACTAAATGAGACCACACTAACAGTTTTATTTATTTATTTTATTTTTTTTTGTATTGAAAAGGTATTTTTTTTTACAAAATTTGAAGTTCCTAACTAATATTCATGAATTTAAGTTATTAAATGTTTAAGAAAATAAGCAAATATAATATTTAAATATGTTTACTTGCGACTTTATGTAGGTACTATAAGGCAAGTTATGCATTCGGAAAAAAAATCGAACTCGAGATTTTGATCGAAGTTGACATTACAATCATAGCGAAGACCAAAAAAGTGGGTCTCGCAATTCTGTCTGTCCGTCTGTATGTCTGTCTGTCTGACTACAGCTAAACGGCTCGGCCGATTTTCTTTAAACTTGGTAGATATGGGTTTTATTTTCCCCCCCCCCGGATGTTTTTTTATTTGTTTTTTTAAGACCAAAAATAACGTTACCTGTCATACCATTTTTTTCGAAATCTTATAAATATTTTTTTTTCTCAAAAACTGTCCCACAGATTAAAAAAAAATCAAAAAATTTCATTGAGTTAAGATTTGAAAAAAAATTTCCAAGATATTGTTATTTTTGGTACCCCCCTTGGAACCATTTTTCTGGGTTTTTGATTTTCTCAAAAACGGTACAACGGATTTTGATCATTTTTTTTCTGCTAAAGGTACCCAATAGTTTAAATATTATTGTGAATTCAAGTTTTCAAAAAATATTTTTTTGGATTTTTAAAAAATATTTCAAATTTTTTTTTTTGAAAACTCAATATTTCGAAAAGCCCATGCTAGATTTCTTTAAAACTTGATAAATAAAAGTTTTTTCATATAATCTACAAGATATAAGAATAAAAGATTTATTTTACTTAAAAATAACGGTACCCTCCAAACAAATGTTAAAAAATGGTTTTCGAAAATCGTATTTTTCTCGAAAACGGTTCCGAGAATTTTGCTAAAATTTTTTTCTTTTGATTAATTTTTACGGCACATAATTAAATAAAAAAAAATTGAAATCTAGATATTACTGACTGTATCTACCATAGCACGATTTTTTCGAATTTTGAATTTCTCACTATCGGCATAACGGATTTTAATGAAATTTTTTATAGACAAGCTTCTAAAAAGTTTAAGAAACATTGCATTTCAAAACTTTAAAAAAAAATATTTTTTTGAATTTTGAAAAAAAGATCTAGTTTTTTTGGAAAATTCGATATCTCAAAAACTGATCAATATTTTTTTTGTAGATTTAATTTTTATTCGTACATTAATAAAACTCCAACTGCTAAAGGAGTTATTTTAGTTATTTTTAAAAAATGAATTTTATCCTTAAGAACAGTTTTCTCTAATAACATTCATTTTTGAAATTCTTAGTCGTTTACATAGGAGCAAGTCCGTGCGACCCAGTCATGCATTTTATTTTCATTTAAATCTTTATTAACTTAAAAATGATTAAGATTTTTTAATGGTCTACCATAGTAGCCCACGAGTGCTTTGGTGTAAAAAAAAGGGCGCGTGTATTTCAGTGCTTATGTCATTTTCAAATACCGTTTCCACAAAAGGTTCATTAACAATTGTAAATCTATCTACATATACATTTTAAGTGAATTTAGTGCTACTAACTGATTCCAAATACATAGATATTTTTGTAGCTAACTTAGTTAGGAAGTATCAGAACTCACGATTAAGTTAATAATATTTCAACATCAGTGTCAGTTCGTTGAAATAGTTTATTAGGAAAAACCCACTTACATTATCGTCGCTTTTCCGGCAGACTGGCATAAGTCGAAATTTGCAAATTTTCAGGAGAGCCTTTTAAAGTTTTTTTCATACTGAAAAAAAAAATTCGTTGTTCATAAAAACAAAACTCGAATGTCGAATACGTGAAAAAATTGCATTTTTTGTTTGTTAAGTTTTATAAAAAACGAAACATTAAAAAAAAATACAAAAATTGATTTATGCCGTATTTATACGTAGAAAATGACAGGGATGTTTGTGAAAATTGAGAGCTGCGCTTTTTCATAACTCGGAAACTATAAGAAGAAGTAAGTTAATGCCGATTACACAGAAAAATTGTGTTTTTTTCAGCTCAGTTCTGTGTACTAAACTAAAAAACGACAAATTTCGACTTATGCCACTCTGCCGCAAAAGCGACGATATATCCATGACAAAAATTAAATATAAATAATTTTAACTTTTTTTTAATTCGACTTAAAAATAACTTTGTGTGTAAATTAACTCACAATTAAAAATTATTTGTTATTGGAAATACTTTTATTTATTATCCTTGCCTTGTACAAATTAATTTTTTGTGCCAAGGTGATTTTTATTTCAAACAAAACTGCATAAAGCGATGGGATGAGTTAATTTGAAATTTTTACTTATTTCACTCACAGAATTGTGAAAGAGAAAATGCTTCGTGTATATTTTATAAAGAAAAATTTGGTGGTAAGGAATTTACTTGTTGACAGCTTACTGACATAATTGTCATACTATTTGGTTTCACACTTTTCAAACTTGAGTGTGATGCAATTTCCTAATAATTAGAACTGACCGCTGAAAAGACTTTCGAACATCAAGATTAAGAGAACATAAAGTTAAAAAAAAATTCTAAGGACAGATTCATTAGATTATGTTTGATAGTCTTGTCATACTCCAAATTGTCATCAACAAGTTTAGTATCTACTGTGAGAAATGGAACCTGGAAGTAAACTTGGATAAGTCTGAAATAGTTATTTTTAGAAGAAGGTACTTTAATGAAGCAGAAATTAAACTATTACAAACATTACATTACATATTACACTACTCCGTAGATAATTTTACGAAGTAGAGACACTGAAAGCACTGGCAACTGAGGCCATCGGTTTAGACATTACAACAGAGAGGGACACACAGAAAGAAAGAACAACAGAGCAAACACATGTCAACGTGGCCGCTAGACCAATAATGTATTACTGTGCTTAGATGTTGGGCACAAAGTGTACACACAAGTTGTAAAGCTCCAAAGGTTTTTTGTTAAAAGATGTTTTAGCCTACCTGACAACACAACAAACTATGTGGTACATTTTGCGACTTGTCTTTCAAATGAGCTTCTCACGACATTCAATGTTCAACTAACTTTATATGTACATTTACACGCAAAGTATTAGATCTACACAGTGATATATTGCCTCTTGTCCTTTCGAAATTGGTACATCAGAAAATATTTATTGGGCCCAAGAATGGTCATGCTTTTACCAAGAGGCACTAGTTCATTATAACTACGAATCCATCATGCTCATCACACGCTTTTGGACAAGCTTAAAGAACAACATTGGATTGGATACTAATCGTGCGCACCAATCGTAATTCCATGATGATTACTGTATTGTAACCTATCCTTCACAGAGGTACGGAACTATTTCGATGATTCAAATTAATGAGACATTATAGGTCTTATCTTAAAAGGACGATGTGGGTTACTTCCTTTGAATGCAATTGCTTTCTAAAACCACACTTTAGGCTTAAGTTATCTTGATGCAACAAAAAACACCAACCACTTCGTAAACATTTGTCCTATTGTGTTCATATTGGCCCTATAGTGTGAGTCTGTCTTAATTCTTTACACATTAAAACCAAATATTAAGGTTCATAACCCAAATTTTTTTTCCAGTCAGCCAGTTTTCTGTAATAGAGTTCTACATGGCAATCAAAGATCAAGCAAAACTTTTTGGGTTTTGAGAGTAAATGAGAACCAAGACCAACTAGATTCTACTAACAATCAAACAAACAGCTGTCGACCGAAGGACGAAACTATTGGTAGCAACAATTTCAACTAATTAATGGTTTCATCTACTTCGGAGTTAAAGTTCATTTCACGACCGATACCTTATTGGAGATGCAACAAAGAAATACTTAGGAAACCTGTTGTAACTTCGGTTTGGCAAAAGAAACGGGTTTAAATTCCTTATGCGGAAAACAAAGAGCACACCCTTTGAAACCCTTATATTTCCAGTCCTGCCTTACCACGCAAAGTGTTGGACTATAAGTAGAAGGGCAGATTTGATATTGGGTTCTTTTAAAAGAAAAATTCTTCAACAGATATTTGATACTGTGCGTGAGAAGGGCGAATTGAGGAAAAGATAAAACCGTGATTTATATGAGCTGTAGCAAGATAAGGATGTAGTGCAGAAACCCAGAACACGTCAAGTATATTGACTCAGCAACATCCAACAAAAAGACACCAATACTGCAGTTAAGAGAGTTTCCATATCGCAGACCACAGCTTCACGGCTACAAGGAAGACCGAACCACCACCACAACCGCTTCAAGACCATCACGGAAGTCAGAGCTTCTGCCCTTGAAAACCGTTATGCAGTGTGCTCGGACCCTTCATGGACAAGTAAAGTAAACAACGCTTTTCACGAAAATTCAAATACAACGTTAAGCACGTGGAAGTCTCCACATTAATAGTGTCGTTTAAGATAACACAATGATTCAGCTGTCAGAAACAGGATGATACTTTTCTGGAGGTTTTTGTTCAAGATTTCGAAATGTTTGTATCTAAAAGATTTATCGACGCACTTGTAATAATGAAGGAGGGAACCTTTAATTTTCTGCCGAGTACGAACGGCAAAGATGAGAACCACTTTTCATTACTTTTAAGAGATACTATTGGAACTTAGAGGATGCGTGCGCTCCTGAAAAAAACATTTTTGTAATCAATGGGAAATTATACAAGGCATTCAGCATGATAGTCCAAGACATTAACCATCATGACAAGGGAAACCAGGATTCATTCATCAACCTTCCTGGTAATTCGTTGTTTTTAGTTAATAAATGTTGTATGCCATTTATGTTTTTTTTTAAACCCTTGAGTATTATCAATATTCTACTTTGTACATTTATGGACTCCAAATTTATTTGACTCAGAGTGCCCTGAGGGCGACTCCCATAGTCAATCGTCCATTCCGATTGTCAGGGGCTTCGGTATACATTTATTGTTGTCTAAGAACAAAATTTATTTTACCACAAAAAGTCTATGGAATCCAATAACAATACTACTTATTTCCTTGATTATAGCTTCGCCCCTTATATGTATTAAGAAACAATGGATTCCTTTTATTCATTTACGAGGATTTATTCATAACATCCTTCTTTTATTAGCATTATTAAGGGTTCCTGTCATAACCCAACATCATTTTATTCTTCCCTAAGAAGGTATTTTGTTTGCGTGCAATTATTGTTCTATGCTTATTTCTTTTTTTGCTATTTTTTTCTATTTGTTCTAAGGGAACAAACATTGGTTTTGTAAAAAAACTTCAAGCCTAATTTCGTTTATATATTTACTCCTTTTGATACAAAAAGTATAAGAAAATAGTTTCTTACCTTTGAGCATTATTATTCTCTTTGAAATATTTTATCATGTCAAAAACTAATTTTCATATTATATAGGAAATCGTATTACTTCTTATGAAGAAAATTTAATAAATTAAAACATGCAACTTATACACTGGATAATTTTGGTTTTGAAACATTCAATTTAGTTATTAAACTAAATTAAACTTTCATAAGAGAAATTTTTGAAAACCTAAAAATCAGAGCAAATTCATACAACCGATTATGAACATACAAGAAATAAAAGAAAAATTCAAATAAGCTTATTTTGCCATGGCATTGTTAACTAAAACCAACATTTCAAAAGGACATGAACCCAAACAAAAGCTATTGTCTTAGTGAAGGTGAATTCAGGATATGACAATACTGTGAGTTTTATTTTTCCACTAAAGACTCTTGATTGTTTTCTCTGTTACAATGCTAATAGTTAAGCCATTGAATTTAAATTGATTCTAGAAAAATAAATGAAAAGACTGTAATACCTTTAAAAAATCTCTTAATTTTTTCATGGTTTTTGTGATTGTCTGAAAAGATAAATACAATAAGGTTTTAATTATTATTTTGATTTAAACAGAAACTGAATGAATTATGGAAAATTAAAAGCTCCAATGGAAGGTATTCATATAGGAGTATACCTGCCTATTAAATACGGCTTTAACTTAATGTAGTCTTTTTATAAATGCGCTTTAAATATAAATAAAACTTAAAATACTATAAGGGAAATTTTAATAAAAATAATTAAATTTCAATACAACAAATTGAATTGAACCAATTAATTTTCTAATTAAATTTCAGCAGGACATGAATGCCCTGATGTCATCCTGACGAAGACGAAACAAGTTCACGTCGAAAAAAAATGAATATATTTTTAAATTGTGGAAAAAATAAACTGCACGAACTTGCTCTTATGTAAAAGTACTTTGGAGTTTAAAATACATTTTATAAATATAAAACATGGATTCAATGAGATAAAAATGTTAAAAGGCATCAAATTGCCGTCTGATTTCTAGAAAAGTATGAATTTATGCAAACAAAGCTTAAAAATCATTTAATTATTAAATTATTTTTTTATATAAGAAATTTGTTTAAAATGTTTAAAGAAAAAAAATTGGGATGCCAATTGAGGTATTTCATAATAAAGATTTTATGAAATAATTTTAAAAAATAATCGATGTTTTGAAGATATTGATTTTTCAAAAAAAAATTTTGGATTTTTTTTTTAAGCCTAACAAATATTTTTTCGAATATTTTTTCTATTCATTATTATTTTAAATTTAAGGGGGTTCGTGCATAAGAATGTTGAATTAAATTCGTTAGAGCCGTTAATGAGGAAGTCAAAAATCAAAAAAACCATTCCATGACAGGTACCGTTAATATCATTTCTTACACAAATTTTATTTAATCAAAATGTAGTCCATGCCCATAAAAGCACATCTGTTTTTTTATCACAATCGTTAGAGCAGTTTTCAATATAAATCATAGTTTGCATTACAGGTATATGGGAAGTGCCGTTAGTTTTGGAGATAAAAAAAAATTTAATTTCCCCTCTAGGGAATCACCGAAGACCCTTAAGTACCGAGTTTGAAGAAAATAGCTCAAATAGTTAAGGCTGTAGATCGAGATACAGACATACAGACGGAATTGCCGGACCCACTTTTTTCGTATTCTCTATCATCGTAGTGTCAACTTTAATCAAAATCCCGTGTTCGATTTTTTTTCCAACTACAGAACTTGCCCTATAGTTCCTATATCGCCAGTAACAAGAGTTTTTATTCTTGTATTTTTGTACTTTACAGAATTAATTAATAATTGATTTTCGACACAATTAAATTTATTTATTAACTAGCTGACTCCGCGAATTCCATTCCGCTTAAAATTGGTAAAACAATTATTAACTACGCTTTCGAAAGTTGAGCCTTTCTAGAATGAAACTCTTTTGGAACTTAATTGAATTCAATGCATTCTATTCACACCGAAAACAAACGAGTGAATAGTGAATAGTATAGAGGCGTTAAATCGCATGATCTAGGCGCCAAATATAAATAAACTGTTCACCGAACTCGCCTTTCAATTGATCCATTGTGACGTGTGCTGTGTGGCATGTAGGCACCGCCTTGTTATCAGGCAAGTCAAGTTCTTTCATTTTGGAAGAGCGGTAGCATTCGCAATTCACAGTAACAGCATCATCTTTGAAGAAATATGGCCCAATGATTCCGCCAGCCCATAATCCGCACCAAACAGTGACTTTTTCTGTATGCATTGATAGCTCTTTCAATGCTTCTGGCAGCTCTTCACTCCAAATACGGCAGTTTTGCTTGTTCACGTATCCATTCAACCCGAAATGAGCTTCCTCGCTGAACACAATTTTTCGATTAAAAGTGGATCTTCGGCCAACTTTTCAAGAGCCCATTCATCAAAAATTTGACGTTGTGGTAGGTCGTTCGGCTTCGATTCTTGCACCAGCTTTATTTTGAAAGGCTTCACACCTAAAGTGACAGAAGTCCAATTGCTGCGAACGGTGCCGAATCTTTCATTCACGGTCATCACTAATACTGGCCGATACAGCTGCGATATTTTCCTCAGTTCGCACTCTACGTAAGCGTGTTGGTAGATTAATATCCAAAAATGTAAACTTGGTGCGAAATTTAGTCACAACAGCCCGAATAGCCGCCTCAGTAGGTCGTTTAAACTGACCATAAAAGGAAATACTAAAATTCAATAATTTGAAAGCGTTTTTCATTGTAGGACGATTTATGGTTAAATTATAGACAAAATGGAAGATATTTGACAATGACACAAAACACGAAACCTGCTTGAGCTGTCAAAACCAGTGTTGCCAAAAAAAAAATAGCAAAACAATCACGCATTAGATTTCTAACATTTGAGGTCACTAAAACTTTTTCTGAGAAAGAATTTATTATTTTTTCTCTGGTTCGAAAAAAATCAACAATGCAGACAGCTTTCCGCAGCTCGAACACGCCCCGTCAAATTGTCAAGTAAGATCCACACACTTGTAACTATTGCTCTTGCGATTTTTTGATTGTCGTTGCGAATGCGAGTCGAACGAGAAAGGGCAAGTCAGTTGGTATCATCGGAATATTTGAAATGAGAACTTCCTTGCCTCTGAACTTGCCTTTGATTATGGTGGGTTGGATGACGTTGTTTATGAGTTTCTTAACCGCCAACCTGGTTTAATTGCACAGTTTCAGTTGGTTAAGATTGGTTAGCATTATGACGACTGTTTTAATTTATGCAGTTGTGGACCTGGCTTATCCAACAAATTTGAAAACACTCTGATGATGTGAATTCACAAGACATTTGGTGGGCACAAGATCAGACAGCATCGAACGGAATTCGGTCAATTCATACATATTGCCAACTGTTGTTTTGATAAATCTTTGGCTGATGGATCGTTTTAAAATGAAAGACGCATGTTGCTCGTCAACTGCAGCTTCTTTAGGTATCAACAGAAATACCATAATTTTAGGCAAGCGCAGTCGTTGATTGTGGGGTGACCGCTAAAATTTGAGGAAAATCGCTGGCCTGCATTATGATATGATTGCACTCTTTAAAAGCATTTCCCATTGTTCAGTAGATCTTTCATTGTTCGATCAAGTGCCTCCAATATTCACATGTGTGCTATTGTGAATTTATCTCAAATGATAATTTTGCAAATTTTCAAAACCTGTGCCATCGCATAGTTCTTAAAATGTTGTAAGTTGGTTCGCCATTCATATGATGATACTCGTACAATAGCAATTTTAACACCCTGAATGAGTCGTGCGAACGCTTTCCAACTACATATGTGTCCGCTGTTCCAGAAAAGGTGAAAGGTGACCAATGTCGGATCTTTACTAAATTGAAACTTAAATCAACCAAATTAGGAATGTTTTGCAAGTTTCAATTAGTTCCAACTGGAGACATAGAGAAAGAATATGTAGTCGTTGCCGTCGTCAACTGGCATCCAGCAATGTGACACATAAGTTCTTTTCCTTAGGAATCGGCAGTGGGACATACACATAACATCTCAGTACCGTTTTTTTATACTATGATTTTTTTCGAGTACTAATGAGCAGCATGGGTATGGGAGTAGTTAAGGGGATAACAGGATTAAATGTAAGCTCTTTAGCGAGGTAGAAATGGCGACCACTGAAAGTCTAGTCTCTGTGGCCTAATTAGCGCTGAAGTGCGCCATTTTGATACCATATCTCATATGAACCTATTGATGTAATTGATATGGGAAATTGTGGACATTGACACTCATCTACACTGTGCCAAGCTAGGCAGCTTGTTGACTGGTGCTGAAACAGTAACCATTCCGATTAACTGATCATCCGGCACCTCGCACAGTAATCCTCCGTCAAAGCCCTCATGCTCTATTGTCCGCTAAATACAGCTACGATCCTGTCTATATCTTGCTTGGATCTTCATAACAGATCAAGTGTTCGCGATTTAGTAGGTGTGCCAAATATTTCTAGATATAATGCAGTTAGTTAAACTGCTCCACCTACGGTTTGATTCGCTTAAAAAAATTGAGAGAATTTTGCCATTCATAGCTCCAAGCGGAATGTTGAATTTTTTTGCAAGTGTGTTATGAGGGGCAGCTCGTCCGGCCTCTTAAGCAAATAACAATATTCTGGGAAAAAGCACAAAATTTAGCACTGGTAAATGTGTAAAGATCGAATATTCTACTCAGTTGTCAAACGTGACACGAGAATTAAACGCCATCTGTTGGCGATTCCACTTCTTTCGTCAAAGACAAAATTAGCTCATTGGCAATTTAGCAGTGTGTGTCGTTTATAAGGTTAAGGTTTTTCTCCTACGTATAGAAAAAAGAATTTTTTTTTTCGGCTTGGTATTGTGTTTACATGGATCAATAAGAATCCAAAAAAAATTCGTATGCAAATCAGAATATTTTCAGCCCAGTTCTGCACGTTCAAACCGAACCCAATTTATTTAAAAAAAATATAGTAAAATAGCATTCGTTGTTTATTTATTAATTTGTTGAGCCAAGTTTATATTTTAGACTTTGATTTATAAAATCCAATTTCAGCCTTTTACAAACATTTATAAATACTGACTCATTTTTCGTAAGATCATTTATTGTTTATTTATATGTTTAACTTTATATGTATGTTTATACGTACATACCTGTGTGACCTTTAAAGGGTTGTTTGAATGAATAGAAGGGAGTGAGAGAATTTTTAGTTGCCACAGAGAACTGAGAATACGATATTTCTTATCTCCTGAAACATCAATAGTCTCATCCAGTTGAAACTGGGGTTGCATAAAAAGTTATATAAGGCTGCCTTAAGTAAGGCCGGAATTAACACCTCTAAGTTAGTAAAGAAGCACAAAATTCACTGCTCTAATTTAATCCACTTTATGACTGCACTAATGAGAACACAATGTGGGAGAAAAGTCAACCATTCGTTAATGTACTAGTTTAGCATTGAAGTGAATCGTAACTCTTCAAAAAGATTTCAGTAGAAGGTAGAAATTGTCAATCATTTACCTTGTATTGGTTCTACAACTGTTGGTCGGTCTTGGTAATTCAAAAGCAACTTGATAACTTTTCTTGACTACTTTCATATTTCTTACAACCTTCAATCAATCAAAAAAGTTCTAACCCATGCACGATGGTCGAATACGCACCTTGAATCCAAAGCACCCACAACAAACTTCCTCCATGCACCTTCAAAGTTTTACCGAACACCTTTACTTGTCCTGTATAAAATTCACACCGCGTAAATTTTGCCAACAACTTACGAATTACATTAGATGCCACATTGGAAAAATCCTTCAGGAAAATGATGCATTGTTGAAGATTTGTTTGAAGTGCAATTTATTTTCAATTTTTTTTTCAATTTTTTTTTCAATTTTTTTCCTTATAGTTTTAAAACTACCATCATCTACTTGAATGCTTCTTTTTTTCTAGCAGTTCCGCCTGATGTAGTCATAAGGATGGAAAATTGCTAAGTTCACGGAATATCAAACAAAACAAAAACAAAAAAAAAAACTTTTGCCTGTTAAGTTGGAACACGAAAGTCATTGTTTGTGAATTGAGCAGAATGGAAAACTTTTCCATTTCTTTAAGTAATCGATGGGGGGGGGGGGGGGGGGGGGGAGTTAAATATTTAGGAACTTATTTCCAGAAGAAAAAGAGAGTAGTAGAATATTGCAATTTGAACTCTTTAACTGTTTACTTTGCTTGTTGGAAAGTTAGTAACAGTACAAGGATTTTTGTGCATTCTAAATAGATATCTTTAATTAATTTAATGTTCTCTCTGGATAAAGACTTTTTAATTCTTATTGTTCCGCTGATTCAAAAGCTCAACAGTAAAAGTTAAAAATTTGACTATTAAGTTAGGAGCTTATTTAATATGACTTCTGAGAGTCTTTGAAAAAAGAAACAAATAAACTTAAGTTTTACATGGTGACTAGACTACTGGTGGTACTGGTGGGCAGGTTCGGAGCCCCAGTAGTAAAGATTCGGAGCAGATTTGTAAAAAAAATCTAATAACTCAAGTTTTCAATTTTTTTTATTTAACTAAAAATTTATTTTAATAAAAATAAATCTATTTTTTAAAAAGCAAAATTAACATCACATTATATTCCATTCGTTTTGTATTACTTTCAGAACAGTACAGAATTTTAGATTCATGTCAGTGTCAGAGTTGATTGGAAAATAGAACATCACAGTGCTGTCATTTACTTAAATATAGTTCTGCTAAATAACTTTTGAATTTTTTAGTGCAGAAAAAAAGGTGTAGATCTAAAAAAAGCGGAGTGGTAGAGTAGATTTAAGAAAATTTTAAGAGGCACAACTGTTTTCTTAAGAATAGTGACTTAAAACTCTCATCCATGCCTGTGTGATTAGTCGACAGAAATGGTAGGGTCTTACAATTTTCTGCTAAATTCGAACGGCTAAAATGAGAGTCACTCTTTTATTAAAGATTTTTCACTTCTTTGCCAAGGTCAGTAACCTAAAAAACTTGAAAAAAAAGCTTCTCATATGTACGGATGATCTTGATTCAGTAGAAAATATATACTTAACTTGAACACTTTCGTTACACAATATTTAGAAAACTTAAATAAAATGCACTACTGGGTCGCACGAACTTGCTTCTTTGTTAAAGACTAGGAATTTTAAAAACTAATTGCCCAAAATTTTAGTTGAATTAGTACGATGTTAAAGCTGTTTTAGTATGAAACAAGGTTAATACAACGATTTTGCTAATTTTAATCGAATGGAGCATCATACTTTCTCTATCCTTTTATTAAAGTTAATATCATCGAATAGCTATTTTATTTTTTTAGTATCGTGCTAGCTTCTTAATATTTACAAACATCAAAACAGGTCTGTTTACTTAGTTTTTTTTGTCATTACTTAAGGTGTGTTCAGAACCAATTTATTAAAAAAATAGCCTTGGCTATTTCTTGAAATTAAGAAAGAGTTAGTAATCTAGTTAAAAGTTAGCAAATTGTTAAGTAGTATCATACAAGTACCTTAATACTAAGCTGTTTAAAATTTTGCGCCAATGTTATTAGAGAAAACTGTTCATCAGAATAAAATTTATTTTTTAAAAACATAATGCCATGTGATTTCTTAAGCAAATATAAACTTACACAAAAAAAAAATACAAGCCGTTGAAGCGAGTGCTTCTTTTTTCAAAAATTCTAGAAATATTTTTTTTAAGTTTTGAAATGCAATGTTTTTTAAACGTTTAAGAAGCTTCTCTATAGAAAGTTTCATTTAAATTCGTTATGTCGGTAATGAGGAATTCAAAGTTTGAAAAATGGTTCTATAGTAGTAACAGTCAGTAATATCGTATGTTCTTCAATCCCGGTAGTTAAGGGTCTTCGGTGATTCCCTAGAGGAGAAATTGAATTTTTCATTAGCTCCAAAACTAACGGTACCCCCCATACACCCGTAATGCATAATCTTATTCATCTCAAAAACGGCACTAACGATTTTGATAACAAAATTAGGTATGATATTATGGACATGGACTACATTTTGGTAAAAAAAAAAAATTTGGGGACAAATTTTATTAACGGTACCTGTCATAGAACCTTTTTTTGATTTTTTGGTTTTCTCATCAACGGCTCTAACGATCTTAACCAAAAATTTTCAGCAGGAGCCCTCTTAAGTTTAAAATAAATTTTTTTTTTTGAGATTTTTGAAAAAAAAAAATTCCAAGTTTTTTTTTGAAAAACCAATATCTTTAACGATTATTTTTTGAAACTATTTCTAAGATCTATACTACTAAATACTTAAAATATGGCATCTCAAATTTTGTTCTCGAAAAATTTTAAGGAAATTTGTTATATAAAAAATTACTTTAACATTAAAAGGATTAATCAGACGGCAATTCCATACATTTGAACATTCTTATCTCATTAAATCCATGTTTTATATTTAAAAAATGTATTTTAAATTCCAAAGTACTTTTACATAAGATCAAGTTCGTACGATCCAGTCGTGCATTTTATTTATATAATTATAGATCATAAGAAATAATCAACAACATACAAAATAAAAAATTATAACCACAAATTGACCTTGAGCCCACTTAAGGACAAACATTATTTTTAAGAATTAATCGAAAAAAAAAAATAAATTTTATCAAAATTCTAGGTGCCGTTTTCGAGAAAAATACGATTTTTGAAAACGATTTTTTAACATTTGAATGAGGAGTACCGTTATTTTTATTTAAAATAAACTTTTTTTTCTCACAACTTGTTGAATTTATTGAGAAACTTATATTTATCAAGTTTAAAAAAATAATCGAGTGTGGGGTTTTCGAAATATGCATATAGTTTCGAAAAAAAAATTTATTTTTTTCTTAAAATTCTAAAAAAAAATTTGCGAAAATTAAAATACATAGTAATATTCAAACTATTGGGGAGCTTTGGCAGAAAAAAATTATCAAAATCAGTTGTACCGTTTTTGAGAAAATCAAAAAACAAAAAAACTGGTGCCAGCGGGGGTTTCATTAATAACCTCTTTTCGGAATTTTTTCAACCATTACAAAGCCTTAATTAAATTAATTTTTTTCAATTTTTTCGAAAAAATCTGTCGAACAGTTCTTGAGAAAAAAGAATATTTATAAAATTTCGAAAAAATTCTTACGGCAGGTATACCGTTATTTTTGGTCTTAAAAAATTAAAAAAAAAAAAACGTGTGGAGTGGGGGCGGGGGTAATTTAAAAACGATATCTTCCAAGTTGGACGAAAATCGGACGTTCGAATAGACAGACAGACATAATTTCGAGACCCACTTCTTTGGTCTTCGCTATCATCGTAATGTCAACTTTGATTAAAATCAAGAGTTCGATTTTTTGTACGAATGCATAACCTGCTTTATAGTACCTATATGTTGCAAGTAAAAAATTAAGGAGGGGTATCACTTTCCAGCATAACCCATACAGAGTATATTTTGTCATGAAAAGTGCGGCTCATTAGCCGTTCGGAATCGGAAGAAAATTGTATGTCTCTCCCATTCCTCGTAGCACGTACACAGGAATGGTTGGTAATTCACTAGGAACTGGTTCTTTTCGAGCTGTTGCACCATCATATATTCATACTAAAGAATTAATATTAAAATCTAAAAATTATATTGTCTGCATTTTTTTTAAAAGTATATACTCATGATGATGATGACGGGTGTACTCAATGATGTGAATTGGACTATGTGGTTCTTTTTTCGTTGTCCCGTTCAGGATAATTTTTCTTCCACCTTATTTTAAAATTTAACCTACTCACCCAAACTCTTTTGACGGGTTGTAACCTTCCCAATTTCCCACTAATTATGGTAAATTAAGTATTTTTCTAGGTTACACAGATGGTATCCTGATATAACCATATTTTTTCACTCTCGAAAAATCAGTTTCAACCTTCAAAACATCAGGTACCTGGAAGTTAATGAATTAAGTCATCTTTATGCAAAATAATGAAACCGGAAACCTATTTCGTCTCATTTCTGAAGACTAAATATTCAAATTTCACTGCCTCTGTTATCCAGCCACTCAATGTTGCCACAAGATGTAAACAAGAAAAATCAATTTTAAAAATAACAAAATATTGCTTTAATGAGGTTTTTTCCCTTCAAAAAAAAAAAAAAACAAAAAGGGAAAAAGGGAAAAAGGTACTCAATGTTTGCCTTCATTTTATTTTGTATATTTTTTTTTTCAAGTTTCATAGAAAATTCTATTAGGAAACAATATTAATTTTTCTAAAAGACAGAGTAGAAGTATAGCAGATCTTGAGGATAAAATTGCTATCAATAGTCCTTCGCTATCTTGCTCGTATGTATTACAATCAATTACTTTATTGACTTCGTGTCTATGTTGGCGCATAAATAATAAAAACGCTGGATATCCTCTGATGATAAATCATTTATTTATTTGAATTGAACTTGAATATTTAATTTGATGTGCTCTCATTGAAGATAGAAATTGAATAGAATTCCTAAATTGAGTTTTCCTGCAAATGGCGCATAAATTGAAACATTGATATGAAGGAAATTTGATTTTGTGTGAAGATAATGCGCTGAGTGCAGAGTGATACAGTATTTTGATTTATAAGGTTAAATGTCAAAAACGGATATTAAATGTTATCAATAATTTCGAAATCAGAAAATGATGAATTAATTTATTAGAGTCATTTGGATTTTTTCACTTAAACGATTTTGCTGATTCATATTTTGATTATTGCCAAAGTCGATTTTGAACTATTTACATATGTAAAGTAGATAAATTCGCTGCCTTATTTTAGAACTTTTAACTTTTGGAAACATTTCAATAGTAAATATATTTTTCTAAGACGTAGATATTTTACCTGAAAACAAGCCCTTAAGACTTACAGAATAGGATTTGTTTTAATTTCTTTTGAAAGTATTAACTTACTAGGCAGGTTGAAAACTGGTGTTGGTGTAGGGTTCTTTTCAGAAATCTTTGGGCTAGCCAAGTCATTCAAGCTTCCTGATTACAACACTGTCCTTCAAGCTGAAGTCCCGGCTGCTAGATAAGTCTCAATGGCGGCAATACCACAAGCATATGTATATTACCTTTTTCATTGATATCCAAACGGGAATAAAAGCGATTTATGCCATTGAAATCAAATCGAAGCTTGTAACTTGCTGTCGTGAAGAGCTAAGGATTCTTGGTTCAAAGCACAAAATATAAGGCTCTGTGGTGTCCCAGGTAATGAAACACTGACTAGCTGGCAAGGATAGGTTCAACACTTGATCTTAATAAGGCAGACACAACAGTTCAGGTCTCACCCTGTAATCTTAAACAGGTAGTCGAGAGTAAAGTTCTAGCTATGAAAAATTCTTTCAATTGCTGTCTCATAACTAGAAAACTATAGCCTAGTTTCAGCAAACAAAAGACCAATATTATCATCCAACTGAGTCTCTTACTCTTCCAGTGAGTATCACCACCAGTTAACACCAACTGGGTTACCACAAGAAAAAGATTAAATTCAGTATGGACAACTTCTGCGGAGGATGAGGAGATACATGAAAATACTCCTCACTACCAGCGCTATATCATCTGAGAAACAGGCGCCCAGGGAGACACTTCTTCAACAACTTGGAAGAGCTATCTGACATTTCAAGCAAAAACATATGGACATTTATTAACGATACCAAATGGCTACGTCTCCTCAACGACCCACACTTCTTCAATGACTTAGAAGTACCCTCCGATATTTGAGGCTATAGCTAGCTGAAACTCATCAACACCCTTAACGGGCTTCAATGACACAGGATTATAATAGTTTTCAATATGTGGGAGTTACAATCACTAGGGTATCACAACGGATCTACATTGATCATCTAAGTGTGACGAGTACAAGATCAACTGTCAGCTCATTAACCTAACCTAATCTACTACACAATGCTCTCGATTCATCAGGGTCGCCATCTGAGACATCTCTATATACAATCTGAATTTACTTTCACTAAATATTTGCGGTTTATTGTCATAGCCCTGAATTTAAGAAAACCCTACACGAAAATTTCTATTGGGGTCAAATCGCACAATCTCTGTGACCATGTAGCGTGCTCTCTCCGTGACATAAACTTTGCGTCAAGAAGCGCTGCCGTCCTTTTGGAACCACATTTTTTACTTGCGATATAGGTACGGGTAAGTAATTTCTATTTCTACGGTGCCGTGAAATAAGGCCAAGTGAAATAAGGCCAACTTTCAAAAATTGGCCTTATTGCACTTTGATAAAGTGAAATAAGGCCAATTTTCAGTAGTTGGTCTTATTTCACTTTGATAAAGTGAAATAAGGCCAAATGATTTTGAGAAATAAGACCAAATTGGTTTTCTTGAGCAACAGTATTTTGGGTGGTCCGCTTCGCGGGTTTTCAGGATTTTAACTCCCTTTTCGGGGCTTACACCCGCTCACGCAACTCCGTTGCTCCGCTTAGGGTATGTTCAGTCGCCAGGCAGGCGCGATGAAGCTCATTTCTGGTTGAATGGATACGTGAACAAGCAAAACTGCCGTGTTTGGAGTGAAGAGCAGACAGAAGCATTGCAAGAGATACCAATACATCCAGAAAAAGTCACTGTTTGCTGCGGATTATGGGCTGGCGGAATCATTGGGCCGTATTTCTTCAAAGATGATGTGAATCGCAACGTTACTGTGAATGGTGAGCGCTACCTAGCGATGATAACAAACTTTTTTTGCGCAAAATTGAAGAGCTTGACTTGCATGACATGTGGCTTAAACGGGACAGTGCCATATGCCACACAGCACGCGTAACAATGGCCCAATTGAGAGGCGAATCCGGAGAACAGTTTATTTCACGTTTGGGGCCGGTCAATTGGCCGCCTAGATCTTGCGATTTAATGCCGCTAGACTATTCTTTGTGGCGCTATGTTAAGGCTCATGTCTATAGCGACAAGCCCGCTTCGATTGACAAACTGGAAGCCAACAAGAGCAAGTACGTGCTATCCAGTCGTGCCTTTTGTTTCGCTCACATCCGTATCATCTATTTGGTTATCTTCGATCATATGCATTGTCCATTGCTGTTTCTCCAGCAGGTATATCCATTAATTGCTTCTAGAAAACACTATTAAGTGCATAGTGAAGACCGATTTTGAAGCCTCTTATTAAAGTTGAATAAGAAAGAGCTTATCAATATATTTTGTATCCCGATCTTGATTAAAGAGTTCTCCATAGAACATCCCTAAGACCCAAAATACTAAATGACGAACTCCACCTTTGCAGAATTCAGACCAGTCAATTACGGTTCATACCAAAACGACACAAACCTTTTGGTTAATACCGCTCTGCATCATCGTAGATACTTAAAATAATCTACAATCATCCACAGAGAGAGCTGCCGAGAATGAAGCTTAATTGAAATCTTTTATTATCTCAAACCCAACTTTTCATCTCAATTATTTCGAACGCAAAAGGTTTTTCATTTTGCCACTTCAAGGATAAAACATTAACAGTCTCCACATGGGGCACATTGGTACACGTGGCGTATGTGGAACATTTATTTTATTATTTTTCGCAACATGTGTCGCACACACTCCGTATGTGTGCTCTTTGGCTTTGGCAATTTTATTTCGTGTAGAACATAAGATCTTTTCCACTCCATTTAATTTGAAGTACTTTCAACAGTATTATCCAGTACGTGGTAAATTAGTGTTGTTTTTGTTTTGTGAAAAAACTCGAAGGTAGAAGATTGAAATAAATAGGAATATATTTGTCATCACATGTTTTTTTTTTTTTAATGGCATGGTGTAATTGGTTCTATAGAGACTTCATCAAAAGGCACGTTTAGACATAACGCAGTTATCGATTGAACTTACAGGTATATTTAAATGTAATAATTGACATTATTTTTTTGGGCTACCCATCCAACTTCGTTAGGTATGAATAACCATTCACAATAATTTAGATTCGTATTCAAATTGGATTCTCGTTACTATTATAGTAACAAACAAAAATACATAAATAGAAGGAATAAAATATATCTGAATTTCAATCAGCCGAATTGTAGCTTATTTTGGCCAATTAACTCACTGCCGTAGTTTTAAAGGTTTAAAATGCGAAATCAATTAAGTTCTCCTTAAGGTTTGCTTATTAATTTTGCTGCCATCGATTAACATAAGCGTGTCTAGTTAACATGCCCAATTAAACATAATTTGGATTTGAAAACAAAATAAGCTTACCAAGAACTTATGAATTCAAAACACTGTATCATAGCTAATAGTCTGCTGCGCAAAATGGTTCCAAGCACACGATCACTTTGCATTTGCTTGCTTTTTTGTTTCATTTGCATACGTTTTTCGTTTGGAAAGGTAGTTTTATTTTATAGCTTAGAAAACATTTATTAAATAATTATTACAGCGAAACTACAATCTTGTACTCCACGATGTCAAATGTACAGCTCATAAAGAATACGTGGCAAATTATTCTTGTACAATGGATAAGACTCAAGTATTGCCAAAGGCAAATGTCGAATTTCAAATGAAAAAGGAAATCAAGGAGTTCCGATTGGATTATATGGTCTACATTCGAAGATCAGGTCAGGATAAAAGTCCTATTTTCCAAGCTAGTGACGTAAATGCTTGTGAATTCTTGACGAACAACAACATGACTATTCCAGTTGTTCAAATGCTCAAGAAGGTCTTATTCGCACCTAACAATACAGTACCGAATAATTGTCCAATTGCATCGGTAAGTAATGGTCTTAAGACTACTATTTGTTTATTTCGGAAATACATTATATTTTGACATTTACAACTTTTTTGACAACAAAAATTTGACAGAAATAGAGGAATAACATTCCAAAACTATGAAACGTTTTTGATTCTGTCAACGTTTTGACCAGAGCAACAAAGTTTTCACTGTTAACATGTCATGTAGCTGAAAAAAAAATCAGTAAATATTTATGAACATTATACATTTTTTTTTAAGGATTACCATTATAAAATTTTGAATATCGTTTTCGATCAAGAATACCTTCCTGCTATAGTACCAGAAGTTCGATTTTTAGTTGGTATTGTGGTTAAGGATAAGAAATTAGTTGTTTTCAACTGTGAAATAACCGGTAAGATAAATTATATAAAAAAATCTAATAAAGGTCGCAAGCCCTAAATAAATTTACGTTAAATATTCAAAAGATTTTTTTTTTAATTTTGAAATAAATAATTTGGAAAAAGGTTTCCAAATTATTACACAAACCGTTTTTTGAGAAACATGCAAGGTAAACCAATTGGTTGTTTTTGAACTCTTAGCCTAAACTCGAGGAATTTTTGTCGGCAGTTCAATAGACGCTTGTCAATATTCAGAAGCAGTGGACTTTTACTGCACGATAACCACAGGAATCACGTCCAATCTATTAAGGACTGACAAATTGTTTTTTATTCTTAATTTAAAATAATAACTTCAAACTTTTAACACTTTCTCATAGCTTTAAGACCATCACCCCATGAGACTTGGGTCTTATTTATCTCCGAACATTGCTTGGTACAATTATGATGGCTTCATTTCAGAGTTTGTATGAATTTACTGCCGCAGATTTTTGGTGCAGTGTGTTTTTCAACCAGTTTTATAACCATCTTTATTATGAAGGCCACGATGTACATCACTATTTCATATGTATCAAGGGCATATAATATTCCACCAAGGACTAGCTATGTTTTGGAATTTTTGGATGGTATCAGCATTTGTTTTCGTTATGCAGTTCCATAGCTGGTCTTAGCACTTGCTTGTATAGCATTCGTTTTGTCTGGATAGACAGGCCAGGTAGCTTTATTAGGAACCAATACATTTTTCTGTGTTCCCAGTCTAGTTCTTTCTTTTTTATGATGTGTTTTCTTTCCATTTCAGCTTTGGATCCAAAGTCATTCCAAGATATTAGCAGCCTTACCGCAATGCACAGATTTACCGTTGATACAAATCAGAACATTTTTAATCTTTTTGCTTGAAAATTTTATATGCGTTGATTAAGTTTGGTGTGGTGCATCTTACTTCTAAATTTATCGACTAAATTTTGTAATTTTTTATAGTCTTCTAAACGAATTTATCAAGCACCAATATTGCAGTATCGTCACCAAAGTGCCGTGATAGCTTTTATGCCCAATGAATTAGCCCTAGTTTATAAAAAAAACGGATTGGCCCTAAGACACTTCCTTGTGTTACACCAGCTTTAATCTTATTTTAAGAGTACGTCCATTGCGTTAGATTTGAATATATTGTAGCACTGCCTGGGAAGGTCCATATGCATTTTGTACCCAATCTCAAGTGCTTAAACCTTGTCAAAGGCTTGAGTTTCGTAAACAGAGCTGATTATACATATCTTTTTTCAAGTGCTTTCTATACAACATCCGTTAAGTCAAGAATAGTTTCTACATATTTTTCTTTACAATAATATGCTTTATAATTGACGTTTTCACTACAAAGTGAAAACAATTTATTCTTGTTTGTTACGATTTTTAAGCCCGGCTATTTAGTGATAAGTCATCCCAGGTATCTCGTGAAATATATTGTTGTGAACTTATTGAAATTCAGTCCGAAAACTCAAAGTACTTAAAAAACAATTAAATGATTTATTTAGAATAAAGTTAAGGCACGAAAAGCGGGGTAAGCCACGGAATTGACAGTTATTACGATCTGTCAAACGATGAGTGCATTCAACAACCTGTTGTTGCAATTTTTGCAACGGCTCCGCTAGTCTTATAATACATACCAATCATTCAACCTGTCAACCATTGTGGTGGAACGGAACCATAGAAAGGTACGTGCACTTCACAAAAACATCACTTGTCGAATCCCAACGAAACTTTACTCTCACCTTCACAAGGTTTCGGCAAGTAGCGTCGCCACTTAAAAATAAAATGCACGACTGGGTCGCACGAACTCTCTCCTATGTAAATGACTAAGAATTTCAAAAATGAATGTTATTAGAGAAACTGTTCATAAGCATAAAATTCATTTTTTAAATGACTAAAAAAAACTTCTTTAGTAGTTAAAGGTAAGAATAGGATGCCATATGATTCAAGCAAATATAGATTTATGCAAAAACAAAAATTATAAGTATTTGTAGTGGTTTATTAAAAAATAAGGTTTTATATAAGAAAATTTTAAAACATTTTTAAGAAAAAATGTTGGTACGCTAATTTGAAGTTTTTATTAATGTATGAATAAAAATTAAATTTACAAAAAAAGTATTGAGCCGTTTTCGAGACATTGAATTTAAAAAAAAACAAAAAATTGATTTTTTCTTTCAAAATTCAAAAAAATATTTTTCTTAGTTTTTAAATGCAATAATTTTTAAACTTTTTAGAAGCTTGTCTATAAAAAATTTCATTAAAATCCGTTGTGCTGATAATGAGAAATTCAAAATTTTAAAAAATCGTTCTATGGTACATAGGTACAGTCAGTAATATCTTGTTTTTAAATTTATTTTTATTAAATTACAGATATTAAAAAATAATTGAAAGAAAAAAAATTTAAGCAAAATTCTCGGAACCGTTTTCGAGAAAAATACGATTTTCGAAAACCATTTTTTAACATTTGTATGGAGGGTACCGTTTTTTTTAGGTAAAATGAATTTATTTTGCTCATATATTGTAGATTATTTTTCCAAACTTTTATTTATCAAGTTTTGAAAAAATCATGCATGGGGTTTTCGAAATATTGAGTTTTCAAAAAAAAATTTTGAGAGTTTTTTTAAAAATCGAAAAAATTTGTTTTGGAAAATTTGAATACACAATAATATTCAAACTGCTGGGAACCTTTAGCATAAAAAAAATGATCAAAATCGGTGGTACCGTTTTTGAGAAAATCAAAAACAAAAAAAATGGTCCCAAGGGGGGTACCAAAACTACTCATTTTTTTGAAAAATTTTTTCGATTTTTTTTGAATTTGTTTTTAAGATAATCGCAGGGACAGTTTTTGAGAAAAAAAAATATTTATAAAATTTCGGAAAAAAATCGTATGGCAGGTACCGTTATTTTTGGTCATAAAAAATCAAATCAAAAAACATCCGGGGGTAAAAAATCAAAACCCATATCTACCAAGTTTAAAAAAAAATCCGTAATCGAACAGACAGACAGACAGACAGACAGAATTGCCAGACCCACTTTTTTCGTCTTCGCTATCATCGTAATGTCAACTTTGATCAAAATCTCGAGTTCAATTTTTTTTACGAATGCATAACTTGACTTATAGTACCTATAAGTCGCAAGTAAAAATAAAAATTGGGCAGTAGTAATAATTTTTTTTTTTTTGAAAATAAAAATAAAAAGTTTATTGATTTAAACAATATAAAGAATACTTTTAGAAATTAGTTATAAAAACTTAAATTTAAAAATCATAAATTAATCATTTAAATTCGTTTTATGAACTCGCCATTTGCAAATTTTATTACGGGTGAGTTTAATGGTGTCCAACAACCGTTGTTGCTTTTCAAGAATACTTTAAGAGCAGGTTAAAGGAAACCTTCTTCTTCTGAACTCTTTAAGTATATTGGAACCACAATTGGAAGGAAAAGTTTAAAATGGTTACACGATTCTAAATAGGCTAGTAAAACTTGTTGTGGTAGATTTACAAATTTAATCGCGAGTTTGTTCAAGAAAATTGGTGAGTAAACTCTACATCAAAAAACTATCGAATTCGAAAAGAGGCATTTTGGAACGAGAGTTACAAATTTTTTCTATTGACAGCTAACATTTTTATTTCCAGGATTAAATAATTCTTCAGAAAGATTGGACTTTAATTACTGAAAATGATTAGTACAAATTCGATGGGTTGGTAAAAATTATGTACACGGAGAATCCGTCTAAGCAGAAATTGAAAAGTCTAAAAAGGAGCTTATGATACAAGAAAAAATACTGTTGAAAACTCAGTATCTTACAAAACATACACAACTATTACTTATTTTTCTTCTTTCTATGAATCTGTTACCGACGCAATCCTTCTTAATGGCTCCCTCTATCATATCCCCTTTGACACAATTGTCTATTCATCTGAAGGTATGTACGAGTACGTATACAATAAAATTAAAATGCTGTTATCTCATAGGCCATATAATTTTGGGGAAATTTATCAAACACACATTACGTGCGACATGAGCATAATGGCTCTTTCAGGAAGTTTTCGGTTAACATCTTCATTTTTGCATACGCACCAGAAAATAAAAACATTATAAAGACAAATTGGTCTATAGATAAAACCAAGCCATTAAATAATAATGGCTGTTGTCTGTGGTGCATTGGCATTTTTATGTAAAATAAATGTTTGATTTACTGGAAAATTTGAAAATAATATTCATGTGTATATATGGGGTTAAAAACAGACAATTTGTTTGGTTTTGTTTTCTTTAAATTGTAAAATATAATGCTAAGGGTGTAGTTCAAATTAATTCTTACATTTTGTGATTCTGAACGAGCTCTTATTTTATTTTACTTAAATTTGTGTGTAATTTACTCTCATACAAAATTTTGATGGAAAAAAAATTTCGGCAATTATAAATTTGAAATTTGTTTACATTATATGTACATAATATGTCGTATGACATACTCTGACATCAATTTCCAAACTTCAACAGAAGTTTAAAATCCAAGGATATGTCAGATAAATGTCCTTGAGATCTCGCACATGTACATGTTTAAAATCGGCATCTCTGATGATGCTTTGAAAAAAAAAAAACTACCAACGAATCTTTATGCCATTAAACATGCATAATTTAAGACAACAAGCAGTTATTGTACGCAAATCTTTAGTCAATAACAGGGGTACACTTTGTACATGATTATGTTACTTATATTATCGGCAGAAGGAATTCTGTTGTCAATGATGTATTTTTAAGCATTGAAAAGGAGGTGCCATAAATGTATTAGGCTTAAGTGATAGGGACAAAATGAAGTAAGGGTTGTGATCAGGAAAATAACCTGAAGACCTGTGTATTGCACAAAATTTACTTTTTTTAATAGAAAATAATGGGTCACAGCGTAAATAAATAAAATTTACTATTAGTTAATTATATACTTAGTCACAGAGTTACCACATAGCTTGGGACGTTCCTCTGCAATCCATTGAATCCAAGTTCCCTAAAATTTTTAAATGATTTATTTTTAGATAATGTATACACTTAACCTCATATCTTGGACTAAACGGTGGGACACTTGGATGGATGTGACAATTGATCTTGAATTCTTTGGGTGGCCATTCACAGTTCACAGTCAACTTTTTGTAGCAATAATTAGGACAACCGATTCCAAAGTAAATCAGCCTACATTCATACGCCAAAGGAACACAAAACACAATAATTTCGGTCCAGAATATCACCGCGATCCTTGAAAGTTTACAGCAGGAACCCAGGCATTTAATTACTTGCCATGCACAAGAAGTCGCCCTTTCGCAGACTTCAAGTTGGCGAATTTTTCGTCGAGACTTGCACCTACAACTGTACAAGACACCCGACAATTGATCCAGGAGCTTAAAATGCATGACTATAGACAGCGTCGTTTGTTCGTTGACTGGGCTTCGGAGCGTTTGACAGAGGACCCCAATTTTGGCCGAAAAATCATCTGTGGCGACGAGGGTCTATTGAACCATATGGACTTAGACGACAAGTGGTTCTAGCAAGACGGTGCTCCATGCCATACATACAGCATCAACGATTTTGCGATCTCTGGCACACTTGGGACTTTCAAATAAAGAAAGAATTTTGTTAATACCTAACACACAGATTGTTTTATTCCATTTCAACATCTAACCGTTTATTAATATTATTAAAAAAAAAAACGGGGATAACAGATTGCTCAATGGTAAATATGTGTTGGGTGGCGTTTTCAACTGACATCATTGAATTTAGTTGTGTTTAGAAGCAATAGATTTGAAGACATAAATGGTAAGTATCTTGTAATTTTCAAGTCCAATGTATTTTCCCACAGGTTCTTGTCGTAGTCCTTCTCTTTCTGACATATTATGTTTTATATATATAACGCATTGTTTTCGTTTTTCTCAAATACGATTCAACCGATTTTGATCCGACTTATGCTAAAGCTTCTAAAAAGTTTGAATAAATTTTGTTTTTTGGATCAAATTTTTTATTGTTTAAAACTCAATATTTCGAAAATCACATGGAAATTAACGATTTCTACAAGATGGATAATTCATTTGTTTTTTTAAATAATGGTACCTACCCACAATGATAATTTTTAAAATAATTGGTTTTCGAAAAACTTTTTATAGATACTGAATTTAAGTTTAAAAATGTTTTGGATTTTTGAAAGAAATTAACTTATAAATTCCGTGACATCAAAAATTTTAAATTGGAGTACCAACATTTTTTCTTAAAATATATTTTAAAAATTCTATATAGAGAACACGAAAAAAGTGGGTCTCGTAATTCTGTCTGTCTATCTGTTCAACAAGAGCCTAAACGGCTCGGCCGAAATGCTTTAAGCTTGGTAGATAGTATTTTGAAATTTTTCCCCTTCACATTCTTATCTTTTTTTAAGACCAAAAATTTTATTAATATTTTTTTTTTTAATCAAAAACTGTTCCACAGATTTTTTAAAATGAAATTCAAGAAATTTCATTTAGTTAGTGCCAAGGAATGCTTAAGAAAATTGGTTTTACATTTTTTTCTTTAATTTTAATTTTTAAGATCTTTAATTCAATAAAAAAATTAAAATCAAAGTATTATTAAACGGTCCCACTACAGAACCATTTTTCGAATTTTGAATTTCTCATTATCGGCATAACAAATTTTTATGAAATTTCATATAAAGAAGCTTCTTAAAAGTTTGAAAACCATTGCATTTAAAAACTTAAAAACATACATATTTTTTTAATATAAAAATACATTTTTCTTAAATTCGATATCTCAAAAAGGGTAATTTTTGTTTTTTTTTTGTCAAATTAAATTTTTATTCGTATAATAGAAAAACTAAAGTTACTAAAATGTTGTCTCAAAAATGTCTTGAAATTTTGAATATAAAAGCTTATTATCTTAAGAAACCGCTTCAACGACTTTTACTTTTTATTTGCTTAAGAAATCACATGGCATTTTGGTTTTAGCTCAATCTACTTAAGGAGTTGTTTTATTCATTTAAAAAAATTAATCTTATGGTTATGAACATATTTCTATCTACATCCGAGGCATCACTGAAGATCAATTTGAAGAAATCATCCAACATCCATAACAACGACGCACCCTCTTACAAGAAGAACAACAATCAGTACTACAGGGGATAAAACGCCCACCCATCAAAAATTATTATACAGTTAATGTGATATTGTAAGTAAATAAGTAAATGAAGAACGTTGGACTCCTATTGCTGATCCAAACTGATTTAATTAGTTTGTTAGATAGTTTTAAGTCAAATTGTATATAAGACAAATTGAAAAATATAATTCTTAATTTAAAAAAAAAGGGAAGATGCTAGACGTTCAAACTTTGATTCATGTTACACGGCAACGCATTAATAGACAACATTGTGCCTTTTGAATATTAACGTTTACCGTCTAATTGTAGATTAATATTTCAAACTACATATTTTTGGCTCTAGTGATAACAAACCATAAAGTGAATAAATATCACCAACCAAATCTTCAAATAGTCGAAAGCTGCCATCCTTACGCAAAAATCATTTTTCTGCAACCAATTTGAGGGTCATTCTATCCCAGGCGTTCCAAAACTATATCCGTACTATTATGCACTATTTTTACTGACTAATTTATAGGTAGTAATCTCTTGTTGTTGTTTACTGTGTAAAATTTTGCTGTGCTGAATATACATTTACCAATTAAAACGACTATAGTTTTATTATTTTTGTATCCTTTGATTTATGTATTTATTTACTAGTTTCTAACTTATTCTTTACATTTTTATTTAATTCTTTATGTATTTATTAGCTGACCCTACAGATGTGTTCTTGCCTAAATTGCAATATATTCTTGTGTTTTTGAAAAGCTGTTGAAAAAATGAAGAAATGAGAAAAATATATTTTACATTCAGGAAAATTCTAATGAAAAATTTGTTATGTGAAAGGAATTCAGAAAGTACACCACAGCACGGATTTTCAAGGTTATTCCCACAAGTATTCGAAGTCTGCCCTTTCTGGCCTCAAGGGAGTAGTTTGCAAGCACTTATGAAAATAGCATGTAGGTCGGTATTATTACAGTTCGACTTAAAAAGGAAAATTGTTTCGCTTTGTTGTAACTACATAAACTTTTATTATCTCAAAATTCGCCGTATCACCATTTGTTTACCCGAATTTGTTTCCTGATTATTTTTTATTGTCAACAAAAAAAAAAACAAAAAAGGAATGACACATATCAATCCCCTGTGACCTTGAGCTCATACAAACATTCCATAAAAAAAAGACGTTAATTTTTTTCCCGAATTTGAAAATAATAGCTAAACCTAAATATTAGTCAATCAGACTAGATTACTATTAAAATTTGTGATTAGCATGCGAGCGTTAAGGATATTGATAGGAGTTAAAAGCGGATATAAGGTTCCTAAAGTATGAATATTGTTATAGGAATGAAAAATTCGACTACAGATTTTCCGATCAAAAAAGGAATTTCTGTACTTAGCAGTACTTTCGAAGTTAAACTGAAGTTCGTGTTTTCGTCTGAAGAAAGAAGTGATTCAAAGTCAAAAACAAAACTTATTTCAAAACTTATTTAAGGGTCGACATGAAAGCCATTAAGTTCAGCTTATTTATAATTTAACTTCGTCTACTTTTTTTTGTTTTCTTCTTTTCCTCCGGCTAACTTGAGACCTTCAATGTTCTTCTAATTATTTATAAACAAGTTGGTAGGTATACTTTTGTTTATAGTTGGAAACATAATTAAATTGGATTCGGGCAATCAATACCATGGTCGTGATGGCAATAATAAAGTTTTTTGTTTATGACATGGATAAGGGTACATTCACACCACGAGGACTACTTTGACAACCTGATTTTGGAAGGAGATAATTAGTAATTTGAGTTTGAGAATAAATTTTACTATTGGCACTTGATTAAAAGAAAATGCCTGAAAGTTTTCTACAACAAATATAACAAATTAACTTATAAGGGAATTAGGGGATAATATTTTGATATTTCAAACATAAGTCACGTAGCTATTCTTGTTACGAGTATTACAGCATTAAAATTTCTAATTTAAAAGAAATTTAAGTAGGAGATAAAAAGTTTTTCTCTCTTCTGATCAATGCTAAGTTTCTTATAGATCGTGAAATTGAAAGCTAAATACAAAATAGGGAGAGTGCTTCAATTTTAATTTGTACTTACTTTCTAGAAATCCAAAGGAGGTATGAGTAGTAGCATTGAAAAAAGTTTTCGATTATGTTGTTGACATAGTTGGTAACTTGGCAAGTCTTCGAGTAAGTAGTATGATTTCTTAAGGGTGCAATTATTTTTTTCTTTTTAGTTTCTTCAGATGAGACTTATAGGCATGAACTTAATACTAAATATTTAATCAATTAAGATAGAAAATTATTTCTGTTTAAGTGAAGTGATTGAATGAAATTCAACTAAAAGCACCTTGGAGTTGAGGTCACTTGAGCTTTTAGTTGAACTAAATATTTAATGTATTCTAGAAATTAATGACCAATAAAAATAAAATCCATTGCATATTTCTATTAAAATATGTATTTTATTTTAATATCGTAATTCAAATGATGTTATTGAAGCTTAATCTTAATATCCGTTTTTAAGGATTTCTAGAAGGTTTCAACAATTTTTTTCAAATTAAGTACTTAATAGTAAAGAGAAAAATATTCCAAAATTCCACTTTGATATAGATTTTTTTTAATGTTTTGTCGTTTAAAAGAAGTGAAAAAATATTGCTAGCGGAAACTTAGAAATACTGGGTACTAAGTAGTGTTTTTTAATACTTTCCAAAACCTTAAAGAACGTCACCTAATGGGAGTAGGTTTTTCTAAGTCTCCGAAAATTATATAGTACATTTAAGACAGTTTCCATTTCGTAGTTGGTATGACTTTGCAGTCTCTGACTCAGTGACATATCGTGTTTTTAAGCCATTTTTGTAGCCATTTCTTTTTCAATGTCAGGATGTTGATCGCTATTTTCCATGTACCAAGAGGCATTTGTTATTTCACGAAGAACTTTGTTTTGGAATGCATGCGTTCAGTATATTGTTCTGGAAAGATAAGTCAGAGTTTTCTCCTAGTTACCATTAAATTTTCTAGTACTTTGTAACAATTTATTACAAAAATACTTCGAATATCTTTAAAGTGTAAGTTATTTCTCAAAAATCTGTATTTTTTATTCGTTCTCTATATTTCAAAGAATTTTTGTAGTACTCATCAAGTCGTAACATCCATCTCATTCGGCTTCATAAGAACTTGACCCTACTTTAAAAAATGACTTCCAAAAATACTTCTCGTTTCTCTAAGAGTTGGACATGGACATTAAGGTGTGTCAAAGCTCAGCTATGGTATTTTCAAATGTAATAGCTTTTAAAAGTTGCATTGCTTATCAAAATTAAATCCTGCGTTTATAATTTTCAATTTAATTAATATCTTTGGCTCGCTCAAAAATAGGATGAAATCCAAAAAATTTTGATTTTTCGAGATTTTTGAAATATGTGTTTTTTTTTTTTAAATTGCGCCGTGTGGATACAAAAAAATTATATAAAATATTTTAAGTCTTTCAAGTGAAAGATAATTCCAAGGAAACAATTTTAAGCTTATAACGGGTGATTTTTTAAGAGCTTGAGAACTTTTTTTAAAAAAAAAACGCATAAAATTTGCGATTCTTTATTTGAAACGTTAGATTGGTCCATGATATTTACTTTTTGAAGATAATTTCATTTAAATGCTGACCGCGGCTGCGTCTTAGATGGTCCATTCGGAAAGTCCAATTTTGGGTAACTTTTTCGAGCATTTCGGCCGGAATAGCCCGAATTTCTTCGGAAATGTTGTCTTCCAAAGCTGGAATAGTTGCTGGCTTATTTGTGTAGACTTTAGACTTGACGTAGCCCCACAAAAAATAGTCTAAAGGCGTCAAATCGCATGATCTTGGTGGCCAACTTACCGGTCCATTCCTTGAGATGAATTGTTCTCCGAAGTTTTCCCTCAAAATGGCCATAGAATCGCGAGCTGTGTGGCATGTAGCGCCATCTTGTTGAAACCACATGTCAACCAAGTTCAGTTCTTCCATTTTTGGCAACAAAAAGTTTGTTAGCATTGAACGATAGCGATCGCCATTCACCGTAACGTTGCGTCCAACAGCATCTTTGAAAAAATACGGTCCAATGATTCCACCAGCGTACAAACCACACCAAACAGTGCATTTTTCGGGATGCATGGGCAGTTCTTGAACGGCTTCTGGTTGCTCTTCACTCCAAATGCGGCAATTTTGCTTATTTACGTAGCCATTCAACCAGAAATGAGCCTCATCGCTGAACAAAATTTGTCGATAAAAAAGCGGATTTTCTGCCAACTTTTCTAGGGCCCATTCACTGAAAATTCGACGTTGTGGCAGATCGTTCGGCTTCAGTTCTTGCACAAGCTGTATTTTATACGGTTTTACACCAAGATCTTTGCGTAAAATTTTCCATGTGGTCGAATAACACAAACCCAATTGCTGCGAACGGCGACGAATCGACATTTCACGGTCTTCAGCAACACTCTCAGAAACAGACGCAATATTCTCTTCTGTACGCACTGTACGCATTCGTGTGGTTGGTTTAATGTCCAATAAAGTAAACTGAGTGCGAAACTTGGTCACAATCGCATTAATTGTTTGCTCACTTGGTCGATTATGTAGACCATAAATCGGACGTAAAGCGCGAAACACATTTCGAACCGAACACTGATTTTGGTAATAAAATTCAATGATTTGCAAGCGTTGCTCGTTAGTAAGTCTATTCATGATGAAATTTCAAGGCATACTGAGCATCTTTCTCTTTAACACCATGTCTGAAATCCCGCGTGATCTGTCAAATACTAATGCATGAAAATCCTAACCTCAAAAAAATCACCCTTTATGTATTTGTTTAATTTGAACATTTGATAAAGAAGCTATGAAATAATAAAAGAAGGAAGACAAATCATTTTTTTATGTAAAATCGTTTTTGTTTTCTACAAAAAAAAATCTTAAAAACTAACGGAACCACCTACATGTTATATATTTTTGTAAGGACAAAAATTCTTTCTGTATTTTGTTAAGTTTTTTTTAGTATACGTAGAAAATAAAAAAAAAATACGGTAAATTAATTTTTTTTTCAACTTCAACCGATTTGAGCGAGCCAAAGACGAACGATATCTTATTTTTTTTTTAAACCTCAGACCCTAATACAACTTTTGAGCACTATTACATTTAAAAATTAGAGTACTTTTTTGCGGCCATACAAAAGTGACACACCCTAATGGACATCTTCCAATGAAATGAATAACATTTTCTCTTTTCGCTGAGTTGTTAGCACTTAGAAGTTTACTCCGAAACCTGACTCATGTTAACTGTCGAATCGTAAAAGTAATTTTTGTCTAACAAGTTGTGATTGAACTTACAGGGAATTGATCTTTACATGGATCCAAATGCTTCAGCTATTATATTCTGCTCTACATTACTCGTTTACTTTCCCTATTATTTCATACAGAATTCTTTCACTGCTCGTTATTTCTTCAATATTGATGTTCAAATTCAAATTACATAGCTGATCTAGTTTCAATCACTTTCAATACAGAACAATGACTTTATCGACTGTATTTTGCAATTTCCTTGTAGCCTTCATAATGGATTAATCAGGCAACAATATTACATCATCATCATCAGCGTAGGGGTTAATTGAGTTGATGTGCATTGAATTATAAACAAAAACAGAGCTGGGGCTAGGACACTTCCTTGTGGTTCACCGGCTTCAATTTTCTTATGCTCGTAGGATTTCAGTATTTTGTCGAACTGTCTATAGTATAGTAAGGTCTCTATGAAAATAGTCCTCAAATACCAAGTGCCGAACTTTATCAAAGGCTTAATTAAAATTTAAGAATTGAGCTGAACATACTTGTTTCATTATGAGGGTGTGCATAATTCAAACCTTATATACTACTGAAATAAATTAGCCAAGTATAAGACTTTTTGACTAAAGGCCAAATAAAAGAAGCTATTTAGAATTAATAGTTCAACAAGTTTAATTAAATAGTGCTAAGTCTTCTACTTGGCTGATTTATTTCATATAGAAACAATGCCAGACCATAGGCAAAACCTTCCAACGTTAATGATTAAGAATTTTTGTCTTGATTGGATATAGTTCACATTGGATTTTTTTTGCCGAAAAATCGATGTAAGATGTACTGAATTTAACAAAAATTGCGTTTTGAAAATGCCCTCACTAGTCAACTGATGAGTTCATGTGAGATCTTCGGAACAAAATGCCCATTTTTGTGGACTGATGCTAAGAAAAAGTATTTTGAATAACTTTTTTTCTGCAAGTGCCTTTTATGAAACATCAGTAATTCGATGGACTTGGTTAAAATGATTTTTAAACGCAAACTGATAGATTAGGATTAATCTTTTTTTTTCGTAATTTTGAAAGTTTTCGAAAACTTTTGTCATGATTGATATGAGTGATATTGCCCTGTTAGATGCTGCTTTTCTGTTTGTGGGTTTCTTTGCTTAGGTAAAACAATCACTTAAGGCATTCGTTTGTTATGAATTGGAGTTTTTTTTTAAGGCTATAGAATCAGAACAGTCCTTCAGCAAACTCTTCAAGAATGAAATAATTTTTGAATTCAACGATTCTTTTTTTAGTTAAATGTTAAAACCGATATACGAATGGATCCGAATGGCTACAAATAGAAACACTTTTCATGACATAACAAGAGACACTCTGGATGGATTTGACAAAGGTTGGGTACGATATCCCGCTTTTTATAATCCCGTTTTTTAAAATCCCGTTTTTATAATCCCGTTTTTTATAATCCTGTTTCTTATAATCCCGCTTTTTTAAAATCTCGCTTTTTATAATCCCGCTTTTAAAAACCCGCTTTTTAAAATCCCGTCTCTTATAATCCGGTTTTTTATAATAACCTTTCTTATTACGACGTGTAAGCAGTGAGTTATGTAGAGGGGGGGGGGGGGGGGGGGGGCAGCACACTATAGGATTTGGGGTAGGTGCGAGGTTGGGTGTATGCAAAGTTTCTTTAGCATTTAAAGAATCTGGAAAATAACCAACATAAAATCAATAAGTTTTAGCTACGTATTCTAAAAACCGGGATTAGCGAGATTTTAATAAGCGGGATTATAATTGATCGGGGTTTTGAACAAGCGGGATTTTAGAAGACGGGATTTTAAAACTTTTTTTTTCGGGATTTTTGAAAAGCGGGATTCCGATACGCTCCCATTTGACAATTCTTCGAAAGATGCAGTATACTCCCGAAAAACACCCAGACCTTCCAACGCACTCAATAGTATGTAAATTACCTATACTCATACCAGCCTGGCAAGCAGCTTTCAGCTCATTCTGAAGTAGTGAAATCGTTTATAGAATAGCACACTTCGATTTTCTAGATCAAAAGCCACCTTTAAATCTACAAAAAGAATCAATCAACTGAAAAAGTGCCTACAAAAATGATGTATTGTAGAAAGAGTTTCTCTAAAACTGACGTTGAAGATTGAAGAGAATGATGTAGGTATTCTCTCCGCCCATTTTTCTAGTCTCTTCATATTTGTATAGCCGAAAATTGTAAGTAAAACTAAATGAAATGTCTCGATGATTTTCAGGAAAATATAGCCAAAGACTGCTGTTTGTGTAGGTGGACCTTTTAAACGAGAACGGAGATCAGCATTGATCAAATTGTGCCATATTTTGAGTAAAATTTCTATAAAATTGGATATTCTCCTAGAATTCTTTTAAAACTTCGCTTTCACTATTACAGCTCCCAAGTTCGAAACCACTATATCTTCAGGCTTTTCAGAAATAACAATATTATATGCAATATCGTGTTTTAATAAAGCTTAAAATCCTCGAGTAATAAATTAATGTAAATAAAACCAAGCCAACCCAAGTTCGGGTATTTTTTGTTTGGATATAAATTCGTTTTCATTGTCATTGTTTTCTCGAGATGCACCTTGAGATTTGTTTTATTTCCGTCCTTGACTGTATGATGTCCGTCCATCCGTCTTGAGATTTGTTTCGTATTGTAGCTCTTTTTCTCCATTTATATCCATGCGCTTAGGTTTTTTTGTATCCACTTTCCTTAATTAAAAATATACACCCTGTATTACTTTTTTCCTCGCTAAGTAAGATTTATTCGTGTATTTAGATATCCTTTTCCATAAATCAACTAACCAGTGCCCACGCGCAAGAATTTACTTAAAAAAAAAAAAAGAATATCCTTGTTGTATAATTATTGCCTTATCGTTCGTCAAACCCCCCTCGTACAATCCTCCGACACTTTGGGTTAAATGGGAAATAAAATGACTACCCACAACTTGGTGGTCATAAAAACCAACCCTCCCCTGTCCCTATGACTAAAGATATTGTTGTTCTTGTTGGCTTAGCTACATAACTCACTTACCCGATTATATCTGGGTCAAGACGGTTTCTACCAGATCCTTTTCGCTGAGCCACACAACACAGAGCACTTCTTGAAAGCCGACTGTAGTCTATGCTACTTCCCTCTGTCCTTTGTGTATATCTATGACGGAGCATCCTTATTTTTATTCGATGGTCCTTCCGGACTTCTCATCTGAAGAAGTTGATGGTTATTTATGATAGTTAGGTACACTTGATGAATGGGGATATCATCATTTTGTATTAATTGCAGTTCATTGTTTGTGTGTCACATCCTATGGATCTTTCCTTCAAAGGGATCTGGACTATGGTGTTTTCTTCTTGTATTGCTTTGACTTTCTGTAGAAGGCTATGATTTATAAGGTTATTTTTTCCCAAGGATGCTTATGAATTCAAAAGTGATGGGACTTAGGTTTTGATTTTCTTCTCTTCTTGTTTTTTTTTTTTTTAAATTGGCAGTTTTTCATTTTTTTGTTTAAATAAGATTCTTGGGAAAAACGTGCCCTGGGATTCAAATAGCTGCTGAAGAGTGCTTTCGGATTTGTGTCTTTAATGTGATAAAACAAATATATCTTATACATTTATTGTTTAGATGTGGACATATTATTATGTAATAATCCATGGGGTGTGAGTTATTTGCTCTTAAATCGTATCATATTTATGGATCATATGTTCATTATACAAAATTTTAAAGTTCCTTGATATTTTTATTTTGAATCGGGAATTCTATTAACATGTGTTCAATCCATTAAAAAACAATGCTAGAAGCTCAAAAAACATTTTTAACAAAGGTTGTACATATTACATTATTGTAAAGGGTATTTCAATAGGTAAGGGTGGGTAGATGTTGAAATGGAATATTACAAACTGTGAGTGAAGTATTAAAAAAAATATATTTTAAAGGTCCATGTATGCCATTATGTATGAAATCTAACATCGTTCACGTGCCTGTCTCAGTTTCTTACGGTGGCATGGATCCGAGTGGTCCAATTTTTAATGACTTTTCCGCATAGATTCGGCTGAATTTGAGCGACGCGACGGCCTCTGTTATGTTCACCTTAAGGGCATCGGTTGGTTATTGTTTATTCGCATGGACCTGTGACTTCAGGAAACCTTACAAGAAAAAGTTTAGCCGGGTCAAATTTCATGAACCTGACGAGCAAATCACCTCTGCGAGAGATGACCTTACCCTCAAATTTTTCAAGCAGAATATCAGTCTAGTTCCATATGTTCCAATTTGGATTACCATTGTTTTGTATCGCTCGATATTGATGGTGACAGCCTTACCAACGTCGCTTTCGAAAAAGTACGGACCAATGACGCTGCCGTGTAGGGCCTAAAACCCCATCAGAGGGTAACTTTTTAAACAAACGGCGTTGTTGTTGGTGATGAACTTTGAGATCCTGGTCAGAACCGTATTTCGTTTAACGTGGACTCCTGCCACTTAAGGCTTCCTACCCGAATTAACGGAGTCGGATTAAGCGTTGACCACCGCCATGAGATAGCATTACACCACCCCAGTAGCAATTCTGTCAACATGTAGGGTCATGTTCACACCCTTTGTTGAAAATCGAGGTCTATTTAGCACCTCTTGCATCCAAGAAAACTTGGACACCACATGCTTCCTCGATCTTGGGGAACCACAGCTACCACAATACTTCCACAAGAAACCCTACCTCAGGGATAGTCTAAAGCGAAGGGGCCAAGCGTCTTGCGACACAAGAAACCACTTTCACCTAATAGGGACTATCTCCCGTGGTATAAGAATATAGCTTCCGGTGGAGCTTCGTGACCGTAAAGGTCACTTCTAGATGAGCTTCACAAAGCTCGAGGCCAGCAATTTCTAATGCACACGCCCAGCCATCGACCAAGGGAGAAGTCAATGGCTAAATGTGCATACCTATACGCAAAGACATTAAAACCCTACCTATGCTCTTCTTAATACCCGAACCTCTCGACAAAATAAGATGGAGGCGAGCACCATCCGAGTCGTTCAACATACCATCAGAAGAAATCTCGTGGACAGGAGGCGCACGTAGATGCAGTCAACCCCGCCCGAGCCCAAAGAAGAAGACATATGGCCTAAAATTACAACAAAGGAGCTCCTGGGTCAGTTGGATCTTTTACGGGTGTAGGCTCAAGTCCCCCGACGCAAAAATCGTCAAACTTATAGTTTTGCGAAAGGCCGACTACTTGTGCACGCCGAAGAATCGACTGTCCCGGGTGCTGTACTCTTTCATGGTTTAGCCGATATTTTATTCCCTTGAAGTACGATACGAATGTTGACTGATTGACCGAACCTATCGGTTGAAAAGTTGACTGTGAAGGGTCACCATGTGTACCGCAAAAAATGGGTGCAAAATTTTCACTAACAAACACTCATTTTGATATTAAAGTTTCATCAATTGGACGTGTTGTTTAATCGACAACAGATTTGACGGATGTCAACAAAACAACATGGCAGCCACTGGCCACCAATATCTACCCGCCAATAGAAAAAATTAAGAAATTTCTTATGGAAATATAAACTCAAAAACCTATTTTTTTATTAGTTCAAGACACATTTTTCTTAAGAGAACTTATAACACTTCTCTTCACAAATCGTGTTTTTTTATTTTTAGTTTTAAAATTTCATAAGATTTGCAGTTTAAATCCTTGTTGTGTAAGCTAAACGGACATGACCTTTTATCAAAATGAAAGTTTTGGCATTTTATCGATTAAAACCAATTGACGTTCCAAAATAAAATGAAAGATTTCATCGTTGGTAGGTAGCGTGTTGAGTTTTTGAAAATTATTTATTTATTTTGTTTCAATTTCTAACAAAATTGTAAGAATAGGTAACATCCAATATGGATTTTCAGAAGAAATACCTCCAACAACTACTGAGAATATTTTTCGATAACGGCATCCTTCGAAACAGGAAATGTTCCTGTCAAGGTGATTAAGGTTGTTGAAAGTTTAAATTTTTGTTCCATTTACTATCCTTCTATAAGAGTGCAGAAAAAGGAAGGTACTCGTAGGTACAGTGTTTTTGGCCAACAAGACCAAAGGAACAGTTTCTAAATAAAGTTTTTGTCTTATGGTGATGTTAAAAATAAATGAAAGAAGTTAAGTAAGAAAGTTGTTGAAAACTTTGAGCAGTTTAGGAGAAACCAAGTAATTAAAAGCTGGACTTGACTCGGAATGAAAAACCAAGTAATATAGTTAAGGAATTTTTTATCTTATACATTTTCGTTTATTAATTAATCATTTCTTCCTTGATTATGTTAGCTGTATCGTTTAAATATGTATATTTCGTTCTAATGTGGTTTTTATAACAGGTTGTAAGTTATGTCATTTTACTTTAACAACCCTTCAGTTTCAGAGGACGGTTCTATTTTTATTCGTCTTACTTTGCTGAAACATTTATATACATATTTATTATTTATAATGGTTTCTGAGATTTACCGTTCTGGTTTTCACATTTGAAACTCACGGATTCACTCCTTTAGATGAGATAAGTCACTTCACCACACAGAAATTGGTGACATGAATGAACATCCATATTTGATGCGAAATCGTGGATTTAAGTGCTTCAATGAAAGGATGGCTGAATAAATTAAAGATTACAAAAGATGAAAAAGTGAGGTTAACTTCAAGCTAACGAGAATATAAGTTAACGAGTTATAAGGAGAAGACTCAGGTCTTTCTTGGGGACATCTCATTGTCATCTCTTTATCGTAGATGGTTCTCAATGAAAAAGGTCAGCTGGTACTTCCGTAGAGAGTTAAATTATGCGTTGGTGAGTTTGTAAATGCGTAACAATATCAACCTTTTTTTTTAAAAAAAAAAAAGCAAAAACATTGCACACAACACAATTCCCACCTTTTATAAAAGACGAATACCACTGAGTAAGTACTTATCTTTCGTTCTGTTAATTTGTAATTCTTACTAATGAGTTTTAAATACCGTCTGACGTATGAAAGCGGGCGAATAACTTTAGATCGCTAAATTTCTAATTCTTTTTACGAGTACTATTAACACATCCAGGGATACATTTGATGGAACCGTTTACTACTAAAAAAAATAAGATTGTATAGGACGAATAGTCTTTAAGGAATACCAGGGTATAATGCGCAAAACATGATACTTACCAAGTTTAAGAAAATAGGCAAAAGTTGATTGAGTCTTCACAGAATTTATTTAGACATTTGACAAACTCTTACATCCAGTTTTGATGTTCAAATTAGAAAACCTTGGATTTTTCGAAGATTTAATTATATGGGTTCAACATTTTGTATTCAATAGATCACTGTCGATACTTTTTGATTGATAGGCAAAGAATTACCTAGCAGATAGAATACTACAGGGAAACCATTTAGGTCCTATTCTTTTTGTTTTAATTAACCACTTGTTTTGAAGCATGCAAGCTGTTTAACCTTCCGATAACAACACATTTAAAATATAAATACATGACAACAGGGGTGATATAAACCCCAACCAGGATTAAATACAAAAAAAAAAAAAATACTTTACAGGATAACATTAACCACATAATCCTTAACAAAAACAAAAAAAATAAGGAATAGGTAAAAAAATAATTGTCAGGAAATAAAAATAGTTAAATGCAATTGATTCATATTTCTTTCCTGTATTCGGGACATACAGAATAATTGCATTGTACGTATGAAATCTTGCTTTTGCGTTCTTGTTTTTATGAACAAATCATGCACCCCGTCTGGTTCTGTAGTTTAGGAGGGGGCTCACCTTCATGTGACTTTAGAGGGTGTCCTAAAACCTCCTTTATTTTTTAAACTAATTTTTTTTCAACTAAATTTCAAGGCAAATTTTTAGCTAGGCGTCGCTCCATATGAGGTTTAAACGGGTGTCTAGACCACAAAAGACCATTTTTCCTCTAAGAATCTTCTTTTCACATTTATGACAGCAGTGCTTTTTCATCCGATAACTCTCCACTTATAATACCAGTAATTTCCGAGTATATTGGATGATAATCTGTAAATTCTAGGCATTCACCTTCGAAACCTAGGTCCATTTCATCATCATCATATTCGAAAGCATTTATTAAGAAATTTTTTTTAGTCTTATTGACTGGTCGGTATCATTTTAATAACCTAAGGAGTGGTGCAAAAAAAATTTCTTTAGAATTTTAGCACACAAGAAAGACAACATGGGGTGATATATCACAGCCAGAACTGTTGATCAGTTATCGACACTTGAGATATTAAATGACAAATACATAGAACGGCAGAAAGAGAAATCAAGCCAAATCAAAATTACAGTTAAAATAAAATTGCCTGGGCTGATGGAGCACCCCTGTTGTCATCGGAAGCTTAATTTACACTGAAGATTTTTTTTTATAATTATCAAGTAAAGGGATTATGACTACCATTAAAATGTTTGAGCACAATGCGAGCGTTAGGAAAGTGGGAGAGGATTAAATAGGAGATACCGATGCCCATACACTGAAAATAAATTCCTAGGTAATATTGACAAAAACGTTTTGTTGACCTTTCCCAAAACAATTTTATCGTTTTGATTAAATTTTTGTCAATACGAAAGAATGATTTTGTTGATTTCACAAAATTTTTATAATTCAGCATGATTTTTTGTTAGTTTAACCAAATATGCACTACAAATAATATTGTCAGTTTAACAAACCACGTTTTGTTAATATCACAAAAGATTTTTGTCACATCGACAAACTTTTTTGTGATGTTAACAAAATGTTTGTTGTATCTACAAAAAATCTGTTTTGTAAATGTTTGTCAATATCACAAAGTTTTTGTTAGTTGTTAGTAAATAAAATGCACGACTGGGTCGCACGAACTTACTCTTATGTAACAGACTAGGAATTTTAAAAACGAATGTTATTAGAGAAAACTGTTCATAAAGATTAAATTATTTTTTAAATTCTTTTAGTAGTAAGAGACAAAAACATAATGCTATCCAAATATGAATTTATGCAAGAACAAAAATTATAAGTCGTTGTAGTGGTTTCTTAAAAAAATCTTTTATGTACAAACTTTTTCAAAGCTTTTTAAGAAAAAATTTTGGTACGCCAATTTAAAGTTTTTATTATTGTTCGAATAAATATAAAATTTACAAAAAAAAAATATTGAGCCGTTTCTGAGATATCGAATTTTCAAAAAAAAATAAATAATAGATTTTGTTTTTCAAAAATTCAAAAATTATTTATTTTAAAGTTTTGAAATGCAATGTGTTTTAGACTTTTTAGAAGCTTCTCTATAAAAATTTTCATTAAGATCCGTTATGTGGATAATGAGAAGTTCAAAATCCGAAAAAATGGTTCTATGGTAGGTACAAGCTGTAATATCTTAATTTCAAATTTTTTTTATTAAAATAAAGATCGTAAAAATTAATTGAAAAAAAAAAAAATTTATCAAAATTCTCGGAACCGTTTTCGAGAAAAATACGATTTTGAAAACCATTTTTTTTAATTTTTTAGCATTTGTATGGTAGGTAACTTTATTTTTAGGTAAAATAAATTTTTTTTTCTCACATCTTGTAGATTATATTGAGAAACTTTTATTTATCAAGATTAAAAAAAAATCTAGCGAGGGGTTTTCAAAATATTGAGCTTTGAAAAAAAAATTTTGAAGTTTTTTTTAAAACTTCAAAAAATTTTTTTTTGAAAATTTGAGCACACAATTCTATTCAGGTTTTTGGGGAGCCTTAGCAAAAAAAAATTATCAAAATCGGTTGAACCGTTTTCGAGAAAATCAAAAACAAAAAAAATGGTTCCATGCGGGGGACCCTCAATAACCATTTTTCTGAAAATTTTTTTCAACAAATACCTAGCTTTAATTAAATGAAATTTTTGTGTGTTTTTATTTTTAAAATCTGTCGAACAGTTTTTGAGAAAAAAAAATGTTTATAAAATTTCGAAAAAAATTCGTATGGCAGGTACCGTTATTTTTGGTCTTAAAAAATCAAATCAAAAAACATCGGGGGGGAAAAAATTAAAACCCATATTTACCAAGTTTGAAGAAAATCGGCCGAGCCGTTTAGCTGCAATCGAACGGACAGACAGACAGACAGACAGACAGACAGACAGACAGAATTGCCAGACCCACTTTTTTAGTCTTCGCTATCATCGTAATGTCAACTTTGATCAAAATCTCGAGTTCGATTTTTTTTCCGAATGCATAACTTGCCTTATAGTACCTATAAGTCGCAAGTAAAAATGAAAACATTTTTGTTAAAATGACAAATATTTTGTCTTGGGGTTGAATTATTTTGTAATATTGATAAAATAACATTATCAGATAGATAAAACTATTTTGTAAGGAAACCAAAAAATTCTGCGCGTATATTTTTTCGATCATGACATTTCTTATGTGTAAAATATAGTTCACATTTGGTTTTTGTCGAAAAATCGGTATAAGATTAACTGAACTTAACAAAAATTGCGTATTGTCCATACGCCCTCACAGATGGTGGCATGTGAGATCGTAGGGACGAAACGCCATTTTTTGTGGACTTAAATCCCAACAAAAGAAATTTGTAAAATTGACAAAATATTTTGTTGAATTGACAAAATATTTTGTTAATTTAACAAAATATAACAAGAATTTTGTTAATTTAAGAAAATATTTTGTTAATGTAACAAAACAATTTTGTTAATTTAACAAAACAATTTTGTTAATTTAACAAAACAATTTTGTTAATTTAACAAACAAATTTTGTTAACCCGATAATAATAAAAAAAAAAATAATAACACTAACAAAAAAAATTGTTAATACAACAATAGAATTGTTAATATGACAAATTAATTTTGTAAATCCTACGAAGTTTTGTCATATTGACAAAATATTTTTGTTATTTCAACAAATTAATCTTTTAGCATAACAAAATAATTTTGTGGATACAACAAAACATTTTTTTTACCTCAACAAAATTCTGTAATTTTTATCAATTTGACAAAACTTTTTGTTGGACGTATATTGACAAAATTTTTATCAGATCAACCTACATTTTTGTCATATATACCTAGATTTTATTTTCAGTGTAGGTTTTGAATGTCTGAATTTTATAATAAGAAGGAAATATAGAGTCGGGTAAGTCATTCCACATTCGTGTGGTGCGGCTAAAGAAAAAATCCCTGAATTCAACCGTACGTCCGAAGTTGGGATCAAGGGTAAACTGATGGTCTTTCCCTAAAGCGCGAGTAAAACCGTTAAATTATTTGACAGAATACAACATTGAGTTTTTGAAGCATTCCATTCTACGCGGTTTAGAGTTTCCCATTTGACAGTGCTATCGAGATCAGAACTTAATGAGCTTATCATACGCTGCCATTCTAGATCCCCATCCAAATAACAAGGACATGCATCTGGAAACAAATATGAGAAGTTGAGAGTTCTATTGTCAGCAAAATAATTTAATGGATTAAAAGATTCAGACAAAAGATCATTGACAAATTTCATAATTGAAACCATCCATATAGAACTTGTATTGAGTGGTTTCAAAGGTAGTTCTAAATCCATCAAAGAAGGAATTCATCAATACCAAATGCACGCATTTTCGATGAACGAAAAATACTCGCGATTTTTTATATGTGATGTGACCTTAATTTGTATTCAGAAAGAAATGTTCATATTTGTTTTTTTCTTTTGAATATTCATAAATATAAGACTTAAGTTTTACGAGAAAACCATCTGTTAGGTACTAGTTTCAACAGTTTGTTTAACGGTCGGTGTCTTATCATTACGTGAAAGCGACGCGTCTCTTTTCGGTGTTATATTAGATCGCAAACTTGAACTTACACAACAAATCAACTCTATAGCTTATAAGGCCAATTCAATTCTTAGTTGCATTCTTAAAATTTAGTTCTCTTCACCAAAAAATTATCAAAGTTCCACTGTTATTAAACAATTTAGGAAAAAAAAATACTTTAACCAATATATTTTTGTGCTTACCAGGACCGGCCCGAGCTAAATTAGAGCCCTGCGCAAGCTTTATCAGTGGCGCCTCTCATTTGGATTGGATTGCCGGAAAAAGTCATTTCCTCATTACCCAAGGAGTACCCTTTGCAATGCGTTTTTTTAACAAGGGATTCCCAAGAGGCCTATTCCTAGATAATACTTATATTTTATTAAAATAAAAATGATTTTTATTAAAAACTAAGAAATCAAAAATATATCACAAAAATTTAGGAACTGAAAAAAGTATTTTTTGAAGTAAAAAATATTTAAAAACTAATTCAAAAACATAACAACATACAAATAAATAATGAACTCATTAATTGTTGCTCATGTAGGAAATAATAATAAGATTATTATTTTAATAAAAATAAATAGAACCGGCTATATTAACTTTTCTGGCTTCTGTTTTAGCAAACTCAGCTACCAGATCATCATAATATAATGACTTGACAAGCTCTTTCTCTATAGCCATGATTGACTAGTCAACTTATCTTTCCTGAGTCTTTGGGGTCCTGAAGTAGTTTTTTTTATTAATTTTAGTTTCAAAAAACTGTTATTTGAGGAAACTGTGATGGTATTTATAGATTTAGAGCTATGGCTTCAGCTGATTGCACGTTAGTGAATTGTTCTTCTGATCGCATTTCCACTAAAGAGTTTTTAGTAGCATATTTAGTAGATAAATTAGCAGACGGAGTTTGTAAATACTTACTAGTTATATTGGCGCAAAATTAAATAAACAGCCTATTATTAAGATATTAGTATGATACTACTTAACAATTTGCTAACTTTATAGTAGTTTACTAACTCATTCTTAAATTTAAATATTTTCTCACTAGTATCGTACTAAAAGAATTTCCTTAATAAATTGCTCTGAACACACCTAAAACAACGACATTTCGTTTAAAAAAATAAGTACACGAACCTTTTTTGATGTCTGCAAATGTCAAAGTGTCATATGAAGCTAGCGCGATACTAAAAAAATAAAGTAAGTATTTGATGATTTTAACTTTAATAAAAGGGTAGAGAAGTTTGATGCTATATTCGATTAAAATTATTGTTTTTACCTAGTATCATACTAAAACAGCTTTAGCATCGTACTAATTCAATTAAAATTTTGCGCCATTATTTTTTTCTTAAATATCAAACTAGATTAATATGCAACATATAAACTTTAAACTAAAATTTTACTTCCTAAGTACAGCATGTTTCTATTCTCAACGTTTCCAGCCTCAGATATTTCAATAAGAGCTTCATACTATAGCTTCTCAGATTTTTTTGAATGGTTTTAAAGCATTTAGTCTACTCCCATCTGGTTTCAGAAAGGGGTTTTAAGGTAAAATCAGCGAAATTTTTTGTATATATGTGTGTCCCAACGCATTGTTGAACCTGATACAAAGTCTTATATGCATTGAACAATGTCAAAAAACTTAACAGCTTCCAATGAACAGCAAGCTGAATCATTAAAAACCAACAAAAACCAAAAGGAATGCAAGCAGCCTGAACAAAATAAGCTCTTGGTTCAAAACACTTAATTTTGTTTTGAACACCAGCCTCTTTTCCTTTCATGTTTGAACCATTATCATAACCTTATACATACTCGTATACACTACTGGAATAGTAGCGTAGCAAGTTTTGTTGTAAATATAGATTCCCTATCCTTTCTTTTGTTTTGAGTTTTTTTTACCATAATACATACACAAATAACTCCCTATGGGAAGTTAATAAAGTAATTAGACCAGTCAAAAAATCCCTTTTTAAATGTAAACAATAACTGGCAAGAACAAAAAATAGAGAAAAGGAGAAATTAAATAAAACAGATTCACTCATTAACGACAAACCTCAACACTAATCATCGCATCATCATCACTCAAGTATTTCCATATTTCAACCCTTTGTCTCATTCTCGACACACGACAGTGATAAAATTTCACTCATAAACAGAGGCCAGTGCCAAACTAAAACATAGTACAAGAAACACTCAACCGGAAGAGTTTAAATTCCTAGACGCAACTTTTAATTCTGCATACTGAGTATGAATTTTGTACCTCAGAATTTCTGTTTGAGTAACATTGCTGACTTCGATTTCATATAGAACAATTGGCATCGTACTCATGTTATCAACTTGCAAACTGGTAACTGTCTGTATTTGCTGTTGAAATTCTGTTTTATGTTACACTGCATAGGGAAGGGATAACAAAATAAAATAAATCCCTTCACTCATACACGCGATATTGAGTGTGAAGAATAACGTAACAGTGGATTGATAAAGAGAAAAATAGCAAATATGTAGGTATCTGTTGTTAAGCGAACAAAATTGTGCACTTTGTAAAGATTTTGTGATGTAGTTTTTTTTACTGTGGGAATGGGGATGTGTATAGGAAATTAAACATCGACTTATTTTTGGAAAACTTGATATGTATCTTTATATATATGTATATCTGTCTTTAAATTCAGAATTAGCTGTTAGTTATATAATAAATACCAATATTGGAGTGAGCTGTAAAAAGAAATGAAACTTAAAAAAGATGGTAGGTAGTGGTTATGAAGTAGTGGCTTTTTTAACGCTTGCCCAAGGCGCCTTTTGAGTTCAGCGCCCTGCGCATTTGCACAGCTTGCACGTATAGCTTGTCCGGCCCTGGTGCTTACTATAATATCGTCTATGTAGTTTTAATACCTCATAATCCGAATTTTTTATTTTGATCCAGTTTTATACGTACAAATGTGCTGGATTTCATTGACAAAGTCTTATAACCCCCTTTATAATATTTTTAAAGCCGAACTTTTTTAGGTAAAATATCTCGTAACCCTGGGCCCCCTCCTTCTTTTCAATGTAAATTATACCATGAATTAACATCATAATCCAGAAAGATAACTCTTAAGCCGATAAATTATAGTTCTACCTTTTAAGTTATCTAATACTAACCAGGATGAACAGGATTTGTTGAAATATCTCATAATCCAGTAAATCATGTCAAGATGAAGAAATATACCGGTTATCCATTCAAGTAGTGATACCTCATAAGCCAATAAATGTAATGGTTCTTAAATCATAACAACAGAAATCTAATTTCCCGTACCCTATGCCCTTAATTTAAAACTACACTTTTGAAAAGCAGTTAACAATGAGTAATCGGTGATTAAAAACGAAGCTTCTGGTCAATTCCTAAGCTTGTTTAAAAACGTTTAGTGGGTCTCCTGAAAAATCGACTTTTTCAGGTAACGAGGTATTAAAAATTAAGCCACGATATATTAATTGCCAAAAACTCCAAGATTATTGCCCTTTAAAATATATTACCCTCTCAATAACATACCATCAAGCCACTAAGCTCTTTGATGAAAATGTTTCTTTTCTTCTAAAACTTGACCTTGACATCCTATTCTCGAAGCGCATAAAGAAACTTCTATTCAAAAAGTGTTTACGAATTTCTAATGAGAAAAATGTAGGTATTACTCGCAAATAAATTCAAATTGTAAGCCTCTGGCCAATAAGTTCATAATACTAAAACATATTTTTACTAAACAGAAAGAGCTCTGCTCCTTTTTTGTACACTTTCCTTGTGAAAGTTTGCTATCAAAGTCAAAGGAACGAAACCTACTTAATAAGTTTGCTGCCATAATTTATTCTTTTGAACTGCCACGCCACCAACCAGCCATTAAATAAAAGGCTTGTTGGCTACAAAGTCTCTTTTCACCCTTTTTACGGTGTGCAAAAACATCTGCCTTGCATTTTATTAAGAACAACTAGGTATTACTACTTCTGCACAGAAGTATTGAAATAAAAGGAAAAGGAAAGAAAAATAAAATAAAAAAAAAAGATCAAAACTAAAAAGACCCATTTCTACCAACGATTTTCTAAAAGTTGAGGTTAAATCGAATTAAACAGATGACAGAGCGGAAGAACGAATATGGAATTATCCACGTGGAAAAATTTTCTGAGTCTGACGATTTACGGATAGGTAGAGAGTAGATATGGAATAAACCCTACTTCATACTATAAAACGTTCCACAGAGACTATTATGACTTGTATATAAGGAAGCTTCAAATACCTGCTAGGTACATACTTTTATTTTCTGTATTCCTCGTTTTTATGAGTTCTGTTTGGTTTTATTGAAATAATCCATTTTGTGGTTACCGCATCAAATTGAGAAAACCATTAAAAGCAGGCAAGGAAATCGTTGAGCGTTGAGAAACTTCTTGTGGTCTTTTGGGAAGGAGCTGGTTCTTGATGTTTCTGGCGCGTCTCGTGCTCAATTTATTTTGATTGCATTTTCTTAAGGAAGTACCTAAATTATGAGAGGATGTTTTCAGTCCTTAATGATGGTTTTTAAAGGTTGGTAGGTAGTTTAGCGATTGGGGATGAGATTTCAATGAAATAAAAGACTCACGTAATGCTTTAAGAATATGACTGAAGTGAAAGATGAATTGACTTTTTTCGGCTTTATAGTGACATGTATTTTCGAACATGGGTTTTAAACAAATTATAAATTGCTTAAACAACTCTATAACAAAGGGATTGCAATTGACGTGGGTAGATTTTGGCAGCATGTTGTTTTAGTGACATCTGTTAAATTTGATGTCTATTATTCACTTGCCTGATGCGAAATTACCATGGCAAGTAACGCGATTAGCACGTCCAAATGACAAAACTTTATTATCAAAATTAATGTTTGCTGGACCAAACGTTTTGCCCGTTGCGAGCACTTTACGTTTGAAATGGTTTACCTTCGCAGTACATTGACTGTTCAACGTCTGGTGGCTTAATTTGAGACGACCGGTTCAGCTAACACTTTTGTCAAAGAAACGCAAGATCGGCCGAGAACATCCCCGCATTCCGTAAAAGTGTACATCGGAGCCCGAGGCATTCGATTCCTCTCCATATACAAGAACTCGGCCTTTTGGAGACTTAAGCTTTTGTGTCGGGACTTAGGCCTACAACAGTAAAGGTTCAACTGACTCAGGACCTCAAAGTTCATGACCAAATACATCGTAGATTGTTCGCTGACTGCGACTCGGAGAGCTTTGAAGAGGACCCCAACTTTGGCCGAAAAATCATCTTGAGTGACGAGACGCATTTTTGTATGAATGGCTGTGTTAACAAGCCAACCACCAACCAACACGAGGTTCAGCAGATGACAATGTATCCTCAAAAAGTTGCCGTTCTGTGTGGATTTTGAGCCGGCAGCGCCATTGGTCAATACTTTTTCGAAAAGGACGTTAATGAAGCGGTCATCGTCAATGGAGAGCACTTCAGAACGTTTATAACAGAGTCCAATTTGAACCATGAAAACCTATACGATATGTGGGTGAGGTTATCTCTCTCAGAGGTGACGTAAATTGGCCACCAAAGTTATGCGACTTGACCCTGCTAGACTTTTTCTCGTAGGATTTTCTAAAGTTCCAGGTCTAAGCAAATGCACCACAATTAACTGATGCCCTTTTTAAGGTGAACATTAGGAGTCCATCGCTTAAATTCAGCTGGTACTAGGCGGATTTGTCATTGAAAGTTGGTACACTCGGTTCCTGCTACCGTAAGAAGCCGAGGCAGGTATTTGAGTCATGTCATATTCAGTACGTAATGGTATACATGTTCCTTCTAAATTAAGAAAGAATTTAGTTAATATTTCACACACAGGTCGTTTTATTCCATTTCAACATCTACCCACCCTTATTGAAGGGAATAAGTTTCAGCTTAATGTATGTATGTATCTCAATATTCAAATATAAAATTGTTATACCCTTCTTGATCAACTTTAGCTATAAGAGCAAGTTTGTTCCACCTGTTTGAGGTATCTCATTAATAATAATTATTTTTTCTTAAAACAAAATTCATTACGAAAAAAAGAACTACATTCCCCCTTAAAATCCATTTAAAACTTCTCGAAGAAATACCTTGATGAAATTTGAGAGTAGCAAGAATATAGAGGAGACCATAGCTACTAAGTAGAAATTTTTCAAAAGCAAAAATATGGGTTATTATTATGTTATTCTTAAATAGATAATATATACACATATTCAAATGAACATTGTTGTTAATTCTAGTATAAAATAGGTAGTTCTTGCAAAGTAAAAGAGAAGAACTTTCCAATGAACATGAACTATGAAAAAAACTTCCATTTTCTAGTCATATTTGAAATCTTAATGTATTAAAATTTAGGTGTGTTCTGAAAACGAACACATCTTACTTCGAAATGACACATTTAACAGCTGAACTCACAAATTTGTATTCCCAAAAATATCATCCATGAAACTGTAACGTTCCAACGAACAAAGACATGTTCTTCAAGGCAGTTTTAGGAGTATAGAACGATACCTGTTTAATATCCGATTAAATAAAAACACTACGAATTTTTCTGTGGGAAAAATTATATAAAAAAACCCACTTTTATTATCCGGGTTTTCTCGAACATATAAACATGTCCTTCACGGTCGAGAGACCGATCAAGACTAACTACTACATTACAATCTTAGACATAATACAGAGTTTATTTATGGCTGTAGTGGTGGCGAACTGGTAGAGACTCGAATGGCAGTGTTGCCGTTCGTAACAGTCCCGGCTAAAAACGTCGTTTTTACTCCTCTTACTCCGTGTTGACAGGCAATATACAAATTTTCTGTACAGGTCGCTTCAATTTATTGGTTGCAGTTTGGACAACTACGTTTCTGATAAGCCCATCCTTACTTGGCAGCAATTCGCAGATTCGTGCCATAGCCCAACTGGTGGGGGGAAAGTTCTCGCTCCTGAGGACCACCAATTGGCCAACCTTAAGATTCTCCTTCTCCCTTCTCCATTTCTTCCACTCCTGCAGAGTAGTTAAATATTCTCCTTGCCATCTGTCCCAGAAATGTTTGATCATTTGCTGTCTCTCCTTCCATTGTTTAGCTCCTGCTATGTCTGGTCTTTCGTCTAATCTGAAAGGAAGAGGTAAAATTAATGGTTCACCTACCAGGAAATGTCCCGGCGTTAACGCCTGAACGTCCATAGGGTCATCACTCAGAGGATGAAGGGGTCTCGAGTTGAGTATCGCTTCAATCTGGGTGAGTAATGTTCCAAACTCCTCGGACGGCAAAACCCTTGTTCCAACGATCCGTTTTAGATGGAACTTCATGGATTTAACCGCCGCTTCATATATACCTCCTTCGTGTGGTGCTGCTGGAGTCATAAAATGCCAACTAGTACCCTTATGATGAATATGCTCCCGCACATTTTTTTCTGAAAATACTTTTAAAGCTTTATTTAGTTCTTTAGATGCTCCAACGAAAGCTGTTCCGTTGTCGCTAAATATTTTCTCACACCTTCCCCTCCTTGCTATAAACCTTTCATAACAAGCGATGAAGGCTAAAGAAGATAAATCTCCAACGAGTTCAATATGTATTGCTCTAGTCCTTAGGCATACAAATATTGCAACCCAACATTTTCTCCTATTTCTCCTTCCCACTCCATTGGTCACCTTTAACTCAAAAGGACCAGCATAATCTACGCCTGTAGCTAAAAATGGTTTCCCCACCTGTACTCTCTCTGATGGTAATTCCGCCATCAGTTGTCCCTCCATTCGTGCATTTAATCGTACACATCCAATACATTTATGAATGTGACTCCGTATTCCACTCCTTAATTTTGGTATCCAATACCTTTGTCTAATAAATTGCATCATTACTTGGATGCCTCCATGCTTCGTCTCCCGATGAGCATAATCAACCACCAACTCAGACAACCTTGATCCGTTTGCTATAATTACCGGATGTTTCATTTCATAATCCAGTTCTGACCTACCTAACCTACCACCTACTCGGAGTAAACCGTTCTCGTCTAGAACTGGTTTCAACCCTTCTATGGGACTCCTGTCCGGTAAATGTTTCCCAGCATTCAATGCCGTTAACTCCTTGTTATAATACTCTTCCTGATTTTTCCTTATCAGGTATTCCATAGCCAATGCTTGTTCCTTTAAATTCGGTGGTGCAACTTCCCGTTGGATCACACCTCTTCTAGATTCTCTTTTTATACTTTTAAGATTTTGCTTTTTCTCCTTTCTCCATTTTATCCAGTTTTCTATATACCTCCTGGCAAAACTTAAAATATTAACTGCCTGTTCTATTTTACTTGTATACTCTAATAGCGGCACAGTTGACTTAGATCCTTTAAGTCTTATGTGTAGCAACTCCTTGAATGCAGATATAGTATATATGTATCTTCATTTCCTTCTTCATATCTTTTTGTATTCCCTCCATTATTTTACTTTTTGGCCACATACTTTGTTCCATAGTTATCCAACTAGGTCCATGTAACCATAAATCATTGTTTACCAAATCCTTTGGTAAGACTCCCCGTGTCAATAAGTCAGCTGGGTTCTCCTTACCATCAATATGGTACCAACGACTAATATCCGTATTTGTTTGAATCGATGCAACTCTATTGGCAACGTACGTTTTTAAATCTCTTGTCTCCTTTTTTATCCAAAAATATGCTGGACTAGAATCAATCCAAAGTACATACTCCATATTCGGCCATTCCATTGACTCCATCAATCCTTTAATCATTCTCGAAAGTAACTCCGCAGCCGATAACTCCAACCGTGGAATGGTTACCATCTTCAACGGTGCCACTCGTGTCTTTGATGTAAGTAGTTTGCTAGTTACTAATCCATTCCCATGTTCCACACGAATGAATATAACCGCTCCTAATGCAGATTCGCTACTGTCCGAAAATCCATGAATTTGTATATTCGAATTTTCTCCTGTACCCAACCACCTATCTATTCTGAAGTTCTCTAAACAAATTATTGAATTCCAAAATTCTGACCATCTATTTTGTAGTTCAATCGTTGGTTTATCATCCCAATCGATTTTAAGTTTCCATAGCTCCTGAATTATTATTTTTCCAATAATAGTTACCGGTGATATGTATCCATTTGGGTCATATAGCTGCGCTACATGACTCACTATTCTCCTCTTTGTTACGTCTCCATTGAATTTAGGGTTTTTTACTATAAAAGTGAATTTGTCTTCCTCTATCAACCATTTAAGTCCTAAAATAGTTGTGCCTTCCCCCTCCGAAAATAACAAAGTTTTTTCCGATTCCGATTCCATAGCCTTTACAACCGCAGGGCTATTTGATTTCCACTTTCGTAATTCGAAATGAGCTCCTTTCATAATGATATCGATTTCTTTTGCTAATTTGATAGCTGATTTTTCTGTGTGAGATCCTGTCACACAATCATCCATGTAGAAGTCCTCTTCTATCGCCTTGGCAGCGCTTGGCAATTCTCCTTTTGCCTTCCTGGCAGCTTCAATAACTGACCGTACTGCTACAAATGGTGATGCCGTCAATCCAAATGTTATTACAGTTAGCCAATACTCCTGTAACTTTTGGTTAGGATCCTCCCTCCAAAATATCCTTTGTAAATTCCACTGTTCTTTATCAAGCTTCACTTGATTGAACATTTTTCTAATATCTGCGTATATTGCTATTTTATGTCTCCGAAAACGCATGATAGTTTCGTGCAAATCCTTTTGCAATTTTGGTCCTAACATCTGAATGTCATTGAGTGACAATCCTTTGTCTGTTTTGCAACTTGCATCGAAAACAATCCGATTATCCTTCGGAATGCAATGATGTGGTATATAGTACACCATTTCTCCTATCCTTGGCCTTTCCGTAGCTAAAACGAGATGACCTAACTGTATCTCTTCTCTCATTTTCTCCACATAAATTTTCTTGATCTCCTGATTCTTTGTAAATCGCTTTTCTAAATATAAAAAACGTTTCAACACTATTTCCCTTGAACTTCCTAGCTCTTCAATCTCCTTTTTTAACGGAATTTTTGCAACGAATCTTCCTGATTCGTCCCGCTTATATGTTTCTATAAAATGTTTTTCTACTAACATTTCTTCCTCCGTTAACCTAGAACATGAATTGACTTGGTCTTCTCGCCAAAGTCGCTCTAATAGTTTGTCTAATTGTTCTCCTTCCTTATATTGGATACATGAAATTGACTGGCCTGTCAATTCATCTACCCTTTCATCTTGAGCTCCAAAAACAATAACTCCAAGTAATGTTTCCATTAAAACTATACCATTTGTATTGCTTTGAATAACTGATTTGACAATTTTTGCAAAAAATCCTACCCCAAATAATACATAAATTGGACTAGGTCTCCAATACTCCGGGTCCGCCCATGGTTTTCCAATTTCGCTCTGACATATCGAGCGATCTAATTCCGATGATGGTATCATCGGCTCCCAATTGCTTCCTTTCGGTAAAACCCAAAGTATTTCCTCCACTCCCTCCTTATCTTGAGCTCCATGCCATGGAAATACTTTTAATTTTATTTGCTGTTTAATTTTAAAAGGTTCCCCATTGATGCCTACCGCCCTCCTAGTAGTAGACAGAGGGGTAAGCCTATATTCCTGCACCAGTTTGTAACTCATTACATTTGGCTGAGCACTCGTATCTAAAAATCCTCTTATTGGACCAAACGTATTCCCATCGCTTTCAAACCTTACCATTACTGTTGGCATAAAACTAAAACCTGGTAATAAAAAATTAATTAAACGCGTTAAAATATTTTAGATTCCAGTGTTTATTATTTATTTATTTTATCTTTCTTTCTTTTTTAAATGTTTTTAAACCTCCCGGCTTACCAATGGTATTTGACTCCGCTTCCTTTAAAATATCTCCCTCCTGTTTACTCCGTTTTAAACGTTTAGCTGCTGTCTCCTCTAGTCACAGCTTTCTCTTACCCTGTAGATTCTCCATTCTTGCTGATTCTCCTCGCAATGTCAAAATGCTTTTAAGCCCCTGCTTTACTGGGCAAAGCATACTATTATGTGCTGGATCCCCCTGGCACTTTGGGTCTCTACATTTAATTCCCGAGCAAGCTTCCTTCCTGTGTCCCTTCCTGAGACAGTTCGGACAAATTTTTCTCCTGGTCACAAAATCCTTTCTGGCGTTCAAATTTAGTCCTAAAAACTCCGGACAGTGGAAAAGCGCGTGAGATTCTCTCCCACATGCTTCGCATGGAACTCCAATATACTCCATCTTTGATGCTCTCTTAGATGTCGAGGGCTCACATCTAGAATACTTTTCTGTCTCCGTTCTCCCAACTCCTGTTGTCGTGGGATGGTAATTCCCACTTCCTCTTGTGTTTTCTAAAGCTCCTGCTTGCTTATCCAAGAAATCTAGTATTTCTCCTACCTGGGGTGTCTCTGAAGATCTCTGCAACTCCCATTGCTTCTTTGTGTCAGGGTCTAGCCTTTCATGTAGCCCCAATACGAACACCATGTCCCAATGTTCTACCGGTATTCCTAAGGATCTTAATTGGCGAACAGTCTCGTGAGTTACGTTGGCCATTCTCTGCAACTCGTATGCCGAAGGCCTCCCTTGTAGTACCGGTAACCGGTAAAATGAATTTAAATGCTTCTTGGTTATGTGATATGGTTTTTCATATAGTTGCATAAGCCTATCCCAAGCCTCCTTGTAGCTTTCTTGGCTAAGATGGCTTTCTCCTAACGCCTTTGCAGCTCTTCCTACCAACGACTTTTTTAAATATGAATATTTGAAAGCCGGTGAAACGTCCTCGTTATCGTGGATGGCTGCTCTGAAACGGTCACGGAATCCAATCCACTTGAGGAGAGAACCATCGAACTCCCCCCAAGTATTTTTAATATCGTGTTGCTGCGTAGGTAAGGTCAAACTTACGTTGACTTGCCTTCCTTGCGCCTCCTCGTTGGTGACTGAGCCTTCTTCATTCAACTGTTTCTCCTTTGATGCTTTGTTTATCAGCTTTTTCATAATCTCCGCAGCCTCAAAATACTCCAATTCCATTGACTCCATGGCTGTCTCCAAATTTTCCAATTCTTCTCCGTCTGCTTTTTTTACCAGTTCTAGGAACAATTCGTTGCCCTTGTTCCACACCTGTAGCAGCCTATCTGTCCTCAGTAATAGCCCTTCGTGAGAGCACTCCTTTGCCTCCTGGGTTTTGGCATAATTTGCAGCACGACTTACTGCTCTCCGTAGTGATAAAAATGTTTTGTCTCCTGACACATTTCGTTCATACTCCTGGGCCTCCTGGCTCTTTCCAGCTTTTCCTTGAAAAAAAATTAATTGTTTTGTTTATAGTCGATACTATTTAATAAGTGAGTGTGCATTCCCCATTTTTTCCCTACCTAACTCTATAATGTGTGGTGTGAGGTCTCTTAATTAAAAACGAAAATGTATATTTCCATGGAAAACAAATCACATTCCTATGCAATTATGTTCCCTCTCCTTCTTATCTCCTGTATATTTATATTTTTCATGGAAAGCAAAATCACATTCCTTTTATCTCCTGTATATTTATATTTTTCATGGAAAACAAAATCACATTCCTATGTAATTATGTTCCCCTTCCTTTTTATCTCCTGTATATTCTCCAGTGAAATATTTTAGATTTGTGGTTTCTAATATAAACCAAATTTAGTCGATGCATCAACTCTCTAATTCTTACTAGAGTAATTTAAAAAAAAATTCAAAAAAAAGAATAAATATGTTTGCGGTCATAGCCCCCATTGCTACGCAGAACAAGTTTCTCCATATAAATATAATTGTGTTTGCGATCTTTGTCTTAATTGCTACGCATAACACCTCCACTCCACTCCTTGCTAGCTAGACTTACTCCTTTCCTGTAGAGAGTTTTCTCCTAGTGTTTGCGGTCTTTGCATCTAATGTGCTAGGCAGAACACTTCCCTCTCCTAACCAATCTAAAATATTCCTACTCCAATATTATTTTCCTTCATTCTCCAAAGAGGAACCTCCTGAATCCCCTTATTATTATATTTTCTTTCCTAGAACAATATACTTCATTTAATCATTAACTCCATATAAAATATTCCCATATTATTTTATAAACAACTCCCGTATATAATATATTTTAATAAACTTTGTATCTCCTTTTTAATAATTTACTTTTCTTCCCAAAAATCTTCTAATTTAAATTTAAATTTCTTCCTAGAAACATTTTAACCTTATTCTCCTTTTAAAGTTTTTTCTTCCTTTAAATTAAATATTAATTTTCCAACAAAATAGGGTAAACAACTCCACTATGGAAAATCCATTTTTGGACGAAAAAAAGACACCAAACATTCTACTGTGCTTCTGAATGCAGACGAATACACACACACATGTCATTGTATTTGCTTGTGCTTTTGGAATGGTTTTCAACCGACGGCGCCGACGCACATCGTTGTCTATAAATTTAGGTAGATACACAGCACTTATCAACCCCAAAATAATTTTCAAATAAACACTTCTTTTTACTAATTTATTTAAATGTTTTCTCCTGGCTCCTGCCTTTTTCATTAAATTTCAACTTATTTTTGTTCTCCTGGCTCCTGCCTTTTTCATTAAATTTCAACTTATTTTTCTTTCAAAATTCATTATTATTTTCTCCTTTTCGAATTTTTCCCTGTCTAACACACACACACAGTTCTGCTATTTGCACTAGCATATTTATTCACTAAATCTAATTACCTTTTTTATTTTTCTCCATTATTTCCTTGTTTTTTTTTTATTTGTTTATTATCCTTCTTTTGTTTGTTGTTTAATTTATTTTGTAGTTTTTTTTTTTTTTTTTTATCTTAATTTGAACCGCACTGTTTAAATATATTTTCCAAACTGAAGCAGATAGCAGACATCTGCGCGGCTGCTCTGTTCCAGTTTCTTACTCCTGTAAGCAGAGAGATGTTTGAGTGTGTGCGGTTCCATACTTTTAACGAGTATATAGGGTTGGTTGCTGAGTTGGCGAGACAATTTCCATATTGTTGTTGGTGTGTAGAGAAAAGAGAAAGAGATTACCCTTTGTCTCTAAGTAGGTTGCGCATGTTTGTATGCTCCTGCACATATTATTGTTTACTTTATAAATGTGATTCCGTGCACATTTTTAAATTCCATACGTACGTGTTCCTACCTGTAGTTTTGATTTGATTGTGTGAATTATTTATTCAGCACAATACTTCCACAGATACGATGCATGTTCCTACATGCGCATTTTTGTTTATATCCGATACAATACGACATGGCGTTTAATATCAATTGGATATACATTTTTTTAAAAAAAGGGTGGTTGTATGTTACCACAAAACGCAAAGCAAAAAAAAGGTGTCGGTGGTTGTAAGGCACCAAAAAATGTTAACTGAAAAAAAAGGGTGTGGTTGTAAGCCACTAAACGAAAGAAAAAAAAATAATGTGCCGGCAGCTGCAGGGCACCAGACGAAACGCAAATACGACCTACCTATGGTGGTTGTAAGGCACCAAAAGCTAGGCTGAAAAAAAGAAATACGACCTACCTATGGTGGTTGTAAGGCACCAAAAGCTAGGCTGAAAAAAAGAAATACGACCTACCTATGGTGGTTGTAAGGCACCAAAGCTAGGCTGAAAAAAAAAGACGACCTACCTATGGTGGTTGTAAGGCACCAAAAGCTAGGCTGAAAAAAAGAGACGACCTACCTATGGTGGTTGTAAGGCACCAAAAGCTAGGCTGAAAAAAAAGTGATTGTAAGTCACTAAGAAAAAATTAATTAATTTTATAAAATTTGTTTTGGCGTATAAGTGAATTGCACACATCCTTGTGTTGCAAATCCGCTCCACAACCAATCTTACTGATACTCCAATATTTTGTTCCTCCGTTGCACACAGTAACACATTGTCCTTGTGTTTGTGCTCTCCGTTAGCGGCCTCCTGCTACTTCGTGGATAAATCACTTTTCACAACACAATTCTCCCGAACCGATTTTTTTTTTTTTTAATCGCGACTCGAAGGACCATAATGTTTAATATCCGATTAAATAAAAACACTACGAATTTTTCTGTGGGAAAAATTATATAAAAAAACCCACTTTTATTATCCGGGTTTTCTCGAACATATAAACATGTCCTTCACGGTCGAGAGACCGATCAAGACTGACTACTACATTACAATCTTAGACATAATACAGAGTTTATTTATGGCTGTAGTGGTGGCGAACTGGTAGAGACTCGAATGGCAGTGTTGCCGTTCGTAACAATACCAGTCGTGTTTTGAGAATAATGACTGAAAATGACTGATATCAAATGAAACTTAAAACCTTTATGAAAGATGTACATATATTCTACGTTTTCTATAAGGCCGTTTTTGAAAACTTCATTTGCGTAAAAAATCAATTGTTGTAAGATTTTCTTAAATACAAACTGCAAGAGTCAATTTTTCTCATAATTCGATAACGCAGTTTACTAAAGTCGTATGTCCAACAACAGGATTTGCGTTAGTACTGCAATAAGAAAATCGAGTTGACGACAGAAATATTTGCAAGCCAGAGAGCGTATTCGTAAACGTCAAATGTGCTTGCAAGAAAATGGACTGACATCTGACATCTATCAAACAGATTTTGTGCAAAAAGATCTCCATTGAAGGCGGGACAGGAGTCAGTTTATTATAATACGAGTAATACCTATAGTTTACGAGTTCGTAGCCATTTGGTTGGTAGATGCTTTGCTCATGAGATTTTTTATGAGCTTCAATACTTTTTAAAATGGCGGCTTTTTCTTCTAACGATATTTGCTGCACAAAATATTTTTAGCAAATATTTGTAGCAGCAAATTTTGTCGGAAGATATTTGCAATCTTGAATCTATCAGCTTTTTTAACAAATTTTATGACATCTCCAAACGAACATTAAGTTCAGATTGTAGGTCTTCTCTATTTCTGTTTACAATATGGAATTTCGCTTTAGATTCTGGTACGCCCAGTGCTTCACCGCCACAAAATTCAATTTTTTTGTAAGCTTCTAAGAAAATATTCTTAAAAAAATATAAAAAGTTTTCCTTTAAGTGTTTTCAATCTTTAAACTTGAATAAAGAAAATTGTGAGAAAATTTTATATTTACTTGAAAGACCCATATATGGCATTTTGTATGGAATATAACATCATTTAATTATTATCGGCCGCTTAACGTCCAATTTACCATAACTTTGGTGCATAAATAAAGCTAAATTTGACAAAAACTTTATTGATTATGTTGGCTTTCAGAGCATTTATGGCTTGAAGTTTATTGAAATATACCTGTGACTTAAGTAAACCCCATAAGAAGACGTCTAACGGCGTAAAATCGCACGATTTCGGTCGCCAATTCACCTCGCCGCGAACGGGTTTACCATAATTGGAAATCGCGTGTAATCGCGTGTCCATTGTGGAACGGGCTGTGTGGTAGATAAGAACATTTCGTTTGTGTCTATATGATCCAATTCCTGCAAAAATATTTTGGTAATCATCGACTAATAGCGCTCTCCATTGGCGGTAATTGCCTGGCTAATTTCGTTCTTAAGGAAATATGGACTGCTGGCACATCACCAGTGACCATATGGTCCCCTCGCTACTGAATATGATCCTGAATGAAAATGTTGCTAAGGGAGCCATAATGAGATTTGCAAATAAGGGTACTGGGACGGGTACAATTATTGGAAACAGGGAAAAAGACTCGATACTCAGGTGCGCAGTAACAAACCTTCTTGACATCCCAAGAGATGGTACGATCAAAAGATATAACTTCGAAAAACATTTTAAAACGGAGTTAAGTTGCGAAAAAGACTGGGTAGGTGAAACAGTAAACCACATTCTTAAAAAAAATGCCATCAAATGGTACACTGATGGATCGAGAACAGCTGAAGGGACTGGTGCTGGAGTTTTTGGGCCTAGAACTAAGCTCTCCTTAGCGATGGGACAGACCACTAGAATATTCCAGGCAGAAGTAAATGCCATAGATATATGTGCTGAAAGAAACCTCGATAGAAAATATAAAAACCAAAATATTGTCATCATGTTAGACAGCCAGGCTGCACTAAAAGCACCAAGCTCCTACGCTATTAGTTCTAAACTTGTTTGGGAGTGCGTGATAAAGCTTAATGAACTGGGCAAGGATAACACTGTCACACTTTATTGGGTACCAGGCCACCTTGGTGTCCAGGGCAACGAAGAGGCAGACTCCTTAGCAAAAATAGGTGCATCGACAGCCTTACAGGGCCAGAGCCCTACTGCGGAATAGGAGAAAACGTGATCAAAAACAAAATCGAAACAGAAGAGGAGGCAAAAAAATCAAATCTGGAAAGAACCCCCTAAGCTGAAACAGGCAAAACTCCTACTTGGGGACTACAACCGAGAGCGTTTTCTAACCTTAAGCATTAGCTTAAGTAGGAACAACCTCAGGAAAATCACGGGGCTTCTCACAGGCCACTGTAGGTTGAGAAGACACCTCAACATCCTTGGCCTGGTGAACAACGCGACTTGCAGATTCTGCAACACTCACGAAGAGACACCTGACCACATACTGGGGAAATGTGATGCACTCGTGCATCAAAGGCACAAGTATCTAGGCAAGCACCACATAAAAGAGAGTAATTCACTCTCATCATCCTTTATCCCTTAAAATACTCCAAATACTTCCATTCCTCAAAGGAACAAATTTGGAGGAAGAACTGTAATGATGAGCCAACCTCATCCAGTTCTAGATGGGGGACACAATAGATCTTTAGGTCGCAGTGTTTTTATACCCCATTTTATTCATTCATTCATACGTTGGCGTTCTAGATCCACATCCGAAGAACAAGGATATATATCTGGAAACGAATATGAGAAGCTGAGGGTGCTGTCATCAGCAAAACAATTTAATGGATTAGAAGTTTCAGACAAAAGACCGTTTATAATTATCAGAAAGAGAGTCGGAGACAAAACGGAGCCCTGTGGCACACCAGCTTTTATAACCATTCAATACAGCTTGTATTGAGCGGTTTGAAAGGTAGTTTCTAATCCATCAAAGAAAAAATTCATGAGGACCAAATGCACGAATTTTCCATAAAAGAGCTTGATGCCACACTCTATCAAATGCTTTTGAAATATCAAGTGCAATAATCTTGCTTTCTCCAAAACGATGTAAAGATTTGTGCCACTGTTCGGTGAGATATAGCATCAAATCACCAGTGGACCAATTGATATGAAAGCCATAATGTTGGTCATTAAGAAGCTTGCGTCCTTCAAGTTATTTCTTCGGCTGATAGTTTATCAGCCTTAGACCTTTGAAAGAAGGGATGTAAGTGCAATTGGACTATATTTAGAGGGGGAAGAAAATTCGCCTTTTTTAGGGGACAGGCTGGACAAATGCTATTTTCCATCTGCTCGGAAAGGACCAGTAGTTGCAATGGTTTTGTCAGCGTTGAAGAACAACTCTACAAAACAATTTGGGGATACTATCGGGGCCAGCGGATTTGTGTATATCAAGATCTTCCAGTACTCTTGCACTTGCAACTGTACGAGTGCGAAAGAAGATGTGCCCCATAGAATCAATAACTCTCTCAATTACAAGAGGAATCATGACTCTCTCTGTTAGCGTCGAATTGGCAGCAAATTGGCTATTTTTTGGGAGCTGACATAAGGAGTGTCACTTAAGCCCAGCGTAGGAACCGAACACGAAGTAGTATTGCGTACATGTTTTTTTACAAATAACCAAAAATGTTTACTAGCTTTGGGACATTCTAGTATTTTTTTACCATAATTTACTAAATATTTACTAAAATTGCTAATATTCGTCTCATAAGGACGATTATGGCGATGGTTAAATGGAAGGAGCGGATGATATATTGGTCCATTAGAACACGCACTCTCATAAATTAATTTAATTATTTGTACATGCTGTTGAACCATTTTACTCTTCATGTTGGTTTGGCAAAAGAGATCTAATAAATGAGAACTAATAAATGACAGATGTCTACGTCCTCAATGTTTTCTTTAATTATTTCTTGTGCTAACTCCAAGGTTAAGTTCTGCTGGAAAACCTAAATTTGATGCTCTATTAAGGTAAGATCAGCTCATCAATGTCTATTGACATCGAAAGTCCCCATTTGCTTGAAGCTACACTCCGAATGATTTAATAATCTAAAAAGTTCTGGACACCAATGATCAGATATTCTTTTGTTATCAAAAACTCTGTTTCTGGATACCAATTGGACTCGTCCAGTGAGGATTTTGTAAATTAAAATTTCTTCTTAGATCAGTTAATCTTACCTCGATGTTTCTTATTTATAAGTTTTAATCATTAAAGCTAGAAGATTTAAGCTTCATATTAACAATAATTATGTTTGTTCGAAAACAAAACAAAACTCAAGTTTAATTCATACATATTTGCTACCTGGCAGGACGGAAACGAGAATTAGGTTCTTTGAAAATGATTGTGATGAACATAAGTTGAATTCCTGGTCTCTCTGAATCACGAAGAAGCGAATTCTATCCAACAATCATAATTCAGCAATCCGCTCTTAATATCATCGCTTGCAGTCCCTGTAAGCAGCAGTTGATCATCACAAAGCCTTATCCCTATTTTTGGCTCCAGAATCGGCTTATACAACCATTCTTTGGAAGTTCATTTTAACGTGATTTAAGCTCACAAATCACTGGTCGCAGTTTGTATGAATCTGAACTCATCTTAAGCAACGAACTTTTATTGGTTTTGATGATCAAAAGGTGGCACGGCGATGTCTCTAGAATTTTTAAGTTTCTAGATGTGTGTTTCGAGTAATATTTATTTTGATAAATGTCTTAATAATTTCAAGCAAATAGCCAGATTTTGAAATTGATTTTTTGCTCTTAATAAGCCGAGAGCTTAAAGTGGAAACACATTCAAATAATTACTCGCATTCCCAATTCTGGTTTACATCTGCAATGTAAATGTTATTTCATCATGTTTTTCAATGCAAAATCCAGTATTTGAACTGGTCTGCCGACATCTGTTCCCTCGAACTGAATTAATTACATAATTGTTCTGTTGGATGAACATTCGCAATGAATGATATATTTTAATTAATTGCATTTTTTGCAGAGTTATGGAGTTTTTTTTTTCAACAAAGTGATATTGAAATAAAATTTAATGATAAAAAATATTCCCTTTTTATCGCAAGTGAAATAAATTGTATACAAGCATACAAGTAATTTTAAGGCTCCCAATGCTGGAGTACTGTACAAGTGTACATTACGTTTATACTCGTAACTATGGTTTTTATTGAGCTGGCTATTTATTTACACAACATAAATTAATTTATATGAAATTATTAAGCCCAATCTGTTTCAATAATTATTTTATTTTAATATTAAATTTTCGGTTCGTTGGGCTCCATGCAACCTGATTGGCTCATAAAAACTGTTCATATAACTTGATTTTTTATTTTATCCTAAAATAATTTCAAATTTAATATATTTGTTTTAAAACTTAATTGACTTGAATTTTTTTTCTTTTTTTCCACCCTTTATTTACATTTTATTAAAAATAGTTTCTGCAGTTTTCATTTCAAGTTTTTCAAAAATGCTTTTTCATGGTCAAAATTATTCGAGTTGAAAACATAGTAAAAGGTGACTGGTTAAAAACTAATAAAACAGTTAATTAAGTTCTTCTTCCTAATGTCTGCATTCTGAGCTAGACCGAAGCCAAACGAAGCGTAAAATAGTATGAAAACCAACAAATTACTTAAAACTTGGATTGAAATCTAACCAAACCGACCATGAAAAGCTACCTGAATTTCAAAATCTCTATTCCAAGCGATAAATCCTGCAAATAAAAGGACACCCCCCAAAAGAGGAGACAAAATTAACAGCCAGGAAAGTCTACAAAAAACCAAAGTGCATGATGCATACCACAAATTGCGGCAAAAGGTTTCATTTTGTTTTTGTTCTTTTCTCTGGAAACGCTTAGTTTGCTTGGGTGAAAGTTTTGATGAGTGTTATTCGTTTTTTTCGTTCTCAGGCGTAAAGGTTGGAATTTTTTCAAACTTGGTAGCAGCAAGTCGGAATCATAAACTGGTCCCTGTGGAACACTTTTAAATTTTTTTCATTTTCTATTTTTAATTTTCTTTATTAAATTTCCTGTAAACTGCATTTTGCAAACAGTGTCACGTTGCGTTGGGGAGAATTGTGGTGAGGACAAAATGACCATCGGACCAAATTAGCAAATGCAAGTGAAAACAAACTGCTTGCTTTCTCTGAAGTTCAACACTTTCTGAGGGAGGCAATTAATTTCTATTCATGTTAAAGTTGAGCATTTTGATAGTTCTTGTGATTGCAACCAGAAAAGGTGAAAGTTTTGAGAATTTATTCTATGGCGGAAAAAATCTAAACAAAAACTTGTTCGGAGGTTGTAAAATTTTGTAGGAAAATATGTGCCTTTGTTGAACTTGACAAGGATAAAGTAGGAAGAAAAAATGGTAAAGTTGTTACAAAAAGCATACAACATTCACCCTGTTCATTGTTTTATTTATTATTACGAAGAAATTGCTTTATGAATTGCTAATTGAATTAAATGTTAAATAAATGTTTTAGTTTTTTGAGACGAAGGGCCTTGAAACAGGTATTTGGTAGAGGGAAATCAATGCGTTAAGGCAGATTTTGTATGACATATCTTACACTATGGCTGGTTTCGGATATATATTTTAAATCAAAGGTGCAGTTATTAGAAAAAAATAAAATGCACGACTGGATCACACGAACTTATGTAAAAGTACTTTGAGATTTAAATACGTACATTTTATAAATAAAACACATGGATTTAATGAGATAAAAATGTTCGAATGCATGGAATTGCCGTCTGATTTTCGGAAAAGTATGAATTTATGCAAACAAAGTTTAAAAATCGTTTTATTATTAAAGTAAATTTTTATATAAGAAATTTATTTCAAATTTTTCGAGCACAAAATTTGGGATGTCAACTTTAAGTATTTATATTGTTCACACGTTTTCAAGATATTGATTTTTCAAAAAATAAATTGAATTTTTTTTTTTTTCAAAAAAACAAAAAAAAAATATTTTTTTTAGAAAATTTTTATATACAATATTATTTTAAAATTAATAGGGCTAATGCTGAAATTTTTTTGTTAAAATCGTTAGAGTCATCAATGCGAATGTCGAAAATAAAAAAAAAAACGGTTCTATGACATGTACCATTAATAACATTTTGCGCAAATTTTTTTTTACAAAAATGTAGTCCATTTCCATAATATCAAATTTAATTTTTTTTATCAAAATCGTTAGTGCCGTTTTCGAGATAAATACGATTTTTCAATGCAGGTGTATGGGGGGTACCGTTAATTTTAGAGCTAAAAAAATTTTCAATTTACCCTCTAGAGAATCACCGAAGACCCTTAAGTACCGAGTTTGAAGAAAAAAGGTTTAGTGACTTAGGCTCTAGATCGAGGTACAGACATACAAACAGACAGACGGAATTGTCGGATCTACTTTATTTGTCTTCGCTATCATCGTAATGTCAACTTTGATCAAAATCTCGAGTTATATTTTTTTTTGCAAACGCAGAACTTACCCTATATAGTACCTTAATCACAAGTAAAAATATATTAAATAGGGTAAGTGGGGGTAAAACTTATTTTTCATATATTTGGATTATAAGAAAGTTGTAGAAATATCAGATAATTCTTAAAAAAGTCGTTCTCAAAACATGAATGTTTGAGAAAAACAAAATATTAGGGGCTAATATCTCGTAGAGAACCTTAGTCTAATGACCTAATGACTTACTTACTCAACCATTCATGTGTGCGTGTTTTCAACAGGAGTGGACCTACAATTTTCTGCATGGCTCTGAATGGCTAAGATGAGAAGAACTTTTCATCTACTAGTGTACAAGATTCAACTGACCCTGGAGCTCAAAGTTCATGACCGAAGGCAACGCCGCGCTGTTTTGTCACTGACTGGGTTCTAGGCGTTTGGAAGAAGACCCCCATTTTGGCTGAAAAATTATCTTTATTAATGAGGCGCATTTTTTTTTATGAATAGCTGTGTTAACAAGAAAAATTGCCGTATATGACTCAAACACACACGAGGCTCTTCACCAAGTTCAAACAGTTGGGCCGGCGCGGCGGTGTCATAGGTCCGTGCTTTATCGGAAACGACATTGATGAGCGGGTCACTTTAATGGACCTAGACGAACGGATGCCACTTTTGACATTCTGCATAAACGATTTGAGGGTAAGTTTATTTCTCGCAGTGGTGACGTGAATTGGCAACCAAGGTCGTGCGATTTGATCCTGCTTCATTTTTTCTTGTGAAGTTTCCTGAAGTCACATGTCTATGTGAATAGACCAATGTTATTCGATTGAAGTATTGTTTCGAAGTCGCGGATTTTAGGGCTCTAAATGAAAGAATGGCTGAACAAATTAAAGATTACTAAAATGAAAAATCGAGGTTCACTTAAAGAATGACTTTATTAGCACACAACTCAAGTCTCTCCTTTTGACATCTCATAGTCCTTCGTTATCGAAGATGGTTCTTTTAAACAAACATGAGCTGTTACTTAAGTTAAGAGTTAAGGTATGCGTTCATAAATGCGTAAGAGTATGGTATACGAGTATGGTAAGGTCGTAAGCACTATGGAAAATAGGTTGGAGCTTGCACTCAAAAAATTTCGTGTGTAAATATTACTAATTCATGCGTACATTCTACGAATTTTATTCGTGGTTTTCAGCCACGAATAGTATTCGTAGAATGGACGTTTATTAGTACATTTTACGAATATTCGTAGAAAAACAAACGTATATTGTACGAATACCATTGGTACAATGTACGAATATTATTGTAATATTTACCAATGGCATTCGTATATTGTACGAATATCATTGTAATATTTACTAATGCCCTGTATTTCATTCGTAAATTATACAGCTCCATTCGTATATTGTACGAATATTATTGTAGAACTTACTACCATTAAATTTGTTCTCTGAAATTTTCTTAAATACCTATTGTTAGAAATAATAACAAAAGGTATTTATATTGTAGGTTAAAAATAGATTTTTAATTCATTTTATTGTCATATATATGAATAAAGTTTAAAATCAATTAGTTCATTATAAATATAATTAACAATCAAAGTAATATTTAAAAACTCCTCATTTTATGTATTTAGGGACACTGAAAATAAATTTAACATTTAAAATTGAAAACTTCCGAAAAAAATTGTACTTACATTGAAATTCTTTTAGGAAAAAAATTCCCACATATGTATGCTCTGCTACTTCTGGATGCTGTATTTTAAATATAAAATAAGCTTTAAAGCATATATATGTTATGTACATATGTCTAGGTACTTACCTCATCTTTTCGAAAAAAGCAGATGTTAGTCTGATCCACCACTGCAGCACTTGATAAATAATATCACGTTTGAACGTGTTGATAGTAAATAATACTAATGCACTTCATGAAAATATGAAGTTATTAGTACATTCTACGCATAATGCGTACGGTCAACCTACGAATGAATTCTGTCTACTAATATTAGTTTTACTTAGTAAATAGTACGAATTTATTAGTAAATACTACGAATGCAAAAGATTAAAGTACGAAGTCATTCGTATGAGAAATTAACGAATGTTATTAGTTATATGTACACAATAATTCGTACAATGTACTCAAACAAATTGTTTACTTCTTGTTTACGAATGAAATTAGTGCATTAAACGAATAGATTCGTAGATAGTACGACAATTATTAGTAAAATTTTACGAATGCATTCGTAGATATACCACTGTACAAATACTTCGTACATCTTACGAATATTCGTACAATGCACGAATATTTTCTTTACGAATATCATTCGTAGCCATTTTACTAATAAATTTTTTGAGTGTGGAAACTTATTGTGTGGACCGATTTGCGATGTGATGTTCATTAAGGTTTCAACCTTCAGTAATTCAATTTGAACATAGGCGGTCGGTTATGTGAATGGAAATATGAATGAAAAAGAAACGTTTAAATCATTTATAAACAATCTCTTTAAGATGCTTTTTGGACTCAACCATCTACCAATTTAGAGACTCACTTAAAATTTAGGTCTCCATTCCTGTGGTTAGCTCAAAAAGTACTGAAAGTTCCGGTTCTCTTGGAAAAAAAAACCCTCAAGAATCTTAGGCAGTATCAGTCAGAATACCATAGCTATAGAAGAACTTTACCGCGAAATAAAAAACAAGAAGATTGCCAAGAATATCAAAAATATCTCCAAGGTGGAACTATTCAAGAAACAGAGGCCCCTGCCAATAGGATGAAATATCAGATAGTTATTGATCACAATAGCCTCTTCATAACAGAAAGGTAACAAGCGAAACAGATCTTTAGACGAGTCTGACTTCAGAATAAAAGTAAGCTCGAGGATCACAAAAAAGGAACAAACAAAGAACTATTTCTCAGAGCAGTATAACAGTTTATGTTTCAGTCAGATTTGTTAGAAGCGACTAAATTTCGATTGTAAATAAGAAACCTACTAAATATGTGGAAATCTATCAACGTCGAATTTTTTAAGATGATCATTTTATGCGTATCAGAGTGTACTGCTAATATTAACAAATTTTCGTATGGTTTTTTAAAGTCTGTTTTCAAAAACTCCCATCTCAAAATTTCAGATTTAGCAATACCTTATAACCAAGAGGTTTTTTTAAAAAATCTGTAACTTAATTGTGCGAAAGTTCGTAACCATAATTCTATAATTAACGAGTTTTTCTAGGATGTTGGTCTATAGTTGCTGGCAGTATTTGATTACAATCTTAAGGACGTGTTTCATTTTTAAGGGTCATTATCTCTCAGGTAATTTTCTGTTCAGGTACAAATTCATTCTTCCCTCTGACATAAATATCGACATACCAACATATAGCAATTCACTTTTCTTACTAATACAAAAACTTTTTCTAATTAATGACAAGAGCCAACAGCCATGGCTTTCTCTAGTTATATTTCTGGGGGTTGAAATATTTGTAAGAAAACAGTAGAGTCTGCACAAATTCATAATACAGTTGTCTTATTAAAAAATATGTCTCCAACGTGATGTTTAATTTAAATAGAGAAAATTCTGTTTGGATAAATTAAAAAAAAATAACCTTAATAAAGAGTAAGCAGTTAAAGTCGGTTTTTAATTTAAATTTCTGATTTTCCTCCATTGTGAATATGGTATTCCATATTTGAACAAAATCCGTTCATCCATTCAGGGTCAAGTTTTCGATTCGAGATGAACCTAGTTTCAACATTGCACTCGAATTAACTTCTGAAAAAATTTCTCTTTTAACAATTTAAATTTAAGATTAAGTTTAAATTAAAAGTTAACTTTAACTTTAAGTTAATTCACCAAGTTAACGATATATTTTATATTGGCATTAAATGCTGATATTATTATAATTCATAAATTAATTTAAATGCAGGGTTAACTCGCTCCGATTTAGTTCAGATTTAACTGAAAGCATAAAGTCTGGACCTTAGACTATACAGAACGTTGTGAAGATGGCCTTTACGAATATCTTGCGACAGTTGGTTTTCCAAAAGTATTTTTTTGGGTTTCTCTCTTATATTTAGGCAGAATCAGTCTACCTCTTTGACTAGAATATACTGAATACTGGTAACATTTAACATTGTCAGAATTCTCGTGTCTTAATTTGCTTATAATGGGGTTTCACTGTAAAACGTATAAATCCACCAAACCCCTTTAATTGCAAACTATTCAGAACTTCCGGATCTGAATGATTAAAGGATGACTAGAACGATACTATACTCTTATATGGGCATAATTGCAATCATCGCTTCACTTAATTGCTTTGTGTGTATCTTTTGATTCCTTAAATCAAAAAGTTACATCACATCCTTAGGTATTTCAAGCTCTACACACACAGAGGTTTATATATAGGTAGAATTAAAGTTAATTGAACCACTATGGTGGTGCTGTAATGGAAACCCAGAAAATGGGATTAAACTGAATCTTAATGGGAATTTATGTGGTGAACAGGTCGACGAATACTGATGGAGATGGTTGACTTTTACTGATTTTTTTTTTATTAGTAGATTCATTAAGGCGATTTGTTTTTTGAAAATCTGGAATACAAAGTTGACTGCTTCTGGTTGTTTTAATTTCTTAATGTAGCTTTACTCGTCTTCTGCTTAAAATAAATATACCCTTCCGATTCTTCTCTTTGCTTTGATTTATTGCGGTAGTTCAAGGAAATCGGTCTAGTCTAGCCCTGTCAATTAGACAAATTAGCACATTAGCTCCGAAGTAGGCCGCCGTGTTGATACCATAACTCGTTTGAACCTGGAATGGTGGATATACATATTCTCAAGGAATCGTTCAGTTTAGATTAAGTTGAAAAAGTCTGTGGCAAGATTTGACGGGTGCTTTGAGAAAAGATATCAATTCTTTGATCTTCATTTCAGAAAGTTCTTCAATGTCGTCAAAAAATGTCCTTCCGAATGATTGTGCTCTTTGTTTCCCTTTCCCTCTAGTCGCCACAGCACGAAAGTGAGTCCTGGTGATACTGGCTATGTTCGACCTGATTCTGAATATCAGATGATGTGTTCTGGGTTTATTTTAGGTAGGATAAATTTTCCTTTATGTAATGGAGTTGTTGAAAAAAAAATCGAAAAATTGTGAAAATATAGCCTTTTATAACTCCGAGAATGTTGACTCTTTCCGCAAGTGAGCCAGGAGGGAGTGACTCCTGTCTGACCCACTCATCTACTCGTTCATTCCCATCAAAGCCATAATGAGCCAGAATCAAAATAATAGTGAGACCCAAGATAATGTTCACCGTCGCAAGCGCTTTTCCGGGCATTGCTTGACCAATTTTGAGGATAATATAGTCGAATGATTGACTATACATTAGCCTGAATGTCAGTGATAATAGACGTATTCTGGATCTTGTTTGGATTTTGTTTGAGTGACTTGAATTTTGTCGCTAATTGGCATAAACAATAGCAAATCTGGGGTAATCGAAAGGACCTAGAAATTTTTAGAGTGTCCGAACAGATTCCTGATCAATCACCAGAGTCTATATTTGAGCTATTTGTAAAGATAGTTGTGTCGAAATCTTTTGTCACTACTCACGTCATTATCCCAGTCATTTCTGGATGGAAACATAACCTTTAGATTTTGACTCATGCTAAACTTAGTAGTAGTTATTGCCAGTAGACAACTTTTAATTGGAATCAACTTAGTGAAAGGGCTGTAATCATAAGGTTTGACAAACCAAAAACTCGATTCTTTAAGACTGAAAGGTGCACAAAACACTAAATAATAAATGTGTAACTCAAGTGGTATAATTTACTCGTTGACTTTATCGATGATTGGTTAGTGCAGGCTACAACACATCAAGCGAACCGTACGGGACGATCGGAGTTCGGAGACACCAGTTTTTAATAAAATTTTTGCTTCAGGCGTAGAAATCTATGTAGCTTTTCTTAACCCTTTCTCCAATGTTAATTTTCCAGTTTAATAAAAGGTCAAGAATAACACCCGGATATTTTGCTTTAGAGAAGAGCGAGAATATTTATGCATTGAGTCGAACTAGAGTGAAGGGACGTGTGTTAGTTTTTGTAGTAGATATCATCAGTTCAGTTTTTTCGGTTTATTCTTAGCTTACAACTAGTACCCCAGGAACTAACATTTCTTTAAGTTATTTCCATGATTTGACTTACAACAATAGTGAACACCATCAGTATCAAATCATTTGCATATACATCATGCGGCTTTCACGCCACATCATTCTAACTTAACAAGATTTCCATTAATGCCTAAAAACCACAAAAAACGAGACAGAATTCTGCTCTAAGGTATTCTCTACTAACCTGTTTGGTCAAGTTTGCTTACCTAACCTACCTAGAATTCTTTTGTTCCTGATGTTGGATAAGATCTACTTCCTGATGTAGTCTTCTACACCAAACTCAACGAGGGTTTCTAGAATGGATTCGGTAAGGACGCTGTTAAAATTCTCTTCTGAATCAATGTAAATAGCGAGGGTTGATAGTTTTCTGAGGGGCCCTTTCCGTGGACCTACCGTTTACCGTTAAAGGATGTCTCTATTAAAGATATCAAAAATATTCTATAAGGTTTAAGCACGAAATAGGTCAGACTTATTGGCCGGAAATCCTTTTGCGGACTCATGACCCCGCCTGCTAACTTTCGGGACAAACCTACTCTTACTTGCCTCCAAAACTACGATACATAGTTAAGAGAGACGCATCTTTAAAAACTATTTGCAGGAATTGAACTGCCACAATTTTTTTTCTTGTGTGAACTGATGTGCTAACAACCCAAAAACTATTTCGTTATCAGTAGTTTCAAGAACTCAGCTGGATCCATCATTTCAAGAATAGTGGATTACATTGTTATCCCGAGTTTCTATATTTTAAATTTTTTGAAAACCTTGTTAATTTTGAGACAATCTCTATAAGATGGTTTAAAGTTATGTTTGTGCCAGATATTAAAGACAGCTTATGTGATTTTCCTGAAGTTAGATTATATTTCTATATTGGGCAACAATTCTCGAAAGCAGTGCTCACTCTTATGCTTCGAAGTATTTCACCTTTGGCTCTAGGTCTATAACCAAGTCTGGACTCAGATTTGGTTTATTGCGCAATTTTGAATTAACAATCGCACTGAACTTATTTCAGTCTATTTTTTCGGGATTTTCCTCAGTAGGTGAATAAGTAATTAACTCCGCAGTAAGTCTCGTATTAAAGGCTTCATTTCGAAGGCTTAGCTTAAAATTATGGGAAGAAATTTTGTATCATATCTCCTTGGGATGAACAGTTAGTACAAACGTTCTTAGCGATTTCCCCAAAGAAATTTCTGTGAAAACTCGTATCATCAAGTGAGACATCATAACCCCTGAACCTTTTTCATAAGCTCTTTCCTATTGCCTGACGAGTTTAAGTCTTAAGTGGATTTATTTTGTCTAGTTTCTTCTGTTTTCATACGATCACTTACGGTGTCGGGGGGTCCTACCATTTCTATACTTTGTCCATCCATTAGCTCCTGCTTATTTTTTGTTTATATATTATTGAGAGTGATTTGGATTGGTTTGGATGGGAATGGATGGAAAAAATTTCCTTCTCGGGCGCCAATTAGTGAGGGAGAGGTATATTTCATTTCCATTGAATATATTTAAATAACTCTAGGTACAAAAATTTAAAGAAAAATGAGTAAGTCTTATACATATAAGGCTAATACCGAGGCCCAAAAACTCATCCTTTATCTATTTCGTTCTTCCTTAAATAAGCAGACAAGTTTTTGCAAACGTTTCTGTTTGGTTAAATTTAATCCCATTCTACTTAGATCATATCAACTCTATATGCAATTTCATATATACATATATGTCAATATGTCAAACCATTCAACAAAAAAAAAAAAAACTCAAATTCTTAAACCATAAAAACAAAAGACCTTGTCATTGAAAGTCCGATTGGAGAAAGCAAAGATTTAACTTTTAATCATACTGTCTTCGTACAGCTTAAAATACCAAGAAAATCAATTAAATCTAAGCCAAAAACAAAATCAAACTTTTATCTCTTCAAAGAATCTTATAAGGAGATAAGATACCTCTTACAAGGACAGCAATGAAATAGTCACAAGGTCAACATTCTTAATCACTTTGGTTCTCTTTGGCATCTTTAATTTGTGTATTCTTCTTTGAAAATAAAAATAATAAAACAACTTTAAAAAGTCCTTTAAGTTTGGTGAAGTTATTTTTTTTTTGTTATTCATCATTGGGAAAAGGGAAGGAAAAGGATGTTTTACTAGTTTACAAGTTTGGCCTTCAACTATTTAGAATTATGGCTGTGAGTTTCTTAAAACGGATTTTCCTTGTAGAATTAAATTTAATCTAAAACAAATAGAAGGAAGAAAGTTTAAATCCAATTAACACAATCATTGAATGAAATAATAATAAGTAGTTAACTTTTAACTTTTTTAATTTTATTTATTTTTGATTCTAAGACAAAATAGCTGTGGCAAAGATCTATTTGTTCATCAAGGGAACCACATCAAGTTGAATCTTCTCAATTGATTTAGATCTTGACCCTTGACAGTTGGGATGTGAAAATTTAATTCATGGATATCCCATAGACCAACAAGATACACCCACACAATAAGTAACTGAATTTATACGTTTCTTTAGGTGTTTTAAGTTCGATATGGGCAATTAAGGGCATGTTGTGGATTTCCAAAAAAAAAATAAAAATAAATTGAGACTTTAGTTTAACGTTTTATTCGGTGTTGGATAAATGGTATATTTTTAAGCGAAATTAGTACGCAATTGTGATCATATTTCGAGCAGAACTAGATTTCGTGTTTAAGCTTAAAAATATTTAAGTTTTTGCGCATAAATATTAGGATATTAATCATTCTCAAAAAGAGCTTCAACTTGCTTTAAGCTGTATTCTCTTGGTGAAAACTTATTTTGCAAACAGATTTTTACATACATGTGTACATCACTTGGTGAAATAAAACTGAGTTTAAAGAGCTCCTCGCATTCTTATGAGTTGAAATATGAAAATCAAATTTAAACTTAGGTGCATTTAAAATGGGTAAGGATGGTGTACAATTCAACCTTATCGAAGATTTGTGTGTATGCAAAATGTCAGCATTTTCAATGATTTTTCGGTTTTTATATTTCTAGCAGATGTAAAGTACCTAATAAATTGAACGAACTACCTATTAACAGTTCAAAATTCTTACTATTAAATCTAATCACATTACACTCAAAGCTCTTATGTACATTTATGTAATATTCCATATTACTACCTGTACTATGAACATATTTGTCATGTTGTAAAATGGAAAATCAGTATTGAACCTAAGCAAGTACGTTCAACTGAACTGGCCAGGTTATTTTCGTTCTATTTGTTTTTACTTCAATGCAGACAGTAAATCAAACAGTGTTCTATTATGAAAGAGACGATAGTCTCGGGCTTATAAATATCCCTAGAGCAACAGAACGACAGAAATTAAGACGAAAAGTAGATTAAATATTTTATTAACGAACAAGGTGACTTTTTTGTACAGACAGACTTATACTCCACAGGAAAATTAAAACACCTTCTAATTCCAATACAATGGGATCTACAAGTCAAAATCTTAAAGTTAACGTCAAGGTATCGTCTCTCTTAGATTATCTCATAAGCTGCATCCACATTAGCCGATCAAAATTGTTCCAATGTTGACGTTAAGGGTGTGATTTATGTTAAAAGTAACTTCATAATAATTGGTGTGATATTTTGGTTTATGCAGCTGCAATTATTTCGAAGGTAAAAAAAAACAAAAAAACTATTATAAATTTCAAAAGTTAAGAAAATTTACTTACCGCAGACAAAACAAATCTGACAGCTGACCATATTGTGTTGATGAACCCGTTCAGACTAGAAAATTACATCAAATTCAAAAATTCAAAATCAGATTCTGTGAAAGCAGGACGATTGTCTTTATGTCGAAAGCAATATCTGTGCCTAAGACTGAAGATCATTAATTTCACCATTAATTTCGAAAGCAGCCTCATTCAATATTGTTGGTCAGAGATACAGGCTTAGAAAAATTAACACGATGTGGACGCCGTTTAAATATGACTGTCACTTAGCATTTTGAAATTTTCGGTTTTACCATTGGAATTTGCTTTTCAATTTTAATACTTTTTTCAAAATAAAATAATAGCTGCGGTCAAAATAATAGTAGTGAACCTTTTGGCATAGCAAAAACTAAAATAAATTAATCTACCTTCTAACTTTAAGGAAATTAATAGTCATCTGATTTTCAAGTAAATGTCTTTTAGGCTTTTCAAATTCAATAAATTAGTTGATAATTTTAAATCCATCCAAGTCATATAGAAAAAACAGTGGTCAAAAATCCACCTTTAAATATTACAAAAGGGAAAGTTAATAGACAATTTCTACAATAAGTGATAGTCGAGTGTTTGAACCATAGTAGTTGGCTTACAACTAGCAGCATATTTTGACATCGCACCAAAGATTTTCTATAGGATTGACGACTGGGAACTGCGCACTGCCACTGCTTCGCAAGTTTACTTGTATGCCTTGTGTCGTTGTCTTGTTGAAAGGCCCATTTCAGTGGCATTTCATCTTCGGCATATGGCAACATACATTATCTTCCTCCATGATCTTCACATAAAGATGCTGAACCAAAATGCCTTCAATCCGGTATACGCGACCAACACCATTGAAGGAAAAACATGCCCAAGCCATTACGCTCCATGTTCTATTGTCTTGACGTGGATTATATTCTGTGCTTGGAGGCCTTCTTACATATAGACGAGATCCCTTTCTGGCCACAAAATAATCTTCCAAAAAAAATGAAAATTCAGGGACTTACCAATGATTTTATTTATACTACTATTATTTTGACCTGTACATATATAGAATAGAACTCAATATTTTAAAACTTTACATTACTATTTAAGGAAGATTAAAAAAGGAGTCTCACAATCACGATTCTGGTCTATCTGTCCCTCTGTTCAACTACAACCTTTAAACTTAAAAAAAAAAATAACAATGCCATGTGATTTCTTAAGTAAGTAAGAATTTATGCAATAACAAAAATTATACAAAATTTTAAAAACATTTTTAAGAAAAAATTTTGGTAAGCCAACTTAAAGTTTTTATTATTGTACGAATAAAAATAAAATTTACAACCAAAAATATTGTGTTGTTTTTGAAATATCGAATTTTGCAAGAAAACAAAATAGATTTTTTTTATGCAAAAATTAAAAAAATATATGCTGATAATTAGAAATTCAAAATTCGAAAAAATGTTTCTATAGTAGTTAGTCAGAAATAGTTATCTTAATTTCACACTTTTTACTTACCACTATATGTAGGTACTATAAGGCAAGTTACGCATTCGTAAAAAAAAATCGAACTCGAGATTTTGATCAAAGTTGACATTACGATGATAGCAAAGACCACGAAAGTGGGTCTCGCAATTCTGTCTGTCGGTCTGTTCGACTACGGCATAAGCATCTCGGCCAATTTTCGTTAAACTTGGTAGATTTCGTCTTTATTTTTTCCGCTGCCATAGAATTTTTTTCTCGAAATTTTATAAATATTTTTTTTTCTTAAAAACTGTCCCACAGATTTTTAAACATAAATTCAAAAAAATTAATTTAGTTAAAGCTAGGTAATGGTTGAAAATTTTTTTTCAAAATATGGTTGTTTTTGGTACCCCTCTTGGAACCATTTTTTTGTTTTTGATTTTCTCAAAAACGGTACGACGAATTTTGATATTTTTTTATGTTAAGGCTCCCCAGCAGTTTCCATTTTATTTTGTATTAAAATTTTCAAATTTTTCAAAACTCCATGCTCGATTTTTTTAAAACTTGATAAATAAAAGTTTTTTAATATAATCTACAGGATATGAAAAAAAAACAAATTATTTTATTTAAAAATAATGGTACCGTCCATACAAATGTTAAAAAATGGTTTTCGAAAATCTTATTTTTTTCGAAAACGGTCCCGAGAATTTTGCTTATTTTTTTTTTCTATACTAACTTAATAAATTTTTTTTTGAAATCAAGATATTACCGACGGTACCTACCATAGAACGATTTTTTCGAATTTTGAATTTCTCATTATCGCCAAAACGGATTTTAATGAAATTTTGTATAGAGAGGCTTCTATGAATATAAAAAAATATTGCATTTCAAAACTTTAAAAAAAAATATTTTTTTTTGAATTTTGAAAAAAAAACCTATTTTTTTTAGAAAACTCGATATCTCAAAAACGGCTCAATATTTTTCTTGTAAATTTAATTTTTATTCGAACAATTATAAAAACTTTAAATTAACTTACAAATTTTTTTTTTTTTAAATGTTTTAAAACTTTTGCATATAAAAGCTTATTTTCTTAAGAAACCACTACAATGAATTACAATTTTGTTCTTGCATAAGCTAATATTTGCTTACAACACATGGCATCCTGTACTTAGATCCAAGTACTAAATTATTTGTTTTAGTCATTTAAAAATTGAATTTTATGCTGTTACCTGTTTACCTGTTTTCTCTAATTACCTTCATTTTTGGAATTCTTAGTCTTTTATATAAGAGCAAGTTCGTGCGACCCAGTCGTGCATTTTATTTTTATTGAATTATTGATTGTAAAAATTAATCGAAAGAAAAAAATCTAGGCACAGTTTTCGAGTAAAATATGATTTTCGAAAACCATATTTTAAAATTTGTATAGGGTTTTCAAAATTTTAAGTTTAAAAAAAAAAAAAATTTTAAATCCAAACTAAATTTTGTAGAAAATTTACCCTCAAACATTAACAAAATATTTTTTTTTTAAGCCAAAAACAAAAGAATCAATTAATGATCATTTTTCGAAAAATTATTTACAATAATTTAAATCAAATTTTTTGATGTTTTGTTTTCCATCTGTGAAACAGTTTTTGGAAAAAAAAATTATTATATAAGATTTTGAAAAAATTAGTATTTCATCTAACGTTATTTTCGGTCTTAAAAAAAAAGAAAAAAACGTTTGGGGAGAAGGAATTAAAAATTCTATCGACCCAGCTTAAAGAAAATGGTTCGAGTCGTTAAGGCTGTTAGCGACCAGACAGACATATAGAGAGTTTTCTCTACTACCATAAAATTGAATCTGATCAAAATCTATAGATCAATTTTTTTTTAAATACATAACTTACCAGACAGAACCTATGTATATGTCGCAAGAAAAAATAAAAGAAAATTCATGTCTACATAAATATGTAGAAATTGGCTGACATTATTTTTTTTAAATCTCTTATTGATGGAACCATTCCTTGGCTTCGAATTTCTCAAAAGTTCGCTGATGGATTCTAATCATTTTTTTAAATCTAAAACTTCTTAAAAGTCTCTATCATACCTATTGTGTTTTCAATTCTTAAAACATATTTTTATTTATGTTTTTTTAAATTCATTTTTTTACGAAAATTCAGTATTGCGATTCATTTTTTCTTATTTGAAAATAAACAATTTTTTTATTTTGAGGCACATCTGTAAACCAACATTTTTTTGATTGTTTATCATCTAAATAACCAAAAAGTACTTGCTTGATTCATTTTAAAACTTCGTTAACGCAAAAAAAACCTTCATTAAATAATAAAAGCAAAAAGCAGATAAATATATGTAAATAAATTTATGTAGATGGTAAAATTTAATTATTTAATATATTTTCTTTAGTTTCAGATTATAGGTTTCTGTTAAAAATAATATCGGGATGAAATGAATAAAATTAAAAAGGCATGTTAGATCGAAGGGTGAAATGAATATTTATTTTTAATTTGTGCCAGTGCAGTACTTATATAAATTGTGAATAAAAAAAATATAACAAATAAAAAAAAATATTTCAACGATCTTAAAATAATATTCAATTATATTGAGTCAGCGTAAGGATAAGGTCATATGCAACCTCGCTTTTACTGCGCTACGCCAGTATTGTTACTGTTTTTATTTAACTCTACGAAGCTTTGCTTTAATTTAGATTTCATTATCTAGAAGAAAATATCAATTTGAATATCTTTCGTTTTGTGCAGTAAATACAGTAAAAAATGTCTGCATTTAATGAAAAACACTTATTTCGTAATAAATTTTGATTTTGTACTGTTGTACAAACTTTAAAATTTCAAAATTTAGATCAACAGCCTTCTTTTACTGTTGATTATTAGTAAAATTATTATTCACAATCGTTTATTTTGCTCTAAGATTTTATCGATAGGTATGCTGCTAAAAAAATCACATATATGCATTTTAAACGAATCACGTTCTCAATTTTAAACTTTAAAATGACATTATTTACTTTAAACCCCCTTATTACAGCTGGCGAGTCTTTCAAGAAACATGTGAGTGTGAGAAATTAGTATTACGGTTGGCGAATCGAGAAGCTTTGATTCGACTTAAATGTCATATATTTGATATTTTTAATAAACAATCAAATTTCGAGCTCGAATTGTAAAGTTCGCCAACTCTAGTATGTATGTCGAATGTGTAGTTCGCTAATGAAAAAATCTCACCTCGAACGTTCGATTCGCAAACCGTAATAGGGGGTAAATAGAGGCACATGATCCAATTAAATTTTAATTGATTCATTGATTGATTGAGAATAATTTAAGCCTATAAAATACTACCAGAATCGATCGTTAAAAAGTTATGTAGAGAAAAAGATCAGATATTAAAATTTGTAAAAATGCAGGTACGCTAATTTCATTGCTTTGTACTATTTTTTAAATGGTAGCACACCTCTCTTTCGAGGTTTTTTCATCAGTGTTTATTGTAATTTATTGTATTTTAATGATGTTAAGTTGTTTCAAAGGTCGTTGAAACGTTTTTTGTTTATAAAACTGAAGAAATTTTCATCTGGTACGCTAGACTGCCGGTGGTCGCCATTTCTACCTACCATGGATAAATAAAATCCATTGAGTTCTAAAATGATAAAGAATTAAATTTTTAGTCTTTAAGCTTCCTTTCTGATAACTTTGTTAGCCTTCAAATAAGTGCTTAGCATTAAGCCCAATTAAATCAATTTATCACTCTAGTGACAAAATTGAACTTACGGCATTGAAATAATATCTTAATGGCTCCATAGTTAATAGATAAACTCAAGACTGGGGTTGTCGTGTTGAGTAGCTATATTTTCATATCTCGTCCTGGAGCTGTTTGGTATTCAAATTAATAAATCAAACTTCATAGATATACATACCTTGGGAGAGTTTCAAATTTAATTGCATTAAACTTTGTCTTAAGAAGAACGACAAGGAACTAAGAAGCAAGGAAACCAGTAAGTTGTAGTTGGAAAACTCAAACCAGTCTTAAAGTCAACACGACCATGGTTGATCCACTTTTAGCGAGAACCAAAAGTTTAAGGAACAAGTGGGTTTTTGTTGACTTCCTTTTGATTCTTGTTGAAGTTAGCCGAAGTAGGAAATATCGATTTGTGTTTGTTTTAAAAGTTCGAAAACCAATATAGGCAGAGATTAAATTTAAAGATTTTGCAAATATTTGTGCGAGGATCGAGGAAGGAGACACTGAAATGTATTCCCTTAATTTGTTTTAATTTGTTTTCTAATCTGCCTTCGATTAACCTCATAAAGTGAAGGCATACACGTGTGCAGTTATTTGTGTTTTTTTTTTTTGTAAATCACTTCCTTTAAGTTAACATCCCAGGACCTTGTAAGATTCTCTCTTTTAAAAGTCGACAAATCGGACATAAATAAAGTTATAATTTTATAATTGGATTTTATGTTCACTTCGGGAATGTTGGAAAAATGAAAAAAAAAATACTAAAACACAATTTGCAGTCCCGAGCTTGCAGGACTCTCGTTCCTTATCCACAGGCAAACACTCGTTGTAGATTCTGTGGTCTATGCAATTCCGGTCGGTTGTTTGTAGGTTATGTGAGAAATGTGGTGTTTTGCGGTTAAAGGGATAGCCAGCATCAATAAGTGCAACACGATGTTGGTGTGTAATTGGCGGTGGAGGCAATAAACAAATAGAAAAAAAAACTTTATATATATAAAATAAATGTAGTGTTTGCTCACGTAATTTCAATTCTCACACATACTCGTAAATATATTCCTATAGGTACAGTTTACTCGTCCTTGTTAAGACTTTTCCCCCTCATTCTGCTGTGCTCCATTATTTTTCTTATTTTGTTTTGTTTGTTGTCTTGAAGGAAGTTGAAATTCAATTACAGATAAAACGCTTCCCAAGAGTTTGCTGTGTAATGGCACTACCATGTCACATTTATTTGTTTTCATGTACAGACAGAAAACAAGACGGAGGAGAAAAGACATCCCTTTATTGACAGACAGTCTTAGAATAGAATATATCCTCTAACACTTTGTGATTTGAGACTTTAAGCGAACTGAAATGAGATACAAAATGGTTTGAGTACATTGAGAAGATTGACATTCGCAAACGGGTATTGGTTTTGATATTTACCTTCTATGGGGGTAGAGTATTTAACATTTAAAGAGTCAGATCGATTTGACTGATGTGATTAGACGATAGTACATTTAAGGACCTTAGCCAGGGAAAAATAGCTTCCAAAATTGTGGATGATATAGAGCAATAGATAAAAATTCTTTATTGTTAGCATCCGTTGGGATAATGGTTAGTGTGTTGGACAGTCTCTTGAGTAGAAGTCACAATTCCTCCAGTCATTTTGATGTACTTTGTTATTAAAGCCTGAGTTTTTACTGTCGGCTGCTCAGGGTAATAATTAGGTAAGTACTCAAGCTTTAGCTTAAAGGTTTTCTTTTTTCTTGTTAATAGTAAGCTTAAAAATATTACAATACCTACCTTGATTTTTACAATTTCAGGATTACTTTACTTTAGATGGCGCTCACAGTCAAGGTTGGACTACGGCCTCAACCAACAAGTCCCTCCAGCTAGCTCGGTGCCTAGCTAGCTGCCTCCAGTTACGCACTCCAAGTTGGTTGAGGTCGCTCTCCACTTGTGCGCGCCACCTGAGGTGGGGTCTTCCTCTGCTGCGCAGACCATCAGGGTTGGATTTGAAGATTGGACGTGCTGGTGCGTCGTGTCCATACGCTCCACGTGTCCCAGCCATCTCAGCCGTTGTATTTTCAGCTTCTTGACTAGATCAACGTCGCTGTAAAGCCCGTACAGCTCGTTGTTGAACCTTCTCCTTCATACTCCATCGATACAGGCTGAACCGAAGATCAAACGAAGAACTTTGCTTTCAAAGCACCCAAGTAGATTTTAATCCATTTTAGACAGTGTCCATGCTTCTGCCCCATACAGCAGGACCGGGATAATTAGGGTCTTATACAAGGTCTCCTTGGCTCTTTGAGATAGGGCTTTATTACTCAAATGCCTTCTTAGCCAGAAGAAACAGTGGTTGGCAAGAGTAATTCTTCGCTTGATCTTTGCACTGATGTCGTTTTGCGATGTCATAGTGGAGCCCAGGTAGACAAACTCTTTGACGACTTCGAAGTTATACCTACCCATCGTGACGTTTTGCCCGAGTCGACGATGTTGAGATTCCTTTCTCGATGATAGCATATACTTCGTCTTGTCCTCATTAACAGCCAAACCCATTTTCGCCGCTTCCAGTTCAATACTTGCAAACGCACCGGTAGCAGCTCGCTTCGTCCTCCCAATGATATCAATATCATCCGCATAAGCAAGAAGTTGAACTGACTTTTGAAAAATTGTACCTCTATTGTTGGCGTTTGAGTTTCGTACAATTGCTTCAAGAGCGATGTTAAAAAGGTTGCATGATAGCGCGTCACCTTGCCTCAGACCTTTCTCGACATCAAAGGGTTCGGTGGTGTTCTTACCGACCTTGACGGAGCAGCGAGATTTCTTCATCGTCATCCTGCACAAGCGGACGAGCTTGGCAGGGATTCCGAGATTAGACATGGCTCTATATACATAGTTGTTCTCTGTCCACGCTATCATACGCGACTTTGAAATCGATAAAGAGGTGGTGTGTATCGATTTGAAACTCTTGGGTTTTTTCCAAAATCTGTCGAAGTGTGAACATCTGATCCAGAGTAGATTTGCCGGGCCTAAAACCACACTGATAGGGGCCGATCAGCTCGTTGACAAACGGTTTTAAGCGCTCACATAGTACAGACGACAGGATTTTGTATGCGACGTTGAGGAGACTTATGCCTCTGTAATTGACACACGTCAGGACATCTCCCTTCTTGTGGATGGGACACACTATGCCGAGGTTCCTTTCATTGGTCATACTTTCATCCGACCAAATTTTTGAGATGATTTGGTGCATGCTCCCTACCAAGTCATCCCCACCTGCTTTGAATAGCTCATCTGGCAAGCCATCCGCGCCAGCAGCTTTGTACGCTTTCAGCTTGGCTATCGCTGACCGCACTTCATTTAGGTCGGGTGGACGGAAATTTTGACCATGATCGTCCAGGTTGAATGGAATGTTCTGCCTTGCTGCGGAATTTCAATTTCAGGATTAGTTCTCGAAGTTATCGCTGGATCAACCGAAGCCGATTGTTTTCCTTGAACAGCTATTAGATATGGATTTTAAGTTCCAGATCAAAACCTATTTCTTCAGGATTTAGGCTTTCTTCAACTATTACGTCACACTTGAAAGTTCTTGAAACCAAATGCGTTTCGCCCAGGCACAACTGTTGGGCTCATCAGTTAGATGCTATCGTATCCTTTTAAGACGCATTATAGTGGGTGAATCGTTTTACAAACGAACAACGCTTGCAAATTATTAAATTTTATTATCAAAATGCGTGCTCTGGTAAGTAAGAAAGTTCATCGCGCGCTTCTTCCATTTTATGGTCAGTTTAATCGACCTACTGAGGCCGCTATTCGGGCTATTGTGGCTAAATTTTGCACCAAATTTACATCGCTGGACATTGCGCCACTGTTACTCCACTACTTGGAAAATTTTGCGGAAGGATTTAGATGTGAAGCCTTTCAAAATACAGCATGCAGGCAACATTGAAGCATTTATTCGTGAGATACCTGCCAAAATGTTAGAAAGAGTATGCTAAATTTGGACTAAGCGGATGAACCATTTCAACATAAAGTTTTATCTACCGTACTATCGATTCAAATAAATATTTCATTAATTTTTCTGAATCTTATGTGTTTTTTGTTTTTTAATTTCCGATAGCTCTTAAAAAATTAATCGTTATTAGTCGATGATTATCAACACAAATAAACAGCATTAATGCCATGTAAATTATATTTTTCTAGGGGAATTCAGTTAAATTCAGACACCTAGAAAATGACGCCATGTTTCACGCCAACTAGCATCAGCTTACGTTGTCTTTCAATGGCTCTTGCTGGCTTATACTGGCTTTTACTAGCTATCAATATCTTTAGTTATCAACTATCATCTTCTTTCTTGGACTATCAATGGTTTTCACTGCTTTTCATGGCTCTAAACGGCTTTTGCCGGCTATCAACGGTTTTCATGGGCTATCAACTGCTTTCGCTGGCTATCAATGGCTTTCTACAACTTTCGTTAGCTCTCAACGGCTTTTGCCAGCAATCAATTGGTTTATTAATTTACAAGAGCTCCCTACATCTGGTGGGGGTAGCTAATGAAAAATTACCTTTATCAGGAACTGCAGAGGTCTTGCTTGCATCATGGGGATTCTTTTTACGAATCATTACTCACAAAACCATTACTTGTGAAACATTTTGGTAAGACTAAGTGCGAACTTCATTGTGTAAAGTTGAATATGCATCAGAAGATAGCACAACGTCATCCTCTATCTCCCATCGATAGTATGTACTTTCAATCTTTTTTGGAAAGAGATACATAGGTGCTGGCTGGGAGAGGTAGCTTTACATTAAAAGTCCTTCTACTTATTATTTTCATAATCATATCGTAATCAGGAGGAGTAAGGGAATCGAGTTATCGTGATCGTTGTCATGTTGCTGTCTTCAGTAGAGAACTAACTGGTCGTAGAGCTGATAAGGTGATAAGTTTTAATAAGTTGTTGATAAAACTGATATTACTTTATTACAGAGCAACACTTGTCATGAAAAGTGGTACTCATCTTAGCCGTTCGAAATCGCTAGAAATTAGGTGCCTTCTATTGCTGGTAACACGCACACAGAAATGTTTGGGAGTTGTCCCTAGGTGCTGGTTCTCTTCGAGCTGTTTCACAACTAAATTTAGTTTAATAAAATAATAATTTTTATTTGCGATACATATAGTATATATACGTACATACCAGTGACGTGGCGTGGATAATTTTAAATGGGAATCCGTTATAAGATTTTGTCACCTGTAAAAATGAAAAAAAAATCTTAGAACCTTAAAAACAACATTTCTTGTAGGGATATGGTATCTACAAATGCATTCAACATTGACTTAGCAAAAAATGTGTAGCTACTTCAAGACATTAATATTTCAATCAACAATGAGCTTGAAACATAATAAAAAAGGACCTCCTTTTAGACACCACCCCCTTCGTCGGACATAACTGCCGCACCAGGAATGTTCTATTAACTTTTCGTTGCAATCATGTGTCAAGAATATAAAATATATGATGGACAACTCATCTGCATTAAGACTCGCCCTAACGTCAAAAAATACAAGATATCTTTCTTGTATTCCATTCTCTGACAAGAACCGAAATATGGCACTCAGTTGTCCCCTATTACTCAAATCTGATGTTTCGTCGATCATAATCGATACGAATCGAGCTTCTATGATTTCTGTTTCAATTTCAGATTAAATAACAGCCGCGATACTATGTATCAAGTCATTTTGAATATCGTTGCCCTATAACACTACTCTAAATAGGATTCCATTAAAGTGTCATAAGTACTTATATGTTGATTTCCTTTACACATGAAAAATCAATTTACGTTGTGAAGATTTTGATCCATCGCCATATTCTGCGTTTCTAAACACCCAAAAAAAATTTATTTTTCTTTGACAGGGATCAAAATATTTAAATCCATATTTAAGGAGGGATTAACATTAATACATGAAACACGCACACCAAACAAAAAATTTCGATCTGGGATCGAAATCCCTCGTGTGTAAACGAAAAAAGGATAAAATATAAACTATCAACTATCCTTACTAAAGTTATTTAGTTTCTCCGATAGGTAATCTGTTAAACAGCAATCTACATTTATCAAAGACATTTCCAAGACAAAATCTAGAACTGCACTAAAATTAAGAAGCTAATTTTTTTTATCACTATAGTAGGTAATAAAAGGAATTAAATCTTCACTTTAACATCTAACTTTTCACTATTTTAAATTAAGTTCAAATTGGCTTTTCAAAACTCTAGATTTATTTGAAGTTATTGAACCTGTGCAACACAGACTTTTATTGAATGCCAATTGAATCTAAATTTAAATTCCTATTAAAAAAAAAGCAAATGCATTTTATTTGTCCGGAGTAGCGATATGCTAAATTTACACTGCTGACAAATTGCCCTTATATTCTACCATGATTTATCTCATAATTCAAAATTATCACAGTAAATTTGCAAAAATATCAATTGCATTTTAGATTAGCATGCAAATCAACATCAAATTCAAAATCAAGAATCAACAATACCCACATAGTCCGGTCAATCTACACATTGCAAGCTACAAAAATTACAATCAAGCTTAAATTGAGTAAACTTGTTCAAAACACAATTAAAAACAACTTTTCAAAATTCCCCATCGTTACGACCCATGGAAAAAAATTGACTCAAGGTTAAAGGTAAAAAAAATGGGTTTTTCACGATTTTCTTCAAAACGGTAAGTTTTATCGTAAAATTATCTCAGACAAAAATTGTAGATCATAACATTATCTATAAAAAAGGTTTCAATAATTTTTTTCGTAAAAGCTACCGCTTCTGAGCTAAAACGATTCAAAAAGTTGTAAACGTCATTTTATGCACACGTTTCCATGCCACCTCTGGCGTAGTGTACTTAGCGCGTTTTTTTTAACGTGCTTTCCCCTGTAGGCCTATTCCACAATTTGAAAATGTAATACATGTAATAAATGTATTACTTCTACTCGTAATCTTCAATTGCTTCTTGTTAATCTTCGTCGTCTTCTTCTTCTTCTTCTTCTTCTTCTTCTTCTTCTTCTTCTTCTTCTTCTTCTTCTTTTTCTTCTTCTTCTTCTTCTTCTTTTTCTTCTTCATCTTGAGTGCAAGTAAATTGCGTGAGAAGCAATGTATCCCATGTTTGTTGATCAGTATCAAACAAATCCTCTGCTGTTGGTTGTTGCACGACCGGCCTTGACAATTCGTGCATGCAAGAGAACAAAACAGTCCAACTTTTTTGCAACCACATTTAGCACTGCATCCTTTTTTACAGTTGCAAAAAATTGAGTTTAGCAGTTTTTTCGGCGCAGGTGGGAGTAAAGTCTGGATTGGTTCCAATGCATTATCAACCAACTTCCAACCCCAATCTGTTGGGTCCAGCTGATACCCACGCCACGTCTGAACTTGATAATATACCCGAAAAAGATGTTGATGAGCAGCGACTGAGGTTTGAGGAAGACAAGCTAATTGTACTTGTTTTTTATTCAAAGTAGTGTTTTTAACAAAACATGCATATCGATACTTATCTAAGCAGGTAGTTTTTTTAGGGGCTCCGTACATACGAAGAAGAAAGCAAATTCCGTGGGTCATAAATCTTGTGGCGTTGAATTACTTTTTTTGAACTAAATTTTGCTTTTCAAACATTTTAAAGACTGTTGTTTTACCTCTCCTGTAAAATGCAGATCAGATGTCGTATCACAGCCTGTTATTGCATGCAGGACCGGCCCGAGCTAAATTAGAGCCCTGCGCAAGCCTTATCAGTGGCGCCTCTCATTTGGATTGGATTGGCGAAAAAAGTCATTTCCTCATTACCCAAGGGGTACCCTTTGCAATGCGTTTTTTAACAAGGGATCCCCAAGAGGCCTATTCCTAGATAATGCTTATATTTAATTAAAATAAATATGATTTTTATTAAAAACTAAGAAATCAAAAATATATCACAAAAATAGTAGTCAAAAAATATATCACAAAAATTTAGGAACTAAAAAAAATATTTTTTGAAGTAAAAAATATTTAAAAACTAATTCAAAAACATAACAACATACAAATAAATAATGAACTCATTAATTGTTGTTGAATTAAAAGTTTTATATTCATATTTAATTTATTCAGTATAGGAAATAATAATAAGATTATTATTTTAATAAAAATAAATAGAACCGAATTTATTGCAATAGATTAACTTTTCTGGCTTCTGTTTTAGCAAACTCAGTTACCAGATCATCATAATAATAATGACTTGACAAGCTCTTTCTCTATAGCCATGATTGACTAGTCAACTTATCTTTCATGAGTCATTGGGGTTCTGAAGTAGTTTATTATTACTTTTAGTTTAAAAAAACTACGTTATTTGAGGAAACTGTGATGGTATTTATAGATTTAGAGCTATGGCTTCAGCTGATTGCACGTTAGTGAATTGTTCTTCTGATCGCATTTCCACTAAAGAGTCTTGAGTAGCATATTTAGTATAGATAAATTAGCAGACGGAGTTTGTAAATACTTACTAGTAATATTGGCGCAAAATTTTAAACAGCCTATTATTATTTGCTAACTTTATAGTAGTTTACTAACTCATTCTTAATTTTAAACATTTTCTCACTAGTATCGTACTACAAAAATTTTCTTAATAAATTGCTTTTGAACACACCTAAAACAATGACATTACTAAAACAGCTTTAGCGTCGTACTAATTCAATTAAAATTTAGCGCCATTATTTTTTTATTGTCAATATAGATTTCCTATCCTTTCTTTTGTTTTGAGTTTTTTTTTTACCATAATACATAGACAAATAAAGTAATTAGTTCAGTCAAAAAATCCCTTTTTTAAATGTAAGCAATAACTGGCAAGAACAAAAAAATAAAGAAAAAGAGAAATTGAATAAAACAGATTCACTCATTAACGACAAACCTCAACATTAATCATCGCATCATCATCATCATCACTCAAGTATTTCCATATTTCAACCCTTTGTCTCATTCTCGACACACGACAGTGATAAAATATCACTCATAAACAGAGGCCAGTGCCAAACTAAAACATAGTACAAGAAACACTCAACCGGAAGAGTTTAAATTCCTAGACGCAACTTTTAATTCTGCGCACTGAGTATGAATTTTGTACCTCAGAATTTCTGTTTGAGTAACATTGCTGACTTCGATTTCATATAGAAGAATTGGCATCGTACTCATGTTATCAACTTGCAAACTGTTAACTGTCTGTATTTGCTGTTGAAATTCTGTTTTATGTTACACTGCATAGGGGAGGGATAACAAAATAAAATAAATGCCTTCACTCATACATGCGATGGTGAGTGTGAAGAATAACGTAACAGTAGATTGATAAAGAGAAAAATAGCAAATATGTAGGTACCTATCTGTTGTTAAGCGAACAAAATTGTGCACTTTGTAAAGATTTTGTGATGTAGTTTTTTTTTACTGTGGGAATGGGGGTGTGTATAGGAAATTAAACATCGACTTATTTTTGGAAAAGTAGATATGTATCTATCTATGTATATATGTATATCTGCCTTTAAATTCAGAATTAGCTGTTAGTTATTTAATAAATACCAATATTGGAGTGAGCTATAAAAAGAAATGAGACTTAAAAAAAGAAGGTTATGAAGTAGAAGTAGTAGTGGTTATGAAGTAGTGGCTTTTTTAACGCTTGCCCAAGGCGCCTTTTGAGTTCAGCGCCCTGCGCATTTGCACAGCTTGCACGTATAGCTTGTCCGGCCCTGATTGCATGTAAAAATAGTACATACATGATTTTGACACTTTCCAAAACTCGATAAACTTTTGGATGTAAATATTTTAGATTGATTTTGAGCTTTTCCTGGTTTTAAGAAGAAAATAGTTTTGTCAGCTGGAGTTCGAGCAGTGAGTAATACGAGTAAGTCTACATCTTCACCTACAACAATAGTAGTATTGGTCAAATTAAATTGCTCTATTGCTGTTTCAATAATCAGTACGTCGGCGTCGTTAGTAGCTTGTTTAACCAATATATTTTGAGCAGTAAACTTTTCTTTTAACATTGACATTAACATGCCATATTTATATTTATAAACATATTAAGAAAAAAAAAATAAATAAATCAAAGAACACCGTCTTATTTCTTACACAAGGTTGAAAAAAGGCGATAACCTGAACTTCTGCAATGTATTATCTTCCTACTGAAATGCAATGCTATTGCTAAAGGGAGAATAAAATACAAATAATTCCAACTCCTACTGGTATACATCGAAAATTTTATAAGACGGAATGTAGAATAGAAAAGCGGATGTTGAACAAAGATTATCCGAAAAACAATGCTTGGTGAAGAAAGGGATATAAAGCAAATAAATAAGACGGTAGGTAATTGAAAAGTTTTAGTCAGAGTATTTTTGTGACTCTCTTGATTGGTTGTGGATTGTGGAATGTATTTGGATAAAGTATAAGATACAAACCAGAGGCAGAATGGATAACTTAAACTTATTCGATGTTTATTTGGTAGATTGTGTTATTTGTGGACTTTCTAAAAGGGAAGACGATAGGAATCGTGTTATATGGACGACACGCCACTGGTACATACGTATCACAAGGTAAATTTTGCAATCGTAAGAATCTGAACTCTATAGTCAAACTTGAAATATCGGTGAAAGAGAATAGGTACAAAATAAACCTTCTTTCAATGATGAAGAAACCGACATTGACAATTAAAATGAGCAGTTTTTAAAATCCGTTTCTAAACCTCAAACGATTTCCTATCACCCGTCTCAGGATTCTTTCAGCTTCTTGGAAGTCAATAAGATGTTGGTGATGCAGCTCTTAACGCCAGATCGAAGACGTAATACGATAACGTAAATTCTGATTTCATTAAAATTCTCCTACCTAAGATTCTTCATTCATTACTTTTATCTTCAATTATTTTAATATTTTAAATATTCAATTATTCGCAAAAGTCATCCAACGTGGAAATGTTGATTTGAATACCAAAGAACTCTAGCTTAAATGGAATATAGACCAATTGCTATTTAACCTTGTACAGCCATCTAGTGGTTTCTTTTTGAATCATAAGTTATTTTGACACTGACAGCAGCTGTTTCCCGCTCGAAATCTTGACAGAAAGTTAGTATCATACCTCCGCAGATCGAAAACTTATTTCCTAAGTGAGTGCTGTGTAGCCCAAATAGTCGTTTTTTTTTTGAAAAGAAGTCTTGGCCGAAATGAAGCACGCACACCGCCTGCTGTGAGCAAATTTGTGCAAAAAGTTCGAGAGACTGGTATGCTAGTGGACAAAAATCATGATCCTCGTCATCGTACGGTGTGCACAGACAAAAATGTGGCTGCATCTGGGTATCGGAAAACTGGCAGGTTATATTCCAGAAGCCAAAGTACCAACGATCTGGAAGCGATTTAAGTACTTGAGGCCAAAATCATCTAAGCAACCCATAAGCAACAGTCCGAAGCCATCAACAATGTCTTGTAAAATTGGAATGACTGAACGCGCTACTGCGAAGTCAGCGGAAGTAACCACTGGAACGACGTTGTGTTTCATTATTAATAGGAGTGTTTGCTGTTACTAATAAAGCTATAATACATGGACAAAATTTAAGTTTGTTAATTTTATTGCATTTTTAAAAAGAAACTTATATTTGTCCCATTTTTAAGTATAAGCTTCGTTTTAGACTAAATGAAAATGCAAAGGTAGAAAACTATTAAAGATGTGGTTTCCATTCTTGAATGTTCAAAACAAAACCAAATTTTATTGAAGCCGACTAAATCAATGTGCAAACTCATTAGCACCCAATGACTTGAATTTCAAAGACTTTCCAAACATAATGTTGAATGTCCAAGTGATTGAGATGGGCCCCTTAAGTTAGAAATTGCTCAATAACGGCTGCACCGATTTTGATACAAATTTGTATACAGGAGCTCATTTTGATTGGAAATAAAATTGTATGTACAAATTTTCGAGAAACTATTTCTTGGGTTGTTGAAATAAAACTCAAATTTTAATTTTTTAATACAATATCTCTAGAGGACCAATTTTTTTTCGAAATTATGTCCTTTAATGTATAATATTATGTACCTTAAATTGGCATACCAAATTTTATTTTACTCAGTGCAAAAAAAAGTACACGCGCTACCTACCTTATTCTTCGACCCACCAGACACAGATTCATTTGAACCCTGCACGAATTCATCGTTCATTATTTTTGAACCGACGCGACGAGTTAAGTTCAATGAAACATTTTGCAGGATATTTGAAATTCGTTTTAATTCATGATTTTTTCCAGAAAATTCACCAAGAAGCTGTTTTATTTTTTTTGAATTAACATTAGACGATTTTTTCAAAACACATCGCTTCAAAAAAAAAACTGAACAAGTCACAAAAATCAAATTATTACTTATATCCACATTAATATTCATCAACACATTGAACCATTAAAGAAAAATCCTTCCTTGCCCCACCCACTCTTAATGGAAATGAAGTGACTTGTAAACTTTTTCTCGAATAAAATTTTTAAAAAAACACGAACTTGGTGTTTCATTCAAATTACGAGAGAATAACCTTGTCTTTTGATTATGGAACCATTCTCTGGGTTCATGGTTGATATAATTCATATAACTTTCCCTTCTCACCAAGGCACCACCAAGAGAAGCACGTTCTTTTGGGGGTTTTTGTCCTTGGCCATGGCATGAACTTTGAACACAAATTAAAATTCAAATATATTTCAGTAAAAGTAGAAATTCGGCTTAAAGGTGCATGCATTCGTATTTTACACATTTTATTTTTAAATTCAATTCAAAGGTTTAAAATTTGAATTCCCTAGATAACAGCGCAGCTAATTGATTCAAGCAAAAGGTTCAGTTTTCAATTTTACTAAAACAAAACTCCCTCGAGTTCCAATGAATATGAATGTACGACTCAAGCACAAAACTTTGTTATCTGCTGAAAAACAGGGCAGTGCCCAAGTGCCCATTGACCACCACAAATCCACGACTGCCGAACAACAGACATATGGACACAGCGAATCCTGAATAGCAGACCAAGTCTGCAAATGGAAAATTTCATTCAATTTGTAGGTTGCCTGGATGCAGCATACGAGTATTTGAGTATCAAATCCATTGTGGAATGATGTGTAATCATTGGGAATTTTGACTGCTGAATATTTAACAAGCGAATTTTCCAGCAATTTTCCTGCAGGCTGAATTCGAATATACCAGTACCTGTCCTATAGTGGCATGGTGTACTGGAACTTTTTTAATAACTCACACAACTTCAGTTCACCTAGGATGGCCCAGAAGACCGAATTTATTTTACACACGGTACGTGAACATGAGTATGGATTGTGCGAATGTCAGACAAAATGCCTGATATTTATGACATTTAAGAACAAGGATATCCAGAGCCAGATAGGATGGTAAATTAACTCCTGATACGACCATTAATTAGTCATGACCGACGGCACCGATATATGTACGAGTTTAGATAGTGGAGCTGTGCGCACATGGACTTATGCTCATATATGTGTAAAAATCTTAATTTATCAATTTCTTTATTTGTTGGGTTGTTCCTTAAGGGTTGGGTATAATGGGGTTTAATCTATGAAAATTGCTTTTGGGGAATTATTTCAGTTATGTGTTACATACGATATTCTAATTTTGGGGCTACATTTTAAATTATAATTTGATGGAAATATTTCATATACTTATGTTTAATATATTACATTTTAAAGCTTGTCGTTTAATTAAAATAAACATTAGTTAAAATGCCAAAACATTTTCATCTCTATCCTCAAAGTATTCAAGGTGATGAAAATAACAGATTATCTTCTTAAGATTATTAGTATAGTCAAACTAGATTTTAACATCACTTCAATAAAAGCTCTTCTTCTCACTTCAATAACATAAGGAATAAAATGCACAAATGTGTCGCAGGGAATTGATACTATTATTAGAGAAATAATTTCAAAACCATGGAATTAATTTTTTAAATTGTTAAGACGACCCTTGATCCAAAATCAAATAATACTGTGTTACTTTTTAAATAGATATAAATTTATTCAAACAACATTGTTGGAGATTTTCATAAAAAACAATTTTGTACGGCAATTTTAAGTTTTTATTATATATTATGCAATTTTCATAAAATTTACTGACCCGGTTTTTAATCGATTTTAAATAAAAATTTAATTTTGAAAATTCAAAAAAATGTTTTTTAATTTAAATCCGTTGCATCCTTATTTGAAAAGTTGAAAATTTATATTTTTTCGTTTAATTTTTTTTATTAATTAATGAAAGATCGTTAAAATTAAGCAAAACTGGAAAAAATATTATTAAAACTCTGGAAACCGTTTTCTAGAAAAAAAAAGATTTTCGAAAATGTGTATGTTTTTTTTTATAAGCACACACTAAAAGAGTTTTGAGTTCTCTTAAAATGTCAAACGCCGTAAAGCCGTTACGAAAATAATAAAGAACTTAAAAAAGAGATAGTTCATGTAGATGAGGCATTTTACATTCGTGTTAATTTCTTTACTTAACCTTTCGTCCACAATTGGGCACACGGGCCTTTCTCGATCTACCGCCTAAGCCACTGGACCTATTTTCTTCAAACACGGTACTTAAGGTTCTTCGGAGACTCCCTAGAGGGGAAATTGAAATTTTTGTTTAGCTCCAAAACTAACGGTATCCCCGATACACCCGTAATGCACAATCTTATTTATCTTGAAAACGGCTCTAACGATTTTGATAAACAAATTAAGTGTGATATTATGGACATGGACCCACCGTTACCACTTTCGGAAAAAAAGTCGAAGGAGATTTGAAGAAAAAAGTGAAGTAAATTGAGAATAATCGAAGTAGATTTCAAAATGACTTTTTACTTACTTTTTAAAAAAATAGAACTCGAGATTTTCATCAATTGACATTACAACACAAAAAAGTAGAGATTCCGTCTGTCTGCAGATCTGTACCTCAACCTGCAGCCTAAATGAGAAATTAAAATATTTTTTTTTTCCTAGCTCGGCTCCTTGCATACAGCCATTATGAAATATCAAATTTTCAAATTTCGAAACGGCTCTAATGGTTTTTATAAAAAAAAAATATGTTCAGACCATACCAACAATGCAGTCCACATTTTCTACTTTCTCATTTTTGACTCTACCGATTTCGATCAAAACTTTCATATAGGAGCTTCTTTGATTTTGAATATTATTATTACTAAATATTTAAAATTGTCAATACATTTCTTTTACTTGTAAGGACATTTGTATAGCTATAAAGAATTAATTTATTAATAAAACACAAGCAAGCGAAATTTTCATAAGATTCATTTATATATTTTTATTGTGTTGACATAATTTTTTTTTTGTAATTTTCTTGCTACATACTACCTACCTAGAGTGAAATAGAGAAAAATAAGTAGATTTGTTTTTTTTTTTGTAAAATTGAAGTAGATTGAAACAGAGATTTTTAAAATGAAGTAGATTTCAGTATTTTGCTGATGGTGCGAAGTTGGAAGTAGATTTTAAAATATTTTGAAAAAAGGAAGAAGATCTACTTCAATTAAAGTAAAGTGGTACCACTGACAAGGACCACATTTTGATCAAAAAAAATTTGGGGACAAATTTTATTAACGGTACCTGTCATAGAAAGGTTTTTTTGATTTTCGAATTTCTCATCAACGGCTATAACGATTTTAACCAACATTTTTTTAACAGGAGCCCCCTTAAGTTTAAAATAATATTGTTTATACAAATATTCGGAAAAATATTATTTTGGTTTTTTGAAAAAAAAAATATTCCTTTTTTTTTTTTTTTTTTGAAAAATCAATGGCGCAAAATTTTAGTCGAATTAGTACGATGTTAAAGCTGTTTTGGAATGATACTTGGTTAAAACGACAATATTGCAAATTTTAATTGAGTTTAGCATCACATTTTTCTACCCTTTTATTAAAGTTAAAATTGTCGAATACCTATTTTATTTGTTTAGTATCTATCTTGCTAACTTCATATGACTCTTTGACATTTACAAACATCAAAACAGGTCTGTTTACTCAGTTTTTTGCATCAACTGCTATTACTTTAGGTGGGTTTAGAAGATATTTATTAAAAAAAATAGCCTTAGCACGATATTAGTTAGAAAATGTTTAAAATTAAGAAAGAATAAGTAATCTACTAAAAAGTTGGCAAATTGTTAATTAGTATCATAATATTACCTTAATACTATGCTGTTTAAAATTTTGTGCCAATATCTTCAAAATGTGTGAACGATTATTTTTTGAAATTATTTCCTAAAATCTATACTACTAAATACTTAAAATTTCAAAAAATGTATCTTAAATTCCAAAGTACTTTTACATAAATTCCACGCGGTTTTCGATTCCCCATTGTACAACGCTTTCGGGATCAGAATTTAATGATACGTTGATTGTTTAGTTTCACATCCGAAGGATAAGGAAAATATGAGAATGATTAAGAAAAACTGAGAGTATTATCATCAGCAAAACAATTTGTATACGAAAATTCAGACAGAAGTTTAAGAAGAAAATTAATGAATATGTGAGCAAGAGTCGGAAACAAAATGGAGCCCTGCGACAAACCAGCACTTATTTATTTTAAAAATATAAAACCATCCAATACAATTTGTCCGATATACATACTATCTGTACCTAATCCAATGAATAAGAAATTCATCGATAACAAAGAAAAAAAAAGTTTTTTTTTTTTTTTTGAAAACAACCAACATTTTTTTGAAAAAAAAAATTAATAAACTGTATTATTTTTATTTTTGAAAAGCTTTGTCATACAAAAATTGATCAAAATCAGTTGTAATATTTTTGAGAAAATTAAAACAAAAAATGTTTCTACAAAATAATTTTTTCAAAATGATCTTAGTCGTGTGCTAGCTTTTAGAATCGAAATTTTTTCAATGCTTTTTTTGAGAAAAAAAATTTCTTTAATTAAGACAAAATCGTATTTTTGGTCCCAAGCAAATGTATACGGAAAGTTGTTAAAAAAACGGCCGAGTTATTTAGGAAATAAATGAAAAGACGGATAAAGAACGACATACGGAATCGCGAAACTCATTTTTACGTCTTTCTTGCAATATCTAATTTGATCATTATCTCGTGTTCAATTTTTTACGAATGCATAACTTACCATAACCATCATGCTGATTTTGAAATATCAAACTTTCAAAAAAAAAAAAAATGTTTTGATTTTTTTTAAATGCAAGCAACTTTTTTTTTTTATTTTGATTTTTTATACTTCTAAGAAGCTTCAGGGTTGCGTTTCATGTTCCAGGTTGATGTTTTTTTTCAAGAAATTTTAAAATATATATAGGTATTATATAAAATTTAATAATTTATATTTTATCGAAAGATAGTCTTAAGTTTTACACAGATGTCAGTCATGTGGGCGCATCTGGTCTTATATTGCATAACATTTTCACAAACTTCTATTGCATTTCAGCAATTTTGTTTCCTTAAACATCAAGGTCAGTTTCCTGCAACTGTTGTGTGAACTGAATTTTATACGGCAATTTTTTTTGAGAATTGTAAGCAAACATGATGGAGACATTCCCAATCTAGTACACATTCAGCAACACTCAGCCTCACTGCATCATTTTTTTCTGGCTTTCGTTATCAACCAGTCTTAACTATATCTCCATGTATACTTGAACCATTACTTTTATATATGTTTTAGTAATATCCATGCGTTTTTGCTATCGTATATGATCCAAGCAAATGGTTATCGATCACTCTCTAAAACTGTCAACTGACACATTTCATTCACACAAATATATCAACCAAATAAAATTCACCAGAAACATAAAACGCACCCCGTTCAAATGGAAGATCGCTTTAATTCAACAATTTTTCCCGATTTTTAAGTTGAACGGCAAGCATCACTAATGTTGGCTCTTAAAACAATCAATTTATTAATATTTAGGGTAAAGTCATATGAACTGCTAGAGGACCAGTTTCAAAACATACATATTTTGAAAATTTTCTTAAATATCAAGAAAAATAGTTTGACTTACAATACTGTTTATGGTCTTTGGTAGTTTTTGTAAAACAAACAAATCGTTTTCCAAAAAGCCGAAGGTAAAAAATAATAGTTCTATGGGAAATGGAGTATTTTGCAAAAAACAATCGATCAAAAATTAGCCTTAATAAAAGTAATTAATTGATTTTTTTGTATCCTGTGGGTACGTTTTTGAGAAAAATAAGACTTTCCCTAATAATAACATTTTGCTATGGCCAGTATCATTATTGTCAATCTAAAAAATATTGAATAAAAAATAAAAAAAGCTTGCTACCAGGTTTTAAGACAATCAACTAATTCGTTAAGGCTGTACCTAACCAGAAAGATGAACAGAGTTTCGAAATCAATTTTTTCCCTCTTCCCTATCATCACATCAAAAAACATTACTGGCGCAAAATTTTGAACAACCTATTATTAAGGGCGCTTAGCATTTTACTAGTTAGCAATTTGTTAAACTTTTAGTAATTTACTAGCTCTTCAAGAATTTTAAACCTTTTTTTCGTTTTACTAACTGGTAAATTACTACATAATTGCCTTTTATAACGGTGCATCTGAACACGTCCAAACAATGACAGTTCGTGAAACAATCTGAGGAACAGACCTAATAATTTGATTTGTCAGAAGTCAAAGTGACAACCTACAATTTATTTGGTAATTCGTATATTTGCGGCATTTCATAATTTATTTTGTAATTTTCTTTTTCTGTTTATGTAGTACCCAGATATAAGAGGCACCACAACCTTGCAGGTTGCTTAATTTGTACATGTGTACAATCGACCGCACCTATCACTTTTGGGAACCTGGCGATGCTATAAAATCCCGATTTAAGCTCATTAAATTCCGCAGAGTATGAAGGAAATTTAATAAACTATTTGAGCAACGAAGCACTTTATTTCGTAATGTTTTTTATTATTTTCCCCATTGTGCACCGTTCCATTTAATACTCCTATAAGATTAATTGTTGTACACAGGTATATCCATTGTGTTCCATTACGAAGTTTACTTACCAACATCTGCCTGATGAATATTTCTCCCAACGAAGTGTAATGCTACTAGTACTTGTAATTCTGGTGAAATTGGAAGCCCACGGCTTGTTATTCGGTCTAGGATTTTCAGGTTTTCAACCAAGAACTGATCTGTTGTCTTGTCAAATCTATTTCTGGAGTATAATTCTCCATCGTGCAGCTCTTCAAAAGGATTTGTTTGGGACTTAAATCATCGCACTTTTCTGCACAAAGCTGAGTCTTCAAACATATCGAAATCTTCATCTTCCGAAAACATTTTATATTATTTTATTTACTTTTAAAAACAATTAGCTCACGAATCATAAAAAAACACAATTTAGTTGTTTCAAATAAAATTGGCAAGAATTTTTTTCGGGGGAAAATTACAGAATTCGTATGGATTTAGTAAATAACTAAAAGTTAAAGTAACCAGTTTGTGATTTTAACTTTAGTAAAAGGTTAAGAGATAGTAATAATGTTAAAATCGTTTTAAATTAGCAAAATCTTTAGTAATTTACTAAAATGGCTTTAACATATTACTAAATTGTTTAAAATTTTGCGCCACTGTTTTTAGGTGGCAGGCACTGTGAATCTATATTCAGTTCTTTGGCGTGACAGTCCAATGTCATTACCAGTACGCCCAAGCACACTACATCTACCAAAACATCTTCTAACATTTGGTCACTCTTAAGTACTCTTTCCATATCAGAAAAATTAAAACCCTGTTAGCAATTCAAATTTGATTGAATTTTCTTTTAGAGGTTTCAAATTCCACATATTTGTCCATTTGCTAAAAGAAGTTGGTCCTTCCTAAACAAACATCTTAATGACAGCAAATTTGCAGCCATAGTATTATCGGGTTTCCGGTCGACATAGAAAGATGCAAACCTGAAATCCTTAAACAAACAAGGACGAAATTCGAAACCTTTTAACAACCAAATAAAATAATAAAGTCAACAGCTGAGTCGTTTGTATTTGCTGTGTGATTTTTTGCAGAAAATATTTATTCTTATGAAAAAAGAAAAACCTTAGGCAAATTTTGTAAAAGTCTTTTATAGGTAGAAAGTTTGTTGACTCGAAATATGAGTCGTATAGTCGCAGAAACCTATGGACAGTATACAAAATAAAATGAACTATTTGGTTGCCTTTTTAACAAGAAACCAATACTTCAGCTTCAAAATAAGTCTCATTCAGAATAATCCTTATCCCACCATGTCTAGAATGTTCGAATGATTATTACAAAGAAATCCTCTTTTACCTTTCCTTATGTTACTCGTATGTATTTTTGTTGATAAAGGACTCGAATGCATAACTTAAATCCGAAATTCTAAGAAACCATTTTCCTTACTTGGGGATTATTTTATCTTTATTTATTGAATCCCTTGCAGGGATGTTTGCATTATCTCTTGTTGTCACTTGTGGCATGACTCTTGGAGACAAAATCAACAATCTGTGGGAAAAGAGTGGGTGAGTTTGAATCTTTATTTTTAAAGGCATCTACTTATAAAAACGAAAACCTTTCTAGCTATTGGCTTGATAATAATCAAATCCATATACTTTAATCTTAATGGGTATTTTTTTCCCACCCAATCGAACCATTTAGAACAAAGTTTTTCATATATATGTATATCACACATGGGAAATTATAAGTATCTCTAAGTACCCATTAACAGCTTCTTTCTGAAGCAGTCTTTCCAACAACGCTGTCAAAGGGAGTTCATTACATATCAAATTTTTCTTTCTATGGCGTCGAATATTCCCCACTGGAAGTGGAGGAGTTAATGCTAATGGGAAAAAAAGGCTCTTAAGTGAAAAAAAAAATAATGAACTCGACGCTCTGTTGCCAAAATAATACCAAACGTGGCAGTATTAATAAATGTTTCTCAACGGAAAACAATTTTCCATCGTCACGTCGTTAAATGACTCGTGATGTGATCAAATACAAGCTTTGGTAAAGAGGCGCAATTGATTTGCCTTAGAATGGGGCATGCATTTTTAAGTCTCAGACAAATTAATGAAGCGAGTTTGAACAAAGTAAGCGGCTTTATTGGAAAAGAAATGTTTGGAAGGGAATTTTGTGTAACCTCAATTCTTACAAAATTTAACAAAAACAAATTTCAATTTTCAACCGAAGTTCTGAATCAGTAAGCTCATTACAATTCATTAATGTTAATGGAGTGCAATGAACATATCACGCCAAACCGATTCGTCCTCTTGTAAGTTGAAACACAAAAAAACTCATTAAATAAAATCTCATCCATTTCACTGAGCAAATTATCAAATTGACAGCTTCAACAATGTCACTATCTCACTACAACCACTTTATTGATGTTCTATTGCTTTCTGGCTTATGTAACTAATTAATTAAATCACCATATCAAATCCCGTGGCACTTTACATGCCAATAACCATCAAACCTAACTATGTGTTTAATATTGATGCATCAATGCTAATTAAGTGGTACTAATGCAATGTCTGTTGGAATTTTCAATCGCTTACGTTAATAGACTGGGAATTGAAATAGGGGGGTTTTGTGTCAAATACTTTTAAAAGCGTGAAAGCAAATCTTGTTTCTAAGTAATCATATGTAAGGTAGTGCATAATTGTTGTCTTGTGTCTTTGAACTTGGTTGATAACATTTTTTAAGGCAAAAATCTTCTTGGGGCAACACCCCCTTTATTTGGCTTTATATAAAAGCTTATCCTTAATTTAATTTAAATATGGGTCTAACTATATATCTTAAAACTAAAAACACTATGATTGGCTAGAATTTGAAGGATGATTAGGAAGACGGAGTGTTAGGTAGGGTGATTTAACGTTAAGGCCAAAACAGTTTTAATGTTAAATTTAATACTCCGAAGCATGTGAGTAATAGGTTCGTTGAAGCCATAGGAGCTACGGTAGATATAAGAGACAGGGATTTCTTAGATTATAGGAATAAGTGTCGAAAGGAATGGAATTGAATGAAGATAAAGTCGCTTAACATGAAGGCTTCCTCGGATCTTCGTACTTCTCAATACTCAATACTCTCGTCAATATGTGAGAGAAAGTTGATCTCTCTATGGGTTAATAATGCAGATGGTAGAGACGGTAGATGAACTTGGATGCGTTTTCATGAAAAAGTGATTGAATGTCATTTGGTAATATTTAGCTGTGAGCAGTTTTTCAGGTACCAAACAGAAAAACTGTCGAGATAAAGTTGAAGAACAGTAGAATCATATGTCGAAGAAATGGTCTCGAAACACACTTGGAATCGTGTCAACGTATAGCGTTATATATCGTTTATAGTTAGAATAAAAAGTAGAGGCCATAAGTGGATATCTTGTGGGACCCCCGAAGGTAGCTAAAAAATCATCGAAAAAAGGTAGATCTAAATCGAACTTTGTAGTAACAGTTTTTCAGGAAAGAAGATAACGATCTTAAGAAGACATGTGTAGTATAACCCCAAGGCTGGACAGTTTTAATTGAGTCAGCTTATATGAAATTCTGTAAGAGACCTACAACGAAGACTTAAAATTTCTTACAAAATGCTTTCAGGGATCTTGCGAATATATGAAGGATTAGCAATTTGACCATAGTTTGTAACCTCACAGTTTTTGCCGTTTTCATGTATTCGGGTTATGAAAGAGGTCTTTCAAAACTGAGGGAATTCTTCTTGAGATAAAGTGAAGATTTTTGGGAAGGGAAGAAAAAGTGTGAAGAGACATTTTTTGAAAAAAAAAAAAAAATAGGCCGGAAATATACTCATCATTTAGTTGATTTAGCTTATTTTCGATGAGAAATGGTTATGAGGAAAAAAAAGGCCAAGAGAGTAATTCGGTAAATTATTGAAATAATTAGAATCAAGTATAAAGGAGTTGGTGAAATATTGTTAAAAAAATTGGAAAACAAGTTGGCGATTGTTTGTTACTCGTTTGAAGTTTCGTTATGGAAAGAAAATAAAACGCACGACTGGGTCGCACGAACTTGCCTCTATGTAATAGACTAGGAATTTTAATAACGAATGTTATTAGAGAAAACTGTTTATAAGGATAAAATTAATTTTTTAAACTCATTTAGTAGTAAGAGATAAGAACAGAATGCTATGCAAATATGAATTTATACAAGAACAAAAATTATAAGTCGTTGTAGTAGTTTCTTAAAAAAAATAGATAGCTTTTATATACCAAATTTTTAAAAGATTTTTAAGAAAAAATTTGATACGCCAACTTTAGGTTTTTATTATTATACGAATGAAAATTAAATTTCCAAGAAATATATTAAGCCGTTTTTGAAATATCGAGTTTTCCAAAAAAAAAATGATTTTTTTTTGTCAAAAATTCAAAAAATATTTTTTTTTAAGTTTTGAAATGCAATGTTTTTTAAAGTTTTTAAAAGCTTCTCTATAAGAAATTTCATTAAAATCCGTTATGCCGATGATCAGAAATTCAAAACTTGAAAAAATGGTTCTATGTGGTAAGTGCACAGTCAGCAATATCATAATTTCAATTTTTTTATAATATTTAATCAAAGATCGTAAATATTAATTGAAGGGAAAAAAAATTAGCAAATTCTCGGAACCGTTTTCAAGAAAAATACGATTTTCGAAGACCATTTTTCAATATTTGTATGGAGAGTACCGTTATTTTTAGGTAAAATAATTTTTTTTTCTTACATCTTATATTTTTTATTAAAAAACTTTTATTTATCAAGTTAAAAAAAAATCGAGCATGGGGTTTTCGAAATATTAATTCTTCAAAAAATTTTTTTTTTTGAAAATTTGAATAAACAATAATATTGAAACTGCTGGGGACCCTTAACATAAAAAAAATGATCAAAATCGGTCATACTGTTTTTGATAAAATCAAAAACAAGAAAATGGTTCCAAGGTAGGTACCAAAAATAGCCATTTTTTGTAATTTTTTTTCAATCATTACCTAACTTTAACTAAATTAAATTTTTTACATTTTTTTTTAATTCTGTGGGACAGTTTTTGAGAAAAAAAATATTTATAAAATTTCGGAAAAAATTCGTACGGCAGGTACCGTTATTTTTGGTCTTAAAAAAAACGTGTGGGGGAAAAAATCAAAACCCATATCTACCAAGTTTGAAAAAAATTAGGCTGTAGTCGAACCGAAAGACAGACAGACAGAATTGCGAGACAGAATTTTTCGCTCTCATCGTAATCTTAACTTGGATCAAAATTTCGAGTTCGATTTTTTTTACGAATGCATAACTTGCTTTATAGTACCTATAAGTCGCAAGTAAAAATATTTACAAGAGAATTACATTGAGCCCTTAATACCTCAAGAAATATGTTCTTTAAAGAATGCCCCATTAATTTCAGTTGACCTTGAGCGATCATTCTCTATGTATAAAGCATTTCAGAGACCAAATCGTCAAAGTTTTACGTTTGAAAATTTGGGAGAAAGCTTTATGATTTATGCGAATAAAGCATACGAAAATTTTGAAGATTAGATGTAATGCAATAATTGATGTATTTCAAATTCTGTGTAATTCAAATAGTATATAAATAACAAATAATATTAAGGGGATATTGTTTAATAATATATATAATATATATATGTATAGAACTTATTAGTTCATTTAATTATATTAGGAATCCAAATGTGTAGATTAGATATATAGATACTCTATTTGTGTATTGTCGTTATAATTTCATAAACAGTAGGTAGAAACTTTGTAAATTAAATTCCCTATTCTTCATTCATATTTCGAAAGGTACTTTGACCTCTTAATTATTTTGTTATGCTAAAATAACATTCAACCAAATAAGAGTATTACTTTGTACAGTATTTGATTTTCTTAAGATTCCCTTGAAAAATAAGTTTGTACATATTACGAACGAAACAATATTCATTATTCCGTCATCGTCAACACTGGCTTTTGAATTAATCTCAGGATTTTCGTATGGATCTCTCTTACTTTAACTGCAGCTCTCCTCATTCGTCAATGAGATTCTATTTCCTTTGTGAATACAATTCATGGACAGTACGCAAAATTTAGCATCTCTTTAAGATATATATGTATGTATGGCCCTTAATGTAAATTCTTATTTTTCTTTTATTTTTTCATAAAAATTCTTCTCGATAAGGACGAAACCATTACTTAGTTAATACTTTTTTTTTTTTAATTTTATAAGAGAACAAAAAAAGGATTTATTCAATAATTCGAATCAAAAATTCCATAATATTTACTTTTGTTTTATGGTTTCTCATATTTCTACATTTCAATTCACTTAGAGGATTATTTTCCATAATAAAGGACCAACGCAAAAAAACAACCCGTCTTTCCTTTAGGTATCATAAGACAAAAAAAAAGAAGCAGATATAAAGTCCTCTTCCATTTTTCAAGGAGGACACACGTTTCAAAAAGGCAGACATATTTGACTTTGAAAAATCTTTATGACATTTTTTATTTGTAATATGAAAATGTTGTTGTTGCTGAATCCGAAATATTTCTAACTTAAGACGTACTCCATAAAATCCTTATCCTTCTTCAATGTACAATAAAGAAAAATAAACTGAGACGAATCATCACACCGAGTTTATAATTCACACGAGTATGTATTCATTCCACCTTTATTTTTTCAAAAATATTTTCTACCAACAAAATGAAATTGAGGGTTTTTTTATTGGTGCGCACCACTTGTTGCACAAGGTGTCGTTTAGAAATCACCTAAATCAATACGTCTAAAAAGGTCAATGGTCAGTTCGAACGATTGACGTCGTATAAAACATTTTTTTTTCTTTAAAAAAGAAACATCGATATAATCAGAACATATAGCCATGTGTATAGAAAAGCTTAAAGCATAAGAGCCGAATAAGGATACCTTAACCAACTCACGCGGGAATATTTTCGCAATAACATCAAAGTCATGGCATCATCTGGGATTTCAACGACTTCGATAAAGTTTCAGTTTCGATTTATCCTTCTTATTTTTTGTTTTTGCAAAATCATTTTTATTGGTTGTCCGATATGAAAAGGATTTTTCCGGGCCAGAATATTTTTATATACGGATAAAGTAATGGTAAAGACAAGGCGATTGATTTCAAGAGATATTTTCAAACCTTTGAGACTTTGTTATTGAATAACCCTTAACTGGTTTACCAATCTAAAATACTTGATAAACGCACTTATGCAATTAATTTAAAAATTCAAATAAAACAAAAATATAAAGAACATTTAAATCACAAAACGAGAGAAGAGTGAAGGCTTTATTACTTCCCCCAAATTCCAGTCGATTTTGGCGACCTGTGGAGGCCATGTTGTTCTAGTGACATCTGTCAAATTTCATTATTCAATTACTGATGCGAAATCACCATGACAAGTAACACGATTGAGCAACATGTCTAAATGATATAACTTTATTGTCAAAATGAGTGTTCATTAGCGCAAACGTTGCGCCCATTTTACGGTAGAACCTTCGCAGTCTACTCTTCAACGTTCGCTAGCCAAATTTAAGACGATGGGTTCGGTAATCAATCAATCAACATTCGTACGTCAAAGGAACGCCAGATGGGCGAGGTGTTTTTCATAATCCTGTTTCTTATAACCCCGCTTTTTTATAATCCCTTTTCTTATTACGACGTATAAACAGTGAGGTATGCATGGGGGGGATGCTGGCCCCTTCAACAGCCCTGCTTGGGAATACTATAGGATTTGGGTTAGGTGCGAAGTTGGGTGTGTGCCAAGTTTCTTTTGCATTTAAAGAATCTGGAAAATAACCAACATAAAATCAGTAAAAGACGGGATTTTAAAATGCAGAATAATAATAGGATTGGATTTTCAATAAACGGGATTTTAAAAAGCGGTATTATAGAGGATGGTATTTTAAAACGATTTTTGCGGTATTTTTGAAAAACGGGATTATAAAAAGCGGGATTCTGTTAAGCTCCCTAAAAATACAATTTTTGCTTTTCTAAAAAAAAGTGTAAAGCCATTATGTCGGGGGGGTACTACAACCTTAGATCTTATATAAAAACTTGTATGTATAATTTTCAAGTCATTTTTGAAATTACTAAATCAACTAGTTCTTGGGGTATGCAAAAGAATGTCATATGATTTTTTAAACAAATGCTGTTTACGAAAGCGTCTTTTGTGTCAAAAATAAAACTACAAAATGTTCATAAAACTATAAAAGTTATATGTTCGAAAACCCAAAACGAAAATTGCATTTTTGATAATGCAGTTTGGCTAAGGTCATTTGTTCGATGGTATCATATGCGGCGCAACTCCGCAGGAAAAAAAATACAGTTGACGACAAAAATATTGATAAGTCAAAGAGCTTGTAGGTAAACGTTAAAAACGTTTGCCAGACAAATCACTGAAGTTTATCATACAGATTTGCGATCAAATTGACGTTGATTTGACGTTTTCGAAAATAGCCAAAAAAGAGTTCATGCAAGAAAAAAATTTTTAAATCGTTAGAAAAATCAATATTTTATAAAAATAAAATGCACGAATGGTAGTATGAACTTGCTCCTATGTAATAGACTAAGAATTTTAAAAACGAATGTTGTTAGTGAAATCTGTTCATGAGGATAAAATTAATTTTTTAAATTCTTTTATTAGTAAGACACAAAATAAGAATGCCATGTAAACATGAATTTATACAAGAACACCAATAATTATAAGTCGTTGTAGTTATTTCTTAAAAAAATAAGCTTTTATACGTATACAAAATTTTTAAAAGATTTCTTAAGAAAAAAATTTGGTACGCCAACCTTAAGTTTTTATTATGGTTCGAATAAAAATTAAATATCCAAAAAAAATACTGAAATATCGAATTTTCAAAAAATAAAAATTATTTGTTTTTCAAAAATTCATAAAATACTTTTTTTAAGTTTTGAAATGCAATGTTTCTTAAACTTTTTCGAAGCATCTCTACAAAAAATTTGATTAAAATCCGTTATGTCTATAATGAGTAATTCAAAATTTGAAAAAATGGTTCTATGGTAGGTACAAGCTGTAATATAATAATTTAAATTTGTTTATTAAATTAAAGATCGTAAAAATTAATTGGAAGAAAAAAATTTTTATCAAAATTCTAGACGCCGTTTTCGAGAAAAGTATGATTTTTGAAAACCATGTTTTAACATTTGCATGGTGGGTATCTTAACTTTTAGATAAAATATTTTTTTTCTCACATCTGTAGATTATATTGAGAAATTATTTTTTATCAAGTTTAAAAAAAATCTAGCATGGGGTTTCCAAAGTATTGAGTTTTGAAAAAAAAAAAATTAATTCTTTTTAAAAATCCAAAAAATTTTTTTTTGAAAATTTGAATACACAATTCTATTCAAGCTTTTGGGGAGCTTTAGCAAAAAAAAATGATCAAAATCGGTTGTACCGTTTTGTATTAACTTTAATTAAATGTTAAAGAAAGTACATAAAATGCTAAGCTTCCTTAAAATTTGAAAAATATTAATTTTAAAAAAGTATCATTCTAAACCAGTTTTAAAATCGTTCCAGTTCGACTAAAATTTTACGCCAATGATTAAGATTTCTCGGTGTTAACCTCGAAGTTCCATATTTGGTGATTCAGCAGCACTTTCAACTCCATATGACAACCAGTCAACCAAGTCATCTAAGAAACGTGAAAAAAGAGGGCTTAAATTTCGTCCGTGCCTTACTCCTTGTTCAATTTGAATCTTTTTAGATTTTTCTGTTCCTTTATAGACATAAGCTGATGTTTGTCGATACATTTTCTCAATAGTGCAGACAAAATTCCTAGACTAGAAAGCTTGTTAAGTTTTCTATTTATGCTGTCGAAGGCAGTCTTAACATCTTTAATTAAAATAAAAATAAGATGAATTAAAAAATTTGTGTGGTAGGTACCATTATTGTCCAAGAAAAAAACAAAACAAAATAAAATGCACGACTGGATCGCACGAACTTTCTCTTATGTAAAAGTACTTTGTAATTTAAAATACATTTTATAAATACAAAACATGGATTTAATGAGATAAAAATGTTCAAATGCATGGAATTGCTTGATTTCCGGAAAAGTATGAATTTAAGCAAATAAAGTTTAAAAATCGTTTTATTAAAGTAATTTTTTATATAACAAATTTCTTTAAAATTTTTCTAGAACGAAATTTGGGATGCCAATTTTAAGTGCTTAGTAACATAGATTTTAGAAAACAATTTCAAAAAATAATTGTTCACACGTTTTCAAGATATTGATTTTTCAAAAAATAAATTGGAATTTTTTTTTTTTTTAAACAAAACAAAATTTGTTCGAACATTTTTATATACAATATTATTTTAAACTTAAGGGGCACCTGGTGAAGATTTTTGGTTAAAGTCGTTAGAGCCGTTTATGAGAAAGTCGAAAATAAAAAAAAACGGTTCTATGATAGGTACCATTAATAACATTTTGGCCCAAAATTATTTTTTACTAAAATGTAGTTCATTTCCATAATATCACACTTAATTTTTTTATCAAAATTGTTAGAGCCGTTTTTGAGATAAATAAGACTATGCATTACGGGAGTATGGGGGGTACCGTTAGTTTTAGAGCTAAAACAAAAATTTCAATTTCCCCTCTAGGAAATCACCGAAGACCATTAAGTACCGAGTTTGAAGAAAATAGGTCAAGTGGCTTAGGCTCTAGATCGAGAAACAGACGTACAGACAGACAGACGGAATTGTCGGACCCACTTTATTCGTCTTCGCTATCATCGTAATGTCAAATTTGATCAAAATCTCGAGTTCAATCAATTTTTTTCCAAATGCAGAACTTGCCCTATGGTACCTATATCGCGAGTAAAAATGTCAAAACAATTTTGAGCACAATTATTCACACAGCACAATATTTATTATTTAAAAAAAAAGTAATAGCAAGTACAAATAGAGAGTAAGTAGTGTCTTGTAGTTAAACTGACTTGAGATTTCTAAGAGGTAAAAAGTGAAACCTATCATATAAATTCACGTAAAGTCAGTTCTTATATTCATGCTTTCAGATTTGACCTTCACCTACAATAGAAATTATAGAGTTATTTAGGGAGTGCTAATAATCTTTCTATGCCTTTTGTTTGACAATGTCATATCTTAAATGTCTTTAAGTCTCAATTCTAGCATCGAAAACTTCCTTTCACCTACTAAGTGCATGTAATATCTATTTCACGGGCAAACTTATCTCAGGTCTGATGCTCTATGTTGGCCTTGAAAAATGTATGAAACTTTCTTATGTCAAAGGATAAATTTGCAATAATATTCAGTGATCCGTTTTTGTTGCTGGCTTTTTCTTTTTCTTCCTTCGAAAAAAAACCAAACACTTTTTATCCTTGTATCCTGAGGCCTCATAGTCAAATGCACTTTAGGTGTAACTGAAGAATGAAGACCTCTGAATTCATATTTTAAAAGACAATATTGCATTTGTTTCGCAATAAAACTTATTTTTTGTACTTGTTTACAATTTTTAATGGATGTATATGACAGGCAAACACATTTTTTATTATAAAACTTTCCTCCTGTGGATAAAGTTTCTGAAGCTGAAAAAAAAAAATTCAACAAAAAAAGAACATTATACAGAAATAAAAATGCTCCAGAACGATGGTTTCATTTGTGGGTTTTGGGTTGAACTGAAAGTGTATTTTTTTTTAACTTGGAAGTTTTGTTTTTTAATAGTATGGGCATTAATTTCAGGCCTTTTTGCTTCTTTTTCATCGTTATATATTCACCTCTCCAAACTTGAGAAAACAAGGGCATATGTTCATAAAGACATCCATCCAGATGGTGGTGCATGAGTAAGGGTAAGAGCTTAATTGGAATTTCCAAACATATATATTCACTCAGTCTCGTAAGTCAGAAACAGCAGGTGAGGATATGCCCGTGGGAATATTAAGTTGGATTTTTCAACCATTTATTAAAAAGAGTTTTCAAAACTTTATAATTAACTCAAACCTTTCTTTTCATTTTAATTTACTGGAGAAATAGTGGACTATTCGGTGGAATGACCTTAAAGTCTTTGACTTAAAGGGCATTTTAAACTTTGACAGGTGATTGTTGAAGCTAAGAATTGGATGTCATTATGTCTTGCCAAATCAACATGGAGAGTAATAGTGTTCAAATGCAGTGCATTTGCAAAGATTAAATTTTGTTTTGTCAAAATCAGTCTTCTATTTGAGTAACACTTCATTTTACGGTCCGAAAAGACTATTCCCAATAGGGTTGATAAAGTCAAGGCAACCAGTTCAGTAGTCAATCTTCCAATACTCGTTAATCAAAAAAACGCAAGATCTGTTGACAATATTGCTGCTATCAACGCTGTCCGTGAGAGTGTGCAGCATATTACGAGGCAGTTAATTCCGTAATGTGTACAAGAACTCGGTTTTTCGCTGACCACAACTGGCGAATATTGCAGCATCACTTATTCCTACGGCCATAAAAACTTTGACTACTTAGAGTTAACGACCATAGACAACGAAGTGTGTTCGCTAACTGGGCTCTTGCGCAATTGGAAGTTGACCACAAATTTGGTCAAAGATTACAGTCAACGACGCAGCCCAGTTCTAGATGAATGTGTTCGTTATTAAGTAAAATGTAAGATTTGGGCAGATCACAATCCAAACGAGATCTACCGAAGCGCAAAGCATCAAGAGAAAATGACTGTTTGGTCATCGGTCATTGGTAACCTTTGGCCGAGATTCGATGATATACCGACGACATATATTTTCAACAGAAGGGTGCTACGTACCAAACAACTTATGTCAAGGGATATTTTGCATGAGTGATTCCCGAACATGGATATCTCATGCGAAGACATGTGAATTGATAACAATTGATATCGTGCGAAATCTCTGACCAAGTAGTGAATTACTATAATTTTTTAAACTATTGAATTAGAAACCGTTAAGAAAGAAGAATTCATACCAGACTTTTATTTACGGTTCAACAAGCTTATTGCAAAAAGAAAAATCCGCGGACAATGCTCTATACCCACTTGTAAATACCATCGAATATCACCCCCATCATAAAGACTATATTTTGGTTGTTTCTCCGGGTACGTTTGTTATTTATTGATAAATACTGAATAACAGGATTATCTTTCCAAAATTGTGCGGGTTTTTGTAAGTAAAACTGTCAGTAAATGTAACCCGCAAGGTGGTATTTTCTCTTCACTTCCTTAGAACTTGTTAGGCGGGATATTTTACGACAAAATAATATGACTTATTTTTGCTTAAATAAAAGAAATAAAACTGAGCAGGTTTTATTTGCCAAATAGATGGAAAACATCATTTGTCAAAAAATTTGGTATGATTTGTCGGCCAATAGCAATTACGTCTCTTCTTTCCAAGGTCATAGAAAAACTCTTCAATCATCCACTATTTCTTAAAGAAGAAAAGCTTCATCAATATGGCTACGCCTGCCATCAATATGGCTTTCAAACTAATAGATCCATCCTTACACCGTTTAAATTAAGTGAAAATGAAAAAGCATTTAACAGAGTTTTGTACCCAAATAGAAAACTATCAATATTTCGTGCATTTGTTATCAATGGTTCTCTTGTGCATTGGACTATTTACTACCTTTCTGACCATTCATGTTGTTTTGATTATTTCATTACTGAATTTCGTAAAAAGCTGCGTTCCTCAAGGCACTGTGTTAGCTCCGAATCTTTTTATCATTTCTATAAAATGATCTCTTAGCTAGAACTACTAATCCATCAAGTTTTTTTATCGATATAACACCCCTAACTTTTGATATTCATTTCCACATTCAATTCCATGTTCTTTTGATGTTGATTGGCATTGACAGAATATGATAATTTCATAAGAGTCCGATCTAAACAATATTAAAATGGGGTATTAATAATCGTGTAGAATTCAATACTCACAAATCTCAGAATTTTCTTGTGTGACTTTAGCGAAATATTCCCTCAATGCCTATGAATGATGCTCGTTTTGTAGAAATGTCAAGACTCTTACTACTATCGGAATGTGCATTACAGAAAACCCGTCGTGGAAAAGTCCACATAATGAACAAAAGAATATAGCGAAATGCTTAGGGTTTGAAGGAGGACTTACATCACAAATATCATTGCACCTGGTGGAAAGAGCTATAAAGCTGATAGGTGATATGAAAATTTAGAAAATAATTGTTCCATGAGAACATCATTGTAATATCTCTTGCCTATCTCTGTTTACTCATTTCTTTTTTACTTGCGATTTATAGGTACTATAAGGCAAGTTATGCATTCGTAAGAAAAAATGAACTCGAGATTTTGATCAAACATTTATTTATTTATTTACTTACAATATCCATCAAGTACATAAACTTTAATAGATTAAACAATAGGTTTATATAGTAATAAAATTGAATAATTTAACAAATAATATATCCTTAAAAGTTATTAAAAATCAAATTCTTACATGTAAATCTTGTTATATTAAAATCGATTACGTCCTCATATTTATTATAATTTAACGAAGACATAGTAATAGGATCATTAAAACCATAGTTTGTTCTATGTGCTGGAATGTGTAGAAAATCACCTGTTCTAGGCCTAAGCTGTCGAATAGGAGCGTATAATTTAAATAAAGAAAGTAATTCTGAACATTGAATGTGGCAGGTCAAAACATCATGTGCAAAAAGAGCAGAAAAATATTCGCGACGTAAGCTGAGCGGCTTTAAATTGATTAAGCCACATCTAGCTTCATATGATGGTCTCATAGACCAATTAAATTTTCTAACCGCAAATTTAGTAAAACGTTTTTGGACTCTTTCAATGCGTAGACGAGCATTATCATAAAATGGACTCCATACAACATAACAATACTCAAGAAAAGAACGTATTAAAGACACATAAAGGGACTTTAGAGTGTATGGATCTTTAAATTCATTTGCATTCCGAAATATGAAACCTAACATCGAGTTTGATTTAGATATTATATAATCATAATGCCATGTAAATTTCATATGTTCATCGAATATAACGCCAAGGTCTTTTTGCCTAGACACTCTATTAAGAGACATGTTACAAATACTATACTCGAATAAAACAGGACATAAAACTCTGTATATAGTTAATACGGAACACTTCTTGACATTAAAATACAAACCATTGCAATCACACCAAACAGATATTTTATTTAAGTCACTCTGAAGGCATTGAGCATCAGATAAAGAGTTTATCTCTTTGTATATTTTGAGATCATCAGCATATAAAAGAACATTGGAATGCATAACATGATTTGGAAGGTCGTTTATGAACAAGAGAAACAAAAGCGGACCAAGGTGACATTACGATGATAGCGAAGACCAGAAAAGTGGGTCTCGCAGTTCTGTCTGCCTGTCTGTCTGTCTGTTCGACTACAGCTAAACGGCTCGCCCGATTTTCTTCAAACTTGGTAGATATGGGTTTTAATTTTTTGACCCCGGATGTTTTTTTCTTTTTTTTTTTAGACCAAATATAACGGTACATGCCATACTAATTTTTTTAGAAATTTTATAAATATTTTTTTTTCAAAAACTGTCCCACAGATTTTTTTAAGAAAAAATCAAAAAAATTCATTTAGTTAAACCTAGGTAATGGTAGAAACATTTTTTTTTTAAATTGTTATTTTCGGTAGCATCGATTTTGATCATTTTTTTATGTTAATGCTCCCCAGCAGCTTCAATATTTTCGTGTATTCAAATTAAAAAAAATTTTTTTTGAATTTTTAAAAAAAATTTCAAAATTTTTTTTGAAAACTCAGTATTTTGAAAACCCCATCCTCTCTTTTTTAAAACTTGATAAATGAAAGTTTTTTGATATAAATTATAAGATGTAAGAAAAAAATGTATTTTATCTAAAAATAGCGGTACCCTTCATACAAATGTTAAAAAATGGTTTTTGAAAATCGTATTTTTCCCAAAAACGGTTTCGAGAATTATGCTAACATTTTTTTCTTTTGATAAATTTTACGATCTATAATCAAATAGAAAAAAAATTGAAATCAAGATATAACTGACTTTACCTACCAAAGAACCTTTTTTTTCAAATTTAGAATTTCTCATTATCGACTAAACAGATTTTAATGAAATTTTGTATGAAGAAGCTTCTAAAAAGTTTGAAAAAAAAACTGCATTTCAAAACTTTAAAAAAAAAATAATTTTTGAGTTTTTGAAAAAAAAAATCGATTTTTTTTTTTTGGAAAATTCGATATCTCAGAAACGGCTCAATATTTTTATTTGAATAATAATAAAAACTTTAAATATTGGTGTACCAAAATTTTTTCTTATTTAACGTTTTAAAAATTTTGTATATTAAAGCTTATTTTTTCAAGAAACCAGTACAGACTTATAATTTTTGTTCTTGCATAAGCTAATATTTGCTTGAATCATATGGCATCCTGTTTTTAGCTCCAACTACTTAAGTTGCTTAAGTATATTAAAAAATGAATTTTTTGCTTATGAACAGTTTTTCTTTAGTAATATTAATTTTTGAAATTCTTAATAGTCTACGTAAGAGCAAGTTCGTGCGACCCAGTCATGCATTTTATTTTTTTCGGAAAGTGTTCTAGTAAAACTACTAGCTTCATTCCTGTTGTTGAATTATTTAACCGTTAAACTCGATCCGTTAGTAATGCTCATCAGTATACCCTTGAAGCTAACTTCGGTCGCACCGTTGAGTACAGAGATTAATTTTTCAGCCGTACGTGCTGCACGCGAAGTTCCTTACCCGACTCTATATTTTGTTTTTCATTACCTTGCCATTTAAAATAAATGTTCATTGTTATCTCCAACTTCTGTAATCCTATCTATGCTTTTTTAACGCTAGCACTATGTTAAAATTTAGCATCTTAAGTGTAGTCATATCCTCAAAGTTGCTGTCATATACGCGCACTGCTAAATATGCAAACTCGTCGTGAAAAGTTTCTTTAATAATTTTTGTAGAATCTGTTGTTGTCACTTCCTCTCTTCTTTTCTCACATATCTCATTTGATCTGGTACATAAATACTTTTGCAGTCTCACATGCTTCATGACGTGCTCCAAATGATTCAACGAGTACGAAAAAAGTCTGCTTGGTTCATGTGAATAATCACAATTGATAAAATCATGGTCTGCGTGCACCATGTTTTCCTCCTGACAGCCATATTTCTTTTAAAGATTATAATAATAATCAGCTCTTTCTTAACAAAACTCTTAAATTCAAAAATAACAAGAAAAGTTAAAAATATATCTCCATATCTCCTGCGCCCTAAGGCTAAGATAAAGAAATACAAAATTCCCTTCTTATTTGAATAATACAAAAAGAAAACCAAAGACTCTTTCCCTTTCACCAAATTTTTATTTCAAAACGATTTCCTTTTTGGATAAAATAAAATTGCGGAAGTTCAATCAAGCTATGAGAAAACCCCAAAAATATTGTGTTCACTTCAAAACAAATCGTTCAGGGAGAGAATGTTTTCTACTCAAAGTTATCCTCTTATCATTACCACCCTCCCTCTTTTAACATTTTCAATAACTAAATGTAATATTTGTATTCAACTGAAATATGTGGGATTTATTAGTTTTACTTTTAAAATGACCTGCAGGACTATCACAACAATCTTGAATTCTAATTAGAGGTATAAAACGAAACCAAAATATTCACCTGCACGTTCAAAAGGACATCCTCCACTATGAGACCACATTTGTTTACTTTCTTCTTGATGTTTTATTAAAAAAATGAACACGTGAATATCACAAATGTCAGTTTTCTACTTTGTTTTGATTCTCTCCTTCTCAAAATGTACGAACAAGAAAAATCAAGGACCTGCGCAGAAGGATTCTCTTAGAGTTTTATACCAATCAAATGGAAAAAGCTTTTTCTAGTGAAACATTTAACACAAATTTCTTTTAACCCGAGTCAAGGATCTTTAAGAAGACAGTTGTTTCTACGCCTTTGATTAAATATCACGTATACGCCCGAGTGTCTGCCAACAGCCGGAAAATATTCAGTGAATAAAACAAAGCAAATCCTTTTCGTAGGGATTTTTCGTGAAAGTGAAGTAACGTCTAAGAGTGTGCTTATGCTATGTCAAAACATATTCTCGATTAGAGATATAGTATCATAAAAAATTCATATCAAAAGAAAGAAAATATATAATTCAAGAATACTCGTTGAGTGTCCTTTTTGTTGTAGTGAGAATCTGTTTCGGTGCTACGGATACAGAGTCTGATTTATCACATTATATTTATATAATTCAATTTGAGCTCCGTGCAGCTATTCCTCACTTTTGATTTCCGGCATTTTGCAGTCCCATCATCAGTAAGGACAAAAATGATAGTTATAATCCGGTAAGTCATTTGGTATAATTGTTTGCTGGACATATTTTATTTAATATTATGTTTTCCAAAGAACAAAAATAATTTAATCACCCAACCAAAAATTGTCCAACCAGCTGCAATTGTTAAATCATTTGTAAAATGAAGGACACGGGATCCGTAAACAAGAAGCTTAATACGACTTAATATCCATTAAGGATATCACATTGCAATGTGATATTTTATTTGTTTGTTTTTCGATTACAAGCAGTATTTTTCCAGGGAATCACTCCAACCATGCAATCATGCATGGATGCTCAATCATGAATTATATTTGTATTATATCCTGATTTTTGAATGAGAAACAATACTGATGCAAGCGGAATTTTTTTTTTTTATAAATGTATAACAGTAGATAGTATAGTTGAAAATAACAGGAGCAATTTAAATTTATCATTTGCAATGAATTTCAATTCAAAATGTCTACTTAATCCTATAATTCTATTTTACTTTAAATTTTTAATGTTTGAATCGAAAAATTCAAAACAGGTGGTTGAAAGTCTGCTCTGTCTTTCTGTGTGCTAACATTCTACTTTGCTCCTTCGCAGTTGGTATACATTTATGTACGAGTGTCGGGAATATAGAATTTAATACTTGAAATAGCAAAATTGTTGGAAGTTTTATGAGAAAGACACATTCACGAGATTCCAAGAAAATTCCATTGAATAATGCGAATATTGTACGCAATCAGATTGGCTATGAAAGAATGTCAATGACCTTAGAAAATATTTTAGGGAATTTTTGTGGTGAGCTGAGTTATATCCACAAAGCTTTTCACACAAAGCGATTTCATTCATTATTGAGTTTTATTTTTATTTATAAAAATGTCTAAGTTATAAACGTCTTAAATAATAAATTGTTTTTAGTGTCGGTCACAGTATCAATATTCGGAATATTGGTTCAAAGTTGTAATTACTTAATCCTAACTTTTAAGTCATTTAGTGGTTTTGATTAAAATTGACTTAAAACTGAAAGCTTTAATTTTCATATACCCTCTAGAGCTCAGAGTTTAATCTCTTTATTATCATTAAAACTCAATTAAGAGTCCCATGGTATTGTTAATATTCTTCAAAGTATTTTTCATCCGTTAGAATTTTGAAACATTATAAAGCAGAGTAATGGATCGTTAACCTATTTCCGGTAAACGTTGAGAAATCGCAACGTCTTACGTGTGGATATCTTGTACTTAAATGATGATAAATTAAAATTTACTTAAAAGAGATTTTGATACTTCATTAAATTATCTCATCTTTTGTTTTTAAATTTTGTTCGAAAATTTTATTTTCATGTTTTTTTTTTTAGAACCTTTAAAATCCTAAATATTGAAAATTTTGAGGTAGTATATTTGAACTGTTGAAAAATACCATCAAAACTATGATTTTTGTTAAAAATGTTAACTATACAGGTAAAGAAAAGTTCAAATTATATTACAAAATAAAGTTAACCCAGTTATTATAAGTTACTTGCTTGACAGTTGAAATGAAAGCACAACGTTGCATTTTTGCAATGTTCACCTAAAACTTAAAAAGAATATCAACGTTCCCTACGTTTTGAAATCAGATATAATCGTTTATATTGGAAAAACTCTTATCAGTAATTCAAACAAATGTTAAAATCTTAATTCGAAAAATGATGCTGCGAGTAAAAATGAAATAAATGATGATAATGTGCAGTTGAAAGAAATAGCTAAGTGCTTTCTATTGTCCAAAGACAAGTGGCGAAGGTACTTTTTAGGTAAAAAAAAACATAAAGTATACTATTGATGGGGAAAGCATTCTTAATTCCAAATAAGTTTATTTTAAAGAAATAAGTATGTATAGTATTTTTTTCCAAGTTTCAATGTATTTAAGTTAATAAAATCTTAATATCTGAATGGTTAAAAGATAAAAGCTATTTTTTGAAATTAATTAAGAAAACAGATTTCCCTCTCTCGCACCTAAGGATAGCTGGAAGTTGATTAAATAAACAAGGAGCTGTAACGTAATAAAATTTAGAAAAAAGTGTTTTATGAATTTTTGGCACAATAACGAAGTTACTGGTGTACGTAAGTCAAAATTATCAACAATTCTGGCATCATAATAACCGGAATTTTTAAAAAATATTTTCAAGACTTTGTAACAATACAAATGTCTTTAAGGCAAAATTTGGAGATTTTTAAACAAATCATGACTGGATGTTAGACGATTTACCTTACAGATAATTCTTATTGCATGTTTTTGTTTAATTAATAACGGTTCAATTTTAATAAAATATGTGCCACCCCAACAAGAAATTCCATACTGCAATTTTTATTTGATTAACCTATTATAAACTAGTTTTAATATTGAAAGATTACAATATAGGCTAAGATGATAAAGTTGTCTTACAATCCTGTTCATATATTTTTTCAAGTAAAAAGTATGTACTGTCCAACTAAAATTTTGATCAAATATAACGCCTAGATATTTGAAATTATCAATACATTCAATTTTAAAACAATAATGACTGCAAATGTTGGAATTATTTCTTGGTAATCGTAATCAATTATTTCTTGATAATCAATGTAGACACAAATATTTCAACGATCAAAATTTATTTCAATGAAATTCGTCCTAAATTCAATAAAATAATTTGTTTTCCAGTTATGCATACATTGGCTCAGTATTTCGATGCCTTATAGTAAAAGTTGCCATGAGTTGAGACGTCTTAAAAGTATCAAGACATATTTGCATGTTTGTAATCACACTACAACCGGTCATAGCGAGAAGTTTTCTTAAGAAAAAACGCTGAACAATATATTCAATGAAATGTTTACGCAGTTTAAAATATTTTCCCATCACTTTTCAAGAGATCATCAAATGATACCTTACTATTGAAGTCATTCTTCTAAAGTTTTTATTAGAGCACAACCCATTCGTTTAGGTTAAAATTACTGGCACTTTTGCTTAAATGATGGATATCTGTTTGTTTGAATTAGATAATTTCATATGGTAGAACAAGTAGTGAGAACTTCTCCGAATTTGGCTTTAGTGAAAATGTTGCACTGAGATTAATTTCAAAAATCGATATACTAAGCCAGCACACATCACTTTCGACAATTTTTCTTACATTCCACAGACTACTGTATCATCTTCCAGGAGATTTTGATCAGACTTGCAATTATAGCGAAGACGAAAAAAGTGGATCTCGCAATATACAGCCTAAATGGCTCGGCCGATTTTCTTTGAACTTGGTAGATACCTAGCATTTTTAAATTTTTCCCCCAAACTTTTTTTTCTATAAGACCATTTTTCTCTCAGAGCCATTTTTTGTTTTTGATTTTCTTAAAAATCGTTCAACCGATTTAAACCATTTTTTTATCCTAAGGCTCCGCAAAAGTTTTGATATATTTAATTAAAAAAAAAAATTGGATTTATAAAAAATCAACTATTTTTTAAAACCCAATAGCTATTTCGAAAACTCCATGCTCGATTTTCTTAAAACTTGCAAAAATAAGGGCTCTTAGCACAATTAGCAAGATGTTAGAACAAAATTTTATTTTATGTTAAAATACAAGTATTAAATCATTGATTTTCGTAAAATTATATTTTTCTCGGAAACGGCATTTAAAATTTTGATAAAATTTTTTTCTTTCAGTTAATTTTTATGATTTATATTTCAATAATTTTGAAATATAGTTATACTCCATAGAACCATTTTTTCGAATTTGGAATTTTTCATTATCAACATAACGGATTTTAATGAAATTGCTTAGATATACATTTTTTTTTATTTTAAAAAATTTTAAATTAATATATCGGGTCAGAACTTTTGTTTGAAATTTAATTTTTATTCAAACAGTAATACAAATTTAAATTTGGCGTTGTTTTATGGTTTTTTTGAAACTGCTATAAGGATTAATAATCTTTCATAAACTAATGAGAAATCACATAGCATCCTAGTTTTAGCTCCACCTAGTAAAAGAGTGGTTTTAGTTAATTAAAAAATGTTTTGTTTAGTAACGTGTCGTGTATTTTATTTCTTTTTTATCCTTGAAAATTGCTTAAAAGTTGCTTCACAAAAAAATAATATTTAAAATTATTTAAAAAGTAAAAAAGAAATAAAATGCTTTTTTAATGGTTTGATTTCAACTATTGGGATCTCCCTATATTAGTATTTATAAAAAAAAATAATCAATCAAATCAAAATAGGAAGGTAAAAGGCTACATACTAGGGTATGTCACTTTTGTATGGTCGCAAAAAAGTACTCTTATTTTTAAATGTAATAGTGCTCAAAAGTTGTATTAGGGTCTGAGGTTTAAGAACATGTACAACAAAAATAAGATGTCGTTCGTCTTTGGCTCGCTCAAATCGGTTGAAGTTGAAAAAAAAAATTAATTTATACTAAATTTTTTTTTACGTATACTAAAAAAAAAACTAAACAAAATACAGAAAGAATTTTTGTCCGTACCGTTGATTTTTAAGAATTTTTTTTGTAAAAAAAAAAAGATTTTAGATAAAAAAATGATTTTTCTTCCTTCTTTTATTATTTCATAGCTTCTTTATCAAGTGTTCAATTTAAACAAATATAAGCTTAAAAGTGTTTCCTTGCAATTATCTTTGACTTGAAAGCCTAAAAATATTTTATATAATTTTTTTGTATCCACGCGATGCAATTTAAACTAACACATATTTCAAAAATCTCGAAAAATCAATTTTTTTTAGATTTCATCCTATTTTTGAGCGAGCCAAAGATATTAATTAAAATGAAAATTGTAAACGCAGGATTTAATTTTGATAAGCAATGCAACTTTTAAAAGCTTTTACATTTGAAAATACCATAGTTGAGCACTTTGACACACCCTACTACATACTCAATTACTTATTCTATCTTCCTTAGATTATAACAAAATAAATAACTAAAATATTTTTCGAAAATAGTTATTCCGTCTGGAAATATTTTCTTCTTATAGGTGGAATTCTTCAAAAGATGTTTAATAATATTGGGTACCAAGAAGTGTGAGAATCTTACCTCACCAAAACCACCGGGGTCAGAAATAATCTATGAATGACCGAAAAATAATTTTACTTTTTCAAATTAAAATCACATTGGAGGAACCTTAAACTTTTAATACTTTCCCATAGCTTTTATAATCATCAACTCCCTATTCTTGGTTCTTCTAAGTCTTCAAAAATTATCTTGCACGATAAAGATGGTTTTCATTGTTGAGTTGGAAGGGTTTCGAAATCGCTGATTGTGTGGTATGGCGGGTTTTTTAAACTACTTGTGTGAATATTTCTATTTTCAGGTCATGATGTAGGTAGTTATTTAGTTATTTCGAATTTTTGAATGAAGTTATCATACTTTTTCTCTGTATAGCTAGAGAACTGAGTATCTCTAAGCGGGTTTCAGCACTTGCCTGTATGCAAATATTTTCTACTGCCAGATTTCTTTCCTATAGTAACAAGTACATTTTTCTGTACTTCAATATAATAGTTCTTTTATTTTTTGATGTGCTCTTTCTATTTCAGCCTTGCACCCAATGTATGTAGGTATGTAGAAATGGCATTCACTGACAGACTAGCCCTGTGGCCCAATTAGCGCTGAAGTGCGGCATTCGTAGTTGATTTACTAAGCACAAATATTTTAATATCATCATCAGCAATGGTCGCCATGAAACTTTTGATGTTCACTGGAATATCGCTAGCATATAAACAGAAACAGGATTGGCCCCAGTAGACTTCCTTGTTGTACACCGGGTTTCTTTAGAAATTGTGTTCGTATCGACCTCTAAATATTCGCTTCATTGCGAAGGATTTCAGGTTTTCGTTTTACTGCCTGAGAAGGTTTATATGCAGTTTGTACTAAAGTCCTAGGTGCGAAACCTTGTCAAATGCTTAAACAAGATCTAAGAATAGAGCTTAACATAAATTTTTTTCTTTAGAAACTCTTTCCAACCCATCCGTAATTCGATACATTTGGTCTATCATGGAATCTATATTCTTATTTCAAATTGATGGTTCAGACTTAGTCTTCTTTAATCTTTAATTTTCTTTAATCTTTTCAAGAGCAATTTTTCGAAAATGTTTGCCATATATAGTATCAGCGATATAGAAATGTAAGATGTTAATTTTTTGATGGATTACTTTGCTCATTATAACAATAACTCCTGCAATGGGTATACTGTTATATTTTGGAATTTTCCCTCTAGAAAATCTTTTTTATCGGAATGCTAAGTTTGATAAAGATATCGATTGATTTATTCAGGAATCAAAGAATCGAAATCAAATAGGCGGGTACGATTCGAAGTCTTTGAGCAAATGTTTGTCACAATATAAAATCTAGAGTTCTTCTAGCTCTCTCCAAATATACACACAATGTACTTTCAAAACATAATTTTTTTAAGTATTAACTAGCTGAGTTGCTTTGGGATTGCTGCTACTGCTTTTAAAATTACATTTCATATTTTAAATACATATTCCTTCTGCATAATAAGTGTTCTCGAATGTTCATAAGAGCATTAAATTGGGTCCTACATCTTTCGTGGATTATTTCATAAGAAAATATTCAGTTACATATTTTGATAAAATAATCTTTCTAGCGTTAACAATATTTTCTTCCTTTATATTTAAAGAGCAAACAAAACATACAAGGAGTCCCTGTGAAATGGGAAATATGTACAAGTAAATTTATTGCCAGCGCAGCGCTCAGAACCTCTCATCCGTAAACACTGTGATGACTATATTTTCTCCATGGCATAACAGCAAAATTCCTGCATGGTTAAGCATAAAAGCAGAAAACTACCACAGCCACCATCATCACAACCACAACCACAGTCAAGACCTTGTGTTCCTCCAACTCCACCTCCACCACCAACACTAACATTCCTCTCCCACTCTCATAACCTCACAACCCTTACAGTTTACATTTAATTTAGTGAAAAATAAACGTCAGGAATTTCTTTTTTTTTTTTTTTTGTCCTCCAACTCTTAAGTGAATCCATTGTCACTTCATAACGAGCTCAAGCACCGAAACCGAGCTATACAAGAAAATAACGTTTTCGGAGAAGACCAACAACGAAAGAGTAGAAAATTAGTTTTTTTTTTGTCGAGGCAGATTATGGATAAATTATTGTTGGAGCCAGGACTATGGCATTATAGTTACACAAATTTTCCAGCAAAAACGATAAAAACAAGAAAAGGCAGAAGGCTGAGTTGTTGATTCTTAGTGTACTTTGTTAAGTAAATAGTTGCTCCTTCTTATTTCTAGTAACCTCAAGGTGACAGATATAATTACTGCTGAAAGTTCAGCTTTTTAAGTTAAACAAAAGAGATTCAGCGCGTTTCTTAAAATTTCATTATATTGTATAGTGTTTTACTTTGAAATTAATGATGAAGGAATTCACGGAGTAATGATTTTTTCAAAGCAATTAGATTTCCTTAGAAGGTTTTTATATTGGACGGTGTGTCTTCTTAAAAACTCTTAATACCTATCTGAAGACACACTTCCTGACATTATTTAAAGTATTTATTAAATTTATATAACATCTTACTAATGTGGGTCAACTTTAAGACAATCGATTCCAGTATCTTCAGTCTAGACAACTCCCAGACAACAATGACAAATATTTTTTATTGTTTGAAGCTTAAGGGTTGTTGAAAGTCAAACAAGATGTATATGTGTAAGGAACAAAATTGTTTCACTAAAATTGAATGATTATTTTATAGCTAATGGCGCGTTCGGGATACGGGGAAAAGTGGTATACGATCTCAACCATTCCCTTGTGTGAGCTGTCGATTTACAATTTTTGGTCGAAACACGATGATACCTTATGGCGTCCAGCTTTCGCTGGTGGATGGTGTTTTGATGACATCTACCAAATGTAGTGTACATTATCCAGTTACAAATCTAAATTACCAAGCAAGTAACACGAAGAAACCACACATCTATGTAAATGATAAAACTTCCACCAATTGTATAGGTACTATTGGCTGAAGTTATAAATATTTTATTCAAGTTGTTCTTGTTATATTCAAAAACCTTAATATTCATATAGTAAAAGAAAAAACAGAATACAATGCAAATATGAATTTATGCAAGAACAAAAATTATAAGTCCTTGTAGTGGTTTCTTAAAAAAAAGCTTTTAAATACAAAATGTTTAAAAGATTTTTAAGAAAAAAATTTTGTATGCCAACTTTAAGTTTTTATTACTTTACAAATGAAAATTAAATTTCCAAAAAAATATTGAGCTGTTTTTTAAATATCGAATTTTCCAAAAAAAATGATTTTTTTTTTTCAAAAATTCAAAAAATATTTTTTTTTAAAGTTTTGAAATGTAATAGTTTTTAGACTTTTTAGAAGCATCTCTACAAAAAATTTCATTAAAATCCGTCATGTTGATAATGAGTAATTAAAAATTTGAAAAAAATGGTTCTATGGCATGAACAAGCAGTAATATCTTAATTTAAATTTTTTTATAATATTAATGATCGTTAAAATTAATTGAAACAAAACAATTTTTATCAAAATTCTAGGTGCCGTTTTCGAGAAAAATACGATTTTTGAAAACCATATTTTAACATTTGTATGGTGGGTACCTTTATTTTTAGGTAAAATAAAACTTTTTTTCACACATCTTTTATTTTTTTAATTAAAAAAAATCTAGCATGGGGTTTTCGAAATATTGAGTTTTGAAAAAAATTAATTTTTTTTTTAAATTCAAACAAATTTTTTTTGAAAATTTGAATATACAATTCTATTTAAGTTTTTGGGGAGCTTAAGCAAAAAAAATTATCAAAATCAGTTGTACCGTTTTTGAGAAAATCAAAAACAAAAAAAAATTGTTCTTTGGGGGGTACCCTCAATAACCATCTTCGGAAAATTTTTTCCCACTAGGACCTAACTTTAACTAAATGAAATTTTTTTGTGTCTTTTTTTTTTAAATCTGTCGAACAGTTTTTGAGAAAAAAAATATTTACAAAATCTCGAAAAAAAAAATTCGTATGGCAGGTACCGTTATTTTTAGTCTTAAAATTTTTTTTTTAAAGCGTGTGGGGGACAAAATTAAAAATGATATCTACCAAGTTTAAAGAAAATCGGCCGAGCCATTTAGGCTGCATTCGTACCGACAGACAGATAGATAGACAGAATTGCGAGACCCATTTCGCTATCATCGTACTGTCAACTTTGATTTTTCGATTTTTTTTACGAATGCATAACTTGCCTTATGGTACCTAAAAGTCGCAAGTAAAATAGGAAAATAAATTTCGAGCGAAAATTTAAAAATTTTATCTAAAAAGATTAAAGAAAATCAGCCAAGCCATATAGGCGTAAGTGGAACACAGACAGAGACAGATAGGTTGAAAGAACCACTGTTTTCGTCTTGTCAAATCTGGTTAAAATCTCAAGTTGGATTATTTTTATAAGTGCATTACTTGCATAGTATAAATAACTAAAAAATGTTTTTTTATTTAAAAAAGCGGTACCAACCATAGAAATTTAAAACAATTTTTTTCTATAAAAACTTATTTTCCTCAAAAACGGTGCTTTGAATTCTGACAACATTTATTCAGAGTCGCTTAGTTTTAACGATCTATAATTTGGTAAAAAATATTTTGAAAATAACTGCTAATATTTATCCTACAAACACTTTTTTGAATTTTTGACTTTTCTTTAGTTTAACCTTTGGCATAATGGTAAGTGCATTAGACTGTCATGCAGAGAGTTTTCGGTTCAATTCTCAGCAGGGGTGTACGCTCTCTTGTGAGGAATTGACAAAATCTCCAAGAGTATCTCTTATCATAAAAAGTGCTACCATTCGGTAACGGCAGAAAATTGTAGGTCTCCTCCATTTCTGGTAACACTCACCCAGGAATTGTTGAAAGTTGTAAGTCACTAGGTCCTAGTATTCTTTGAGCTTTTGCACCTCTAAATCCTATCAAAGTTTAAGAATCATTGCATATCAACTTTTAAAAAAATTGTTTTCGAAAAAAAAATTAAATTACATTTTTTTTTTGAAAATTTGATATCTCAAAAATGGGTCAATGATTTGTTTTTTTTTTTTGAAACTTATCTTATTTTTGAAAAAAAAAGGATATAGAACGACTTAATATTTTTGTTCTTGGATAAATTCTTCTTTACTTAAAAACATGTAATTTTCTTTTAGTTCCAACTACAACAGAGGTTGCTTAAAAAAATTATAAAAGATTTTCAAGCTTCTAAAAATTTTTAAAAATCTAATTCTGATGAACTTACGAACAAGTTTGTGCGACCCAGCTAGAATCATATTTTTTTCCATATAAGATTTTTTACATAATTTTCTGGTTTGTGTCTGAAGTACCTCAAGGTAGCCGTTTAGGACATCTTATTTTTGCTTCGATGAAAGATTTTATCTTGTACTTTTTAAAGTTGTATACATTTCAGATCAAAGAAAAGTGGTCTCAGTACTTTTTTGCATTAAATCAGGGTTAGCACTTACAAAAAAAAAATTCATACTGATCTAGTTGAAGAAAAAGTTCAGGTCAAAAAATGTGTGTATAGTCCTTCTTGAAATATTCTCTCTATCAGCTTTGCAAGCATTAACATTAAGTTTCTTAACTATTTTAAGGAATTGAATGAACAAGCAAAACAAATGTCGGAAAACCAACCAAATGGCTTGTTAACTTTGATATTCAACTTAAATATATATTTAACCATTCATAGAATTTACATTGAAAATTATACAACTTCCCAATCCTCAAACGCAGTCCTGGTAAATCTTGTTAGAAACTTGACAACTTAAGAATTGTATTGAAGTAGCTTTTGTGTCCTTATGAGTGTGCAGAATGTAGGTGCATCTTTTACATCCTGGAAAAGAGGATAGACTTTCATTGCAACATACCAACAAGTTAAGCCTGTGTATTTTGGATTTGACATTTGAATGCAGATTACATAAGGGATCTAACTGTACATAACGTACACACTCGTTTATGATTCACAATGCCCAATTTAAAGGAAGTCTTCTTGAAGGGAACGTGTTTTGACTTTCACTAGATCTTGTATGGAAATAATGCAATTATTTTGGTTAGCATTGTTACCTAATGCTCCTTGGTCTCTGGTTGCATTTGACTTTATGTTATTTAATTGAATGACAGAAAGGAGTTAGTTCCATGTAATAAGTAACAAAATTATTAATTCTTCTGAACAGAAAACTTGGAAAGGATTTTGGTTCAGTTATGGAGTTGCGTTTTAATTTAAGTTTGACGAAACTCTTTTGTTCGAAACGATTTGTATAAAATTCAATTAATTTGTGAACAATTGAATGCACTCATAACTAAGCAAATATTCATTTTTCAGCGCCAACAAATATTAGTTTATGCGAGTATTATGCAAGCAATTGATTGAGTGGGGGTATTTCAGATTCTTGGAATAGTTTAGCAATGATTATTTTTCGAAGGTTACACTCACAAATAAAGTTTCTTTCTTCTAGGGCACTACGCGAAAGTAGAATGATTTACCAGGATTTATTTGTTCGCTCTCATTGTGTTATTAAATTTTTCATTTTACTATTAAACACTAATTTTCATATTGTTTATATCGAGAAATAGGCGAACAGATCACACGAATTTTGTTTTAGTGTATCGAAGGCTTTAAAATACTCGTAGCTAGCTAATTTTTCAAAGTGTAAGGTAAAAAATTAGTGTGTTCATGTATTCTTCGTTCATTAAAAAGTTATTTGTACAATCCTGGAATGCAATTTTATTAGAAAAATTTTATAGTTCTTGTTTCCAATATAACGTCCAAATTATACAATTTAAGACAAATATCTCCATATCTAGTCCCCAGCAACTGTTTTAAATCAAATCACTGATAAATTCAGATATGCTGGCTTTCTGTTGCAAGTAAGCCGAAAGTTTCTGGTACGAGCATACTCCTTCTTCTCAAAAAGGCAGTAAAAACAACATTTTTGACTATCGACCCATTACCAAACTTATTTGTAAACTCTTTCTAAACTTTTTGAAAACATATTTCATATTCCATATTTCATGATTAATTTTTTATTGAAGCGATTGAAATAATATTTAAATTGATTGCAATACTTTAAAAAAGCCACTTGGTTATTCGTATTCATAAAAAATAAAATGCACGACTGGATAGCACGAATTTGCTCTTATGTAAAAGTACTTTGGGATTAAAAATACATTTTATAAAAATGTAAAACATGAATTTAATGAGATAAAAATGTTCAAATGCATGGAATTGCCGTCCGATTTCCGGAAAAGTAGAATTTATTCAAATAAAGTTTAAAAATCGTTTTATTAAAATAATTTGTATGTAACAGAAAAAAATTTGGGATGCCAATTTTTAAGTGCCTATATTAATATAGATTTTAGGAAATAATTTAAAAAAATAATCGTTCACATGTTTTCAAGATATTAATTTTTCAAAAAATTAATTGGAGTTTTTTTTTTCAAAAAACAAAAAAAAAATATTTTTTCGAATATTTTTATATACAATATTATTTTAAACTTAAGGGGGCTCCTGGTGAAGATTTTTGGTTAAAGTCGTTAGAGCCGTTTATGAGAAAGTCGAAAATTAAAAAAACGGTTCTATGACAGGTACCATTAATAACATTTTGCCCCAAAAATTTTTTTTACCAAAATGTAGTTCAACTTTCTGTCTTGCTTATTTATTCAGCTTAATGTACTCGTGGAATGCCTGTCACACGATTATTCCTTGAAACCAGCTTTTGTTGTTTTTCCGAGTTACTTAAAGAGTAGGATCTTGGCTGATGGCTTAGGCTTGTACTATTTTCTGCAAGAGTCTTGGAGTCACATCCGAAAATAAGCAGTGAAGTGAAGAGGAAACGTTTTAAATTTACCGAGGCAGTTTCTTAACTGTGAATCAATTTTTTTCCCAATACCCTAGGATTTCTAAAATGACGATTCATAACCATTAAACTGACTGAGTTAATTTGAAAGACGTTGTTTATCTTAGAAGACATAAAAAAACATGTCATTTCAATAGTTTTTGCAACAGTGCTTGATATCCCAGAACATAATTCTTTTTAACTGACAAACTTTGATTTTTCTTATTTGTTCATATCGTTTTCTACAGCCAACGACTCCAAATCTCTTCATAAATTGTCTGGAATACCTCACGGTAGCCATTTAGGACATCTTATTTTTCTTTGACGATAAATGATATTGTAATGATCTGACTTCAAGGATATTTGGAAATATATTATATTGACAACATGTGGTTCTCGACACAAATTTTATTTTCGGAAATATGCTTTTGGTGCAAACCTAAATAATTTTTGTGCCTGGTGTTGAAATTATTTGCTCGAGCTCAACATAAATAAATTGCAAGTCATACCTTTCTATCGAAATCGGGCTATCCTATCACAATCCTCTATAAATGTTAAACCTTTTCTGATTGTAAACTCCCTTGATGATCTGGCAGTGATTTGTTACACTCAAAAAAAATTTTACACCCACTTCAAAAAAACCAACTTAGCTTTTGACTTTATAAAAAGCCTTAAAATATTTTCTTAAGACAATTCATAGAATATGTCTTCCAGTTCTGTTCACATTGAACGAATTGAAGCCATAAATTGCAGATTTTTACGTTTCACTTTGCCCGGTCTTGGCTAGAACGATCGGTTTATCTTACATTCTTGGTGAAAACCGACTTTAAATTGTAAACTTTCAATATGCGCAGTAATATTCCCGACATAATTTTTGTTCTACAGTTATAAAATATTTCCCTTATCTGCTCTAGAAGATATCTTGGGCTTCGAACTCTTCTCTGTGAAGATGAGTTTTTTCATCCTTATTTCATAAGACCGTACAGACAATAGTCTAATCGAACCTTAATCCTTACTTACTTACTCATCCGGCTCCCGATCCATGGAGGGTCTCTGCCGGAGATAATGCAGTCTGCCATCGGTTGCAATCCCTCGCGAGCTCCCTCCAGTCATCGAGACAAAGCGCTCTTGCATCTGTAACCACCAGGTCACTGTAGCGGAGGTTCGGTCTTCCTCGTCGTCTCGAACCTGGGGGCTGGGATTCAAAGATTTTCTGGGCTGGAGCGTTGTTGTTCATTCGCTCGATGTGACCGAGCCAGTGTAGTTGACGTGTTTTGGATTTTTGGACTACATCCACCCACATCTTGGTACAGCTCATATAATTCACGATTGAATCTTCTCCTCCATTCGCCCTCTTCGCATATAGGACCAAATATTCGCCGAACCTTAATCCAACAACTTTAATATCAACAACTTCAACACAAGTAAGCCCGCTTTAAAACCAGCTATTTTAAGCCGACAATACTAAGAGTAGTTTCCAATGTTTATATCAAACTCAAGACTCATGCGCACATTTCCGTTCACCTTATAGTTTAGTTCAAATTTACTAAATTCTATGCATAATTTTAACTTTTACTTGAATTGAGCCTTTGATAGAATAAATCCATCCAACCTTCCGTTAGGGTGGATATAACTTTTACGAATTTTTCATTATCGCAATGACAGTTTGAATTGATTTGATTTTAAAAATATGTTACATTCAATTCAGTGTTTGCATTCAATTATCCTTTAACTACAGGTATCCACATTTAATCAATGTACCACCATCCAATCTTCTCTAATCCTTAAAAAAAACTATTTTTTTGCTTTCGCTGTCTTCTACAAAATCCATTTTCAAAACATCAATAGCTATTCCAGCACCACACAACATAATTAAATAAAATCCAAAAAGAGCACTGCTTGTCAATATACCACCATCACAGGCACTCTGGCAATTTTACAAATTCAAATAAAATAACTCCGGTTGCACTCTAAAATTCGCACTAGATTCAGCTATTCAGCTAGATCGCACTATTCCAGGTGACTGAATTCTATAACCTTTCACTGAGCATATCCGCTGTCGTTACCTAAAATCCTTGTTATTCTAACACCCGTAGTCAAAAAGAAGAAATGAAAATAACAAAAACAGAAACTGTCATTTCCAACTGGAATCTGTGTTCATCATTGAGGTTCTGCTATGAAGGTTTACTTCATGCCACCTCCAATGAAATGTGACAGAAACACGTTCCCGAGAAATAAAATCTGTGTGTTTTTTTTTTTTTTTGCTGTTGCGTTTTGTTCTGCTGCTGCTCCGTTTTTTATCTTTCAACATAATTAAATTCACTAATCTGAAGCTGATAGGAATTTCATTTTAAAATAATGGAATCTCCACTTGCTGTGCTTTTTTCTGTTTTGTTAAACGCCGACAAATAAGAGGAATTTCAACAAAGCCAAATACCTTTTTCATTTAAAAAACAATTTCAGAAACAGGAAACTATTTTGAAATAATCAAATAAATGGAAGAATTTGCAGAATTTTGTCAACAAGTATTTTCACATCCAAGCCGACCCTGATAAGGTTTTTTGCTAATTTCTTTCTCTTGCTATACATCCTATACAAATATAGCCCCATAATACAGTTTTTACTTTTGAAAGCCTCTTTTAACCTCTTTTTAACCTCCTTTTAACACAAATTAATTAAAAATTTAACAAACGTCGATTGAATATTAAGCTCCCTACGATTACAAGATCTTATAAATTATCAGATCTTCAATGTTCGACAATTTTTTTTTTTTTTTTTTTTATAATCTACCCGCGCTCAAGGGATTATGAAAACCCTTTAAATGTTTCAACACAGCGCGGGCGTGAAGTTCATGAAGAGAAAGAAGGATAGGAAAGATGTGTGGCACGATGTTCTGAGACTGAAGGTGGTGGTTGTCTCAGATATTTTTATCTCCAGGGTGGCGGCTGAGCTAAAGCGGAGAAATACCGTGTCTTATTTCTATGTCTTTATAATTCACATTATTTTATTCGTGTTCATCCTTGTTGGGCATACTAGTTTAACTCAATTACATGTTGTTAGTGTTATGCCTGAACAACATGTAATGAATAAACCAGCAACCCATTGATGACAATTTTTAGAAGGTTTTAATGGAATTAAAACGACAGAGACAACGGCAGGGATCGAACCTGTGATCATGAGGTTGACAGGCGAGCACACAACCATCGTGCCACGGCCACCCCTGACTTTTCCAATTAAAAATTGCCAGTCCACATAATTGACAGATTTTTCACAAATTATGACATTTTCATTGTCAGGTGGTTAGAATTACTATTACTTTTCTGACAGCGATGTCAGGTTGACAATAAATTATCAGCTAACTCAGTTGGCGGATGTTTTTTTCAGAATTGGTCGATCTGTTGGCAATGGACTGTTTCTTCTATAAGTTCAGTTGTCAGGAAGGCACCAATGACAACAGTTTTCTTGATCAACTGTCTGGCTCATTTCTTGGGTTTAAAAGATTTTCCATCCCCGTTTGGGTTTACCTTCGGGTTCACTCAACTCCGTTGTTCTGTTTTGGGTGTATGGGCATATTTAGTCGTCAGGCAGGTGCCTTTGTCAGTAACTATCTAAGACAAAAGTACTTGAGGGGGTTGCCCTGGCGCGATGGTTGTGTACTCGCCTGTCAACCTCATGTTCACAGGTTCGATCCCTGCTGTGGTCTATTTCGTCTTAATTCCATTAAAACCTTCTAAAAAAATTGTCATCAGTGGGTTGCTGTTTTACTCATTACATGTTGTTCAGGAATAACACTAACAACATGTGATTGAGTTAAAACTAGTATGCCCAACAAATAGGAATACCAATAAAATAATGCGAATTTTAAAGGACATAAAAATAAGACACGGCATTTCTTGGCATTAGTTCAGCCGCCATTCCTGGAGATATAAATCTAAGACAACCACCTTCAGTGTCAGAACATCGTGCCACACATCTTTCCTATCCTTCTTTCTCTTCCTTAACTTCACGCCCGCGCTGTGTTGAAACATTTAAAGGGTAATCATAATCCCTAAGCGCGTGTAGATTATAAAAAAAAAAGATTGTGGTTAAGAATACTGTTGAATACTGACGAATGATTATGAGTTTTCTGAGCTTAAAGCGGGACATAGCCTTCAATTAAATTTTTTCGGACTAATGTCCACCTTAGTCGAGACATTAGTCCAAGATTCAATTTATATTATTTTATGTCCCACCTAATTGAGACATGAGACTCAAAAATTCTTGGGAGCAGGGTTGCAAAAGCTAAAGTAACTTTTTAGCTTAAGCTTGGCTTTAATTCACAAGCTAGTGGGTGACTTATGAATTAAGAAAAATGTAATTCAGCAGCTATAGTTACTGACTTATAAATTAAAAAAAAAATTAATTGATAAGTCAGTTGGTGACTTGTGAAAAAAATTTAAATCATAAGCTTCTTAGTGACTTATGAATTAAAAAAAAAATAATTCACAACCTACCAAGTGACTTATGAATTAAAAAAAATTTAAGTCATGAGCAAGTGAGTGACTTAAGAATTAAAGAAAAATTCATTCAAAAGTTACCTAGTGACTTATGAATTAAACAAAATTTTATTCATAAGCTAATGGATTAAAAAATTATTATTTGGAAAATTTATAAGCTTGCATGATAATTTTATGATACACAAAAGCTTGAAATCTACCTTCGTTAATAATTAAATAATTATGTAGTCAAAACAAACTTCCTGTTTCGGAGTTATGTCCCCTTCTCCTAAGATGATTATCCAATACCTGACAGTTGCATAACGTCAGTCGCCCTCGGATAATGACCTTACAACGGAATTTCTGACAATATTCTAAAACAAAACTGTAAGTTCACTCAGTTGTCAGACAATTGGGACTATATTTTTATTGAAATCTCTGATAATATTGTTAAATCTGATAGCAGTTTTTACTAAGCATTGTTTGAAGTTCTTCTGTACTAATTTTTCAGCTGTTGTGCTCAGTCTGTTTCACCAAATTTTTATTTTCTGCAGCTAGAGTAGTGTATAATTTCGGTCTTTTCACAATGTCAGATACAATTTTTGAAAAACTACTTAAAGAGGACCAGACGGCAAAGCAGTCTTCCCGCAATTAAAAAATTCAAGAGTTCAATAGTTCCGTTTAGACTACCTGTTATGGAAGGTGATTTTTTAAGCTAATTTGACTTATGGGAAATTTTTGCCAATTTCGGATCATCTCTTTTCCTTCCATACAACACATTTTCCAGTGTTGCACAAGGCAGCAACAAAATTATGATTTTTTTAAATCGTTAAAAAATCTAAAGTTTTGTTTTTCAGAGCTTTGAAATTTATATCTGGTAGATACCATCCCCATCGCTCATACACTGAAGAAGTCGATTTCGAATATTTGAAATAACCATTACCAACTTAGCCAGTAAATAGGGCAAGCTCGCTGGTAAATCAAAAAAATCCTCCTTGTTGAGATGGAAATAATCCCTTAAAACAGAAATCGATATCTTTGTAGTGTGAGCTGTTGTTTGTTCTGTTGTATCCAAATGTTCTCATAGTTCAATTCATCAAGTTGTGAAAAGAAAACTGTTTCTTCTAACATGCTCACAAAGAGTTCTGAATTTACTTGGGACCAACAATTCTACCTGACGAAAATACAAGCCACATTATCATTTAAGGTGAATGAAAATACTTTGATGGAATATTGGTAGATTGGTGTTAGCCCATTAGAGCATGTTCAGAAAGTTGACGCTTTCACTCAAGTGAAATTAGGCTTCACTGAAAATAAAGTCACATTCGGAAATGTGCGGCACATTCACCAACTTGTAGGTATGGAAATCAGGTGATCGTCAAGAATTCACCTTCTTGATCTATTCGAAAATCCTAGACAGATGAATATTTGCGCGCAGAATGTCGTGAGTATTGCAAGATTGAAGCTCTAACAGTTCTTCGTCTTGCCTGACTGGCAAGTTTTTCTTAACGTATTGACCTTAGATAAAATTGTTTTCAGATACGGAACGTCATGACCTACGTTGAAGCAATTTCTGAGGGTGCGCTGAGTTGAAATCACGGAAAATTCATTAGAAAAGTAGAACACGACGCCAAACGCTTTTCACTCCAGTCTCATTACGAACTATACGTATTAAGATCAGGAAGATGGCTTCGCGCACGAACCAGAAAAACCTTTTAAAACTCAATTTTAGCAAGTTCCAAATTTAGGGAGTGACATTGTAACCCTCTTCTCTATACGTGTTATCGGAGCGAATGGAGTTATTCTAAAATGTTCTGCCTCAATGTAATGTATGTCCAATCCAGCGCCATTTCTGTAGTATGATATCAAGATCCACCTTCTGCTAATTAGTCCTTTTCCACAATTCGACTTTCATACTTTGACACTTATGACCAATAAATTTTGAGAATATAGCATAGATTTCGAGTAACAGTATCTGGTAGGAATGTCGGTGGAACATTTCCATGTTTCATAGGCGTACACAGCATAGATTTAACGTTGGACTTCAAGAGTTTCAACTTGGTGCGTAGCGTGTTTAAACTGAAATTCCCTATTCACGAAAAAATTGGTAATACACTACGAGCTTTATTAATATTGTTGAGAATATCCAACTCAATTCCACTATCAGGTGCTACGATATTGCCTAGATAGTTAATTGCATGACCTTCTCAATATTCTTCTGTCTCTCTGCCGTTATATTACGCATTACGCGAGGTCTGATTTTTTCCGTTAATCCCTAAGCCAACTAGCCTGCGTTCCCTTGAAGGAATTTACACATGCCTTAATGAATATTTTGCTTCACATTGGGGTCCACTGGATGTCATGTCCCTCTTTCACGCCAGTCAGAACCAGCGTTACCACTTCCGGAAAAAAAGTCGAATTAGATTTTAAAATGACTTCTTACTTGCTTTTTGAAAAATTAGAACTCGAGATTTTCACCAATTAACATTATGTCACGAAAAAGTAGAGATTCTGTCTGTCTGCAGGTCTGTACCTTAACCTGCAGCTTAAATGAGAAATTGAAATGTTTTTTTTTTTTTTAGCTCGGTTCCTTCCATACAGCCATTATGAAATATCACATTTATTTCGAAGACGGCTCTAATGGTTTTTATAAAAAAAAATATGTTCAGACCATAGCAATAATGCAGTCCACATTTTGGTACAAAAATGTTACTAACGGTATCTACTTGTCATAGATCCTTTTTTTGATTTTCTACTTTCTCATTTCTGACTCTACCGATTACGTTCAAAATTTTCATAGAGGAGCTTCTTGGATTTTGAAATAATATTGTATACAAAACATTTTTTCCTTATATAATTAAATATTTAAAATTGTCAATACATTTCTTTTAATTTTAAAGAAAGTTGTATATGTAGAAATAAAGAATTAATTTATTAATAAAGCGAAATTTTCATAAGATTCGTGTTTCTATGCTTTTAAAATTACGCATTTATGTATTTTTATTGTGTTGACATTTTGCTACATACTACCTAGAGTGTAATAGAGAAAAGGAAGTAGATTTGGTCCTTTTTTGTAGAATTGAAGTAGATTGAAACACAGATTTTTAAAATGAAGTAGATTTCAGCATTTTGCTGATGGTGCGAAGTAGGAAGTAGATTTTAAGATATTTTGAAAAAAAAGAAGTAGATCTACTTCAATTGAAGTAAAGTGGTACCACTGGTCAGAACATCATTAATAGTAAAAACAAAATTGGTGATAACACTTCTCTTTGTCTCACTTCTTGACTCACCTTAAATAATGAACCGGAAAACTGTTCATTATGGAAGAACCAACACACCTTTCAATGTAAGAGTATTGATTACTAACAGCGACTACTTCTCAGGGAAGGCTCCCATGATAAGCGGTCACGAGATGCATTCGTTCTTAACTTTGTAAAATGATTTTTAAAACTCCGCAAACATACATCACAGGGATGACTAGTACTAAGGTAAAGGTAATTGTTGAAGAAATATTAGTTAATGTTATCGACAAAAGATTGACCTCTCTGAAATCCAGCTTTAGCGTCTCTTTAATGATGCCTTTATCCATTTCCTTATCTGCTCGAAAGCTAGAGTTGCAAACAAATACACTATTTTCTATGGGCTTTGGGATAAGTCTTATGTTCTCCCAAATATTCTGAACTGAAAACTGAATCAAGATCTACTTTCAAAAACTCCGGTTGAATGGCATCAAGTACTGCTGCTTAATTTGTCTTTAAGAGAAAAATTACATGCTTCACATTGCGCATGTCAGGCATATACGGATCTCCGTTCGCATTCTAGTCACCGTTGCGTATTCTCCAGAAATGCTCCATCCATCTTCCTAGCTGGTCTTCTTGTCCAAAAACATTCCAGCTTGTACTGGTACGTGATACAACAATATTCTAAGTGATTCTTTTAAACTCCCTTGCATCCCTTCTTTCTTTTCAAAAAGATTGTTTAACATTACCCTTTTTTGGGTTACACTACTTTATGAGTTGCTCTGTTTTCGTTCTGAAGAACTGATTTAAGTTAGGCAATATTTTCGGTAATCTGTAGTCATTACATATTTCATTATAGCCTTCCATATTTATATGTAATAAATATATATAATTAGTATTCCATACACGTTTGGGCATGGGAGGCGCACTGAATTCATTATCTATTTAACGGCATTACAAAAACATGATATCGAGTTTCATTCTAAACTCAATAATGTAACCAGTACGTGGACAACTGTAGTCAGTACATTACAGCAAATTTCAGTACATCAATTCAATAAAAAAAGTGTCTGTACTGAGCACATAAACTTTTCCCTCGGCTTATATAATTTTTACACAAGTGTGCAATACTTATAGTCTTATCGTTTGACTATCAAGGAATCCTTAGATAGGTTTTTCTATGCTACAAGTTGGTGACTTGATGTTTCTTCAAAGCTTTCTTTTATCATATATATATCCATGGCAATAAACTTTACCACCCTTGACGGTTTCCGCCATAGTCTTACTTGAACAAATCATAAACTTATTCAATCTAAAACATCTAAAAGTCTTACCTTTGAACTTCACAGTCAAAAGCACAATAGCTATAGCGGAAATTTCTCAAATATCCGGAAAACAGTCTCAGGTACCGAGATAAAGTTTATTTTGTTCCTTTTTCTACCTCTTATTGTGGCATCATGCAGTATGACACTTGAGAAACTTTCCACCCCATCACCTCTGCTCCTGCTCAGAGTATCTACATTGTTAATTTCCTTCCGGCGGCTTTTTCTTTGCGTTTTTTCATTTTGTTTTGCATATATTTCGTCTCCTTTTGCTTTAAAAAAAAAACACCCACTTAGTATTCGGAATCAGGATACAGAATCCTTCAGAGACTCAAGACCAAAGACGTGTAGTATGTCTGGTGAACACCTACCATTTTCACGCGACAAGATAAGAGATGTCAACTCACATGGTTCACGGATACCGAGTTCTTATTTATTTTTCTCCTTCAAATATCAAAACAAAAATCGGCCTTAAAAAGATTGAAATTCAATAAACGAGTATGGATCGTTGTTCAATGAAGATTGAAATTTATATTCAAAGTTGTCTACTCTGATCTCCGCTCTACTTCAAAACAATTCCTCTCTTAATTGGATAATTAAGGAGCAGAAGGAGCTACTTCTGTTCATTTTAAATTCTTGAATAGATATAAAATTAAATTTTCCTATGCCTAGATATAAAAATGTGTCCTCGGGCAGATACCCGATTTTGTAGGAAATGTTTTAAAAATTACATTATCTAACTTTGTGACTGAAGATGTCCTTTATTTAGAATTTATTCCCCTACTTTTTTCACGTTTGACTTTGCCTGTAGCGATAATCGTTAGGTTTATCTTTCGAAAGACAAAAAGGGTTAGATACTTTTATTTTCAAAGCAGACGAGTGCTTGGAGAAATGAGTTTTGGATATAAATCTCGAGGACAGTGTAGATGAAAAAAAAAAAAACATAAAAAAGGATTGAATTCACTATGATTACGGTAATTTATTTTACACCTTTTCAACTATTTAACTGCGGGTGGTAGCCATCACCAATGAATAAATTACTATGTAACCGTCGCCGTTTATACGCGATTAATGTTAATTTTTGTTTTATTTGTAGGTTCGCGTTCGACCTCAATGATGAATAAAATTTATAAATGATATAAAAACGTAATTGCGTGGTTGTTAAATTTTAAGTGAAAGCTATAAACTCTTACTGGAAGTTTAACGAGGGATTTAAAATGTCCGATGGACGATGACAAAAAATTACCTAGGTATATAAATATTTTAATCGAGAGATGACACTTCAAAGTTGTGTCTCGATTTTTAACATGGATTATTATTATTGCGTGTAAGCCGAAAACAAACTTTTCATTTTCATAGTGAATTGTTTTCCACTTTTACGTTGATAGATGCATTTTGTGTGGTTTTATATTTTTAAAAAAATTCCACGATTTTTTTTTTGGACATATTTGTTGTCAGAATGTTTATCCAATTTTTTGACATGAGTTTTTAATTGCTGCCAGTTGTCCATTCTTCGCCACGTTTATGATTTAATATGATTAATTTATTTTTAATTCTCGTAGGTAAAACTGTTTACATAGTTAGTAAAACTTTTCATAATTAAATTTTAAATTTCAAATGATTTATTTATGCCGTTTATTTATTCGTCCATTGATTGCTTACGTTTAACCTAGAAGGCCAGCATGACTTTTTGGAACTCAAATGTTGGTGAAGTAATTCCTGGAACTCTCATTCAGTGACGCAGAATTGGTACTCATAATATTAAGCGGATTCTGGGAAAGCGAAAATCATTTTAATAACTTATATCAGTTCATCCTTTCAGCTTATAGTCCAACATTCGACAATTGGTAGTAAAAGGGGTCTGTAGGACCTGCGTGTCTTTCCGATCGGGAGTTTTCGACCCATTTGTTTGCTTAAACCTTAATAGCAACGGTTTCGTAGGGCAATTCTTCGTAGGATCTACATTTCAGAATTTAATATTGAACTATATATATATGAACTACTTAACTTCCTGTAAGCTGTTTGTATCAAAGTTACATTTTGTTCTAGTCGGTGGACAAATGTTTGTTTGTTTGTTGATGGCAGCAGATAGATGTTCATCATGTGCAAGGCCTGACGTCTCCCGATTTCTTTCTTCTTATGAATGCATGTATGAAAGAAAAGGCTTACATCAACAAAGCAAACACTGTTTCGATCCTTAAGGACAACATTAGAAATTGAATTGCTGAAATTACAACAGAAGTCTGCGAAATTCTTAGGCAACCTGTGTTTATGGAGCACACTATTTCCTCCAAACATAATGTTGAGAATAACCATTTAATCAATCAATAAAATATACATTATAAAATTGTATTTAACTTAAAGGTTATTGAAAAAATAATCGACATGGAACATAAAACGCAACATGTGCTTGATTTTGTTCTCATGTAAGACCCACAAATTTGGCATGATCTTTCATCGACCCCATTGGACTCTCTTACAGAATGTTGAGAATGACCGATTATGTCTATATCCAAAAGTTAGATAGGTTCGTTAAAAAAATGCCCAGGGTGTTAAGAGAAAAAAAAAGAATACCATGTGATTTCTTAAGCAAATACGAATTTAAGCAAGAACAAACATTATAATGTTGTTGTAGCGCATTCTTAAAAACATTTGATTTTATATCCACACATTTTAAATCATTTTTAAGAAAAAAATGTGGTATGCTAGCTTTAAGTTTTTACTACGTACGAATAAAAATTAAATTTCAAAATAAAATATTGTCTCGCTTTGAGATATCGAAATTTCATATTTTAAAATGCAATGTTTTTGAAAGACTTAAGAAGCTTCTCTATATAAAATTTCATTAAAATCCGTTATGCCGATAGTGAGAGTTCAGAATTTGAAAAAATCGTTCTATGGTACTAGGTATAGTCAGTAATATCTGAATTCAAAATTTTTATTATTGAGTTATAGATCGTAAAAATAAATCAAAAGAAAAAAATCGTATTAAAATTCTCGGCAGCGTTTTCGAGAAAAAATACGATTTTCGAAAACCATTTTTTAACATTTGTATAGAGGGTACTGTTATTTTTAGATAAAATAAATTATTTCTCACATCTTGTAGATTATACTTAGAATCTTTTATTCATCGAGTTTAACGAAATCAAACATGGAGTTTCTGATATATCTATTGAGTTTAAAAAAAAAATTAAAAATTTTATAATATTATTGCATATAATAGTATTCGAACTTTTGAAGAATTCAAGCAAACAAAAAATTATCAAAATCAGTTCTACCGTTTTTGAGAAAATCATAAGCCAAAAATGCTGCCATAGGAGTACCATTAATAACCATTTTTCGGAAATTTTTGTTCAACCTATCTTTAACGAAACAATTTAATGAAACAATGGAACAGTTTTTGAGAAAAAAAAAATGATTTGTATAATTTCGAGCGAAATTCGTATGGCACGTACAGATTTTTTTTCTTAAATAAGAAAACATGGGGAGGGGGTGAATTTAGAATTGCCTTTGCGAAAAAAAAGACAGACATACAGACAGACAGACAGACAGAAATTCGAGACATATTTTTTCGTCTTCGCTATCATCGTAATTTCAACTTTGATCAAAATCTGGAGTTCGATTTTTTTTACGAATGCTTTATAATGCCTATAAGTGGCAATTAAACAAATGGTGGAATCCACATGGTGTCATTAATAAATCTGTTACTTACAAAATTTCTAACTGATCTTAAAGATTAAGGACTTTGAAAAAAGGAAAGATTTTTTTTGTAACAAGCTGGCAAAATTATTGAAAACAATTTTCAATGAGTAAGTTGCATTTAATATTGAATAATCGAACTCTTTTGAAACCAAAAAGTTTCAAACCAAAAAAGGAAACAAAAGAGAATAAAAATGAATGTATCCATTTGCATTTGTTTCAACTTATAGTTGTAGAAATATATGGGTAGACTTTGTTCTATCCATTTCAGAATGTATTTCAGATTTATCGAGAAACTTGCACAACAGGAAATTCAATTATATAAAACACTTCTGCAGTTGAAGTGCACTTCAATTGTTGGCCATTGTGGCTTACCTTTTTAGTCAAATAGGAAAAGTTTGAAAAAAAAAACAAAGCCTTTTCCTGCTCTTATAATATAATAGAAAAATAAATGTTATTAGAGAAAACTATTCATGAGCAAACATTTCATTTTTAACTACTTTAGTAAAAAAAAGATAAAAACAGAAAGCCAAGTGATTTTTTAAGCACTTATGAATTTATTCAATAACAAAAATTATTAGTTTCTGCAGCGGTTTCTTAAAATACTAAGATTTCATATACAACATTTTTAAAACATTTTTAAGAAAGTATTTTAGTACGCCAATTTTAAGTTTTTATTATTGTACCCAAAGAAGATTTATTTAAAAAAAATATTTACCCGTTTTAAAGATATCGAATTTTTCAAAACAAAAATTGTTTTTATTTTTTCCAAAATTCAAAAAATATTCTTTTTAGTTAAGTTTTGAAAAGCAATGCGCTGTTTTCGAGAAAAGTTCGATTTTCGAAAACCGGTTTGTTTTTTTTTTTTAAATCTATGATGATTACCGTCATTTTTAAATTTTTAGATAAAATAATAATTTTTTCTCACATCTTTTAGAATTTTAACTGTCAAGCTTTAAGAAAGTCTAGAACGTGGTTTTCGAAGTATTGAGCTTAGAAAATAATTGTAATTATTTTTTTTTTAAATACTATCTACCAGGTTTATAAAAAAATCGGGTGAACCGATTAGGCTGCAGTCGAACAGCCGGACGGACAGATAAAATTACGAGACCCCTTTATTCGTCTTCTCTATCGACGTGATTTCAAGTCTTAGCTAAATCTCGAGTTCGAATTTTTTTGCGAATCATTAGCTTGCCATAATAAAACGTAATCGCCAGTAAAATGGTTTTTATGCGGTACAATATTAAACTAGAAAATAGCTCTTCCCAACATGCACTGGGCTTTGACAGGGAGGTGATCTCTTCAATCAAGTTCTGTGACCAAGGGTGCGTGGGGCATCCTTTAAGCCAGGTACGTAGTTCAAGCTAAAATAAATTTTATCTCTACAATTCTTATCTCTTTAATTGTTTGCTAAAATCCAAGATAAATTTTAAAGTTGGAGAGATAAATTGATATGTAAGCCTGAGTGATAACAGCCAATTTATTCATTCAATTTCAGCCATCGTTTTTGTTAATAATTCTTATTTATGAAAAATAAATATTCCTAAAATGGAATGCACGCAAAACAAATCAGAGAATAAATAATTGTGTGTGCTCCTTCTTCTTTTCTGAAGTGAATTCTTGTTTTATGGCACTTTTTGTTTTCTTTTTGGGAATCAATTCATGGGACAAACTTTCTTCGATAAATTCTACTATGTAATCCATTTTAATCCATAGCAAAAAATCAGAAAAAATATTAATTCGCTTAGCAGATAGATTGCCAAGCTTTCCAAATATCAAAGTTTATCTGTGAAAGTATGTGTTCACCATTATTTCACGCGCTACAGTAACTGGAGACTTTTTGATAAGGTAGTAGTAGTAGATTACATTTTGAGTTTTGCGCGTGAACTGCCTACTGCTCTGCTAAAAATCTTTGCTAAAATTTATCTCGGGCTAAAATTTGTACGGAAGATAAATTTAAGGGCGCTTTACTATTAAAAGTGTTTAAAAAATTAATCTTAAGCTTATGAACAGTTTTCTTTAATAACATTAATCTTTAAAATTCTTAATCTATTACGTGAGAGAAAGTTCGTGTGACCAAGTTATGCATTTACTTTTAGAAACTCAAACTTATTATTTTACATCCGAATCTATAATTCGTATCGCTTAGTTTAATTTAAAAATTCTCCTGCCATATTTTCCAGAATTCTTAAATATTTGAAAACTTCTAAAACATGGCTAATTTTTTCAATCCCTTCCTGATGGTGTAAATTTCGTGACAACAAAAACGTAAATCCAAGATCAGTTAAGGTCAAAAATCCTCTGTTATTATACACAGGTCATGTGAGCCATGAAAAGTAGTGAGATCTTAAAGTACGCCAAGTTCTAATTTTATGAAGTTCAATATTAATTGCGCAAAATTTAAATACGAAGTTAAAGCTGTTGGTATGAAACTATAGATAAATACAACGATTCTACAAATTTTAATCGAATATAGCATCATACATTTCTCTACTATTTTATTAAAGTTAAGATCATCGAATATTTATTTTAATTTTTTAGTATTTTGCCAGCTTCATATTAATCTTTGACATTTACAATCGTCAAAAAAGGTATGTTTATTTAGCTTTTTGCACGAACTGTCATTACTTAAGGTGTGTGAAGACGCAATTTATTAAGAAAATTGCTTTAGTACGATACTAATTTATTAGAAAATGTTTAAAATTAAGAATTAGTTAGTAAACTACTTTGAAATTCAAAGTTAACAAATTATTAATATTATTATAATATCTTAATAAAGGGTTGTTAAAAATTTTGCGCCAATTTTTTTTTTTTTTTAATAGAAAAATATCAAAGAAAATCCGAATTATGATGGAAAATTTTGTTAATATTATTACTTACTATAATAATTTGGTAGGTTCAGTCAGTCAGTTACAATTTTAGTAATTTTTGAAGTCCTATATCTCATAAACCACTAATGCTAACAAATTGAAATTTAGTGAGGTGACTGTGTTTAAGTACCACAGTGAATACTGTGAATTTGAAGTTTTTAAGTTAATTGATAATGAAATAAGAAGGGGGTCGAAAATCACCTGACTTTGTTTTTGGAAAAAAGGTGTAGATCCGTGCACTTCCGTGGCCTTTGATCTTCATTTAACGTTCTTCTGCTATAAATTCAATAACATATTTCAAATGGATTTCAGCATTTAAATGTTTAAAACGTTTAAATAAGATATAGTCGTTTAACAACTTCAAAAAATATGCAATGCAGAAACAATAAACTCTCTATACAAAACTGTCTTGATATTAGGTTAGGTTAGGTTAAAGTGGCTGCTGACCGGAAAAGGCCAACACACTTAGACCAATATTTGGTCCGTCGTTAAACCATTTTGAGCTATAAACGTTATAACGCGGCTAATCCGAAAAGTTTAAAATGTATATTTTAAACATTTTGAGCTAATAATGAAGCATTTGAGACAGTGAATGTCGGAATTATTTAGATCACTAGGATCGTTATAGTAGTAGTCTCTCAAGTGGCGTCTACGTCTTTGCGCTAGGGCAGGGCAAAAACATAGAAGGTGAGGAACTGACTCCTCTTCTTCTTCATCCATGCCGCTTCTGCAAAAATCATTTGCAGGAACTCCAAGACGAAAAGCATGTCTTCCTATTAGGCAGTGTCCAGTAAGGACACCTTTAACGGAGCTAATATGCAATCTACCAATAGAAATTAGTTGTTTTGAGCGTTTAGCATCAAACAATGGCCAAATCAGTTTAGCAGACCGGCCAGTTGGGGTGCTGGTCCATCTGTGGTTAACTTCCTTCATGGTATCATGCTTTAGCATAAGTTTACAAGTAGCTAGGGGTAAACCGATGTTAGATTTGCTATTAAACAAAGGTAAGATTGTTCCATTTTTTGCAAGTTCGTCAGCTTTAAAATTTCTTGGAATGTCTCTGTGCCCCGGCACCCATGTAAGGTGAATGTTTAACTGTTTTGACATCTCCACCAGAGATGATGGACAATTTTGGGCTGTTTGTGAGTAAATGGAGACAGAGTTCAGTGACTTTAAGGCAGCTTGACTGTCTGAGAAGATACGTATGTATATCAGTAGTCGATATAACGTTTTCTTTTAGCCAAGAGAGGACTTCTGTTATTATTAAAAGCTCTGCCTGGAACCCGCTACAGTGATTGGAAAGACGAAAAGATAGACAAGAATTTAATCTTTCGGAGTATACGCCTCCACCGACCCCGTCATCGGTTTTAGATCTATCTGTAAAGAAATGAATTGCTTCGTCTATCAAAAACGACTCATTTTCCCAAGAAGACCTGGAAAGGATGGACACTTGAAAGTTTTTATTAAATTTTGGGTGCAGCAGAAGGAGTTGAGCGGAGAGCTCCACCCATGATTAAACAGGCTGTTCGTTGGACTTTGCTGAGCTTTTCACGGTTTGTTGCTGTTTTCAGCGCTGTCCACCATACTGTCACTCCTATGTAAGTATCGGTCTAATGACTGAGATGTATAGCCAGTGTGTTATATGAGTTTGTAGACTCTTGATATTAATGCACTTACTAGTTTTTACTCTAACAAAATTTAAATGTCAAAACATCTCTTTTACTAAATGAATTAACTAGCTCTAAATATAAGACTTTCTTATATTTCTTAATATTACTAAATAGTAAAAGCATTACGAAAATTACCAAACTATCATAACGCAAAGCATTTGTCATAAAGCAAACAATATTTAGGAGAATGAACAAGTTTTGGCAATAAATCGATCATATCGCAAAAAAAAAAAATGACCTTTGATACTTATTTCATAAAATAATATCCATAGATAGGCTATACCTACATTTTTATTAAATTCAATTTCTTAAAAATCTATAACATCAAACATCATTTCACGTTATCAATTAACAACAATTTTTTTTACTTCCCTGAAGGATAAACATTCTACTCTGGTATCCTACTCAACAAGTGCGATAGAAGGTTAGGAAGTGTATTGACAAATTCTACCCTAGTGCCACACTCAATATACACGCCTCAGATTCTGTTTTCGTATCTCAAACATCAAATGAACTTTATACAAAAACGAATAACAAAAATAAACTATGTAGGTTCATTTGAAAAGTCATTAACACCATGTCATGCCCCATCACTGGCATTATAAAACCATCCTTGTTGGTTCTTTTTTTTGTTTGTCCTCGCCAAGCACAAATTGGTGTCCTTTAACTTCTACTCAATGATTTATTACCACTCGGTGTCCTGATTCTTTTTACAATTAACTCCTCTGTCTTGTCCTGTGTCGTGTTTTCTTTGTTCTATTTTCTCAGATTCTTGTCTCATTTTCTTCATTTTCCTTGTTTGTTTTTTTTTTTTTCTGAAAAGATTAAATGAAGTAATTTCAATTTGACCTTCTAAAGTCGTGTGGCCTTTACCAGGATACACTATAAAAGCTTGTAGTCATATTACTTTCTCTTAATGAAGAAAAAAGACAGAATCAACACATTTAATTGTATGTCCTGTAATTGATTGGAGGCCAATTGGCCGTGTCACATTGACAAAAAAAAGATACTGTGGAACTTGAGTTCTGTCTAAGTATTATTCTTGAAGGAGTAATTTATTGTATCTTTTTTATTATGATAGCTTAGAGCCTTTTCATTGTTCTTGACAGGGTAATTTCTTACGTAAACAGTTTTTTTCATTATTTGCGTATTTTTGCTTTCGAATCGCCTACCATGTACCTAATGTCTTAATCATTCAGGGCTTTGGAAATATCCATAATCCCATAAGATGTTCCTTATTATAAACAATGGCTTACAAAAACATTACAAACGAGCTTGGAAATTAGCTTGCATCAAATTAAATCCAAGTATATGTCAGCTAGTCTTGCTCCTGTAATGATGACGTCTAATGATTTAAGCCATCTATAAAATTGATAATTTTAACTTATAAGTAGTTATCAAAACATTAACTGCTAGCATTGTTATGATACATTCTTCAGAACGTCGGAGGTCCTGATACTTTAAAATAAAGGGGGAATACCTCTTGCGAGGAAATGGAAAATTCTCCTAGAGTGTCTCTTATTCACAGGTATACACACATTTTGGTTCCGATACTTTTTGAACTGTTCTTTAGTAAATTTGACCTCCTGAAAACGAATCTGCAATCGGTTTTTGCCTAGCAGCTCCCGTTTTCATGTTATGGGGTAGGGTGTTGCAAACCTGACACCACCTAGAAATACCCAAAATAATCGGGAAAAGAAGAAAGTAAAACATTTTTCTTTGAAAATCCAAGCTCATTTAGTGATATTTACATATAAATATAAAAAAATAATAAAATAACAATTTTATTAACAAGATACTAGCGAGTACATTTCATATACAATATATTTTTCACTGCTGATTTGATGTACTGGAACCCAAGAAGCTTCGTTTATTGCTTGATCTGCAATGTGGTTTTTTCGGACAATCTCTCAGCAGATTCCAGCAGTAATCTGCCATCATATGCGTATCCCACTTGCCCTGGTATCGTTCTTCCATTGTCCTTATATCCTGGTGAAATCGTTCACCTTGCTCTTCACTCAAGTCTCCCAAGTTTTCAGGAAACCGGTCCAAATGGTTTTGCAAGTAATGCGCCTTGATGCTCATGTTGCATCCAAGCTCACGAAAAGCGGTCAGCATGTTCTGAACTAAATCCTTATAATTTAAAGCCTTCTTGTTGCCTAGAAAGTTTTCGACAACTGACACAAATGATGTCCACGCTTTTCGCTCTTTTTCATTCATAGATTCAACAAAATTTGTGTCCTTTATTAACCGTCTGATTTGAGGTCCATCGAATATGCCAGCTTTTATTTTTTCAATGCTTAATCCTTGCATCTTTGCAGATATGAATTTAAAACATGATGAATCCTTATCTAGAGCCTTAACAAATTGCTTCATTAAGCCAAGTTTTATATGAAGTGGAGGCAGGATTATTTTATTCCGATCAACCAAAGGCTCATTAATAACATTTTTTCCTCCAACAACCATGTTCTCTCTTTCAGGCCAGTCTTTTTTTACCCAGTGATCTTGTTTAGCTCTGCTATCCCAAAGGCACAAGAAGCAGGGATATTTTGTGTATCCACCTTGCTGTCCAAGGAGAAAGTTAACCATTTTCAAGTCAACACAAATGACCCACCCATGTTCGTGATACTTAATCTTTTCCAAGACTATAGCTGTATTCTTTCTTCACAAATTCAGTAATGGATTTTCTGTTCTGATTTGCCGTGTATTCACCACATACATAACAAAATTGCTCGGGATGATTTACACAGATTCTGCGGCTAGATGACATTTTTGAAAATTAGCTCTTAATCACTTAAAGTACGAGTATTGTAATGTTTTACCAAGGGTTCGTAATAAATAAAACTTATTCACTTTGTTTAAAACTTCCACTTATTTATTTCGTAAATAAAACACTTCACTTTTTTACAACCAAACAATTTATTGTTCAACATTCAAATATACCGAAACTAATTTTCCAAAACAATTTACTTATCTCTTTACAACCAACTTTACCCTTTCACTATTAAAAACAAACTGTGCCCAGGTCGGCAACACAGTTGTCTTATATAGCAAAATTTAGGTTCTATTATTTTAATTATATAATTATCTTTCTATGGTAGGTAGAGGGGGTACTAATTACCCTTCTATGACAGGTAGAGGGGCTAATAATTCCCCTTCGAAGATTCTTTCATATGAATTTCTTGCATAGGAATTTTTTAAATTAGCGTAAATTGAATATTTCTGTAACTCAAAAACTAGAGCTGCTAGGGAAAAATGGTTTTCAGTTTTGAAATCAGCGTTAGAAGTATAAATAAAATCAGCTGCAAAACTCAAGGCACCAAAAAATTTTTTTTTTTTTGTAGACCTGTGTTATGAGCAGTGCTTCCCATCTTAACCGTTCGAACTCTGCAGAAAATTTTAGGTCCTCTCCAATCCTCCTGATAACAGACACACAAGAATGATTGAGACATCTAAGTCACTAGATTCAGGTCCTCCACGGGCCATTCTCCTCTAATTAACTTATTTTCTTGTCCAAGCCACAGGTAGTTCTAGTCAATTCCCAAGTCATTTTCTAAGTACGGATTTGTCAGAAAATTTATTATTTTACGAATCCAATACTAGCCGGATTAAACCAGTTAAACGAAAAGTAAAAAAATTACAACGTAAGATCAAAAATCTAAGAAAGATGTCAGTTATGAGTGCCTAAGATTTTATACAGCAGCGAATTTAATTTTTTCAATTAGCCCAGGATCAGAAGATGTTAAGTAGGATTTCCCATATTTTCGTTGTCTTAAATTCATAAACGTATACGTGTTACGTGTGTGTGTATGGTATTATCATAATATTATCGGAGGCCTACAAAAGCAAACGCGGATATAAGCCATGCTAAAGGGAAGATTGATGGCACTTGCTGATTTCAGTAATAATTTGTTGCGTCTTTTTATGATGGCAATAAAACTGATAAACGAGGTGTAATCAAATTATGGGTTGAAACTGAGGGTGCCAATCCTGTTTTAAAATGATAAAATTTTATTTATTATTATTTTATCAGGGGTAAGATTTAGAGCTCCTGATTTTTTTTTTTTTATTTTTTTTGAGGCTATGTTAACAACAGAAAAGGTTTGAAACAAATAGCTGATGATGATTTTAGTATAGATACAAACATGGTTACTCGTTTTTTATTGTACGTTGGCCAACATTTGAGGTAAAATTAAATTTTTGAAAAGTGTTTTGTGGTCCTTCACTTTTTTTTTTGAAGCATGAATGCAGAGGATAAAATATTGTATAACTAACTGGAAGCATTAAACATGAAATGAGGATGTAAGAATTGGGAGGATTATTAAGTCAGTATTAATTATTCATAATAAGGTAGTTGTAATCAATCACAATTCTTGTGACGTTTGAAATGTTTGTTATAAAAATATGAGAGTTTTCCTGAGGGAAAATAGGAAAGGCACATATTTTCTTTTGATAAAAAGTGAATGATTACGTTTTTAAGAACAAATGGGAAATTTTTTATGAAAAATACCTTTTTTTTATTAAAGGGTGGTTAAATTTTAAGGGCCGATATTGAATGTGCATTTCATTTGACATTTCTCAATTTCAGACTAACCCAGTATGAACCATGGAAAGATACACAATCGATCAACGCGTTAAAATTATTCAGGCTTATTATGAAAATGGACATTCAAATCAAAATGCATATCGTGATTTTTTCGGTCAGTTTAATCGTCCAAATGTGCGTACCATCGGAAAAATCGTGCAAAAATTTTAGCAAACCGGGTCTGTAGGAGATGTGAAAACACCGGTTTATGCTCGTACAGCTTGTACTGCAGAAAATATTGCTGCTGTTCGCGATAGTGTGGCTGAAGTGTCGTCCACCTCAACTCGTCGTCGTGCCCAACAATTGCACCTCTCACGCTCGTCGTTGATGAACATTATGCATAAAGACTTGCATTTACACGCTTACAAGGTGCAATTGACTCAAGAACTAAAGCCTCTTGACAATTTCAAGCGTCGTCAATGGTCAGAATGGTGGCAAGAAATGACAACAGTGGATGATCAATTTTCGAAGAAAATCATCTTCACTGATGAGGCAGATTTTCACCTCAGTGAATTCGTCAATAAGCAGAATTGCCGCATTTGGGCGAATGATAATCCAAGAGTGATTGTCGAAAAACAAATGCACCCACAAAGAGTGACTGTTTGATGCGGTTTATGGGCTGGCGGCATCATCGGGCCGTATTTTTTCCAAAATGAGGCCGGTCACGCAGTTACTGTGAATGGTGTTCGCTATCGTGAGATGATAACGAACTTTTTATGGCCCGAATTGGAAGATATGGATGTGGACGATATGTGGTTTCAACAGGACGGTGCCACTTGCCACACAGCTAACGAAACAATGGCTCTTTTGCGCGACAAATTCAATGGCCGTGTTATCTCACGTAGTGGCGATGTAAATTGGGATTTGACACTGTTGGACTTCTTTCTTTGGGGTTATTTGAAAGAAAAGGTGTACGTCATTAATCCAGCAAAAATTCAAGAGCTAAAGGATGAGATAATCCGGCACATTAACGGCATAGAACCTCAATTATGCCTCAGCGTCATTGAAAATTTGGACCATCGGATGGAGGCCATTTGACCGATATTTTGTTCCATACATAATTGAACCACACCAATATTATCATAATAAAAAGAAATGACCATAATTTCCTAAATAATTTGTGTTTTATTCAAAATCAACAGCCCTTAAGATTTAACCACCCTTTTATTAGATCGAAGAAAACATAAGTACTTGAAGAATTTTCGGCAACTTTCAAAGCCCATGTTGTTCATGTCTGGTGTCAAGAAGGTTGTGTGAAGCTTGACTCTTTATACGCATAGCAAGGAAGAAGCCATTACTGACTGAACTTCACCGAAAGGCCCGCTTGGCTTTTGCTAAAAAGTACAAGCACTGGACAGTCAATCAGTGGAAACATGTGTTTTTTTCGGATGAATCAAAAATAAGTAGGATTAATTCTGATGGAAAAGCTTGTGTTCGTCATCCGAGATCCTAAGAATATAATCCAAAGTACACTCGCCCCATTGTCAAGCATGGTGGTGGCAGTGTTATGATCTGGGGAGTAATGTCTTGGTGTGGCGTTGGCCCGATTAAAAGAATTCAGGGTCATATGGACAGGATTCAATATTGCAGCATCCGTGAGAATGTTATGCTGCCCTACGTGGAAGAAAACCTACCCGTAATATGGAAATTTCAGCAGGACAACGATCCAAAGCACACTGCAAGTTACACATTAAAAAATGGTTCGAAGACAACTCCATCACTCTTTTGGACTGGTCGTCGTGCAGGCCGGACCTAAACCCAATAGAAAACCTGTTGGAGCATCTAAAAATAAAAATCAGCTACGAAAAAATTGGAAACATGCCTAATTAATTCCAAGAAATTCAGGATGTTTGGAAATCGATTCCAAAGAAAGTTTGTGGGGATTCGGTTAGCTCTATGCCCAGAAAATTGTGTAATTGATAACCGTGGTTATATGGACAAAATATTGAAAGAGAATTTTAGTTAATATTAAAAAATAATATTATTATATTAAAATATTAATAAATTAAACAAATATTAAACAATATAAACGTGTGTTTCTAAATACATATGTGCCCTAGCAGTTTCGGTTATTTTTTCAGATTTTGGTTTTATTTGTTTTTATCTTTTTTAAATTGGTAAAATGAAATAGACACGAAAAAAAATTTTAAGCAAACAAAAAAAGTTACAAAAGTATTGAAGAAGAAAGCAAGACAGACAAGACAAAATGACTATCGTTATATCGTTTGTAATTATTTGCACGCCACTGTATCTTTCAATGCTACGCAGATGATGAATCAAAATTTCCGTGACCTTAGTAATTTTTGATGATAGTTAGAAGAAGAAGAATTTTTGACTAGAGCTGTATGCCACCAGGCTTATATTTTCTACCAAATTTTTAATCCCTAAATTATTTATTTTTGTAATTAATATATTTTTCAAATATTTGTAGAGTATACCTTGAAGCCAAAGCAAAAATAGGAGATTTTAAATTGAAAACTTCTTGAATTATTCTTATTCAAAACTTTAATCTAGCCATCGTAAGCCAATTGTTTTGAAAATAAAACATTTTAAATAAATAACAAAATGAAATAAATTATAAAAGATTAATACTTTTAATTTAAAAACAAAAACATTCTTGATGAGGTTGAAATTTTTTAACGATTTCAATTATTTTCAATATTCTGATATTGACATTTTTGTCTTACAAGGGTCCTCTGGATCCGCATCTTGTTTTTTTTTTTTATTCAAAACCCTTTATATCGATTTTAAATTAAAATACAATGTCAGTTTTAAATTTCTAAATTTTCTCCCAACTATACGATACATATTCTACATAAAGGGTTGACTGAAAGGATTCATTTAAAAATTCTTCACGTTTCACCAAAAAAAACTAAAATTCAAGTGTTTTTTGTTGAAAACAAAACAACAATATCATTTTAGGACCAAATTTTACTTGACATGTGTCTATCATTTTGACAAAAAAGTTTAAGTTTCTTGCACACAAAGTTAATAAAGACTGACAGCAAAGTAAATTTAAGGTGTTTCCTTTATTTCCTTTTTTTTCAGGGAGTTCATTTACTCCCTTTCAAATTTTCCAGGAAGACAGTTTCTCATTATACAGGGTCACTTGAAAATATTAACGAAATCGAATTTAGAATAAAAAATCTTATCAATTAATTTTAACCAAAGATATATTTTAATACATATATAATCGTAAACATTCCATAGGCACTATGTAATATGTATTGGTAAGAAAAAATCGAACACCAGATTTTGATCAAACTTGACGTTACTATAATAAGGAAGAAGTGGCTCTGTTTTTGTGCACGACTACGGCCTTAGCGGATTGGCCGATTAACCTTAAACTTAAAGAAGAAGAGGAGGCAAACAGATCTAAAAACTGGAATGAACTCCCTAGGCTGAGACAGGCGAAACTGCTACTGGGCAACTACAACCGGCAACGCTTCGAAAACTGTATCAACCTTAGTAGGAATAACCTAAGAGTAATAACATGTATTCTAACAGGACACTGCAAACTTAGAAGACACCTTAACCTACTGGGTGTGGTAAGCAGTGCCACTTGCAGATTCTGCAACATGCATGAGGAAACGCCGGAACACATACTGGGAAAGTGTTATCCAATCATGCACCAGAGGAAAACACATCTGGGACAGTACCAGGTGGAAGAGAGCAACCTATCCTCTCTCAAAGTGCTCCAAATACTAAAATTCTTAAAAGCAATAGGTTTGGAGGAGGAACTGTAGGATGAGCCAGCTCATCATTTTTATAAGAGGGGGCACAATAGATCTACAGGTCGCAGTGCAATAACCCCCAATACAATTCATTCATTCATTCAACCTTAAACTTTGGAAGATAGCAGTTATAAATTTTCTCCGCAATAAGTTTTTCTTTTATTATTTTAAGTATCGAAAATAACTGTACGTAACACATTAGATATTTTTCGAAATTTATAAATATATATTTTCTTTTTTCAAAAAGCAAATCATATAGAAATGGTTGAAAAAATTTTTCCAAAAAATGGCTATTAACGGTAGGGTCCTACCTGCCATAGAACCATTTTTTTGTTTTCGATTTTCCCAAAACCAGGACAGTTGATTTGATAAAAATTTGTATACAAAATCTCCTAAAAAGTTTGAATAGTATTAAATAAATTTTTTTTTTTCAAAACTTTTTATTTAGAAAACTGTTTAGTACCTACTACAATTTTTTGAAATTTAATTTTTAATACTTTTTATGAAACATAAAAAAATACGTAATTTCGGGTGAACATTTTTAATAATTCAAATAAATGTAACAAGATTTCATGGAGAATTTACCGAATTCTCAATGAATAATCCGGATTTCAACGAAATCTTGCAAACCTTATTTGAAATCTCAAGATTTTTCAACAGAGATCTCAGATTTGGGTTTGATGGGAACATAGTAATACCTAAAAATAATGTGATTCCCATAAAAATGTAAAAAAATGGGTCTCGAAAACAATATTTTTCTCATCAATTGCACATTATCATAAATTTTGTTTGATTTTTAAAACCTAATAGTTCAATTAAATAAAATTTAAAACAAGAACGTTACTGACAGTACCTACCATATACCCCTCTTAAATATTTAATAATAATGTAATATCGAAACATAAAAAAAGATTATTTTTTTTTGGAATTTTGAAAACGAATTAAATTTAATTTTTAAATTTAATTATTGGAAACGGGTCAATGTTTTTTTTTAATTTTATTTTTATTAGCACAATAAGAAAAACATATTCGTGCGCCAACAAAGCAAATGAAATAAACTAGTTTCATTGCACACTTATTGACTAAAATAGCCGAAGAGGAACCAGTTTCTTCAACAACTAAATGAAGTATAACTAAGAGCACCCGCATGGCGCTTATAAGTTTGTTGTAAGATATTGATATGTAACTTGAATACGTTGAAGAACTTTCAGGATCTATTGACTGCCCAAGTTTTTACAATTCCATCTCTTTCAGCACTAATTCCTAACATCTAACAAATTCTCATTTCTTCTATCTGCCCAACCATTGTATCTTGTATTGTATGGCTTCAACGAACCTATTACTCACAAGCTACGGAAAGTTAATTGTAACATTACTTACTTAGAATTTAACCTCAGTTCGCCATGCCTAAAACTGCGATTTCTTAATCATCCTTCAAATTCTCCCCAATTCTTGATTATTTGTTTTAATATAAAATAAGAACTATATTTAAGTTAGATTAAAACTAATAGATAACGGAGTTACCCCACCTAAGTGAAAGAAATAAAAATTTAATTAAAAAAAATATAGGCAAGGTTTTAACGAATTTTCCTCCAGTGTTAAGATAATTTTAGAATTGAAAAAAATATTTGACATTTATCTTAAGCTGGTTAGTAAGAATACTTTCTGTCAGTTGCTTTCGTTAACCTTATATTATTTTTGGATATTAAGAAAATTAACAGAAAATTAATTAAACTTAACGAAGAATTATAGCGCACAAAATAACGAAGAATATTGTAAATAAATACATATTTCCAGTTGAAATTTCTTAAACAAAAATATCCATACATTATTTGTAGTCATAAGCCACCCTGTGCTTAAAAGTCTTACGACAAACCTTCCCATATCAAATGTCATATCGCGAATGTAAATTACAACCACAAAACCATTATAAAATCCTAAATCCAAGCCATCATCCATATTGTTTCACCATTTGTGTGAGTTGTAAACATAGACATTACTCCCTAGAGTGCAAAGGTGTTCGACTGTTCGTGTTTCTCCTCCTTAGCGTTTCGAATTATATCACCAACTTATTCCATTATCCTGTTCCTTTTTTTGTTTGTTTGCTTTTTACTCCTGTGTTTTGTTTGGCTTACGATTATTTATGGGAACATCCGTGACATGGCAAGAATTATTGTGTCTTCCTAAATTCTATTAAAATAAAACCGAGATCAACAAATTTACATTTATTTTATAAATTCCGAACTTATGAAGTTTTTTTTTTAATTTTTCTTTTGTTCACGCTGTCACGACAATACAAATTCACTCACGGTGTGAAATCCTCATAAAATGAACAAACAAATAAAATTTCTACGTATCATCATGGACTTTATTTGGCTGTTTCACTCAGCTCGGCTCTGGCAATTTTAAGCCAATAAGCATCAAAACACGTAAATCTCTTTGACGATTTCACATTGATTCACAAGATTTTGCTTTTAATAAGTAATGAAAAAAATAATTGCGTGTCAAGAATCAAATAAACAAATATTCACATTAAATGATGAAGACAGGACTTGGCAAAAGAAAAAGAATTACTTTCAAGCATACTCGCACGAGGAAGGAGGATTAAAGAGTCACCTCTCTGGCACATGTTGCTGACAATTAAATCAAAAATGTTCCACATACGCCACGTATGCCGACAGGATGTGTCAACATTTAATAGGCTGTTTCTTTTTGTGTTTATATTATATTGCACTAATACAACCAACATTTATTGAGAATTAAATGGCACTCTGGTTTTAGTGAAGTGTATACTCTCTCTACTTTGAGCACACGTGTTCGTGCGTTGCCAAGTTTTTTTTATAATTTTTCGTTTCAGATACTGATTTAAATTAATCTGACAAAAAAAAATCATACGATTTCAAGGACACACAATCTAAAACATGCAAAATACCAATGAAATTGCGAATAACATTATTCAAAATTTATCCTTAGATGTATTGCGAGAACACAACATACTAGTGCTAACTTTTTAGTATACTACTAACTTATAATTTCCTTACTTCAAAGTAGCTTTCTGTTTTTTTTTTTTTTAATTTTAAACACCTAAAACACAATGACAGTTCTGCTGTAAAACTTAATAAACAGACCTTTTTGGCGTTTGAAAATTTCGAAGAGTCATGTGGAGATACTACGATGAATGAAAAAGAAAAATAGGTATTACATAGATTAGATAACTATTAACTTCAATAAAATGCTATAGAAAGTATGATGCTACGAAAGCAGGCTTAACTTCATATACTCATTCGGCTAAAATTTTGCACGAATATTTAAATGCTTGAATACAATCACAGCAAGGATGAATAATTGGTAGTTTACTTATAAATATTGATTTTATAAACAAATTATTTCTTATTTTTTGTATGTCTTAACGGTAAACTGGCGATAATAAAACTAATAAAGAAACAGTATACAAAGAGAGCGAACTAAAATGACATGTATATAAAGGATGGGCCAAATACAAGTTTCTTTTTAAATATAATAATATGAACAAAATGAATTGTTTTTCCATGTATTATGGCTTTATTAGTAAGAGCAAACATTCCACTTAATTATGGAACACACCGTCCTTCAAGTAGCTTCCTCGCCTAGGGTGGATTGGATTTTGATTTGTGAAAGGTTGAGCTGTTGAGAGCGATGGCGACTTGATGTTCGTGAATTGAGTATCACATACTTGTCTACAATACGGGGTGGCTGTGGCGCGATGGTTGTGTATTCGCCTGTCAACCTTATGATCACAGATTCGATCCCTGCCGTCGTCTATGTCTTCTTTAATTCCATTAAAACCTTCTAAAATGGTCATCAATGGGTTGCTGGTTTACTCATTACATGTTGTTTAGGCATAACACTAACAACATGGTGATTGAATTAAACTAGCATGCCTAACAAGGATGAATACGAATAAAATAATGCGAATTATAAGGGACATATAAATAAGACACCTCAGTTCTCCACTTTAGTTCAGCCACCATCCCTGGAGATAAAAAAATCTGAGACAACCACCTTCAGTCTCAACATCGTGCCACACATCTTTCCTGTCCTTCTTTTTCTTCCGTAACTTCACGCCCCCGTTGTGTTGAAACATTTAAAGGGTATCTAATCATAATCCCTTGAGCGCGAGTAGATTATAAAAAAAAAAGCAGCTACATTCTCGTCTGTGCGCATTGTACGACGCCGGGGATGATTGTTGGGCACTAGCATACCAGTCTCATGAACTTTTTGCACAAACTTGCGTACAGCAGGCGCGGTGGGTGCTTCATTTCGGCCAAAACTTCTTTTCAAAAACGCATTGGTTGGGCTACACAGCACTCACCTTGGAAATAAGTTTTCAATATTTCCTAACTTTTTTCAAGCGCAAGGCGATTGATTAAGTTCCGCGAAGATATGATACTGATTTTCTGCCAAGATTTCAAGCAGGAAACAGCATCAGTTCCATAAACTATGGTTTAAAAAGCAACCAATAGAAGGCCCAACCTGTATATCGAAAAACAATTAGGTCTCCATGATCTACTGTATCTCAAATTTATTTTTTGTAGAAGGGTTGAAAAGATATTTGTTGGCAAAGTGGGGTGAGAATAATAAAATGAAATTTTGTCAGTTTGTTCAGTTTGGTAGCATTTTAAATCCCCCCCTACACGATTTTTTTTCTTTTAAATCTACAAATAACGGTACCTGCGATACGATTTTTTTTCGAATTTTATCAAATATTGTTTTTTCTCAGAAACTGTTACACCTATTTAAAAAAAATCACAAATTCTCATTTAGTTAAAGCTAGTTATGGTTATCAATGGTGTTCTTCTTAGAACCATTTTTTTTTTTTTTTTTGATTTTGTCAAAATCGGTACAAGCGATTTGGATCATTTTTTATGCTTAGGCTTCCCAAAAGTTTGGATAGTATTGCGTATTCAAATTTCCAATTTTTTGTTTGGATAAATTTTTTGTATTCACAAGTCAATATTTTAAGACCCCATGCTCAATTTTTCTTAAAACTTGAAAGTTAAAAGTTTTTTTTTATACAATCTACAATGTCAAAATGTAAAAAGCTTTTCCCGCTTAACAAATTTAAATTAATATATTATTCACTGTTTCTACCATTGAAAAACTTTAAATTTTAAAACTTAAAAAAAATATTTTTTGAATTTTTGAAAAAAAAGCTATTTTTTCATATAGCTGGACACTGGAAAATAGGAGAGCATGCAACGAAGCTAGGCATTGTTCACAACACTAACTGTCATAGCTGTGGCGAACAGCACACAGTGGGTCCCTTTTATACCAATCAGTGCTCAAAATTCAAAATCTTGTTTAAAATGCTAAGAACTGTTATAAATACGAGTAGATATACTAACTGCTGTTGAAAATGAAAATATTATTAATAATGAATATTGTTCTGACCATAGTAAACATTTTCAAGTTTATTGATAGATTTATTTTAAGAAAACAATTGTTCTCCGAGTAACATATTTATGACTTCAGGATAAAACATTTTTGGGTGAATGACTGTCGTTGTGCGCGATGTTATCAAGACATTGGCAGAGGATAAACAACCACATGTTATTCTTCTTTTTTTTTTGTGATGTCTTCCCGCTGAATTGTTGCCGATATATGGAAATCTCTATTTCGCGCCTCCTGGTCTTCTTCGCTTAACTGGTTAATTGGAAGTAGGGCATGAGTCATTATTTCACTTTCACTGATAAGGATTTGGTGCAGACTTGTGGTCATGGGATACCAAGGACAGAGCTTCACGTAAAGTCGAGCTATTTCGAGGAAAAAACACCTAAATCTTTCCGAATGCATCTGAAAACCGATCTTATATTAAGCAAAAAATCAACGAAAAGTTCGATATAACTCACTAAAAAGCTTATATTTTAATTCCTATCAGTCGGATGGTCAACATTCAGATATGTTAGCTTAGGTTTAATTACAGAGCATCAAAACGCATATTTAAATTTTATATTTATGTAAGTTGTTATATTCCTGGAACAAAGATCAGAAAAATAGATAGTTTTGAACTTCACCCCTATCCCCTACCCAAGGCTGAGAAAAAAAACCTGCCAGAATTTTTGGATTTCATATCATGATTACCATACCTGTAAGCCCACATACTCATATATTGGCTAGACATCCACTACCAAAATTTGCTTTTTTTTTTTTTTTTACACTATCAGAATTGGTCGAAGAAAGCTTATAGCAAGCTCCGTCTTTCGACCAATGGTTTGCCAACACAGAGAACTGTGCTATACCACCGGCTCATCATTTAGTGCAGTGTTAGTTGTTAGTAGGCAAACTCTATAACAATTAACACTGACACAAGAAAACATGAAAAATAAACAAATAATATTACGTATGAACAAAACAATAACATAACATGAAACAAAGAACATTTAGGAGCGTGGACCACTGGTTTTGAGTAGGTTTTTTAATTTACTTTTATTTATATTAAAATCCAAAATATTTGAATTCCAATTTACAAGTCTACCCATACGTGTCAAGGGCTCATGCATGCCATAGTTGGTCCTATGTGTTGGGACCTTAATCATATCGAGGCCTCGAAGATTATAACCTCCTCCTCGATAATTAAAATAAACCGAACATAAAAGATCTGGTGCATCTGTGACGCCTGTTATTAATTGGTGGAAAAATACCAAATCATTGTTTGTTCTTCTTTGTTCCAAAGTTTGCATCTGAAGAATAGATAATCGTTGGTAATAAGAGAGGACATACGAAGGATCACTCCATTGAAGTCCTTTCAAGGCAAAACGAGTAAAGTTTCTTTGCACAGATTCTAATCTCTCAATATGAATATCATAAAGAGAGAATATCATAAAGAGGAGCTGTCGGCCTTTGTATTATTGTTAAAAGAAAACTGCATAAGATTAAAACTTCCGCATGTGTAATAGAAACCAATGACAAAGAGTAAACCTAAATGTACCGTAACTTGGCCATTAGACAGAGAAGAAAGATAATACTTACAAATGACATGTGTTATAATATGTATATTAATTATGCATTTTTATTTTTTTTAAAGACAAAAATTAAAAACTGTATTTTGAGCACTGATGTGTATGGAGAGGACCCACTGTGCAGCGGTTAAAGGAAACAGTTCTTCATTTCCTCTGTAAATGCTCTGTGCTGGCCAAATTTAGATTTTATCTAAATTGATCTCTTTTCTCAACGCGATGAAATAGCTCTAGGACGAAATTTTGTGCCTTGTCCTTTTGATTCCAAGCTAGTGGACTGAGGGCTTTGACGGTGGTTTACGGTGCATATGGCTGATTGATCGCGCTGCTGTTCCAACACCAGTCAACAGGCTGTCTATTTTGGCATAGTGTAGACTGTGTCTGATGAGTGAGTAATCTAAATTCCTGATGATTGTGTAAGAGCAAACACATAAAGAGAGACATCAAAACCTAATAGATTGTTTCTTCTTCGTTAACTCAATTCAAACTGGATAATTCCGTGATAGTGTCCACAATTCCCAATATCAATTCCACCCACAGGTTCACATGGGTTATGGTATCAAAATGGCGTACTTCAGCGCTAATAGAACCACAGAGCTAGACTGCCAGTGCTCGCCGTTTCTACCTACCACCCAACCTAATATTTATTTAAAACGGAAAGAACAGATGAAAGGAAAGAAAGCCATAGCTGCTCTACAATCTCCCATTATATTGAAGGAACTACATGCTAGTCTCATTACTTTCCTACTTAATACTTCGCGATCTTATGAATTGGTTAACGTTTCATATTGTACATAAAATTATTTAATAAAAGTAATAGGTTGGGAAACAGCCATTCTCATATAGAGTAACATCAGCATCGCCCGTGCTACTTTTAGAATCGGTGCTGACCAGACCACCTATCTGTCACTTGAAGTAGTGTTTGTGTGAACCATCTGTCACACACTCAATTATTTGGTGGACCACACGTTCCACAATTGATAAATGGTAGTATGGGAGTCTACCAAACACGACGATCAATTTTGGTTGCTTTTCCAAAAATACTTACAAAACACTTTAGAGCAGGACTCTGTTCGTTTGGTGCCAGATTTCAATTGACTCTATACAAGCATTTTGGATCCTCTCATAGTTATACAGTCTTGGCCAAAATTATTGAGCACCCTATTAATTTCATGCGTACATGCTTTTTACAAATTAAATTAAATACAGTTGGTGGCGAAATAATTTTTTAGTCTCGGATAAACTAAAAAAACCGTTATCTACGTTGTTATTGAAAATGCATCATCCGTTATCTCAAGATTAGTCATTTCCACATGTTCTTAGGTATTAATCAGTTTGCTTATTTGCCTCTTCTTGTTAAATCTCAAGTGTTTTTGTAGGTTTCATTTTAAGTATTGGTTAGTATTATTAAAAAATGCCCAAAAACAGCGAACGAAGTTTACTTAAACGTGCGCAGGTACAGCAGATACATGATCAAGTGAAATCTCAGGTAGAAATTTCCAAAACTCTGGAATATTCACGTCGATCTTTCAGTAATCTCTTATGCGGTTCAGAGAGACCGGATAGCATGAGAATAGGACAAAAACTGGGCGCATGCGAATCACAACAAACCGCGAGGACCGAAAATTGGTACGAAGCTCCAATTAAAAATCGCAAAAAAACTTCTTTAGAGCTCGCTGTCGAATTTTCAGAAGAATTTAAGAAGCTAATTTTTGCTGAAACTAAGTACTCGTAGAAGACTCCAAGAAGCTGGTATGAAAGGCTATAAAGCCAGGAAAAACCATGGTTTTGCACTAAGCAAAAGTGATGAAAATAAATCATATTCCCAGATTGCAAAAAATGTGCGGAAGAATGAGGAAACTTCTATAAAAGAAATGCTGGAACTCATCCTGAAAAGGATTGACCAACAAGATTTAAACATAAAACAGCTAAGCGAAGAAGTCGCTCTTAAAAAACAATGATGGACAGAACACTTAAAATCGCAACATGGAATGCAAACGGTCTTTTACAGCATGTATCAGAACTAAACATCTTCTTAGACATAGAGCATATAGACATTTGTTTGGTGTCCGAGACCCACCTCGCTATTGAACAAAGTCTTGATAATAAATTACCAAACTATACATGTTATCACGCTCCGCACCCAGCTGACAAAGCTAGGGTAGGATCGGCAATACTTATAAAAAAGTGCTTAACACACTATGAAGAAAACATGCAAGTAACATCAATTAGTATTGGTATAAAAAAGAAAGAATTTAAAATAGCAGCTATATACTGCCCTCCTAGGCGCTCTCCAACTGAAGAAGACTATGCAGAACTCCTACATTTGTTAGGACATAACTTCCTTGTTGGTGGCGACTTCAATGCTAAACACACCCAATGGGGATCTAGGCTCATAACAACAAAAGGTAAACGGCTATACCAAGCAGGCCGAAAATACAACTGTGAATTTTATTCTTCTGGTTCGCCAACATATTGGCCATCTGATACTAACAAAATACCAGACCTTATAGACTTTTTCGTTGTTAAAGGTATTAAACGAAATCATATAAGTGTCGAAGGTAATTACGATTTATCGTCAGATCATACTCCAGTAATTTTATCACTGAGCGAAGCAGAAATAATAGAAAAAAGTAATCCCAAGCTCGTGAATAACAGAACAAACTGGAACGAATTCAGAGACAAACTTGAAAGTTTTATAAACCTAAGATCCCCTATGCAAACAATTGAACAAATTGATCATGAAGTAGAACAATTTATTGCTGATGTGCAGCAGGCTGCAGAAGAAAGTACTCCAACTATTTCGAACGCGAGAGAAAAAGGTATAAAATATCCTATCGAAATAAAGGAGTTGATATTGGAAAAACGAAGAGCTAGAAGAAAATGGCAAACCACGAGATTCCCAGATGATAAGGTAGTTTTTAACCGTCTTAACAACGAATTAAAAAAAAGAATCTGTGAGTTTAAAAATGAGTCACTAAGTAGATTCCTGAAAAGTCTGACGACGGATGCTTATGGAAAGCAGCTAAGCGCCTAAAAAGACCTCAGACACAAAACCCGCCAATAAAATCTCAAGATGGTAAATGGATCGGAAACCCGAAACAAAAGGCTGATCTCTTCGCTGAACATCTCGCGAATGTTTTCAAGCCATTCCCAGCAAACACAGCTACAGATCCCTTAGAGTTTGTTGACAGAAACGACGAATGTGAAATACCTTCTGTCACGCTCAAAGAAGTAAGAAGCATGTGTCAACATAAGTTGTCTAACAAAAAATCACCAGGGTACGATCTTATAACTGCTCAGGTTTTGAAAGAAATGCCTCTAATAGCCTTCAAGAAACTCCAATTTATAATAAACGCATGCCTTAAACTAAGATATGTGCCACATCATTGGAAAATTGCAGAAGTCATTGTTATACCTAAACAAGGTAAGCCACCAACAGAAGTAACATCTTACAGACCAATATCGCTTATACCAATCATGGCAAAAGTTTTTGAAAAACTGCTACTGAAAAGGCTTAGCAAAATAATTGAAGAAAGAAGACTAATTCCAAGCCATCAATTTGGATTTAGAAATAAACATTCCACGATAGACCAAATGCATCGAATTACGGATGTTGTGGAAAAGGCACTTGAAGAAAAACAAGTATGCTCTGCTTTATTCTTAGATGTTGCTCAAGCTTTTGACAAGGTTTGGCACTTGGGACTTGAGTACAAACTGCATAGGGACCTTCCCAGGCAGTACTACGAAGTACTGAAATCCTACATTACGAACCGACTCTTTAGAGTACGGTACGACCAAAATTACTCGGAACTTAAGAAAATTGAAGCCGGTGTACCACAACGAAGTGTCCTACGACCAACCCTGTATCTGTTATACATAAGGGATATTCCAGTGGACAACAACGCTATCATGGCGACCTTTGCTGATGATACTGCAATATTGGTGCCAGATAAATTCGTTACAAAGGCTACACAAAAATTGCAAAATGCAGTCGATAAAGTTAGTGATTGGACGCAGAAATGGCGTATCAAATTAAACGAAACAAAATCGACGCATATAAACTTTACAAACAAAAACATAAACAATGTTCCAATATTTATAAACAGTACAGAAGTACCTTACTCCAATACCGCCAAATACCTTGGAATGAATTTGGATGCAAAGCTTAAATGGAAAGAGCACATCAAAAAGAAAAGAGAAGAACTAAACTTAAAGTACAGAGAAATGTACTGGTTACTAGGAAAGAACTCTGACCTATCTATCCAGAACAAACTAATGTTATATAAGCAAGTATTGAAACCCGTTTGGACATATGGCATCCAAGTATGGGGCTGTACAAAGAAAACAAATGCTGAACCCATCCAAAAATTCCAAAGCAAGGTCCTTCGTGGAATAATAAATGCCCCTTGGTATATAAGAAATAGCGATCTACATCGTGACCTTCAAATTGAAATGGTTACAGAAGTGGTTAAGAAACACGCTGTATCACACAATCAGCGACTGCAAAGTCACACTAACTCTGAAATGGAGACCGTATTAAATGTACGAGACAATGTTCGGAGATTAAGAAGAACCAAGCCTCATGAGCTGATGGTCTAAAAGTTATGGGAAAGTGTTATTACATTAAACTTCCCCCTATGCGATTTAAAAATTAAGAAATAAAAATCATTTGTCGATCTTTCATAGATTGGTCCTGATTCACCGGTGGTTTTAGTGCGGTAAGAGTCCCACACTACTCGGTACCGATTCTTACCGAGTGTCTTTTGAAGATTTCCATCGGATAAAAAAAAAAAAAAAAATTTGAAAAGAACAAAAATGTGCGGCTTGTATGGGCTCGAAAATGCCAAACTTTAACTGAAGAATATTGGTCAAATATTGTGTGGTCAGACGCTCTACAGAAAATATGGCTGCTGTTAGTGAAATAGTGAAAGTGTTGAATATCTTAATCTATCGATTTCATGAAGAGCTTCGCTAGTCTTACGGCACCTCATGGCGTATTTTGAATTTTGATTTACATATAAAAGCCTTATAAAATTTATGTCACGCAAAAATTGAATTAAGTTCGGATAAATAATTTTCAAAAAAAAAAAATCTTGACAGTGATAGGGCTTATTTTTCACTTGGTTCATCCCTTAACAATGCACAACAAAATCCAAATGTAACTCTCTAACTTTGCTTATATTTTTTTTTCGCTAGAATGTGTACGTATCAGGTTTTGTAGGTCATATTCAGCCAATGGGCGATAATAGTTGACATGAATCCAAAAAATTATTGTTTATTCAACCCAAATTTCATTTGGGTAATTTGTGCTACTGCATAATTAATTCTGACCTTTTTTAACCCTTTTTGGTTGCCACCTTTCAATTTGACATAAAGATATAGTGTATAATTTCAACACCAACTTTAGGGTTTGCATTTTTAATCAGCCAACAAAAAAAAAAAAGATAACAGATATGGTTCGTGAACCTGACTGTCAAAACCACTGAGGGTAATTGCTTAATGTAATTTAATGTGACTGCATAATTTAAATAATTTTTCTTTTTGAATAAATAATTCTGAAATGAAATTGACACATTTTTATGATAATTAAAAATACAAAATGTAAATTAAATTAACAAAACAAAATAAAAAAGTTTTAAAATTGAATTTCTAGTCTCATGGATAGTTTTAGTTGAAATTAAATATTCATAAGCATTAATTGATGTGAAATTCCAAACTCACTCTCCACACTGGTAAGTTTAGAAACGTCCTAAAATAAACAATTGATTTTCTACATAAGTCAGTTACAGAGTTTGCAATTTTTAGGAATGAAAAAAAAAAAAACACTATAATAGGTTTGTTATAGATTTAAAAAAAAATAATTTCTTTATATTTTTTATAACTACACTTTAATATTATTCTCAGTGATGTATATTATGAAATAAATATTAAGGCGTCATACTAACATAAATAGGAGGCCATATTATCAGCTCGTAGAAAGCCTAAGCCTAGTGATTTACATCTCTCAATTATGGAATGAAGGTGACGTACATTTTTCTTCCGATTTCGAACGGCTAATAAGCAGTACCTTTCATGACGAGAGATACTTAAATTGAGCCCCGGATCTTATGCATATAAAGGGTGGTCCAACCATAATGCACGATGTAAATTTATGAGTCACACCTTAACGTCAAGTTCTTTTCCAAACTTAATTTGACATTTCTTTGTTTTAGTATTTGACAAATTCAACCATAGAGAGGTACACAATTGAGCAGCGTGTTAAGATTGTTGAAACCTTTTACGAAGATGGGCGTTCAAATCAAAATGCATTTCGTGCACTCCGTAATTTCTTTTTTTGGTCAGCATAATCGACCAAATGTGTCCACAATCGGTAGAATTGTGCGAAAATTTCAGCAAACCGGGTCTGTAAGAAATGTGAAAACACCTGTGCATGCTCGCCTAGTTCCTTATGCGGAAAACATTGCTGTTGTTCACGATAGGGTGGCAGAAGAGCCTTCAACCTTGACTCGTCGTCGTGCCCAACAATTGAACAACTCACGAACATCACTGATGCGAACTTTGAATAGAGATTTGAATTTACACGTTTAAAAGGTTCAATTGACTGAAGAGCTGAAGCCTACTGACTATTTCAAGCATCATCAATACGCCGAATGATTGGTTGAACAGACAGAACATAGATTTGGTTTAACGTGATCACCTGTCGATTATGACTTAATCCCACGGAAGGCCTACCTTCATCAGGGTCAAATTGAAACCTGACCATTAACCCCGAGTCAGCCGAAGCTGTTCACTAGTAATTTGTGGCATGTTGCAGCATGAACACTCCTCTTGCTTAGAGGCGAGGTCTATCTAACACCTCTTGAATTCAAGCAAGCATGAAAACCATATGCCTCCGCATTTGGAATAAACCATCTATGAGCATACATCATAGATAGCTTGAAGAAAGAGGGATAGGCATGGCCCAAGCAAGCGCATCAGCCCTCACACTCACTATCATGAAGATAGTTAAGGAGAGGGGTAGGCACGAGCCAAGTGTCCAATGACGCAACAGCACTCAATCTTCTGGACAACTATCTCCGTGGTGCCAGAATATAGCTTCCGGTGGATCTGCGCAACCGAGGTCAACCAAGGCCACTTACAATTTGAGTTCATGCAAAACGCGGGCCTGTCAACCCTACACCCTAGGATACACACACCAGAAATCAACCGAAGTAGAAACCAATAACTAGTGTACTTCCTTTTTGTCTTCATTAGCCAAGTTGACGAACTAGGAAAGATACTCCTAATCTTTTATTTCCCTTATGGCAAACTAGGAAAGATACTCCTAATCTTTTGCTCACCTTACGGCAAACTAGAAAAGACACTCCTAGTCTTTATTCACCTTTCGGCAAACTGGGTAAGACAATCCCATTTCCTATGTAGTTGGTTCAGTTACTTTTGTAATCTATCCACAGGCACCACGAGGAGGTCGATATTAACCCGGAGTGCAATAGAATCGTATCAGTAGTCATCCGTCACCATGAACCGCACGATGATGTTGCTCCGTAGAGACTTACCGGTCATCCACATCAGCAATATCTACATACTCTCCTATAGAGCACACGGAATAACACATTAGCGCTATCAACGATTGCTCGGGACACAACCGGATTTGCCACGTCAGTATTCATCCACAGACTCCAGCAGCGCATTGGATTTGCGCATCAGAAGCAATGACCCCGGTCCATCTGAGGCGGGCGTTCTCAGTTGGGAGAGCTTTCTTTGAGCTAAATCAGCACTCCTCCATACATTCCCCCCTGCTGGTTGAACAGACAGAAGTAAATGGCGACTTTACAATGAAAATCATCTTCAGCGACGAGGCACACTTTCACCTCAGTGGATTCGTTAACAAGCAGAATTGCCGCATTTGGGCAAATGAGAATCCACAAGTGATTGTTGAAAAGCCAATGCATCCACAAAGAGTGACTGTTTGGTGCGGTTTATGGGCTGGCGGCCGCGTCATCGGGCCGTACTTCTTCGAAAATGAGGTCACTCAAGCAGTTACCGTGAATGGTGTTTGCTATTGCCAGATGATAAGGGACTTCTTGTGGCCAGAAATTGAGGATATGGACCTTGACGATATGTGCTTCCAACAAGATGGTGCCACTTGCCTTACAGCCAACGAAACAATGGCTTTTTTGCGCAAGAAATTCCATTGCCGTATTATCTCACGTCGCGTCGTCGTGGCGATGTTAATTGGCCGCCACGATCATGTGATTTAACACTATTGGACTTTTTTTTTTTGAGGATTTTTAAAAGAAAAAGTGTACGTCAATAAGTCAAGAACAATTTAAGAGCTCAAGGATGAGATATTTCGGCACATTAACGACATTGAACCTCAATTATGCCTCAGAGTCATTGAAAATATGAACTATCGGATAGAGGTAAGCCACCGAAGCCGTGGCGAGCATTTGGCCGATATTTCGTTTCACACATAATTGCTATATCATTATAAGAAATATTAAAATAATTCTCTGAAAACATTTACAATTGACATCGTGCGTTTTCGTTGGACCATCCTTTATATATGCAATATATCGATATCCTATTGAGGTGTGGAGAGGTCAAATCAGATCGATATTATTATGGTTACATCGTGCCAGCGGTGCTGTGTACTTGCCAAAAGGGGTGTGATTATGCCTCTGCATCTTGCTGCATCTTGCTTTTTTGACATGCTCCACCTTTTTTCAAAGTTTCTGTGATATCTCTTCGCATTCCGGGCCAAAAACAAAGCGTTCCTGAATGATTTTGGTTGCAGCTTTTTAACCTGGAAGTAAGAGACTGTGTGGATCGGGCTTCGTATTCGCATTAAAAGCATGGTAGCGTTCACATATCTGCCATTTATAGACCTTTAAACATAAAAAATCAAAGAATATCTAAAAAATATATGAAAAGCTTATGAAAAATTCTTTATCAAATTAAAACAGAAAAAATCCAGTTCTATATGTATATGGTTATACTAATTTTTCCCAATACCACATTGATATCATTATAAGTATTCATTCAAAACAAATTTAAAAACCATCAATATCTCTAAACGTATTCTCCCAAAAGAGGTAAATAAAAATATCAATCGATTAACAAATACTCGAATCCGTTCTCATACATATGTGGTCTCCAAGGGAAGTTTCAAGTTTCCCATCATAAAAACTAAAAATAGCTTACATTCTATTTGCTTGTACAAATATACATAGGTATGTGTATATACACTTTTGGGAGGCACCTTAAAAACCCTCTTCGAATCCATTATAGTATAGCTCTCACATTAGAGTGGCACTTTTTCGTTTGGAAAACTTTCTGTGCTGAATCAGATGTTTGCAATACAATAGCCTCGAGGTCAGACTTCCAGATGTTTCAATTGCTTGATGGTTTAGATGATAAATAGATTTTTGTAGACCTCTTTAGTATTCAGAGAGGAAAATGATGATGCTTTTAAGAAATGCAATGTGTTATGGTCACCAGAAAGTAGTTTGTGTGTCTTTTGAGTTCAAATCCAATAAAACGGAACATGCGGGAAATTACTTTTCCCAAAACAAATATTTGCTTGTCTGTTCTCATTAAAAACACAAGTTCCATCATTATAAACTAAGTAAATTCAATGAAACCACAGTAATCTCGGAAACCAAACCTTTTAAGGAGAAACTTTACATTTGATTCCCTTGAAATCTATCTATCATCTTATTTTATCTTTTATCTTAATCCACCACAAACACGATCCCAATAAACTGAATTTTAACTTGAGTTAATTTTCAATTTTCTAAAACTAAACAATCTACATGGAACAACAACTAAACGCATTTATTAAATTTACTTTAGATTGTGAGTCCTTGTTGTTTGTACAACTTTAAATAATCCTTACAATTTCCATTTTCTATCTCAATTTCAGAAAACACTGAGAGTACACAAAACGCAAAAATAAACTAAAAACTAAAAAACAACCGAAATAGAAACAGCCACAAAATGTCAGCAAAGGACCGATAGACAGCAGACAAGCAGCCAGAAAGACATAGAGCGAACAAAAAAGGGACAAACTTAAGTGTCTCGAGGCTATGACAAAATGAAAACGAAACCCTTTGCGATAGCAGCCAGTGAGAAAATGAAATCCGCAATTTTATATCCCTATGGTCCGTTAACGGGCACAGGATGCTGTCGGATGTTACATGCGAAACATTTGGCAGTGACCAGTGCCATATACACATTGGTAAGTTGAATGGAAAAAATATGTTACTCATACGCCACAGTGAATTATATTTTCGCAACGAGCTATTAGGTTCTGTTGTTTTTGTTTGTGTAAGTTGGGGTACGTCGGTCGTAGAACAGAAACTAGCAAATAATAGGAAACATAATAAATATATCATAAATCGAAAACTATTTGATAGTTGTGGCGATGGCACGGAATGTGGTATACTGCAAAATGTTTTATCGTAAAGACGCAAAAATTAAAGTCGGTTCTTGGGCTCAAACGTGTGTTTTAAATTATGTACTTTGTCTTTAAATTTTATGAATTTTAACAAAATGTACAACAGTGCTTTTAAACATAATGATATTTTTTAGAAACGATAGTAAGCTCAAGAGCAGAAATTTTCAGAGTTTTATGTAGTGTCTTAATAACCCCCAATGATTTTCTCAAAAAAATCTTACCTTATGCAAAAGTTCGTATAATCTAATTTGTTTGACAAACTTAGCTAATCAAAAATTGAAGAAACTGATTTTTTTTTGTAAACCAGTTTTAGTAAAAATTTTCGACAAAACTCGAATCAAAAGTAGTTGCTTTTTAAATTAATACACCACTGTAAGTATATTAAGAACATTTAGTCCAAATTGTTTAGATGGACTGTAAATTCTAGTGCACCATATGCATACAATTTTTCATAATTTTGTACTTACTTAGAGTAAATATAAAAAGATAAACGAATCTTCTTTTATCAGGCTAGTAAAAGCGGTGTTACATTAGCATAAATACATTATATGGCAAACTTGACTTATAAATACGGTCCACAAGTGACACACAGGTGTGATAGACATATTTACATGACAGAATACACATTGCTCCATAGGATAAAATTTGACAATAAGCTAAGAGTTGTAGGTTGGGATGAGATAAGAAGGTTAAGTTAAGAGATTTAGAATTTTAAAAATGTATGTTATTAAAGAAAAATATTTTTTGTGATTTTCCAATTTATGCAAGAATAACAATTACAAATCGTTGTAGCGGTTTGTTTGTATGTATGTATACAATTATTTATTAAACATTCGTAAGAAAAGAAATTTTGTACGCAAATGTAAGGTTTTACTATTGTGCAAATGAAAATTAAACTTAAAACAAAAAATCACTGACTTGTTTTTGAGATATTTTCAAACAAAAAATAATATTTTACAGAAAATGAAAACATACATTTTTTTAAAGTGTTTTTTTTTATGTTTTATTTTAAAACTTATAAAAAGCTTCAGTATAAAAAAATTCATTCACATCACTACCTAAAATGAAGAAGTCCAAAATGAAAGAAATGTGTTTTTGGTTGGGACTTTTAGTAATGCCTTAATCAAATTTATTTTTTGCTATATATTGTAAAAATAAAGCTAACCGAAAAAGATATTATCAAAATTCTATGAGCCGTTTTCGATAAAAATAAGATTTACCGAAATGATTTTTTGAACATTTGTATGGTGGTTACCGCTATTTCTGAATTGAAGAACAAATTTTATTCTACATCATATAGAAAGTTTTACCTAATTGATAACCGTTAAATTAAAAAAAAAAATCGACCATTTAGTTTTTGAAATATTTAGTTTAAAATATAATGATTCGAAAAGAAGATTTTTGAAAATTTGAGCCCACAATACTATTTAAAATTTCTAACCTCCAAAGCTTAAACCCTAATTTTGGTGTTAACTTTGTTTTAATTATTAATTTGGTTTCGCAGTGTCATTTAAACCTTGAACAGAGTTATTCTTCAGTTTAATTAAAACGACACTATTCTGCAGTTTAAACCTCAGTTCAACATTTACTTCAAAACATAGTGACAACACATCCAATCATCGGCAATGGGACTCTTGGTGTAAAGATCGCTTGCAATGAACTGCCATGCTGTGGTTTTTTCTTTTCAATACTTTTTAGAAAACAAAAGGACTTTATTTTGTATCTACTTTTTATCACTAATTCCATTGAGTCTGCCAGTTATTTTATTTATAAGAAATCGCGCGATTTTTTAAAATAAAACAAATGGTTTTGATAGCGAAATCGGGATAGTAAAAAAACTTTTAAGAAATTAAACAAAAAATAGTTATTTTGAATAGAATAAAAATAAAGTATTAATTTGTAAGAAAAGAGAAAAACAAAAAAAACAAAAACGTTTATATAGAAAATCGGCTGTAGTTGAATAGACAGACTAACAAAAACATTTGTTTGTCTTCATCATCATAATTTGATGAAAATCTCGTGGTCAATTATAGTATAGTACCTATACCAGTATATCGGAAGAATAAACTATTATGGTAAGGAGTCTTTTTCCCTCCATTTATACAGGAGGTGCAATTTTCTAAAAAAAAACATTATCATGCTATCGCTTGTCAAAACCAGAATCTAATCTTTTATTTTATTTTTAGCATGTAATTTTCTTTGATAGTTTTTCATTTTAAAATTAATGTTAAAACTCAAAATTTTTTTCTTAAACAATTTTTTTAAGTTAATTTTTGGTAAAATCTTACGTTATGAAGTAATAGTTTTGATTTTAATGTTTATCAATTTTTAATCAAACACAAAAATTTAGATATTTAATCTTCATTTAATTTTTTTCAAGAAATTGATAATACCAAAATCTACTCGAAAAAGTGTTTATAGATCCTATTTAAAAACCCTTAAAGACAAGTTAAATGAAACGTAATTTTGGAATAGCTGTTTCTTAAAAGAAAGACAAACATTTAAGGATTCGCTTTCAAGACCTTGACTAATAATTTATTGAGCATAATATAATAAAAACATTAATAGTGTTTTATAACGAAAATTAAAACAAATTTATTTAAACGAATTTATTTGATATTTGTTTTTTTAACTATCAATCAAAATAACTTGATTTGAAAAGAAACTTAAAGAATCCATTCCTGTCCCTCAAGAAACTTTAGCATGGTATTGAAAGTTTCGCCCTTACCTTAAACATTTTTTTTAGAAAATTGTTCCTGCCGCCTAAACAAAAGGAAATAGACCCAACCAGCACTCTTTATGGTGTCTTGTGCGAATATATAATTTATAAATCTATATGTTTGAAGCTATGCCAGTTTTCTTCCTTGTGCTTGGCCTTATAACATTGGAAGCTTACTTTATGTACCCTCATAATCCTTTACAGCTCGTATCAAATCATACATTTTCTTTGGATTTTCTCATTCCGAAAAGAATTTTATTTGATATCATATCTCCACTGGAATCTGTGCTACTATCGAGAACGTATAGCGTGCAGTTAAAGTTCATGGAAAAATCGTTGAAACCGTCCCAGTTGGCTTTCTCGTATTGCCAAACTCTTCTTTTAGGCTTTTTTTTAAGTGGGTTTGATAGATCACTCCTGAAAAGGCTGACATTTTGTATCTTAGCTCTTTTAACTCTAACACACCATGGCGTTGTTGTTTTCACATTATTTTCTTCAAATTTTATACTTCCCCAAAGGTGAGCTTTAAATATTGTTTAGCTTGAAAACTAACGACACCTTGCCATGTTTTCGTTAAGAAAAAGCTTATTTACCTCGAATATAGCACCAACGATTTCAATGACATAATAATTGTGGGTATACTATAGAAAATATGAATAGTCCACATTTCAATCAGTCTGAGTTCTTTATGAAAAATAAAATCGTTAAAACAGTTATTTATTGTACATATCATATTTTTATTTTCGATTTTTTGAAAACGATTCGACCGATTCTGGTTAACATTTTAATGGAACAGCTTCTGAGAAATTTAAAAGCGCTCATATTTTTTGGATACTTGACTTATTTGACTGACTTGGAACTTGATTAAAAACAAACGGCTTTTACCATACAAAGATTAAAAAACCCTTGAAGTAAACCTAATTTATGTAGTAAACGGCTCCCAGAATTTCGATAACATTTTTAATGTGTAGTTAAAATGGTGTAACAAGCCGATTTAAGCTCACTGCACCTCAAAAAAAGCATTTTTAATTTTTGACTTCTTCTACATCGGCTTAAAGGATTAAAATTATTTTTTTTATGAAGAAGCTTCCTGAAAATTCAAAATTTTTTTTAGAACTCGATATACGAAAAATTTAGTCGATCACTTTATTTAAAGTTGAATTTTTACTTACACAATAGTTAAAATTAAAAAATCAAAAATACGAGTACAATACTTATTTTTGGAAAATACCGCTCAATACCGATTTTCAAAATTTTTGTTTCATAAAACCACAATCCTGCAAGAAATCACAAGCAAGTTGTGTTTTTTAACTTATACTAAGGGTATTTTTTTTAATTTAAAAAATGTACTAGAACATTGTTCTCATGTAACTTTCATGATTTTCTATAAATAGGGTCATCCAATTCTCAGTGTGCTTGTTTTCAAATCTATCGATTTGTTGATAAGCACAGCAATTGGGAACATCTTGTTGCACATTGTGGCCTATTTTCCACTTGAATTTTCATCTAAATTCTTTTCAAATTCATCTCACTCATAAATTGGAGCAATTTGAACATGGTCATGACCATTAACCTTTCGATGACCAAGTTTAACATAAGATTTTCTTGGGCACTGAGACTCATTTTTCATTTGACTGTCCAAGCACAATTGCATCCAAAATAAACTCACTCCCTGGTTTGAAATTTGGTCTGGTGATATGTCATTCCTCCCTATTTCTTTGAAAATAAGAAAGATGTCACCGACACTGTTAATTCTCCTAGTTATAGCAAAATTAAACTGTTTTTCTTTGCTTAAAATCGAATATATATTGATGTGGATGAACATCTCATACAATATGTCCATGTTTGGCTTTGTATCGTGCAAGAAAACTGCCCTGAATAGTTATGTATTCCACCCATCATGGTAATGTGAACTAATGTGAGGTTATGCAAAAGATCAGGTTTAAGCACTTAATCGAAAAACTCTAAACGCTTTTAAAGCGAGTATTTATTTAACTATAGCCGAGTTATTTCGCGATGCAAAAATTCATCGAAAAATACCTAGGCAGAACAGAGCTCAGCAAGAACTCCCATGGAAGCCGCTTTGACTGTTTTTACATACATGGAGACATACTCGTAATTTTGACGTATAATGGTTAATAATGGTTAAATGTCAGTTGTGTTCTGCATATGTCACTTTTTATTATTTTGTTTGTTTCTATTACTCAATTTTCATTATTTCAACAAACACGTCAGGTACCAGTGAAGTGGAAATAAAAATGTCTGCAATTAAGATAGAAATTAAAATTACTTGTGGAAGAGAAGGTATGAAAAATTTTAGTCTCTTACTAGAAAAATTTTAAATTTAAACTTTGTACCTCATCGATCAGACTTGCCCCAGCTATGTGATCTATGTAACGGAAGAATGAATGAAGATATTTACCATTTCGTAGCTGCTTGTCCTATTCTACAAGAAATTCGTCGGTTGCATTTTCGGGAAAGTTTTATATCTTTAGACAAACTTTTTGAAATTTTAAATGGAGCAATGGGCTGCCTCAGCCTCTTTAAATATTGCCAACATGCTCTTTCTTACCGTAACAGTTTCACATATTAAACGTAGTCGATTACCCGCTTATTGCAATTTAAACCAAATTTTATACCTAAATATTTCCTGTTTTGTTGCTGATCATACAAAATTTGATAATATTTCTTTTGTGTTTCAAATCACGTTAAAATTGATAATATTCTATAAACAGCTAATCTTAACCAAATTGTGCATTATTTTGTGTTTCAAATCACGTTAAAATTGATATCATTGTTTTATATAAAAATATTTCTTCATATCTTTTGTTAAACATTTTTTTTTCTTTTTCTTTTCTTTATATTTTGAAATTTTTGCTTTTTATTATTTCATTTATTTTTTAAATCATATTATGAAATGTCATCTCAGGCAGACGGCAGTATTGCCATGTCCTTATTCTTAAGTATACAAATTTGTAAACCTTATGATGAAAAAATAAAGAATCTATCTATCTATCTATCTACTAGAAAAATCATTGAAAATTTTTGAAAATGAAGAAAGGTTATGTAATACACATTTTGAAGAACAAAACTGAGAGAAAGAACCATTGTTATGTTTGCATGAAAACCAGTAAGAAGTATTGTATGGTCTGCAAGATTTTTAAGTAGTCCCATCTGGATTCTACCTGTTAAAAAAGCTTCATTCTTCCATAAGAGGAAATATAATTTTCATAAATGCAAATTAAACAAAGAGAAAATTACGCCCTAAAGATTTCTTAAGACTCTTTCCTCTAGACTCAACAAAAGTATTCAAACACACACAAGAATTTTTAATCGACTTATTCTTACAATCCCATCCACAAGTTTAGGTCAATTATGTACGTTGACTTGATAAAGGACTAAGTTTTTCCAACTTCAGTTTTATATTATGAAGCTATGAGCCTTCATGCATATTTCTTGCATCTCCTAGCTCCACGTAAAACCCTACGACAATAGTTTTAAGAATGTTTGTGGAGCATGCATGTGTGAATAAGAATTTCCCCCTTAGTGAAATAAATAAAAAAACAAAAAAGTTTTAAATTAAAAGTGTTGATTTAGCATCGAATAAAATGGAATAATGCAGAAAATTTTTCACCACAAGGATTCGAATTGCAGTCAAGAATAATTGCCATGAAAATGATTTAAATGGCGGTAGAGTGCTCTGAGAGTTAATTACGTAGAGTTTTTTTTTTTTGTTTTTGTTTTAATGGTAAAAAGTTTGAAGTACTTTATAAGCATTTAATGTCTTGTCGAGTGATAAACTGAGCACTTGAGATAAATGCAGTAGCTAAAAGCTATGTTTGGAAGTGCACCTGAAAAAGTATAGTTAAGACTTAGAAACAATTTAAGTAGATCCTCGTTTACATAAGTGCGATAAGTAGATTGTGGAAAATGGTATATCCGAAGCAGGGTTGAACGGAACTTGAGCTAAGAAAGGTATTGAGCGGGGGTTTAATTGATATAATATAATTAATGCAACTTAAGAATGTGGAAGGATTAAAAACACACAGATCGAGAAGTCCGCAGCAATATCTTGTCCAACAACCAGTCCGAGTATATGTTGATCCCTCGGAACGTGGTCACATCTTCTCTACTGGAGACTATGGGGCATTTAACCTTGATGCGGATAATCGTTTGGCTATAGTTTAAACAGATGAAACTCAAGATTTGTTGCCTGAGTCTACCTGAAATAGCAAATCAGCACCCAAATAGACCCTGCTCCGTAGTAGATATCGCAGACTTTTAATTTTCTCCTCCACGGTACATCCCATCACATTTCTTGGATAGCTGTAATATCTACTTTACAGCAGTTAAGGCCTTCCGGTAATTGTTTGGCTTCACGAGGTCTATTGAGGGACTTAACATTCCACGGCTACTAATTCAATGTTCATCATCCTTATTTAATTTGCATGGTTCGTCATTACTCAATCCGTCCATGTCCGAAGCTTATTGTTGCTTCACAACTAAATAATTTAATGTAGCGGGGAATTCATCTCGACAAAACAAACCTCTAACTGGAGCGCCAGGTAAATCCCTCTTTACAGGCCTGGGCGTCGAATATTCCCCAGTAGACTTGTTAAGTGTGCACTTAGTAGTGCAGCCTAACTAGACCCGTAGTCGCCACTGTTGAGTCCATATGACGAATGACTCTGCTGCCACCTGGATGAAAGTAGACATGCCGTCGTAGGAACACCTCTCCACCCTCTCTCGTTTATTAATCCCAATAACCTTCCACCGTGGTTGAGACCCAACCTCCAGTGTAGGTACAGAGCACCCGATATGAGAGTAGGACTTGATAGACCGAGGTTTGTTCTAAGAAAAATCTGTGGATGCTTGTATCCTTTTACATGCATATTTCTACCCTTTGTTCTTTCTCCCAAGAACTCGCGAAATACAAGTTTCCAGGTTACAAGTGTGAAGCTTTTTGTTGGCTTAGCTTTTTTGTCCGAACACTCTATTCTGTTCACAAACTCCTATTTAATCAAAATAATTCTTTTTTCATTTCAGAACATTTCGATACTGATCGTTCTCATATATGCGTGGCGAATAAGCGTCAATGTCAGACGATCCGGAGAATTAGAGGACGTCTACTATGGTAAGTCAAAAACACCCGTCGAACCACTTTTTTTGAAAACCTACGTTTCGTCTATTTTATGTTTTGAAACTTACATTTCAACGTTTCATATGTAAATCTTCAAAGCCATTTAATTTGACTTCCGTTGCAGGTGTTCAAATAGCCTACTTTGCCATAATCGGGACTCAGATGTCAATGATATTCCTCAGCGTTATGTTGATGTTTGGAATTTACAAGGTAAAATTGAAAGCTCATGCATGAAGTGTGTGTGTGTGTGTGTACACAAAATTATACCCATATCTATCCTCAACCCAATATCCATGTCAAAAACACACAGTGCAAACATTATATTTAACCATAGAAACCGAAACCCGCAAAACCGCATGCTTCCCCCATTCCATTCTATAACCCTTAACTTATACCGCTCGGCGCCCAAATCCAAACCCATTTTGGCGTCAAATAGCAATTTTGTTATTTTTGAGCATAAGGACCAGATGTATTTGTAGGCAACAAAAATAAATCGGAAGACATGCAGAGGACTGTGGGAAGCACAGACCACTTTGAGATTTGACGTGACTTCCTCGCATTAGTGTTGACCTTTTATGATGAAAATGAAAACCCTGATGTGATGTATTGGCGTATATTTAAGTCCTCGCATCTTATGTGTGGCCGGAAATACCATCACCATCCGGTATAAACAACTGGGCCGGTTCTGTATACAATTTTGATGAATGTTCCAGGCATTCGCGAATTATTTTTGGGCATAAAAGAGGGTCGTAAACCAGAGATAGGAGGATATTTTAAATATACGAAAAACAAACGGAGCTATTTGCGACAGGAATATTTTTGGATTTGGATAATGGATGTGCTATTGACTTGCGGAAGAGTTTGGAAAGCTAAAAGCTCTACAAGTCAAATAGGACTATTAAGATGTTTCGGCTTTGTTTACTAAGGACTTTGCCATGTCAAAGGATGATAAAATGATGGAATACCAAACGGTTATTACATTTGGAACAAACCTATAAAACGATTTTTGGCTAAGGAGGACATATGTTTGAGAAAATGTGTCTGCACTTTATTACAAGGAACCTTAACTTTTAAGCCTATAGGTTTACGATAGAAGGATATTCAATTTTGTATGGAAATTTTGTAATCCCAATGGAATTTCGATATTTTTATTTTTTTTTTGTTTACTTCATATCTTTAACTTATTTTCTTATATTGAAGATTTTAATGTAACAACAACATCAACTTGAATGAGCTATCATAAAGCATATAGGCTAGAGTTATTTGCTACTTCGAGGGCGCTTAGGCTTTTTATGTGTTCATGTTTAATCGAAAAACAAGCCTTCACCTTCACTGAGATTTGAATACGAGAAATAGTTATAGCAGTTATAGCTTCAGCCATTAGACTATTTAGAAGTCCGTTCAAGATATTGTTGGTACATTCAAATTTTCAATATTCTTATGATGGTACGAAAAAGCTTTGAAGCCAACTCCAAGTATTTCATTATACAAACTCCTACTTTAATTTTCGTATAGTGCAGTTATAAGGTTATTTATCATCTTCAAATTGGAGGGTACCTGAGGATCTAAATTAAATGAGAATTGGATAATGCTGATTTTTTCAACTAAAATGGGCAAGCATTTATTCGTTCGACCTAAACGATAGCGGTGTCTTAAGATAGAAAAAAAATTGCTTCGAAGAATATGTAAATAAAATAAAACCGACACAAAGAGAGAAAAGGATATTTCGCAAAATTTCGTTACAATAAAAGTTCTAACATTTTCAGAAGACTATTCACATTTAAACGCGTAATGGAGAAAATCAGAACATTATAGGAGAAACAAGGTTAAATGTACCTCTAGAAATGTTTCTGCTTTTGAATATTTTATTGGAAGGATTTTAAAAAAATACTGGTTGCTGGAAAACAAAAATAATCTACTGCAAGCAAGTTATGAGACCCATTTGGACATATCAAACTATGCGGGGCTGTATATACTCATAGAAGCCGCAAAAAAAAAGCTTGACTACTGGTAGTTTTTAAGAAAATAAGATCCAAGCGAAATAACAGTACAATATCATTTTTAAATGTAACTTTTAAAATTAATTGTAGTCTGCTTTATAAAACCTCTTCAGTTCAGGTACACGCACTTACAAAAAATTAAGTGAATTTCAATCTGGATTCAAGAAAAATTACTTCACTATAAATATACAGATATTAATCTTTTTATGCTCATTTTGGTTTTTCAATGGAAGCTGGACCTAAATATGTACACATTTCTTGTCGACTATAGAGCAGCGTTCGACACAATCAACAGAACTTTACCCATTTTCATTCTAGCGATTTTAAAGCTTCGAGTATATTAAGCCACGGAAGCAATAATCTGAAATGGAACTGATATTCCTTATAAATTTCAAATTCTACGAGGGTTGAACCAGGGTTGTATTCTACAACCATTAATTTTTGACTTTTTCTTGACGATCAAATTGCTTGGCTTGCTTACCAAATAGAAATGGGTAATCTTGGAATAAAGACCATTATGAATGTAAATGACATATTTACTCGTATCTTAGATGAATCTCCATCACCTTTTTAACAGCTGATAAGTAAATAAATAAATAAATTTGGCGGTGCAACAGTTCGAATTGAACCAGGACCTAGTGACCATTCGTGTGTGCGTGATACCAGGAACGGAGGGGATCTACAATTTTCTGCCGAATCCGAACGGCTTATGAGCACTTTCCATGATAAGAGATATACTCTTAGAGGATCTGTCAATTCCTCGCAAGAGGCACTACACTCCTGAAAAACTTTTTTGCAGTGGCTGAGAATCGAACTCGAGACCTTCCGCATGACAGTCCAAAGCACAAACCATTATGCCAGGGGGTAGCTGAAAAGCAAACTGTTTGAATACTATGGACTTTGGGAACTATAGTAAACACGAATAAATCAAAAGTTTTGATTTTTAAAAACGGATCAGAATTATTAGTTTCAAATGAAAAATGGAAATATAATAGCAGTGATCTGGAGATGGTAGTAAAGTTCATTTTTCTGGGTACTGATATTACATTCAATTTAAATGTAGATTTGATTTAAATTGAACAAAGCGAAGTCGTATTTTGCCTAATTTGAAGAAGCATCTTGACTGAGTAACAAACTTATATCTGTGTTCAATAAGTATTGATTTTTTAATGAAACATCAAGATCAATTTTATTTTATGGTACCTACACAAGTTTGGGGAGTGCATAAATCTGAATCAGTTTAATGTCTTCTTTGATTTTTTATGAGAAATTGTCATAACATCCACTCAAAGCCACTGTGGGTTGTGGAGCAATTGGGTCGTATTTTTTTTTTTTTTTTTTTTTTTTTTGAGGACGTCATCGGCAATACGTTTTCTGTTACTGGCAAATGCTACAGGGCGTTGATAAACGACTTCCTACTGCCGGAATTGGATAAGTAAGGTTTGATCAATATGTGATTTCAACAAGACGGTGCAACCGCGCACGGAGCATGAGCCACAATGGATATTGTGAAAGAAGCGTTTCCTGGTCGCGTCATCTTCCATTTTGGTGATTTGGCATGTTCAGTAAGATCACCCGATTTAACCATCCCAGACTTCTTTCCTTGAGGCTGAGGAGAATATTTGACAGAAATGCGAACAGTTATGACCGGAAATCTTGTGTAAACTCATGGAAAATGCATGCGATTAAACGGGCACAAAAGCATGTCAACACGGGAGGGAGCCACTTGACTTGACTTATTGATTTTATGTTGGTTATTTTCCAGATTCTTTAAATCCCAAGAAACTTTGCATACACCCAACCTCGCACCTACCCTAAATCCTATAGTGTGCCCAAGCAGGGTTGCAGGGGGCAGCATGCTCCGTCTTACATACCTCACTGCTTACACGTCGTTATAAGAAAGGGGATTATAAAAAAAACGGGATTATAAAAACGGGATTTTATAAAACGGGATTATAAAAAGCGCGATATCGTACCCAACCGGTTAGTAATATACAAACCGTTAAATTACTTTTCAAGCATACACCCATACCCCAGGTAAGGCTGTGAGCTGCTAAAGCAGTTAAGCAGTTAAGTTTCTTATTTATCTTCTTTAGGTACAGTCTACAAAACTTAATTTCCGATATACCTTTTGAAAATTTAATTAATTCCTGAGTAGGCAGAACGTTCGATAAATTAATGAAAACGTTTTTGTTTACAATATCATCCCTACGTATCCCTTTTTTTCCTTGATTCTCTGAGTAGATTCAGGTCAATTCCAATGAATATCCCGCCACTTAAACAACATCTAAGTACAAATTTCAGCACGTGCCCATTTCAATGGCCGCAATAAGTTTGCGTTTCCCAAAAATGTATCCCTCCAAATATTGGTGAGCAAAAAAATCTTCTAAATAGCCATACTTAAAATACAATGAAGCCTTAATTATCATCCCCAATGTCCACTTCTTAAGAAACACTAAACGTTCTCCTTCCAATTGGATTTATTTTAAGGACTTCTTTCTGTCCCCCCACAACGCGAATGCCCACCCAAAAATCAAAAAATTTCACTATCCATCCGAAGGGACTCTGGAGGGATTTTCGATTCTTTCGAAAAGCATTAATTTATGGTCTTTAAATATTAAAATCTTAACTGTGGGTTTCATCAAGAAAGTCTGAGTCTGTTTTGAGGAAGATTGCAGATGCGAAAAAAGGACGAATAAAACTGCCGCGTGTGTCTTAAATTTAATTATTCGAAATAAGCCATAATAAATAATGACTACGTGGTTACGTAAAGCAAACGAATGTACATATAATTTGCCCTTATTTCATTCAGCCCCGCAGAGATGAATAAAATATTTATCATGAAGCCTGAGTAAATATACGAACAGGGCTTCACCAGCAGCGTCTTGCCTAGCATACATTGGTGTGGCAAATTACAGGGATATAGAGACTGCCGCATCCTTGCTCGTGGCGATAACCAAGAAAAAAAAAACAACAACAGAAAAAAATAACAAAAGGAACACATTTTGTGTTTTGCTTTCATTTTGTCGCATAAATATGAGAATAAACCCTAATAAGATGACAAGGACTAAACTAGAACTTTTGCATATTTCCCATCCTAATTAGGGCACGAAATAATACAAATTCCATTTGTCTAGTCCAAACGTTTTATAAGGAGACTCTTGGCATCACATGCATCGTCCTTATTATTAAATGAATTCTTGTGGCAAGGACACAAAACGAAGTCCTAACCACTTTTTGTTTTCTAAAGTGTTACAAGTTCATTTGAGTACTTTGAGAACAAATGGGCAAGCCACAATGCCACACACATGACATCCGTCCAACCAGAGGAAGTGTCCTTAATTTTGAGTTTCCATATTATATCCTTTTACTCGGGTGATGCTATTTTTTGTGCTTGCCACACACACACATGAAGCATAATTATTATGAAAACTGTTTCTAAAAGCTCAGCCCAGTCTCGGGGCCTCCCGTGGGGTATGTGTCAACCATCAGGCATAATATGTATAATACAAACTGTTTATTTATGTGTGTGTTTTTTTTAGGGTCAGGAAAACACAGAACGTTTTCAAACGGAAACACCATGTGTACATGATGGAGCATTTTCAAAATTTGTAAGCAAGCCAACGTTAGCGTGCAGTGTTTTTGCCTTTTTTTTCAATGGAAGTTTGCTATGTGTTTTGTGTAATTTTGACTTGAATGAAAGTGATTATGCACGAAATCGTACACATGGAAACATTTTGATGGTACAATCTAGTTGTTGCGGGTTAACGAAGGTCTTTGTTAAAAAATCTATGAATTCATGAAAATCAGAGCGGAAAAGCTATTTACTTGGAATGAAATTACTTGTACAGACTTATTTTTAATCTGTTGAGAGTTTGAACAAGTTTTACACTGGCATTGATTTTGAGTTGTGTAAATCAACATTGTTGATCAATAAAGTTGAGTAAGTGGAGACGTGCTGATCACCAGCGTCAATAAACTTTTGTTGACCCAAACCCAACCCGATTCAAATTTGCAGTCAACTGTCGACCGTGTTAATTAAACAATGATTTTCTGGCCTGGATGTGTTCATCAATACAAAAGTCAGATGTGAAATTTGTTTTAACATGTGAAATTACCTATTGCTTTTTCTTTTATTTGAAGCATCGTCTTCACTCATAATAGAAATAGGTTAATAAATTATTTTTAACAAAAATTACCTCTAGACGTCAATATTGATACAATATACACTAACTAAGTAATGGTTAAAATGTTGACCATGTTGACGGGCAATATAAATTAACCATGTCGGTGGGTATTGTGTGGACGCAGGTTAAGACCAACTACATACAAAAGGAATTTTCAATTGGTGCGGGTAGATTTTGGCGGCCATGTTGTTTTGGTGGCATCTGTTAGATATGTTGTTTATTATTCAATTCTAATACCAATTCCCCATGGTTAGTTATACGATTGAAAAGCACGTTTATATGATGAAACTTTATTTTCATAATGAGTGTTTGTTAGTGCAAACGTTGCATCTATTTTACGGTAGACGTAATAGCCCTTAACAGTCGACTCTTCAACATTTTGTGGCCAAATTTGAGACGACCAGTATGGTAATCAATCAGCCAATATCCGTACGCTAAAAAAACGTAAGATCAGCTCAGAACATTGCCACAGTCTGTGAACTGTGAAAGTTTACAACAGAACCCAAGGCAGTCAATTTCTCGCCGTATACAAGAACCCTGACTTTAGCAGACTTCTACGAGCCTATACCAGTACAAGATCCAACTTACCCAGAAGCTCAAATTTCACAACCAAAGACAATACCGCTTATTAGGTGAATGGGCTACGAAGTGTTTGGAATGGGATTTCCGCCGAAAAGTCATCTTTATCAATGAGACGCATTTTTGGATGAATGGCTGGGTTAACAATCAAAATTGCCGTATATGGGACCTCAATAACCCACACGAAGTTCACCAGGTGACAATGTATCTTCGAAAAGATATCGTTTGGTATAGGTTTTGGTCCGTGACATTATAAGTCCATACATTTTCGAAAAAGACGTTCTCGGGACGCGGTCACTGTCATTGCCAAGCGCTACAGAATGATGATAAGCACTTTCTTCTGGGCAACGACCTAGACGATATGTGTTTCTAGCAGGACAGCGCTATATGCTACAGAGCAGCCGCTACGATTGACATTCGGCATATGAACCATTTGAGGGTAAGGTTGTGTTTCGTAGAGGTGACAAGAATTGCACAAGGTCATATGATTTGCGATTTCCAGAAATCGCAGGTGCGACCGATGCGTATTGGGCTAATATAGTACGAGCATTTCAATGATGTCATATTCCATGCATAATAGCATACATGGGCCTTCCAATTTTTTAAATACCTCACACACCTCAGATAAATGCATAATGACCCATAAAAAATGATGGAAGCGCTTGGCAAGACGTGATTTTCGCGGAAACAACCAACCGATAGGAGGTGCTAATGTTCTTCTTGGTACTGATTTTCACCAAACTTTGTCTGTTATTTGATGATCGATGCCCATAGATGAGCTGAATACTTCCTGCAAATCAAATGGTCAAATAGTAACAGGTACCACCCGGAATGGCGCCGCACGTATTAACATATGGAAGATAGGATCCACGGTGATGCTTATCTTCAACTTTAACAGGTCAGAGTTGGGCAACTAGATTGACCATCAAAAACTATTCACCAAATTTATCGAGGCAACAATTATTATCGGTGTTAAATTAAAAGTAAATCCTTATTAATTTCATGCATATCAAGTGTCTTCAGTTCCCTCCAAAATATGCCTATGAACACTGCTGGCATCTATTTGAAAAATTCATTTTCTTCACTTTTGTATTTGGCTTGCTCCCGAGTTGGCGCACCGAAAAATGTGTACGTTTTTGCTCAAACTAAAAGGTTTTTAAACATACATTTTTCATCTCTGACAGGTGATGCGGCCATATTGATGAAGCATAACATGTCAAATTACCTTACCACTATGAATAATCGAGGTCAGTATTGACCCTATAACATTGATACTTAATATGAAAATGTGGAATGATAAAATACTTTGATTGGCAATGACCAGTGTTTCATCTGGCCCGACAGATTAATCACAGACCAACTTTGCCTGAAAAACACCAACTCTTTATCAACTCCAAAACCGCCTGCATCGTCCTTTATTGCGATTGTCGAAGTCCGGCATTTAGGAAAACTGATCTAGTTTTATTGAGTTACTTTGGAAAATAAGCAGTGGCTCCTCCAAATTATACTACCCCGTGATTTTTTCAATCTTGTTACTGAACAGATAATATAACAGAGTAGAACAGGTGTCAACACTAATGATACTATTTTCAACAAATCTGTATAAATGTATAATTATGAGCGTATGGGGATAATATCAACACCATCGGCCATTCCCAAATTTTCTTAATAGAGTTCTTGAAACTTGTTGGTTTTAAAGGAAACAGACAAACTGGCTGGGACAAATCGTCACCTTTGACAGCAGCGACTTCGTAGTATAGGTAAAGAGTTAATATACCTTCGAGTAATAATAACTACACGAATGACACCTAAGTGAAGATTCGGTGCGAAAAAGTACCTTTGGAAACCGCTGTTATATATACTTGGATTTGGGGAAACAAATAGATTCAAGACCCCTCCTGGGTAAGACTAAGAACATATTCTACAAAACACTTATACTACGGGTGCTTCTTCAAGCCACTGAATCTTGAACGATAAGCAGAAAGAATAATGTTCAAGCCAAGACTGAACAGGATTTTCGTAGAAGTTCCTAAAATGTGACGACAGGAACAATTTAAACCGTGTTCGCTACTATTTGACCTGCTGCCAGCGGTGACAACTTTCACTCAATGCGCCCATGCAAGCCGCTACATGATTTTCTGAATTATTGTAAGATAGGGAGCCATTTGATCTGACATGTCTATGTCAATGACTTCCTTGGCGTGATTATATTAACGGATCATTCGTAATTTTTCATTTCCTCACAGTTTCTTGACTTTTTTCCAGTTTCAACTTCCTCCAGTTCATGGTTTGTGCTAAGTATTAGAACGTCAGGTTTGTTCTTCCATTTTACTACTGCAATGTCAGAGTGTTCAAGTACTTTTATTTAATGTTTCTTGGGTTTAGCAGTAGTAATATCTTTGCCAATCACGTAGGTGCATTTTTGTCAAAGAAAACCAAAGTATAGTAAGTAACCGGGCGCAATCGTTCTTCCTCTATCTAAATATTTTTTAGTTGATTTCAGACTAATTTGGTTTAAATGTGACGTTATGTTTAGGTAGCACTTTATTTCTGATTATTCAAGTCAGTTCTGCCTGCGTGTATCGCCCAGGTATAAGTGAACCCAATTGTATCACCAAGCTTATAGACTTTCATATGATACTTTTGTGATTTGCCTGGGTCGTATTGTCGAAACTACAGTCTTCTACGCCAAGGAATCATGTATTCATTGTATTCATTAACTGCCAAGAAATTCATTTTGAATTTTAATGTTTACGAAATTATTTTCTAGAACTTCCAGAAGTCCACTTACTCTTCCAAAACGGTTACCAGTTATAGCAGAATTGTGTGCAAGGTGAATACATTTTAGAATCAATTGGAATCTATTTCTGAAGAACTCGTCAGTATTTCAGTAGTTAGAAATTGATGAGTATTTGACGATTCCCATGTGCATCACGTCCTCAAGAAATTTTTGAATCTCCTGGGTATTAGTGTCTATCCATTCCCTTGCGCCAAAATTACGTCTAATTGTATTACTTAGTACAAAATTGATTAGCAATTCGTCTCAGTAACAATAAGCTAATATAAATTGTAAGTAGTTGTAGCGTAGTTGAACTGTTTAGTGATTGCCCAATGTCTGTGGTCCACTGGTTCGAAGATCCATTTGATGTACTTAGTATTACATCTGTTTCCGGAAGGTCGTTCTTTTCTTCAAATGACTATTCAAATTCTTCTGGACGGTTAGTCATTTTGGAGCGATATGGTCGAATGATAACAGATTTTTTTTCGCTGGCGCGGCGATTGAAGATCATAAATCCAAGACGGGGCAACAAGCCACACAACACGACCAATTTTGGTTTTATTGCGTGAGAAGTTTTCTGGTCGCGTAATTTCACATCTTGGCGACGTCAATTAGCCACCAAGATCATGCGATTTGACACCGTTAGATTTTTCTAGATTACACAAAAGACCGTGCTCACGCAAGTAATCCCCGAAATCTAGACGCATTTAAATCCAACATTACTCAAGTTATACCGCCAGAAATGTGCGAAAAAGTGGTTAAAAATTACTTCAAAATAATAGCATGCTACGAATATTCCCGAGGCGGCCATTTGAATGATATAGTTTTTCACACTCAATGGCAAAGTCCAAACTATATACATATCTAATAAAATCAAATTTTCATCAAAAACGTAAAAATGCTATTAAAAATAACTGAGATAAACGTTATTTAGTAAAAACAAAATTGCGTGGGGTAGGATATTCAAAAAATCTCTTTTTATTACGGAAATAAATTGACAATTAACACTGCTCGAATACCCACACAATATTGATACTCGTAAAATCCTAAAATTTTCCTACTTCTATTACCCAATTTAATTTCACGATTGTTTTCTAATTTATATTTTCCACTTCACAAATTCATCCAATTTTAATTTTTTTTTTTTTCGTTTTTTTAATTTCAGGAAAACCCCGGATTAATTGTGCCTTGGATAATTGGCTTTATAACTTTTATGGCATTAGAAGCTGTAGCTATGGTATATTCCAATGTCCTGCGGGATCATGTAAATAAAGTAAGTTCAAACACAAAACAACTCAAACCCCAAGAAACTAAATCGATTAAAAAATGAAAACAAAATCAATAATTTATTTGACAAAGTCGTAAATAAGAATACTTACAAAATACTGATACAAATGTTAAAAGGTCGAAAAATATGGAAGAATTACTTATTTTCTGTAGACGTGATTATTTTGTCTTCATCATTTTATTGGTTTTCAAGATATTTTTGTAGAATTGGACAAAACAATTCCCTTGGAAACAAAAAAAAAGAAACCAAGATGGAATGAGTTTCCATTCAATACTATTGCATCTCCAAGCAGTTGTAGACGTTTTTCTACCCTTGTTAATATCAAAATATTTCTCGCCCTTTGCATGTGCTCTCTGAGCCTCTGGTAGTCCGTCCATTATATTTTTTTCTATCATGAACATGGACTTCTCCTCGTTACTTGTTTTTTTTTTTTTTTTTTTTTTTTTTTTTGAAAATCAAAAGAAATTCAGATGTTATGCTAAACAAACCACTGAACAAGCCAACACATAAAAACCATTGTAAATAATTCATGAACCATAAAGGAGACTTTGTTTAGGTTATGCGATGGTCCTGAGGGCTTTTATTTGAAAGATGCAATGCAAACTCAGAATATTCAGAGGGGCACTTAAAGGTTACTATAAAAAGTGTTAAGGGTCAGAAAAATATTTTCAAATGAAATTTGTAGTTTAAAAGGAGTCAAGTTGTTGGTAATTGGATGCAGTTAAAGTGGTTTAGATTTGAGTTGCATTAATATTGTATTTTTTGATGGTAGGGATATAAAATATTTTTGTTTTATTCAGAACTACTTAAAAGAAGACTTATACTTTTGTTCTTGGAAACAAAAGTTTTAGAGAACTCGCAATGGCACCGATTTCTTACAATTTTTCAAATTGTGAAATTTTTGTAAGATTATTTAACGATGAACCTGGGGATGAGATTAACTTTTAGACTAATGATGGCGGAACGATAATCAGCTCATCCATGCTGTAAATACCATTTTCCCATCTCTCTTAGGTCATCAGTTAAAGTGGAATTCGATCGCAGTCTAATGGCAACAAGTCCCTCTAAGGCTTAAGGGTGCGTTCTTCGAGCTAAAGCTTGCGATCTCTTTCCAAAAGTAGATCAATGGTCAGGTTCAGCGAAAAGTAATTCAAAACTACAAACAAATCAACGAATTCCAAACCGAAGTGAAAGGAAAACATTCTTTCACTACCATTCTCCACACGAATGACGAGACAGAATGTGCTTACTCAAACGAAAGTTAAATTAATCTGTGCTTCGAACAGAATTAATGGGTGTCAAGCTCTACTCAATTTAGATTGGTTTGAACTAAGTGTTCCACATATCGTTCAACATGGATTAAGTTCATGTGGTGATCATCAGTCACACACTTAATAATTTTGTGGACTACCTGTCACTCAATTTTAATATCAAAGGGCACGGTGGTGCCAAGTTCTGGCACTACAACCTTTTTACAGGAACAAACTCAGGCGATTTTTGACGCCTACTTATCTTCAGTACCAATGAAGTCAGAAACTTAAAATTCCGAATATTTGCTAAGCTAGTCAGGCACAGGCGCCTCACCAAATTTCAATTTTCTAGCAGAAGCGGTTCCTAAGATACAAGGCCTCAAAAATCACAAAAATCGTAACTGACTGACTGACTGACTGACTGACTGACTGACTGACTGACTGACTGAAAGGTCATCAAAATTATGGAGCACTTTCCGACATCGTAGAATCTTGTAATTTTGCACAACGGTAGGTCTTGTCATGCAAGCAGAGGAAAAAATCGAAAATTTGAAGTTTTCAATTCAGGGGGTGCGGTATCCACCCACTTTCTCCGAATTGGTGTTGGTTGAATGGAGCACTTCCGACTGCTGTAAAACAATGAAATTTGGTGAACCGGTAGGGCTTATATTTCATATAAAGAACCAAAAATAAACACCAAGGTTTTCCTTTCAGAGGGCGTGGTATCCGCCCACTTTCTCCGAATTGGTGTTGGTTGAATGGAGCACTTCCGACTGCTGCAAGACGATGAAATTTGGTACAGTGGTAGGGCTTAAATTGCATTCAAAGAAAAAAATATAAAATTAGCGGTTTTCTGTTCAGGGGCGTGGTATCCGCCCACTTCCTCAGAACTGATGTAAATTATATATGGAACACTTCCGATTGCAGTAGAACAATGAAATTTGGTAGAACGGTAGAGCTCAAATTGAATATAAAGTACCAAAAATAAAAATTGAGGTTTTCCGTTCAGGGGGCGTGGTATCCGCCCACTTTCTGAGAAAATGTTTAATTTATATGGAGCACTTCCGATTGCTGTAATTAAGGTAGGTATGTTAGTGTTAGGTAACTTGCCAGGATGAGAAGCAATAATTGAAGCGCAAATAAAAACAACCAATAACAAAAAGAAAATATACCAAAAGAAATAGGAAGCTATAAACTAAGTTGATTTTAGTAGGTAGAGTCTACCCTTCTATCCTTCCGTATCTTTCGAGATTTTGACATGGCAAAATATTAAAATCTTTGCAAAAAGGAGTGAGATCAGACCAAAAAACATAAATGTTAAAAAAAGATACAAGTTCTTCTATACAAAAACCTTTGTGTAACAAGTCAGCAGTGAAAAGTACTGAGATCTAAAAGTACGCCAAGTTCTTACTTCATGAAGGTTTAATACCGAATATTTAAAGTAGAATAATATTGAAACAGCTACAATGTAATAGAGAAATTCTATTATTTAATGATTACTGACTAAAATTTGATGGGCTTATTTGGCAAGTTTTTTTTTGTTTATGTCCAAATTCAAAAGGTTTTGAAAACTTGACCAGTAAGCCCATCAAATTTTAGTCAGTAATTGACTTCGAGATTTTGGTATAAACAAATTTGATGATCCTGAGGGTATATCTCTGAAGATGTTTTCTTCCTCGCTGGAAAAATATTTCGTAAGCATTTCCATCGCTCCAACTGTTCTGGAATCTTCCCTAGAAGATAAAAAAAACTGCACTTATCCATGGTGTTTCTAAATAAGGTGACCATTCCTCGTATCGAGCAATTGGATTTATTTCCCTTCTTTCCAAGGTCAATTAATCTCTGACCAATTATCAGGGCAAGAAATAGCTGGAAGATCGAAAGCTTCTTAATGACCGACAATACGGCTTTTGCAGCAATTGTTCAAATGGTGATCTGATGGCATATCTCCCCGAAGACTAGAACAGAACTTTACATTGATTCATTGATCTTCTCAAAATAAATGCTAAATTACTCAACTGTTTTCCTCGTTTTTATAAATTATCTACTGGCTAAAACTTTTAATCCACAGCATTGTTTTGCCGATGAGTCGATCCTCAGTTTCTCATCATCGTTCTCAAACACCTAACAAAATGTAAATCCAATCTTAACAGAATTGTTAAAAGGAGTGTACATTTGGAGTATAATGCTTGGCAAACTCAATGCTGTCTATTGTCATTAAATCAAAGTCTACCCCTTATGCCATTAACCTTGAAAATGGAATTTTCATCGAGCGTGTGTGCATTGTAAAAAAAACGATATTCCTGTTCAGTTCAGGGTCTCATTATCTGAGGCTCCATGTTTTTTTCTTATTACTGAACAGATTTTACTTAATACACATAGTCCGATTTACAAATAATTGGGGTTTAAATTAGTGAATTCATAGCTACATATGTATGTACTATGTTGTTTAGCGGTTTAAAAAAAAAACTTTAGCTGGAAAATACCATTTCACATTAGCAAACTAAGCCTTATTAAAATTAATTACTAATTAATATTAGAAAAAATCTTGATTCCAATATTTAAAAAATATATATTTATTTTTCAGCAATTTGACACAATGTGCAAAGCAGAAGTGACCTTTTTTATAGCACGAGCGTTTATCAATGTGAGTCAATAATTAATTATTTCAATATTCTATTTATCTACGCTTTAGCAATCATTCACTATACACTATCAATCTCATAAAGACATTCATCAAACTTCAAAAAGTCATAAACAATCTTTCTTTCCAAACCCATATCCACACTAGTTTCTTTGTATGGCTACCATATATACACAGAATGTATCTAAAAGTACTAATTTTTCTCTTCAATCCGAGGTCATTCTAATCCATTCTTTCCTTTTCGAGAAATCAATTGAATGTACTCTAATTCTTGGTGTAACCAATTTTCAGAAAGACATTGAACATTTACCTAGGAATTTTTCAAAGTTCCGTCATCGAATTCGCACTAAGGATATCGAAGAACTTTAGGGGAAAATATACTTTAGTCTCCTCAACAAAAAACTGTCAGTAAGCCCAGTCTTACTTATTGGAATTCCTATTTGTTTATTTTATCTTCTTGTTGTGTACACCACTAAAATGGAAATAACGAACTCCTTTCAAATTATCAGAAGAAAAGTTTTTCAACAATCCTCCATCCATAAGGAAAAGAACATCTTTGAGAATGAATACAGATATCAAGTTCTGAAATGTACTCGTAATCCATTGAATCAAAAAAGCATATTGGAAACCTGAGTTCCAAAGAAGTTCCACAAAAGCAATTTTTTCAATTTGTGGTAAAGCAATCGATATTTTCGTATGATTTAAGCATATTACATTATCTTAAAGACTAACTTTAACGGCTGATTTAACGTGAAGACGGCATCGGTTCTTAAAAGAAAGGTGAACAAGTCAAAGTGAAAATATTTTACTTCAAATTTTCTTGATTTATTTTCCCATCATTTCATCGTTTTTTATTTTTTTTGTTTTTTTTTTTGCCTATCGTAGAATCTACCGCTTACAAATTTACCTAGATACCAGGCAGATCACCAGTTGAGAAACACCGACTCGAAGGATATCTCATCAATTATTCTACGTACGTGCGAACATTGTTAAAAAAAATATCCTTTCCACTTCTTTTTTGTTTTTTTTTTGCCATTCTCTTTACTGAATTCTCTATCCCACTAGGTGACGGATGTTCCGGAAGCAGATAAAGTGCTTCGAACTCAACCGTTGGCTATTGGTTTTTTTTGTTATCCTTTTTCAAAGAGGAGTGAAAGTTCACACTGCTTGGGTTTTATTTTTCTTCTTTTTCCTTAGAGCAACATCCTTTGGTTGGTTGTGTAGTAGAACAAAAAAATCTTCGACTTAATTAAAGTTATCCTTTAACTGAATGCACAACTTCAGCATTACGGTATATTAAACGCAGGGCTTGTACCATTTCACCCAAGGATGCTTTCCCATTTTTTATTCAGCCAAGATTTTCAATTAAGACTGAAAAATTACTCTGAAAAATAAAAATACAACAAAAACTATCACAGCGATGAAGTTAGAGTCCTTGTTAGGGATTATTTTTTTATTTATTTTTTTTTTTTTGTAGCAAATAAAAGCTTTATTGATCACCACTTTTTAGTCAATTTAGACATTAATTTAAGTTCTTCAATATTTGCACGTCTTTCAATCTCCAAACTAAAAACACCATGAATGCAACGAACCATTAAAAGTGTACCAACGGGCATCAAATGCTCACAGCAAGTTCTAAAATCCAATTTACTTTTACCGAATACAGATTCGCCAATCCAAAGGATTATATCCAAAAAAATTGTCACCGAATAAATTGCCAGCCAGGCTGCTATTGCCGATGGAGTAACCTGTAAATGAAAATAAAAAATTACTGAAAACAAAATGAAGAAGGACTATTGGGCTTTTTTAGAGATTGAAAGTCTACAGTAGTAATTGGATGCATGGTGGGTTAAAGCTGGATTTAGAATAGCGAACAAATAGTTGTTTGTTTTTTTTTAATTGTTTCCAATTTAATTGGAAGAAAACACACCATGGTATTTGTAGGTTTCAAATTTGTTTTGTAGGCTTTTGTTGCTCTACCAGAAGCTTTTGTCAGTAAGCCCAACTTAATTGTATTTTTGTTAAAATAAATTAAAAATCTGTGGTTATGTTGCAAAAAATGTTTTGAATTTATTTACCATAGGTATGCAAACTGTTTATTGGACATTCTAATTGATATTCAAAACGGAAATTGATTTTTTTTGTTAATTTTCATTTTCCTTATAGTTTAAATGTTTTCATTCAAATCAAATATACAAACTGAATTGTTTTTGTATTAATATGTACATTAATACTTAAATAATAAACAATATGTGGCAACACTTCCAAAAGAAAGAATAATGCGAGAAACAGATTGGCACAGCAACTTCAACAGCAACTTTGACAACCACATCACTCTTTTTAGAGCCAATGGTTTTAAATGGCTTTGATTACATTAGCACAGCAAATGCTACCAACTTTTAAGGCGAAATTTGTCAGTATTATCAACACTCAAATGAAAATGTGACAACCATCTTTTTATTTCAAGTATTTATTTTGGTTTTGACAATAGAAGAATTACTATTACAATTTAATATCAGTACGACAAATTGCGCAAGTCGTATACATTGACGCAATTCACGTTAATTTTTATCATAATTATGTATGGCAAAATCATTTCGCATTTGAAACTATTTTGATTATATTCTGGCAAAAACGCTGTTCACGTTGTAATCTATTTCACAAGACTTTTGATGTTGAAGTTTTCGTTGCTGTTGAAGTTGCTGTGTTAATCTGTTTCTCGCATAAATAAAAACAAATGAATATTCAGAAAGAAGATATAATGAAAGAAAGATATAATGATTGTATTTAATAGAAAGAGACTACCGGTTGGGTAGAAGAATATGCTGAGAAAATAAAGATAAGATATGATCAGTTGTTGTGGATCTGTTGACGAGGAAAGACCTTTTATTTATTTAACCGAATATTGTTTTTAGTTTTGTATTAAGCAAAGTTAGACTGCATACAAATATTATAGGGACACATTAAGCAGGATGCATAATTGGGCTAGTAAGAAAGACTGAAGGCAAACAGATTTTCATTGGATAGAATTTCCACTTCTGATAGTTTTGTTTCTATGATTTTAATTTTTTCAAGAAGGTCCAGTAGAGTAGGACAGATAGAAAAGGTTATGTTATGGTTTTCCCAGCATTGAAGAATACATCTTAAGAATAATAGCGGGATTATAATCAGCACTGGAGGATTTGTGTGTGTAGAGATCTTTCAGTACTCTTGCAACTGCACGAGTGCGAAAGAAATTTTGTCTCAAAAAATCGCTTACGCACCCATTTACAGGAGAAATCATGACACTTGTTTGCTTTGATCTTGCATATCATTGAAGACGATTATATGGACTTCGAACATTTTTTTTTTTAAATGACCAAAAGTTTTTATTACCTTTGGAACATTGTAGTATCTGTATTTTTTGTCTTAATTTTTGATTTAAAGTTATTGCAAAAAAGCTAAGTGGTATCACACTAATACCATAAAACTTGATTGTTTAAAATTTTGCGCCATACGCTTAAACTGACAATTTATCGGCTCTAGGAACTTGGGATCCCGTATCGGGATATTCGAAAATCAAGAAATATGCCATTTAATTGGTCAGTAGTTCGTCAAATGATGGTAAACTAGATTTAGAAATTGTTTGGCCCTAGAAAACCTGTTATCAAGTCTAAAAGATTTTCAAGGTATTCGCATAAAATGTCAGCCATATATTTTTTAGTGGATTTTTTAAGGTTTTTTTTGAGGTTTGGCACCACATGTGTAATTAAAAAAAAAGTTATGACATCTGAAAGACTACTTAATGGTCATAAAAGTTCATTTTTTTCAGTAATTTTTTGTTTACAAATGGCGCAGATTTTTGCAGCTTGTGGCGGCTAAGTTGGTTTGGTGACATCTGTCAAATTTGTTGTTTATTATTCAGTTACTGTTGCGAATTTGCGCCTATTCTATTTAATGATAGACGGGGTGGCCATTCCCAGTCGACTCTTCATCGTTATCAATAAGTTAATATCAGTACTTCAAAGGAACGCAATATCGACCGAGAACATCGCTGCGTCCATGAAAGTGACCAGCGACTGCCTTGGGAGTCAATTCCTTGCCGTGCACAAGAACTTGGCCTTTTGTAGAGTTTAACTTGACAAATTTTGCTTCAGGACTTATACCTATACCCGAACGAGATTCAAATGCCCCAGGAGCTTAAAGTCCATGACCAATGCCGTTTGTTCTCTGACTGGGCTTTGGAGCGTTTGAAAGAGAGAGAGGAGCATTTTGAATAAACAAGCTGCGTTAACAAGCAAAATTGCCATTTATGGAACGATACCAATCTAATCGAGACTCACCAGGTGAGAAGGAATTTTCGAAAAGTTACCATTTGATATGGGTTTACGACCGGTGGTGTCATCGATCCATACAATGGTTCTGAAACAACGTTGGTAAGGCAGTCATCAGCGCAACAGAACAATGATACAATGATAAGCTTTTTTGAATGACCGACATTGAAACATATGGATCAATACTATATGAAGTTCCAGCAGGACGGTGTTACGTGCCACAGAGTCGACGAGAATTTTCTAAGGTCGAACAGACAGATAGTATTGCGAGACCCATTCTTTTCGTCATTCATATCATCGTAACGTGAAGTCAGATCTAAATCTGGTGCATTAACAAGAACTTAGGACAAGACAATAACTTCGTCATATAGCATAACTTCAAAGAGGTTATGATATGAATACCCTTATGATGTTAAGCACAGTGCGAGCAATTATGAAAGTTGAATAGGACTAGAAAGGAGATACCGATGCACATAGGTTCTGAATGTCTGCACATTGCAACTCTATACTTGACAGTACGGTCAAAATTGGGCTCAAGGGTAAACTGATGAGCATTCCTAGAAGTCCGAGTATTATGGTTGAATTGTTTGAGGGGAGAAATGCAACTGGCTATTTCACTAGAGCACTGTCTAAGAAAATACCGGTAATGATAGACATGAAACATTGCAGCGGTGCTCAAGAGATACAAATGTTTCAGTTAGACAATGATCATCTATCATTTTTATAGCTTTTTTTTTAATTCTGTCCAAGAGACTCAAGTGGGTTCTTGGAGCACCTTGCCAGATATGGGAATTGTACTCGAGCTTCGGAAGAATAAAGGCTTGATATATAACAACCAGATCAGATGACGTAAAAAACTTCTTGCATCATCGGAGAAAACCTAAACGTTTTGCAACGTTTTTGGCGACGTCAAATATGTGATCACTCCACAAAAGATGGTCTGTGATGCACATACCTAGACCTGAAAGTTGTTCATTTTCCTCGATACAAATGCCACTGGAGGAGGGGTACAACTAGTTAGCGACAGTAAACAACATTGAGCTTTCAAAGCATTAGATTCTACACGGTTTTTGATTCACAATTGGAAATTGGAAATAATTTTAAAAAATAAACATTCACACGTTTTGAAGATATTTATTTTTCAAAAAAAAAAAACATTGGAAGTTTTTTTTTCAAAAATCTAAAAACTATTTTTTTCGAAAATATTTTTTTCAAATTCAAAGGAACTCCTAAATAAAAATGTTGGTTAAGATCGTTAGAGCCCTTAATGAAAAAGGCGAAAATCAAAAAGCCGGTTCTATAACAGATAACATTAATTAATTTTTTTCCAGTTTTCTTCTGACCAAAATGAAGTCCATGCTAAGGGAGAGGGGCGAACGCAGGTAGGGGTTTTAGGGGTTCAAACCCCCCCCGAAACGACCAAAAAATAAGGGTTCATTTTGTTAAAGAAAAAAAAATAAAAAAGTGTTATTTTCGTGCATAAATTCTTCTGATAGTGTTGTTTTTTCTTACGATTTATAGGTACAATAAGGCAAGTAATGCATTCGTAAAAAAAATTGAACTCAAGATTTGTATCAAAGTTGATATTACTATGATAGTGAAGACGAAAAATGTGGGTCCCAAAATTCTGTATGTCTGTCTGTTCGAATACGGCCTAAAAGGCTGGGCCGATTTTCGTTAATCTTGGTAGATATCGTTTTGAATTTTTTTCCCCCACACGTTTTTTTTTTCCTTTTCTTTTTAAGACCAAAAAATAACGGTACCTGCCATACGATTTTTTTCGAAATCTTATAAAATATTTTTTTCTCAAAAACAGTCCCACAGAATTTTGAAAAAAAAATTCATAAGATTTTATTTCGTCATTTTAGGTAATGGTTGAAAAAATTTGTTCAAAAAATAGACATTCTTAGAAGCCATCTTCGAACCAGTTTTTTGGTTTTTGATTTTCTCGAAGACAGTACAACCGATTTTAATCATTATGAAGCCCCTCCAAGGTTTAAATATTATTGCGTATACAAATTTTAAAAGGTTTATTTTTTGATTCTTAAAAAAAATTTCTGGAAACTCGAAAACCCCATGCTCAATTTTTTTTAGACTTGATAAATAAAAGTTTTTTAATATATATAAGATCTGAGGAAAATAATTTGTTTTACCTAAAAATAAAAGTACCCACAATACAAAATGTTAAAAAATGGTTTTCGAAAATCGTTTTTTCTCAAAAACGGCTCCGAGAATTTTGATATTTTTTTTTGTTTCGATTAGTCTTTACTTTTAAAGAAGCTTCTAAAAAGTTAAAAAAAAAACATTGTATGTTAAGACTTTAAAAAAAAATATTTTTTTTAATTTTTTAAAGAAAAAAAAATTTTTTTTTTTTTGAAAATTCGATACCTCAAAAACTGCTCAATATTTTCTTTGTAAATTAAATTTTTATTCGAACAATAATAAAAAGTTTAAATATGCGTAGGTACCAAAATTTTTTCTTAAATATGTTTTAAAAATTTTGTATACAAAAGCTTATTTTTTTAAGAAACCACTAATACGAATTACAATTTTGTTCTTGCATAAACTAATATTTGCTCAAAACACATGGCATCCTGTGCTTAGCTCCAACTACTAAAAGAGTTTTAGTATTTTAAAAAAGAATTTTGTGCTTTTTCTCTAATAACATTAATTTTTGAAATTCTTAGTCTTTTACATAAGAGCAAGTTTGTGCGACCCAGTGCGACACAATTGTCTTAATTTGAATTGATGATTAAAAAATAGAGACGAATAGAACAGCAATTGCGTTTTTGATAATTAACATTATGTATAGGGCAGAAAACGGACTAACGAACGGAGCAAATATACCGATACAGATATCCGTATCTTAAGGGCCGATTTATGGCTAATAAATGATTACGATTTTTATAAGTTTGAGTTATTGATGGCTCCAAGGTCGGAGTGCGTTGAATTACAGCAATAGAAAAAACTCACTCATTTCGTTTGTGTGAAAGTTACAGTTACAAATGAGTAGCACATAGCAACCTCTGATAGCGTTTTGGTTATAATTATGTAGTACTATAGTTAACGTAGGTACCGATTGAGTGTTGCCGGTGTCCTTATCTTTTTGTATAACTCTTTTTCCTATCATCGCAAAAGTACAACAAGTTATAACTTCACGTATTAATATATGCCGAATTTAGTTTTGAAGATTTGGACCACTAGGCGAACCTAGAACTTATTATAACTCTATTGTTAGGTACACTTATGGAATCACTTGCACTCTTTTTCTTCTTGTTGCATTAATGATATTTTACGAACCAAATAATGGCCTCCATCACAGGGCCCGTAGTAAAAGTCTATGTCTAACAATTAATTCCGGAATAAAAATGCCCAAATGGGAAGCACCAAAAACGCCCTCGTAGTGAATATTTTCCAACTTTTGGTAACATTATTCAAATTTGCCAAATAGGTATCCGTTGCACCATCTGTATGATGTTTTGTTTTTGTGATTAGCTGTATGAAATTGTTCCGATAGGTCCTATCCCTAAGAGCAAATATCATTTAGTTATAACATATTTATGTTAATTACAATAAAGAATATGTAATTAACAAGTACCTACAATATAGTAATAAAATAATATTTTTATGAATATCTCATATTTTTTTGAAAACCCCCCCCCGAAATTATTTTCTCCGTTCGCCCCTTAAAGGGACTAACCGAAGACCTTTAAGTTCCGAGTTTAAAGAAAATACCTCGATTAGCTTAGGCAATAGGGCATACAGATAGACAGACGGAATTGTCGGAATTTCCGGACCCACTTTTTTCGGGTTCTATTTCATCGTAATGTAAACTTTGATCAAAATGTCGAGTCGCAAATAAAAACGTATTAAATTAAAAAAAAACAAGAATTCTAATGCTAGTCTTGTCCCCGAAGAAGAGAATTAAATTCTGTTGTAAATTGTTGCCAATAATACTTTTTTTTACCTGAAACACTCCTATGCAAGTTTCCAGGATTTGTTTCCATTAAATCCACAACCTTACTAAACTAATTAAAATTGTTCTTCTAATATTTCAATATTTTGTTTGATTAAGATAAGAGACAATTTATTTGCAACTATCTACCTCTTTTCGATTATCCATCATTATTTCTAAAACGAACAATATCAATTTATAAAAATGCTATTCAGTTTTCGATTTTCTCCAGTTATCACTCACTGACCTGATTCGATTCGATTTCACTTTGAACGGTTTAGATTAGCGAGTATTTACTAGAGTCTTTCAGGGTAGGGTTTATTCACTGGACTCTGTCAAAATAAAGAAATTTTGCTCTTTATAGTTTCAAAGTTTAGATAAAATATTCAATTAATTTTGGGTTCAATAACTATTTAAGCAGTTTGTTGTATCAAACTTGAAATTTTTATAAGATGTAAAATCATTGAAGTCATCAAGATAAGGTCCAAGATTTAAAATAGTTAAAAAGTTGTCTTTTCTGGGTTTTCAATTCCTCACAATCTAATTTAAAAAGTATAAGCTCGTTTTCTTATCAAAGAAATTGGTAACACTTTTATTATGTCAAATTTTTCATACATGTGTAATGTTACGTTCCGGCTGACATTCTTAAAAGTAAACGTGACATTTAACAAAAGTATATCAACTCACTGTGGTGATTCCAATGAATAATCCCGTCCAAGCCTTGATCATAACTGCCGAACCAATAAGCCTTGCGTTTCTTTGGAATATCATAGGCAGCACTCTACATTCTTCTTCTTCTACTTCTTTTTGATAATTTTTCATAGTCCATTTTCCATAGTAGATTGACAAAAATTCCCTCCCACTGTGATACTGTTTCAAATAAATATCATTTAAAATATAATTCCCACCAAAATCGCGGCAAGAAAAACTCACAATTCCTTTTAAACTCAAAACCAAACTAAACCAATAGATAAAAGCAAACCAATCGGGACGACAGAAGTACGCGTTTCCAGGATCAAGGACAAATTGCTTGAAAGACTGCCATCGGTTCCAAAAACAAAACTGCCAAATCGAATACTCACCGCAATTATTATCATCGAAGCGGAAGCAATCGCCACCGCAGAATTTTTCTTCGAAATGCTCAATTTTGTACATTTTGTGGGGAAAATTTTGAACGAAACAACACTGAGTGAGTGGATGTTCATTATAAGGAAATACACAGTGATCCCACACATATATGTATACCAGAGGCACTGGCACAAGGGATCTGAGTTATACCCGAAAAACCCACAAAAAGGACCAGAATACTCTGTTTTGCATAATTAGCCCCGACAGGGATGGTTAACGATAAATGAATCCACACCCGGCTTAACGGAGCGTAGCAGCGCCTTTCAAAAGCTCTTTGTCAAGCATAATTTGATTATTAAAACTGACAGCTTTTTCTCACCTTTTGTTGAATTTACAACTGTCAGCGGGATGCCAAGCAAACACACCGAGAAGAACACGAGTTCACCTTGAAAATTATAAAGCTAACGGGGATAAATGTGACAATGGTTTGTTTTGGGCGGGCAGATTAGGGATACCTACCTAATTGCGCTTCCCAAAGGCTCCATGCAGAACAATTACATAATTCTTTGGAGCAGAAGTACATTCTCGATGGGAAAAAATATCCTGCCAGGGAATATGGCAATAAAGGAAGATGTTTCATTATTCTGTTTGGTCTCGAGTGTTCTGAATGGGATGAGTTTTTTTGTCTTCTTTGTAACTCGTCCTCAGTGGGACAAGAAGTTTTTACGAGTTGGTCATGTAATATGGCCTCTAATCGCAGTTAAAAGTTTCTTTGTTCGTTGTGTGCTTAAGTACCACCTATGTAGCTCTATATCTGCTAGCTGTTAGATCTTTGATGGGCACGTTTAGGGAGTTATGAAGTTCTCTTAACACATGTAAACTGTTTCACCAAGCAGTTGCTCTTAATTAGGAAAGTTTTACAAGACCAAGTGGTTTTGTTGTCTGGGAGATTAAAAGTCCCAAATTTATTTGATGGCGGAAGGGTTTAAAGAAGCTTCTATTTAATGGAAGAAAGAGTTAAAAAATTATAAAATATGTTGTCAAACATATGTATGTACATATATTTTTATTCCTTTTTTAGGGCGGACTCTAAGTATTTTTCCTTTTCTTTTTTTTCTTCTGGTTTTATGACATTTTGGGTGACATGTATTGAGGCAGAATATATTCATGAAACATGAACTTTTTTGAATCGTAATAATAACCCCAAAGACAGGCATTGTGAATTTTGTTATCTCTGGAAATATGTGCTCTTCCTATTAAAGGAAAATAAAAGGAAATAAGAAGCATCTGTTTCTTTATTATTCAAAGAATGATATTCTATTTAGCTATGAGTAGATACATGCCATAAATTGTTACCACAAGAAATATGTCTTGCATACATTTGGCGAGATCTTAAAACATCCATGTATATATAATAAAAAAGATGGTTTAAGTAACCAAATAATTTATGTATTTTTAATACTTATCCTTTGGCCGAAAATTTTATAAAGTAACTTGTTAAACTTTTCAAATTGTTTTTATCAACTAAATAACTTAAGACTTTAATTTGGTCGAAACCTGATAATAAAACTATTTATAGTAAAACAGAATTGAAGACTTTATTCAAAACGTCAACATTTAATCTTATTTGGATTACGGCTGATGGGCCAACATTATTCTATCTCGTCCAACTTCAAAGTTCCAAACCTGAGTAGTCCTGTATCAGCCACAAACTGTAGTCGTTGGAAAAATGTTGCACCTATTTAGACTGAACTTCACAGAAACACCAATTCCAAACACTGCCTGAAAATTTCAAATTAGTTCGGAGTCCATAACATGCCGTTTTTAAAATGATGAATAATCTAGACGATGCTATTTAGGTATGTGCAATTTTGGAAGACTGGATTACTTCCAAAAATAGTAATTTTAAAAAATTATTTGATCCTTGGTTCACATGGTGCCATACTCAATCAAAGAAATACAAATATTACAATAAATTTAAGAAAATCCATTTTTTCATATGGTCACCAACAATAGGAACATCGGAAAAAGTAAAATTATGCCAAGTGATGAGTTCGTAATCAAACTTGAGATTTTGATCAAACTTCACATAATCATGATAGGTAAGATGAATGAAATAACTCCAGCAATTCAATCTGTCTATCTATTTGCCTACAGCCTAAGCTGATAGTCCAATTTTCTTTAATCTTAGTAGCTAAAGATTTTTGGTTATTCCTTTGTTAAGTTTAAGTACGTTTTTTAAGACTAAAAGTAACGCAGCATGAAATAAGCTCATTGAATTCAATGTTCAACGGGGAATCAAAAGCCATGTAAATTTTAAAGCTTCAAAAACTCAATGCTGTCTTAAAGCGAACGTTCTTTTAATGCCACTATGCATAAAAGGCATTTGCAACAAAGAACCCGAAAAACGTTCAGTATTTAGTATGTGCATCACTATCTTCAGTAGATTGATACCATATTCGACGTTACAAAAAAACGCAGCTAAGTATGAAGGTTCTCCTTCATGTAGATGTAATCTCTAAGGCCTTCATTCGTCCAAAGCTAGATTGTAACTGCAATGTCTAAACAGATGCTTTTATAACTCACTTAAGTCTCTTGGATATAATTTAAAATAGTGATTCTTTTACGTCGTTCGAACACCGCCGAAATGTTTCACATTTATTTTTTTAAGTAACGATACAATTAATAGAGACATTATTTATTTTATCGTTACTTAAAAAAATGAAATAGCCAGTTCTGATCCTCCCCTCAAACAATTCCACCAAAACATTCGTTCCTCTTAATCAGTTTACCATTGATACCAGTTTTGAACATAATGTCAAGTATAGAGATTATTTCCTTAGCCGTACTACACTAATGTGGAATGGTTTGAATTCATCTAGTTTTCATTCCGATTTTGATATTCAAAGCTTTAAAACCAATGTACATAATTTGCATCTTCATCAGTGCTTCCCCATATTTACTTGCGACTTATAGGTACTATAAGGCTAGTTATGCATTCGTAAAAAAAATCGAACTCTATATTTTGATCAAAGTTGACATTACGAAGATAGCGAAGACGAAAAAGGTGGGTCTCAAAATTCTGTCTGTCTGTCTGTCTGTCTGTCTTTAACCTTGGTAGAGGTAGTATTTTTATTTTTTCCCCACAAGTTTTTTTCTTTTTTTAAAACTGTTCCACATATTTTTTCACAAAAAAAATCGAAAAATTTCATTTAGTTGAAGCTAGGTCCATAATGGTTGAAAAAAATTTCAAAAAATGGTTATTAATGGTACCCCTATGGAGCCATTTTTGTTTTTATTTTCTCAAAAACGGTACAACCGATTTCGATTATTTTTTTTTTTGTGCTAAGGCTTTCCAAAAGTTTGAATATCATTGTGCATTTAAATTTTAAGAAACATTTTTTTGGATTTAAAAAAAAGTCATTTTTTTGTTTTTTTTTTTAAACTCAATATTTCAAAAACATCATGCTCGAATTTAAAAAAAAAAATTGAAAGATTTCATTTAATTAAAACTAGGTAAAAAAATTTTCCAAAAAATTGTTATTTTTGGTAGCCCCCCTGCTTCCATTTTCTTTGTTTTTGATTTTCTCGAAAACGGTAAAGCCGATTTAAACCATTTTTCTTATGCTGAAGCTCCTCCAAAGTTTAAATATTATTACATATTCAAATTTTCAATTTTTTATTTTTTGATTTAAAAACAAAAATTCAAATTTTTTTTTTGGAAACTAAATATCGATACCTTCCCGTAAGAATGTTCTAAGCGACACTTTTTTCGAAAATGACTTTTTGATGAGGAAATATACTATATGTTAAGGGCCACGTTTTGGCCTGGGTTTCGGCAACCTATTATGCATGAAAAGGAAACTAGAGTACAAATAAAAAAATTTATCAACTGCCATATTCTCTCATTAAAATAATGTTGCCCCCTGAAATTTGCATTATCCGCCAAAAAAATTATGCTAAGCGACATTAATAAAGATCTCATTGTAGTGAGCAACAAAAAATTTTGTTAGATGTCACTTAGTTTAACCAAAATTGTCTCTTAGCACACTATGATTCAACTAGAACTTTCTTCGTTTTTTTCGTTTCCTGAACAATTTTATAAATGTCGCTTAGTACATTCTTACGGGAAGGTATCGATATTTCGAAAACCCCAAGATCAATTTCGTTCAAACTTGACAAATAAAAGTTTCTTAACATAATCTACAGGATTTGAGAAAAAAAAAATTGTTTTATCTAAAACTAACGGTAACTTCCATACAGATGTTAAAAAATGGTTTTCGAAAATCGTATTTTTCTCGAAAACGGTTCCGAGAATTTTGCTAAATTTTTTTTTCTTTTCATTAATTTTTACGATTACTGACTGTACCTACCATAGAACGATTTTTTCGAATTTTGAATTTTTTATTATCGACATAACAGATTTTAATGAAATTTCTTATAAAGAAGCTCCTAAAAAGTTTAAAAAACATTGCATTTCAAAACTTACAAAAAAATATTTTTTCAATTTTTAGAAAAAAAGTCGTTTTTTTTTTGAAAATTCGATATCACAAGAACGGCTTAGTATTTTTCTTGGAAATTTGACTCTTATTCGTACAATAATAAAAGCTAAAAGTTGGCGTACCAAAATGTTTTCTTAAAAATGTTTTAAAAATTTTGTACATAAAACCTTATTTTTTAAGAAATCACTGCAACGACTTATAATTTTTATTTTTAATAAATATTTGCTTGAATCACATGGCATCCTGTTTTTAGTTTCAACTAGTAAATGAGTTGTTTTAATTATTTAAATAAATGAATTTTATGCTTATGAACAGTTTTTCTCTAATAACATTCATTTTTGAAGTTATTAGACTTTTACATAAGAGTAACTCCGTGCGTTCCAGTCGTGCATTTTATATATGAAGCGCTTCTACTATTTACAATTTTAATTGTAACATAGAGTTATATTTTCCAAAGAAAGTATTATTTTCTTATTATTTGAAAAACTATTTAAACACCTTATAGACCGCAAATATCGTCAAATAAAAGCAAAATCAAAATAAAACAAAATAAAAACATCATCAGCGGGCGACAATTAAACAAAAGTGTTTTTTGTTTAATTGATGATGGTTCCGCAGCCGAGAACCGAAATGCATTCGTACTAATAATAAAAGTTTAAATTTTCAAAAATAAAAGTCGTTGTTTTCAATTTTGTTTTATTTTGATTTTGCTTTTATTTGACGATATTTGCGGTCTATAATGTGTTTAAATAGTTTTTCAAATAATTATACAGACCACAAACTTGGCTTTAACATTTCGTGATTAAATTGCTTAATTAAATAAAAATTATTTTCTTAGTTCAAGCTACTAAAAAATTAATTTTATGCTTCCAATATCATCCATGTTTGTATATAAAACTGTTTTAAATTTTAATGTCTTTTAAACATGACAGTAAGTTCATTTTATTTTTATTAACATCCTTAAAGGCTTTTTTGAATTTCTTCCAGCTACAATTATTTTTAGAAGTTAAAAAAAATATTTAATTTCTTTACTAGAGAGTGGCCTACAGCTCTTAAGTATTAAGATTGAAGAAAACCTCATGAGTGACCTAAGCTGTAAATTGAGGCACAAACAGACAGACGGGATCCACCTCTTCCTGTTCTAAGTCCTTTATCATTGTTAAATCATTTCTGATAAAAATTTCGAAATCGATTTTTTCTCACGAAACTTCGTCTTTGTTACTTATACATATCACAAGCATGTATAAAAAAGCATTTAATATTCATTTTGAACTAAGTTTTTTATCAGTTATGCAGTAACAGAGGTGACAAACAAGTTTCTTTTGAATCCGAACGGCTAAGATGATTAACATTTTTCATGACAAGATAATATTCTTACTACCATGAAAGATGCTGTACCCCTGAAAAAATATTATTTTTTTGCTTGGGATTGAAATCGAACCCAGACCCCAAACGCAATAGGTGCGCAATCAATAAGCATTACACCAATACATACATATATAATACAAATTTAAACATAATATACAAATGTTTTTGTTTTTTTATAAACAACAAATACCAGACTATTTCTGACTATTTCCCACCATTTTTACCTAAAAGTAATTCGACTCTCATTTGTGTGAGAGAAAATTTAATTCTTTTCGTCTTTTAATAAAACCTGCTCAATAGTTATTCTTCAAGAACTGCGAAGATTATACGAAACCAAACCCTAACCTCGAAGATTTATATCTGGAAGACTGATTGACGGATTAAAACGAAAACAAGTATTAGCACCGGAATTTTCAGTTCCCTTACATATACCTCTTAGTCAACCATGTAGTTGTAGTCTTTGTTTACGAAGTAGAGATTAAATATAATTTCAAACTGATCTGAAAGCTTTCAAATTACGAGTTGAAATTCCGTTCTAACTAGTACCCTCCTTACAAATTACACTACAGACTACAGTAATCCTTCTGATCTGATAAAAGAAAACATTCATAAGAAGTCTTTAACACTTCATGAGTTACTCTTAATAGTCTAACTAGTCTCGTTGATCCATGTGTTATCATATAATGAAGATGTAATTTTGTAAATATTTCGTCATTCTCCCTAAGGCACCCGTTATCATTTAACTTTACTTAACCTCATCAATATTCAAAGCATTCGTCAAATGACGTGCTTCCTTCCATGCTCACTCCCACTTCAAAAAAAAAAAGTTTTTCAACTAAAATAAACATATTGGACAAAATAAGCCTGAATATAGGACTGCTTCTTTATAAACTTAGTAGTACATTAAAGGTGTTGGTGTTTCATTAAGAAACTTTCTCTTTGGATTGATGGTAAAAATGATTCCCAGTATTAACTTCAATTACCTATGAGTTCCAGTTATCATACAAAATTATTGGACATCATTACACAAGTATATGAGCAGGAATCTTTTTTTAGTGATAAAACCATTTCATCTATCTCTTTCTCTCTGCACTGTCTCATATTCATATTCACAAAATAAAAATCACTGTATCTTCAATCTGATGCTAACCATGCATGGATAGAGATAGAGAGAGAGAGAGAGATATTCCTGAATAGAACTTTCTATTGTCTAATACTACTCCAAGTTCGGCTGCAATTCAGCGAAATTTATTAGTTCCTCGAAAATCTGCAAAATCTGACCTACCTCGTAAAATATCTGCTCAAGAACTCTCTTCTGAGATGACACCATTGCCTTCATCAATCGAATGTCTGAGCTGTATATGCTTTCGATCTTTATTCTCACAAAGCCAACGCTAACTTTAAGAGATTTTACGATTCAGTAGATTTATCGTATATTTATTAAATCAAAATTTAAATAGTGTATTAGATGTATGACCATCAAGACCATAGCCGTCCCTCATAAAGCTGAAGCTGTTCTTTCGACAAATATCACTGTTACGCCAGTGTTACAACCGATTCATCCAAGCACTGTATTTCCAACTTCTACATTTTGACAAAGACTGTCCCCCATTTCAATTAATCTATTCAAAAAATTATCAATGCTTTAAAATAAAATTGAGGTCAAAGTTAACTGAAAACTCAATTACTGCAACGCAACAAAAGCTTCTAATTATGCAATTCTTCCATGATAAAAAGTACAAGTACGTGACGACCTGCGACCTCACAAATCATTGCAGTGTCAAAAACAAAATTCAAAATAAATCAATTAATTATAATGAATGTTAAAAAAATGCACCCCTATTCTCTATGGCCATTGTTATTTAAGTTGTGTAAGGCTCTTAGGAGGCTTAAATTAGTAAATTAAAGTGAGCGTGAGTGTGAGGGTAAATGTCGTTAAGGTCCAATAAATATCCATTCCAAATTTACACTGCAATAAATTTCGATTAGCTGGAATGGTGGCGAGTTCTGAAAAGCCTACAGAGACTACCTGTCCGATGTTTATGGCTGAAACAAAAGCATGACCATAGAAAATATAGGCTTGGTAAACCGTGAACCAGTGAGGGTGATTTATCGCACACGATTCGATTCCATTCCGTTTAGCTTCAGTATATTGTATAGGGCTCTCACCCTCAAGGGAGGCGCAAAATCCGTCCACACAAAATTGTGGCAAAGAGTGAAGTGGGCAGGGCCGATATGTTGGGTGAAAATCTATGTGTACTGTACATAGATTATCGGACCCGAGATAAGACAAAAACTGATGCGGGATATCCGCAGGCACGAACGTGAACATGAACAATGCGAATGCATTAAGCCCCAGGATACAAGCATTAATGAATCTGTAGTAAGGATGAAGACCAATATATACCCCTGGAGTATCGTAGAATCCTTGTATCGTATATACATATCTCTCTATAGCACCAAAGGCAGCCATTTGACATTTGAATCTGGTAAATATTTGGCTTAAATTTATCGCCATGTTATGCTGTTATAATGAATACATGGCCGTTGCGTGATAATCTACTTTGTTTTGGCTTTCAGGCTTTGTGTTAGATAGAATTTGTATTCTAAAACGTGAATCATTTGTCAGGGTTATTTGGTTTTTATATTTTTTTTTTAACTGTTGATGGACGACCAACAATATAGCTGGACATTGATTTTAATGGTCTTGTAAAATGGCGGTAGTAAACGGAAAAGAGTTGAAAAATCGGTGACGATTAAGCTTTGGTGTTTAATTTGTAGCTCCGTCAAATTAGGAACATCCAAATTTAGCAAATGATGTTTTGAAAATGTCTGCTTTTGACATCAACTTTGACGGAATAATATCTTACACAATTTGGTAAGATTACATACCCTAAGATATGAATATTTTAGGGCTTTATTATCGAAAGCAACTTTAACTTTTCGAAGGGTGAAAATTATGATCGATTTGCCGTGTCTGGCCTTAAGCGGCAAGCTTACTATGCAATGACAATACAGTGTGTCGAAAACGTGAGGTTATACTATGAATTGGTTAACATTTTATTATGAGCTCGCTTTTCACGAAAAGTCAATTTATAGATGAAAAATTGATGGCATTATGGTAAAAAAAATATATCGGTCAAATACCCATCTCCCCAGTTGATGTACATTTGCGCCGGTCTTATCGCATTTTAAATTGTTGCTTGCAAAATATCTGCCTCCAAATTAGCGGTTTCTTCTTCAATGTGAGCTTTCAAGGCTTGCAAGGTTTGTGCTTTGCTGTAGTGAACGCAAATGCAAGATTTAAAAAAGCTACAAAGAAGTCTGACGACGTTAGATCTGGTGATCTTGGCAGCCAGTTGAAATCTCCAAAACGACTGATCACAAATTGGTGTCTTAAAATCTCCATCGTTATCCGAGATGTGTGAATGTTTGCTCGTTCTGCTGGGACCAACATTGGTAGAGATCCAATTATGTGGCTTGCAGAAACAAATTTGTTTGACATCTACCTATAAGACTCACCAGTGACGGCCACGATGGATCCATTGGCGTCCCAATTAATAATTTTTCAATGCAAATGCCATAACATAATGTATCTTTGAAGTGATACAAAGGCCCTTCTTATCAGACTTAAACTCATAATATATATATATATATATATATATAATATATATATAAATAATATATATATAAATAATATATATAATATATATGTATATAAATAAATCCGCTGGTTCTGATGGTATACTCCGGGACCCCCGTTCTTCTGAAGAGGTATTGTTCATCGCTTTCAAGACTATTGTGTAAGCTTTTCCATCGCTCCTAGTGTTCTGGAATCTTCCCTAGAAGATGGAAAACAGCATTTGTCCAGACTGATCTTAGAAATGGCGACCTTTCTTCCCCCTCCTCCTATCGACCAATTGCACTTAAGTCCCTTTTTTCGAAAGTAATGGAATCGCTGATAAACCATAAGCTCAAGAAATATCTCGAAGATCGAAAGTTTCTTAATGACCGGCAATAAGGCTTTCGCATCAATCCTTCCCCTGGTGATCTGATGGTATATGTCACCGAAGAATGGAACAGATCTTTACATTGTTTTGGAGAGAGTAAGATTATTGCGCTTGTTATTTCTAAGGCGTTTGATAGAGTTTGGTACTACGCTCTCTTATCGAAAAAGCGTGCGTTTGGTATCAACGAAAATCTTATGCTTTGGATTTGGAAATTACTTTCTAGGTCGCTCAATACATGTTGTATTGAACGGTTTCAAGTCTGATTTTCCCAAAACAAATGGTGGTGTTCCCCAGGGCTCCGTTTTATCTCTGACTCTCTTTCTTATTTTTATAAATTTTCTTTTGTGAAACTTCTTATCCATTTCGTTCTCAAATTTACTGCCATCTCCTTCAGAAGTGGAATTGCAACTGTATCGTTTGATTAGCTCATTAAACTCCGATCTTTACACCATTGTTAAATCGAATATAAAAATTCGTGTGCAGTTTAATGCTTCGAAAATTCGTTGAAACAAATGTTCCCCTTATGATATTGTTATTAAATAGTACTTGCATGGAAGAAGCCGGAAAACTTTCAGTACTCGGCATGTAGGTCAACGATGATCTTTGTTGGAATGACCACATTCCCGAGATCGCTAAAAATGCTGCTAAATCCTTAGGACTTCTATATCGATGTAAAAAAAATTTTCACCCCTTCTGATGTGCCTACAATTTATAAGGTGCTTATACGTTCAAAACTCCAGTAAAATTCACATCTTTGCAGCACAAACTTGTCTCCATTCATTGGATTGAATTCAGAACAGAATGTTAAAACTGATAGGAAACAGAGCTATCATGGATTTGTTCCCATCTCTTGGACGGAATGTTTTATGTATTTCCTTGTTTTATCACTTCTTTCACAAGCAATGCTCATTTAAAGTAGCCAGTTGCATTCCTCCTCTGAATCAGTTCACCCGTTATACTCGCTTCGTTAGAAATGCTTATCAGTTCATCCTCTAGCCTAATATTAGTCATGCCGTCAAAACAGACTTTCGTTTTTTAGTGGCACAACACGATTATCAAATAATGGACCCGGCATAATTTTCCCACGCCATTTCAATTTTGTTAACATTCAGGACACTATGTTCATCGACGCCCTCTCCCCCCACCTTCCCTATTACTCGTGCTGTGTTGAACAATATAGAGGACTCAATAAAACCTTGAGCGCATGTGAATTATAAAAAATCAATAGCTTACTAAAACAAAGATGTCTAAACATAATGACATTTGACTCCTTTTGCAAAAATTAAGACTCCTTCAAAAGATTACAACAACTTTAAATGCTGTTGCTTGCGAAGAATCTAGTGTGGATCTACACAGCAAAAACAAGATCGAACTTTTGTAAGCTTAGACAGGTCAATTGTATACTGTGTTTAAATACATAAAACTTAAGCCGTAGCTATCCAGGGGCCCCGAAAATGAGTTTTAAGTAAGATAATGAAAATAAAATCAAGTGTCACATTGACATATTTAATGTCACGAGGAAATTTCTGTATCAAAAAACATGATCTTTTTATATTGACAATGCTGTAGAAAATTAGGCTAATTTTCAGAAAACTTTCAATGATTTTGTTTGTTTTTTAATAATTTTGCGCGTACTAAAAGGATTATGACTAGGGTGACCACCTTTCCCAAGACCGATTTCGGTACACAATAAAATATATTTTTTTTTCAAATCTAAGTTAAGTTTATTTAATACATTAGGTACATTTATGATATGTGTGAAAGCGCATTACTTAAAGATTATATGAATAAATATTGAATAAATAAAAATAATAATAAATATTAAGTATTTGAACTATTCATTGTGCTTTTTGAATGAATATTTTCCATCTGATAATAATTCTTCAAGCATTTTTGGCTTACTCTTCAAGAACTCGAAGAACTCGAGACAAGACATTTTCATGCTGTATCTAACGTACAAAAGGTTTTTCAATGTTGAAATGCTCAACCGGCTTTTATCGGTGGACCATTTTTCATTTATCAAAGAGAACACTCTCTCAACTGTGGCCGAAGTTCCTGGCAAACAGAGAATGTACCCGACAATTTTCAATAAATGATCGTACGGAATGTTTTGTTTTTCAAAATGTTGAAAACATTCTACCCACCGGTGGTCAGTTGTAACACTGTTTTTTCCCATGATTGAATCTTTTCAACAGTAATATATTTTGTCAAAAACGTGAATTGGTCGAAAAGCTCAGTATCGCATGATTTGAAATCAAAGCAGTTCTTTTATGCAATAAACTTTGCGGAAGCTTCAATATATTCCCATTTTAGAGGTTGGTCGAGTGACGACCAAAGGTGGATCGAAAGATGTTCAAAATAAACAGTCCATTTTTGAATATATTCAACGCACTCCGCTGATAATTAAAAAAATATTTATTTGAATCATAAAATGGTAGCGCTATTGAGAGAACTACGAGTAGTTCTTTTGTCACGTTTTCGTCATTTATTGCTGCTTTTTCAATTGCTTTATGCACCACTGATGATAAAAATTTATTTTTTCGTCGTGATTCAATCGTTTCTATAAAAACATTGAGCTCATGTCCAACTTCAATCGCAGGCACGTTGTCGCTTTCAATTAATTTTACTGTTAGATTGAAAATTGCTGCCTCGAAAAAACAAATTCAATTTATTGAGTAATTTTTGGAAATATAGGCAAAAATGTTTGTAAATTATAATAAAAATTATTTGCTTATTTGATCACGAAGGGACAGCAGCCAAGTTTCTGCCAAAGGTTCTTTGAAAATTTTTTTCAACAGCGCTGGACTACTGTTGTCGTTAAGAAAGTAGTCTTTCAAAGCTTCGAAGATTCTTAGAATCGCATCGATAGCCGAAAGCAGACCCAAAAACCGAGTTTTGTAGTAGCCAACCAATTTTCGATATTCAACATCAACTGAATCACAAAATGCTTCAAGCTTCGCTACACGCACAGTAAATAGGTACATAGTGAGTATATTTTTACGACTACGCATTCTACGTCAAATGACATCTGGTCACAGGCTTTTTTTAAAGTGTTGTGCACGATATGTGTGAGCTGCACATCCAACTCCAATCATCAGGATAGAGCTGATTCAATTTAAAGAAAGTATTTTGAGTTCCGGTGCGCTCGCGGTTTCCAAAATTGCAGGGTGCGTTGTCTCCACAGAATGATGCAATTTTGTGCTTGATGTTAAATTTTTCCATCGCATTATTTAATAAAGCGACAATGACGTCCAATGTCTAACCACTTTCAGACGTCAGCTCGATAATTTTGACTTTGACTCCTTCCTTTTCTGAAAAGTAACGGGCCAGAACGGGAAACATTTTCACGTTTCCATTATTTGATGCATCTGTTATCAACGTAACGAAATTTACATTTTCCAAATCTTTTTTTAATTCATGAGCAACATACGGTGCAATCACACCCGTTGCAATGGATTCACACTTCGTGGGTGCACAAGCGAACTTCATGAAGGCAAGACAACAGCGAATAATTTTTGAGGCACAGTCGGCAGAACGAAAACTTTGATTTGATCGGATTACGTGGTATGCCCCCACACACCCTCACAGGCCGCTATATTCAAATCGCCTTTGTTAAGGGTTGCACTTTTAAAATAATTTGTCACCAGTTTACTTGACGACGCGGCACAAAAGCTTTGTGATGATTTGCTGATTTTAAATGTGATTCGATGTCAGACTTTCCTTCGTGGGAAATATTGAATTCGGTATTGCAAACATTGCAGCTAACATCACTTTCGCTTTTTGTTTTCTTAATAAAATTGTATTTTTCTTTTAAATTATCATTGAACACATTTATTCCACGCTTTCTTGACATTTTTTCGATTCAGTTTTAAGTTTTTTTTAATAAACAAATGAAAACACTCGCGAAACGATTCGAAACGACAATGGTTGCAGTCAACAACAAAATAAATCATAGACAAGAATAATGAGATGTCAAACACTATGGCCGTGTTCATGATGTTGATGTATAAAGTTGGAAACATAAGAAAAGAAATATTAAAGGATGTGCTTACACTGTTCAGGTTTTATTTCAATTTATTTTTAAATTTCGGTAGCACGAATTTGATTTCGGTACATTTGCGTGTACCGAGGCTTTTCTTCGGTACACGGTACACAGCGTTAAATTTCGGTACTATACCGGTCATTTCGGTACAGGTGGTCACGCTAATTATGACTATCCTTAAAATTTTTGAGGACAATTCGAGCGTTTAAGAATGTTGGTGGAGATACCGATAAACATTTTTTTGAATCTCTGAATATTATGATTGGAGGGAAATATAGAGTAGGATAAAGCATTCCACATTCGTGTAGTACGGTTAAACAAAGAATCTTTGAAGTTAATAGTAAGTCTGGATTTGTGTTGAAAGTTAACATTAAGGGCATTCCCAGAAGTGCAAGAATTACGGTTGAATTATTTTAGGGAAGGAATGCAACTGGCTATTTCGAATGTTTATAAGATTAGAAATAAAATCATTCTAGGCTTAAGCCACAAGACAAAATTGGTGTGACCCAGCCTAACATACTTTTTCTTTTTTGCAATGAACAGGGTGGCTCAAAAACACTCAGTCGATGTTCATAGAAAATTCCGCGATTCTTGGGTCTCTGACCTGAATTCTGCACCTTCACAACTGATGCCATTTGCAAAAGATAAAAAATACATTTGGAGTAATTTTGTCGCAACAAAATACTCGTAAAAGAGCTTTAAATAGTCTGTAGCATGTTTGTAGTCCTGTGAACTTGTGACATAAATGTTATATTTGTGTGGAAATGTCAGCTATGTTTTTCTACCATCGTTCTTTAATAACACCTTTTTCTTAATAAAAATGAAAGTTCTCCGAAATATGTATATGTTGGTATTTATGAAACCAATACAGAAAGATAAATCTATGCCCACTTTATCATCCTCATCACGTCAAACTAATTTCACCTAAAATCTGAATTCCTTTTAAATATTTCATAATTCCCCTTGGATTCCATTTCTTGTTCTCTTATATCATTGCAGGTGCTTGCGATGTGGGGTGTCATGCGATTTTATAATCTAGTACGGGCCGGCATCACTTGGAAGGGCCCAGAGGTAATAGAACTATGATATAAGGCCAGTGATTCTGAGCACTTTCACACCACATATCCATCCTCCTCCTCCTCCTACTCGCAGGCGAAGACCACAACATCCTTGGCAACTGGATGCTTTCTCTTCGACATGGACGACGACGATGACATTTATGGAGCTGACGATGACGACGATGATGAAGACGATGACTACTACGATGAAGAAGACAGCGACAGCAGCATCCTGGATCATGGAGAAGTTGTAGTCCGTGATGGGTCGAAAGGACGAAGAAATCGTAGACCGGAATGTAATGTCAATAACAACAACAACAACAATAATGTTCGGACTTTATTCATAAAACGTAATAAATACAAAATCAGTCACCGGCAGACACGCCTGGAGGTGATTGACGAGCTCGAGAAGAGTGCTGGCAGTGGCAGTGAGGAGAATGATTCCCTTCTGGTTGCGTACGATAGCAATTCGATAGCGTCTGTCTGACATTTGGAATGCTATCGGTGCATTTTGAACGGACTGGTGATGGGACTGCTGGTCGCTGTTGAGATCTATGCACAGATTGTGGTATTTTTGTAAAATCGCCCAAATGGCGAATGTCTTCCAGGTGACGCGACGATGACCTCTGTTGTTCCAAACTAACAAAAACACAAATAAGTCCTCTTTAAGTTTTTATAAACAACAACAACAAAAATTAAACAATGAATATTGGACACAATTGTTGCTTAATATTGTAAATATTTCTATGTAAATTATAATTCGATATCTACATTAAATAAAATGCATATTGTTATAGATAACTGTATATAAGGAGCAGTGCAATAAAATAAAATAAAATATTTATTTAAATTAAGATATAAATATATTCTACATAAAATAATGTTATTTTGTAAAACAAAAAATATTTAGTATTTAGGTAATCCATGTTGTTTACAGCTTAATTATAAATGTTTAAAATTAAATTTAAGGCTTAAGCTTAAGTTGTATATTAACACAAAAGAAAATAATTAAAAAATAACACAAAATAATGCAATGGAGTTGAAACTTTTATAGGAAACTGCTTACATAAACAAATGTAAATAAATTGAATATAATGTTGACTTTATGGTACAGACAAGCTAGTAAGAAAAAAAAACCGTTCTATGGAACAAAATGTATGTCAACTGATTTCTTCATATATCGAAGAGGGCTATTATAAAATCGAAGGTCCAGATTTAGGTACGCCATATTAGAAAAAGCGAATTGATCTAAATGCTCGTATATCTCCGGAAGTATTGGTTTTACCGAAAAAGTTGTAAGGACACTATATTATTGAGGTTATGTCGTTTAGATTTTTTGATGTGTCACATTTAAGTTATTGCTATTTAAAAAGACTTATGACTAAAGTCTAAATGGAAGATCCTTTATGATTATAGAATTTACTTCAAATCAAGGTAGATTGTCAAACTGAAATTTTGTCTCAAAGTTGTTTCAAGTGATACAAAAAATTAATGAAGAGTTTTTCATTAAGCGATTGAATGAAACAAACTGTGAGTGATATCATTGAAATTTATTTTAAATTAAATTTATTTATTTTATTTATACATATATATACCATAAAGTATAAAATATAACGTGGTTCAAGTCTCAATCATAGCATAACTCTTACGCATAAATCAGACTAAATGAGGTTTGTCAACTACAGTCAGCAATTTTCGTACAAAATATGGCCGTCATAGTAATTTAAAACCATTAGTTGAAGAGAATAATAGGTGTGTTTTTTTCGCAAAGCTATCCGTAGTGAAGTATGATTTTATACGTATTACAAATACAAAGTCTTCACTGCCGATAAAAGTAGAAGTAGGATCCAACTGCGGATAGAATGTTGACGTTTGCTCGAGTCTCGAATACAAATGTTGGTACAATTGAAAACTCTTTTGTATCTCATGTTCGTAGAGTACGAAAAGTAGTTTGTTGTTTAGCATTTTCCATTGAGAGTTTAAGTCTTTTTTAACAAAACCATTTTTATAAGAAAAACGCTGCATTCTGTATCGTGTTGGTGTCGAACTCTTATAGAAAGCTGTTTAATAACTAACGCGTTTTTGTAGGAGCGGAATGTCGTGGTCAGCTGTTATACTTTAGTTAAACAGCGACATTTAAGAGTTACTAACGCGACAAAGCCTTCTTATGAAAAAAGCTGTTGAGAAATCCAAAACTAACTAAAGTCTGCGAACAGATCCCTTGACTTTTGTGGTGATAATTGTCAACAAAAAAAAAATTCACAAACAAAACTTCTGTTTTATGAAGAATGGCTGGTGAACAGAAAAATTAAATACAAAATGATTTAAATTGAAATTCATAAATAAAAACCTCCATATATATTTTCAGAAACATGAAAATTACTTGGCAAAAAGTTATTGGTTGTTTTTTTTTTCAATTAAATATTTGACAACTAGTCAGTGGTACCAACTTTAAAGTAGAAAAATCGCACAACTGCGGATACGTTTTTTTGGGAAATCCTACTTCACTATCTACGGATAATTTTCCCAAAAAAACACACCTAATATTGAAATCGCACGGTCTCAGTAGCCAATTCACATCACCTCCGCGTGAGATAACTATGTTCGGAAATACTCGTAAAATACGTTCTGTCTCCATATCATTAATTTCAGGCCAATTATCATCGCCATATAACCCTCGCCGTTGCCGGTGCGGTGATGGCCTGGCCAACGTGATTTTGAAAAAAGTATGATCCAATGATGCCGCCAGCCCAAAATCCACACCAAACAGTGTACATAAATTGCAATTTGGTAGATCAAGTGTGGATCATGATTGACTCAAATTCGACAATTTTGCGTTTTGATGAGCCTGTTCATTCTGAAATGGGCCTTGTCACTGAATATGATTTACACCTGAAAATGGGAGTCAACTTCCACCTACTCCAAAACCCAGTTAGCTTAAGCACGTCGTTGTATATGGTCGTTAACACTAGGCTCCTGGATCAATTGAGGCTTATGCCAATGTAAGCCTAAGTCATGACACAAAATTAGCCAAGTTTTGATCTTCGAAAGGTAGAGATCTCGTGCGCGGTGTTGATCCTCTTACACAATTTCACGGAAAATAGCGGAAATATTTTTGGCTGATCTTGCGATTACTCAAAGCTGTTCAAGATGGTGAGAATAGTCCTTTCGTAGGGACAATTAACTATGGCAGCCGTGAAATAGACGAAGCGTGCGATAGTTTTGCTCGAAATTAAGCCTCATTTTCATAAAATAATTTAAGCATTTAGATATGTTATTGAACCTTATAAGTTTCCTTGTTGACAAAGTTTGAAAATCCATATGAAAACATATGTAGATACATACATTATATAAATATGTATTAATGCAATGCAAGCTAAGCATTCATTAAAGAAATCAAACTCAAAATTTTTATCAGAATTTTCATTCCGATTATAAGGATGACGATTAGCAATTCTGTTATTCTGTAGATAGGTTGGAGTACGGCCGAAAGGGCTTGACAGATATCTTTTTTAAATTATTTTCCTAATTGTTTTTTTTTTTCTAAATCTTAAAAAATATTTTTTTTTCTCAAAAACTGTTCCATAAAATTAAAAAAAAAATTAAAAATGTCTTTTGGAAAGCTAGCTTATAATTGAAATTTGTTTTCCACAAAATGGTTATTAATGGCACCTCTTACAGAAACATTTTTGTTTTGTTTTCGATTTTCTCGAAAACAGTACAACTGATTTTTATGAATTTTTTTTCATGCTAAATTCCCAAGGAGTTTGAATAGTATTCAAATTTTCCGATTTTTTTGATTAACAACAATAGTTTTAAATGAAAAGTTTCATATACAATATTATTTCAAATTCCAAAAATCATTAATAAAAGTCGAAAATCAAAATCACTGCTCTCTGAAAGGTGCCATTAATAACATTTTTTCTAAAAATTTTTTTTTTACTAAAATTAAGTCTATGCCTATAATAACAAACTTTTTTGCTTATCAAAATCGTAAGAGCAGTTTTCGAGAAAAATAAAGTTTTTGATAACGTAAAATTTTTGATAACGGCTATATCGCAGAAACTCTTAGTCTTGGAGCCAAAATAAATTGCGTAAGCTTTTTAATCTATCCTGCTCTACTTGTCTCTCTTTCAGAGAAGCTGGAAAACAGCATTTGTCCAGACTGTCGCTTAGCAAAACGAATCTTCTGTCCCTTCTAACTATCGTCCAAATGCACTTACTTCTAAGGTCATGGAAAAATTATCAGCTCAAGAAATATCTAGAACGAAAGATTCTGAATGACCAGCATTACGGCTTTCGTAGCAATAGTTTCACTGGTGTTCTGATAGTATATATCTCACCGAACATTGTCTTGGAGAAAGTAAGATTATTGCACTTAATATTTCTAAAGCATTTGACAGAGTTTGGCATCAAGCTCTCTTATTGAAAATGCGTGCATTTAGTACTGATAAATCTCTTCTTCGTTCGATTTAAAACTACCTTTCGAACCGCTTTAAAGGTTGTGGTCGACGGGTTTAAGTGTGAAGTTCATAAGATAAATACAGGTGTGCCGTGGGGCTCCGTTTTATATCCGACTCTCTTTCTCATATTCATGAGTGATCTCTTTTCTGAAATTTCTAATCCATTAAATTGTTTTGACGAACAGCCTCTCATATTAATTTCCAGACACACGTCTTCGGATGTGAATTTTGAATAGCAGCGTATGATAAGCTCATTAAGTATTATCATCTCGATAGCATTGTCAAATGGGGAACGAAAACCCGCATTAAATTTAATACTTCAAAAAATCAATACTGTCTCTTGAAGTTAAAGCGGAACCCACCCCCCATGCCAATATCCTGGCTGGCACTAGTATTGGGGACATATACAGAAATACAGACATACGGACATACATGAAGACAAACGGAATTTGCGGGACATACATATTTCGAGGAATCTATCTTCGTTATGTCAAATTTGAGCATAACCTCGAGTTCGATTTTTTTTCCAAATTCTAAACTTGCACTATAGTACCTTGTATATCGAAAGTAAACATTTTTTTTCACTATCGACCTTACAGATTTTAATTAAATTGTGTTTGGAAAATCTTCAAAAAAATTTAAAAAATAGCTATTGCATTTCAAAAGTGTAAATAAATATTTTTTGGGGTTCTTCAATTTTTAATTTTCAATTCATCTGAACCTGCAGAGTTTTGAAGCATCACTCCATAGTATTTTTTTCTTAAAATATACATAGGAGGTCCAACTTAGTAAATTGGATTCTGCACTTTAAATTTCGAACCAAACGACTGTGTCCGCACTTAGAAATTCTTTAATTAATTTTCATTCAACCGAGTGCCATATTATATATTGCTCGAGATTATAATCTTGTCCAACTTACGCTAGTTAAACTATACGTTTATGAAGTAAATACCTTGTGTTCCAAATTACAAAAGACAACTTTCCTTTTAGCTAATAATTCATTTGACATATTTAACAGCATTACACGAGTTTAGTAAATACGGTACAATAGTAACAGAAAATACAAAATCCATTATGGGTATATCACATCAGTATAAGATAAAATAATAGGGAAACGGAAAAACCGTTGCATTATTAAGGATTTTGCGGTGCACAACTTTTTTTTGCAATGATTTTTTCAGTTCCTCCAGCAAAAAATTCTAAATCGGATAGAGATTTGGATACTGAGAAGGACATGGGAACACCAACCAAGCACTTACCAAATTTGATGAGTGCTTGGGATCATTTTCCTATTGGAAGTGCCATCTTAACAGTATTTTGCGCTCAGCAGATGGTACCATGATGTTCCTTAAGATATCGCGGTAACTTTCCTTGGGCTTGATATCCTTTATTTGATAAATGGGCCCAACACCAAACTATGAAAAGCAAAGCCATACCATGACACTACCATCTCCATGTTTTTTTTTTCATTTCTGCCACTGTCAGAGCCAAAGCAATTTATTTTGGTTTCATCACTCCAAACAACATTGCGATACATCGCTTTGGTGGGGTTTCTAAATCTTTTGGCAAAAAATCTCTTCTAGCCTTAATATTCCGTTTGCTTAGAAGTGGAACCTTTCTTGCAATTCTTTCAGGGAACTCACTTTGCAGGAAGCTTCTTCGGACAGTTGTAGCACTGATAATGTTGTTAGGTTCCACGACAATGGCTCTTGATGACATAACTCTGCTGAAAGATATTCCCTATTATTTTGAAAAGCTCTATATGTAAATAGGTCCCAAGACTAAATAAGTTAGTTTAAATTAGAGTTGTTTAAAAATTATCAGAAAGATGTTAAAAATGTCCCATTGCTTCAGCTGTTTTCTTCTGATATATAAAAAAAATGATATTTGGAATAAATAAAAAAGATAGACTTGAAATAAACCTTAACAGTTTTACTCACTATTTAGTTTATATGTTACACAATCGACACTCGATTTCATCTCAGTCAAAAGATATGGTATTTGTACATACTCTTATGTAGCTCTGAAAAACTGTTCTCTTAAATTTTAATGCTACAAATAATAAACGTACTTATGTTAGTTTCCGAGAAGTCGAAAAAGTAAAAACACTAAACGAACATCACCTCAAAAATATTCACTGCGCTAAAACCAATAGTTTTCAGAGACAAAGATCAATTCTCATTTTCCAAAATGATGGATTACAACATGGTCATGGCCCTCTTGGAATCAAGGTTTTCTTTTGTATATAAAAACCTCATTAGTCCTATATTTTGTTCGACGAAAAGGTCTATAATATCATGTACCACTATAAAACTAGTCGTGTAAAATAAAACCAAAAATTAAATAAATGCATGGGAAATTGAGAAGTTAAGATTTTGCTTAGCAATTTTGTTTTGGTTTTTGAAGTAAGACAAAGGAAATTGTTTAAATAATAAAAACTAAGTTGATATTTGAAAAAAAAGTAAAGTTTTTCAATTTTTTTTATTTCAAAATCTTGCATGAATTTTGCACAATTTTTTAGAAAACAATTTTGTTTAAAAAATTATATTTGGATCCGTAAATAATGTAACTTTAAGTTTAAGTTATAGAAAGCACTTTGTGAATTTCAAATTTTCAGATTTATGGTGAGAAGAAGATTACTTACACCCTTTTAAAAAAATAGTGGACATTAACCGATAGCTTAAAGCCCAAAAAACTAAAAAGAAACCGCTTCGCTGATCGGAAAAACCTCTTCAAGTTGGTTTGTTCAGAAAACGATAACTTTTGATACCTATCATTTCCAACTCAATAATACCTCTCTCATAGATTTTTCAATGAATATGGTCTCAAGCTAGACTTCCTCGACTGTCCTCTATGCACAAATGGTATTGAACATTAATCCTCGCCAGAATCCTTCAATCAAAAGCACCCACGCGAATCAACCACACAAATCCAGTTTAAATGAGCAAACAAAAGAAATCAGCATCTCGTAGTTACGCAACAACTAAAAACTCTCCACCACCATCCATTTCTAAGCTCCGCAATGCATTCTTGCACAATATCCTGTTATCTGATGTCGTTAGCGGTTTGAAATACGAATGTCCTCTAGGATTTGTGCACAATCCTTCAAAACGAAATACAAAAAAAAAGAGAATTAGAAACAAATAATAGACAATGCCCCGCAGGACTAAGCCACAAAAGCAACAGCAAAACACCATAAGTCCATAACAATTCCTGAGCTATAGGAGGAAAGAAGAAAAATCGTTGTTTTTGTTTTTTCTCCTTCATTCATTTTCAGGACACACACAATCCATTTGATTCTGGTTCCTAGGGCATTCCGCAACGATACCATTCTCAAAAGGATATTTTCCACAATTCCATTTACTGTTACACCACATCATCATCATCATCATCGTCATCTCTTTATCCTTGGAGAAGCAGTTCACTATTGGTTCTGTTTGGATGGAAGGAGGGGCAATGCATACTGCTCCAAAAACTGCCCGCAAGATGTTTTACCTTAAATTCTTGGAAAATATTTTATTGGGCGAATTTCTGAATTTCATGAATTAAAGTTGATAGTGTAACTGGGGCCTTAAACATTTGATTCGAAAGATATTTTGAGTGTGAAGCTGTGATGTGGGATCGTGTATCTTTTTTGCATACAGATTTTGTGGAGAACCTGCAAATACCTACATTGTTCACATGTTTGTTTTGTGGGAACGAGGGGAGAGCATAAAACGTGCCATTGTTGTTGAAAGTTGAAATGTGAAATGTACCAAGAATGCAGGAAGAGAGGTGCCTTTGCTAAAAGGAGTCTACATTTACAGCAGCCAACAGCTAACTATAGCTACGAGTGTATATATATGTACATGCAGTTTTGGGTCGATAATTTGAAAATTGACTGTCATGGCTAAATTAAAGGGATTCTCCATTCTCCAATGAAGCTTTCAAGGAGACGTTATGAGGGAGTCTTGGGTTTTATTTTATAAAACTGTTAAGGGAACGAGTATTTTTGGGGTTGGAATTACACACCTCTGTGCATGTGTAGAGCTTACTTTGGTGAACCTATGATTTTGTAATATGAAAATTAAAATAGATCCAGGCGAAAAGCGTCACGTCGTGATTGGATTTATGCATGAATCAAATCAAAGATTGGAAATTTAATATTTATAGGAAAGAGAAGGTTTTTAAAGAGATTATAGGGAGTACTTTGTTAGGGCGGAAGAAGTCTTAAATAATTAGGTTTATACTCTGTCAGGGGACGTTTGGACGTTTGGGAGATATTATGACAACATGTTTATGGAAAACGTAGAAAATGGAAATAATGTTAGGTCGAACCTTTGTATATAAACTTTATATACAAAGGTCGAACGACTGTCAATTAGGTTTAAATAGTTAATTGCGGTCTAAGCCCTTGAATTTAAATGTAACAACTGTGGAAGTATCACTTATCTTAACATCGCCTATAAAATATTTTCTGCCGTTAGGCTTAAGTCTGAAGTCTTTTGTCAACAAGTTAATAGGTCCATATCAGTCAGGTATTAATCCATAAAAGTTCACCTAAAACCACCTGTTGAAGTTTTTTTTTATAATTCATACGCACTCAAGAGTTTACTGAGACCCTTATAATGTTGAACATAAACATAGCATTAGTGATGTGAAAATTATATGGGGCGAGAAAGGACGTTTTGTTGAACATTGGTCTTGAATTTTTGCAAATGGAAATGGCAAAACACAAATTGAAATGGCCAAGTAGATTAATTCATAACCGTGTTGTGCGAATAAGAAACGATTCTCTTTATTTGACAGTACGTCCCAAAATATGGCTCGAGGGTGAATTGATAAGTATTCCAAGCTAAATAGGTACGATGAGTGAACAAATGTTGAAGGAGCTTCAAATCGACACACACCAACTTTTCCTAGATTTAAAGGATGTCTATGACAGAATGTGACGATCTACATAGACCAATATCTAGTTTTGGCATCCCTATCAAACTAATTTGTTTTAGCAGGAAGATAATGAAGAACACAAGTTGCTTCACCAAGATCAGAAAATTTAGATTATCTGTCTGTCACTAGAGCACTAGAAATACAATCTTTCAAAGCCGACAGTGTTGTCGTAATCGGAACAATACAGTAGAATTTTTGTTAGTTTTTAGTTAATGTAGGCAAAATCAATTATATGTTTTCATCAAGTATACTTAAGTATTAAAAGATAACAGTGTCACTATATTTATAGGAACTTTAAAATCAGTACACTTATGAAATAACATGGTGGAATGGTCTTGATAGAAGTGCTGGACTTTGAGGAATCTTTTATAAGTTATAGATGGACAAGCTCTATACTTGGACGAAGCATCTTAAAGTTCGGCACTTCTCTTGAGACGTTTTGGTATGGTCCGGGTAGTTATGGAGTTGTTTATCATATTCTGTGGCCAAGTACTGTCAGTAGTGTCTTGATTTCAAAATTGTGTCAATTGAATTATAGATCATACAAAAATTACGCGAAATAGAAAAAATGCTGTCAAAGTTGTAGGCACCGTTTTTGGGGAAAACCTTTTTTAAAATTTGTATGGTGAGTACCATTATTTTAACCATTATTTTAACCTTGTAGATTGTAATAAGAAATTGTAAATTTCCAAGTTTACGGTTTGAAAAAAAAAATGAGATTACCAATTGAGTTTTGAAATAATTTGTTTTAATTTTAATTTAATTTTAAATTTTAAATACAAAAACAATTTTAAATAAACGAAAACTTAACTAACTTAACGCAATTATTTATTTGAATCAAATTTATATTTGATGCTATCCCAACATTTGCTTTATAATAAAAAAAAAGTGATCAAAATCTGTTTCTTTTTAAAACATAAATTATTTTGACACTGACAGCTGTTTCCCGCTTTAAGCCTGTACAGAAAGTTAGTATCATACCTCCGCGGAACGAAATGAATCACTTGAACAACTTTGGGAAATATTGAAAACTTATTTCCAAACAGTGCGTTTTTTGAAAAGAAGTTTTGACCGAAATAAACCACCCACCGCACCTACTGTACGCAAGTTTGTGAAAAAAAAGTTCGCGAGACTGGTATGCTAGTGGACAATACTCATGGTTCTCGTCGTTATTCGGGAGAAGAGAATAAAGCTGCTGTAGCCGAAAGTATGGGAGATGGGACTCATTTCATAAACGCAAACTCTCCATCGATCTCAACAGCTTAACATTTCACGCACTAGCCTGACGATGATTCTGCACAAAGATCTCGGATTATTTGCTTAAAAGGTGCAATTGAATAAGCAATTAAAGGCGCACGACCTACCGCTTCGTTATCACTTCGCAGTTTGGGCCTTAGAGCAGCTTGAATTGGACAACGATTTTGGGCGAAAAATTGACTTTTTGACGAGGCGCATTTTCATCTCGGCGGCTACGTTAACAAACAAAATTGCCGCATCTGGGACACGGAAAACCCGCAACGATTCAAGCACTTAGCACTAGCAATAGCAATCCATGAGCTACATCAAAAAATTCTTGGACAATTGGAGTGACAGAATGTGCTACTGCCGAGGTAGCCATGTGAACGACGTTGGGGTTTATAAATTAATGTGAATGTTTGCTCTTATTAATAAAGCCATAATTTAATTTAGTTAATTTTATTGCATTTTTTAAAAGAAACTTGTATTTGGTCCTATACACCTAAGACCTAGATTAAAAAAAAAAAGAAAACATTAACCTGTTTTCGAAACATAGAATCTTGAAAAATGGAATTCTGTTTTTTTAATGTTCATATGCAATGTTATTTAGATTTTGAAGAAGTTCCTTTAAAAATATTTGTTGAAGATAGCTCACTTTCACTTAATGAGAAAGTCGAAATTAAAAATAAGGGTTCTATGTCTCCGCAATTGAATGAACAATGAAGAATTGCGTTTTGCGTACGATACTTTGATGGAAGCTGTAAACAGTGAATCAGTCCGGGGGGACTGGAAAACGTAATTAATTTCATTGCTGTTGGCAACGATCAGATCGTTTGGGATGAATGTACGATGGCCCACAATAGGTCACTGGAGGCACTGGACAGAACGTTTGTTTAGGATAGAATTCGGGAGATGACGGGGATTGTGTTGTGTGTGTACGTGTATTGTCTTTTATTTTTAATTAATAAAACAATTCTTTTTCAATGTTTAAATTTATAAAAGTGTTTAATTTTAATTTAGGTTAAGTGTGTAATTGTTAGAAAAAAAATGTGTGTAAAATTACTGTGTACTGTGACTATTAACAAACCAAATTTATGTGTGTTCACTTAGGGAAAAAATGATGCTTACAGCTCAACGTTCGAATGACAATTGAATTCAAAAAATTAAATGTTACATAATTAAGTGTAATATAATTGAGTGCATGCATAAGCAAATGAGTAAATGAGTTTAATGTATAACAGTTAGTAATGCAAAATTTAAGATTTATAATTTTATAGGGTATTGGTGCTGCGTTTTTTGGTGTTTTGGGAATTGGTTTCTAAACAACGTTAAAAGATCTTCGTGACAACCAATACATTTTTGGTGGAACCATGATTCTGTTGTGGAATTTAAAGACACTCCAATTAACAACTAACTTTCGAGTGTTTTAGCAACAAGATCAAAATGCGATTATGTTTTCGAAGCAGTAATTATAGATATTAGAAATGGTAAGGTTGCATCAGTTAACATCTCGACGGGATCAATACACTACTCACTGATTTTTGTCACTTCGTCGACTCAAAACAGGAGCTAATTAGGCGTGTTTTTATAGACATATGTGGAACAACAGTTCAAAAACTATACTTGGCTGAGTGAACGAGCAATATTGGCGGTCAAAAACAAAGATGTCGATGATCTCAATACAACCATTCAGAATTTTCTTCCCGGAGAGTTGTTTTCTTAAAAATCAGTTGACAGAGTTACAAACCAGGATGACGTAGTCAACTATCCCACAGATTTTTTAAGTTCCCTGGATTTACTTTGCCAACAAGTTCTCAATTATTGACAATTGATGTATAACGAGAAAACAGATATAAATACGTCATTCATCATTTTGGTCAAAAAGTTGATATGTCAGTAGGTCGTATTTTATTGTGATGATATCTTCCAGCGTTAATAATTTAGAATCCTAATCTTGTTTGGATATAGTTCACTTTGACTTGAGCCAACAAATTTTGGGGACTAAAGGCCAAAAATATATTTAAATATATTTTGATTCGATAATCGAACAAGTCCAATTAAATAGTGATAATTTTTCTACTTGGCTGATTTATTTCAGTTGCTTATAAAGTTTATATTATAAAACAAAAATTCATCTCAATAGTTTATTTAGGCAAGCATTGTACTGATATAAATATTATATCAGTTATTTTTACTTAACATACTCTTTCTCCTATGGAGTAGGTACCCTATGGGGTATATTTTTAGTTTGGTCATTGATTTGCACTGTATAGTATCTTACCCCTCATTTCAGCTGTTTGGACTCACCAAAAAATTGACTTCCCAAGCTATTCCTTTTGTATTAAACTAAACCATTAAATCCATTACCGCAATTAAAAACAAAATATGTAAATTTTATATCAAAACTTTGACACCCCATGTCAACAAATTTTTACAAGAACTTGAACTCAACTTTTGCATCTTGCCACCAACATAATGTATCTTGATTTTTTTTAAATCAATTGGGATAAGTAGCCATAATCTCACAAGTTCAAAAAAAAACCGGCCTTCGGCTTAATTTCTTTTTTTTTGTTATATCCAGTATTCATGAGATCTGACTTTGACAATAAAAAATTAATTTTCTGGCATCTAAAGCACTTACCCTGACACTGTTTGATGAATATTTCAAGAACCCTCTGAGGAGTGAAAAAGGATCACATAGAATGAGCATAGTACGAGTATTTTTACTTGAACAACTTTCATCTCATTTCTTTTAATTGTAATATACCTAGAGATGTTGTTCTTGTTGTTGTTGATACGAGTACCTCTACCTCTCAGCTTAGTTCCCAGAGGAAAGAATTAACTGTCTTCTTAAATAAGAATAGTCTGTGAAGACAAAAAATCGATTTACTAATTGTTCTTGGGGCTTTTCTGTTTAATGCAACAACAACAGCAAAAATAAATAACTGAGAATCGAAAAAAAAATAAACGTTCTTGAACGTTCCCTACGGTTAACTGTTGCTCTCAGATATACATTCATCCATCTGGATTACCATCTCATCCAGGAGCGGTTGCAGGACTTTGACTAAGAGGTGTGTTTTAATCAATAAAATGCATTTTAGTTCAGGGAGTCTCAAAAAGCAAGGACTTTTTCCCTACGAAAGGTTGTGCAGCATGAGTTTCTGACGTATAGTAAGGGTCGGAATGCGAACCAAAATTAAAGATTTTTAATTTGAGCCGAAGAAAGACTACCCATCTCAGGATCAAGTTGGTTTTTAAAAAATTCAAATCTGACGAAAATCATTTTGACGTAATTTTTAGACCCATACCTCCACAACAAGGTTAGAGAAATGGAGGGAGAAAAAGTACTATTTACCACGTTGAATGTAGAAAGAGGGCACTTCATGCTCCATTCCCTCCTTCTGGGACCACACCTGAGCTCATTTATTCTAAAGACAAAGTTTTGTAGGATTGTGAAAGGATAGCAAGGATATTTAGCTTTATGCTCGTTTCAAATTTGTGTGTTTTTTAATCTTCGTAATGAAATTTTTAGAATGTCACAATGACACTCGTAAACGGAGAATAACTTAAAATTGTGTCACTATTTTCTGAGTTGAATAAAAGCATCTCACTCTGATGGAAGACTTGACGTTTTTTTTTTATTTTTAAATTAACTAGGGAATGGTTTATACTACTTGGGTTTCACTCGCTAAAACCTAAGGGTAGGTGGCACATCAGAAGTAGAGTCTAGTTCCGAAACATTTATAATATGTGTCATCTGGTATTATCATCACTCTACGTTACCTTTAAAAGGACTCAATTCAGAGTATTGGTTTGTTTCTTAAGATCTAAATTTTGTAAGGACATTCTGAAGAAAAGTTTTTTAAATCTTAGATTCTTTTCAAAAACTCAAAATGGTTTGTTTGAATTCAAACAAATTGATAATTTGGCAAATTAGATTTTTGTGTCAATCGATTTCAGAATTTACCTTCCACTCTAATGTTCATATGTATATTGTTTGTATGAAATCTCTGATCATCAATTAGGAGTAAAAGCATCGATGCTGCCAGGTGCTATTTTCAGATATATCTTCTTGAAAGCTGGTGTCCATTAATCAATTGGTGTTTTTTTTTTCCTTTTTTTTATGTATTCGATTTCATTATATCAACAATGGATGTGGTGAGGCTTAGAAGGAAAAAATATATTTTTTTTTGGGAGAAGAAAAACGAAATAGTTTTTTCGGAACACGTCCATCAATTTTAACAACAAAAGGGATTCATTATTAGTAATTGATGTGGAGGTAATTTTCCATCGGGTGGTTTACTATTTCTATGGATTTAATTTGCTTTCTCTTTCTCCTGATTGTATGTTGATGTATGTATGTATGTTCATTGGACAAGAATTGATGGTCTTATATGAAATAAATTAAGAAATTTTTGGCTAGCTAATGAGGTAAATAAAATGCAAAAGTGGATTGCACGTACTTCTCTTCATTTATGTATTAACGTTTTTAACCGTTGTGTCTCAACACATTAAAAAAAAATTGTTTTCGAAACAAGGATTATTCAAAACTGTTTCAAGGTGATCTTTAAAAGTTTGTTAAGTAGAAATGTTTTTCAAAACTTATTATTACAAAAAAATTCGATTGAAACTGATAAAGGTAAAAGAGAGTAGATACCACTTAGTAAAATGGTTATTGTGTTGGACTTTCACACCGGGGATCAGTGGCCGATTTAGTACAACGTAGCTGGTCATACATGAAAAAAAAAATAATGTGGTACTATCCAAAAAAAAACTACTGTTTGACTTAGGGATAACTATTCAAACAACAAATTACAACAACAAAAAATACGATATGCCTCCAAGCTCACATTTGGTAGTCATTACCAAAAAGTGCGACGTGTATGCGAAAACTTTTGTATCGCGCCTTTTTATAAAGGGGAAGGAAAAAAATTCTTTTCAACTTTTTAGCAATTCTAAAAATACATACTCGTACTTAGCTTCTGAAAGCGTTCTAGATTCCTTTGCTGCATAATGTAAATAACGCAAATTTATAGGCCAGGAAGACCTGCAAGGAATTATTAAACGATTATAAACGGAGGTATTTTCCCGAAAATATCACTGAGGTTAAAGAAATGCTCCTTGAGTAACCAGTTGAAGAGATGCTCCTTGAATTTTTTTTGCTACTTGCTACTTTTTAACAAAAGCACTTTGAATATTTTGTTTACTCCTTGGATTGTTTTAAGGAAATGCTCCTTGAATAATTTGTTTAAAAACAAATTTCAACAAATAACCAGAAATGGTCCTTGAATAACTCGTTTATGTTTGCTTTTTTTTTGAATCATCAGATGAGGCTCAAAAAAGGCTACTCGAGTATTTGTGTTGCAGTATTTTGTTCGTTTCTTGGTTCTTGGTTTGTGGATAGATATTAAAAACTTGAAAACTATCTGTGAGGGAAAACGCGTGTTCATAGTTCAGTGAGACTATTACTGTGGATCGTGGCCACCCCGGTTGCACCTAACTTGAAACTTATATAACTATCTAGTTTTAACGAAATTAAATTCAATAATGTATGCAAAGAGGTAAAATTTGTCGTAAAAGTTGTCCTAAGCTTGGTAAATCTATCAATATTTTCGCTTATAACTTTTACGTTGTTAACGATGACTTTACGCCTGGGCATGAATACATTTAATGTGTTGCAGGTATAAACCTATCCGGTGATAGTTGCTGCGTATTCCTTGAGTAATAAACAAATACATTTTTCATTAGTCGATCAAAAAAATCGAATTTTGAATTAAGTCCAACTAACGAACCAAAATGGGCCTCTGTGCGGAGGTTTATTTTTATTAAGAAACAAAAATTACAAAAATATATCACAAACATCAATATTTTACTTTCTTGAATTTTATCGCACGTATTTGCTTTTATGCCCAAGTTTTTTGGAATTAAAAAATGTTAATAGATGGATGTTTATAAACATGGTTGAGATTATAGGGAAAAAATGTTCAAATGTATAAAATTCATTGTTCAAATTGCCATTAATCTGCAGAAAAAAAAATGAATTTATGGAAAAAAAATTTGAAAAACCGTTTTAACATTATTAGCGCAAAATTTTAAACAACCTATTATTAAGGGCTTAGCAATTTAGTAGGTAGTTAGCAAATTGTTAAACTTTTAGTAATTCACTAGCTCTTCGAAAATTTTAAACCCTTTTTTCGTTTTACTAACTAGTAAATTTCTAATTGCCTTTTATTAAAAACGGTGCAACTGAACACAATAATCTTAAGAGATGTAGATCTTCTCAGTATTATACCATATACATTTAATTTTTTTTAATTTCAATTCAAATAGAGTGATAAAAAAAAAAATATTTCTTTATTTATTTTTTTATTAAAGACAAAATTATGCATTTCAATAGAAACCAAAAACACAAATAAAAATAATCACACAATGACTTAAAGATGACGATCCGGATCTATCCAACGTTGTGCGCACAATGATCGATGATCTCTTAGCTGTTCGGTATTGATTTTTATTTATTAGGATCAATTTAAATAATATATGATTGATAAGAAATTTTAAATTTATTTAAGTTTTTGGTTAGGATTTGTGTCGCTCAATTTAATAGTGAAGTATCTCCATACAAATGAATTTCGAGATAATAAGGTTTTTGCGAAATGATGAATAGACAAAAAAACAAAATCAATGCGCTTTAGGTTAATATTTTTTATTATTCGTAAAAAGTCCAAGATTATAATAACCTTTACAGATTTTATTAATTATTTTATTAAACGGATTTGTGACTTACTTAATTTTTATAGTTAAATAATAAAATCACTTTAAGAACAAAAACCATTAATTATCGGAAATATAATTCGTATTTGGAGTAGATTCTCTTTTATATTGAAAGATATTAACAAATATAATACCATTAAGCAAAGAAATCCATTTTAAAAAAAATGGATTTACACCACTTTTATAATGAGCGACACATTTGTCAAATACCTATGTATATATAGGTATATATATTTTTTTAACTCTTTTTATCACACTTTACATTTATACAATTTAAGATAACTAAACATTTTTCTAATTTAGGAATTTAGGCTTAAGAATTTTACTTTATAAACTGTTTATGAATACGATTTAGAAATATGTATATGTAAATATGTATTTTTATGTTTTTTTTTATTTTTAATCAAAAAATTGTGTCATCATTAAGGAGATGCTGTACTTTTTGGTTGGGTCAGGGAACTTGGACTTTTGTCTGTTGGCCTTGGTAGCTCTAAGGCGACTGCTTTGGCACATGTACACATGGCACATACACTTCAAAAAAAGCTTTAATTTGTTAAACTTGACTTTAGAAAATCCACGAGGGCAAATCAATCGACTATTCGCAAAAATGGTTTGATCAAAAAAGGGCAGATCGAGCTGCGGAAATCACTAAATAGCCGATGGTCGATTATTATTGAAACTTCGAAAATAGTAAAAATTGGTTCAGATGTTTTTTCGAACACATGAGTTGTGGTGAATATTAAATTTTAATATTCGTATGGGTCGGAATTTTATGTGGAATTCTTTACAAATCAATAAAAGCCTTTAACTACCGAGATGGTAAAAAATTGTTTGAATGGTTAAGGCTGGGCTATAGGTCGAGATACAGGCCGGCAGACGGAATTTTGGGACTAACTTCTTTCTTGTTCACTATCATAGTAATGTTAAGTTTGGTCAAAAGCCCTAGTTCGATTTTTTCAAATGCAAAGCTCACTCTATATACGTATAGTACCTAAATATGTATATATCTTGCAAGTAAATGGAAAAAAGGCAGACAAATCGTTCTGTGAAAGTTTTTTCCGAAATAAAATTGTAAAAGCCTCTGAAAATTAAGCGATATATATTAATATTTATAATTTTTTTATACAGTTAGACTTTTGTACACTGAAAAATGTTACTTTTTCTATGTTTAAAGTACGTACTTGCTTATGACAAAAGTTTCAGTTTTTTGGTGATGTGGAAATTATATTTTATACAACGTTTTTCCTTTCGATATTACTATTTTGCCTTCTGAAGACTAATCTAAAAATTCTAATCCTATCCTTTTTTCGATATTTTTCCACAATGTCTATCCGAAAAATTTTAGAGGCTGTTTTTAAAAGAATTTCCTGGGTAATTTATGAAAGATAATTTTCTTAAAATAAAAAAAAAAAATGTAGAACATAGTCCGAAATCATGAGACTGGCATCTTTAAACTCTTCTTTAAGCTCTTCTATTATTCAAAACCGGTCATCCAAATATTATTGGAACCATATGTGCAAACTGTTTCAAGTTTGAAAGATGTATCTCAATCGCAGTAATTTTTTGAAGCTTAATAATCAAAATACTCCTGTGCTGCAACAGTCATGCTTAAAATACTAGGAGAAATACAAAAGTCGAGCGATAATAATGAATCTTAGGTCTTCTATTCAGTTGACCCAATTTTACAAATTAAAAACTTTTTTCAGTATGCCTACCTCAACAAACAAACTTAAATCATCTTACATGTCAAATCATCCTCAAGACGTATCGTGTATTGGTAAACTGATTTAATTTAGGTGTTCCTCAAGGTTCATTCTTACGCCCCTTACTGTTTTCAATGCTTATAAATGATTTACGTTTTAGTTGTTTTACACCACAAACATCATATATGTATGCTGAGAAAATCTAACGGGTGATTTTTTTGAGGTTAGGATTTTCATGCATTAGTATTTGACAGATCACGCGGGATTTCAGACATGGTGTCAAAGAGAAAGATGCTCAGTATGATTTGATATTTCATCATGAATAGACTTACTAACGAGCAACGCTTGCAAATCATTGAATTTTATTACCAAAATCAGTGTTCGGTTCGAAATGTGTTTCGCGCTTTACGTCCGATTTATGGTCTACATAATCGACCAAGTGAGCAAACAATTAATGCGATTGTGACCAAGTTTCGCACTCAGTTTACTTTATTGGACATTAAACCAACCACACGAATGCGTACAGTGCGTACAGAAGAGAATATTGCGTCTGTTTCTGAGAGTGTTGCTGAAGACCGTGAAATGTCGATTCGTCGCCGTTCGCAGCAATTGGGTTTGTGTTATTCGACCACATGGAAGATTTTACGCAAAGATCTTGGTGTAAAACCGTATAAAATACAGCTCGTGCAAGAACTGAAGCCGAACGATCTGCCACAACGTCGAATTTTCAGTGAATGGGCCCTAGAAAAGTTGGAAGACAACATTTCCGAAGAAATTCGGGCTATTCCGGCCGAAATGCTCGAAAAAGTTACCCAAAATTGGACTTTCCGAATGGACCACCTAAGACGCAGCCGCGGTCAACATTTAAATGAAATTATCTTCAAAAAGTAAATGTCATGGACCAAATAAAGAATCGATGAGATTTTGCAAATTTTATTCGTTTTTTTTTTAAAAAAGTTCTCAAGCTCTTAAAAAATCACCCGTTAGGTATACAGAGGTTTTGAAAGATGATAAGTTGACGATGCCATAAGTGAAATAAATGCAGATGCAGCAATGAGAAAAATCAATCAGAAGAGATTATTTTCGACAATTTTATAAAAACTGGAATTGATGTCGTGTCTTTGGTTGCATGCAAATATGTTTATCTCACTACTATGCCCGTGCCTTAGTTGCATTAAATCCACTAAATCCCAAAAACCCCAATACGATCTTTTTGTTTCATTCGACATTTTAATCAAAAATCAATATCAAGCGGAAAACAAACTTAATACCTATGAAACAGAAACTCCTCGGCGCTGGAATGATTTATTTTAACTTAAAATGCTGATTTAGTATAATGAAATGAAAAATAAAACTGCATAAAATTCTACGAAACTTTTCGAATACAAGAGTAAAACTTTTCAGCTTAAACTGAATTTGGTTTCATGAAAGTTTTTTTTGTTATTAGTCAATGCATTGAAACTTCCAGGAATCTCCTTGAATTACTTCAATGAAAAAAGAAACCCAAATCGAAGTTAATTAATAGGGTTTTTGTGCATCAGACACCGAGAAAGGTATTTGGAGATGCGCTGGATTCCAAATGCCATGGTTTGCTTGTAGACAAATGATGATGGATTGACAGGTATCATGGCAAGGGAGCTGGTATACATAGTTAGGGAATAATTGGTCTTAAATTTATATTCTAGTAATTTGAACTCAATAATAAGGGAAGATTTCGCTCTGGTGGTTAGGACCCAGTGAAAAAATTAGCACCAACCGGTTTTAATTCTAGGTATGATCTTAGAAGATGAATGTTTGTTTTTTCTCAATCAAATTGTATATCCATAGAATACATTTTTTTGTTTGTGTTGTCTTTTGGGATCGACAAGCAGAATCCCAACCAAAAAGAACATTACAAACCACAGTCTAACAAGGCCTTAATAGTTCAATAATTTGTTAAACGTAGGTAACATTTTTATTTTATAATTTTTCAAGTTTGTAACTAGTGCTTCTCCCTTAAAACTACTCTTTTATAAATGTTAAACTTATTTTTGTTTTAATTAAAACTATCTGTATGTAGTTTTTTAGTAGCGTTTTAATATGAATAACTATTCCAAACTTGAAATAATGAGATGGAGCGAAGAACGTCATGCATTTTATCTTATACACATCAAAGTTTTTTAGAATTTCAATCCCAGATTCATATACATTCAATAGGAGCATTATTAAGAAGAACCAAAGGAACTTAAGAAATAGAAATAGGTTTTCTTGAATGAGAATGGTTTTTGACCAATATCTCTCTAATAAAGTTGTAGATTTTCCTAAGACACTTGACCATGAATTCTCACTGGTAATACCAAAGTAACATAAAGTGGAGTAGCATGAAACGGTTTGTTACAGGTGGCACGGATCCGAGTAATTCAATCGTCAATCACTCTTCAGCATAGATCCAACTGAATCGGAACGATGGTCTTAAGGTGAGGGTATCGGTCAGTTGTAGTTTATTTTCATTGACCTGTGAGTCCAGGAAACTGCACAAGAAAAAGTGTAGTGGGGTCAAATCGCATGACCTTAGTGCCCAATTCACGTCACCTTTGGAAGAAATAACCTTTCTCTCAACGTTCATGCAAAACGTCAATCTTAGCATTCGCTGTGTAGCACGTATCGCCATCCTGCTTAATCCACATGTCGTCTGGGTCAAATAAAGGCATAAGAAATTGGTTATCATTGCTCTGTTGCGCTCACCATTGACAGTAAAAGCTTCACAAACTTCGTTTTTGAAAAAGTACGGTCCAATAACGCTGCTGATCCCAAAATCCAGACCAAACGACGCGTCTCGACGGTAACTTTTTGGGGATGCATTTTCGTGTGGATTGGTGTCGTCCCACTTTTGGAAATTTTGCTTTATAACACAGCCATTCATCCAAAAATGAGCCTCTTTGCTATAGATGATTCTCCGACCAAGATTGGTGTCCTCTTATAACGCTCCAAAGTGGGTGTAGCCCTAGCCCCCAACGCAAAATTCACATAGTTAAAGTCTGCGAAAGGCAAAGAAATATTCTTGGAGGATTTGTCAATTCTTAGCAAGGAGAAGTAACCGTGAAACAATTTTATTTTTGACTTTAGGTATCAGCGGCTTGAACAGATTTTTTAACAGATTTATTGATCGAACTACCATTATTGCCTTTTAAATTTGAAGGAAGAATCGAACTTTCATTTGAGTTTTACTCTGCATAATTGTATTTGTTCAAATGTCAAGACCCGGTTACTTACGAGTTTTGTATTTTATCAATACCTATTGAAAATGAACCACATTTTGCAGAGGCTCTTTGTACTCGTAAAATTATCGAGTCTGTATTAACAACCACCCGCATCTCTTCCGCCAAACTAGTAAATAGCCAACTGAACACCATAATCCAATCAGAGTAATTCACATTGGATTGATTGGTTTTGAATTCCAAAACTACATTTTCATCCACAAATAAAAACCATCTTTATGCAGTGCTTCAAACACAAATTTTATCCTCTGTAGGTGCGAAATTCTAATCGAAACTATACAATTTACATTGGTTTCAGGTGGGAAAGCTGATTCTGGCTTGACTCAGGTTATTGTGTGTGCATTACGGTGAGTGAGCAATATTTACACACAAAATAATGAAAACTGTAGAGAAATATCCTGCCAACTTTATAAAACCAAACCCGCAAAATTGGATGATTATTAACTTTTGGGCTTCCTTTTATACTGATGCCATGGAAGTAGTAATTGAGTGCTTCTGGATTTGTAAATTGGTTTTTGTGCGCTGGGCTTTGAGCTCATCAGCCTTCAACATTGCATGTGGGTTCTAGAGTACTTGTTAACATAGTTGATTTCTCATTTGTTTTCCAGGACGCTCGGACTTTCGAAGGATTTCTAATCGGTTTTAGGTATACGAGTAAATAACATTTGGTATTTTTGGTTAATTCCAATGAATTTTGAAAGTTCAGGGGGTTGGTATATGAAATTCGTATATGGGTTGCCTAGGGAAAGGTTATATATGAATTAAATTCATTTTATCGATAGGAAACAAATGCAGTTCTGAAACTTCTCATAACCTCCTTCATTTGCGAAAGTCCACTCTGCAATAATCCCTTAAGTATCGTATTCAAATTATATAAAATTTTACCCCCTTTTCACTAAATTGTTATGTAAAGGGGTCCTTAAAAAAAAACAAAAACTTTCGAAATTTGGTTTCCACCCCAGACAAAACAAAAAACGATAAAAGCAAAATGAAGGCAAAGGGCGTTATAAATCAACTTTGAACTCACACAGAATAAAAACGTATCTCTCCAACCTTCAAGAAAAGGAAGAGTAGAATGTAGTTTGTAAAACTTTTACAATTCATCGTTTTTTCAAGTTTTTCATTTTTTTTTACAAAATAGAAAAAGCCAACAAATCTTTAAAATGATAAATTTTAAAACAAAAGCGCGTTTCGGCTATGAATAGTGGTCGTGGTCGAGGTCCTTTTGCAGCCGTTAAAGTTGGTTGGTAAGCAAGTTGCGTTGTCTTCAGAGTAGTTGAACTAATTTGTTTCCATTTATGCAGCAGCATAGAGAAGCTGCAGTGCCAACAGATGACGCTAACAGAAAAGAGATTAATATAAAAACTTCCTCACTTCTCTGCAGGCATCTTTCGTGCCCCGAAAAACTATGAAAGGATACACACAAAAAAAAATAAAAGACAACTCAGCTACCACCCGCCTTTTTGGAATGATAAGTTCAAATTTGCATATGAATGGAAAAGAAATGCAAACGAGAATGGAGAATGGAAGGACCTCGCTTATGCAGCGGACGAAGAAACAGGCGACCAAGAATGTTAATCAAGCCAAGTGGCCAAACTAATGGCCTTTAACGGTATTAAATTCAATGTTGCTGAAGATAAGGATATTTGTATATCTAGGTTTGTACGATGTGCAATTGGAAATACCAATTCTGTTTTCTATGCACAGGCATAGCCGTAGCTTTTGAGAGGGGACTGCTTATTCAGTTTATTCAGTTTATTTTATTTTTAATATCAGAAATAACGATAAATGTCACAATTTTTTTTTTTAATTTTTCCGCAAATATTATTAAAGAAATTCATTACATTCTATTAAATCGAACTAATATTTATTTTAAATAAATTCCATAAAATGGTTATTAATATTACCGCCCATGGAAATTTTCTAAAGAAATAAGTTAAATTTTTTCATCTTTACTTCCTAGTGCAAGGAATGCTCTATAAGACACACTTATGTCTTTACACCAAGTATAAGTACAAGCTTGACTCGATGTTAATGATAACACGCTGGAATTGGGTTGGCAATGAATACCGAGAGGATTTGAAGCAATTACAAGATTTCGGGATACACTTCCACAATTCAAGTATAAAATTATTTCAGAGGCAAAACGAGCAAGAATATTCTTTTTATGCCTCCCATATAGGAGCATGCAGAAAATTCTAATAATCCGAACATGAATTTGAATATGAATATGAATATGAATATGAATATGAATATGAATATGAATATGAATATGAATATGAATATGAATATGAATATGAATATGAATATGAATATGAATATGAATATGAATATGAATATGAATATGAATATGAATATGAATATGAATATGAATATGAATATGAATATGAATATGAATATGAATATGAATATGAATATGAATATGAATATGAATATGAATATGAATATGAATATGAATATGAATATGAATATGAATATGAATATGAATATGAATATGAATATGAATATGAATATGAATATGACTATGAATATGAATTAATAATTATCGATTTAGTTCATAGAATCAAAACTCAAATTCAACTTTCACAATATAGTATTTATTATGGCCGCAGGCATTCACAACTGACTTTAGGAATTAAGACCCTCCGAGAAGTACTCTTTGAAATACAAAAACAAAAATCGCCAACGTATTTTAAGTACATATTGCTTTTCAATTTTGCTTGATTGAGCCTAAAACCCCCAACAGCAAGGACATTTTAGTGACGGCTTTGTCTACAGTATCCATTTCGAATGGTATGAACATAGTATGTAGGTAAATATAAAGGTGGTTAGGGAAATTTATTGTTTCGACATTTGTTTAGAGTGCTCGTTCTTTGTGTAGCAAAATATCTGATCGAACTTAGACATAAAATGGCAATAACTATTCACTATCTCCATTGCATACATATATTTTATGGTGAAATGATACCCGGACGAAGTATTTTAGGTATCTTGTTTCTGGAGCAAGCACTTTATGGAGCAAAAGGGTTGGGTCACAATAATTGATTGTTGGTTCGAAGGGTATTAATTTTATTGGAATACCCACTTTAATGCTATCGTATCTTCTTTTGTACTTTGAATATGTTTATTTTCTTATATTTCCGAGCATAGTTAAAGTATTTTGATGAGTAAGTTAATTTAATTTTGCTGGTGCAACATAATATCCTCACGATAAATTTAGATTTTTCTGATATTTTGAGTGTACGAGGATTCTCTTTTAATTTCTGCATTTCATTAAATACATATATATCAATTAGTATCATTAAAACTAGTATAACAATCTGCATGACAATGCCGTATATCCCCTACAAGTGTCAGCCATTTTACTCAGACGCCGCAGATCAAATGTATAACTTGAATTATATCAACTGTTCACTTTTAATCTGTTTTATTTTTAATTTTAAATTGAGCTAAACAGCGACCGCACCCTCAGATGGTAAAAAGCTGACTGACTCAATTATCCTTCCCCTTTTAACCACACGATCGCTGGCCACTCTCTCTCTCTCCGTTTTGAGAGGGTAGGTTCTTCTTCTTTTATGTGAAGTGAGGACTGAGGAAAGGGATCATTTTTATCTCTCGTGCAATGTCACTCAACATTCGGCCATCCTACCTTATTCACCGCCCCGGTGAATTTTCCACCAGTTACACCTTAACATGATTTAATTAAAATTTTAGAACCACACGGGTGAAGGAAACTTAGAAGGGTAATACCACTCAGTTCTGTTCCACACAGGTTGATGCCACACAGATTCTGTAGGAGACAGACCACACAGATTGATGCCACACAGATTCTGTAAAAGACAGACCACACAGTAATATACCACACAGTTCAGTACCACACAGGTTGATGCCACACAGATTCTGTAAAAGACAGACCACACAGTAATATACCACACAGTTCCACACAGGTTGATGCCACACAGATTCTGTAAAAGACAGACCACACAGTAATATACCACACAGTTCCACACAGGTTGATGACACACAGGTTATGTATAAGACAGGCCACCCAGTTTTATAGTTTATATACCACACAGTTTGAGGCCACACAGATTCTGTAAAAGTCAGACCACACAGTATTACGACCCAAACGCAAAATAGTTGGCCTACTCATCAATTAACAAATTAACATTTTTTATGTGCCTATATTTTCTGGTCCCCAAGCAGTTTTTTTTTAATTTTTTTTTTGTCGATGTAATAAATTACATTTAATAAGTAAATTAGACCAAACAGAACTAAATTCCAAAAAGCACATATGGCTCCAGTTTGCATTCTCTCAAACAAAGATAGTGCATAATAGTTGGACTACTCTCTCTGGGATGCAAAATAGTTGACCTATGAAGATTTAAATAGATTTTTAGTTAACCGTTATTAAAAAAATGACATGCACATGTTTTGTTGTTTGATCTCTTGTTTTATGCAAGCCAGCAACAGTTTAATGTCAACCATGGTGCGTGGCGTTGCTTTATCAAGAGACCTTAGGGAATCCATAAATAAAGCCTTCGAAACGGGATTATCGAGCTATAAAATCGCAAAACAATTCAATTTAACGCGCTCATCAATTCGAAACATTATCTCAAAGTTCAAAAATAGTGGAAATGTGGAGATCGGTAAAAAAACGGGACGCCCACCAATTGCAAAACCTCGAGATTGCCGAGTTTTAAAAAAAATAATAAAAGAAAATCGACGTCAAACGGCCGCTGCAATAACTGTTCAATGGAGGGAAAGAATAAAAAAAAGTGTTTCGGTCGACACTTGCAAACGGACTATGAAAAAAATTGGATACAAATTTTATAAGGTTTGTTTTAGATTTATTTAAATTAGAGCAATTTTAATTCGTTAAAAACATAGGCCAAAGAAAAACCACTTTTAACACCTAAACAAAAGAAAAAGCGGCTAGAGTGGGCCAAACAACGTAAAAACTGGACTTTAAGTCAATGGCGGTCCGTTATTTGGAGTGATGAGTCCAGGTTCGAAGTTTGCGTGGGCGACGAACGAAAACGAGTCATTAGAAATTCAAGAGGTTTTTCACAAAGATTGCCTTAAAAAAACGGTCAAGTTTCCAGTATCTCTAATGACATGGGGATGCATGTCGGGGCGGGGTTTGGGCAATTTACATTTTGTAAATGGAATTGTCAATGCTGCCAAGTACAGGATATTCTGGAAAATGAGCTTCTCCGATCAATACCACGACTTCAAACTAGTGGTGGAGACTATATTTTCCAACAGCATGGAGCTTCTTGTCATACTGCAAGGTCTACAATGGCGTGGTTATCTGCTGAAGCTATTCCTTTACTAGAATGGCCTTCCAGCAGCCCTGATCTTTCACCAATTGAAACTGGCTGGCATAAAATGAATCAAAAACTGCGAAAATAACCATGCCGGACTCTTCAAGACCTTAAAGCTAAAATCATAAATATTTGGGAGTCTTTTGGTACGAAGAATGTCAAAAATTAGTTGACACAATGCCACGACCCATAGAAGCAGTTATCAAGGCCAAATGCGACGTAACACCATGGTAAAATAAAAATTAAGACCCATAGGCCAACTATTTTGCACTTAAAAAAATGTTTAAATCGTTATTTTATTTTGTAAGATTGCTCTATACCGTTATTTAATTGAAGTAATTTTGTTTTTGTTACTTATTCCTATTCAAAATAAATATATCTTAAGAAAAATACCAAAATATTCATTTTATTTCCGATAGAATTTAAGAATCAGAAGATTTTTGTTTTTTTATCATAGGTAGTCCAACTATTTTGCGTTTGGGCTCGTATACCACACAGATCCATATGAGAACAGTTCACATGGATTTATAGTGTACCACACAGTTTTAAATCGTACCACCCATTCTCGACTCCATATTTTCATTGTTTCTTTAGCCCTCTTTTTTTTTCAGTCGATCATCTACGAATTAAAGTCTTTTATATACTCGTAGTTCTATTAAATGAAGTTTTTGTTTCTTCACCAGAAAAACTGGGCTGGCACATTCTGAATTGGATTCCTCGATGATGTCATTGTTCTTTTAGCTCCTTAATAATTCCTTGCAATTCCTCAATTTGTCCGAAAGGAACTCTGTAGGGATTATACCGAACTAATTCGTTTGATTTTAACTCAATTGTCATCTCGAAAGTTTTCGAAAGGCCTAGTTCGGACATATCCAATGCAACTCCGTCTCTGTATTTATTCAGAAGGTTTACTAAAATATCGATTTCCTTAATTGTAGCTGCGTCTCCAATACAAAGGTCGCCCACAGTGATTTGGCGTTTAATTCTCATTACCTTCTGTATGCCCTCGCTTATTGCTGAACATGTATTATTTATGTTGGGTTCTTCAGTATTTTTTTTTTTATTTTCAGTGAGCCTTTTCTCTTTGTAACCACCACTCCTGGTTGGTCAAAAAAATGTTCTACCGATTATTATAGATGTATCCTGGGCATTGTGGCCTACAATGATTATATTAGTTTTGAATGTCACAGTTCCCACTGTCACAACGCGCATCATTTATCCGGTCGCCCTACAATTTCCTCCACCGAAACCCTGTAGCACCATATCCGATTCCGCAAATGACCATTTTTGTTCTATAGCTACGGTCGATTTCATCGTTGTACAGTCACTTCCTAAATCTATGAGTCCATCAAGTGGTCTTCCTTCTACATATACCTGTTGGTAGCACTCGTTTCTGTTTGTTCTGCCGATTATTTTGCTTAATATCATTTTTCCTTTGAATTTCTACCACTTCCTTGGACTTAGCTTTGGGGCACTGATACGACATGTGGCCCGGTTTTCGACAGGTGTAGCATACTCGTTCTTGTAAAACCCGTGACGCGCTCCAACTGGGTTTTCGAACTATCTCATTTCGCTCTACGGAGTAGGGCGCATTCCGTGCTAGTCTTCTTTCTTCATTATCTTATCTTGGAAAGTATTTAGGGCGCTCATAAAACTCTTTTCTGGTTTCTCTATAGTGCTCCGCATTCTCTTGTACTTTTATTTCATAGAGAAGATTGTTAAGAGTCCTGGGCCTCCTTGCATCGAGGACCGCAATGAGCGTATTGTCTTTCAATCCTGATGTAATGTGTTGAATGCTCTCTTGTTCGCTTAGACCGGCTCGCTGAGCCATTGATGTCATATCGTAAAAATAATCCTCAATGGTTTCATTACTTTTTCTCTCCCGTTTCATTATTTCCATAAGAAGCTTTTGATTATCGATAGTTGTTGGAAAACCTGCCCTAAACTCTCTTTTGAACCTGTCCCAGGAAGTTATTTTCGATCTCTGGCTTTCGTGCCACCGTTTCGCTGCTCCCTTGAGAATTGCCGTGGCATAAAAGAGACATTCTAATGCATTCCACCCATAAATGTACCCTGATTTTTCTATATTGTCGATCCATTGGGTCGGAGTTAGAGGTGATACACCTGGCTCGTATTCGGTTATTAAAACCCTCACTTCACTCAAAGTCATTCTGACGGAGTCTGGTCGTTGTATATTTGAGGAAACACTGCTGACCTCGACGACCTCTTCGATTTGCTCATTGCCCCTCTTAAGTCGAGCATTTTCTTCTTTTAATTTCTTAACCTCAGCTAAAAGTTCGGTTAAACGTGACTCTTCATTAGCTGGCTTTCATTTTTGCCTTGTGTTCATTTTGCTCATTATTTCATAAAAGTATTTATTGTAACAAATTTGAAATTTCAGAATACTCACCCCCTTAAAATGACTATTATACTTCTCTTATAGATTTTATATGAACACAGCGTCCGTTTTAGCCAAGGGGAACTGTAAACCAGTTTTAGTCATGTATGTAGGTATATTTCGAGACACAATTACTAACACTACCAGAGCTATATATTATGCGTTTTCATCACACGTTCACTTGTATGTGAACACCAATTCAGCAAATAAAGGGGAAATAGGAATGGTAGGTATACAATGCGTTTTACCATTCTCTGAGCATACACAATCACACGCGCTTCTATTCTTTTTTTCCTTAACCAATATTCATGTACGGAGATACAGCTGGTTATCACTATCGCAGTTAAATATTGTTCGTTTTCAGCACATAAGATCTCTACGCGACAACACAAGGGGAGATAAGGGTGGTTATAAGGATAAACGAAGTATTTTATTTGCAGGTATTTGAGTTATGAGACCCACACAAAAGATCACCATCACGAGTATAAGTATGTTTGTATGTTTTTTTTTTATATATTCCTTGTATGTGATTTATTCGATAATGACGCCACAGGACCACGAAGGAAAGAAAAATAAGTAATGATACATATACGAACACGAGTATTTTTATAAATAATTTGCGCGTATCCGCGGTCTTAAATCCCACTTCTGAAGAATATAACTTGAATTATATCAACTGTTCACTTTTAATCTGTTTTATTTTTAATTTTAAATTGAGCTAAACAGCGACCGCACCCTCAGATGGTAAAAAGCTGACTGACTCAATTATCCTTCCCCTTTTAACCACACGATCGCTGGCCACTCTCTCTCTCTCCGTTTTGAGAGGGTAGTTTCTTCTTCTTTTATGTGAAGTGAGGACTGAGGAAAGGGATCATTTTTATCCCTCGTGCAATGTCACTCAACAAATGTTTGAAAAAGAATGTGTTTGCGAAATGTTTTAATTAATACATCCTAGAAATCATTTAAATTTTCCGTAAGACCTTGCATTTTAAAACAGATAAAAACCAGTTTAATCATATTCCAGAACATCAAAAATCAAATGGGAGCCTATGTTCTTAACAAAAGCTTACCAATATTTATAGTGATTCACTCATGTGAATCTGTGAAATTGATATAGGAAATTGTGGACATTCATCATCAGATTTATTTAATCGAGTTATCTACGTTACTCTAAGCTTTTACCCAAGACTACGTTGTTCTTAAAACATTTTCTTAACCCACCAAAATGCGTTCTTGGTTCGACATTATTTTTCTGAAAAAATCATTTAGTAAGCAATGCGTTATTACTAATAACTTAATATAAAAATTATTTCTTCAGTGCTTGGTTATAAAAAAGAAATGAATCACAATAGCAAGTTTTCGCCATTTTGTCGTGAATATTTTTTTATAAACAGATCTGGCTGAATAGATTTCCTGTAAGATTGGTACCTACATTGTTTTTGAAATTTAAGAAAATCTTATTTTCTCAAAAATTGTTCCACATATTTTTTTAAAACAAATAACAAAAACTACTTTAAGTAAGGGCTATCGTAATGTCAAAATTTGTGTTCCCAAGAAAACGGTTATTAGTGCACCACCCGCTTAGATTTTCTTTGAATTTTATCAGTTTTCTATGCAGAATCTTTTAGAATTTTGTGTTCAAAAACATAATTTATGGACTTTAAGAAAATTGTCAGAAAACTTAGTATCTATTCCGAAAAACATGTGGTAATTTTTTAAATTTAGCACCTAGCACCGATTTTTTAATAGTACCTCAAATGTTTACAAAATCTAGCGTACATAATTGTAAAATTCTTTTATGAAAATCTTATTTTTGTCAAAAAATGCTCAAGGAAATGTGACAAAACTTTTCCTGTTAGCTTTAATTATAAGAGTGCTACCAATTTTATTTACCTAAAATATTACTAACTTGACATAGAATTTTTTGTTTGTGATACTATACACAGGTAATAAAGGTCGGTTTTTGTATTTGGAAAAAAATCGAACTCGAGATTTCAAAGTTAACAATACGATAATAGCGAACTCGAAAAATGTTGGTCACCGCAATTCCATCTGTCTGCCTGTACCTACCTCGCCCTAGAGGCTAATCCGGTGATTAGCTTAAGTCAAATGGATGGTTCCCTAAAGACGAAATTGTAATTTTGTGTTTAAGCAACTGTGCCTGCTTACAGCAGTTATAAAAAATCTTACTTATCTCGAAAACGACTTAAACCATTTCGATAAGAAAAGGCCTATTGCAGTGCAGACAAGTGTCTATATTTTGGTTAAAACAAATTTTGAGAAAACATGTTATTAACAGTGACTGTCATATAACCCTTGTTTTTATTTTTGACTTTTTAATGTAGGACTATTTTTGAATTTGCAATAATATTATAGATAACTTTGGAAAAAACATTTATTTCAAGATATTTTTCAATATCTTGAAAACAGGTGAATGATTATTATTTTACTTAAAATTGCCATTCCAATTTTTTAGGTAAAACTTCTAAGAAATTTCGTATATAAATATTTATTTTTTTTTTAAGCTTTGTTTGTATAAATACAATTTTTTTTCAAGATTACAGATGGCAATTTTAAAATTACCATTTATCCCCTTGATTTTTTTTCTCTAATTACATCCATGTTTCTACATCTACAATTTTACAATTCTAAGGAACTTGTCCATAGGAGCAAGTACTTGCGATTCAGTGTTGGGTTTTATTTTTGACTTTCTCTATATTAGCTTAACCGATTGTAATTAAATTGTTTCCTGACAAGGCTTTCGAAGAAATATTTTTTTGGGTTTTTAAAAAAATATTCAGCAATTTTCTGCTTAGCGACTAAATTTTATTTACACAATTACTTGAAATTGAAGTAAAAATTTCTTTGTTTAAAACATATTTTAATAACTTTATAGAACAAAAATATTTTTTGTTTAAATTTGTATTTGTATAAATTTATATTTCTTCAAGATACAAAATTGCATTTATTTTAATTATCTTTGGTGTAATTTTAGTACTTTGAAAATGAATTTAAGGATTTTGAACATTTTTCTCGAATAATAGCCATTTTTAAAGTTCCAGGCCACTTGATCATAAGTGTAACTACGTTAAACCTAGTCGTATATTTAATTTTTCTCCCATTTAATTTTCATTAATTTCCCAACTACACCATCAATTCCGTGATTAAAACAATAAAAATAAAGTTGAATTATTAATTCATGCTATACAGCTACAGTATCGCCTTACATCATTAAAATTAACAATAGAAAACACTCAGTATAGTCTGGCGAATCTACGTTGTGACCTTTCATAACCATCAAATTATTTATTCGATGAAAATTTAATTAAAATCCATGGATATACATAGATAAGACGATATGGTGCGGTGAGACGCGATACAGCCCATACCCTCTATTATGATGATGATGAAAGAACCATCAACAGAATAATCCACCGGAATTGCCACCATAATTTATACCACAATGAAAGCTTCAGAAGGACGTCTTGTTGTAAGATATTCAAAGGCCTCTCCATTCACATCTCTCTTAGATAATAATTATTTCATCATTAAATTTGGCAATTACTTAATGATGAACAGACATAACGAAAGTTCATATCTTTCATTTTTATTAATAAATAACATCATTGCCATCGGAAGCAGGATCTTTAAGCTTGTAATTTACGAGATTCTTAGTAATGGTGGATGTTCTTGAAGATAAAGTGATATCAGTGAATGTGAACAGATATACACGTTGGTATTATTATTTCATTCAAACCTAAAATCAAGCGTTCTTTGAGTAAGCTTTCACTTCATGGAACAGAAAAGTACAAGTACTGGAATGACAAAGATCTTGGACGAAAAGGTTTGGCTTCCTTTTCCCCGAAGGAATGCATTTTCAATAAAGGATTCTAGGAAATAGTTTTCCTACCGGTATGCAGTATTTATTTTCAAGTTAAATTGATAGTTGGTGGTCGTTGGCTGTTGTAGGAATAGGGCTACCGCAAAAGATCGATTTCCACCATCTGCCACCTAAAGACAAAAAGTTACTTTCTCTATCTAGGATGTGACAGGAAACTTGACCAGGACAGTATAGGTACATTTTCAATATTGATGACAACACGAATGGTTGGGAGTAGTAAGTCACTAATGCCTCGTCTCAATGAGTTATCTTCCACCAAAGTGATTTTTCAACACCCCCGGGTATTGGTCCTACCCACTTGAACTGAACTTACTTAACTTATAAGCGCAAGTTTTGAACATACAAGAATAGCACTTCTATGGTCATCAATCGGAAATGACTGACTGACCCCTCACAAGTCGGAATAATGATTTCCATCTGTTGGAGGAATTTGATAGTGTGAATTCACAGTGAAGTCAATAGTCTGCATGACAGAAACCCTACCTGATCCATGGTGATATATGTATAGATACTAATGACAGAGGTCAGTAAGGATTTTCAGAACTAGCTATGGTGCTAAGAAATATAGAATAGCTGATGGACCTTTTATGAGTCAACAGTTGAACCATCAACCTAATCAACCACGTGTCCATTGTAGTAAAGCATATGTCTCCTTAACCTGACCATTTCCTTGCTGACAAACGAAAAGCTCTTCTGCTTGGATAAAAGGAGATGATATTTTCGCAGAAGAAGGTATAGCCTTCATCGAAGTTTGAGCAAACGCATGTTTTTGCTGGAGACTTCAGAGAGTACATGAGTTGTTCAGTATTGCGATACTATCAAAGAGGAAGCCTACTATCTACCAAGAGGAAAAATTCGAATTTTAATATGTTAACCGGAGAAAGGTAACAGAAGAACCTGTGAAAATCCTTAGCAAGAAATGGAAGAATATCAAAATAGGAAAAATGAGTTGAAGAAGATCCTGGTTAGAAGGAAGAGCAAGTACGCAGTCTTCCAGTACAAAAAGATCAATTGATCAATTCACTCCCTGGAAGTTTTTTAAATAGTCCATCAACTGGTTGCTATTTCTAACACCGAAATGCAGGGTGGTCGAATCAGTAAAGGCAACTTTATTACCAAATTCAAGAAATATTCAAATACAAAATGAATCTCTTTATGAGCAAATCATGAACCAAGTATGAAGAAATCATTTCTAATGACATAATGACACCTTGATAAATTTCAAATGCTCCATTTAAAAAAATGGCGATGATAGCCCTTGTAAATATCCTTTCCAGCGAATTATTTGTGCTCTTAAATTGTTCTTCAATACTTTAATAGGAAAGTACCAGTGTGACTTCTGGCCTGGAAGCTCAACCGTAGAGCAAATCTTCGCACTGGGACTGAAGCAAATCCTGGAAAAGATCAAAGAATCTTAAGTCGAGACTCACCATATCGTTTCATCAACCTCAAGAGTAAATAAATTTTTCAGTGTCAGAATCTCTTTATGACGATGGGTAAAATTTTGGCATCTTAAAAAATAACCGGTAGTGTATGCCACTGAGAAAATGCATCTCCAAACTATCTTAAACACGCAAATGGTTTCAGCAAAGAAATGAGCAATTATTTTATTTCTTTTATCTTAAAAGCCCGACAGCAGGAAAAGAATCCTACTACTCATACTCACTATGGAAAGCTATCAAAGAAACGAAGAAATCAGAATGCTCAAAACGAAAAACGTAAAAGGGAACTTTTTCGAGGATTTTGGAGAAAACATTTGGACCATTTTATGGGCAAGAACTAAATGGAAATATGAATAAATAAGATTTAAGAAGAGTAATAGAAAAGCTAAAGTCTAAGAAAGTTCCAGGATAAGACCTAATTACGTCCGTGTTTCTCAAAATACTTCCTTATAAAAGGTACACTAGCTTTCCTTCTATAATAAATGTCACTATTTGTGGAATTTACAATGTTTCAAATACCATAAGTAAGCCATCACATGAACGGACAATTCTCATAATATCGGAAGTCTTTGAGAGAATTGTACTACTGCACCAACAGCGAATAATAGAAGTGCCTTAAACCTGAACATCAGTTTCAATTAAGAGGCAAACACTATACAATTTACCAAATACATACGATCACTGAGGTCATTTAAAAGCACACGAAGTTCTTGATAAGTTGTGGCGCAAAGGTCTAGCTTTAAAAGAGCCTGAAGAACTTTTTACAATTCTAAAAAAAAATATCTAGAGAACCTACTCTTTAGTATATGACACGGGAACGAAAATTTAAATAGTGGCTGATGGGGTACCACATGAAAGTGTATTAGGTCCAATATTTTACATATTTCATACATAATTTTCATCACACGAAAGACACTTTTGTAGCCACATTTGCTGAAAAAAACAGTAATACTAGCAGTTGTCAGGACGACCAACGAAGCTACAAATAAGTTACAAAAGACTTTTAATAACGTTGATTGAGCGTGAAGCACTCCAAGCTCAATATCGAAAACAAGCTGATTTTATACAGGCCAGTACGCGAGCCTGTCTGAAATTACGTTATACAACTCTGGGGTTGCATTTTGGATTTTAATTTAAGGAGTTTGCAAACATTTAAAAATAAGCTACTTCTGTTTTATCTTCATAAGGATCTCGGGAATCTGACGCGACGGCTTGCGATGAAATAAAAAATTTCGTACGAAGTCATAGAAAACAGTTATTAAAACAGTCTAATAGAATAATAATCGAAATTCTTGGAGACAAATTTAATACCCCACCTGCAAAAAACTTTTGACTTAGTGTAGCAAACGGAAAACCACCTAAAAAAGCAGAATCTGCAGAAGCTTACACCGGATAGTTACCTGGAATATATTATTTAATTTTGTTAAAAATTAATTGCTAATTAGGTCTCAACTAAGTTAAATCTCAGACTCCCACGAACGGGCAATTTTCGGTCACTATAGAGCCTTGTGAAGGAAGAGTTCTGATTTATTTCATATCGTTTTATAGCAGATGTTGATCATTGATACTGGCAAGTGTTAACACGAAAAAAGCTTTCTTCATAGATGTGTTCAACTACCGCCACGTATGTGGATGACATTGATATCAACGGTCGTTCCTAACATGCCTTAATAGAGTACTTCATGATCCTTGAAGAAAAAGTGAGCCTTAGTGGTTTTGTAGTGAACGTGGATAAGTACACCGGATAGTCCCAAACTTAACAACTTATTGCTCCAAGTTTGTTGTACTCATGCAGTTCGTCTACCTCGGAGTAAAACTTAACACCACATAATGACACATTAAGGGAGATCTGAGGAAAAATTAGCCTATAAAGTTGGGCCCATTTCGGGCTCTTTCAATACAAACATTTTTCGGTGCTGATATTTCTTCCTGAGGAGTATGAATAGAGGAGAAGATACAACTGGAAACTTAATGAGTTATAATTATATACGTATATAAACATTGTCCAAACACATGGGCTAAATAGACTTGGTAACAGCAAGCGAGAGGACATATATTTTTCAGCCAAGCAAGTCCTTATATCCCAGAGAAAGAAGACTGAAAATCTGGTTTTAAAAAACAAGACCATGGGCTAAAAATAGTGTTTGGGCTGGAAACTGTGCGATACGGATCATAGAAGATGGAAATACATCATGTTTCATTCAAAAAACTGTAATGAACCGAGGTGTTGTCGGAAAAGATTTTCAAACTGAATGCTAAGGCTTACCACGTAGAGTTTATATACTAAGCTCACAGTCCAGTTCGAGAATCCAGAGGAAGAACCCTCCATCGGAATGCTAGTTCGTGCTGCTGCCGTGGCCTGAAGATCCTCTCTCTACTGCTGCCAGGACCTGCCTAAGGGGCCTCAATACCTGAGGTGGTAATGGTAGTAAAGTAGAGGGAGGTATTTTATCTCTACAGGGTAAGCCACAGCATACGTTTAAGAATTCTTGCCGATAACACCTTGGTTCTATACAAAACTTATAAGGGTCAAAAGCCTGTTGAGTAAGCAAATAATGTATTAAAGTATTTGGGGAATCATCAAGGCGCTATTGATTCTTAATTCAAACTTGAGGAATGTGCTCTAGACCGCGATTCCATCGTCTACATCCATTCATTAAATAAAAAAAACAAAGCAATCTTCAAGCGTCACTTCTTAGACCAGTGATCAGAGTTTCAGCTTCCCAGTTTCTTTAACACAACCCCTAAGATCTAAAGAAAGGAGGTTGAAGTTTTCTTGAAGAAAAATGATTTGGATCTGGAACGCATATCATTTTGACTGACAGTATCACAAACCCTTCAAAACCACCATCTCTTCATCCCCAATCAAACATAAGACAAATACTGCTCAAGGCAAAGAGACTTGTATCACCGAACTACCCCAATAGGCTAATTAAAAAGATGACAACTCAATAGCGATACGTCGAGCCAAGGAACCCTGAAGATGGATATTATTTCAAATTGTTTCAATATTCAACGATGGTGCAATACGCTTCTTAGTTAACCTAAAGGCTCCGCCGTAAAGTAGCTAAATCCTATTCATAGCACATCCCATCTTTAGCAAATAAATCAATACCCAACCTCGTCAATCCCTAGATCATGATTTAAGTGGGGTGAAGTATATCTGCTGCTTTTAATAGAAGACTTACTTTAAGGAGCAACTTTAATAGGCTGGCCTTTTATTTCTTAATTTGATGTGCTCGTAATTGGAATCATCACTTTTCTTAGCGCCACTGGTTCTTATTTTTTTTTTTTCAAAAGCCTCAAGGCTACCCTCTCCCTCCTCTTCGTTACTTTGATTCTTGCTCGTTTATGTTTCCAGTAAAAGTTCATCCTCATCTCTTTGAAACTCAGTAGCAGTTTCTTGTGGATTTTTCGCTATAGCACTCCAAGTCAAAGAAGGTGACTTTAACTTGGGGGGCTTTTAATTATCGCTGGAAGAGTCTCAACCAAAACTTTGAATTGTTTTCTACCTTAAGTTGTTATAAGTTTCAACTTGTTGACTGTCAAACTTTTTGTTTTTCGCAAATTTAAATTTTGTACCGAGGATATCGATGGAAGGATCTGAGTTTTCGAAAAGCAATGATTAGGCCTCCCCAAAATCCAATTTCCGAAAAGTGTACATGTAGTTAAGTATAACTCAGGTGTACATGTAGTTTTAATTTTGTGGTTTCTCTCATTCATCCACTAATACTTTCAATACATACATATATGTATTTTTGTGTTTTTCTCTTCTTTCAATAGAACTTGTTAACCTTTAAATACTATAAATTCACAAGAAAATTCCTCAACCGAATCATTCTCGGGGAATACTCTTGTAAACAACCGTTTCCTTTGAATGGTAGCAAGCTTATGCCTAGCTTTTCATATCCCTGCATCTTAATCTACGAGCAAGAAAGAAAAACTCCACAGCAACTTCAATATTGCTAACGATATTTACCCGCCTCAAAGTTGTTATCCCTTGGAAAACAGCCAGAAAACCCCTTCGATTCAAAACCACATGAATATGAGAGAAGAGCAGACGAGCCATCATCAGTAACGATTCGGATAGCTTAAACCATCTTCAGAATATAACATCCTTTGCTCTTCAAAAGCCCGAAGATTAATTAGTTTCTCCGATAAATCATTTTCTTGTTGCAAAGTTCGTCCTTCTTCATCCTCAGTTTGGTGTGTGTGTGTGTGTTTTTTTTTTTGTTATTTGGTTCTTTCCATCATTCAGAAATCAAACAACACGCAAACTGTCAGCAATCTTCTAGGAACAACAACAATTCTGTCATGTTGGAAGTTTTCCCCATTAAAACTCCATCGATCACGAGTCCATTAAAAAGGATTCACACGCAGAAGGATGGCATCCGAATATAAACATACCGTGCACAAACAGAAAGGGTAGACACACAAATACATATATCGACGCTCCCTCTCTCGAGTAAATATGTAACTCCAAATTGGGTGGCAGATGGCAGTTGTTGCAACAAGTTTATTGATTGGAAAAGTTTGTTTTTTCTTCACCCTCCTACTTTCTTTCCCATCAATTCAAGTTGCAAGGATAACAACCTCTTGCACAACATAACCACCAGCTGACCACAAATTGAGTCTTAACAAAATTTATTTTCAAATCAAGGGGAATCCTTGGAAACGATATTGAAAATTGGCCAAAAACCATACAAGTTCCAAAACCCAATTACAAATTGCATTGGTTTCTTTGCAATTAGGATCAAGCAAGGATGTCAGAGGGCAAATTGTAAGATATTTTCTTCGTATAATAAATTCATTGCCAATTGTTCGATAAATGTGGGTTTTCTTATATAATCCTAGAGGATAGTCCTTTCAATACAGCATCACTAGACAATGGCCATCCATTTGATTTAAGGAGACATCATTCACTCAAGCAGAAGGTCTTCTTTTCAAGGACCTTATTATTTCGGTCGAACTTAAAGTTCGACCAGGTGAAAATGTACAACAGTCCAAAGTTGAACATTTACCCATTTAGAGATTTAAATGATGGACCGGAATGGAGAGTAAACCTCTGAAATTGTTGTTATCCTTTTTTTCGGTTCAGTGGATTTTCAAATAAGTCTCTAGTGATTTAGGAGACGATGTTGGGACTTTTTTTCCAGCTAAATAAAATTACATAAAATAGAAAGAGTGGTCGAAAAGCTGTGGTCAGGTTGGACAAACCCCTTGACGATAATGTAACGATGAAAGCGAATCTCTTATGTAGTTGAAATTCTCAGATGAATTTCTCAAGTGCAATGGCTGTAAGTTATTGCGCCTCTGGACGATGCAAATACAATTCTTTGTCAAGTAATAATATTCCTCACATTATCATTGACTCAATAAAAAATTCGTTCCATTCAATTTCACATTAAAATTACGTTGAGTAATGAAGGTTGTCACAATTAAAGTTCGTTTTACTTAAAAAAGATTCTGCTATGGAAAAAATATCATACATGATTTCTAGTATATATCTTTTGGATTAGGCATTGAACCATGCATCTGTTTCTGGGAGTTCATAGCAGACACGAGTTAAAAAAAAAGATGACTATCTGGATTAATCTAAACTAATGGTCGCAGCCTAGCTTGAGACCAATAAGTAACAATATAAATATTTTTTTATCTTTTCTATTCGCAAAAGTCACTCTTCTCCCTTTGTGGAAAGCACGCTGACCTAGGCGTTACAAGATTTCAATCAGGTTGCTACTGATCGGAAGGGCTTTCCGACAACTACACAAACTGGCAGAACTTGGTTTAGCTAACCACTTCATAAGTTAGTACAAACTCATAGATTTTAGTATGTACAGATTAACAAAGAAGAATCATCAACCAAGGTTATCAGCGCTGGAGTACTCCTAGCATCAAGACTTTAATTTTTAAAACATTTCGAATAGTGCATAAAAAAAAACTTGCCAAGTAAACCCATCAAATTTTAGTCAGTAATCATTAAATAATAAAATTTCTCTATTACATTGTAGCTGTTTCAATATTATTCTACTTTAAATATTCGGTATTAAACCTTCATGAAGTAAGAACTTGGCGTACTTTTAGATCTCAGTACTTTTCACGGCTGACTTGTTACACAAAGGTTTTTGTATAGGAGAACTTGGCTGTTTTTTTAACATTTATTAACATTCATGTTTTTGGTCTAATCTCACTCCTTTTTGCAAAGATTTTTATATTTTGCTATGTCAAAATCTCGAAAGATACGGAAATACTCTACTTACTAAAATCAACTTAGTTTATAGCTTTCGATTTCTTTTGGTAAATTTTGTTTTTATTATTGGTTGTTTTGATTTGCGCTTCAATTGTTTTTTTTGTCCTGGCAAGATACTTAACACTAACATACCTACCTTAATTACAGCAATCGGAAGTGCTCCATCAAAATTAAACATTTTCTCAGAAAGTAGGCGGATACGACGCCCCCTGTATGTAAAACCTCTATTTTTATTTTTGGTCCCTTATATGCAATTTAAGCCCTATCGTTCTACCAAATTTCATCGTTTTACAGCAGTCGGAAGTGCTCCATTCAACCAACACCAAGTCCGATAAATTGGGCGGATACCACGCCCCCTGAATGGAAAAACTCAAATTTTCGATTTTTTCCCCTACTTGCATGACAAGACTCTACGATGTCCGGAAGTGCTCCATAATTTTGATGATCTGTCAGTCAGTCATTCAGTCAGTCAGTCAGTCAGTCAGTCAGTTACGGTTTTTGTGATTTTTGAGGCCTTATATCTCAGGAACCGCTTATGATAGAAAATTGAAATTTAGTGAGGCGCCTGTGCCTGACTAGCTTAGCAAATATTCTGAGTTTTAAGTTTCTGACTTCATTGGTACTGAAAATAGGGAGGGGTCAAAAATCGCCTGAGTTTGTTCCTGTAAAAAGGGTGTAGTGCCAGAACTTGACTGGGCACTACCGGGCCCTTTGATATCTAAATGTAAAATCAAAACGTATGGCAAGAGATACTACAATATCGTAAAGGTACTAAATTTGTTTGGTTATTTGTACGAAATACTTCTTCGTCTCCAATTTCAAGCCTAGTACTCAAAAATAACTTTCTTGTCAGCTCACCAAAAAAAACTGTTTCTAGAACATTTTGCTGGCTATTCAATGCTGACGGTAACTGCTGACTCCTCATACAATTCAAAGCATAGGACCAATCTTCATTCTTTCCAACAAGAGTGCTGAAATAAGTCGAAATATATAAATCCCCCGACCGGTATAGTATCCCTTTTTTTGTCCTGAAGAGGTGTTCTTCAACGCACAGAAATCATTAGGTAAGATTTTCCATTTACAACACTTTACTGGTCTCTTTCCTAGTGCTTGCAGTATTTGTTTAAATTATTATTAAAAACAATGGCGCAAAATTTTAAATAGTCTATTATTAAGGTATTAGTTTGATACTACTGGCAAAATACCTACCAATTAATTGTAAAAAAAATTGGTAGATTTTCTACCAACCGTGTAAACACACAACTAATTGTCAGTTTTTGTTGGTTATGGAAACTGCTTCATTTGAACCTTGGCTGCAAATTGTCTGCCAATGAAGAAATTTAATGAGACTAAAAAACATACATCTTACGATTTCTTCATTGTCAGAACCATCAGTTAACCTTACAATTTACCGACTTGCAATTAATTGTCAGACAAATTTTCTGACAATTAGTTGTAAGACTACACGGTTAGACATTGTAAGCATGTTTTTCACTGACAGATCTGACAATATTGTAAGATCTACCAATCGTGTACACTAAGCTTGAAAAAATAAAGTAAGTATACGATGATTTTAACTTTAATAAAAGGGTAGAGAAAGTATAATGCTATATTCGATTTAAATTTGCAAATTCGTTGTTTTAACCTAGTATCATACTAAAACAGCTTTAGCATCGTTCTAATTCAATTACAATTTAGCGAAAATGAATTTTCTTTTCCCTCCAACTCTTGTCCAATTGTGATTACGACCCTTCTTTTCAAAGTAATGTACAGCTTTAGAAAAATCTTGAAGGCTAAAAATTTCTTAACGACCGACGGGCAGTATGATAATCGATGGTATACCTCACCAAAAAGATGACACCAAGAATGCATGCATTTAGTACTGAGGAATTTCTTCTTCGCTGGGTTAGAAATTACGTTTTCAAAGCAAATAGTATTGGACGGTTTTCAGTCTAAAATTCATGATACAAATAGATAAATACTGGTGTACCACAGGGCTCTGTTTTGGCTCCAACTCTCTTCCTTAAAACTTTAAATTAAATGTTGTCTCAAACTTCTAATATATTTTACTGGTTTGCTGACGACAGTTCCCTTAGCTTTTCATATTCATTTCTTGATCTACATTTTTGGAAAAAACAGAGTTTGGTAAAGAATTCCACATTCGTGTGATACTGCAAAAAATGGGATATCTAATCTAAACAGTACGTCCGAAGTAAAGATCAATGGTGTACTGATAGACATTCCCGACGGAGGAGGTAGGTATTATGCTGACATTGCCTTAAGGGAGCAATACAGCTGGTTATTTCTTTAGAGCAATGTTTGAGGAAATAGCGATAAAACAAAGATAAGAAAAAGACATTTCTACGATGTTACAATAAAACCACTGTTTCCGAAATTGACATATCACTGATTAGCTTTAAAACTCGGTTTTGATTCTATCCTGAAGATGAAGTGATTTTTTGGATGTGCCAGACCAGATATGTGAGTTATAGTCTGGTTTTGGGTTCATAGGCTTTACAATTAGTTACCAAATCATTAGAAGGAAAAAAGCGCTTACAACGTCTTAGAAATTATTAATTTCTCTGCATTTTTAGCAATATATAATAGAATCGAAAGGTTTTCAGTTTCCTTGATGCAAGTTCCATACTTAACCGTGATACCAAGAGAATATATACCGCTTTAACGTTAGCAGACTGCTTTGAGATTTGAAAAAATTAAATTCCTCACTGAAACTGAATTTAATGAATTCAACAAATTCTGCCATTGCAATTTCACATCCAATGAACAGAGAAGTGACTCTTAAAAGGAGCATGAAAAACTAAGAGTCTTGTCATCAGCGAAACAGTTTAATGGATTACAAAATTGATGCCCTTAAATGTTCAAGTGCAGTAAAATACTCACTTCAAAAAATTCTTTATTAACACTTGATTTCCACTCAAATAATACGAAAGGCTCTAAAATAAAAATCTACATAAATATACTCGTATGTAAGTCTTTTATGAAATACCTAAAAAGAAAAACTTAATTTTGGTGAAATTCCTTACAGGCAAATCCTAATTTCTCTCCGGTTGCGGTTACGTATCCTTCTTTTTGTTTGAGGTTGTTGAGGACAGGATAAGCTGACTCAGTTGAAAATGGAAGGATAATTTTCCAGCTGAGGTTTTGTTTTTATTCTTGTTGTTGCTGTTGAAAAAGCTGTCGGAAAAACTGTTTGGGTCAACTGAAAACTTCTAATAGAATAAGAATTCTGGTACAAAGGAAAAATTGTTTTGGTTTTGTTTTTGTTTCATTCTACAATATTGACTTGTTTTTCGGTAAGACAAATCCAATTTGCCAAAGGAAAGACAACTGCCAGCATCCCATAGTGAACAAAATATACATACATATATCTGTGTAAGTAACGCCTTGAATTTCTTCAACTCGAACGGTTTTATGGTTAACTAAGGTCCTTAAACTATTTGTTCAAAAAGCAGACTGCTAGGGTTCGGTCTGTTTGTAATTATTTTGTAGTGCGGTAAAGAGATTGGAAAGTATATAGTTTTGTGTAAGTCAAAAATAAGTTTTTAAGTAAAAGGAAAGAGGAGAGTGAGCTAATTTTATTTGTTTGAAAATTGAAACCCATTCTTGTTTGTGTCGGGTTTATAGTTCCATTTTAATTATATAAAACACAAGCTAACCATTTACAAAACAATACAAAGATACTTGAGCAAATGGGAAATCTCTTGGAATTTTAATTATTGTTTGGAAAGATTTTAGATCGATTTTTTTTTTTGAAAAATTTTAGGTTAGTTTTGAGATTCTATCATTGATAGTGTTCATCATGCATGATGGATATGAAATCGATATTCTCGTCAAGTGACTTCCTCCAAAATCGGTTGATAAACTGAAATCAAATTTGTACTTTTTCAGGGCTAGTATTGGTTTCGTATAAGACAAAAATCGAGGTTTTAATCAAACCTAAAATTACGAGAAGAAATCAATAGAAAGACTTTTTCCACAATTTCCCCTAAATAACGCCTATTATACCTATCTGGGACAATACTAGGTGAAAGAGATCGACCTATCCTCTCTGAAGGTGCCCCAAATACTAAAATTCATAAGAGCAATAAACTTGGGGAAAGAACTGTAAGATGAGCTAGTTTATCCAAATTCAGGTTGGGCTGATAGATCTCTAGGCAGGGATGGAAAATTCGGTACAATTGTACCGAATTCGATACAATTGAGTTTGTACAATTACAAAAGTACAATTTGTCTCAATTCAGTACAATTACAAAATTTCCATATATTATGTATTTCACAAAAAAAAAAACAAAAGCACATAGAAGGAAATTGAAAGTTGAATACATGATCCTGGCCTTAACGCATTCATTTTCATACCAGAACAATAACTCTCAGCTGTAAACCCTTATAACTCTTGATTACAGTTTTCACTTCTAGATAGCGCCTTGCTTTTCTGTCTCTTCATCGATCAGCTTTCTTTCAGACATCACTTCGTTTTGTAAACACTAAAGCCTAGTACGCAGATCGGGAAAAATTTTATCTTTGATTTTTTTTCCGAGGTACGCAGCTCGCCCAAAATTGATACTTTTGTGTTTTGCCGTACTTTAATATGTCAAAAAGTCTCCACTAAATTTTGATAGAAGCATTATTTTGCGGGACAAATTTTGACAGCCACCGTATTCCTAAAGTGATTTCTGTCAATACTGGTTTTATGTAAAAGCTGCTGATGCTTCTCTTGAAAGCATCAAGAGGAGATTCCAAATAGGTATGACCGGCTTTTGTAAGACAACCCGTTCCATAAATACACTAAATAATATACGAATATTTATTGCTTGAAAGATACTCGTACTTGACAGTATTTTTTATTTCTCTAAATTCAAACTTTTCCGCGACATTTGGAAACATTTTGCAGAGATAAAATTTGTGTTTGCTCGATCTGCGTACTAGGCTTAAACTGTAAACTTGTGGATGTGTTTGCCGTTTTTCGTCTGTGCATTTTTAAGATATGTATTTAATTTGTGAATTTTAGTTTTATATTTCAATTTCAATTTCAATGGACAAGTAAAAGATTTAGTTTCGTCATCACAATACAATGCAATAGTTATGTAGGTATATACTCGTACTTTTAAATTAAAGATATTTATTTATCTATTTTTTATAAAAAGACAAACTGATTATTTCTGATTAGATTTTTACTTGCGACTTATAGGTACTATAAGGCAAGTTATGCATTCGTAAAAAAAATCGAACTCGAGATTTTGATCAAAGTTGACATTACGATGATATCAAAGACTAAAAAAGTGGGTCTCGCAATTCTGTCTGTCTGTCTGTCTGTCTGTCTGTCTGTCTGTCTGTCTGTCTGTCTGTCTGTCTGTCTGTCTGTTCGACTACAGGCTAAACGACTCGGCCGATTTTCTTTAAACTTGGTACATATCATTTTTAATTTTTTCCCCCCACACGTTTTTTTCTTTTTTTTTTTAAGACCAAAAATAACGGTACCCCCCATACGAATTTTTTTCGAAATTTTATAAACATTTTTTTTTCTCAAAAACTGTTCAACAGATTTTAAAAATAAAGATACAGAAAAATTTCATTTAATTATATCTAGGTATTCGTTGAAAAAAATTTTTCGAAAAATAGTTATTGAGGGTACCCCCCATGGAACCATTTTTTTTGTTTTTGATTTTCTCAAAAACGGTGCAACCGATTTTGACCTTTTTTTTTTTGCTAAAGCTCCCCAAAAACATAAATAGAATTGTGTACTCAAATTTTCAAAAAATTTTTTTTTGGATTTTTAAAAAAAACTTCAAATTTTTTTTTTCAAAACTCAATATTTCGAAAACCCCATGCTAGATTTTTTTTAAACTTGATAAATAAAAGTTTCTCAATATGATCTACAACATGTGGAACAAAATTTTTTATTTTACCTAAAAATTAAGGTACCTACCATACAAATGCTAAAAAATTAAAAAAAATGGTTTTCAAAAATCGTATTTATCTCGAAAACGGCACCTAGAATTTTGATAAAAGTTTTTTTCTTTCAATTAATTTTTACGATCTTTAATTTAATAAAAAAAATTTTGAAATTAAGATATTACAGCTTGTACCTACCATAGAACGATTTTTTCGAATTTTGAATTTCTCATTATCCACATAACGGATCTTAATGACAATTTTTATAGAGAAGCTTCTAAAAAGTCTAAAACACATTGCATTTCAAAACTTTAAAATAAATATTTTTTGAATTTTTGAAAAAAAAAATCTATTTTTTTCTTTTTTTTGAAATTTCGATATCTCCGAAATGGGTTAATATTTCTTTTCGTAAATTTAATTTTTATTCGAACAATAATAAAAACTTTAAATTAGCGTACCAAAATTTTTTCTTAAAAAGCTTTTAAAAAGTTTATATATAAAAGCTTCTTTTAAAGAAACCACTACAAGGACTTATAATTTTTGTTCTTGCATAAATTCATATTTGCATAGCATTCTGTTACTACTAAAAGAATTTAAAAATTAATTTTATCCCTTTGAACAATTTTCTCAATAACATTCGTTTTTAAAATTTCCAGTCGATTACATAGGAGCAAGTTCGTGCGACCCAGTCGTGCATTTTATTTTTAATCAAATTGTACTTTGGAAAACTTTTAAATAGTTGAATTATTTATTTTTTTTTTCATACCAAATTCGTTTTCGGTACAATTTACATCATTTCAGTACAATTTTATTCCTGATTCCAGTACAATTGAAAAATTTCATTTTCCATCCCTGTCTCTAGGTCGAAAGGAAATACATCCAATACATATTCATTAATTCATTCAGTATCTTCATAATACTTTTTGCCATCAATTATTATTTATTCGTCTTATTAGAGCATTGATCCGAAGAGCATTGTTATGCAATGGAGTTCTTTTATGGCAGGCTCGGGATGGGAAATACGTCACAGGTATTTTGTGTTATGATATATTTCCAGATTTTGGGTAGGGTATTTGCTCATGGCTACATGAAATATGGCCCGAAAGGCAAATGGCTTCAAAACCGGTGCCTTTTTCATAATGCAAGATGATCCAAATTTAAATATGGAAATATCGCTCCAAATAAATGAAAAAACTCTCTCAAAATGTGTACAAAAAACAACAACAACATTTTCTTATGGTGATTTTTTTTATACTTTGGGGCTCTGTTTCATTTTTAAGCTTAGGCTGATATTTTAAACTTTTCAGAAATGAAATTTAAGTCAATGAACAAAAAATAAAAATGACCCCAGAAGTAGATTTTTTGTATAAAAGCAAATATAGTTAATTTTTTAAAAAGCAAAAAATTTTTGGTCAACAGTTCCTGTCTGTCCAGCTTAGAATTTAAATTTCATTTTTGGATTCTCTATGTAACTCCGTTGCTCTGTTAAGGAATTTGTCAACAAGAAAAAATCGTACTCGTTTGTAACATATTTTTGAAACAGGGTCGTATTCTGGTTCAAATCAACTATGAATTTCAAAATAAGTTCCAAGTTTTGAAAAACATAAATTAAATTTTGTTATAAATTCTGTTACTTTATTTTATTTTATTTAACTTAATACAAGCAAGCACTTAAAAATCTAAGCTTAACTCTATGGTGGGTTTTTTTAATTGTTATTATTTTATTATTGATTCGGGCCTATGTATAATAGACCCCCCCAACAGTTCTTTACTTACAAATAACTTAAAAATTAATCTTAAAAATAAATAAATAAAAAAACGAGGGGTTCATTATAAGAACGAGATTTAAAGCGAGTTTCGGAATGAGGAAGAACTAATACGGAAGTCAAGATGTCGCGTGTGTTATTGGCTAAACGCAACATTCTTGAGATTAGTTCAAAATGGCCGTAGTTTTTGCGTCGATGAGAAAGGTTGGTATTAATGTAAATCATTTTCAAAAGAGAGGACGAATCAATAGCTACGAGCTGGTATACAAAGAGAATGTCAGCAAATTCACAACGATTTTGTAGACTTTGCAGATTGATCAATTTTAATCGATCTTCTTAAGAGGGAAAGATGAGATTATCAGACCAAGAAAGACCACGAAGTCCAAATCTAAGAAATCTGCGTTTTACAGCTTCAATTTTTTTGGGAATGAGAGTTCTGATATGGTGATCAAACTTGACAACCATATTCAAGCTGGGCTCTAAAAAAATTTTTGCAAATGGATTAAATGGCATAAGGGTTCGAAAAATCTCAAAAAAGTCTCAAATAGAACACACAGATGGACTAGCAACATAGTGAAAGTAACACGTTCGGGTGAGTACGAGTAATAGTTTCCAAGACATTTGAAAACTTTAAGTTCTAAGAAATTCTTGTCACACCAGGTTTGGAATAAATTAAGATCATTTTGAAGTGAAATAGATTCAGATGGTCAAGAAATGACTTTAAAATATTTTCATATCAGGATATATAGAGATATTTTAATCATAAATTTCATTAAAAACGTCGTTTATACTTAAGACAAACATAAAAGGTCCAAGGAGACTCCCTTGAGGAACTCCAAATAGGATCGGAAATTAAAAACCTAAACAAAACTCTATATTGGCAGTTCTCTAGATATGACTTGAGCCATAAGATGAAAAAGAGTGGAAAACCGAGGGCTTTAAGCTTAAGGTAGGGTCATGACACATTTTATCAAAGGCTTTACTAAAATCTGTGGTGATAACGTACATTTCGATTCTTTTCTCTAATGCATTTAGGGTCTTGGAAACGAATTCCGGTAAGGCTAGTAGTGGTAGATCTATCTTTAAAAATACCATACTCTTTTATGGAGAGAATAAAGATTTGCAGTGAAAGTCAAGAGAGACGTACACATTGCTTTCAAAAAGCTTATGAACAGCAGTGATGGTTGACAATATCACTTTTTGGTCCGTTTTTATGAATGGGAAAAATAAAATACTCCTTTCATAATTTTAGGAAAATTGCTTGAGAGAGTAAAAGACGAACGAAATATTGCTGTGAAAATTTGAAAATTTATTTTAGAAATATGACGACAAACCATCCGGACCAGGAGACAAGTCATCTTTAAGCAAACTTATCTTTTTGATGATAATATCAACACTAATGTCAACTGTGTTGAGGGAGGTGTGTGGGTACTTCTTAAGTAACTGAAAAAAACAATGGTCAGGGTCTTGAGGGTGATCACTGTACGATTTATTAAAGAAGAAGGTATATGGGTTACGGTTTGTGATTATTTTGAGGAGCTGACGATGTCTTGTCTAAGAATTTAATAGTTAAGGGAAAGCTAGATGCGTTTACCGTATTCGCCGCTCATAGAATTGAAACTGGCGATTTGCGAAATTCTACGATGTCGATGCAAAGGCCAGACAGACAGCGCGAGTAAACAGGACCTTCGGTTTTCAAGTGTATATCAGGTCTCTCCAGCAAAGACGGCGTAGAGTAGCTGAACGATGACACGACCAAATACCACAACCGCTCATAGACTGAATGCACTTGGAAGTTAAATAAAATGCACGACTGGATCGCACGAACTTGCTCTTATGTAAAAGTACTTTGGAATTTAAGATACATTTTATAAATATAAAACATGAATTTAAAATCAAATTGATTTCTAGAAAAGTATGAATTTATGCAAACAAACTTTAAAAAATCATTTTATTATTAAATAAATAAATTTTTTATATAAGAAATTTCTTTAAAATTTTTCAAGAAAAAAATGTGGAATGCGAATTTTAAGTATTTAGTAATATTGATTTTAGGAAATAATTTCAAAAAATAATAGTTCATAGGTTTTGAAGATATTGATTTTTCAAAAAAAAATTTTTTCAAAAAAACCCAATAAATATTTTTTCGAATATTTTTATATACAATATTATTTTAAACTTAAGGGGAATCCTGCTGAAAATTTTTGGTTAAAATCCTTATAGCCGTTAATGGGAAAGTCGAAAATTAAAAAAACGGTTCTATGACAGGTACCGTTAATAACATTTTGCCCCAAATTTTTTTTTACCAAAACGTAGTCCATGTCGAAAATATCACACCTAATTTTTTTTATCAAAATCGTTAGAGCCGTTTTCGAGATAAATAAGATTTTGCATTACGGGTGTATGGGGGGTACCGTTAGTTTTAGAGCTAAAAAAAAAATTTCAATTTCCCCTCTAGGGAATCACCGAAGACCTATAACTACCGATTTTGAAGAAAATAGGTCCAGTGGCTTAGGCTCTAGATCGAGGTACAGACATACAGACATACAGACAGACAGACAGACAGACATACAGACAGACAGACGGAATTGCCGGACCCACTTTATTCGTCTTCGCTATCATCGTAATGTCAACTTTGATCAGAATCTCGAGTTCGATTTTTTTTCCAAATGCAGACTTGCCCTATAGTACCTATATCGCAAGTAAATAAAATGCACGACTGGATCGCACGAACTTGCTCTTATGTAAAAGTACTTTGGAATTTAAGATACATTTTATAAATATAAAACATGAATTTAAAATCAAATTGATTTCTAGAAAAGTATGAATTTATGCAAACAAACTTTAAAAAATTATTTTATTTTAAAATACATTTTTTATATAAGAAATTTCTTTAAAATTTTTCAAGAAAAAAATGTGGGATGCGAATTTTAAGTATTTAATAATATTGGTTTTAGGAAATAATTTCAAAAAATAATCGTTCATAGGTTTTGAAGATATTGATTTTTCAAAAAAAAAAAATTTACAAAAAAACCCAACAAACAATTTTTCGAATATTTTTATATACAATATTATTTAAAACTTAGGGGGACTCCTGCTGAAAATTTTTGGTTAAAATCGTTAGAGCCGTTAATGAGAAAGTCGAAAATCAGAAAAACGGTTCTATGACAGGTACCGTTAATAACATTTTGCCCCAAATTTTTTTTTTACCAAAACGTAGTCCATGTCCATAATATCACACCTAATTTTTTTTATCAAAATCGTTAGAGCCGTTTTCGAGATAAATAAGATTTTGCATTACGGGTGTATGGGGGGTACTGTTAGTTTTGGAGCTAAAAAAAAAATTTCAATTTCCCCTCTAGGGAATCACCGAAGACCCATAACTACCGAGTTTGAAGAAAATAGGTCCAGTGGCTTAGGCTCTAGATCAAGGTACAGACATACAGACAGACAGACAGACAGACAGACAGACAGACGGAATTGTCGGACCCACTTTTTTCGTCTTCGCTATCATCGTAATGTCAACTTTGATCAAAATCTCGAGTTCGATTTTTTTTCCAAATGCAGAACTTGCCCTATAGTACCTATATCGCAAGTAAAAAGAAAAGAAGAGGTCGTCAAGGATAATGAAATCTTGGAATTTCGCTTCTTTGAAGACAGTACAAAACAGAAATTCGGAGAGTTATTAAAAAAATACATATTTTAAAATTAAAAATTGTGTGGAAGTAAAATAAAGATTGTAAGAAAATAAGTAAGAAGTTGAGAGAGTTGGAGACTATTTTTGTTTTATGGGGAGAAATTGGCAGAACAAAAATTAAAGCTAGGCCGCAAAATTTTTATTGAATTAGCACGATGCTAAAGCTGTTTTAGTATGAAACTAAGCCAGATCAACGATTTTGCAAATTTTAATCGAATATAGCATCATACTTTCTCTACCCTTTTATTAAAGTTAAAATCATCGAATACCTACTTTATTTGTATCGTGATAGCTTCATATACATTACTACTATAAAGTTAGCAAATTGTTAAGTAGCATCATACTAATACCTTAATAATAGGCTGTTTAAAATTTTGCTCCTAAGTATTTACTTTATAAAAGTTGTGCTTGTTAGTTCGTCACTTTTTTTATATAATTTACCCCTCCCCCCACCCCACTAATAGGATTATGTCTACCCTTGAAATATATTTGTGGGCGTCTTAGAAAAGTTTAAGAAGATTTCAAAGAAGATATACCGATACTTGGTTTTCTAGTTATTAAACTCATTTTGTAAATTTTCGTTTGGCTTTCGTCTCACGTGAATTCCGAAAAAGAAGAACCGTCAATCGATGTTTAACTTTTTTTGTCTGCTTGGAACTGAGTTATAACAGTCCATCTTCGGTCATTTTCAAAGCCTTTGTTCCATTTTACTATTAAAAAATGTTAGGTGTTACTCCTATCAATAAAAGGTTTCCAAAATAAATTTCGAAATCAAATTTAACCTTAATTTCTTCACTTATTCCGTGATTAACTAATTGCTTCAAATTATTCAATTTTTGTTTTTCAAGTTGCTCTCGGCTCTAAGATGTTTTAAATTTCGTTGATAAATAAAATGCTGGCATCCTTTTAATTTAATATTTTCAGCTTCTAGGCCCCTTTGGCAATTCTAAAATAAAATTCATCATAAATCGATCAATGTATTCAATCAGGCGAACCCAGGCTCGAGTGAGCATAGTTGTGGTGGAAACCCTTTTATTACAGCAATTCGCTTTGACTTTGACAGTGAAACTTTAACTCAGACATTTGTTTCGTATTTTTGCCCAAAGCTCAGTTTTAATTAATTCATAATATATTCAATATTGTGATAGCCAAGATGGCGGGAACTAAAGCAGAAGTCATTTGGAGCATTGTTTTTTTATTTGTTTGTATCAGCAAATTTCTTCACCATCACCAAAAACCATAACTATAGACAGATAATAAGATAAATGCGCAATAAAGAGAACTTATACTCTCTTAAAAATTGCAATTCAAAACTTAGAGAAAACCAATAAAAATAAACTCAAGTTTATATCAATTTCTGTTTCTAAGTTAAATTTGTGTATTTATTAACGCCGTACCACTGATCAACGCCATTCCAATTTAAATCTTTCTAAATCACATTCAATCTCAAATTATATTGACAGTAAATTTTTTTATTTTATTAACAAAAACACATAAAATAAAAAATTAAGATTATAGTTATCTTAGTTCCACTAAAATGTACAACAGCAAGGACTCCAGAAAGTTCATCACTTTATGACAAAAACCAACAACAAATTATGACAAAAACGGGCTCTCCACAATAGACAAATAGATACATTTTAACATTCACAAAATAGGTTACAGAAACATAACGGTTATTGATTCACAGAAGAAGTAAATTCTTTTCCTAAACAAACCAACCAAAACCAATACAAACACACACAAAAGAAAATGGATTCCAATTTGTTGACTTTTTCCACCGGTTCTTCTCTTACATCATACACTGCTGGTTGACTAGGTCCATGTAATCGCCAGCCACACATGCTACACCGGCACGTCCCATGTACTTGCACTTTCCGGGAATTCGCGTTTTCATCTCAACATAACAGTGATGCGATTTGCGAGGACTGTCGAGTTCCATGTCACTGACAATGGCGCCCGGTCTGCCGCCTTTGCTCATGGCAGCCATTGCTTCTAGTTCGAGTATGTTCGATGAGGCATCGTGCAGGAATTCCGGAGGCAAGTCCAGGACATGACCCACCACGACGTTAGTGCGAGGCTCTTGAATGATCAAAGCAAGGGTCACGTAGACAGCTAGTGTAGCGATTGTAAGCTTCATCGTATGTTATTCTTTTTATTGGATGGTTTTGGATATTTTTTTGTTTTGTTGTCGTTTTTGCTGTTCGAATACCCGACCAAAGTGGTTTTCAAATGACGGTGCTTTGTTTTGTAATGACATTGATTGATTGACATTTGCATCCTTTTATACCGAATGAGCACGGGTGATGAGAGTTCATTGATGTCAAAGCAGCTGGAAGCCCTTCAAGTACAATCAATTTGGATTTATTTTTTTCTGTTTTCTGTTTGTTTTTGTCTTTAGAGTTTTGTTTTTTTGGCTAAGTTCTACTCGAAAACTATCATTAGAACGGAGGATAAATGGGTGGCGGAAAATCTAGCATGTATGAGTATTTGCGTGGGTGATTAATGTTGGAAGAAATGACAGATGTTACCCAAGGCGCGCTCTATATGATTAAAATTAATGACGTTAGAGATCTAACAATAATTGTTGTACGTCTTTGAAGAAACTAGGTTTCCAAGCTTGAAATAAAAGTTTCCTTCTAAATTAAAAAAAAAAGATAAAGATTCCTGTGATATTCGTCTACTTTCTAATAAATTAATAAAAAAAAAACAAGAATAATTGTGGTCTTTACTTACTTGTACCATCTAACCATTTTGACGAATATTATTTTTAATATTTTTATTAAAGTACTAGGCACTGTTATATTATCATTTACTTGAAGCTTTAATTTTTAAAATCAACAAAGAATTGCCTAAATAATGAATCATATGATACTATTTCCATACTAAAGCTTCTCAAAAGTTTGAAAATATTGCATATTAAAACTTAATTAAAAATGTTTTTTTCAATTTTTGGAAAAATATAAATTAAAACAGGTCCTTATTTTTAATTGTACAATAAAAAATCTATACCTATAAAAAAAAACTTAATTTAACGAATTAAATTTGTAATTTTTGTATAAATTAATATTTACTTACGGCATTCAGTTTTTAGCTCCAACTTTTTAAAGAAACTGTTTTAGTCCTTTAGAACTTTCACTGCACATTTTTTATTAATAACATCCATTTTTAATATTCTAAGTCTGTGAAACAAGTTTGTTAGCAAGTTCGTGCAATCCAGTCGTGCATTTTATTTATTTTAGTACTGGCCATAATATTCCTTATCGAGTTACGAGAATCGCGAATAATTTATTTTCGAACTTAAGGTTTTTCTTTTAAATTTCTCAGACCACGAATAGATCTCGGCCCATCACTTATTTGTCGACTTTCTCAGGGGGTGAAGAGCACAACATTCCATCAAGCAGATAGCAAGTACGAAGGTTTAGAAAAATGTTTAGACCCATTTAAAAAAAAAATGGAAGAAAACGAATCGGTAGATAGATGCTAACCGTTATAAAAGATGCTATTGAACCCTCTGAAAACCTTCGATTGATATATATAAATACAACTAAGCCCTCGTAGAGGAACTGTATGGTGCGCCATTTTTCGTGGGGGCGTCATAGAGCCATATTTCTTTGAAGATACCATGAGAAATGCTGTAACAGTTACTGGTGACAGCTATATCGGGACATACTAGAAACATTTCTTGTTCGCGAATTGGCCTACAGAATATGTGGCTCTAACAAGATGTGCCAGATCACAGACAGTTCGTGCTATGATGTGAAACTTTTTTCCCGGCTGAATAATGACAAAAAGTGATGATTTCAACTGGACTCCATGACTTCGTGATTTAATGCCTCTCGATTTCTTCTTATGGGTGTACTTGAAGGAAAAGATGTACATGATCAAACAGCATTAGAAATGAAGTTCCTGAAATTTCTTAAGTAGGGTAAGACACCCAGTGACCGACACCCTTAAGAGAAATTTTGAGTTTGCAAATTCATAACTTTTCTTTCGCTGGATCGATTTTAATGATTTTTGTGTATTATTATAACTGTTAATAATTTCTTTTACAATATCAAAGAAATAAATATGTACGAAATTCCAAAAATAAATAAAACAAAAAATCGTAAAAGCTTACCAGTTTTTTAGTTACGGACACCTTTTTTTCAGTAACCTACACCCGTCAAATACTAGTTACGGACACCCTTTTTCTGTAGCTTTTCACCCTAAACTGTAAGAGGAATTTTCGGCAACAAGTTTACATAAGCTCGTCAAACGTTAAAATCGAATAATTAAAAGTTTTAATTCGACATTTCAATTGACAATTGAATCCTGACTCATAAAAACTTGTGGTTCGTCAAAAATGTATGCGAAAACTTCTGTTTTAAATTTGTTTTTCACCAAAACCGACACCGAAATAAAAACAGATTATATTTAACTTGGAAGGTTTTTCAAAGTACTATAATTTTTGTCTAATATATAAGATAAATAAATATTAATACGCACAAAAACAAAAAGATACATCTACGTATGTATACAAGAAATCCATTTAATTACAAACCCTTAATGTGGGGGTATTATACATATATATTATACATTTTTATGCAGTAGGTACGTACTTATAAAGTTATGAATAAAATGAAGATAAATTATTATTTAAATAAAAACAAGCAAACAAAAATGTAAAGGCACTTAAACTGCTTTCAACAAGTAATTACAATTAAAAAAAAATAATATAATTTGAATGTTAGTTATAGTTAGTTACTGATTTAAAAATACTTATATAAATATTGTAATTAATCAATACGTTAATATCGCTAGTAAAGCAATCTATCTTAAAGATGGGCAAAGAAAAGTGCTAATGTATTTTTCTGTTTTTGCACATGTACTCGTACCATGAAAGTTTCTGAAAGTAAAGGTTTTTTTTTTTAACTTCTATTTTACAAATCTTCTTCTTAAACTTATTTTGCTCAGGCATTTTGTAATAAATTCCTGAAAAATATGGCTTTATAGCAATATAAAAAGCGGTTTGTAAATAATGAAAGGAAACAAGAAAGACAAAAACGATGGTGTCCGTAACTAACATCCTCAAAAACCTCTAATCGCGCCAGTAATAGACACCCCTGTCGGTCACTGAATTTATTGAACATTACATTTTAGTTATGAACACCCCACGTTAAATTAAGTTATTTTATTATTTTAATAAAAAAAAAGTTAACAAATAGATCCACTAGTTATTGTTTTGAAATAATATGCACTGTCCCATATATAAGAAACACGGATAATTTAATAAAATACTGATTTATACTCAAGTGTTTCTTAAGGAATTCACAAGTTTTCTTTGATTTACAGAGGTTCTCAACTTACATCTTTTATTACACGTCAACGATTGACAACAAAATATCAATTGACGTCTTTTGTTATGACATTTGCACGTCTAAACACGTTAAAAATAGCCTCGGCAGTATCCAGCAACAGGAAACTTTAATAAAATGAAAAAACAGTGATAGGTGACCATTACTGAAAGGGGGTCGGTCACTAGGTAGTTTACCCTATTACCTTATTTTCTTTCTTCGTGACCTTTTATTTAATTAAATAATGTTTATCCTTAAGTGGGCTTAAGGTCAATTTTTGTTAATATTTTTTTGTTTTTTATTTTCACAACATAAAAAAACCAAAATATATTAACAAAAATTGACCTTAAGCCCACTTAAGGATAAACATTATTTACATCATAAGTATTACATTTGTATATAAAACTTATAGTACTCTCATGAAGACAAAAGATTATCTTTGCTTAATTTAATAATAAAATATTCTCTTTTTTAATTCTTGTTTTGTATCTTATCCTACTCTTCACTGTAAATTCGTATGGTAATTTCAACGCCACCACCAGGATAACATTGGCAACACAAAATCACGCTTCATAGGTAATATACAAAGGTATTACTTAATAATTGCTTAAAAGAGACAACCTTTGCGCCATGGTCAGAGGCACCCACTTAGCTGACATCTTATTCCATACATAATCCTAAGACGATTAAATTAATCAAAAAAATATCTATCATATTACATAAAAGTTTTTTTTTTGTTTGCTTGTCAGTTTGGCTGTATATGACAGCAAAAATAACAAACAAACAAAAAATACTCAAAATAATACATAGTACGAGTACCTACATTACAAATTTACTTATCTGTTATGTTATAAGTCCCATTTGAAAGTGAAACATTTGCTTAGTAAATTATACTTATAAAATTAAAAATATATGTACTACATACTATAAAAAAAATTATGGAAACAATTTGAGGAATTCCATTTTTGAGTATTTTAACTTCTATCTTATACGCTCATTTTAACGATAATAGCGCCAATGTTCGTATTTGCCATCCACATAAGGTGCGCTTACATTTTTCATTACGCCATCTATGACAATGTTTTTGTCGATGAGATCCGTGAGAAGCTCTGTACACTATTAAAACAGAGTGTAACGGGTATATTATTCATTGGATTCATTCGGATTAAAACTTAAATCCGGATGTAAATTATACAAATTTAATGTAAATGTATCCGGATTTAAGTTTTAATTTAAATGTATCGAGTGAAAAATGTGGCAGGTAATGTGTGTTTTCATATTCATTTTACTGAAAAGCGCATACAGTGCGACATTAAGGTTTTATATCCGTAACGAGATTCAACCCACAGATGTGCCAGTTTTAATAAATATTTTCCAATTCATCAAGAAAAATTATGTATGTATTTTGTGAGAGAAAGATTGATTTTAAGGGTGTGATATGGAGATCACCCTTTTTGATAGTCAAAACACATTTCCATAGTGTCGCACTTTGATTTTGATAGATATTTGACAATTGACAATTTAATTTAATTCTAAGTTGAAAAACTACTTCTGAGATATGTAACTTTGGTTCAGTTTATTTGCAACATTAGCTCAAAGTTACCACCACTACTGAAAATTGGGCGCAAATATTTTTAAACCTCCTAATATTTTTTTCATAAAAAAAAGGTAACATTTTCAGTCCCGCACTTAACTCTTAGGTAACACAGAGTTAGTAGATATTCCAAAGAAATTGAATTCGGGTAAGCTCAAAAGCAGCTTTTCTTAAATCCTGAGAGTTACAAAAGTTATTAACACGGAAGTCAAAATAATTTTTGTTTGTGGTGCAGTTGCAAGACAACCCAAAACAGAAGCAACTAAAAAATTTCAACATATAAATTGCCTATACGATGTTGAGGCCAACTTGAATTACCCTTCGTTTATATGGATAGATGGCGGTCAGCCATCAGACGAATAGGGGGAACAACATGTAGCATACGAAAACATGCACGTGCCGTAACTATTCGGGACTGGTGGAAGTGTGATCATAGCCTCTCCGCGGCGGCCGCTAGAAACAAGCCTTTTAAAAAAGGTTTGGCTAATATGATCAGGCTGGTTCCTCAGGTTGGCGACAGGTTAATTTCCTGTCCCGTAAAACTAAAAGAATTACGAGACCGATAACAAGCCTCGGAAACGGACTGACCTCACGACGACAACCCACGCAAAGAAAAAGGAAAAACGATTTACGAATTTTCTTATGGAACGTACGATCGCTCTATAGAGCTCGAGCTGTTCAGCAGCTAGCCGATGCCCTGTCAAAGTATAAAGCCGACATAACAGCTCTCCAAGAAATCAGATGGACAGGGAATGGTGTTTTACAGAAGAAAGAATATGACATATACTATAGCTGTCATACAAAACACCATGTGCTCGGGCTAGGCTTCCTAGTCAGCGAAAAAATGAAGTCTACTATCATCGGCTTTAACGCTATAAGCGAAAGGCTATGCACCCTTCGCGTGCGAGGCAAATTTACGAACATCAGCCTCATTAACGTTCACGGACCTACGGAGGAGTCCTCAGACGAAGAAAAAGCGACTTACTACGAACAAGTCGAGAGGGCCCTCAATGCCCGTCCAAGGTATGATGTTAAAATCATCCTTGGGGATTTGAACGCAAAAATAGGTCGGGAGCCGGTATTCAGGCATTACGCAGGCACCCATAGTTTGCATGAGAACACTAATGACAATGGACTTCGAGTCTTAGAATTGGCAGCATCGAAAAACATGGTCGTTGCGAGTACCAGGTTCCCGCGTAAAGATATCTACAAAGCCACCTGGGTATCACCTGATGGAGTCACTCGTAACCAAATAGACCACGTGTTGATAGACCGTCGCCACTACTCGAACTTGATGACGGTACGAACGTACCGAGGTGCCAATATCGACTCGGATCACTATCTTTTTGGTATGGTTTTCCGAGGGCGGATTGCCTTGCGAAGACGCATTGCATCCGCCGATCAGGTTCGAATCAACACGGCTGCCCTGCGCAATGAAAACACCAGTAACACCTTTGGTAATGCGTTAGGACTCGCCCTAGAAACACCTGATTTAGGGAGAGTAAGTCCTGGAGCCAGTATGCTGGACGTAAATGAAAAGTGGACACGCCTTAAAAATACTGTCATTAGTACTGTCAACTCCATCTTAGGCAGCAGTCGTAAAAATCGGAACGACTGGTTTGATGATGAATGCAAGCTAGCGACTGAACGAAAGAATGTTGCGTACCGAGCAATGCAACAATCTCATAGAACGCGGGCACGCGAAGAGGAATATAAAAAGCTCAGAACAACAGAAAAACGGCTTCACAGACAAAAGAAATCAGCCTGGGAGAAGAACCTAATCTGTGAAATAGAAATCAGCGAAGTTCTACCAATCCGTCCGAAACATGACGCAGTACACACCACGCTGCACATACTGCAAGGACGGAGATGGAAATCTGATCACCGATCCTGAAAGCATACTGGAGCGATGGGAAGTGTACTTCAATGAATTGCTAAATGGTCAGCTTACTGCAGAAGTGGAGGCTCCACTACTTCAAGAAGAATACCCTATGTTGCCGCCACCAAGCATAGAAGAGGTTGAGAAGGCTATAGGCCGACTTAAACAGAACAAATCCCCGGGAGCCGATGGCATACCAGCCGAATTATTTCATCACGGCGGGCCAGCCTTACGTCAAGCAATTCATGATATTATAGTGCACGTATGGGAGCAAGGAGAAACGCCAGAATACTGGCGAAAAGGCATAATATGCCCCATACATAAGAAGGGAGATGTCACAACGTGCAGCAATTATAGAGGTATCACGTTGTTGAGCACCGCCTATAAGATACTCTCCTCTATCCTACAAGACCGTATAACCCCATACGCTAAAACCGTCATCGGACAATATCAGTGTGGTTTCATTCCAGGCAAATCAACAACTGATCAGATCTTTACCCTTAGGCAGGCGATGGAAAAATGTCTAGAATTTAACATCCCAACATACCATCTGTTTATAGACTTTGTTCATAAATGAACAGGGATTATACAGATGTGCGCAGCTGCGCGCTACCACAAGATAAGATAAAATATACAGTCCACTATTCTAAGAAAAACAATCTTATGATAGCGCATAGCTGAAGATACGCACAGATAAAATACTCATAGTCATAAAACATAACACCACCGACCTTTTGTTGGGACGAAGCGATAACGTTTCCATAAGATAAGGTTATTTACTGTAAGATAATACATTTATGTACATAGTTTGTTATAAATAGATTTGTTAAAATAAAAATTGATCAGATACTTTTCTGAAGCGAAGAAGAGTGTTTCGTTTAGACTTTAAGGCCGCCTATGATAGCATAGCCAGGGTAGAACTTTACAAAGCCATGAGAGAATTCGGCATCCCAAATAAATTAACACGACTATGTAGGTTGACCATGACCAACGTAACAAGCCAAGTAAAAATAGCCGGATTGCTATCCAGACCAATCAAAATCTTTTATGGACTCCGACAAGGGGACGGTTTGGCCTGCCTCCTCTTCAACCTGGCGTTGGAGAAAGCAATCCGTGACTCTGGCACGACAACAAGAGGGACCATCGTCAACAGGTCCAGCCAGTTACTAGCTTACGCAGACGACATTGACATCATCGGAAGATCCGAACAAGCTGTACACGATTCCTTCATCCAGATCGAGCTGGCGGCACAAAATCTGGGGCTGCACATTTGTGAAGGTAAAACAAAGTACATGGTGGCGTCGAATGCGAGAGGAACAGTTGGTCAGTGGAGCACGAATTTGAAGTGGTGCAATCCTTTAAATACCTTGGGTCAATAGTAGCAGCCGATAACAATATAGAAGAAGAAATACGCGGGCGGCTTCTCAAATCCAACAGAGCCTACTATAGTCTGTCAAAGCTTTTCAAATCCAGAAATCTCACCATAACTTCAAAACTGCTGCTGTACAGGACCATGGTCCTGCCAGTACTCACATATGGATCCGAGACTTGGGTGCTTAGCAAAAGGCACTCCGACCTCTTAGCTGCGTTCGAGAGAAAAGTCTTAAGGAGAATTGTTGGCCCCATATGTGAGGAAGGACGATTCCGGAGACGGTACAATCATGAATTGTATGCAATCTACCTAGAAGCAGATATCGTGACAAAAATTAAGCTCGGTAGACTCCGGTGGGCAGGGCACCTAGCTCGCATGAGCGAAGAGGAACCTGCTCGGAAAGTTATTTGTGGTACATTCTATGGTAGACGGCAGCGTGGTAGACCATGCTTGCGCTGGAGAGATGGCGTAGACCAGGACGCCCGAAGCCTTGGGGTGCGCAACTGGATGGCGTCGGCTAGAGACCGGGATAGGTGGAGAGACTTGTTGAAAGAGGCCAGGACCGGAACCCGGTTGTCGAGCCGATGATGATGATGATGACAATACTCGCGTTTTAATATATTTTGTTTGTTGTTTTTTTTTTTTTAAACAGATTCGTTCTTCATTTCATTTCAATTCAAATCTAAACCGATCATTCAACTCATGGATCGAAAATATAACAAAAATTGATTTTTAAATGATGAGAAATAATGGCGCTGCACTCGAATTAAAGAAACTTCAAACCGATTCATCTCTTTAATTATATGTGGATGAAAATGTTCTCCATAGTAAATTGTAGAAAATGGGGAATAGGTGTATTCATGTATTTAATTTGCATTTCACTTCAAGAGTGCGCGTGGAGTTTTACACCAGGAATTTATAATTTGTAGTGAATTTTTCAATTTATACCGAAGTAAATACTCAAAAAATGTCGTATCTTCTTTCTTACCTACTTACAAGTAAGATTTTTAGGGTAACTGAATCCGAAATAGTACCTAGGCAAACAAGAACTAGAGATTCCAAGATATCCCAAAACGAAAAGTAAGGCCCGACGTCCATTTGTAAATCTATCTCTTGTGTGGAACACTAGTAAAATATCACTTTTCACCAAGTTGAAACTCTTCGAATCCAAGTGAGTTGAAGTGCTACTCAAGTACGAGGAAACCATATATTCCCTACTTATACAAACAATTCAATGATGATTTTTTTTTGGAAGTACGGTATTATGGAAACGACGAGAAAACTCACGACGAGGAGAAAGAAGATTAGTTTTAAGCATACCTTTTAAAAAATTAATGAACAAAATATAACTTAAAAATAAACTATGAATACTTTGTGTATTTAAAAAAAATAAAATGGAGTAGTTTAAAAAAAAAGTGCCATGCGTCCATTACCTAAATTTGGAAATTTTTCGAATCATGACTCAATTTAATTTTTTATGACTGCAATCTGCATGAGGATTGCAGATTGCAGTCATAAAGTTTTACCAAAACAGACCCGGGCAACGCCGGGCATTATCGGCTAGTTAATAATAAAATTGTATTCCATTTAAAATTTATTAAAGCAAAACATCGACTTGGAACAGAAAACGCACCCTTTACTAACTAGAGGAATAAATTTAAATAGATTTTTAGTTATTTTAATTATTCTTATACATATTGTATTGTTAAAATAAATTGGACACAATTTCAAAAAATCTAAAAATTGTTAATAAATTTGTATATTTCATGCCACTGAACACAATCTAGACTATCGATACCAAATATATTTGTCGAACTCCTGGATTATAAGTACTTCAAACAAGAAGAAGAAACAAATTCGTTTAGTTTTTCAACGTACTTATCGAATTATTAAATTTTTATTTCAAAACCATCATCAGGAGAGATCGAATACAATGATTTGTGTTTGACATCTGCTAATGCTGATATCTATCTTCCATTAAATGAGATTAAATTAATTTTAATAAAATATAAAACCTCAGCTTTATAAATTTGAAACGTGACTTTTTTATTATTTTCCAATTTTCCAAATCCTCTAGTTGACCTCATCAAATTTTCAAATTCTCATTTCCGATGATTTTGCAATCAAATCAAAGCCTTCATATGCTCTTAACAACACACATCCTCTTTGTACCCATTTGTCTATCATCTAACGTCTAACGTTGCCAAAAACCTTTGAACATTCTATCATAGATAAGGATAACACATGACATATGTACGTACACACATATACCTATATGTCCGTAGACCTACTTCCTTTATTCCCATTTTGGTAATCCTTTTGGCTCCTTTTCACACAAATAGTATACAAAGGCAAAAGAAAGGTCGAATCCTTAAACAAGGGTGAGCATGAGCATTGAAAGACAGCAAAAGAATAACACACCCTAAATACCAACTAAAGGAAGAAAAGGAAAGAAAAAAGAAGCTCTGGACTTGGAATTTTCTATTATCCTGTGAACGAAAAGCCGAAAGCCTATTTCCTAAATTGTCTTCTGTCCAAGAGTGTATGTATATCTAAGCGGGATGAAAAAACGAAGCTGTTAAAAAAAAATACTACCAACAAAACTAGAATAGGATTCGTTATGTTTGGATACTTAAACCTGAAAAGGAGCATGGCAAAAACGTGTCGAGTTTTCTCTTCTCATCCTTATATGTTTGCGAGGAAGGATACTTTTTCAAATTGCTTAACATTCTTCAGGTGTTATCCGAAGACATTTTTCTTCAGACACACGGTTCAAGACGAAAGAGGACAATTTGTCAGGTATTAGGACTCGATATAATTATGTACGTACTACGGTAGGTGAGTCCAATTACTCTGCTACTTCCGTACATATAATTTGAACGAGAAACCCTTCGGAGAGGAGGGAATTCAAGAGGATTCGTTCTTGCAGTAGCACCAGTCGTGGCACCAGCAGCAGCATAAACTTTTTCTTCACACATATCCTTCCTTAAGGACAAAAAAAAAACAATTTTGCCATGGCAATCGATATTTTATTTTAATCTGCAGGTCTCTCAGCCTTCCACACACAAATACTCGTACATCCTTCCTGTGTGACCTTCTCATGGTGCATGCTAGGATGCATGCCACGCTCAAGTGACTTGTCTACCTTAACCTCAAATTCAAAGTCCTTCACAGTTTACCGGTTTTCTGTTTGCATCTGTCCGACCTTTCTAGTCTATAATGGCTCTGATGGCTGCTCGAAAAAAGGATGTGTGTATGAAATTAATTCGATTATCAATAATTTTCCATTTCATAGTTTTAACAAGGTTGTTCGAGATCCTATGTGTTGTGCATGGGAGTGTGAGTGGTTGTTAGCTAACTTAGGTCTGATGATGAACCTGGTACCGGGGGCTGCGGCCGGCGGCAGAAGTGACAGTGAAGTTGTGCATCACATGGTTCGAAATTAAATATGGTTGGTTGGTTTTATCCGGATCCGGTTGACTAAATGGGGTGTCGATTGGTGTTTTCGTCCAGTTAGGTGACCTTCATCAGTATTTTATTTTATATTTTTTCTGCCGGTTTTTGAAAAGTGCTAATTGTGGTTTTTCAAAACATATCTATATAAGAACCAAAATACATTTCGATCAGAGTACTTTTCAATGTGTTATTGAAAGGGTTAAAATAGTTTAAATAATACCCATGCCACGTATGGGTCTGTGATAAACTCTATGGCATTATTGACATTTGCCAAATCATATAATTGATGGGGGATTTATATTTTAATAGAAGATAGCTTATATTCCTGATGAATGATTCAAAACGAACCATATTTGATTTGGTTAATATTTTGACTTAGAGAGAAAGAGGCTTCGACAAATATTGCTCACAGATGCTTGTGTATAAATATGATGACAGATTAAATTTAATTTTGACCAATTGAAACAGGACGCATTTTGCATATGAGTGACTTGTGTGGCATTAAGGCAAATAAAGGCTTAACAAATCAAGAAGTTAGTCAAACTTGTGGACAGGATATGTTCTATAGAATTTGAGCAAACATCATCACTCTTGCAAGCTTCTAGCAACAACATTGTTGTTTATCGTAAACAATGTCCATTTTTTGAGGTTTTGGTGTGATTTGTTTTAAAGAAATGCTTTAACTTATTCGCTGACTGGGCTTCGGAGCATTTTCAAGAGGACTCAGCGACGAGGCGGTATTTCTGATGAATGACTGTTTTAACAACCAAAATAGCTGCATATAGGATAACACCAATCCACACAAGATTGACCAGGTGATAATGCATTCTCAAAAAGTAACCGTTTGGTGTTGATCTAGGATTATTGGTCCGTACTTTTTGTACATTTGTACCCTTAACAAATACCCATAAATGCTCTAAGTGCGGGAAATTGATACTTACAATGTGCGTAACTTAAGTCTCTTTTCTCAATCTCGAAGATTTAAGCTTAACATAATTAAATTAAAAAGATCAAGTTCATTTTTTATAATCTCCGATATTTCTTTGCCTCCTTCTGCAAGTGCATTTCGAATATCGAAATATCGTCAAATTTGAACTTGAAAAGAGAACCCAATGGCAGCCACTCCATTGTCTACCAACTAATCTGGAAAATTAAATAAAGCAAAGCCAGTCATACAAAAATCTTATACCCATGCACGTGGCTCATCCAATCTAACTTGGCTCTGCGATTCAACTTGCCTCGCCAAAATCTACCAGAATTACACCAAGAGAACAAAGGTACAACATCAATTTCACCAATACTCTGTCCAACAAAAATTGTCAGTACAGGCCTTATGGGAGAGCTTTTTCTAAAGCAGTGGCGCCTGATGCACCCTCACTACAATGCGTTAGGAAAAATGCCACTAAAAATAGAGCAAGTCACTGACTTTTCTTAAGGAATTATTGTTGTAATTCTTTGCAAAAAGTTGTACACCCCAACACGACCGTCGTATCGCACTGCTGATGAGATACTGTCAAGATCAAGACAAGAGTGTCAAGTGTCACTCAGACTCAATACGATCGTGCGCTCTTTATCTACATCAAAACAGAGTTACCATTATCATTCTCAATTGCAAGCAAAGAGCTTTTTTGTTTTTTTTATTAAGGAGCTTTTGGGATTTGAGCTTTTGAGAACACATTTTAAGAAGATGAATATGTTGAGTGTTGTCGTATTGCTTTTCAACTTAAAAAAAACGCGACTATTATCCTACCGCTTGGCGTTGTGGGAAAAGGTAAATTGAATATTGTTTGTCGTCCTTCCCAACATATTTTTCAGCCATTGACACAATCTCTCAGTATCTTCGAGAAAGAAAATAAAATCGATGTAACTGGCTCCTAAAATGAATGAGTGATCACTATCCCATTCCTAATAGAAGAGCGGTGTGTTTGAAAAGTTTTCCAAAACAAAGCGCGGTTGACAGTAGTTGGGTCCTGAACACGAGAATTCGTTTAACTAAGTACAACAAGTTTTCTAGAACTTTAACGTTTCTTTTGCCAAATTAAATAGTAAAACATTTCATAAATCTAAAAGTACTTGAAAACAACAATAGTTGTTAGCTGGGATAGGAAAGGCACAGGGATAAGTCCACAATACAAAAGCAAGACTTAATTAAAAAATTTCAAAAAATAATTTAGCAAAACAAAAATATTTCAAAAAATTGTTTTTGAAAATTTTGTAAAGTTTTTTTTTTTTTTTAAATGGACATACCTAGAACTGAAAGCTGATCAGTATCCCAGACGTAAGTGCCATCCACAGAAAGTGGCATTGAGAGAGGGTTACGCTTAAGCGACAGTAAATGGCATTGAGCATTAAATTCTACACGGTTTTTGGACAATGCTGTCAAAATCAAAATTTAATGAGCTTATCATACACTGCCCTTGGAAGTACACATCCGAAGGATAAGGATGTGAATCTAAAAACGAATATGAAAAGCTGAGGGTACTGTCGTTCTTATAATTTTTCCAAAACACGTTACAACTGTTACATTTCTATTTACGTTACAGATCTTCAATTGTTGAAAAAATATGGTTAAATAGATACTTTTTATGTGATTGACTTTGTATGCTGTGTTACAAGCCCGGTCGTTCGATTTGTCGTTGCCAACGAGATATTTATTTAATCCGTTAATGGTCTAACGTTAAAAAACTTATAGCTAATTACATATATTTTAATTTAAAAAATAATATACCTACAAAATAAATAAATATATATAACTACAATATTCGAGTGTTAAAAATGTTTTCTTTACATTTTTTACTTTTGACATAGTCGTTTATAGAAGTAATTAAAAAATAATATTTATTAAAAACTGAAATAAATTGATTTAGAGGGCTATTTACACCATAGTTTGTTCTGCTGAAAATCGGACATAAAGGCAACTGTCTTCTTATGCTAGTTTGACTATAGCTAAAATTTAGACGATACAGAGCTGATGGAGATATTATTGAACCATTGATTAATTTTACAATAAAACAAAGCTGGAGGTATTGTCTATGTTGTGAAAGTGATGGGAGGCTTATAAGCAAGAGTCTGTGAGAATATGGAGGTAGTGTGGATCTCTGGGACCACAGAAAAAAACGAAGACAAAATCGCAAAAACCTTTTTTGGATACCTTCAAGTCTGTTTATACGAACAGAATAGTAAGATGCCCATATTACGCAGCCGTATTCAAGTATTGGTCGGACAAAAGATATGTAAAGGAGCTTGAGGACGTAGGAATCACGAAAATCGCGAGAGAATCGTTTAATAAAACCGAGAATTTTATTAGCTTTTTTAACTATAAAGTTATAATTATCAATGAAAATTAATTTACTGTCAAGAATAACACCTAAATCAGAGAAAACAGATAGCTTACAAAGAGAAGAAGAATCTAATATGTAATTATAATCTATAATTGTTTGTGTATAAAACACATTGTTTTACATTTGTCAATATTCAAGAAAAGTCGGTTTGTAATGCACCATTCCCTAAAACTATGTAGATCTTCTTGAAGCTGTGACAAGTCATTAATTGAACATATAGTTTTGAAAATTTTAATGTCATCAGCGTATATCAGAACAGAAGAGTTTTTTATCACAGAAGTTATATCATTTATATATAAGATAAGTAATAGGGGTCCTAAATGGCTACCTTGTGGAACACCAGAGTTAACGTAAAATTGATCAGAGAGCTCATTTCTAAAAATAACACTATAATTTCTATTCATTAAATATGACGAGATCCACATTCAGAATTTGTCATTAAATCCTAAGGCTTTAAGTTTATGGACTAAGGTTTTATGACACAGTTTATCGAAGGCTTTACTAAAATCTGTGAACACACAATCTATGTACTTGTTTTCAATTTTCAAAGGAGTCAAGACAAAAAGAAGTAAAATGAAGTAGGTTTGTAATAGTTGATTTATTTTGGACGAAACCGTGTTGATTGTCACAAATGATAGACTTACAGTTAAAGGATAACATATTAAATATAATGGACTCAAACAGTTTGGGAATAACAGAAAGTTTGGCGATGGGTCGGTAATTCGTGATTTCATTCTTAGACCATTTTTTATTAATTGGAATTATAAAAGCACTTTTCCATAATAATGGAAAGATTGAGCATCTAAGGGATTCATTGAATAATACAAAAAGAGGATAGGACAAATTAATATGACGCACATTTTTTTAACACACAAGATGGTACACCATCAGGACCAGGGCTGAAACATAGATAGTGTATAGAGATAGTGTAATAACATGCTTTAGAAGTAGCCAAGCTCAAAAAAGATTTTCAAGATCAAAGAACTACAAGTATCTGCTTATACTCTTGGAGAATTTATTACTTCCACCCAAGTGTAAAAACTTTAGAAGTGTTTGTCAAAATTTTGTCTTGGCTTCTTTCACAAAATATATAAAAATTCTTCCAAAATTTTTCATTAAATTGTTGTTATATTTAAGAAAAAAAAAATAAAATATCTGATCCCCAAATCGTCATCGTATTTCTTTCGGAGCATAAATACATATTTAAGAAAAACTCTTTAACGTCCTTTCTCTCTCATATACGAAAATTAGCGGACATGATAACTCAATAGTTCATCCTTATCTGCAAATAAGTTCAAATACAGAAGTTCTCATCTTGGTTTATTCAAAATTAGGAAATATTACTTCGACAACACGTTTGAGAAATAATTTTACATTAATAATATTGAAACTGACTGTGATAATTTCAGCATTTTGATGGTTTCGCAGATCTGTTCTTCAAAAATATCATAGCTTGAATGTCTTGTTCGCCGTAGAAAAATTTAGAAAAATTGCTCATTCCTCTAAGATCTTGGGAAAATTATGATTTTAGAATTAATTGAAAATTAACAATAAGATTTCAAATCCAAGTTCTGCAAGGCAGTTCGTCATCAGTAAATGATCTACATATATATGCCATGGTAACGAAAATCAAATCCATTTCGAGGATTAAATAAATAAATAATAATTTTTATTTTTTCGTTTAACAAAGAAAATAATAAGTTTCAATCAGATGTAAGCAAAGGTTTATACTTGTTTAAAAATTTCTCATGAAACGCCCTAAGGCTTCATTAAACTTCGTACCCTAAATTTGCCTACATATATAATACAACCATACCACAAATCTATGTTCATGGTTCTTACTAAATATTCGCATGCCAGAAAATGTTTTTTTTTTTGTTTGCTGTTACCCCTGTGTATATCTCGTTAAAGACTCATCCGATTTTGTTCCAATTTTGGAAACAAACCAGGGAAGAAGATTCCTAAATTTTGTCAAATAAGCTTACGTATCTAGTTACAATTCATTCATTTTTTTTCATTCATTATTTGTTTTTTATTTTCTTCTTCTTAACAAATTGATTTATACACTGCCGCTCATCTGAATAGGTTCACTGTTTTTCGTAACTTACTGTAAGACTATCTGCATCTATATGGCAATGACTCGTCTGTGTTATGTATGTAATGAAAGAGCATTATTATGCGCTTAGTTTGGGAAAAAAAGTTTTCTCTTAAAGCTTACCGTTATTCTCACATGCTAGCTAAACTTAATTCATTAAAAAAAACTAAGAGTTTTTTTGGCTCATCTGAATAGGTTCGAAAGCAAAAAAATCATTTTTAATTGATGTGCGCGGCGGATGTGTACTGAAAGTTAAGTTTTTTGGTAAATCGAATTGTTTTAAAGCGTTTAACAAGAAAAATGGGTTGCGGAAAATCCTTAAAATAGGAAGAAAAAGGCAAAATAAAAGCATTTATTGAATTAGGGATAAGCCAAAGAAAAATCGCAAGAAAAAATAGAAAGAAGCCAAAATTTAGTGGGTAAATATTTGCGGAACATCAAAAACTACGGGAAAAATATGAAAGGTTACACTTATAAGGCCACATCAATGGCCGATAGACGCGCAATCATAACAGCTGCTTCTAATTCGCATGATTCCGCGTCAAAAATTAGACTCAAAATTGGTGTTAAGTGTAGTTTGGTGATGGTGAAACGCGTTATTAAGAGTACTAAGCATTCAAAAAGAAAAAAATACCGAAAAAACACCTTTGAACGAAAAACGAAAAGAAAATCGTCTCCAATTTTGCAAAAAAAATACATGTCGTTGAAATCGGAGTGGAGGCGAGTTATATTTTCAGAGGAAAAAAATACAACTTAGAAGGCCCAGATGGCTACAACTATTACTTTCATGACCTTCGTAAAGAAGAACATTATATAAGCCGTCTGCATAGCTGTGAAGGCAGTGTCATGGTGTGGGGAGCAATTTCATATTATGGAACTTTTGAGCTGCAATTTCTTACATCGCGAATCAATGTCAATGTGTACAAAGGTGTGCTGGAAAAGGTCTTCCCACAAATCTCTAACCTTTTCAGACCAATTCCATTGTCATTCTAGCATGATAATGCCCCTATCCATACAGCGAGGTCGGTAAAACAATGGATCGAGAACCAAAATGTAGAGGTGTTGGAATGGCTTCCATACTCACCTGACCTTAACATAATTGAAAATGTTTGGGGACTTCTTTTCCGTAAGGTGTATGAGTCGGGGAGACAATATGAAGACAAGTTGTCCTTAATCGAGGGAATTAAGAAAGCGTGGGCAGAGATTTCGCTGCAATATCTAGAAAAACTGTATGACTTCATTCCAATTCCAATTTTCGAAACAGTTTCAAAAAAAAGGTGGCGATACACATTATTAATATGAATTATTATGTCTCTACCTATTCAATGTGCAAAATAAATCATTTAATTACAGTTATATTTCTTGTTTTCCTCCATTTTTTGCTTTTGAACCTATTCAGATGAGCCAAAAAAACACTTAGTTTTTTTTAATGAATTAAGTTTAGCTAGCGTGTGAGAATAACGGTAAGCTTTAAGAGAAAACTTTTTTTCCCAAACTAAGCGCATAATAATGCTCTTTCATTACATACATAACACAGACGAGTCATTGCCATATATATGCAGATAGTCTTACAGTAAGTTACGAAAAACAGTGAACCTATTCAGATGAGCGGCAGTGTAAGTACACTCTACAGTAAATTTATTTTACTAATACATTTTCATTGTTTCACAATAAAATTCATCTTTTTAAGTGTTTTTCACAACCAAAAAGTAGAAAGAAGAGAAAAGGTACGATCTGTTGCCTAATGACAAGTAACGAAAGTACCAAAGAGAAAGTTAAATAATTCAAATGACTAAAATATATGTATTTTTTTTTTTTTTTTTTTTTTTTTTTCAACAAGTGTTGTGGGGTTTAAGTGTCAAAAAAAAAGTAATTTACACAAGCAATTTCAAAGATTTAAATTAAAATATCATATTTAAACTATTATTTTGTAAATGTTTCTGACTGTCTCAAAATCAAAGTTAAGGAGCCATTTTTTAACTTCTTTATTGAAAGAGTAAGTTGAACGAATGCATCGAATTTCAAAAGGAAGGGAATTGAACAATCTAGGTGCTACTGAAGTATAAAAATTTAAAAAGTGTTGACTATTGTGCACAGGAATAAAAGCAAGATTTCTGTCTCTACTGCGTAATGTGTAGGCTGGAGTATTGATACTTAAAAGATATCCACTTCTTAAGTAGAATATTTTCAAAACTTTATAAAAATAGAGATGCTTTATTGGGAGAATACCCGAGCTGACAAACAATGGAAAACTGTGTTCAAATCTTCTCTTCTTCCAAATAATTCTTAAAATATGCTTTTGGGTAACTAGCAAAGGTTGTAAACAGTTTTTGAAAGTACCACCCCAACAAATTATACCATATTGAATTCTGGAATTAACTAGTCCATAATAAATTGTCTCCATTAGTTTTCTGCAACAAAGTTTTCTCAAGTGAAACATGACATACGTGGTTGAGAGCAAATATTTGTTTAGTGCTAATGTATGAGCTTTCCAGTTAATTTTATTATCAATAGTTAAACCAAGATACTTATATTCATTTACGTGTTCGATATGGAAGCATTTCGGTGAACAGACGACATCCAAGACATTATTGGAAGCAACACCAGAAGCACAACACGATAAACTACTCAAAGAGAATTTCTTACAGTCAATGCTGTGCTGAACAAGAATAGGAGGATATAAATCTAAATCATACAAATTGAAAAACATAGCTTTTGTTTTTTCGCTTACAACAAGTTTATGAATACCAAACCAATGTCTGAATAACTCCAAGTCGTGATTCATGTCTGAAATCAGTTCTAACATTGACGAACAAGAATATACGCAAGCTATGTCATCAGCAAACCCACATACTTTTCCTTTTAAGTTCAAGTTAAAAATGGAATTAATATAAATAAAAAATAAAAATGGGCTTAAAACTGATCCTTGAGGAACACCTATATTAATGCTACTGGTTTCACTGAAAGTACCTCCTATTTTCACCATTTGTTTTCTATTTTTAAGGTAAGAAGAAAACCAATCAAGCATAAATCCTCTGAAACCAGCCTTTTCTAATTTTCGTAACAATATGACATGATCTACTGTGTCAAAAGCTTTTGTAATATCAATGTATAAAGAAGCTGTATACTTTTTTTGGTCTAAACTTTCAAATATTTGACTGCAGTGTGCTAGAAGCGCATCTTCAGTTGATTTACCAGCTCTAAAACCAAACTGTTTTGGACTGAAAAAAGATATTTTTTCAAAATAACTTAAAAATTTAGACTTCATGACTTTTTCAAAAATTTTAGAAAAAACAGATAAAAGGGATATTGGTCTATAATTTTGTAAACATTTCCTGTCACCTTTTTTAAAAATGGGAATGACTTCAGCTGTTTTTAAATTGTCCGGGAATATACCATTTATAATGCTTTTGTTAAAAAGATGGGTTAAGATATCAACTATATTTAAATTAATTTTCTTGACATAGTAGTTGGAAAAACTATTAGATGTGGAGGAGTAAGAATTATCCAGAGCTAAAATGGTTTTATAAACTTCAAAGGAAGAAATCTGCTCAAAAAAGAATGTATTTGTTTGGAAACCTTCACCAAAACATAGCTCTGGGCAATTAATAGACATATTATTAATGCCGGCTTTACAGATAGTTATTTCAGGTATTTCAATAAAGTACTCATTAAACATGTTAGCGATTTCAGTATGATCAACTATGTTTCTAGTTCCAAAACTAAGATTGGAAGGAAAATCGAAATGAACGTTTTTATTAAATAATTCATTCACTATACCCCATTCTTTTTTCAAATTTCCTTTAGCTTTATTGAACTTATCCATATAAAAGTTTTCTTTGCATAAAGGAATTTCAAGACTGATTTCCTTGCATAGCAGTTCATAGTTCTCACGTAATACAATGTTATTTGGGTGTTTCCTAGATTTAATCCTAAGTTTATTTTTTGAGTGGATTTTTTTTAATAAATAATCGGACATCCATGGTTTGAGTTTTTTCATTTTCCTTTTTCTATTTTTAAAAACTTCTGTACATTGATCCACATAACTATTTAAATAAAAAAGAAAAATATGAAAAGCAATAGAAGGATCAGGAGCAGAATAAATACACAACCAGTTTTCAAATACCAAAATAGAGTTTAGGAGTTCTAAATTAGTTCTGGTAGTTTGATTAGTAAGGGCTTTCATACTATTCTGGATTTGCTTGTCATCTTGAAAATTAAATAATAGACATGTCATACAATGATCTGAAATTTTAAAATCAGATACCGAACTAGTAAGAAACAGTTTAGAGTTCAGATCAATTCTGGCCAAGATATGATCAATACATGTTTTGGATGTAGAAGTTATTCTTGTTGGCTCATTGATACAAGAAATAAGCCCATATGCGGATATTAATGATTTGTATTTATCTACTATGGAAGATTCAGACATAATATCTATATTTATATCTCCTACTATAAACAAATGCTTATCATTGTTGTTGCTCAGTAGTGAGTTAAGCTCCTCGACAAAAACATCTTCACTTACAAAATGAAATCTATAAAAACATAAAAAAACAAATTTTTCAGAATTTAAGAATATGGATATCTTAAGCATATCGGAGCTCAATAGCTCCGTGTAATTTACTTCACAATTTAAACTTTCATTACAAAAAACAGCAGTACCACCTGAAGCGTAGGTATTATTACACTTTGCATATAATTTAAAACCGGGAATTTCGAAAAACTCCATTTCATGCTCATAAATCCAAATTTCAGTTAAAAAAATTAATTTAGGCTTATTAACGAACGATTCTAAATGGGTCAGAAACAAATCGAAATTTTTACGCATACTTCTTATGTTTTGTTGGATAAGAAAGAAACTATTTCTGTAAACATCGGAATGGAAAACACTTTTACAAATTTCTCTATCAAAAAAGCAAGTAGGAGTAACCAGTGACACATCATTAAAATCAACTAAGAAAGATTTGGCCATGGCTAAACAATTTTATTAAGATCTTCAAGTGATGAGATGCGAAACGCGGTTTCTCCTTCTTGCTTTCTCATTAAAATTGCTCCGTTCTTTATCCAGAGATATTGGTATTTTTTTTTCATTTTTAAGAAATCTGGCTTTATTAAACAAAAATCTATTTAAACTTGTTAAGGTTTCATTGATAAATATCTTTTTCATGCCAAATTGTTTACCAAAAGAACTAGTTGAAAGATGTTTCTTTTTATGATTATTAATAAGTTTCTGCTTACATTCTGATGACTTGAATTTGACACAAACGACATCCATTGGTTTTGTTGTTGTAGACGAGGCGACGAAGTTGTTGCTGCTTATTGCAGGCACCTTGCTTTTAATTGTTTTTACATAACAATATTTGATGTCATCGGCTGTGATGGATTCATCTATTGCTCCAAGAAGCTTCAGGGTAGAGGTTAATATCGTTTCTTTATCGACAATTGGCATACCCACAATGTCGATACATTTATTTAATGCTTTTTGTTGCATTAAATTGACTTTATTCTGAAGCATATCCACCTTTTTTATTAAGTTGCTTTTTTCTTCTTCAAGTGTGCTAATGAGGGACAGCACATTGCGGTTAATCTCCTTCAGTGAAATTATTTCTTTACTCAAAGACATAATTTCTTTATGCACAACTTCAAGCGTGACGTTCTTAAAAGTGTTGCTGCTATCAGTGGACATAGCAGTGTCTGCTTGCGATTTAGAAGGTGAAGATCCGAGAGGTGAAGATTGGAGAGGAGAAGACTGCGCATGGTCAGAACAAGGTTTCTGTTGTTGTATCACGTTACGTGAATTTAGTTCTGATGATCCTGATGGTGGCTTAAGAGGTGTTGGTTGAAGCGGAAGAGTTGTATTGTGTTTATGATGCAGTTGTTGTTTTTTGATTAGAATACCAGACTCAGGTGTAGTTTGCGTGTTTCTGGCTAGCGGCGGCGGTGGGGAGAAGCGTAGGGAGTCTCGTCTTTGTTTACTGCACAATGGACAGTGAAACTCAATGTTGTTTCGTTTCATGTAATCTTTGTCACTTGGTTTTAAGTCAAAAACTCAGCGAATTAGGCCTTAATGTGCATTGAAAAACCTCAAATACTCGTTTTATTAATTTATCTTCAACCATTCAGAAAATTATCTCAGCCACTAAACTAAAAACCACTTATGAACTTCCCTATTACTACACTAAAATAAGAGAAGCATCCTCTTTAACCTTCAATTGCACTTGAAAGAAAATTGAGGGTTCTTCTGGGGATTGAATGAATTGGATCGAATCTACATATATAAATATTACAGTCTCTATCATATATCAATAATTTAGATGCTATTCTCGTACATTCGATAAGTTTTATGAATAGAACTTAATTTTCCGTGGAAATATGAAAGCACATGTGTATGTACATAAGGCTTCCCAGATTCGACTACGCCATGAATAAGGGAGTGAGGTATATTACGGACGCCAGACTTTTGCCAAGTTATGATGAAGAACAATTTAACGCTGATTCATATAATAAACAGCCAACGCTTAATTTAATTTTATTGAGATGTGCTTCGATGCGAAGCCATAGGGGCTTGTCTTTATGCCAGGGGATATGGAAGTCCCTGTGAATTGCATCTATTCATCGGAAAGATATGAAAGACTGGGAAGCATTACATTTTATTGAAACAGAAGTTTATGGAGTTGAAAACAATTTTATTGAATTATGTTGGCATTCGAAGATGCCACGGCCCGCTGCCGCCGCGCCGCCACCGTCGTCGGACTGGTGCTCTTTGATGAAAGTGACAGTGAAGGTGGAGTTACGAATCCATATTGAGAACTATAGAATTTTGAAAGGGTGAGTTAGATATTCGTTCACAGCGAGTTTGTATTCTTAATAAGGTTGGTGTTGCCACTTTAATGGAAGTCCACAGAGAAATTAATATAATTCCGAATTTACCAACTGCTTATGAGTTTAGTCTGCAACACTTGTAGTTCGCATTAACTCTTTTAAATACTTTTTGGTCAAGTCATGGCTTTGCTAAGATTGTTCGGGTATAACAAAGAGTATTTGATTGTTTTTTTCGTAAGCGTTAACACCATTATCTCGCTATTAGTTAGCTTGATTTTCTTGTCAAAGTACGTATTGTACTGACTACAAATATGAAATGCATTTCCTAACTTTGACTGCTAGCTTACAATAAATCCCTCTTCGAAGTATTATATCTCTTAAAAAACTATTTATTCAATACAATACTCGCATATCAATTTACTGCACCTAATCTACCAATTTATTCCCATTTAAGTCACAAATCTGTCAAAGTTCGTATAAAAACCGACAGTTTAAATTGCCAGTTTCGGGGAAGTAAAGGAACAGACCTAATGATTGTATACCTACATTATTATTTCTTTTTTATAAAAGTGGCAACACTGTTTCATTTTGTTAATTAGTATTGCTTTGGAAATCCCCTTTCATTCGCAGCCAAATTCATCAATGTAGTTTCAGTTAGGTATTTGATTAAAGCTTCAAACGCGAAGTCTCTATTTGGAATACATTCTAATTAAATCGTCTTTTATATAAATTTTGATGTTAACATTTGAATTTCTCATCTTATCTGAAGCTGTATTGATGTCTTTGTAGTTGCGGGTCTACTACTTCTAAAATCTAAATGCAAAACTTCTTACATTTAGCGCAATTTCGATGGATGAGGTTATAACTTTCATCAACCACAGATATAGGACTTAAGGCAAGCTCATTCGACCGTAATTCAATTTAGTTTAATAGTTTTGTACATTTGTGGTAGCCTAGGGGCCAATAGAGTGGCTTGATGATTAAACGATTGCAGAAAGTGGATTGATGGTGAAGAAGAGTGAAGACAGAAAAAAAAAAGAATCATAAAACTTTTATAAAAGTTTATTAAGCGAAATCTAACGAACAAAAAATATATCATCGTCGGTATCGTCTGCTCTTGACAGACTTAGCAAAGTTCTTTTGTTAAAGGAGGTCAAATTATACCTTGGGGCCTTTGGGCTTAGCAAAAAATAAGTATTCAAATGAGGCTGAGACAGTAAGGATATTTTGTTTATGATTTAACTGCAAATGAGTATCGTAAGGTATATAAAAAAAAGAGCTAATGATGGAAGGGAAGTCTGTTAAAAGTTCGTCTTAAATTAAGTTAATTTTTCAGTGCAGGAACAACTGAATTTATTTTATTGATTTTGTGGACGCACTCTAGAGAGTTTGTCTACTTCGAAAATGACTAGAATACTCTTAATGTAAAAAATTCCATACGAAAAATTTGACGCAAAATTTATAAAATGTCGCCTTGAGACATTGCATATTCTTAGGGTGGGGGAGAAAAATTAAACTAAACTGCAAGTTCCCAACTTAAACTTATGTGTTCTTAGAAGTACGGGTGGTTGAACTACTGATTATGAAATGAGTAATAAAACTACAACAAGACATATATTTCCTTGGTATCTCTACGACCTTTTAAGACTCTGCAATTATACAATTTTTAGTTCGTATTAGGTTTCTAAAGTTGTTATTTAGTTGTACTTCGTTATTCGTTAATACAAAAATCACAAAAACCAAAACCGTTACAATCCTGAATTCATACTAATTGTACCATTGAAAGTCGAAAACTCAAAGTTGAATACATTTTTATTTCATTTCTCTCCCATCAATATTCTAAGTTGTAAAGTTGCATTTAAGTAAAATATTTCGGATACGGACACTTGCCCGCAATAGGCAGTATCCCTGATAAAAAGCACATTTTTTCTTGTTATTAAGAGGTACCGGCAGTCTGGAAATAAATCTCAGACCTTCGGTGTGACTGTCGAAGATACGAATAATTTTCACCAACGAGTGATATCTTACTTTTATGCAACATCAAACAAAATCATGTTGGTATTATGTCTTCAACAAAAAATTTGTTTTACAGAAAGTATTTCAAAAATATTTTGATCAAAGATACCCTATGATTTGATTTATAGAAGAAATCTTTTTTGACATCTAAAATACTGGCTACTTTTTAGCCAGCATAATGTTGTAGTGTATTATAGGAGCAGTATTATCTGACCCTTCGATTTTATTTCTACCAAGACCAGCCAAAGCTTCAAAAATATCAGAAACTCTCATTATTAAAATTTCAACGTAAATGGCTTAAAAACCGAGAAGGAAAAGGTTAGCAAGAAAAAGACAAATAAATAGATTTGAAATAATTATTTGGTAAATTTTTGGAATATTTCTTAAGATTTAAAAGTAATTTAGCTTAAGTTATAAAAATTAAAATTAAATTTAGTGGTGCAACAGCTCAAAGAGAACCAGGACCTAGTGACTTACAATTCTCAACCATTCCTACAATTTTCTGCCGATTCCGAACGGCTAATGAGCAGCACTTTCCATGACAAGAGCTACTCTTGAAAAGATTTGTCAATTCTTCGCAAGAAGTAGTACACCCCTGAAAAAAAAATTTTCAGAAGCTGAGAATCGAACCCAAGAACTTCTGCATGACAGTCCAATGCACTAACCATTATGCCAAGGGATAGTATAGTTTTTATTATTAAAAAATGTCCGAAAATATTTAGAATCAATTATCATTTTGAAACAAAATGCTATTGAAAAAATTCATTTTCGATGTCGAACTACATGTATTTCTTCTTTTTATGTCAACTATCTTTGTTTTGTTCTTAAGCTTTTCCTATTCTTAAGATTTCTGTTAAGCCTTTTTCTTAGCAGAGCTAGCTTGAGCATGTCGAGTACACTCTGAGCAGAGTTTTATCAGAGCTCTTGGATCTATTTATGAAACACACTGGCGCACTGAACTGTCAAATTCATCGAACTTCATTTTTATTTGTTTGCTTTTTTTTCTGTCTGCGTTTGTCATATCACACTAAAAAAGTGAAATTAGCCGCGATAAGCTTTTTACTCTATCCAGCTTGGTGATTTTATTCTGATCTCATAGGCGCGTTCCGAGCTAGCTCTGATTATGGTATAAAAAAAAGGACAACCTGAGCGCTCTGATGTGTTTGAGCTATAAAAGAAGCACAGATCTTTTTTTGACAGTTCAATTCTCTGCTCTGAGTTTAAAAAGAAAAACACATTATAACAAGTTTCAAATAATTTGGAGGTTTGTTCATCTCATTAGATAGACCGATGAATTGAAAAAAGTGTTCTTCAGTGACGAAAAAAAAATTAATTTAAATGGCTCGGACTTCAAATAGAGGTGATAAAATCATAGAAATCATAACGATTCCTTTCGATTTAATTTGACAGATGATTCTCCAACCAATAAATAAAAGTGTTGCTCATTTTGTAGGAAATCTAATACATTTATAGGAAATGCATAAGTTTTTGAAATTGGTTTTTTTTTCGATAAAAGCTTAAAACTCATTATTCTAAATAATTTAGTCTTATATAAAATTAAGTTATGATTATTTACTTCACTTACATAGATTAAATACAGCGGCGTAGCGTAGGGGGGGGGGTCGGTCCGCCCCGGGCGGCAGGCCTAGGGGGGCGGCAAAATGTCGCCGGTGATGCGGGTAGAGTAGAAATCATATGTTTCATGACAGATCGTTTGACAAGTCAACAAACAACAATGATGTAAATTTGAAATTTGCCACCACGCTTTCGTGAATTCGTAGACGGTGAGTAGGGCCGTAAGAGTGCATTCCGTATTGCCGCGCTGATCGCGAAACTAAAACAAAACGTTCCGAAACTCTCGCGAAACTGAAAGGGAGTGTTCCGAAACATATGATATGCATATGCGAGATATGATAAGATAACTAGGATTCGACGGAAACGTTATTCTAGTCTCAGCCAGCTCAATGTTTTTGCTCCCTCCCGCATCAGAGAAAGTTATTTCGATTGTGTTGTTTATAGTTTAAATACTGTTGAATCTTCTAAAACTACATTCAGAGAAATAAATAGTCATTAATGACTATTTTTTGACTATTTCCATAGTCCGAATAGCGACAGCTATGCAAAATAGTTACAAAATAGTTATTTATGACTATTTCTATTTGTTATTAACTTTTTTACTTTTTTTCTAGTTGATATTAACTATAAAGAAGTTACATTCGACTTTTACAAATAGTTATTTTGGTAATAACTATAATCCCAATTAAACTTGACTATGCACATAGTTTATTTTGATTATATCGAATAGTTATCTATAACTATACATATAGTTCAACTTGACTATTATACGCACATTGTTGTTACGAGTACCTCCAGAGGTAGGTAAAAAGAGAACAGAGTATTTGTAAACGATATGTGCTAAGTCAACAACTTCATGGCTGTGGAAGTATTTATTTTGTAAGTCGATAAATTATCATAATATAATAGCGATGTATTTTTTTTATTATTTTGCACATATGGGAACCGAAATATAAGTGCGGTTGAAATTTTATCTACTAATTTTAATATTTTACGTCGAAAAAAACAAAGCGCCTTCAAAATGATGCATATTTAAATTATTTTATTTATAACTTTTATCAGACAAAGGGTTACCATATATTTTTTTTGAAATTACATAATAATATCTACTACACCATATAGTCGTGTTCAACTATTTAAAGACATCTTTTGTGAAAACAATTTATACTACCTATTTAAAACTAATTTATTATTTTCTTGACTATTAAAATGTTATTAAATGTTATTAAATGTTAAAGAATTGAGTACTTATTTATCTACTATGTCAGAGTCATATTGAACTATTTTAAGTAGGTATTATTCTGTTTAAAATCAAGATTTTCTTATTTTGACTATTGGAAAGTTAAAACTTACTATTAAGTAGTCAGAATTCTCCATAGTCGCGTTCAACTATTCTTAGTAGTGGCTTATTACAAGCAAAGCATAACTATTCAAAATAGTAATACATACAGGACGCGAAATATTTCAGTTCTAGTTCTGGTTTAAAAGCTACGTTAACGTCTTCGGCGGCATCCAGCAGCAGCGGAAGTGATTCCAATGTAAGTAAGATTCCTCCATCTACAATCGTGAGTGGCCTAGAATTGTCCTCCGGCCAATATTCATGGGAATGCATAACTTATTTTACGGGCAGAAGAAGAAGACGTGCCTGCCGTCGAAGTTGGAAGTCGTTCTGGTCCCACCACAGAGCAGGGTCAAGACGAAGTCGACTCACCAGAAGTATCTCAAGCATCTAGTCACAAGCCTGCAGAAAAAGTGAACCTCGTGAAGCTGTAAAGACGCTTAAAAATAAGTTTGTGGAAGTTCTTGAGGTACTGGAAGAATTGACGGATCGGAAGCCAGTCTTCTTCTGACAGTCATGCAGTCATTCAACTTCCTCACTTTTCTTGGCTTTTGAGCTGCAGAGCTACCTGAAGAAGATGACGCACAGATTTACCTGCAGCAATGTGGACTGAGTGTGGATAAGTGTGCTCAGAAACTCTGCGTTTTAAAAGCTCTCCTGGTGGAGAGCAGAGACCGTTTCGTCCAAGCCGCAATCGACTTTTCTAAGACTTTTTGGAAAAAACTCGGAATCGATCTCAAAACGAGTACAATTCCTAGGAAAAAACGCATGCATGGAGATGAATCCGCAGATGCAGCTTTGTCTCACGAGCCTCATTCGTAAGGCTCGTAAGATCCGTTTATGAAACCGCTAATTCTATTTTACTTTCAATAAAAGATACTTCATTGCCTGTGAAATGATGTCTCGAAATTTAATTTTAATTTAGTATTGAATGGGGGCGGCAAAATGGGTCTCCCGCCCCGAGCGCCGAGATGGTACGCTACGCCACTGATTAAATAGACTGAAAAAAAATCAATAGCTTACGGTTCTATTTCAGTGTGAAGGTAGGTATAAGTTGCGAATCAAACGTAGACCTCTGGCATGACAGTCCAATACTTCAAAAAAAGAATACGGACCATTGCACACCACATTGTGAATTGAGGTGAATCCATAAGCCTTTGGTGCAATTCTGGGGAGATAGCGTCAGAAGAGGAATGCCTGTCTTATTTTCTGCCGCATCCACTCAAGTGTTTCATCACAGAAAAAAAATGTAGATGATCTAAAACGATTTCGAGAAGCTGTTAATATGTGGTCCTCCAAGATTTAATTCGTAAAGAATTCTCTTCACTGAAAGATCGGAAAAGCCCTCACTTTTTTTCGATCAGAGCGCCACCGGGGGTTATCTAATGGACTGAGAAACCCCAATTCTTCATCCTGTCACCCTTGCAGTTTTGCCTGAATCAAGGGACCTATCTAACAATTGGTCTAAACTGCAGAAATTTTTTTAGGCATCCTGGGTTGCAATCACGGAACATATCTTTTTAAAAAAAAAAAACAGGTCACAAGGGCAAGGGCGAGCTCCTCACTTTTACAACGCATGATGCCGATTGACTTGCTGAACAGAATGGAATATTTTAACAGTACCATTCTGCAGCTGGAGTCGCTATCAAAAAATTTCGTGCTTGGTATTTTTTTGGTGATAGCAATGCAGCTGTACAAATGTCATTTTGTATGCTATTTTTTGAGTCCAATTGAAATATTTTTGCGAATTTATAGAACAGAATTGTAATATGACGAAATAAAGAGAGCTTATGTATATGTAGTCGTCTATGTCGTCTTAGTTCCATTAAAACCTTCTATAAAAGCTGTCATCAATGGGTTGCTGATTTGCTCATTGCATGTTGTTCAGGCATAACATTAACAGCATGTGATTGAGTAAAAACTAGTATACCAACAAATATGAAAAACGAATAAAATAATGCGAATTATAAGGGACATAAAAATAAGACACGGCATTTCTCCGCATTAGTTCAGCCGCCATACCTGGAGATAAAAATCTGAGACTACCACATTCAGTCTCAGAAAATCGTGCCACACATCTTTCCTATCTTTCTTTCTCTTCCTTAACTTCACACCCGCGCTGGCTGTGTTGAAACATTTAAAAGTGTAATCATAATCCCTTGAGCGCGTGTAGATTATAAAAAAAAAAACTACAACCTCATAACCTCGCGGGTAGATTTTGGCGGCCATGTTGTTTTGGTGACATCTCTGTCAAACCTATAGTTTATTTTTCATTTACTGTTACTGATGCCAAATCACAATGGAAAGTTACACTATTGTACAGAACGTTCAAGTGATAAAATTTTAATATCAAAATGAGTATTCGTTACTGTAAACGTTGTGAACGGCCGCCCATTTAAAGGTAGAAGTGGTGGCCCTTCACAATCGACTCCTAAAAGTTTGATGGCGAATTTTGCGTTAGAATTGGGCTTTACCCGTACAAAGTCCAATTGACCTTAGGCCAAAAACTTCACGACCATAGAGAACGATGTTTGTTTGCTGACTGAGCTTCGGAGGTTTTGAAAGAGGACCCCAATATTGACGAGGTGCATTTTCGAATCAAAAATATCTATGTATGGGAAGGCACCAACCCACACGAGATTCACCAGATAACAAGGCATCCTCAAAAATATATCTTTTGGTTTGGAATCTGTACCGGCTACGTCATTAGTACTTAGTTTTTTTGGAAAACGTTGTTCGAGGGGAGGTCACCAGATTTCATTAAATAGTTTTAATTACTTAAAACTTCCATATATGCCATTATGTATGAAATACAACATCATTCAAACGTCCGTCTGTCAAAGCTTCCATGGGTGGCGGGCATCCGAAACGTAAAATTGAATCCAATCACGTGTGGATTGTGATCGTGTCAGATTCGACAATTTTTCTTGTTGATGAACCCATTGATAAAGAAATAGGCCTCGTCGCTGAATATAATTTTTCCGGGAAGCGCGTTAAATGTTGCTTGAACAAAAGACCAACGCTAAAACTTTTCAGGTTAATTTGGCAAGACAAACTAAATAAATGACAGTCAAATTGACAGTTGTAGCATCAACAATCACCGCAATAAGCTGTCAAAGTTCGAATCTCCATAATAGAAAACCTTTGGAAATAGTTTAACAACGGCCAATATATGGGACGAAACTATCAATTTCGCAACAATTTATAAATTCGACATTGCCTCTTTTAGAACCAAGGCAGATATACAGGATGCTCCAGTTCCAGTTAAGAAAAACAATAACCTGGGTATTTACTACACATTTCGCCTGGATCGAAAGAACTTGGAAAGATGAGTTGACAATTTTAAAAGTTTATCATTTTATTTCAACTTTTCTTCCCCGACTATATGAATGTTGAATACCATTTGTGACTTTTTTTCCTTTCGCATTGGCATTTTATTCATTTTGGAGGTTTGGTTAAATTCCCTTGTTTTTCTTTCGTTTTTTTTTATTTTCATTTTGTGACTGCAAGCAAATTTGAACAAACTTCTGACCTTGACCAGAACAGCAGCCAGGATAAAACCTTCGTCCATATTATATAAACCGTCAACTCTTTATAATGAAAATAAAAAAAAATGTCGAAACCCCGAAACGAAACAACATCCCGACATCCTAACCAACAAATGTTCAAAATGAGATAACGAATTTTATTTCGTTGTCCCAGAAAACAAAGGCGTTAGTATGCAAAGGACGAAAATTGTTGTTATTTTTTTTTCTTTTGTTTTTGTTGCTGGTATGCACCAAAACAAGCCCTAGACGAAAGGATAACAATTATATTGCTTGGGGCAAGTTTTTCAGGTGGCAGTGGCAGAAAGTTTTTCGTGTGAAATAAACACATTTCGTGAGCATTGAATTGAAGGGTGGCCCACAAATATAGTACATAAAAACTAAGGCAAAAAATGAAAGGACTTCAGGTTACCTTCAGGGACTTTGGTAAATGAGCGAGCGAAAGGATTTTTTTTTTTAACTTTTATATCTTCTAGTTGAAAACATAAATTTCAATGGTTTAGGAGAGCATCGTCTTTGAACCTGTTTTTTTTGTTCGTCGAAAAACAGAAGGATACAAGATATTTTTCTGTTTTTTTTTTTTTTTATACGATTTACTGACGTTTAACTTGTGCAAGGTGAAAATGAATAGAAAAAAAAATAATCCACCTTAACTTGATTTACATGCGGGCAGGATTAATGGAAAAATTAATTAAGTCGTTGTTGCATACCAGCTTGGGTTATATAAGAAAAGGGATCAAAATTATCGCGGTCAAGCGGTCAGAGAGTCAGGACTAAGGTGCAATTGTGGTAATTTGTAGCAAAGTCAAAGTAAACTTAATTTATGGCAATTACATTTAACACGTTTGGCTTATCGCTTGAACACACATAACACTGTAAGAATTAGAGCGGAAAATACAGTTAAATTAAGCATGCTATAACTCGGGAAAGGGCTCATGAACTCTTTGAAAGGCTGCAGGTAAGTGTGAAAAGAAAGAGCCTTTTCTCCATTGTATGGTAAGTTGGTAAATTGGTGGTTAAAGCGGAATCAACTTTATTCTGTTCTGCTTAAAAAAACTCAACTTATTGGTGAACTTATTCTTCAGAAGTCCTTTTATTTCATATCAAACCTTTCGCTCTTGTTCACAACAATCCTGATTATTTTCTGCATTAAAATCTCAACAAATAGCATAGCGACCGCGAAACCAAATCCATATGCAAACAGTGCAAATGCATAACGACACTCTGTTATGCCAATCGAAACGAATCCTCCCACACTGCCCTCACATTTCGGCTTTTGAGGGAACCATTTCAGGTCCTCCCGATTCATTAGGCCCACTTCTCGTTGCCAGCGAATTCTGTAAAATTATTCAAATCATGAAACCCAAAAATAAATATTCCTCCAGATATCTCTTTCCCAACTTACTGCCGTCGAAAGAGTTCCTTGTAGGGAAAGTTCTTTCGTACAGGAATTGCCAAAATTGGTAACTTAAATGGCTCCAATTCTTTGAGTCCACACTTTTCTGGTTCAGCAAAGGTATCGCTTATAACTTGATAGCCAGCTTGAAGTTCGACTTGGTAGGCAAATAGTCCAGTTCGCACTTTCTCCATGCCCATGTGAGGACGCATGTAGACGTGCTCTCCTTTCGGTTGGATTTTCTTCTGGAAAAGGGTCCTGGTCACAGGATCTGTGGATTCCTAAAAAATATTAAACAATTTAAACATTTTTGAAGAGCATCCAATAGCAAAATTGATACATTGAAGAAAACTTTGTTGTAAACTGTGTCCTGAACGCCAATTTCCAACGGTGACTGCCCGAGGTCTCCCAGAGTTCCTATAGCTTCACTGGGACTTTGTAATAGAGCCACAATATTTGCCGAAAACGATGTGAATAGAAAAAGCGTTGTTACAAAAGTCGTAAAGACCAAAATCCTAGCCGAACGATTCGGAATTGTCACATAGAAGCCCTGCTGACACACAGCTCCCCAAACAAAAACAATACAATCGCCAAAGTCCATGCCGGTGAGAAGGGGCGAAAAAGCCAACTCAACTGACATAATTACCGCTGTAAAAATCATAAATATCAAAAGCGCGATCCAAACGTCATAGTTAAATGGCAGAGCGAAGATATTCGCAACTGCTGATAGTGGAGGCTGTCGAAACATGATCCCGGCTCGGATGCGAAAGGTCTCCACGACGAAATGTACAACAGCAACTCGATCAAGACGCATAAATATGGCATTTTGAGAGAAATCCAACTCATAGCGCTGGAATCGCCCCACCAGTCCATCGAAAGAGCCATTTGGTTGCTTCCAGCCCCAGTTATCGGTTTGGTGGGTGTTGAAGCTGAAAAAACAAATTCAGAAAAACTGACTCCGCCCATTAAATTTTCGTCTACCTTATGTTCAATCTGCTACTGAGCGCCCTAGTCAATGGATAGTTGACCTTTGTGATTGTGTCAATATGTCGCATTGTCAAATCTTCAATGTCAGTGTACATATCGGGGAATGCAATCACCAGACCGGTCTTAAATTCCAAACCCTCCAAGTCCCCTCTATACGATATTGCCGACCCGAATTGCTGCAAGCTCGTTAACAAATCTCTACTCGAAGTTATATTGCCACCAACTTGCCTCACCCTCATCGGCTTTCCTGGATCCACCTTATAAATATCCAGTAAACTGCCCTTTCTCAACAATCTAACCTCACCGTCAGGCGGAATGAACACGTCAGGAATTGTCTCATCATCGCCGCCGTTGCCACCCAGTAGCAGCCAGAAGCGGTTGGTTGTGAATAGATTTCTCTGCTCGGCTGCCTTTAGAGTCTGCCAGGCACAGGATCCATCTAAATTGACAATTATTCCCGTCTTGTAGCTTAGGGGGTTCAAGGTGAACTGATGCACATCATGGTCCAAGCTCATATTGCGAAACACGTTCACGTACATTTGGCGCTCCAAGAAGCCACGTACAAGTTTTCCAATTGGTCTGACAATCTCATCTCTTCCGCTGACATCTTCTGGGCAAACGACCAAGCCCACACTCCGAACTCCATGGAACTGAAAGTAGTCCACGTACAAGGGCAAATTGGCTATATTCCACCAGGATAACTGTTGCTCCTTGACTTTGCTGCTGTAGCCGTCGTCGATGTTAGCGGTGGCAGCTGCAGCGTTAGTGTTGGCGTTGGCGTTGGCGTTGGCGTCGACGTTGTCGTCACCATCATCGCTTGACTGACTTCCAAAAGCCGAATCAGCGGCAAAAAGAATTTCACCTGCCACAATAATTGAGATGAAAAGAAGAACCCGCATACCTTCCACACTTGCTGTGTTCCGTTTGCGGTTCCGTGATTCTGCTTTTATAGTCACGTTTTGGCGAAAAAGTAAATTGGCCCACTAACTACCATGGCTCCACCTCCAGGATATAACTAAATTGGTGGAAAATTGCACGCAATTTCCTGCTTTATAATGAGCATTCTGAGTGCATCAGGGTTGAGTTACGCCACACCGACCCACCGCGCTGCACTACGGCCAGACCGCAAACGGATGGGACGAATATAATGGATCAGGACACCTGTTGTATAGCCTGCAGGACGAATAAGTATGTACATGCTATGGCACTGCTCCGTGTGTGGTGAAAACAAAATGGAATGTTGCATAAATAAATGAAAATTCTTGGTTTATCGTGCGGCTCCTCGTCGTTGTGTCCTTGTTGGTCCTTCTGGCAGTGTGGCGATTATTTATTTAAATATCCCAGTCACAGGATATGGAAGGATATATCTCCATACTATTTATGTGTTTGTTTAGCATTGTTTGTTACAGGAGGTGCCACTGAGGGTGGGTGGTTGTTTTTTTTTTTTTGTAAAGAGAGGTGTCAACTCCTCTAGTTTGTACAGGACAATAGAGAACAAGTGAGGTGTGGCAGCAAGGTGTGGTTGATTGTTTGATTGCTGTTTTCGTGTGCTGTGCTGACTGCTGACGATGATTAACGAGGTGTTGCAATTTCAGTGATTTATTGATTGTGTCTATTAGGGATGCGGTTTGGTCTACTCTGGCGGCTAAATTGCTGAAGTAATGAGGACAATTTGATGGTTGCGTTGACTCCGGGTAATAACGGTAATAGAGTTTAATTTATGGCTGAAATTCACTATTTTATTTAAATTGGTGTTGTTCTGCAATAAATATAATTAGTGCATGTTGACTTTTATTTTTTTTAAATCATATCAGCTCTTGGTGGTGGTAGTGGTTTAAATATATTTCCATGGAAGAGGTTTTGAGAGGAAACTGTTTGAGTGCCAACATTTCAACGGTAATTATTTTATTATTGACACTGGCGAAAAACAAATTAGCACAATTTTTCCTAATTGAACCGTTCAATTCTACAAAGTGGTTTTTAGTACATATTTGCAGTCGTTAATTAAATATGTATGTACGTTTGGGAAATTTAAAAAGCGACTTTAAAAAAATACTTAAATGCTATTTGAGTTGTTTCTGTTGATTTTAACGAAAAAAAATCATTAAGGACAAATTTGTTTAGAATATGATTTTACATGCATATCAGCCTCTAAAATAGTGATGGGTTTTTTGACTAACTTATAGCAGTCGTGTGGAGTTATTTCCTTTTTTCATACCGTGAAGTTAGTCAGAAATGATGATCCCGGGCAGCTTAGCCTTGTGAGCCAAAAGGCTCTGTTGATCCGATGATTTGACTCGCTTGAGATGTGAATGATCAAAAGTAGCAGTTTTTAATTGAGAGATCTAGTCTTTAAATTCAAAGAAAAGACACACGTATTCAGGAGGAAATCAGAGTTCAGACGTCTATTTAAATTCCATCTTTTTCTATGAACTCCTAATCTCAACTCTATGTGAGTGCGTAGTCCTGGAGATTGGGTTTCGATTCCTTTGGAGAGAGCCAGAGGAGTATTTCTACTATGACACTACTCCTTGGGCGAATGCATCAGCGGAAGAGTTCACGAAATGGACTCAATGGTGAATAACTCAAGAAATCTAATTTGAACTATTTGAAGATCAAGCCCATTATGAATGGTTTATATGGTCACTCGAGCCTACCGGTTGCCGATCGTAGTATGGAGCTAACTGTCTCGACATTTAAGGGCAGTTTAGTATTGAATATGTTTTAACGGATTTATTTAATACAAAGATACCAAACAAAATAAGGACAAAGAACTTCCTATTTTAAGTTGTTTATTTCATCCTTTGATACTTCGGGTAAAGTTTTTCCAACCAACTAACGTTACACGTCTTACGACGAATCTTAAATTTTTATATTTGACTATTTGAACCCTGCCAAGCTTCGCAGAACATTGCTTTAGCAACTTTCTTAACTTTTCCACTCATATATCGAACATATTCCATAATTTCGTTCAATAGAGCTTAATTTTTTTTTTGGCCCAAGCTTGGTTTCAAACATGCTAAGTTAGTTTTCGAAAGATTGCTAAATAAGGAAAAAAGTGGGAGTGACTGTGGGTGGATTTTACTAAGAGTATTTTCAATCTTTCCTTCTATCACTAATAATGTGATGCCCTTTTAGTCAAAGCCTGAGGTTTCGCCTTAAGGTGTATCTAGGTTATCTGCCTAAAGAAGTAATACCATCAGATTCCTTAGTCTCTGATTTAGTTGTCTTCTTGGATTCAATATAATTGATATCTTCTATGTCTGGTACTGGCCGTGTTCTTGAATAGTGCTAAGTCATACAGTGTTTGACCCCCGGGTCATTTTAATTACTACCGAATCCAACTACGAACGGGTAATCCGGATAATCAACTATGCTCGTACAATTACAGCCAAAGATGATGAGATCGCGGACGAGTCCAGTTAAATTTCAGCCAAAACTGGTAAAATCGCTATCCGTTAAATCGCGTCCGAAGTTCTAAAATTAAGGATGAATTCTGTAAAATCACAGCTCAATCACAAGTAGCACAAAATGGTATAATTTCGGTATCACATTTCTTAATTCATACTTTATTCCTTCTTTATTAGGTATATAAATTTATGCCTACTTAATCCCATCTTAATATGATCTTTATTAGGTATTGTTTCAAAGAACTTAACATGGTGTGTTTACTTCTACTTAAAGCATTCTTAAATACTTCTTAAATTGGCATTTCTTAAATCGGTTGTTTTTGTTACTTAATTCCTTCTTTAATCCTTCTAAAAACATTCCTTTTTTATTTTGGTATTAAATCGGTATTTTTCAAATTCTTTAATACGTATTTAAGTCTTCTTAACGAGTATAATATTAAAAACACGAGAGAGTTATTTGAGTAGCACTTTGAGACAAGATATTTTAAGTGTCACAGTGGCACAATAGGTAGAGCACAAGCACGGCAAGCGAGAGGACTCGGGTTCGAATCTCAGTGGAAGCACAAAGGTAAATTAAAAAAAATAACTTTTAAAATTCTTTCAATCCCGCAAAAATTCACATAAAGACTAGAATATAATCAACAATAATAAAAAAACAAACAGAATGATATCCTGATTTAAGACCATTTTAAGACTCAATTTATCTTCTTATTTCCTTCTATCGGACCGCCCACTTGCGCCTTTTCTCTACTTAATAGGAACTTAAATCCGTCTTATAGAAGATGTCAGATAGCGATTAAGAATTCTTAAAGACTTCGTTAAGTAATTCTGTGCTACTTGTGATGTGGTAAAATCGCGGATGAATCTGGTAAAATCGCAAACGAAATTTGTAAAGCCAGTGACCGTTTAATTTGAGATAAAATCGTGGTCAAATTAACTATAAAAGTAGCCAAATTTGCAAAATTATGGACGTATCCTGTAACATTACAGGTGAAACTCGTAAAATCCCAGCCGAAGATAGCAAAATCACAGAATTAGCTGGTAAAAAAGCAAACGAAATCAGTAAAATTCATGGATGAATTCGGTAAAATCACAGCCGAAGATGGCTTAAGCTAGTAAAATCACCAACAAATCTGGTAAAACTGTGGATGAATCCGATAAAATTGCTGTCAAAACATGTTAAGAACTTTAACCTCTGGTAGAGAGAATAGTTGCAAATTATTTGGGGTTTTTATCTGAACTGGTAGACAACTTCCGTAACTTTTTGCATTTCCTTTCCAAAAAAAATTTGTGTATGACCATTCTTAACTTAATGTAACTTGAATTTCATCATTATATAAGGGTCTATTTTATTCACTTCAAAGAGCAAACTCCATGTGAACTGCACGGCTACTAAGTTCAAAGCCCTATGCTGTAATTTATTACTAATATGACGTCATCATTTCCCAACCAGCTATTTTTCTAAATCAGCTGTTTATCGAAGATCTAAACAACAGGTACATTGTTATGTGGGGTGAGAAGGTATGAAATGTTCACTTGGACTTACTAAGGCATTCGAAATTACATTATTAATCCTCGCAACCTGGGGCGATAGAATTATAAAACTTCATTTCAATAGAAACAAACTGAGAAAATATCATCAACATTGGGTTAGAAATTCTCGAGTCTTTAAGCTACATACAGACTAATATTTATGTTTATCCATTCGTATAAAAATCAAATTCGAGAATTTAATCAAAAATACCCCGCATGGAAGCATTTTTTTGGTTTTTAATTTTTTTTAAAAACGGTTTAACGGTTAAACTTTAACCGATATTGATAATTTTTTTTTTTGCTAAAGCTCGCCAAAAATTTGAATAGTATTGTATATTCAAAATTTTTAACTTTTTTTTTTTTTGATTTTTAAAAAAAGTTTCAAATTTTTTTTTCAAAGCTCCATATTTCGAAAACGCCAGAGAATTTTTGTTTCCATTTTACCTAAAAATAAACGTACTCCACACACAAATCTTAAAAAATGCTTTTCGAAAATCATATTTTTCTCGAAAACGGCACCTAGAATTTTGATGAATTTTTGTTTTTCAGTTAATTTTTACGATCTATAATTTAAAAAAAAAACAAATTTTAAAATTAAAATATTACTGACTGTACCTACCATAGAACCATTTTTTTACTTGCGACTTATAGGCACTATAAGGCAAGTTATGCATTCGTAAAAAAAAATGAACTCGAGATTTTGATCAAAGTTGACATTACGATGATAGCGAAGACTAAAAAAGTGGGTCTGGCAATTCTGTCTGTCTGTCTGTCTGTCGCTGCGACTACAGCCTAAGCGGCTCGGCCGATTTTTTTTAAACTTGGTAGATATGGGTTTTGATTTTTTACCCCCACACGTTTTTTTCTTTTTTTTTTAAGACCAAAAATAACGGCACCTGCCATACGATTTTTTTTCGAAATTTTATAAACATTTTTTTTTCTCAAAAACTGTTCGACAGTTTTCAAAAATAAAAACACAAAAAAATTTCATTTAATTAAAGCTAGGTATTGGTTGAACAAAATTTTCCGAAAAATGGTTATTGAGGGTACCCCCCAAAGAACCATTTTTTTTGTTTTTAATTTTCTCAAAAACGGTTCAACCGATTTTGATTATTTTTTTTTTGCTAAAGCTCCCCAAAAACATTAATAGAATTGTGTACTCAAATTTTCAAAAAAAAAATTTTTGGATTTTTAAAAAAAACTTCAAAATTTTTTTTTCAAAACTCAATATTTCGAAAACCCCATGCTAGATTTTTTTTAAACTTGATGAATAAAAGTTTCTCAATATAATCTACAAAGTGTGAGAAAAAATTTTTTATTTTACGAGTACTTAAAAATAAAGGTACCTACAATACAAATGCTAAAAAAATTTAAAAAATGGTTTTCAAAAATCGTATTTTTCTCGAAAACGGTGCCTAGAATTTTGATAACATTTTTTTTCTTTCAATTAATTTTTACGATCTTTGATTTAATAAAAAATTTTTTGAAATTAAGATATTACAGCTTGTACCTACCATAGAACCATTTTTTCGAATATTGAATTTCTCTTATCCACATAACGGATCTTAATGAAAATTTTTATAGAGAAGCTTCTAAAAAGTCTAAAACACATTACATTTCAAAACTTTAAAATAAATATTTTTTGAATTTTTGAAAAAAAAAATCAATTTTTTCTTTTCTTAAAAATTCGATATCTCCGAAACGGGTTGATATTTCTTTTCGTAAATTTAATTTTTATTCGAACAATAATAAAAACTTTAAATTGGCGTACCTAAATTTTTTCTTAAAAAGTTTGTATATAAAAGCTTTTTTTTAAGAAACCACTACAACGACTTATAATTTTTGTTCTTGCATAAATTCATAGTTGGATAGCATTCTGTTTTTTTCTCTTACTACTAAAAGAATTTAAAAATTAATTGTATCCTTATGAACAGTTTTCTCTAATAACATTCGTTTTTAAAATTCCTAGTCGATTACATAGGAGCAAGTTCGTGCGACCCAGTCGTGCATTTTATTTAATTTTGAATCTATCATTATCGGATTTTAATAAAAACAATTTACAGAGAAGCTGTTAAAAACTTAAACAAAGATATTTTTTTGAGTTTTTGAAAAAAGATTTAATTTTTTTTTTGAAAATTCGATATCTCAAAAACAAGTCAATATTTTTTTGGAAATGTAAGGACAATATGATCATAAACTTCTTAACAATACCTTACAATATAATATACTATATACCTAGCTCTAAGTATACTATTTCAAACTTGTTATTAAATTATTCTAAAATAAAATATTGTTTGAGAAAGAATATACATAAATATACAGATTGGTTTCTAAACCTCTTTTTCATTATTAAGAAGACGTTATAGAAACTTAATTTTTATTCGTACAATAATAAAAAATTTAAATTGACGTACCAAAATTTTTTCTTAAAAAATGTTTTTAAAATTTTGTAAATAAAAGTTTACATAAATTCATACGAGTATTTGCTTAAGAAATCACATGGCATTCTTTTTTAATCTCTCATTACTTAAAAAGTCTTAAAAACTATATTGTATGCCTATGAGCAGTTTTCTCTATTAAAATTGGTTTTTGAAATTCTTAGTCTTTTACACAAGAGGAAGTCAAGTTCGTGCGACCCAGTCGTGCATTTTATTTTTATTATTTACACGCCTAAGGGCTTATTGAAAGACCCTTTTAATGATAAACGCTGCACGAGCGATGCGGAAATTAGGGGGAGAGAGACGGTTCCGATGAACATTTGTCTTGAATGTTTGCAAATTCAAATGGTAAGGGGAAACCGTGCCGGGTAAATTATTCCATAATCGTGTTTTGTGTCTAAAAAATGAATCCCCCCGTATTTGACGGTACGACCAAAATTAGGCTCGAGGGTGAACTGACGAGCATTCCTAGCGAAACCGATACCACGGATGAACTGATTGAGGGAAGGTATACAACTAGCTACTTCGAGTAAGCATTGCTTGTAAAAGAAGCGATAAAACAAGGAAATACATGAAACATTCGACGCACGGTGCTTAAGGGATAGGAACGAATCCATGATAGCTCTGTTTTTTATCAGTTTTAATGCTCCGAAAGCTTTTTGACTGCCAATTAAGGAAAATGAAATAAGGGGTACGTTTTGATTCAAATACAATAGACAGCTTTGAGTTTTCGAAGCATTAAACCCCACATGATTTGTAATACCCCATTTAACAATGCTGTAAAGATCGAAGTTTAATGAACTAATCATACGATACCTTTTCAATTTCACTTCCAAAGGAGATGAACCTGCATTTGAGAACGAGTATGAAAAGCTGAGGACAGAGTTGTGGGCATTCAGACAACAGATGATTTCTAAAAATGAGGAATAGAGTGGAAGACAAAACGAAGCTCTGATGAACACCAGCATTTAGATAGGAAGATCAAGTTAAAAAAAAATAAAGGATTTGCTAATTTACTATGGCGTATTTACTCTTAGGGTAATAGCAAGTGCTTTGTAGTCTCACACTAGACATCTAAGGTTCAAATCGTTGGCCTACTTTTTCAACTCAAATGCAAAGCATGGCAACCCTGGTAGTTTATCAGTATCAAAAAAAAAACACTAAGATAGTTTTACTTTGGCAAGAAAGTGCTATTTTAACACAATAGTTTATATAGTTTAGCAGTTTGAGGTTTAAATTTACTAATATCATATTATATATTTAGGCTGAGGAACAATATGACATCTTAACCCATTAAAGACCGACCCCCTTAAAAATTAAAATAACGGAAAATCCTTTTAAATAATGTTTATTGATATGTATATTAAGCGAAAAATTCAAAGTTTAAAAAATTTTTTTTTCAACTTTGGGTTTTACAGGGGTGTACCCAAATGAGTACACTGGCTAGATGTATGTACACAATGTTCTTAATTGTGAAAAATTTTGAAACAATCCTTTTCGATGCACAGCGTTGTGTGGCATTTCTCACAAGTCCATCTTGCTCTGTTGTGACAAATTCTGCATCGTAGCTGATTTTTTATTTTTTTGGGGAAGTGCCCACCCTCACTGCTTATCACAGATTTGGGAACTGTTGGTTTGTTTGGTGCTTTTATTGCAGGCCCCGACCGTAAATAAGTTCTAACAATTGTTCTTATAAAGTTGAGTAGATCGCGATTTTCGCTTGTTTTCAAACAATGGAGTCTCCATGCATTCACCACCATTGAGTTGATCATATGTGTGAATAATGGCCACCACCATTTCTTGCCCTTGATTTTGATTCTGTAATTGTTTACAAACTGGTCATGAAGATCGACGCCACCCATGCCTTTATTGTAGGCAACTAATGGCTTAGGCTGGGGAATGGGAACTTTTTATTTTTCAGTTGTTGACCATCTCTTCACTTTACCCAGTGGTTTCAAAATGTCATAATTAGTTGCAACGGTTACAACAGCATTGTCTTTCCAGCTCGCAAATAAAATATTGTTGCTTTTGTCAAATTTGTGATGGAAGTAACCACGCTTTGCCTTAATTACCGTCTTCAATGATTTCAGTGGACATTTTCTTGTTCGATTATCACGAACCGTACCAGTCGCTCGAAATCCTTTTCCACGTAAATTAACCATAAGGTCATGGCTGGTAAAATAATTATCAAAAAACACGGTGTGGTCACTAGGCGTTCTTACAACCTCCAGCAAATCAAGCACCACACGAGATCCAATGGGGAGACATTTATTCGATGGATTAACATTCTTGGCTCCACAATACACATCAAAATTATAGCAATATCCGTCGCTACTGCAAAGCATTCACTCCTTATATCCAAACCGAACAGGTTTTCCTCGGATAAATTGCTTTGCGGAGTGATGACCAAAATACTTAACCATAGCCTCGTCAATAGACAGTTTCTCGTGGAAAAAGTTCCATTGCTGATAGTTATGGCAAACCATTTTCATCAATGGCAGAACTTTTGCCATTTTATCGGTTTTGTCAAGAAGAGAATTGTTGGCCAAATGAATGAAACGTTTAATTTCTTTGAAGCGATTACGGGACATGGCGTTAGCTAATAGGGGAATTCTGGTATCTTCGTCTAAACACCAATATAGTGATTCCCGGGGCAACGTGTGATAGCCAGAGAAAAGCATTATGCCAACAAACTTTTTAAGGTCTTCTTTCGTAAGGGCGAATGTGTGACAGTTTTGTCCAAGTGCGTATATTTGACTTTGCTGTATAATCAAATTCGGCATTGCGTCATCAAAAAAATGTTCAAAGATTTGAACTTCATCTTCCAATTCCAACTGTTCTTTCAATTTTGCCAAATTTTCCAAATAATGAAATGTTGCATTCATAGTAGAATCAAATAAATCATCCTCACATATGTCTTCCTCATCCGTTTGGATATCCACATCCGGTGGAATAACTACAATGTCGACTTCATTCCCGTTATCTTGGATATCATCGACAGCCATGTAGAGGTTTGGATAGCGTCTATCATAAAAGCTGGTGCAGTTTATTGTTGGAAAATCCATTTTTCTAAAAATTTAATAATGACGAATATTTATCACGGTTTTGGCCAGTGTACTCAATTGAGTACACCTTCTTTAAATTCTACTTACCGTGGGCAAAAATTGTATAATTTTTTTTAAATCGTTTGGAATCTTTTTGTTCTATATTTTATCTAATAAAATCAATCGATAATTTACACGTTAGGCAAATATTTAAACTTTAACAAACCTTTTAGTTTTGGTATCACACAAATCTGCTAAATTCGAAAAGTAATGAATAACCAGGAAATTATCTCTCAAGTTCCACAATTTTTTTTCAAGTGACAGGGCACATGTCTATGATTGATTTAAAATGCAAAGAAATTTAAATCAAAGCCTACTTAAAAAAAAAAAATGTTTAAATCTTATAAATTACTGTACTCAATTGAGTACAGTGGCGGCTAATGGGTTAAAGTATGCAACACTGTGATCCTGTAAGTTGTTGATTGATTTATTTGACATTTGGGATTGTTCAATCCACTGCTAAGATATAATACTCCAAAAACCTAACCCTACCCTTAGCATGACGTAGTATCCGATATCTTTCCATGAATCATTTCGTGAAGTTTGCAACAACAAATGGTGTTAAACAAGGCTGCGTAATAAGGCCCAGTTTTTCAATCCAAGAACATCCTTGTTTCGGGGTTAAGATCGCGAAGAATTTTCTTCTTCAGTTATCAGATAACAATCTAAAACTTTAACGCACTTCAGAAATAAATGGCAAAACACAATAAAACTTAAACTTCATGCATAACTTATAAAAACTTTCGATTTATTGACTTTATCAACTTTTCTTACTTAAAAAGATATACATAGCTATGTCTATCTTTTTTTTCGTCTATCTTAAAAAATCAGTCCATAAAACATGAATTCATCGAATTTCTTCACAAAGAAAATAACACAATTCAAAGAAATAAATAACACCCGAAAAGTCCATCTTGAATGTAAATTTTATCATTTTCTCACCCAAAAGGGAATGATTATCAATTCACAAGAAAAAAAAAATGGCACTAAAATTAATTTCCAGACTAATCTTTAGCAATAAAAATACAAATATTCAAAAGTTCTGTCGTAAATATAAATGGTCCTTCGATCGAACAATACAAGCTGACGATGCCTTGTCGAATAAAGAACATGATTCGGTCGCAAAAACTTGACCAAATTGCTAAGCTTGTATCATTATGTCACTTATAATTTATTTTAATCATTGTCCCTACATATTGTGACTGTCATCTGCAGATGCAAGTAGTTGATAGAAGTTTTGGAAAATTGTAAAGGGTTTTCCAATAAGAGGTGTTATTTTGATATTCAAACAAAAATGGCATTTTTGGAGATAAATGATCGGATGTTTATTTCATTATAAAGAGGAAGGTATGCCGTTAATAATGGAACACAACATCAGCCAAATGGCCGCCAAGACCACGCTTACAGGACCATATCCTTTTCATGAAATTTTCCATAACCAAATCGCAAAGTGGCTGCCCTATGTCCTCGATAGCCTCACGAATTTCATCTTTGAGGTCTTGAATCGACGCTGGGCTGTTGGCGTAGACCTTATCTTTCACGTGGCCCCAAAGGAAGAAGTCGCAAGGTGTTAAATCACAAGATAAGGTCTACGCCAACAGCCCAGCGTCGATTCAAGACCTCAAAGATGAAATTCGTGAGGCTATCGAGGACATAGGGCAGCCACTTTGCGATTTGGTTATGGAAAATTTCATGAAAAGGATATGGTCCTGTAAGCGTGGTCTTGGCGGCCATTTGGCTGATGTTGTGTTCCATTATTAACGGCATACCTTCTTCTTTATAATGAAATAAACATCCGATCATTTGTCTCCAAAAAAGGCATTTTTCTTTGAATATCAAAATAACACCTCTTATTGGAAAACCCTTTACATCTACTTAGTCATCATATGCAGGGGAAAAATGGAGTTCCCCAAGGCAGTAATGTTGGACTTGATCTTTTAACAATGTCCGCCAATAAATACGCATGGTTGTTATGGATATTAAAATATTGATAGTTCTCAAAGACTTCAAGCATTGAACACTTATAAAATGCCAAAATTCAGACTCTAGAAGACGAAACCTAGCAGCGACTTCTATTTCATATTAAATGTCCTTGTTAATATCTAGAGTCGAAATGTTTAACGACGTGTGAATAGACTTCAATTTAATTGCCATATTGACAAAACAAACAAAGCAAGAGGTCGTCTTAACGATATAATGAGATTTTCAAAGAAGTTTGGCTGTACAAAAATACTTGAAATTGTTCAAAAACTTTTCCATCATTTTCTATAAAACTCAACCCAATACTTATCACTATACGAAAGCCCATTAAAGCTTTGGATCTTATAGGCGGATGCTTGAAAAAAGCAAATAGATTTAAGTTATGATATTTTTAACTGTTTCAACATTTGTGGGAATTTATCATTGTTGTCATTCTCTAGTTAAAACTAAACAAACAAATTGATTGATATCTTTAGATAGTTTTTTTTGGCGAATCCATCACATGCCTTAGGGGATATTTATAAATCTATGATTGTAGCAAGTGAAATCAGAAACTTTTGAAAAAGTTTATTTTTTAGCGATAATGTGAATTCCTCTTCAATTTGAAATAACAAACCAAACAAAATAGACAAGAAAAAAACGAACAAACAAAAGTGCCCTTCTTCAACTACGAGTATAAGGATGCGCCCTCTGACTTTATGAATAACTAATAAGGACTTTTATGTGGTATCACCATTTCAAATTTAAACAAGTAAAAATGCCTTCCTTTTGCCATTTTCAGCCTAACAACATACTTTTGTGTTTTTTTTTTCTTTTCTTTTTTTTTTATATTTTGAGTCGGCTTTAATTTTTGTTAAGCGACTTTTCTATAAGATTTGTATTGCTTGGTGCTGAAAACTTATTGAATTTAACAAAAAAAAAAAATGGATAAAATATTCAGAAGGACTTTGTTTTTCAAGACTTCTTCTTTTCAAGGATAAATTATAAAAAATACTTGAAACTGGGATCGAGGGAAGAGAGTAGGGATGCTTAATATATGAGCGATTGTATCTGAACTTAAACATGATTATGACGTATGTAGATGAATAAGTTATAAGCTTGCTATTGTCTTTTGCTTAGTCCATATAAGACTAAGGGTATGATGAATATAAAAAATGGATTATTAAAATATTTATGTCGTTGTTGTGTACAGATAATCTTTTTATTAGATTCGTGCATTTTAAGCTTTAGTGGGGTTCATGGTGCTGCATAATGAGATTATTCAAATAAATTATCAGGCATTTTAAGCCTGAGATTTGTATTTCAATTGCTTTCGAAATCAGCATTTTTATTCCTGATTGATTGATACAATGAGTTATTTATAAAGTCTGCGAATCAAAGTCAAGGTTGATAAGCCTTATTGACATTCCAAGGAATTGCATATATACAAAATATATATATACAAAAATATAGGCCAAAAAAAAAACTCAACAATTAAAGCTAATGCCATTAAGTGGTGTAATGATGGATGAAGAATGACTCAAGGAACAGGTGCTGGAATTTTCGGACCTAGAAACAAATTTGATATACCAATAAGACAATACATTAATATTGTATCCAGGCTGAAGTCAATGCCATAGCGAAACGTGGAGATCGAAATTTGGAAAGGAAATACTGAACCCGAAACATTGCCATTTTATCAGGTACCCAAGCCGCATTCAAGGCATTAAGCTCCTGCATTATCAGCTCTAAGCCCAACTGCCCAAGCTGAGACAAGTAAAACTATAGCTTAAGAACAATACCAAGACCGATTCATGAATTGTAGAAGCTTAAGGAGGAACAACCGAAGAGAAGAAACGTAAACAGAACTGTCCACCATTGGCCACTGTAAGCAAAAAAAATACCTTAGTATTTTTCGCCTAGAATGCAGTCTTATGTGCATTGTGATACCACATTGAATCTAGGCGACTTTCTCTCAAACGTTAAACTACATGAAGCTCCTTATGAATCTTGCACTAACAAAACTTATGAAATTATCAATTGGAAGCAAAATTTTCAACATTTTTAAAAATGACAAATACATTTTGACCCGATTCAGTGATTGGTATTAAATACTTAATTACTAAAAGATCTAGTGTTTTAACTAAATAACATGACTAACTGTCTTCATCTCTAATTAAAGTATCATCTTGAAAAAATATATTAAAATATTGAAAACGTTGGCTTCCCAGTTTTGTTTTGTAAAAATTAACTTAAGCTTCCTAAAAAGAAGAAAAAGAATGCTGAAAATAAAATTTTTTGCAATATTGGATCTCACGAACTAGCTCTATATGTTAAGGAGTTTTACAAAAGTTCAACATAAAAACATGGATTAAATTCGTTTTTAAATGGCTAAATCAACTCCTTAAATATTTTGACTTGAAAAAGAATATAATTTGATTTTAAGGAATTAAATTATTTACCAATTTGGATATATATATATATATATATGTTGATTGGAAAAGGTTTTCCTTCGGCTGTTTTGGTCACAGTAATTTTAGCAATGAAGCAAAATTCGTTACAATGTTATTTTTGTTAAAACATTCTCTCCATGTCAAATTATGGCGTTTAACGGCTTGAAATTTTTGTGAATAGAACTATATTAATATTTGAGGATGATTTCTCTTTACAATTATCATCGTCTGAAAATTTCATTAAGATAAGTAAAGTGGTTCGGTTGAGTTCCAAACCTCATCTACAACGAAAACCCGATACGAGTAACTAGCTATTCAGATATGAGAAAATGTACTCGTAGCTCAGTTTGCTGCTAGCTCGACATTGCCTCACAGTAAAATTGTCTGTACTTGACAACGTAAATAATTCAATAGGACTGGTATATTTCCCCACTCGTACAGTTGCAAGATCCTTTCGAAATCTTGATATAAGCAAATCCGCTAGTCCTGATGATTTATCTCCCATTCTTCTAAAGACGCGTTCTTCATTGTTGGCATAACCATTGCGTAATTTTTTTCATCGCTTTTACTGTTCTGCAATCTTCCCTAGAAGATGGAAAACAGCTTTTGTCTAGCCTGTTCCTTAAAAAGCCAACACTTTCTCACCCTCCTCCTATTTTATTACGTCCCATCTAACTACGAGTAAATTTATGGAATCATTAGCTCAAGAAATATCTCGAAAATCAACAGCTTCTGAATGGTCGCCAATACGATTTTCAATCGTTCCAGTGGTGATCTGATTGCATATCTCACGGAAGAGTGGAACAGATCTTTATATTTTTTTAGAGAAAGTAGGATTATTGCGCTGGATATTTCTAAATCATTTGATAGAGTTTGATTCCAGGCTCTTATCGAAAATGCGTGGGTTGGGTATCAACGAAACTCTTATTCTTTAGATTAGAAATTATCTTCAAGATCGTTTAATACATGTTGTATTGGACGGTTTCAAATCCGATATTCACAAAATAAAAATAAATGCTGGTGTTCCTCAGGGCTCCGTTTTGTCTTCGATTCTCTTTCTCATTTTTATAAATGATTTCTTGTCTGAAACTTGGAATCCACTTATTTTTTTTTGCCAATAACTTTACCCTTAGCTTCTTATATTCGTTCCTCAACTCACATCTTTTGGAAGAAGATATATAAAGCTCATTAAATACCGATCTTTACAGCATAACTGAATTGGGTATACAAAATGGAGTGGAGTTTAATGCTTCGAAAACTCAATACTTTCAATAGTCGATAAAGCTGAATATACCCTCTATGCCATTTGTATTGAATGGCACATGCATCGAAGAAGGCAAAAACCATTTAGTAACCGGTATGTGTCTCAAAGACAATCTTCCTTGGAATGACCACATTCTCAAGATCGCCAAAAATGCTGCTTAGGATTTCTATATCGATGTATATGATGATCTGGCTTCAGTTTTTCAAAATTCGAGTATAACTTATGTCTTTGGTCAAGTTCGGCACAACCTTCTCTCCACTTATTGGATAGAATTCAGAACTATTAGGAAACAGAGCTGTAATAGATTCGTTCTTGAACACCGTCGGAATCTTTCATGTAAATATTACCTTGTTTTATCGCTTCTTTCACAAGAAATACTCACTTGAAGCACTTGAAGCAGCCATTTGCATTTCTCCCATCAATTAGTTCATCCGGCGGCGTGATACCCGTTTCATTAGGAATGCCCACCAGTTCACACTCGAGTCTAATTTTTGAAATACAGTGATTCGTTTTTTCGTACAACACGATTATATAATAATCTACCTAGCATCATTTTCCTTTTCCATTTCAATTTGAGGCATTTAAGACAAATGTCCATCGACACCTCCTCCCCACCTCCATAATTTCCCCATCGCTCATGTTATCTGAAAATTTCATTAAAATCGGTCAGATGGTTAATCTTCTCTTATTCTCCGATATAAAGTGTGATGACGAAATTGTCATTATGACGAAAACTAATTTAGAAGTACTAATCGACTAACGTTTATTTAATTTATTTTGTTCAGTATTAAACCAAGAATTCACTGAGCAATCAAATCTGTCGTTAATCGTAAAACGCTTTGATTTGAAATTACCTGGTCTAAATCTGTTGGATGTCCTTTCCTCTATTTTTGCGCAGGGTAAATATTACTGACATACATAATTCTACCCCATTCATCAAAAAGTTTTCAGTTCGTGAGTTTCTGTGCAAAATCAAAGGAACTCGCCTACTTATTTTAAAAGCAACTTACTCTGTTCCTCAAAGGAACATTTTGTTATCCACTTATTTTGAGCCTTTTATATTTCATTAAAAAATATAAAGCAATAATCATCAAAACTAAATTGTTATCCAATAATGACAAAAACACACACACACACGCACACACAATTTGTGTAATATAACTCTGACATTATTATTTGTTAAAGCTCACTCCCACTAGGGTCAATAAAAATAACATTGTTCGTCAATACTCTGTCTCCCTTGAGGGTACAACTTGTTAGACTTCCCATCAAAATTCATTCACAATTGAAGAACATTATTCTCTGCCATATGGTTTCTTTTCCATACATACATATGTACACATATGTCCTCTTCTAAATGCCACATATGAATTCCTAAAAATGAAATACCAAACATTCGTCGTCCCCTATTTGTGATAGCCCCTGTATTCCTTATGACGTTATGTCTGAATAGTTGATTTGCGGCATACTAAAACGAATGCGGAAACACGGCGGCGCCATATACTCGTATGTAGTATGATGGGAAAACTTCGATTCAAAGTTCTTTCGACTTGTAAGACTGGCATATGGGGAAAAATACCAGAACAAAAAATTCGCATAAAAATATCCTTGGGTGATATGGCTCGACACATGGAGCATGCTGGCTGGCTTTATTGAATTTCAACATTTTTACTTGCAATATCTAGACGCATATGAACGAAGATACGTATTCTTTAGGACAGGTTTAGTATTCGTAAGAAAAAAGTCGAAATCGGGATATTAATCACACCTGACATTATGATGAACACGATAAAAATAGATCTGAAAATTATGACTGCCTGTTTTCTTTTTTTCTTAACAGATGGGACTACCTTGCAATTTGAAGACAAATAAAAACGGTGGTAGTAGTTGTGTAGAAGACGAATTTTCAAATAGTCGAAAATCTCATGGATGTCATATACTTTTCTACATACTATTTGCAGCTCATATTTCCGTGGTACTAAGGTACACTCCAGTCTTTCGAAAAAAAAAACAATTTTCGACTTGGTTCCAATTTGTAATTTTACAAAATTTCTTTTTTTTAAGGAATTCTGAAAAATCCACTAAATTTTTCTCTTAAAAATTGGAGACTTAACTCGTTGACATTGAAAATCGTATCCTGGACAAACTGAAAAATATGAGATTCTGAAAAATCAAAAGTATAAGAAAACCTTGAAAATGAACCAGCATCAAATCGGGCAGCAGCAATCTCCTGTCAATAGCTGAACTTTGGTATCGATCTAGACAAATCTTTTTCAATAAATTGCACAATATAGGTTTCCAACCTTTTTCATCCAAGACTGTTCTGAAACTCGCATTTCAAAACAGTTGACTCGTTTGAAAAATACCTATAAGCTATTGGAAGCTTTAATTTATTGGTCTTCAAAATAGTTGCACCTAACAAAACAGTTAACGAAAACTTTGAAAGATTCTAAATGGCTTTAAAAGGCCTTAGGCCCACTTAAAGACATATTCTTAAGTGCTTTATGCCTTCTGAAAGGTTTTCCAATAGGGATTCCAAACCTTTGACGGGAGATTTCGGCCATGTTATTGAAGGTACATCTGTCAAATTAATTGTCATTTATTGAGTCTGTCTGTTCAAATAACATTTCGCGGACATCGCCTATTTTACGGTCGCAATAATCGTCCTTCCGAAACAAAAAACCATTCGCAACGTGGCAGATAAATTTGAGTCGATCGGTTCAGTGGAAAATCCTCCAATATCCATACTTCAATGAAACACAATGAGGCAGTCAATTCTGAGCCACAGCAAGGCGAATTTTATATCATGACTTGGACCTTCACCTTTACAAGCTTTAACTGACCCAGGAGTTCAGAATTAACGACCAAAGACACTGTCGTGTGCTCGCTATCTGTGCTCTCGAGCTGTTGAAACTTGACCCTGATTTCGTTTGAAAAATCATAATTCAGCGACGAGGCTTATTTCTGAATTCAACTGTCAAATTTCGGACGATGACCACATGAGATTCAATGCATCCAGAGAAAGTCACTGTTTGATGTGGATTTCGGGCTGGTGGCATCATCGGTCCATGATTCTTTGAGAATGACATCACCTATAACCAATTTCTTTTGGCCCGAATTATTATGGACAACGAAGACATGTGGCGGCGGCGCTACATGCTACACAGCCCAGGCCACAATGGACAATTTGCAAGAGCGATGATTATCCCACGCGAAGGCGATGTGAATAAGCTGGCCACCAGGATCGTGCGATTTGACCCCGTTAGACATCTTCTTGCGGAGTTTTCATAAGGCACAGGTACATCTCAATAAACAACACACTTCCAATTCCACGAAAGCCTTCATAATCAATGCCATCGGTCCAATTAAGCCATATTTATGAGAAAGAGTCATGACGAGAAGGACTCCAACAATTTAGCTGATTGTCACCTGCGATTTATGTTTACATAAATATTTAAGTACTATGTGGCAAGTAATGCACTCTTTAAAATTTGAGGAAGACGAAAACAGTGAGTTCTGAAATTCTGCTTAAGACCAAAAATATCGCAAACTGCCATAAAAATATTTCTTTCTAAAAATGTTTCCAAGAAAAATTCAAAAAATTCCTTTTAGTAAAAACTAGCTTTTAATTGAAATAAAAAATTCAGAAAAATGTTTCTTTAAGTTACCTCCCATAAAACCATTTTTATTTTGTTTTCGATTTTATCAAAAATTGTACAACTGATTTTGGTAATTTTTTTATGATTAAGCTCCGCCATATTTTACTATGCATAACCGCGTAAAAAGTGTGGCTTTAAATTTTAAAAATTTAGTTATTGGAATTTTTTTTGGAAACTCAATATTTCGAAAACCACATGCTTGATTTTTTTAAACTTTACAACTAACAGTTTTTAAAACTACCTTCAATATTTTGAAAAAAAAAATATATCTTCTATCCAAAAATAACGGTGCCCACCATTGAAATGCTAATAAGGTTTTTGGAAAATTGAACTTTTCTCAAAAACGACTCCTAGAATTTTGATCATTTTTTTTTTGTTTTGCTTAATTTCTTCGATATAATTATCAAGCGAATAAAAATTTTTAATTAATACATTACCAACAGTGCCTTACATAGAAACATTGACGGAAAAAATTTAGTTGAGATAGTACGATGTTAAAGCTGTTTAAGTATAAAACTAGGTTAAAACGACGATTTTCAAATATCATTCATTCTTTTCCTACACTTTTATTAAACTAAAAATTGTTGGTATCATATGACTCTTTGACATTTACAAACGTCAAAACAGGTCTGTTTAATTCGGTTTTTGCACGAACTGTCATTACTGTAGGTGTGTTCAGAAGCTATTTATTAAAAAATAGCATTAGCACGAAATGTTTAAAATCAAGAAAGAGTTAGTAATCTATCGTATTTAAAAGTTAGCAAATTGTTAAGTAGTATCTTTAATACTAATACGAGTAGTACCTTAATACAAAGCTTTTTAAAATTTTGTGCCAATATTTGAATTTTACTCCCGAACTGCTGTGCACTTTTTTCTTTCTTGGAGTCCTGCTTTTTCAAAGAAATGAAACGTCAGCCCTGGTCATAATGGATCCTGCTTAAGCAATTCTATGTGTCTCCAAACGATGGCAGCCCTGATTATGACTCCGGAACAATGGATACAGTCGATTTCAAATAGATCTGTTGGAGCTTATGCACAAAATAATTAAGAACGTCAACAAAACAAAATGTCAAAATTCATAATGAACAATCGGCGCGGTGTTTAGATACGATCTAACATTTTAAAACGCTGAGTTTATCGACTTCAGAACAATGGGAACTGCCAAAATGCATACTGGAATACTTTGAAGTTTCAAATCAATTCACCTGGATTTTGTTGTACGAGTATTATGGCCAGCTTTCGTCTCGTCTTGCATAAGCAATGATGATTAATAAAAAATGGCAATGCCAATCATCGGAAGTGTGTGAAATTGTCGTATTTGTCTGATGATCAGTTCTATGTGCTCGAGAGTAGGTAATTCTTTGCAACGGCGCTATCCGGTTTCTCTGCAACGCACGGAGAGACAATAAATATCGTTTATCACCAAGTTTGGCTGACCCAATCAAAGATAAGCAATTGATTGTAAATAAAATGAATCCGATGTTTTGTTTTTTAAATTCACAAAATTCCGATTGAATTGGCATTTGGGTTAGGTTAACCAAATTCATGGGCTCAATGAGGGTGAGTGTGAATATAGGAAAAACTATAAATTCTAGAAATTTAAAATTTCGGTTTTTAAGAGTTAAAACTTAAATATATTTAAGCTTCATTTGTTTTTTTTATCATTCTATATCCCACACCAAACCCTTAGAACTTTGAGCCATAAAATTAAGTAGGTACGTACAACCCATTCGTGTACTTTCCTTTTTTTACGTTCTAACGTGATGCTATGCGTGTATCCTTTAAATTCGGTCATATTAGTGTTTCTGAATGATTGATTTTTCTTTTCATGGAAAAGGCAAAAATGATGAATATTACTGTTTCATGTTTTTTGTACAATAAAATTGAATTCAAATGTTGGGAACGCCTGTTGTTACTAAGGATATTTGCGCATAAATGAGTTTAAAAAAAACTACTGAAGAAATAATCTGAAAAGGACATTTCGAATTTTGAAGGATTTTCTTTTGATACCGCGTCAGATATGTGGATGGATTTTTGTCTTTTAAAAGGACAACATATCAAAAAAATGACATTCATAGGTCCAAACTATTTGATGTTCACCTTACGTGAGCTTCTCTGATATATTTAGGCTTGAGGTACATACATATAGAATCTTAGCAACATCCCATTTGCTGAAAAAGAGTTAAGAAGCAATGGCAGTTCATATTTGTATTACGAGTATGTATATCCCCGAAGTGGCTTACTAGCAACGAATTATTTGGGTCGCTGTCCCATAAGGTAAGGCAAGGACCTTTACCCCTAGTCTGAGGGTTGTGTCGTTTATTTACAATATATCACATACAAAAAAAATTGGTTTATGAAATAAAAATGTGAGGAACCTAAGATTATCCTCAAATGGTAACAAGCCTGTGCTCATGCGGTACATTCGGGTGTTAAAGAAGTTTACCCTTGGTCGCAGTAGTGCTTTGACATATAGTTCCTCGGAAAAAGAGGAAGTATGGTATTAACGTGTTGTCTAGGATGATTCAGATTTGAAGCGTGATGAATATTAATTACAATTAAGAAATAAATAATTAAATAAGAGGCCATGACGGCGCATAGAGAGCCTAATCTTAATGACTTCCAACTCTCAACCATTTCTGTGTTCGTGATTGCAGAAATGGAGGGGATCTACAATTTTTTTGCAGCTTCCGAACGGTTAATAAGCAGCACTTTTCATAATAAAAGATACTCTTGGAGCGTTTGTCAATTCCTCGTAAGATGTAGTACACCCCTGAAAAACTTTTTTGCAGCGGTCCAACGCAATGGGTAGTACCTAAATTACAATAAGGGGCGATATCTTTCTGTCGATCTACAATATTATAAAGTGGGTTTAAGGAAATATTTTACATGATTCTGTAGTTAATACGGTATAAGGCAGATATTACCAGGATCGGGTATGATGACATTACAGCAGCGATATAAGATTCCCCAAGTTAAAAATAGTTAAAAACCGACTAAAAAGCAGACTTTAAGACGATAAGTGATAACATGGCTATGATCTGCCTTAAAGGCAGTTTCTGTTTCCAAGCATTCCATTTAACGACCGCAGATAACGGCTGTCGACTACCTGGTCGTCATTAAAGTCTATAGAGAGCAACTGAAAAAAAGCAATACAACAGAAACAAGAAAAGAGTATCGAAGAAGTGGAAGAGAGGAGTCGAAGTTTTTGCTTAAAAAGAAAAGGACTTATGCAGCCTGTCGGCTCAAGAAGATCCTTTCTTTTGAAGGTCATGGAAACACTGATTAATATTTAACTTATGAAATGTCTTGAACAACAAAAACTTTTTTAATTACCGGCAGAGTGGCTTTCAAACTGGTAATTTGATAGTATATCTCACCGAAAAATGGAACAATCATTACATGGTTTTGGAGAAAGCTAACTACTCGTAATTGCGCTCGATATTTCTAAGGGATTGACGGAGTTTGGATTAAAGTTTTAGTATAAAAATGGGTCCCTTTGGTATTGGCGAATCACTTCTTTGTTGGATTAGAAGTTTCATCTATGACCGTTCAATCAAAGTTACTTTGGATGATTTCAAGTCTGATTTTAAAAAAATAAATACTGGTGTTCCTCAAGGCTCCGTATTGTCTCCTAAACTGTTTTTTTATATTTGTAAATGCACTCTTGTCTTAAAGTTCAAATCCAATCGACTCTTTCGCCAACGACAGCACTCTTAACTTTTTTCCGAACTCACAAACTTGTTCTTTGAAATGCAACGGCAAATTCTGATGATCTCATTATACATCGCTAAATGTGGCATCAGTAGTTTAGGTTAGCTTAGAAAAGTTAGTGATACGGCAAAGCCACACCGTCTCCAATTGATCCATTGCGCTCCCCAGGAAGTTGATAAATAAAGTGTGTGGGGCAGAAGGGAGTGGATTTAAGGAATCTTAGGTAATTAGCTGACTTTCTGAACCATCCTGAATTCTGAATGAAATTTAGGATGTTTTTTAGTGAGAAGCTGACGAGGTACAAATGTCGCCGAAATCCTAAAAATAATAATCTCTGATGGCTGATTTTCCGCTTCTGGCTAGGCTGGGGCATTTACAAAAGACACCTTCTACATAATTTCGACGAGCGAATGATCATTCTGGTCATGTGGGTTTCCATTGTATTGTGGCCCGTCAGGACACCAATTAAGATAAATAGTTGAGACTTTGGGTAAATATTTTTTTACTTCGAACTATTCGGCCATAGGTTCTCTGAAACCCGATAAGTGTCAATTGTTGACCATCTAACGTGTGCAGTATCAAGCAAATTCTGATAAATTTTGTTTTTCACTTGCCGCAGTGGCATGGAGTATAAATAATCGTGTGAAATTTAATGCTTCCGAAAGGGAAGTAGCTAGCTGCATTTCCACCCCTTTAAAAAAATTTTCGCATAGGTATCTCCACTAAGAATTCGCATCAGTATTCCCTTGAGCCTAATTGCTGATGAACAGTTTAGCATAGATATTTCTTCTTTAAGCCTAGTGTGAATGAAAATATCATATCAAAGTAACTGCTGGTTCACTGGCATGAAATCCGCAACGAGAGGTGAGTACTAAAATGTGGATTGGAAAAACAAATATGTTCCACAACTTTTTCCACGCTATGATTTTCATTTCTCAATGTTCAACCATCAGGAAAAAGTTTAAGGCAACGTGGAAAACTGTGACATTTGTCAGTTGATTTGAATATTTTGTTTTAAAACAAAAAATTGAAAATTTATAAACAGAAAGAACGAATCAGTTTAAAAATAATTGTTTTTTTTTTCATTCAAATTGAGTATCAAAAATTCACGTGGAAAAGTTTATTCTATTTTCATTTTTATTCTACGCGTGTAATTTGAAACGTATTTATTTTTTCATTTCACGCTAGGTGAGTACTAGGCTTAAAATGTGGATTGGAAAAACAAATATGTATGTTCCACAACTTTTTCCACGCTATGATTTTCATTTCTCAATGTACAACCATCAGGAAAAAGTTTAAGGCAACGTGGAAAACTGTGACATTTGTCAGTTGATTTGAATATTTTGTTTCAAAACAAAAAATTGAAAATTTATAAACAGAAAGAACGAATCTGTTCAAATATAATTGTTTTTTTTTCATTCAAAGTGAGTATCAAAAATTCACGTGGAAAAGTTTATTCTATTTTCATTTTTATTCTCCGCGTGTAATTTGGAACGTATTTATTTTTCATTTCACGCTAGGTGAGTACTAGGCTTTAGCCTGAAACACGTACTCATACATATGTGGAATTCCTTAGCATTGGATGTAGATTTTCCCTACATTTCAATACCCAGACATTTAAAGCGAATGTCCATGATTATTTCCTACTAAATCCTCACTCTATTTCCTAAACGGTCACACTGTGTTAAAACATCACACTTGAAGGGTAGTCCTAACACCTTGAGGGTCCTTCAATTATAAAAAAAACCTCGGCCTTAGAGACCAAACTAAAAGCCATTTCACATAATATACTTAAAACAGAATTTTTGGCGAAAAGTTTTCAAAAACTCATCTGCACTCACACCGAACACTTACATAGGTTTTTGTTTGACATTTCAATTTTTCTTGCACCAACTGTCAAGTTTCGTATTGATGCAATATTTCAGTGTGCACAAATTTCTTTTCTTCACCTTTTTCTTTACGTTCTCTACCATGTTCTGGAAATATTATCGATTGCTATTAGTTTTATGAGGATCTTTATAATCAATACCACGGACAAACATTAAATTGATAAGAAATCCAAAAATTGAACGAAAATTCTAATTTTTCAAATTTAAATTTCATTTCTGATGACAGCAATGTAGTCAGCTTTTTCTAATTTCTTTTGAAAGCATTCCATCAGTTTCTTTTTTGACGTTTGATTAAGCGCTTGAGAGATTTTATATAAAACTTGTGGTATACAAAAATTGTATGTCAAAGCTCTTGTTTTTTTGCAAAACTGATATTTTCGCTTCGTGTTTGGTGTAAAATGAGTGTAATGCAGATGCCAAAACAAGATGACTGGAAGCAGTTTACTAATAAAAAAAAATAACCTATTTTCTCTTAAAAGTGGTATATCAGTTTTTTCCGGGTGGAATTTTGCTAAATGGAAACCAAATATTCGAACAATCCTTAATTTCCTATAAGGGTTTTCAATTAATCAATTTTTATTAAGGAAAAAAAAAACAAAACCTAGTGTTAAATGGTCAAAGGAAAGAATCTCTCTTATAACAATTAACTTGTATCATTTCGACTTCATGATCTCAGGAGTCTTTCGAATGATTCTCCTTGGTATTTATTTTCACTTCTACAGCTTATAGTCTTATTCATTTAGTCTACCAATGTTATGTCTATTCCGACTTTATCATCAATGGAACTACACATTCAGGCCAAATAGAAGCAAAAACATTATTTTGCTCCGTTGATCCATAAACATTTTTCCACTAAAGATCCAACACGATTTATCCCCCGAACAATCATAGACATCCCCGTAAATCAGAAGATTCTTCACTCTCATAAAACCTTTTATTTCGTAGATTTATTTTCTCTTTTATTCGTCTCGGGTTATTCGTTCATGAGTCTATGTAGTGTTAAAGAATGAAAAGGGTAAACCCCCTTTCAGAGGATAACATACAGTAACCAACTCAACACAAAAGAAAAGAGTTTGTGAACAAAAAAAAATTATACCTTCACGATGATTGCTCCTCAAAAAAAAAAGAAAAAAAAAAGATACGCATCGCAACGTGCGCCATAACCTAACAAAGGCAATTCCCATTGATGACAGTTACTCGCTCGTAAACTAAAAGAGCAAGAGCACACAGCATAAAACTCGTCTCCTCCTCAAAGAACTCTGTTAAGGACAACAATGTCCTTGTCAACACCCCATATAAAGGACCCCCATAGCCTCTCCTCAAGCCCCAATACGATGGTGTCTCATTTCGATTAAATCAGTATGTGCGAAATTCCAAAATACCAAGTTACCTTTTTACTGTTATTGTTGTTGTTATTTTGCTACGGATTCCTTAGAGGATGGAATATTTGGCAATTTTTCGCCAAAAGGGGATACGCTCATTTTTTTTTTAGGATTATTATTTTGTCAATGTTCTTTTATATTTCTTTGGAGCAACTGGATTAAAAGTCGAAGAAGAAGACTTCGCCATTGAAACGCGTCCGCTATATATACGACGATAGTGGCGTTATCTTGAAATATGTATTATCGTCACATACCGTTAGGTATAAGTCGGAGTGTACTTTGGAAAGTTTACTCAAAATGTACTCAAAAGGAGGCGCGGAAGTGGAACGGAGGGGCTTCTTTCTTCTTGTTGGCTTAGTTAGAGATGTATGAAGTCGACTGGAGAATTGATATTGCCCTGGATGTATCCGTTGTGCGTTGCCATTGTTTGTATTGTCGCTTCTTCCGCCATTACTTTATCCGGCACGATTTTCCCAATTTATGTAAGCAAAACTGAGGTATCATACCATATCCGGTTATGGTATGGTGATTTTCATTTATCGGAGGGAGAATCTTTCTACAGCTTAGGAAAACAAATTGAATTCGGTATTTTGTTTGTTCCTTGCCAGACAAGATGGTTGTTGAAGTGGCTTTATTTAGTTCAACAATGAAGCTCTTCCTCGCTGAAAAGATATGGGGGAAAAAAAGTGATGAGAGGTGTTAAAATAAATACAATATTCCTGACCTTTTTGGGCAAACAAAGGAGACACAAAAAAGGGAACAGAGACGTTTCCTTGTGGTTAGAAATGGTAATTGCTGATGTTAGATAAGACATTTTTAACTAGAACGAGGCTCATTACAATCGATTGAACTGATAGTGAGCAAATGTACTGAGCAAGTCATTAAATTTTGTGTTTGGTCATTGGCTTTTATCTTAATGTTATAAGAGATTTCGGTAATGGTTATGTGCTTTCTCCAACTTGAACATTTTGAGATCAGGGAAGATATAATGGTAGTTTTTAGAGAGTTGTTAGTTAAGCGATGGAGAAAATTTTCTAATAGTTTAGATGAAAGATTTTTTTTCGTCAAGATATGAAGTGAATTTAAGAATCATTTCCCCAAAACTTGTACCTTTCAGAACGTGGAAAAGTTAGCTAAGAGATTACAATTTGAGTTAAGATAAACCTACAAAAGTACGAACAGACTAGTCTTTCCTAGGCCAAACTAGCTTATTCCAATACACTTAAGATAAGCTTGTGCCTAGTTTATGGTTTAGTTTTTTTTATATTATTTTTTTTCTCTTGAAACCCAAATGGATGAAAAGCAGTGGAGGCAGACATTTTTGGAGAAGGTTTTGAAGGTGGAAGATTCTAAGAAAGAAGGACTCTACAATGTACTTAAAAATGAAAATTTCTCAGAACTTCTTTCTGAAGAGAAGGAGGCTGAAATAACTGAGGAATGGACTTCGACACAATAAAGAAGGTTATAGAGATTTGGTGAGCTCTTTATTTTCAATGTCAAAAAACTGGTTTCGCGATCAGAAGGAATTTTCAAACACTATCTCATTATAGATGAATTGTTATCGATGCTGCACATGCAGAAGTGAACATGGTAGAAGAGACAGACTATTCTGTTAAGATTTCGAGCGAGAAACACCTGTCAGTGTCAAAATAACCTATGATTTTAAAAGAAACCACTAGATGGCCCACCCCAAAGACGACACCAAGTTCTTCACCCATTGGAAAGCAAGAGAGCAGAAGAGGGGCCTCCCATCTGAATGACATTTTTCTTACTTTTGGCGACCCTTGCATTCTACAATTCGATGATGTGACAGAATTTGTTAACTGCGACTGACTGAGAATCGACAGGTATAGCTGTGTAAAAAGTTATGCAACTCATAGATGCCGACACAAGAAAAAGAAGATATTGTGAAAGTGTAACAAGCCCACATCGTGTATCAATATAAGTTGCCTTATTCTGGAGGTGGAACTACGTGTCTATATAGTAGCTAGGGTGGATTGGGTTAAATTAAAGCTAAGAGTGATTCTGGGCCATAGCCTTTAAGCCATACAATGGGATCTTAATTAGAGAATCGTTTAATATATTCTTTAGCTCATTTTTGTCACATTAAAACGTAATTGGATAACTATTAAGTAGTGCCCCGTCGTAACTCCTCCAAATTACCCTAATCCATCCTGCTCATCAAAAGGGTGAACATTTTCTTTAATATTTTTTTGTTGATATTATTACTTATTCTTGCAACACGTTTGGTAATTGGGTACTAGTTTTTTCTATGATAAAATAGTTTATCCTAAAAACAGCAGGTTTGCCGATAACATATCAATATCGCATCACCTTTAAAAATCTTCAATTTATCCCTATCTCAATTAAAATTTCCTCACTTATGGAAGACATTTTTAATAAACCCAGTACATAAAAAGTCTCATAGTGTAAAGTTACAGATTATCGTCCAATTTTAGTTCAAGTTTTCGTTGAAAGTCTTTCACTACCCCTAGAACTCACGGCTCTTTCAAAGGTATGTTCAAAACAGCTAAATTCGTTTTCTTTACCCTCTCTGCTTTATACAACGAAAGCACGTTGTCTCAACAGCTTTCGGTTAACCCTTTGACATAGTTTCACATAGACTTATTCTTTTCAAACAGTCCACCCTTGGGTTTGAACCATTCTACTTCAGATGGACTACTTTTTAACTGAAAAACCATAACTACGAAATTCTATTCAGATCTACCTTCTCTGATGACTTTTTAGCTACCTCTGGGGTCCCACATGGAATCCACTTTGGTCCTCTACTTTTTATTTTTACTTTAAACTATATTAAAATGGTCATCAAATATTCCCATATCTCACGCTATGCCGATGATACCAAGTTTTTCAAGACCATTTCTTCCACATATGATTTTCAATCTTCTTCAAATTTTTCTCAACAGTTTCTTTGTTGCCAAAAATGGAAATCCATTAATTTTTAATTTTTCAAGAAAACTCTTTCAATCTCCTCCCTGTCTCTACCTTCTCCATTATCAACCCATATCTGCTGAGCCAATTCGCGTCCTTGGTGTTTTATGTGATAGAGAGATCCACTTTCTCACACGTATTCTTAAACAATTTGATCTCTTCGAACCCTAATTCCCGTAATTTAAGAAATCCTCGTCTCTTCTAACTGCCCATCCAACGTATCTCTTATAACTCCAATTAATCTAATTGAAAATTAATAGTACCATTAACTGTTTCGATTTCAACATCGGTTCACCCGGACTAAAACTCCGTCTTCTTATAATCATCCTTTAAATTCACTCCAATCCTAGATTTATATAATTACATATATAATAAGTGAGCTAACAAATGGGGGTATTGAGCCCAATTTAAAAACGTCATGCTTTTGAAAATGTTCCTCCTATATGTTTCCTACTTATTATATACGACTTATTTTTCGGGAGCTATTTTTCTGAATATTTAAAAATCGCAAATTCGTTGGTTGCTTAGAGATATTTCGACGAAGATCAATTCAGCAATTTTTGTTTTCCACTATTTCGCAGTGTTTGTTCTGTTCTTTTTTTTTTTTGTTGATGTAATGTCATAAAGTTTTGACAATATTTACTTGAATGGTTCTTACATTCCGACATTTAGCTAACGAGTAAGGAAAAACTTCACTGCACATTTTAATGCAAGGTAAGAACTCACTAAAACCCGAACCAAACATTCTAATAAGGCCTACATATTTGTTGTCTTTATTAAAAATTCTTCGAACCCGGTTCGAGTATGGGTACTGAAAAATTAACTTCCACTAAGTGAAACGATTTGCTTGATCTTCCTATTCTATTTCTAAAATTTTTCATTCCCATTTTCAATCAACTCGACCAAAGCTGTACCGCTTACTAGTTATTATTGTGACCACACAAATCCCCATTTACTTCAGTTCCTTTTGGAATCTTCAACTTAAAATTCTCTGCATGTGCTCCAAACTTTCGGAATCGCATCTTTGTTGTTTTATGTTTCAAACAACAATCAAAATATCATTTTGAGGTTGGAACATAAAATGTTTATCTTATATGTACGTGACGACCATTGGACCAAAATGCTTTCAAGAGTATATAGGAGTATAACAAGGTACCATGATGGTTCAACTACATCAGCAAAGCAGCTTAGGGCTTAAAGCATAAGTAAACTCCGACGCTTACACTAAACGTTGCATTGGATCTATGTCCGTGTCTGCACTTGTATATCTGTACGTGTTCCTTGCATTTTAGGATGTTAATCCCCCAATGGCATTCAACGAAAACGTAATTCGCACGTATCTATACACTTATACACTCTTCTCTTACAGGTTTTTGCATAAATCAACTTTCCGAGCTACGCTAAAGAACAGGGTGAAACAGTGTGTTTGGCAAACATGTTTTAGTGCCTTTGCAAGTTTAATTTCGCTTTCAAAAATTCTAAGCCCCAGAAAAACAAATCAAAGAAAATGGAAGTCTTAAAAGTCAATGTTGCCACTAGAGGGCAATCCGAAATTTAATATTTGGCTGAATTCATTCACGCAAAACTTGCGCGAATTATGTTAAGCAAATTGCGCTTTCTTCGAACACTTCTTTATATACATATATCATATTACACATTGTAACCAAATTCATGAATCCAATTTGGCAATTCTTTTTAGTTTTTATTTCGGTGTTGATATGTGTCTGAGCACTTCAAAATATAAATGAAAGCAATAGAAAATGTATTTATGTAAGTGCGTTGCATCCAAATTTAAAACGAAAACATATAAGAAAGAAAATAGAAACGTCAAATAGCTGCACGCGTAACAGTTACATTTTTTTCCGTCTCATCCTTTCGATTTGTTGCACTTACGTTGTTGGAAAATTCGCACGCGACTAGATGAATCGTGTAATAGGGGACTATCTTTAGAAATGAATGTCAAAGTAGAATTGACATTTGCCTCCGTTTTAAAAAAAATTAAGGCATCTTCCTATAAGGTGACAAATTTTTGCACAATCTTTTATTTTTGATAAAGTGAAAAGTGTATATCAGTCAAAAGTGTTTTTAAGTTTTTCGATAGATGGCGCTTATTATCTATCGTAGTACCCCTTGGCGTAATGGTTAGTGCGTTGGACTGGCATGCAACAGTTCCTATGTTCGATTCCCAGCCGATGCAAATAAATTTCTAAAGGTGTACTGCCTCTTGCGAAGAATGGAAAAATTCTCTAAGAGTATCTCTTGTCATTAGAAGAGCTACTCATTAGCTGTTCGGAATCGGGAGAAAATTGTAGGTCCCCTCCATTCCTGGTAACACGGCCACAGGAATGGTTGACAGGTGTTAGTCGTTTCAAGCTGGTGCACCACCAAATTTGGTTTATTAAATTTAATAACTATTTTTCATCAATGTTTTAAAAATAATTGTTCAGCCGAACTTCTAAACGTTGAGGCATATCAGTGGCACTATTCAATCAGACAAAATATTTGAAAAATGTATCTTTTCGCACATCAAAAACTCTTTTTTCTTTAATGAACTAATCGTCAATAAAAAAAAATTCCAATAGATGGCGCTAAGCAACAAAATCTCAAAATTAGCAACAAACGCAAAATCTACCTATCAGTTATGCTGATAATCATACAGTATATTTAATATCGAGTGAAAATTATACGTCGATTAATAGTTTTAAAATTTTACGTTAGATGACACTGAACGTTTACATCTCAAATTCAGCAAGAAAATCAAGAACGAACCGTCCGATGAAGTTTAAACTCACACAATACATTTTTTGCGAAATAAAAAGTGAGCAAATTTAAGGATCACATTGGCCGCTCAAAAAATTAAAGTTGAACGCAATAGTTTTTTCGAATTTTAATCGAAAAGGATCTCTACTAAAGTTTATTACTTCCCTTTCCAAAAATTTTCATTACTCACTAGTACAAAAAAAATGATCATCTTTAAAATTCAGCTTAGATATGTGCCACATCAATTCCAGAAGTCATTGTTATATATATAATTAAACAAGGTAAACCACCAATACAAGTATCATCTTATAGGCCTATATCGCTTATATCATCATGACAAAAGTTTTCGACAAACTGCTCCTGAAAAGGTTTAGCAAAATAATAACAGAAGGAAAACTAATCCCGAACTATCGATCGGTTTGGATTTAAAAATAAACATTCCACAATAGATCAAGTGCATCGAATAACGGATGTTAAGAAAAATCACTTGAAGAAAAACAAGTATGTTCAGCTCTATTCGTAGATGGTGCTCAAGCGTTTGATAAGGTTTAGCACTTCTAACTTGAGTAGAAACTTGATAGGAACCTTCCCAGGCAGTACAAGAAAAACTGAAATCCAACATTATGAAACGACTCTTGAGAGTACGTTACGACCAAAATTACTTGGAACTAAAGAAAATTCAAGTCGGTGTACGCCAAAGAAGTTTTCTGGGGTATTCCAATGGACATCATCAGCGCTATCATGGCCATCTTGCTGACGATACTGCGATATTGGTGCCTCCTGATAAATTCGTCACGAAGGCTACAAAAAACCTGCAAAATGCAGTCGATAAATTTAGAGATTGGACGCAACGATGACCTATCACGAAACAAAATCGCCGCATATAAACTTTACAAACAAAAAAAAATAAATAATGTTTCAATTTTTATCAACGGTAAATCTGTACTTCACGCCAATACTACCAAATACCTTGGAATGTCTTTGGATGCAAAGCTAAAATGGAACTGAACTTAAAGTACAGAATAATGTATTGGTTACTAGGAGTTCGGACCGACATTTCTGACAATTTCCACCGACAAAAACAAAAAAAAATCTTCTCAAAGTATAATGTAAACATTCTTTTCAGTCATACTGTTGTAATAAAAAAGCGTTTCTCACGCTGCTACTCTAAAATGAATACTTTCCGAAGCTATAGATCAACTCAAGTGTAAAATTGCAGACACTGTAGAAAATTATTATGCGGTGGCACACACATGTTAGTTTTTTCCCATTTTCCACTACAACTCTTCTCTAGGTCCCGGATGGAATTTGGAATACCCTTTTTTCGCTATGTGAAAATTTAAATACCTTTGTTTACAGTTTTGTTTTCATATACATATTTCAAAAGAGGGCAGCAGGTGCAAGAATTGGGCATTTTCAATGACATTAACTTCTATCTTAAATATATCCTGGTAAACATTTAAGTAGAATAGCAGGGTAATGGTTAAGAGGACTTTCTTTAGACGACTTGATTTATTCCATTCACTGTCGGATCAATCCCCAATGACAAGACGGTTGCTCGTTCATTCGTGTAAATTTGATTTATACGCCTTTAATCTTAATTTTCTCCAAAAAAACCGATAAGGTTTCTTGTTTTCATATGTTTCAACTACTCGTAAATGAATAATGAAAGAATTAGGAGCAAAAATTTAAGTTTTTAGAAAAAATTTCCACACACAAATTTTCAGGAACTTCATAATTGGTTTTGCCATAATTTGGGTGTCAAAAGTACAAAATCCAGTTTTGTTAAAAATAATAATGAAAAATAATGCTTTCAAAGAATGAAAAACCCCATAGTTCAAAACCCATTTAAAAGCAAAGTACCGGGGAATTATTAAATTGCAAAGTATAAATGTCTAAAATAAAAGTTTCGTTTTTGGACTTTTGGTTCTTCTATTAATTCCTTTTCCAGGATTTAAAACTTTCAGGTGAGTATAAAACTGGCTACTTATGTACATCCATATGTAAATTAATTGTTCTTACATGGAATAAAAAACTGAATCGAAAAATATTTAATTACTGGCACAAATTAGAAAACGAATGTAAGCTGTTAGTTTCATTTTTGTTTTCATTTTGAATTTGAATTATTTGAAATGTGAAATTTTCACACAACGATGAATTTTATTAGAGATATTGCAATTTTGTTGCACATGAATGGAAAATAATGAAAATAGCTTCTTTTTTTGACGTATGGAAATAAATTTTCAATGGATATCGAATAAATTGAAGAGCTGTTGTGAGTTGGGTGCATTGATTTGGAATCCATTGAATTTACGTGTAATTCCGTGCAACTAAGCCAGGTAATCTGTATACGAGTGGGATCAGTGGCGTAGCGTACCATCTCGGCGCCCGGGGCGGGAGACCCATTTTGCCGCCCCCATTCAATACTAAATTAAAATTAAATTTCGAGACATCATTTCACAGGCAATGAAGTATATTTTACTGAAAGTAAAATAGAATTAGTGGTTTCATAAACGGATCGAATGAGGCTCGTGAGACAAAGCTGCATCTGCGGATTCATCTCCATGCATGCGTTTTTTCCTGGGAATTGTACTCGTTTTGAGATCGATTCCGTGTTTTTTCCAAAAAGTCTTAGAAAAGTCGATTGCGGCTTGGACGAAACGGTCTCTGCTCTCCACCAGGAGTTTCTGAGCACACTTATCCACACTCAGTCCACATTGCTGCAGGTAAATCTGTGCGTCATCTTCTTCAGGTAGCTCTGCAGCTCAAAAGCTAAGAAAAGTGAGGTAGTTGAATGACTGCATGACTGTCAGAAGAAGACTGGCTACCGATCCGTCAATTCTTCCAGTACCTCAAGAACTTCCACAAACTTATTTTTAAGCGTCTTTACAGCTTCACGAGGCTCACTTTTTCTGCAGGCTTGTGACTAGATCCTTGAGATACTTCTGGTGAGTCGACTTCGTCTTGACCCTGCTCTGTGGTGGGACCAGAACGACTTCCAACTTCGACGGCAGGCACGTCTTCTTCTTCTGCCCGTAAAATAAGTTATGCATTCCCATGAATATTGGCCGGAGGACAATTCTAGGCCACTCACGATTGTACATGGAGGAATCTTACTTACATTGGAATCACTTCCGCTGCTGCTGGATGCCGCCGAAGACGTTAATGTAACTTTTGAACCAGAACTAGAACTGAAATATTTCGCGTCTTCGCGTCTGCTTCTTTCGTAGCCTTTTTCTTGCGGTATTCCGCGCCGCTTCTTTTAACTCTTTTCATTTTCAAAAACTAGTTCAAAGGTTGAGTGAAGTAAGTGCTTAGTTGTAGAAGATTCAACAGTATTTAAACTATAAAGAACACAATCGAAATAACTTTCTGTGATGCGGGAGGGAGCAAAAACATTGAGCTGGCTGAGACTAGAATAACGTTTCCGTCGAATCCTAGTTATCTTATCATAACTCGCATATGTATATCATATGTTTCGGAACACTCCCTTTCAGTTTCGCGAGAGTTTCGGAACGTTTTGTTTTAGTTTCGCGATCAGCGCGACAATACGGAATGCACTCTTACGGCCCTACTCACCGTCTACGAATTCACGAAAGCGGTCAACGACGAACCACAGATAGGGTGGCAAATTTCAAATTTACATCATTGTTGTTTGTTGACTTGTCAAACGATCTGTCATGAAACATATGATTTCTACTCTACCGGCATCACCGGCGACATTTTGCCGCCCCCCTAGGCCTGCCGCCCGGGGCGGACCGCCACAGTTCAGTCCTCACTTATCGTCTCTAGAAAAAAATGAGTTTTGTGACATAGATGTAAAGTTCGGTTTGGGTGTGTTCCCACGATACGGAAATCTACTTTTCATTGGTTTTCGACATTACCAAATATATTTTTTCTTAAATATTTCTTCGAATTTAAAATTATTTGAAAAATAAGTTAGGAAGTTTAAATTGAAATTGTTTCAATTATACAAATGTAGCAATTAGTTATGGAATGACAGCTTGGTCTATCTGGCACTTTGTTGAATTTATTGAGAAAATCAAGAAATTCATGTATAACTTGTTTGTTGCCAAGTTTGAGCAAAATTAATGGCGCCCTTTTTGACGCACAGATAGCGCTTTATAATGCACAGATGGTGCTCTTTTAACGCATATGATTACTAAGCTGGGTGCACATCATAAATCGTGAAAGGACACTGACGTCTATGATATCAAAATTTGTCAGTTGGTGACATTGAAATTCAGTTGAAAACGACAGACAAAAGGTTTTATAATTATGCCCGATTCATAATGCGATGAGAACACGAGACGAAAGCGAGATATGATTACTGTCACCTTTTCGTTATTAAAAAATTGTTCCGCAATTTCTTAGCCTGGAGCGTTAATTCAATTTTTGTTTTAGCAACTGTTTTGTTGATAAAATGAAACATATGGTAAGTATATAGTAAAATGAAACATAAGCCCATATGTGTCATTTCAGCAAACAAACAGATTTGAATTGAAACTAAAAGTTGAATGTGCGCGACGGCTCTTACTACTTCATTTATTAATTTCATCTAACGTAATGACGAGAAATGCTCTAGTACGATGATGTTTCATCACGTTTACATTTTTTTTCTTATCTCATTCATTGTGTTTGACACAGAATTCTCCTAATTGTAGGCAATGCTAATTTAATATTGACACCGAATTTAAAATTCTTCGCATATGGCAATACTAGTTCATATTTGACAACAGAAAGCAGAAAGTTTATTTACAAGTGTTTTTTTTTATATTTCGCATTAATTATTTTGTAAATTTTAGTGCTTAGTTTTCAAGTTAAATAGTATACATATAAGTGTTGCGTAAGATAAAGTGTTTAATAAAATTGTGAGAAAGATATACGTATTTGTTTGTTTTTTTTCGCATAGGGTAGTGTTTTTCGATTAAGAAATTGTTCGGCCACATAATTTAATAAAAAAATGCTTTAATTGTGTGTTTTTTTAATGAAATTATGTTTATAATTATTTTGTTGGTTAGTTGCTGTGTTTTTTTCATTAAAAGAACATTTTCTTTCGGAGATAAAAGGTATTTTTAAAGTGTTTTAAACAACCTCGAACAAAGTTCGAACAATAATTGTAAAAACCTTTTCGCTGTCTTTGACGGATAACGTGTCGTTTTGATATGTCACGTGTCACGCCGGAAAAGAAGTTTTACTTCAAAAATTTTGTCTTAACAGTTTTTTGACTTTTTTATCAAAATCTTTGGAACCGTTTTCAAGATAACTATGATCTTTTATAACGGGTGTATCACAGGTACCGTTAGTTTTGGAGTAAAACAAATTAAATTTCTGCTCTATGGAATCACTGAAGATCCCTTAGTACCGAGTTTGAAGGAAATTGCTCCAGAGGTACAGAGTTTGAGGTACAGCCATACATACATAGACATACATACATACATACAGGCATACAAGTTTTCACGAGTTTGATTTTTTTGTCCAAATGTAGGACTTACCCTATATCGTAAGTTAAAACGAATAAAATTTGTCGGGAGAAAAATTTAAAAATACTATCTACCAAAGAAAATCGACCTAGTCATTTAGGCTGAAGTCAAACAAAACGCCCAAAAGGTACAATGTACAGCCCATTCAGTTCGTTGTTTTATCTTCTCCTCCACTCACCGTTAAAGCAATAGGGGCAAAATATTAATCAGAGTTTTCCTTATTTTCAATCTTAAGCATTTTACTCGTAATTAACTTTTGATAAATTGTCCTCCTTCGTTCTATACAGAGTATGCCATCTAGTGGATTCTTTTTAAATCATAATGCTGTTTTCCGCTCGAAATCTTGACAGAAAGTCAGTCTCATAACTCCGCAGAATGGAATGAATAGCTTAACGCTTGAACAACGTTCGGAAATATTGAAATATTGAGTGCTGTGTAGCCCAAACAGTGCGTTTTTTGAAAAGAAGTTTTGGCCAAAATTAAGACTCCACCGTGCCTGCTGTACGCAAGTTTGTGCAAAAAGTTTGTGAAACTGATATGGTAGTGGACAACACTCATGGTCTCCGTCGTCGTACGATGCGTACAAACGTGAATGTGGCTGCTCTAGAAGAGAGTGTAAGACAGAATTCATTAACATCAACTGGCCATCGATGTCTTAATTTTGAGAAAGTGAACTGTGACCTTTACAGCTATGCAAAGTTTCTGCTTAATTTATTGTAGGCATTTACCCTAGTTTAATCCACTTTAAATTTAATTTTTACAAAATTTAATATTTAGAATACTACCAGAATATTCTGATGCATCCAAATTCAATTGTTCTGAAGGTGTTGAAGACGTGGAAAAAAACAGTTTTTCTATTTCAAAATTTCACCTATCTTGGATTCGAACTGTTAAACAATTAGGTAAACACGTCTAATCAACTTTCTTGGCGAGTTATTTTAAGAACATATGATTTTTTAGGTTCCTCCTTTGAACACTAGCTGTCAGCTGAATATTTCAATTTCAAGGTTACCTTGTTGTAAATTTTCTCCATCTTCCAAATTAAGTACATACAAAATTTAAAGTTTTTTTAATTAACTTCAATTTATTTTTAATATTATAAAATTGCATTGCATCGTTATATAAATTCTAATCTTAGCAAAAATGTATTGTTATTATTTTTTGTCTAAAAGTTTGAAGACTTTATTGGTTTTATTTAAAATTAATTTTTTTTTACTTAACTTGTTCTTAACAAATAATTGTAATTGTAGACATGTAATCTCTTCAATTGCAAGACCATTTACAAGGTCTCTCGAATACAAAGGGTAAGCTCTCAATTTGTAGCCAATTAGATCCTGATTTTATCTTAACAGTAGCAGATTGATTTCTAATCCAGCAATTAATGCTCAATTAACAATGCTTCAGCCTCATTTACATCCATTGAGAATTTTGATTACCTCTTTCTAATTACATGCTACTACTTTTTTTCCAGTTTTGTTTATTACATTTTAGCATAATGTCAAAACTTTTGGTTTCCATTATCAATAATCCTAACCAAAAGTGCGCTCGTGTTCCTTGGACTAACATCTTTTTGTCAACAACTGCCTATATGGTTGTAGGTCAGTTTAAAGTATCTTATAGCAGTTTTTGTACAGAAGATACATGCGGCCATGTTATGGAGAGCATTGCCATCTAAAATACTCAATTGTTTCTGGACTCCGGAAAACGCTATTGGTTCTTTCCTTCGGAATGATGAGGTCAGCTCGATCGAAAATATTTGCTGTTACACCGAATGCTTCGAACAAATGGACTCGATCGATTGAATTTATATCATCTCCCCAGAGGAAAACCTTTTGACCGAGATCAGTTGCAAGGCGGGTCATGGAAGGGTCTTTGAGTATATCTTCAGCGTGGGCAGCAACGCCTATGAGTTCAAAAGCCTGAGAATTGCTGGCAGCTGTTTCAATATCTTTGCAACGAGGATCCTCATAGGCGGGCCACTTGTTTGTAGAACCGAGAGTCAAAAATATCACAGGGAATATGTTTTGCTTCATCCTAACCATGGCACAGACGTCAGCGTCAAAACATGAGAACATAATCATTCTTCCGCAGCCATTTCGCAAAGCAGTCAACAAAATCAGATCAACGAAGAGATTCTTGTCTAGCATTTGATCGGCTTCCAAGGTACCATCATATAACAGTTGCGGCCACTTAATCTCAACATTAACAGCCAGGCCAAGTGGCAGCTGCTGGAACACTTCCTCAAGCGTTGGAAACAGTCGATAGTCTTCCCGCTCCTCAGAGTTGTATGAGGGATGTTCGCGGATTTGACCACCAGTCACCGTGAAGATTCGGACTTCCTTAAGCTCACTGTACCGAATGTCCTTGAGGAAGATTTTTGTAAGATCATCCTTTGATTTCGGTTCAGCTCCAATGGGAGCAGTGTATATTTCAAAGTCATGGTAAACCACTGGAACATAATCTTGAGTTAAATGAACGTCAAGCTCGATCATATCAACGTTAGATGCATACGCCTGTTTGTATGAGGCTATCGTATTCTCAGGTACAGGAGCTCCATTGGGAATAAAACTCAAGCCTGCGCCACAATGACCGACAAGTAGATTTTCCCACTGAGGCTGCCAAGTATGCGCGTAGCTAGTGCGAAAATTGAGCTTTGCACCAGATAAGGGTCTTATCACAACGTATGACAAATTGGCACTGGCGGTGGTCTCATCACCATCAGGAGTATAAATTGTTAAGTCCATTTTTCCATCATCGTCCGGCATTGATGAACCTGAAATTAAAGCATGTCCCAATGGCTGACTGTCTTCCGAATGCAGGACCAAGGCATAATTCTCATTTTCTTGACCCAATGGAATGGTTAATTGAAAAACTACGATGTCGCCGGACTCATATATCACACCAAGGTCCGATTGACGTTCAAAAATACTTGTTCCGTACTTCATATTCACAACTTCAACGTTACTTAGGTTTTCATTGTAGTTGGGTAGAATAGTGTTATCTTCCAATGCCACTATTTTCAGGTACATTTTTCCCGGATTCAGACCCCCAAATGAGAAGACTTCATTAAGGAACTTAAGTTGGATAACACTTTCGTTAGTCAACCAGCCACGAGAGATTTGCTGCTGGCCCTCGATTGTACCAAAATGATCCATCCTCATGCAACCATGATTACAAGTCCGAATATTCCTTGGCTCAACATAAGACTCCCATCGCTTGATTTGAATGCGGCCCAACGAGTCCAGGCTGTACACAAAGTAGCGATATTGAACTTTTCCCGGGCTACAAAGGCTTACGGTGCCAGTCCAAATATTTTCAGTTGCCTCAGTTAATTGCACGCTTCGCAATGGATCCCATCCTCCTAGCTCAAAAGAGTCTCCAGTTAATCCAACATATTCATTTGGAGCTAGATCGGCATGTAGTCGAACCGTAAATGTTCTTGGCGAGGGCAGACATTGTTCTATTGGCGATGTGATGACAGATGGCTCACCAGCACGTTGGATGACATTGTTAGTTACTGCGTTACACTGCAAAAAAAAGGAAAAATAAATTAAACGTTTTATTAAACTCTTTTTTTGTATTTTTTTTTTTTTGGAATTTCATAAGAAATAATATTTGCGGATATTTAAAGGATTTTGTGTAGTGAAAGCCTAGTTTACATTTGGAGTGGAAATAAAATCTCCATACATGATTCCCAGTGAAATCCTTAAAGCTGAATATTCGACAGCTTGTATCGGTTCTCCCAATAAGGACCTGACAACTTTTTTTTAAATAAATCGCAAGCCATTTGAGATATCTCAAAAAATTAACTATAGGTTTGAGGTATAATCAAAACATTTATGTATGTATGGAGTTCTACGCCGTTCATAATGGGCGTTTTTCTTTTTTCATTCAGAGTAAAGCACTGAACAGGGCACGAGCTCTGAACTTTCTCCGAATCGAGCATGTTCTAAGAGCTCTGAATTATTTTATAAACACACGCGAGTTTTTGAGTTTTTTTCCTGTCTGTCAGAATGATTTCAGCATTTAACTCTCTCTGCTCAGCTATTTTATACCGAGCTCATAGAGTGCGCTCTGAACAATCTTTGAACACGCTCTAAACGAAAAAAGAAACACAAATTTGAACTGTTATACACTCTGAGCTAAAAAAGAAACATGATTTTTTGTTTGACAGTTCAGGTTCTACTCTGAACTAAAAAAGAAAAACGCCAAATATATCTATCAAGGGCACGTTTGCAGTAAACCTAATAGTTGAACCCAATTTTAAGTAACTCAGTCACATATTTCGACGGTAGCGGACGATATTTCTCGTTCAATATTGACTCTCAACTCCTCTTACGATATTACCGGCTTGTTGGCATAGACCAGTGATTTAACTAAGCCTTATTCAAAAAAGTCTAGGGGTATTAAATCAAACGATCTAGGTGGTCAAACGACAGGACCATTTCTCGATATAACATAAGTCGATTTTTGCACCCGATGTGTGGCTTGTGACCCCGTCTTGTGGAATCCACATATCATTTATGTCTAGTTCATTCAATTGACCAGAAGAATAACGTTGCAATATATCTCATTCGACCGCCATTTTCATTAACGAAAAAACGGTCCAATGAAATCACCGGCATAAGATATTGCGTTTGTTGATGAAGTCATTTAGCCAAAAATGCGCCTAAGCAAACTACGACCAAGCCACCGACCTCGGAATTTTGCTAATAAATTTCAGTTATTTGTAAACGTTCTTCATTCGTGAACTTCACCATGATTGAAATGTTGTTTGTCTGTATATTTTGACATTGACAGTTGATTGTTGGCTTAAGGGTGCGTTCACAGTGAAAGGTGTGAAATTTCAGTTGGAAAAACCTTTATTAAATAAATCTTTTAAAATCTCTGAACGCAGCGTATTAAAAATATAAAGAGAAAATGCTTGTGAATTGTAAAAAGTTTTCACCATAAATTAACAAAATAGGCGAAACGCATTTGGTCGCAAAAAACGTTCAACTGATTTAATCAATACAGTGCACAAAAACTATAAATATTTCTTTTTATATTTTTCGTGTTTCCTTATAATTAACAAAATCTGTCAGATCCTCTTCAATAAATTGCACAATATTTTCCACAAAATTTGTTTGTTAATTTTGCAATCTAAAAACAAAAACCCAGTATCTTCTTATTCACCTCTGGATACACATATGTATCCTATTTCTGAACATGTGGTCAGAAGTGAAAAGTTGTGGAATGTAAGTTTGAAAATCTTTCTCCAAATCCTCATAATAAACTTGTATGAGTTTTAAACTAAAATATAGTATTTTCCCGCCAAAATTAAAATAAGTTCCACAATCATTTATCTTATTTCACGCCACCTACGTCACATAAATATGACTACCACACCTTTATGTTACATGTGGAACGTACTTATATGGCAAATTTGATGTACACATTTATATGATATTGTAACACCGCAATTCGAATTGAAAATACTTTATACACTTGAATTCTTGAATTTGGAACTGTGAAACATGGATATTGAAGTCACGAACAACAATTTATGAACAAATCTCTAAATCCCTTGCATTCTTAGAAGCTTTGTAAAAATGTATTAGAGTGCTCGAGTTTTACACCTTGCTTAGACGACCGCCATTTTTGGCGAACAATCATTTTGAGTGACGAGGTAGATTTCAACTTGGCTGGCTTTGTTATTTAACACTATATTCGATATTGGGGCACTAAAAATCCTCAGTTTATACACCAAACATCACTACACCCTTGTAGAGTAACTGTATGGTGCACCATTTGGACTCGTGGCGTAATTGGATCATATTTCTTTGAGGATGCATTAGGTAATGCCTTAACAGTTACTGGTGACTGCTATTGGAACATGTTGGAAGACTATCTTGTGACCAAATTGGATGAATTAGGCCTCCACAACATGTGGTCCTAAAAAGAATGTGCCAGTTCACACAAAGCTTGTGTTATGATATAAATCCCCTGATTGGACGCCTTCCGGTTTCTTCTTAAGACAGTACTTAAAGGAAAAGGTGTACATCAAAAAACAAAAAATTAAATCTGATGGTTCAACCAGGAATGAACAGCTAAATGAACAGCACTTTTTATGACAAGAGATACTCTTGATTCTTGAAGGGTTTGTCAATTTCTCGCTAGAGGTAGTACAACCCTGAACTTGCAGCGGCTGAGAATCGAACCCAAGACCTTTTGTATGACAGTCTAACGCACAAACCATTATGTCAAACACAGCAAAATAACTGAAATTACAATAGCAGTCTACGAAACTGTTATGTGCCAAAGGTGCCCACTTGATCGACATCAAGATCATATAATTTATTAATACAAAATTAATTATAAAATTGTATTTTATTTAAAAGTGATTGAAAAGAAAATTGACGCAAAACGTAAGACACACCCTGTATGTATCAATTTATGCACGATTAATAATGATGGCTGATAAGGCGCCAAATTCAAAATCTGAACCAATTATTATTTTCAATTCAACATTTTATGCACAATAGCAGGTTTTCGTTTATGTTATTCAGTTTAATTTATTTCATTTATTATTTGTTTGTTGTGTTGATTTCGTATAAAACTGGTATTTAAGAAACTCTTAACCATTAGCGCTGTTAGGAGCTTCTCATTTGCTTCATATGCTCTCACATGCTCTGAGAATTTATACTCCGATTTGTCTACATCATCATACGTCCGCATGTTTTTTGGAAATATCTTTAAGCCTGTGTGAACTACGAGCATTTGAATTGGACACACTTTATTTCACGAACACTATGCAGGACATATTTTATTTTATTTTTATCTCACAAAAAAAACATATGGATCAATATTTAACAATTCAAATATAGTCTTATATATTTATACGTAAATAAATAAAGGTGATTATTGTTTATATTATTCATACCTTACAAAGTTCTAAGTTCAAAGACAAAACACAAAATAAAACCAAAACATTTATGGGATGTTTATGAGCAACAAAGTGTCTCATAATAGAACTGGTATTTCTCACAAGTTACAAAATTAAATTGAATTTTATACAAAAATCACGTGTGTACAAATTTGAAAGCAAAATTTAGCTTTTTCTCAGAACCATCAAATCAATCACTTTTAATTAATATAACTTTTTATTGCATTTGGGCGAATTAACAATACTCTTACAGAGTATTTACAAAATACAAATTCTAAATCGGGAAATTTGTGTTTTTTTTTGTGCAGAAAAAGCTTATAAACGCAACCTTCTGCTTCGCAGTCTTAAATACTAAATGATTCTTCGTATTTGTAAATTATCAGAGCTCACTGGCTTTTTATTCGAATAGAGAAACGTATAATAATTCAATAGGTTTGGACCAGACTTAGGAACCAGGTTTAGAAAGACAGCAGGGTTCTTTCAATGACATATGTATACACAAATAGCGATGAAGAATTAATAATTTGATTCTTAATTGTTCCAAATAATTCATGAATTAAAGAATATTTCTCGATTAACATTTTTGAACAATAACATAGCTTATAGTAGTTTTATGTTTGTGAAATTCTATTTTTTCCGCTTCTACCAAAATTGATAACGACTAAGAATTAAGAATTATTCTGGAAGACAATAATTAAGACTACACTGCATGCTGGAAAATACTTTGTTTGAATTCGTTGATGCAACCCCGATGATACCATCGACGAGCATTATTGTTCAAAAAAAATCGAACACGAGATTTGATCATATATGACCTTAACATTATAACGATAGCCTTTCAGTCTGCTCAGCTACAGCCTAAACGGCTGGATTGATTTTTCTTAGGGCTGTTATTCCAGACATTTTAAATATGTGTCATGTATCTTCAATTTTTAATTAAGTGTGAAAATGTGTCATTGTTGGGTGTATTCTGTTTTGAGTGTGGCAGCGGAACACTGTCACAGTGTGAAAAAGTGAGAATGCGGAATATTGACAATGAAATACAGTGTAACAGTTCAAAAGAATGACATTGTTTGTTTTTAAAATGCTGCTTCAAGAATCTTAATTTTGAAAAAAAAAAACAGATTTCAGAAAATTTTCACAATTATATTTTTTTGAAAATTATTTTTTACACCTTCTGGAATAGTATAATACTGAAGAGATAAAAATAGCGATTTTTCCTATTTTTCTTGTAGGAGTATAAGGACTTTCGATCCTCTATTAAAAAACAGAATATGATGCACTGTCATTTTCCATAAGCCTTAACACCTTAGTCTTGACGATCCGATTGATAGAGCTCAAGTTTAAAGCTTTTAAGCGTCAATTATTGGCTTTTTTTTGGAAATTTTATAAAAAGCAAAAATCAACAAAAAGCTCCAAAAACTTCCGATAAGGTTCCCGTAAATAGCTTTTATGCCATTGGTGGAGAAAAAGAATTAAAAGCGTTGGAGCGGTTCTTAAAAAAAAAAATATTTCTTATATGTATATTAAATTTTTAAGACATTTTTGATCAAAAAAAAAAATTGATACGTTAATATTAAATTTTTACTTCCGACTTATAGGTACTATGAGGCAAGTGAGGCATTCGTAAAAAAAATCGAACTCGAGATTTTGATCAAAGTTGACATTACGATGATAGCGAAGACTAAAAAAGTGGGTCTCGCAATTCTGTCTGTCTGTCTGTCTGTCTGTCTGTCGGTTCGACTATAAAGCCTATGCGACTCGGCCGATTTTTTTTCAACTTGGTAGATATTATTTTTAATTTTTCCCCTCTACACGTTTTTTTTTAAGACCAAAAATAACGGTATCTACCATACGATTTTTTTTGAAATCTTATAAATATTTTTTTTTCTAAAAAACTGTTCGACAAATTTAAAAAATAAAAATACAAAAAGAATTTATTTAGTTAAATCTAGGTAATGGGTGAAAAAAAATTTCCGAAAAATAGTTATTGAGAGTACTCCCCAAAGAACCTTTTTTATGTTTTCGATTTTCTCAAAAACGGTACAACCGATTTTGATCATTTTGAATAGAATTGTGTATTCAAATTTTCAGACATTTTTTTTTTTTTGATTAAAAAAAAAATTTCAAATTTTTTTTTCAAAAGTCAATATTTCGGAAACCCCATGCTAGATTTTTTTTAACTTGATAAAAAATAGTTTCTTAATATAATCTACAAGACGTAAGAAAAAAATGTATTTTACCTAAAAATAAAGGTACCCACCACACAAATGTTAAAAAATGGTTTTTTAAAAATCGTATTTTTTCTCGGGAACGGCGGCGCCTAGAATATTGGTAAAAATATTTTTCTTTCAATATTAATTTTTACGATCTTTAATTTAATAAGAAAAATTTTGAAATTAAGATATTACAACTTGTTCTATAGAACCATTATCGACATAACGGATTTTAATAAAAAAATTTATAGAGATGGTTCTAAATAATTTAAAAAACATTGCATTTCAAAACTTAAAAAACAGTATTTTATGAATTTTTGGAAAAAAATAATCTTTTTTTTTTTGGAAAATTCGATATTTCAAAAACGGCTCAATATTCTTTTTGAAAATTTAATTTTTATTCGAACCATAATAAAAACTTAAGGTTGGCGTACCAATATTTTTTCTTAAGGATCTTTAAAAAAATTTGTATATAAAAGCTGATTTTTTTAAGAAACCAACGACTTATAATTTTTGTTCTTGCTTAAATTCATGTTTACAGGGCATTCTGTTTTTGTCTCTTATTAATAAAAGAATTTAAAAAATTAATTTTCTCCTTATGAACAGTTTTCTCTAACAACATTCGTTTTTAAAATTCCTAGTCTATTACATAGGAGCAAGTTCGTGCGACTCAGTCGTGCATTTTATTTAATTTGAACTGGCTCTTAAATGATTGCTTGAGTTGTTTTTTCTTTATTAATGTACATACATCGAGTTCAAAGCAATAAATTCTAATTGGGTGCGTTCGTTGAGTATTTTCCCAGCAAATTTCCAACTCAACTTCAAGCAAAATTTAGTTGAAGTTGATTCATTAGGTAATGTATGTAAATATTTATGAAAAATGAAATGATTTGAAAATGAATTTGACATCTTCATATGTAAATATTTAAAGATCTTTATTTTTCAAGATTACACGTTCGCGTATATTGGTTTTGTTCTAACGGGTTTTTCCATTTGCGCGGGTAGATTTTGATTGGCTCTGGTGGCCATATTGTTTTGGGTGATTTCTATTGAATCTGTTGTTTGTTATTTAATTACTGATACCAAATCATCAGTACAAGTTACACAATGTAATAGCACGTCCAAATGATAGAGAACCTTATCATCAAAATGAGTTTTCATTAGTGTAAAGGTTGCGCACTTTTAATGATAGACGTTGCGGCTCTTCACAGTTGAACCTAAATGTTATGTGCCCAAATTTGAGACGACCGCGTTAATCGTTTAGCCAACATTCAGACGTCAACGAAATGAAAGATCGCCTGAGAATATCGCCGCGGTTCTTGAAAGTTTACAGCAGAACCAGTTAACTTGGCGAATTTTCCATCGGAACTTGAGTCTACATCCATACAAGACCTAACTGACGCAGGAGCTCAAAGTTCATAACCATAACCAACAACGTTCGTTCGCTGACTAAGAGCGTTTGGAAGAGGACTCCAATTTCGACCGAAAAATCACCTTTAGCGACGAGCCTCTATGAATGAATGGTTGTGTTAACACACGAGGTTCACCAGGTTAAAATGCATCATCAAAAAGATACCGTTTGGTGTGTATTTTAGGTCGGTGGTGGTTGGTGAGGTGATCAGCGTCAATGACGAACACTACAGAACTATGTTAACCAAATTCTTATGGCCCGAATTAAATCATATGAAACTAGATGACAGCAGGCACTACGTACCAGATAAAGGACGTCACGATTGACATTCTGAATAAACGATTTGAGGGTAAGGTTATCTCTCGCAGAAGTGACGTGAATTGGCCACTAAGGGCTTTTGACCCTGTGACTTTTTCTTGTTGGGTTTCTTGAATTCGCAGAGGCCTATGCAAATAAACAACACCGATGTTTTTAATGTGACCATAACACATGCCATCGCTCAAATTCAGTTGGAATTATACGGAAGAAGCCAATATTAGCATTAGCATCATATTTCGTACATAGCGACATACATGAGCTTTTCGCATAAGAAATAATTTTGTTAATACCTCAAGCACAGCCTGTTTTATTCGATTTCAACATTTACTCGCCGAGAAAATAACCGAAAGCTAAACCAGTTTAGGTATTGCAACTAGCTACATATATTTAATGATTTTTCCAAAACCGTTTTTTACTTGCGACTTATAGGTATGTACATACATTCGTAAAAAAAATCGAACTCGAGACTTTGATCAAAGTTGACATTACAATGAAAGCGAAGACTAAAAAATTGGGTCTCGCAATATTGTCGGTCTGTCTGCCTCAAGGTTGCAAAAGCTTAAGTCGCTTTTTATCTTAAGCTTAGCTTTAATTCACAAGCTAGTGGATGACTTATGAATTAAGAAAAATTTAATTCAGCAGCTATTTACTGACTTATGAATTAAAAAAATTTAATTCGTAAGTCAGTTGGTGACTTGTGAATTAAAAAAACTTAAATCATAAGCTTCTTAGTGACTTATGAATTAAAAAAATTTATTCAGAACCTACTAAGTTTTAAAAAAAGAAGAATTAAAAAAAAATTAATTCAAAAGTTACCTAGTGACTTATGAATTAAAAAAAAAATACTTCATAAGCTAATGGATAATAATTCTGATTAAAAATTATTAATTGGAAAATTTATAAGTTAGCATGATAATCTTACAACACACAAAATCTTGAAATCTACTTTCGTTAATAATTAAATAATTATGTAGTCAAAACAAGCTCAAACATTTCCAATCTACCAACTAGCTTATGAATCAATTTTTTTTTAATTCATAAGTCACTAACTTGCTCATGACTTAAATTTTTTTTAATTCATAAGTCACTTATAGGTAGTAAATTAATTTTTTTTTAATTCATAAGTCACTTATAGGTAGTGAATTCATTTTTTTTAATTCATAAGTCACTTAGTAACTTGTGAATAAATTTTTTTTTAATTCATAAGTCACTTAGTAGCTTATGAATTAATTTTTTTTTAAATCATAAGTCACTAACTAACTTATGAATTAAATTTTTTTAATTCACAAATCATCTATAGACTTATGACCTATGTTTTTTTTAATTCCAAAATTCGCAACCCTGGTCTGCCTTTGGGTTTGAATATAGCCTAAATGGCTCGGCCCATTTTCTTTAAACTTGGTAGATATAACTTTTAATTTTCCCCGGTTTTTTTCTTTTTTTTTTAAGACCACTTTTTGTCGAAATTTTATATATTTTTTTTTCTCAAAAACTGTTCGACAGATTTTAAAAATTAAAATACAAAAAAGTTTCATTTAGTTAAAGCTAGGTAATTTTTCAAAAAAAATTTCCCAAAAATGGTTATTAAGGGTACCCCCCATGGAATAATTTTTTTTTGTTTTCGATTTTCTCAAAAAACGGTACAACCGATTTTTATAATTTTTTTTTGCTAAAGCTCCCCAAAAACATAAATAGAATTATGCACTCAAATTTAAAAAAAAACTTCAAATTTTTTTTTTCAAAACTCAATATTTCGAAAACCCCATGCTACGAGTAGATTTTTTTTTAAACTTGATAAATAAAAGTTTCTCAATATAATCTACGAGATGTGAGAAAAAAAAAATATTTTACCTAAAAATAAAGGTACCTAACATCACATGCTAAAAAATTAAAAAAAAATGGTTTTCAAAAATCGTATTTTTCTCGAAAGCGGCGGCGCTTAGAATTTTGATAAAAAATTTTTTCTTTCAATTAATTTTTCCGATCGTTAATTTCATAAAAAAAATTTTGAAATTAAGATATTACAGCTTGTACCTACCATAGAACAATTTTTTTGAATTTTGAATTTCTCATTATCCACATAACGGATCTTAATAAAAATTTTAATAGAGAAGCTTCTAAAAAGTCTAAAACACATTGCATTTCAAAACTTTAAAATAAATATTTTTTGAATTTTTGAAAAAAAAAATCTATTTTTTCTTTTTTTTTTTTTGAAAATTCGATATCTCAGAAACGACTCAATATTTTTTTTGTAAGTTTAATTTTTATTTGAACAATAATAAAAACTTTAAATTGGAGTACCAAAATTTTTTCTTAAAAACCTTTTAGAAAGTTTGTATATACAGTGAACATTGGAAAACGTGAACCCCCCAAAACGTGAACTATCCCAAAACGTGAACACCGTAATTTTTACATTGACTGCTCTAAAACGTGAACAAATCGAAAAGCTCTAAAACGTGAACATACATTTTTTCCAATGGAATGGTGTTTAGATGAAGGTTTTGACCAAAGCGACATAAAGGCCTAAGAGAAATTGTAGTTATTAAAATGTTGACAAACATAGAACAGACAAAAATTAAAAATTTTGTTTGTTAAATAAAACTTTTATTTGTAAAACGTTCTAATTTAAAAATGAAACCTAATCAATTTTTTTAATAACCCGTAGGTACCAGTATGAACCCGTAAGGTACCAGTATGTGTAAAAATATTCATTAATCTATAATACTGCAAGCAAAAAAATAATAAAATGAAAGAAAATATGTTTTATTTTAAGAGCAGTAGTAAGACAATACGGTAGAAATACTATTTTAATCATAAAATGTTACATTCCAAAACATGAACAATCTCAAAAACATGAACACCCCCGGTTTTAATTAGTTCACGTTTTCCAATGTTCACTGTAAAAGCTTTTTTTTAAGAAACCACTACAACGACTTATAATTTTTGTTCTTACATGCATTCATATTTGCATAGCCTTCTGTTTTTACCTCTTACTACTAAAAGAGTTTAAAAATGAATTTTATCCTAATGAACAGTTTTCTCTAATAACATTCGTTTTTGAAATTCCTAGTCTATTACATAGGAGCAAGTTCGTGCGATCAAGTAGTGCATTTTATTTTTTTTTTTGATTTATTTGTCCTAAGCAAAACCATTCCTGAAGAGCGTTAGAAACACATTTTTAACCGAAACTAAGGCGTTAAATTGGAAAATATGAAACTTCTGCAATTTTTTTTACAAAATATCGAAATATACAGGCTTACAGATTTTTGTGTTAAGTAAATTGAAATTCTTGCAGCTTGATCCCCTTTTATTTTTCGAGGAGTATTTTCTTGTGTTTTAATATTTTGAAAATTTCAAGCACATTAAAGTACTCAAGAATTTCCGTCAGTTTTTTTTTTACTAAAGAAAAACGACAGAACAATATTTGCGACAGTGACAGGTTGTTTTATTTTTGTCGCCTCATGTGATTACGAAGTCCCTGAAATCTGACAGATAACGCTTCGTTGCAAGATCACATATGTATCTACCAAAGTATCTGAAAATAGCACCAAATATAAATAAGACCATATATATCTATTTTCTTCCTCTGTGCTATATGCACGCAGTCATAACTTATCACTGGACTTTGATCAAGCAGAATGTTCATAAAATAGGCACGCTTTGTCATGTAAACAAGAAAAATATCAAAAAATCCTATCTGCAATAAAATTAGATGTCTATTAATTAATTGACATATTTCTATCATTTAATTGAGAAAATAAATAATATTTAATCATTTGAAAAAAAAACGTGTCTCCAAGGCAACAATAAAAATGAATATCTTATCAGCGTTTTTTTTTAGTTTTTTCTATTCTTAGCTCCATACAACTTCGTAGGTCAGATTAAGATACTAAATGCTGTCGAAAATAATAAATTTAAATTTACTCGGCACATGGAACACGTTCAATTTGCCAAGAAACATTATTGTCACCAGGTATGTACATACATATGTATGTATATAATTTCGGCCTTGAAGTACGAAGTTCGGCGTGGGGTTTCCATCAAAGCGGGCGCTTTCTTTTCGTTTTTTATTTTAAATTTGCTCTAAAATTGTACATCGTCATTGATGATAATATCAATTGGAATTGTGATTAATGTGGATTGATTTAAAGATATTTATTGATAAGCGAATAGATTAAGGTTTTGACGTTAGCAGATGAGTATATAATGTACCTAATGTACGTACACATGTATATATGTATGTATGTATTTGATATTTTGATAATCTTACCACTTGAAAATAAAAAGGAGAATAATATGCACATGCTAGTCTTTGATTTTTAAAAATCTTACCACTTAAGATTAAGGTATTGGTTTATAAATATTTAATGACATATTACGGCCAACATTTTAAATAAAATGAACGAATATAACCATAACTATGAAATGTAAAGTCTGGATTTAATAATGTTATGACACTATTTAAAAGGAAGTTTTAGTAAAATACACAAAATTGTACATATATCAAAATAATTATAACAAAATTAATTAATTTTTAAGATTATAAAATTATAATCGTTTAAAATAAGAAAATTTTGAATATTTTCGTAGGCTAAAATTGTGAAAAATAATATTTTTACAATATATTTTAAAGCTTAAACAAAATCGTTTGGAGATTTTTTCGAGATAATTTGAAGACAACTTTACGTATAAATTTTATTATAGATTAGCTGACCCGACAAAACGTTGTCGTCAAAAGTACAATGAATTTTTCTTTGTAAAATTTTCACTTTCAATAAAGCTAAAATCTAAATGGGTTAACCGATTTTCTCAAAAATTGGAACATAATTTTTCAAAGAAAATTTTCATAAATATTCAAAATTTGAAGAAAATAAGTCAACCCGCTTAGGATCTAGTTCCATTTAAATTAGATGTAAAAACGCAAATTATTTTATGGATTTATCATGTTTTTACCAAATAACACCGATATATTTCTGAGCTATTATTGTATGTCTTTTAACTATTTTGGCCATTAATTTAAATTACTTTTGAGGTTACTATTATTCCAAATTATTTTTCCTCATAATTTGTTCATTTAAAAAATAAAATAAAATGCACAGGTTGTTTATTTTGCTAAAAAAAATTTCAAAATAGTATGGGGCTGGAAAATAGATTAAAAAAAGATAAATTTTTACATATAAAAATGACCTGTTTTTGAGACATAGAATTTTCAAAAATCCAACAATTATTTTCCTTTGTAAGCATTTGCTTAAAATTTCATAATTTTATTAAAATCCGCTATGCCGATAATGAGACAAAATCAAATAAAATGTACGACTGGGTCGCACGAACTTGCTCCTATGTAATAGACTAGGAATTTTAAAAACGAATGTTATTAGAGAAAACTGTTAAGGATAAAATGAATTTTTCAAATTCTTTTAGTAGTAAGAGATAAAAACAGAATGCTATGCAAATATGAATTTATGCAGGAACAAAAATTATAAGTCTTTGTAAAATAAGCTTTTATGTACAAAATTTTTAAAACATTTTTAAGAAAAAATTTTGGTACGCGAACCTTAAGCTTTTATTATTGTACGAATAAAAGTCTAATTTCCAAAAAAAATTCTAGGCCGTTCTTGAGATATCGAATTTTTCAAAAAAAAGAATGACTTTTTATCTAAAAATTGAAAAAATATTTTTTCTTAAGTTTTTAAATGCAATGTTTTTTAAACATTTTAGGAGCATCTTTATAAAAAATTTCATTAAAATCCGTTATGTCGATAATGAGAAATTCAAAATTCGAAAAAATTGTTCTATGGTAGATACAGTCAGTAATATCTAGATTTAAAATTTTTCTTTACTAAATTATAGATCGTAAAGATTAATCAAAAGAAAAAAAATTTTAGCAAAATTCTCTGAACCGCTTTCGAGAAAAATACGATTTTCGAAAACCATTTTTTAAAATTTGTATGGAAGGTACCGTTAGTTTTAGATAAAACAAAATTTTTTTTCTCAAATATTGTAGATTATGTTAAGAAACTTTTATTTGTCAAGTTTAAAAAAAATCGAGCATGGGGTTCTCGAAATATTGAGTTTCCAAAAAAAAATTTTGAATTTTTTTTTTACATCCAAAAAATTAAAAATTTGAATATGTAATAATATTTGAACTTTGGAGGAGCTTTGGCATAAAAAAAATTATTTAAATCGGCTGTACCGTTTTCAAGAAAATCAAAAACATAAAAAATGGACCCAGGGGGGCTACCAAAAATAACAATTTTTTGTAATTTTTTTTTTCAACCATTAGCTAGTTTTAACCAAATGAAATTTTTCAAATTTTTGTTAAAAAATTCTGTGGGACAGTTTTTGAGAAAAAAAAATATTTATAAAATTTCAAAAAAAAATCGTATGGCCGGTACCGTTATTTTTGGTCTTAAAAAATAAACAGAAAAAAACGTCCGGGGGGAAAAAATTAAAACCCATATCTACCAAGTTTGAAGAAAATCGGCCGAGTCGTTTAGCTGTAATCGAACAGACAGACAGACAGAATTGCCAGACCCACTTTTTTCGTCGTCGCTATCATCGTAATGTCAACTTTGATCAAAATCTCGAGTTCGATTTTTTTTACGAATGCATAACTTGCCTTATAGTACCTATAAGTCGCAAGTAAAAAAATGGTTATATGGTATGTACTATCTGCAAAATTCTAATTTTTTTTTATTTAATTATAAATCGTTCAGATTAAGCGAAAGAAAAAAATTGTTTCAAAATTCTAGGCGCCGTATTCTAGGTGCCGTTATCGGAAACCAAAAATGATTTTTGAAAATTTTAATACTTTTTAGAATTTGTATTAGCCTTGGCTTAAAATAAATCAAAATCAGATGCAAGGTTTTTAAGAAAGTCGAAAACAAAAAAGTAAGCATTTTTCGGAATTTCTTTTTTTCAACTTTAAATTTAGCTTTACCAAATGAAAATTTTTGAGTTCTCTTTTAAATCTGTCGAAAAGTTTTTGATAAGTAAAATTTTTTCTAACAATTCGAGAGAAAAATTGTATGGTAGCTACTTTTATTTTTGGTCTTAAAAAAATAAAATGCACGATTAGATCGCACGTACTTGCTCTTATTTAAGAGTACTTTGGAATTCAAGGATTTAATTAGACCAAAATGTTCAAATGCATAAAATTGCTTGATTTCTATTATAAAATTAAATTTTTCAAAATATAAGCATTGTATATAAAAAGTTTGTATATATAAAGATATTAGGAATTTCCTTAGAATTTTCTTATAAAAAAATTGGGATACCAATTTTAATTATTTAACAATGCAGAATTTAGGAAATCATTTTAAAAACTAATCGTTTACTTTTCAAAAAATTGAAAAAAACAATTGTATTCAAAGGAGCTTCTGTATACAAATTTTGATGAAAATCGTTAGAGCGATTAATGAGAAAGTATAAAACCAAAAAAAAAATCGTTCTGTGACGCGTAGCGTTAATAAATTTTTTTTTTATTTTTTTTTTTATCAAAAGTTAGTCCCTGCTTATAATATGAAACTTAATCTTTTATCAAAATCGTTAGAGCCGTTTTTGAGTTAAATAAGATTTTGCATTACGGGTATATGAAGGGTACCGTTAGTTTTGGAGCTAAAAAAAATTTCAATTGTTCCTCTAGGGAATGACCGAACACCCTTAAGTAAGGAGCTTGAAGAAAATAGCTCGTATAGTTTCGGCTGTACGTCGAGGTACAGACATACATACAGACAGACAGACGGAATTGTCGGAGTCGGAGTCTCGAGTTCGATTTTTTTCCAAATGCAGAACTTGCCCTATAGTTATAACGAAAGTAAAAACGTCACAAATCTAAAGTTTGTATTGTGGTTATCGCTGTTTTTGGATAAAAGAAAATTTTCTTCGTCTTTTAGAACGTGTTAAAAAACGATTAGGTCCAAATTAAAAAAAAAATAAGCATTCTTAAGGTAGAAATGACGACCACTGTCAGTCTAGCCTTGTGCCTCAGTTTGATAACATAACTCGTATGAACCCGTGGACGGAATTGATATGGGAAATTGTGGACATTCTCACACAGTCATCCAGTGTAGATGAAGTTCAAAAATATGAAACAATCTAGTAGGTTTTGATGTTTTTTTTGTGTGTGTTTACTTTTGCACAATCATCCGAAAATTGGATCACTCACTCAACCGGACCACCTATCTACCTATCTTTACTATTCAAACTTTTTAAGAACTTTAGAATAAGAAAATTGGTCAAAATTAGTTTTACCATTTTTGAGAAAAACAAAAACAGAAAAAAGAATTTTATGGCAAGGGTAAGAAGTTTTTTCAATGTTTTATCCTAAATTTCTAAAAAAGTTGTATAGCTGGCACTGCTATTTTTTTAAATTTTATTTATTTATTTTCCAAGTTAAAAAAAACTACGCAACCTTTTTAGCTTTAGTTGAACAGTCAGTGTCACCCCTATTACGATTGTCAATTATCAAATTGATAGTTGATAAACCTTGAAAATTGGGTTACAAAACTCAATTTATTAAAAAAGTAATCAATTTTTCCTTTAAATTTTTCAATTTGCTTGTGTTTCGCAATGGTCTGAATCATTCTCAATGATCAAAACTTTAATCAGTTGTGTTTTTAAACATTGAATTAAAAATTTATCAACTATCAAATTGATAGTTGACAATCATAATAGGGGTGACAGAAACAGTAGAATTGCGAGACGTAAGTTCTTCATTTTCTCTACCACAGTAATGTAACGCCTGAACAAAATCTCGAGTTCAATTGTCTCAAGTTTATACAAAAATCCAATGTACAAAAAGACACTTATTTTTTCCCGAATTTGAATTTTTTGTTTGCGTTTTCAAATTTTTCTTTTTATAAAAACCTAATTTTGACTTTTACGAATATTTTAAATAAAATATAGCCAATCAGTGTATCGGCTCTCAAGTGATACGCTAACTTAGTTATAATTTTTGATTTATATTTGTATAGATTCACGATTTTTGTTGCATCGCAATTTTCAAGTTCTCTGTACCCCTTCCCTCTTCTTAGTATAGTGGCGTAATTTATGGAACCCCCTAGCAATAAAAATAGCTATTCTTATATGTATGTACATATGTGCCAATTTTGTTGTGTGAATCTTCTTTTAGCGTTGTTCGTCTTTTAGAAAACTGCAAACTTAATAAAAAATATATATATATATTCGTAGGTAACATAGAATTCCTCGTATACAGAATAATCTGATTTATAGAAATCTTAGCTCTTCAAGCATATTGGTAAGATTAGATAAGGTTAGGTTCGACTTTTAAGTAGTTGTCTGAAAATCTGAAAATTTGAAAAAGTCCGGCACGTTTATACTGTTGCTAGGAATAAGTAATCATCAATTTCTGACGAAACGTATGCTTTGCCGGCATTTCTGCTGAAATCGTTTGAGTATTCTAGTTGTGTACTTGCCTTATAAGACAGTGTCCAGTTATGACAACTATTAAGATATCTCTTCCCCTCAAGGGATTTCAGAGAACCAGCTAGTAGTAGCTATAGTTATACCTCTACACATATTTATTTTCCCTTTAATAAAATAGTTCCGTTGTTTGGTAAGTTCATCTGCTTTGGAATTTCTTGGAATGTACCTAGGTCCCGGTAAGGGTGGAAACTGTGAAACTGATTTTGTTGTGTCATCTACCCATCTGCCATCTCTATGGAAGTCAATGAATAACCTGTAAGAAAGAAATATGCATTCGTTTCAGTTTTGGGGATTAAGGAAAAAGTCCCTTTCATTGTTAATTTTGACCTCAAAAGTAACAGAGGCAAAACTTACTGATATTGTAAGAATCTCTTGTTGATACATAAGCAATTCTCTTAGGAGTATAAAAAGATTAGAACTATAAGCAAGGCATTATTAAATATTAACATTTTTTCACTTTTTAACTATGGGCTTATGTTTTTTAAGCATTTCATGCTATGAAAAACATAGTGTATGGAGCATATTCTCTCGATATACATACATAACTTACGCAAAACCTACTTAAGGCCCATTAAAACTTAAAAGTTAGTATATTTCCTACGTCCTTAATGTTACAGAATGGATAGTAAGCAAACATTTTTATTTATTTTTATTTTATTTACTAATGGAAGAAAATAATTTATTTATAAAAATATTTAAATTCTTTGTTTTTTTTTTCCTTGAAATTGTGGGAAACAGAAAACATGTTTAAAGTCAATTTAAATGTCAAGTCATTACGTAATTTACCCACAAAATTTAACACGAATTTTTACTTGCGACTTATAGGTACTATAAGGCAAGTTATGCATTCGGAAAAAAACCTATATCGAGATTTTGATCAAAATTGACATTACGATGATAGCGAACACCAAAAAGTGGGTCTCGCAATTCTGTATGTCTGTCTGTCTGTCTTTTCGAATAAGGCCTAACAGGCTCGGCTGATTTTCGTTAAACTTGGTAGGTAGTATTTTTCATTTTTCCCCCCACACGTTTTTTTCTTTTTTTTAAGACCGAAAATAACGGTACCTGCCACACGATTTTTTTTTTTTGAAATGTTATAAATATTTTTTTTCTCAAAAACTGTCCCACAGATTTCAAAAAAAAAATCAAAAAATTTCATTTAGTTAAAGCTACGAAAAAGTTGAAAAAAAAAATTCCAAAAAATGTTTACCCCCCTTGGAACTATATTTTTTTTTGTTTTTTTTTTTTTGATTTTTGTTCAAAAACGGTACAACCGATTTAGATATTTTTTGTATGCTAAAGCTCCCCAGTAGTTTTAATATTATTGTGTATTTAAATTTTCTAAAAAAAATTTGTTTGGATTTTTAAAAGAAATTTAAATTTTTTTTTTTCAAAACCCAATATTTCGAAAACACTTCCGAGAATTTTACTAAATTGTTTTTTGTTTTGATTAATTTTTACGATCTATGAATTAATAAAAAAAAATTGAAATCAACATATTACTGACTGCGGACCTACCGTAGAACCATTTTTTCAAATTTACAAATTCTCATTATCGATAAAACGGTTTTAAATGGCATTGCATTTCAAAACTTTAAAAAAAAATATTTTTTGAATTTTTGAAAAAAAAAATCAATATTTTTCTTTTGGAAAATTCGATATCTCAGAAACGGCTCAATATTTTTTTTTTGGAAATTTAATTTTTATTCGAAATAATACAAACTTTAAATTGGCGTAAAGAAATTTTTTCTTAAAAATATTTTAAAATTTTTTTATATAAAAGCTTATTTTAAAAAAAAAAAAAACAGTACAGACTTATAATTTTTCTTCTTGAGCTAATATTTGCTTGAATCACATGGCATCCTGTTTTTAGCTCCAACAACTAAAGGAATTGTTTTAGTCATTTAAAAAAAATAATTTTATGCTTATGAACAGGTTTTCTGTAATAACATTCATTTTTGAAATTCTTAGTCGTTTACATAAGAGTAAGTTCGTGCGACCTAGTCGCAGTTGAAATTACAAAATTTATTCACTTTTGAGTTAATTTAAATTCGTTGTTAAAATGGTAAATTTAAAAAAATTTTACGAAATTCTAGTTTTCTCTTTTTAATGACAACTTTAAACTTAATAGAGAGTGAAATAAAAATACTACAAATACATTCTCAGCATAGTTTTTGAATTAATATGCTGCTTCAGCCAAATCAGAATAATTAACTTAGTATTGACAAACTGGAACTAGAATTAGCAAAACAACCCATAATATATAATTTAAACAGAAAGTTTAACAACAATAACAATCAACAGCTATCAAGTTTATTTATTCATTTGAACTTTAGACTTTGTTGTTCTCGAATCTCAAGAGTTGAATTTTATCTTCAATGTATATTCATAATAGAAAAACTCATATTATGTCAATTTAATTTGCTTTGATGTATCTCACGACCCATTCACAATTTAAAGGGCAATATACAATTAATCTTAGTCATTTCTATTCATGGCGATCTTAAACAGTTCATAGAATTAATTGACTTAGATACATCACCCATGCTAACAAAGTTGCTATTTCAGTAATAATTTTAATTGGAAATTCACGATGAAAAAAATAATATGTTAGCATATCTATTATATCTGTGGTGTTTGGTGGAAACATAAAATAATTGCGTTCTTATCTTCACTTAAGATCGAGATAGAACCTTAACGGCTAAATTGATTTTCTTAAAATTTGGAACATAATAATAAATATGTATTCCAAATTTGAAGAAAATCAGCTGACACGTGTAGGACTTAGCTTCATGTAAAGTGGACGTAAAAACACAAATTATTTTATGGACTTATCGCGTTTCTACCAAACACCACAGATATTTTTAAATACAACAATCAATCAACAAATTGTATTAAGTGTTAATAACATTAATAACAAGTTTAAATACATAGCTAGTATACATGCAATCCCGATTTGCGCAACTAGCTCTATAGGGTAAATAAAGATTTCTTTAAAAATTTTAATAAAAAACTGATTATTGTGAATAGTTAGTTCAAGTTAGAAAATTCTTTTAGCTTTTGTTTGCTTATCCATGGTTTGGCATGTATACATTTATGTAAAACTTACTTTTTATAGAAAGGAATGTAGATCAAGGGTATTTTGAATTTAGTTCTAACAAATCTTTTAAGAAATGAGGAGAATTAAAAATAAAATGCACGACACGATGTCGCACGAACTTGCTCCTATTTAATAGACTAAGAATTTCAAAAATGAATGTTATAAGCACAAAATTAATTTTTTAAATGACTAAAACAACTTCTTTAGTTTTTTTTTTTTGTAATGGTATTTGATCATTTAATGTGACGTATGTTGTGTATACAATCGGGCTTAATGATCTATTTGGAATAATGCAATTAATTTAAAAAACTAATTCATTCTTGTCCCAACTTCTTTAGTAGTTGGAGATAAAAATAGGATGCCATGTGATTCAAGCAAATATAGGTTTATGCAAGAACAAAAATTATAAGCCTTTGTAGTGGTTTCTTAAAAAAATAAGCTTTAATACAAAATTTTTAAAACATTTTTAAGAAAAAAATTTTAGAACGCCAATTTAAAGTGTTTATTAATGTTCGGATAAAAATTAAATCTGCAAAAAAAAATTTTGAACCGTTTTTGAGATATCGAATTTTCCAAAAAAACTAGATTTTTTGTCTATAAAAAATTTCATTAAAATCCTTTATGCCAATAATGAGAAATTCAAAATTCGAAAAAATCGTTCTATGGTAGATACAGTCAGTAATATATAGATTTCAATTTTTTTTTATTAAATTATAGATCTTAAAAATTAATCGAAAGAAAAAAATTTAAACAAAATTCTCGGAACCGTTTTCGATAAAAATACGATTTTCGAAAACCATTTTTTAACTTTTGTATGGAGGGTAACGTTATTTTTAGATAAAATAAATTGATTTTCTTAAATCTTGTAGACTATATTAAGAAACTTTTATTTATCGAGTTTTAAAAAAATCGAGCATGGGGTTTTCGAAATATTGAGTTTTCAAACAAAAATTTTGAATTTTTTTTTAAAAATCCAAAATTTTTTTTTGAAAATTTGAATACCTACACAATACCATTGAAACTGCTGGGGAGCCTTTACATAAAAAAATGATCAAAAAAACAAAAAAATGGTCCCAAGGGAGGTACCGAAAATAACCATTTTTTGGAAAATTTTTTTCAACCATTACCTAGCTTTAACTAAATGAAATTTTTTGAATTTTTTTTTAAATCTGTGCGACAGTTTTTGAGAAAAAAAAATATTTATAAAATTTCGAAAAAAATTTGTATGACAGGTACCGTTATTTTTGGTCTTATAAAAAAAAGAAAAAAACGTGGGGGGGGGGGAAGAAATGAAAAATACTGTCTACAAAGTTTAAAGAAAATCGGCCGAGCCGTTTAAGCTGTAGTCGAACCGACAGACAGACAGACAGACAGAATTTCGACACCCACTTTTTCGTTCTTCGCTATCATCGTAATGTCAACTTTGATCAAAATCTCGAGTTCGATTTTTTTTACGAATGCATAGCATAACTTGCCTTATAGTACCTATAAGTCGCAAGTAAAAAATATAAGAACATGTGTAGCTTTTACTTTTACTACAAATCCTCTAGCATAAGCTATTTTTTATCACAGAGTTTGAAGATTGGACTGGAAAAAATAATATACTTAATTTTAAATTTAAATCACTTCAAGACATGAGTTATAAGCATAAGCTAAATTTTATCAACGTGAAACCCAAAATTTGCTTAAAAATCCATTTTCAAACTTTTCTTATTCACAAGACGAACTCCCTTAATACTAATATAGTATTTATGTTTTTATCAAAGATGTTTTATTTTGTATGTAATATAAATTCTCGTTAATGGCTAGAATGATTCTGTTCAAAATTTATAAACAGATAATCCTTAATTCTTTTGGTATTGCGGTATAATACGGATGGAACCAACTGTGAATTAAAGAAATGTCATTCATAAATCCAAGTTTCTATAATATATGGTTTTTCAATTTCCGTGATTTTGGCGGCCATGTTGTTTTGGTGACATCTGTCAAATCTGTTCTTTATTCAGTCACTGATGCCAATTCACTATGGCAAGAAGTAAAATGAGTGAACAGCACGTCCAACTGATACATTTTATTATCAAAATGATTGTTCGTTATTGCAAACGTTGCGGGAGTTGCACACATTTTACAGTAAAAGTGAAAGTTAAACGTTTGGTGGCCAATTTTCGGACGACGAAGAAAGCAAAATCAGCCGAAAACATCGATGCGGTTGATTAAATTGTAAAGAAGAACCCCAGGCAGTTGATTACACGCCGTGCACAAGAACTCGGCCTTTCCCAAACTTGTATTTGACAAATTTAGTTTCGGGACTCGGACCTATACCCGGAACATGTTCATGATCAAAGACAATGCCGTTTGGTCGCTAATTGAACTTCCGAGCATTTGGAAGAAGATTCCAATTTCGGCCGATAAACCAGCGAAGATGCGAATTTATGTTTTAATATGTTTTAATGGCTGTGTTAATAAGCAAAATTTCAATATATGAGACGATACCAACCCACACAAGGCTCATTGAGTGACAATGCATCCCCAAAAAGTTACCCGTTTGGTGAGAATTCTGGACCGACGGCATCGTTGTTGAGGTGGTCACCGTCAATGGCGAGCACTATAGAACGATAGTAACCACTTTCTTACAGCCCAAAATGAACCTCATAAGCCCAGACAACATGTAGTTCCAGCCAGATCAACACATCGGACGCCCTGCATAAACGATTTGAGGATAAAGTTATCTCTCGCAGAGGTGACGTCAATTGGCCAATAATGTCATCTAATTTGACCACGCTAGACATTTTCTTGTGGGGTTTCCTGAAGTCGCAGTACTATCCAAATAAAACACGACTTAAGGTGAACACAACATATGCCATCGCAAAAATTCAGGAAATTATTTGAGCGCTTTCGAAATCAATTTCTTTAGTTTGTAAACCGTTTCGAATTTTTCACCATTTCAGCTTAACTATGTCTTAATAATAATAAACGAATGCTTTTCACTTTCAATGCTTATACCCTGTACACACTATTGAAACATAAGAGCAAGTGCGTGTGATCCAATTGTGATGTTTTTTTTTTGTTTAACAAACACGCAATTGTGATTTGCAATTCAAATTCTTCTTAACAGGCTCTCATTCATAAAGAAAAAGATTATTCACAATAATAAAATAGTTTAACATGTTTTCTTTCCATTGTTTTCATAAAACAAAAACAAAATAGTTCACTCAAAGCATGTTAGATACACAAAAACAATCAACAAACCAAAGTCCATCGTTTTCGCTTCCTCTTTCAATTTAAACGGTAGTGTCTGTCTTGATGTCATGAACTTATTATAAAGCTTATATCAATTTTAAAACATTAATTAAAGGTAGGTACCCCGAAAATCAATTCAAAATAGAAGCACACAAAAAAAGAGCAAACATATTCAAAATTGACAGATAAAATTCATAATTACATGTTCAGAATGTTCATCGATCACGGTGGCAGGAGATGTAGAATCCAAAACACTCAATACCATTGACACTGACATTTTTTTTTATTTTTAAAAATTGATAAGCAAGTATATAAGAACGATTGCAAATTATATGTATATTGTATGTATGTATGTATATATTCCGTTTATTAAACCAGAAATAATGTAGCAACAGAAAAAATTTCTTTATTTCACTTCAAACACACCCGGCCGTTGTTAAACGTTCAACGAAACTAAAAATTTTGAATCGCAATCTTTGCTCGGGGGGTATTTATGCAAAAAAAAAATATAAACAAACAGAGAACAACAACAAAGCATAAACAATACATAACAAACATAGTGGCAGATAACCATAATACTCCCGCAAAATATATATATATACGTACATATGTACAGATAAAGTGTATAAAAAAAGAAAAATAAATAGGCTACGCTCATATGCTATCTTGGCATGCACCCTAATCTTCAATACCTACCTAAGCTAAAAGATTTAATTCAATAATTTGCGTTGCGGTTTTTTTTCACAATTTGTGAATTTTTTTTCTTTAGTGTTTGGGGTAAGTTCTGAGCTGTTGTTCTACGAATTTTAATTTACAAAGCAAACAAGTTTGTACAGTTTTGACAAAAAGCTCCTCTTGGGACAATAGTTTGTTGTGTGTCATTCGCAACAATGACGACATAGCTATTTGAGTCATTTATTACTGTACGTATATGGAGGTCGATGCTCGCAAAAATTATTAATTGTATGTGTGAGCACAAGGGTGGCCATTGCTGAGTGGTTTTTAAATTTGTCACTCGGAAGAAAGAATTAAGCGTTTATTTTAAAATTTTCTTCACAATCTATTGTGAATACATATGTCGGAAGTGATTTATAAACGAAATTGAAAGGTGATTTACATTTTTAGCTTAGAGCAAAGCCTGAATTGTTAAGAAAAGGTTTAAAGGTTTGTTTTTAATTTTATAATTTTTAGTTCAGAGTATATTTCTTGGCGGACTCTAAATAGTCGTAAGAAAGTATCTGTGCAGGCTGACTAAGGTTATCAGATTAAAAAACAGAAAAAGAAAAATTTTATGTCATTTTATTGACAATAAAAGGCATTCAGTTTTGGGAGAAAAACACATCGAATTTAAAACTACGATAATGGAGACTATGGTATTTGTTCACATTCGTGCAGACTCGTTATCATCATTCCATTTGAGGGTCTATGCTTCAATGGCTTTGCATATATATTTTTTAATGATTTTCTTTAAATTTTATACAGTGAATTTTCTACTTCTTTTACACTTTTATTTATGGCCAAAAATTCAATTAACCGAAACAGTATTTCGACTTTTGATTTACATATATGTACTATAGGGCAGGTTTTGCATTTGGAAAAAAATCTAACTCGAGATTTTGATCAAATTTGACATTACGATGATAGAAATACAAACAAAATTGGTCCAGCAATTCCGTCTGTCTGTCTGCATGTCTATACCTCGACCTACAGCCTTAACTGCTAAAGCGATTTTCTTCAAACTGAGTATTTAAGGGTTTTCAGTGATTTGCTAAAGGAGAAATTGTTTTTTTTAGCTCCAAAACTAAGGGAACCTGCCTTACTGCCGTTATGCAAAAGCTTATTTATCTCGAAAACGGCTCTAACGATTTTGATAAAACATATATGTGCTATAATAAACATAGACTAAATTTTAGGAAAAAATGATATTAACGGTACCTGTCATGTAACCATTTTTTTTATTTTCGACTTCTAATTAACGGCTCTAACGCTTTTGACCAAAATGTTTCTATAAGAGCTCTTTTGATTTTAAATAATTTTATACATACGAATCTTCGAAAAAAATATTTTTGGATTTTTGCAAAAAAAAAAAAATTAAATCAATATCTTGAAAAGGTGTTAATGATTACTTTTTGAAATTATTTCCTAAGATCCGTATTATTAAATATTGAAGATTGGCATTTAATTTTTGATTCTAGAAAAATTGGAAAGACATTTCTTAGATAAAAATTTAATTTAATAATAAAACAATTTTTAAAATTGTTAGCTTAAATTCATACAAATATAGAAATCTGTGTTTTTGTTAAAAAAAAATCGATGTAAGATGAACTTAATTAAACTTGAATTGCATATTGACAGAGCCCTCACTGGTCCATGAGTCCAATTGAGATCGCCTGGACGAAGCACGCCAATGTTTGTTGACTAAAAGTCAAACATTTTCTAATCAACTTTTAAAATACTTTCAGTTTAAAACATCGAAAGAAAGCAAATATACCTGTTATTATATAAAAAACAATAAAAAATAGTTTGGGAAGTTTTATAAATAATTTAAATATTATTTGAAAAAATTCTCTTACCCGCATACATTTTTCTAATGAAATTTAGGTATGCCAACTTAAATTTTTTTAATAATATGCATTCGAAATATTAATTTACAGACACCGACTAAGTCAAAAAAAGTAAAGAACCAACATATAACCAACCAACATAGAGTGAATACTAATGAACATTCTAAGTCGGAAAATCTTAAGAAAAAAAAACTCTGGGACCCTGTAAAGGAAGGTGACTACTCAGGTGGGTCACATAAATGGAAAATAGATAGACTCAAACTTGAAGTGCATAACTAGCTACATGCTAGCTAGCCTCGAATTGAGCTTCCTGGTTGACTTTCTGGTCCACTAAAAACTGTAGTTAAGTCAGTAAGTTTAATTTCTTAAATCATATGACCCAATTCCACTAGGTACTTGTTTCTCGAAATCAATTTCTAAAATGTATGCTCATATATACCCCCTTATTACGGTTTGCGAATCGAACGTTAGAGATGAGATTTTTTCATTAGCGAACTACACATTCGACATACTACGGTTAGCGAACTTTACAATTCCAGTTCAAAATTTTATTGTTTATTAAAAATATCAAATATATGACATTTAAGTCGAATCAAAGGTTCTCGATTCGCCAACCGTAATACTAATTTCTCACACTCACATGTTTATTTGTTCGACTCGCCAGCGGTAATGAGGGGTATAATACAATCTTTTTCTTTTTTTTTTAGCTTAGCACATAATGTTATAACATTTTATTCCATATTGAACCGAAGGAGATTGATCTGTGTGAACAGATACGGAACTCATGTCGGTTAGAAACAACACTTTTACATTTTCTTGCTAATACATGTCAATATTTAGTTTAAATTACAATTCTTAATTTATCTTATACATTGCTATTTAGTTTTGTTTCAATTGAAGGTTCAATTATTCAAAATAACTTCTTTCTGAAAATAATATGTACTATTAAGCTTATGAAAAAACACACAATAAAACCAGAATAACGTAGGTAATAGATTTCACTCTGAAGAAGTCTTAAAACAAGTTAAACAAGTATGACATTCACAGTCAATCAGTGAAAAACACATCTGTTAAACTAACATACTAAGATACAAATTTCAAAATATATTCGAAGAGTAAAAGTTTGCTAAAAATTCAATCATCATAAAAAACTCACAATCATCATAAAAAAAACATATAAGCAAGTCGGCAACTCTAGTTTGTCATATACTTATCAATTATACACATACCAATACCACACGACTTCAATCGTTGATAAACTTCTTCGTGTATAGAAACAATGTTACCAGTGAGTGATTGCAAATTAGATTAAAACACCCCTACATACGAATTTCTCTTCCAAATTAGACCACGACTCCGAGCTTTGTGTCGAGGCAATTGATTGAGATACATTTTATTTAGTATTTCTTTCAATAAGTGGGATGTGCATGTGGATAGGCATACTCTAGTATACATATTCACTCTAGATTGGCACTATTGAGAGAGCTCTAAGGAAATAAAATAGAAACAATGATGCGTACCTTATGGTTTATCCTACAAAAGATTCCGACAAGATTTGGAAGCAGGTATCAGATCTAATGGGCTACTTATTTTTACAGCGATTCGGTTTAATTTTTCCAACTGACTACCTAAGTATTGCCTATGGCTTAAGTATTTGTGTTTATTTTTGTCTGATGGCCAGACCAGAGCCATTGTGACAGAAATTAACTTTTCTCTTTCCTTTTTATAATATGGCTCTCGCTCTCTGTTTAAGTAAGCACACGATTTCGCAAGGCCATGAGGAAGTAAATAATGGAATAGCATACGTTTTTTTTTCAGTTTCAAAATTGATAAGTAAAGCGCATGTACTAGAAGTAGACATCATATATTATAACTCCATCTATTGGGTGATAGAGAATATAAGGTTTGAAAAATGAATTTTAAATAGATTTCAGTTACAACTTTAATTTTTTTAATAATGAGCTACTTTGACCCCGTTCTGCAAGATAGTTTGAACAGAAAGAAAGTAACGAATAGTGATGCACAAAAACGTTTACCATGAACATACATAATGTATGTATTTATATCCTGAGTTAATGCTTTGTCGAGAAACTAATTAATTATTCTTGAAGCCCGCTATTGAAAACTTCTAGTTGTATACAGTTAAGGTCACATATTAAGTTACCATATACATATTTGATTCAATTAGATTGAAAAAAAAATATCTAATGCGTGAAACTGAAATTAAACGAAAAATGAACACATAATAGCGAACACATTTTGTAAAGCTGAATCATTCCTTATAAAATAGTTAAGAAAAATGTAGATATTTATTTTTTTAAGTCAATTCCCTATTTAAATCAAATTCTGGAAACCGAAATATTTTTATTTACTGGATAAACTAAAATACTTATGTATAACAAATTATCTTTATTGATGGCTGAAAGATGAAGTTTGGTGAGACTTTGAGTATATCTAGGTCGATTAGGCTACCCGATTTGCTAATGCGTTCAAGCTGAATTACGAGCTATCAAAGAATCATACAAAGTACTCAAATAAGATCCAAACCAGAACCACAATACGGCCATTATCACAGACAGTCAGGTGGCTTTTAAGGCCATTAATTCTAGAGTATTATTCTCCAAATTGTTCCAGCAATCCCAGAATGAAGTTGCTAGCTTCAATATTAACTACATATTATCACTCGTATCTATGTTCCGGTTCATTGTGAAGTTGATGGAAATTAATGGGCGAACAATTTGTCTAGGCAATGATCAGCCCCTTATAACTCACTTGCGGAAAGAGTCAACATTCCGCTCGGCGTTATGATGGTCAAAATTCTCTCAATTTTTCCTAACAAATCAAACCGTAGGTGGATTAGTTTACCTAACTGCATTACATCTAGAAATATTTGGCTCACCTATAATAAATCCCGAATACTTGATCTGGTACGCCGAGCCAGGCAAGACATATCCAGAATCGTAGCTGCCTGTATCGAACACTGACCAATAGGAAAGCATGCAGGAAAGCTAGAAATTTCTCACAACAGTCACTGTCATAGCTGTCAGGACCAGCGGGAAAAGGAAACAGTCCTCAATTTCTCCTGCAAATGCTCTGCCAAAAAATTCTGACAATTTCAAATAAACTTCTTAAGGTAAAAAGAAGCTTGAAGGAGTAGTAAGCTTTTACACATACTTTTACTTTTAACTACCTTTTTACAGTGGCGTAGCTAAGAGGGGCGAAGGGGGTGGCCACCTCAAGCGCCATAATTAGGGGTGGAAAAATCATCTTCGTTATACATTAGAAGTTGTAAACCAATTACAAAAGTTTTTTTTTTTTTTATTAAAAATTTTGCTAAATTTTTATTAGAAAATACAATTTTTATAATATTCAAATTTTTAAGAGCGGCAAAAGTTTGAAATAAACACAAAAGTTTAATTTTTGTTTAATTAATAATTCAATTATTTTTGTATTTAATTGACATCAATAGGGGCGGTAATCAAAAAAATGCGTTTGCAACTTTAAGACCGACGATATAACTTTAACTTTACTGCATATGTAGTTAAAATAAATAGTTTGCCAAACAAGTTTTTGATCATCGTTAGACCGAAGGGGTGGCAAGTTATTGTTTTGCCCCGAGTGGCAAATATCCTAGCTACGCTACTGCCTATTTAATCCTTAAACGTCATCATAGTAAAAGATCGTAATAGTTTGGAAAGAATAAGCTAAGTTATAATACAATAAAATGCACGACTGGGTCGCACGAACTTGCTCCTATATAATACACTAGGAATTTTTAAAAACGAATGTTATTAATTTTTTTAAATTCTTTTAGTAGTAAGGCATAAAACCCGAATGCTATGCAAATTATGCTACAACAAAAATCATAAGGCGTTGTAGTGGTTTCTTTAAAAATAAAATGCACGACTGGGTCGGACGAACTTGCTCTTATGTAACAGACTAGGAATTTTAAAATCGAATGTTATTAGAGAAAACTGTTCATAAGGATCAAATTATTTTTTAAATTCTTTTAGTAGTAAGAGACAAAAACAAAATGCTATCCAAATATGAATTTATGCAAGAACAAAAATTATAAGTCGTAGTCGTTTCTTAAAAAAAAGCTTTTATGTACAAACTTTTTAAAAGCTTTTGAAGAAAAAATTTTGGTACGCCAATTTAAAGTTTTTATTATTGTTCGAATAAAAATAAAATTTACAAAAAAAAATATTGAGCCGTTCCTGAGGTATCGAATTTTCAAAAAAAAAAATAAAAAATAGATTTTTTTTCAAAAAATCAAAAAATATTAATTTTAAAGTTTTGAAATGCAATGTGTTTTAGACTTTTTAGAAGCTTCTCTTTGAAAAATTTCATTAAGATCCGTTATGTGGATAATGAGAAATTCAAAATTCGAAAAAATGGTTCTATGGTAGGTACAAGCTGTAATGTCTTAATTTCAAAATTTTTTTTATTAAATTAAAGATCGTAAAAATTAATTGAAAGAAAAAAAATTTTATCAAAATTCTCGGAACCGTTTTCGAGAAAAATACGATTTTTGAAAAGCATTTTTTTTAATTTTTTAGCATTTGTATGATAGGTACCTTTATTTTTAGGTAAAATAAAATTTTTTTTATCACATCTTGTAGATTATATTGAAAAACTTTTATTTAGCAAGCTTGAAAAAAATCTAGCATGGGGTTTTCGAAATATTGAGTTTTGAAAAAAAAAATTTTGAAGTTTTTTTTAAAAATCCAAAAAAATTTTTTTTAAAAATTCGAGTACACAATTCTATTCAGGTTCTTGGACAGCCTTAGCAAAAAAAAAATGATCAAAATCGGCTGTACCGTTTTTGAAAAAATCAAAAACAAAAAAAATGGTTCCATGGGGGGTACCCTCAATAAACATTTTTCAGAAAATTTTTTTCAACAAATACCTAGCTTTAATTAAATGAAATTTTTTTGTGTTTTTATTTTTAAAATCTGTCGAACATTTTTTGAGAAAAAAAAATGTTTATAAAATTTCGAAAAAAATTCGTATGGGGGGTACCGTTATTTTTGGTCTTAAAAAATCAAATCAAAAAACATCCGGGGGGAAAAAATTAAAACCCATATCTACCAAGTTTGAAGAAAATCGGCCGAGCCGTTTAGCTGCAATCTAACGGACAGACAGACAGACAGAATTGCGAGACCCACTTTTTTAGTCTTCGCTATCATCGTAATGTCAACTTTGATCAAAATCTCGAGTTCGATTTTTTTTACGAATGCATAACTTGCCGTATAGTACTATAAGTCGCAAAAAAAAACTTAATGAGAATGTTTTTTCTTAAAACAAAGGTATTACAAAAAATACAAATAATCTAAAAGTATCTGTAACTGTTAGAATTATAAAAATAATACATTAAGAATGAATTACATGGGTAAAATATGATCTTCTTAAGCCATGGAACAAAAATAAACTGATAGTTAATTTTTCTGTATGGGGTGATTGATCTCTTTGCTTTGCGGTAAATTTTGTTCTAAAACAAATAGTAGTTTTTATAAAAAAAACAAACACTAGACAACAAGCCAAAAATGTGTGCCGATCGTTTTGTTCCATATTTCTTTTAGTTCCCTTCTCTCCTAAGTCTTATTTTTTAAATGTAATTAAAATGTTTTTGATGTTTCTTGCAAAAAAAAAAACGGGTACGCTTATATTGTAGTATGTAGTTAATATTTATTGCCATATTGTTTTAAATGACTTGAAAATAACACAACTTATTTTATTCGTCTTAGCGTTCCCAAAAATGTGACTTTCAACAGTAATTTTTTATTTTTTTTTTGTATAATTACTCTTTAACTATGTTTATTGTATTAAAATAGCTGTGTTAATAAGCTAGTACAATAATTAAGCCTTTTTACAGTATTAAACCATAAGCGAATGTACGTTGTGCGAAACCAGTCGTACATTTTATTCCATATACTGTGTATCCTATACAGTTATTCTACTTTTTTCCAATGACAATCATCTCATCAACGGTACTACATCCTTATTTTATACATTTGCATAAAATGGATATCAAAATAAATTATATTGGCTTATTGCGAATTTTGTGCACTGTGGCGTATACGTACTTTTTTTATTTAAAACAATTTAATTTCGATTTATGTAATTTTTGGGACTGTTAGCCAATTTCACTGCCAAGGTAAGTAACGCAAATAAATCTAACAGTATGATTGCAATGTGGGTATGAAGGGTACGACTTCAATTATTTGGAAACATCACTGTCGTGAAAAGCATTTGAACTAAAAGTCACAAGAAACTATCAGTTTAATGGTAAAAAAAAAATAGTTTTTCTTCAAATCGTTTCTAAGTCTAATTTACAATGAATTTAGCACTTAACGGGTGAACCGATTTGCTTCAACTTCGAAACGAGTTATTTGTTCATAGATCCCTAAGGGAACGATTTGAATTTTCGATTTATCTCATCTGCAAGGGTTACCTGACGATCAATGGTTTTGATTGTTCTTTTCTCGAAGATGTCTAATGCATTTAAGTGTACTTTAGATTTTTAGCGTAAATTTTAAAACTTAAATAGGATTTCTTGGGTTATTTCAGCAGTTATTTAATTTTTTTAGTGCTTTCAATTTAATCCACACTATCTCCTTAAATATTTCGAATATTTAAAATAAATTGCTTTAATTAAACAATCCCACTGATGTGCAATATTTATCTTTAGCCTCTTTTACAATTAAACGAAATGCAAGAGCATTATTATTGAATTATATTATTGAATTTTGTAATGTACAATGTTTGTGCTTATTTATTCTCCAATGAAATTGTCTTCGCATCCGTTTAGCTTCTAGACTCCTCGTGAAATGGAATAAATAAATTCGATAGAATTTTGATAATTTGGATCACTACGGCGTATACTTGCTTTTTTATGAAATAAATTATTGTATTTTAAATATTAGTCTTAAAATTGTGATAAAAAAAACAATCTCTTGCTATGAATTTTATAAGAGTCGATTACCATCCATTAACATTTTTGCTGAGAAGGGTAGGACAGCATCTAATTTACTACAGTCACCCTATTCAAACCCAAGCCGATCTTATATCGAATTCCAATCATTTCTTTCAATTTATTAAGTCAACAAAACAAATCTGATGCAGGGTTGCGAATTTTTGAATTAAAAAAATCATAAGTCATAAGTCTGTAGATGATTTGTGAATTAAAAAATTTTAAGTCATAAGTAAGTTAGTGACTTATGATTTAAAAAAAAATTAATTCACAAGCTACTAAGTGACCTATGAATTAAAAAAAATTTAATTCATAAGCTAGTTGGTAAATTTAAAATGCTTAAGCTTGTTTTGACTACATAATTATTTAATTACTAACGAAGGTAGAATTCAAGCTTTTGTGTGTCATAAAATTATCATGCCAGCTTATAAATTTTTCAAATAATAATTTTTTAATCCATTAGCTTATGAATTAATTTTTTTTTAATTCATAAGTCACTAGGTAACTTTTGAATTGATTTTTTTTTTAATTCTTAAGTCACTTACTTGCTCATGACTTAAATTTTTTTAATTCATAAGTCACTTACATATAGGTAGTGAATTATTTTTTTTTTAATTCATAAGTCAGTTATAGGTAGTGAATTAATTTTTTTTAATTCATAAGTCAGTTATAGGTAGTGAATTAATTTTTTTTAATTCATAAGTCACTCACTAGCTTGTGAATTAAAGCCAAGCTTAAGCTAAAAAGTGACTTAAGCTTTTGCAACCCTGACTGATGGTTATCCTTCCACGTTGAAATACCTGAATTCCTCATCAACAGATCCAAATATTATTTTCAACCTATTTGCTGGTTCCGTTAGTCAAGCATTTGTTTCTAATAACACTGATGTATGTGAAAACTACTTTAATTATACGATCAATTGCACTCAAACTTCCTTATCTTAATTAACATATCATATTCTTCAGTATTAAACAGAATCTGTTCGCTTAAGGATGACTTTTCTTATGGCCCCGATGGGACCTCTTATAGTCCTTAAGAAATGTGTCTTCAAACTTGCCCAACCTCTCACTCGTTCATCATCCCTGTGCACAAAAAGGATGCAAATATGATACAACTAACTATAGACCTATTGCCAAACTCTGCACTTTTTGAGAGTATAATTCATGACATTATGCTTCTTCATTGTGAACAACTATTTTTTCTGAAACAACATGGCTAGATCAATGATCACAAATCTTATAGAATTTTTTTTCCAAACCTTATGTGCTCTGGAATCTAGCCATGAAGTGGATGTAATTGCAACGGATTTTCAGCGAAACATTTGATGAAATCTCCAATGACATTATTGTTTTTAAACTTTAAGTATACGAGTTTCCTCCCCTGTTTGTATCATGAATACAGTCCTACCTCAACAATCATCAATAGAGAGTTATTTTTAGGTCATGCACTTTCAAACCTAAATGTTCAAATTCAGGTGTCTCGTGTGTCTAGGGCCCCTTATTTTCGTAAGCCCTACTTCACCAAGTCCCTTTATATCACCTTTGTAAGACCTTTTCTAGAATATGCCTCCCAGGTCTGGTCACCATACCATCACATTCATATTCAACGTATTGAGGCGGTTCAGCTTAGATTTTTATGATTTGCGTTACGTGTTCTTAGCTGGGATGACCCATTCCACTTACTATCCTATGAAAATCGTCTTAATCTCATAAATGTGCAAGCCTTATACCGATGTCGTAATAATGCAGAAATTAAAAAAAAAAAAAAAAATCCTAAATTCGTACTCTGTGGTGCGTATAAAATTTTGTATTTAATACATTTTCAGAATATTTATTAATAAAAAATTTATATTTATAAAAAGAAATTCTTCTCAGGGAAATTGAAAAATGTTTTTGTTTTCAATTTCAACTTAAATTGCTTTAAATTCGCTCAATTTTCCCATTTTCGCAATTCCTCATTTAAATTAATTAACTTCAAATATTTTATAAAAATTATTCAGCTGTTCTAGAAAAATTACTGCTTCACGTTCATACATACATATGTATAGTCCCTACATTTTTTAGATTAAACACTGTTTGTTTTTTCATTTATACCTATAACCACCTTGGATTTTATTTGAAATTCAAATTCAAACTATTTAATTGTAGAACGACAGATCATTTTGTTGTAATCTACTTTTATAGCATAAATTAACAGAACAAGATATTCATTAAATTCAATGTTGTCTGATAAAATAAAAAACAACAAAGACAACACTGTCTGTAAAATTTAAACACATTCTTTTAAAATTTCTTTGATATTATATTTAATTTTTGAGTTTTTTCTTTTTGTTTAATAATTTTTCTTTTTTTTAACATTGTTTGTTTTTTTTTTTCTCAATCGTTGAACAACTGAAAAAATCAGAAACTGTCCTATTTAGTATCTTAAGAGATTTCTTAAAAACTATGTTTCTACTATTTCGTAGTTAAAGTTAAAATTTAAAATTAATTATTATCCTTTTTGTATTGTATTAAAATGTGTACGCATTCTAGCAACTGAATAAAAATTTAGCCTTTCTCTTTATATATTTAAAATAACATAATTTTTTGGCATTCAGCACGGCAAATAATAATTAAATATATCACACACATTTTATTTCTTAAATTGTCAACAATTTTAAAGCATATAAGCAAAAAAAAGCTTATTATTGTTATAAATTCATATTTTTGTTTTTTTTTTTTTTTGGAATAAATGTGACATTTTTTTTTTTTTTTGTTAAACATGGTAAAACATTTTAATTTGACTTATGAGATTAAAATTAAATTATTTAATAAATTATTTAGAAAATAAACGGTTTCACAACGGACACTGGCCTCTAAAATACTCGATCGTCTCAGGATTATTGAACACGCCAGCGGTTCGCTCCTTTGGGACTATTAAATCCGCACGATCAAAAATATTCGCTGTTACACCAGCTGCTTCGAAGAATTGAACTCGTTCCAGCGAGTTAATATCATATCCCCAGAGGAATACTTTTTGCCCAAGATCGGTGGCTAAACGAACCATTTGTTGATCTTTGAGAATATCTTCGGAGTAGGGTGCGACTCCGGTGAGCTCAAATGCCTGAGCGTTATTAACAGCCGCTTCAATACTATTACAACGGGGATCTTCGTAAGCTGCCCATCTTTTGGTAGATCCTTGAGTCAGGAACATCACAGGTAACATATTTTGCTTAAAACGCACCATGGCGCAAATATCAGCGTCAAACGATGAGAAAATCAACATGCGTCCACAACCATAGCGCAGAGTTGTCAGGAGAATCATATCAACAAAGAGATTCTTATCTACAACTTGTTCTGCTTCCAGCACACCATCGATATGGGTTTGAGGCCACTTGATTTCAATATTGATAGCCAATCCCAAGGGTAGATCTTGGAACATGTCTTCTAATGTTGGGAACAAGCGATGGTCTGGTCGCTCTTCCTCGTTATGCGATGGATATTCTCGGATTTCATCGCCGATCACGCGGAATATACGCAAGTCTTTGAGCTGGCTGTAGCGAATGTCTTTGATGTATACTTGAATCAAATCTTCCTTGGACTTTGGACGAGTTCCATTGGGTGCAGTGAAGATTTTGTAATCATGGTAGATCACGGGGACAAGATCTTCAGTTATGTGCACATCGATCTCGATCATGTCGGCGTTCACTTCGTAGGCCTGCTTGTATGAAGCTATTGTATTCTCAGTGATAGGAGCTCCATCAACTGCAAAACTAATACCATTACCCCTATGGCCGACCAGCAGCTTGTCCCATTTGGGCTTCCAGGTATAGGCGTAGCTTGTACGGAAGTTCATCCGAATTCCCGGTAATGGTCTCACGATTAAATAAGATATCTTAGCACTGCCAACGGTCTCACCAGAGTTAGGACTCTTCACGTTCAACTCCAACTTTCCATCATTTTCCTGCAGTTTTGAAAGCAGAATCGGAGCATGTCCCAATGGCTGACGATCCTCAGAGTGCAAAACCAAGGCATACTTCCCATTTTCTTGTCCCAACGGTACAGACAATTGGAGGAGAACGATATCTCCCTTCTTGTAAAGTGTTCCCAGATCCGACTGACGCTCGAAGACACTTTGTCCATACTTCATGTTCACAACCTCAGCATTATTGAGACTTTCATTATAATTGGGTAAGTCATTCTTATTTTCCAAGCTCACCAGCTTCAAATACATTCTTTCCGGAGCCAAACCCTCAAATGAAAAAACTTCATTGAGGAACTTCAGTTGAACGATGGTTTCATTGGTCAACCAGCCTCTGGCGATTTTCTTCTCCCCATCAATATCACCAAATTGATCCATTCTCATGCAATTTCCATTGCAAGTCCGCATATTTCTCGGCTCGACATAGGCTTCCCAACGCTTGATCTGAATGCGTCCTAATGAATCCAGGCTATACACAAAATAACGGTACTGCACCTTTCCAGGGCTACTTAGATTCACAACTCCATTCCAAATAGTTGAGCTAACTTGTGTCAGCTGGACACTACGCAAGGGATCCCATGATCCTAGTTCAAACGAATCTCCAGTAAGTCCCATATGCTCATTAGACTCAAGGGGCTTTGGCAATTGCACGGTAAACGTTCTTGGTGAAGGAATGCACTCCTCCGTTGGTGAGGTAACCACAGATGGCTCACCAGCTCGCTGAATGACATTGTTAGCGACTGCATTGCACTGTAAGATGAAAAACAATACATAAATACAATAATTCTCAAAGGTAAGCATTTTTTTTTCAATTTTTGATGAAATGAAAAACAAGTACGGGTTTAAATATATGAAAGCCACCCGACAAAGAACTCTAAACAACTAATCTACTAACTCGAATCAGTAACATTTTCATATCATTCAATAAAAGAATTATTTTGTTTTTAATTAACTACCTACGTTGCAATCTTGCACTTGTCAGTGCATTTGTTTTGCATTCATTAAGGGCAGCTTGTGGAGGCACATTGTATCGACAGATTAGGGTTATGCATTCAAGATCAAGTTATCAAATGTTGAATAACTTAATCAAATGTTTTCTAACAGCGGAACAAAAACACAAAATTATACGAGTATGTACATCTTATAAATTGCAAAAAAAAATCCAAATCAGCAAAATATAATTTCTGTTTTGAATTAACCGTTTATTGCCGCCCAAATATTAGCTATTCATTAAGTTTTAATAAGTGATCTCCAAATAGTGTTGCATAGCGTTAGGCGACGCATGGTGGAAATATTTATAATTGCCTTCCAGCATTCCTCAAACTTTGTAATCTATGTGAATTTGAAAATTAACACAAGTAACTGATCAGATTTTCAAACCGCTGTAGGTATAAAGTCTTCAACGGTTTGTGGATGAATTCTGATGAAGATTAGCCACGAAAAATTTGTTTTCACAAAAAATCTAAAAAAAAAACATATATTTCCAACAAACGCAAGTCGAATGTTTTGCAAATGAAACTTGTTTCTAATTGATTAACATTGATGTTCTTCTAATGACACATGAGTTCTAAAAATGTGTAAGAAAATTAAATAGAGGCATATTTTTTATCGCAACATACAAACTGCATGCAATCAACTGTCAACTTTTGGGACGTAAGACTTTACTCGCACTAAGATTTATTTGTTTCAACCAACGCAACGTCCAATTTAATGAACAGAAATAAACAAAAAATTAAAGTACAAAACATCTCATATTATTTTGAAGACATTTTAGAAGAAATAAAAGAAAATATAAAAAAGTTTCAAGCAACTTATTTCCTCGTGTAAAAAGGGATTTTGAGTACAACCATGCGGTTGCAAAAATTGCACAAAGTTTTTAACTAGTTATTTCTTCATGTAAGAGTTACAAGAGGGATTTTGAAAGAAAATGTCAAAAAATCTGCAACGATCTGTTTTTTTTTAGTGAAAGGGGTTTTTGCCGTGATTAGGATCACTCTTAAGCCCCATTTAGACGATCATTTCAGTTTCAGTTTCAGTTGAGCTATCAGTTAAACTGATGTCTAAATGCAAAAACTGAAGCGTTTAACTAAAAATGAAAATAAAACTAAAACTGATGGAATTCCCATAAGTTGTTAGTTCAATTGTCAGTCAAACTGATGTGTAAATATGTTTCAGTTCAGTTGTCAGTTCAGTAGTCATTTCAATTGCAGTTGGCGGTGACCCTTTTTATTACAATTTAGTGCAAAGAGAAACAGCATGCAATATGTTGCTGCAAAAACTAAAAGAGATGGATACAGAAGCGAAGAAGGCAAAGGTCAAAGCAATAACAGCTTTTGTTCTGCGTTTAATAAAGAGTTGAAAAAAGTAGAGCACTCAAACAAAACTGGAATAGGGACGAATGATGTGTACGTGCCAAATCTGTGGTACTTTAATTTGCTGGATCTCTTTCAGCTTCGTCAATTTCGGGTGGATTCTACGTATTTCCAAATTTTGTTCGTAAAAAATTTACCAAAAAACAGCATGTCAATACAACAACACCTGACAACTGAATTGAAAACTGATCATCTAAAAGAGGCTTTAAATAACGAGAGCAAAAGTTCTGAAAACTGAATGAAACGCTGCAATTTAATAAACATTTTTTATCATTAAAAAAATATGAGACTATAAAATTATCCTGCTTGATTTTAATTGTAGATAGTGAGTGGTTTTCGTCGTACCTAATTTAAGCAGTTTTAAATAGTCTTTCAACAAAACAATATTAAAGGTTTTTCTTCTAAGAAATACTTTATTCGACACGATTTCCATTGGTTTTAAGGTGTGATTGACTTGACCAATTTCAATAAACATTACTTAACTCAAGTGATTAACAAAAACAAATCAGTTAATATTTGGAAACTGATATAAATATCTGCCTACATGTTATTTGATAAATAATTATTAATTATCATACTAAAACAAATCACTGATTAACATTCTTCCTGAGACACTGTTATAAAAAACAACTCAGAAAAAATACGCCCTTAAATGGAACAAAACAAAGGCTTATCAATTTTTACATTTCCTATCATCAGCACCAACTTTTATTTACCTGAATTGCTTTGTCGTCGAGTGAAGAACTCACTTGTTTCTTCATAAAAAATCGTTTATTTAACAATTCATTTCGAACTTTGGAACACACTTGGAAATAATAATTCAATTTTGTAGTTATAGTTGGCATTTGCTCAAAACCAACTCCAATATTATTTAGCTTCTTTTTTTTATTGAACACTACCAATTTATGTGTATGTAAATTAAAATGTCAAATGACAATCACAATCAAGAGATACCCAATGTCTAGGTTGGAATAATATTCAAAAAATACTAAACCCCTAAACAAGACAAAAATAACACTGGCTAAATGCAGTCTTATACCTTTAGCTAAATAGTTTAATTTAAATTTAATTTGCTTCTAAAGAACAACAAAATCATATTCTTTGTGTTGTAACTAGTGACGTAAAATGCAACTGCGCTGTACCGAGTACACAATCGTTGAGAGGTTGAGATGTTTGCATTGCCTACCCCTGTTTGCAAATATTCTGATTTTTTCATCATTGCTGTGATGTTTGGGGTTGTTAAGCTTCGGGGTTGATTTTATGTGCAACAGAGCTTTAAATAGATTATGCTGAAAAGCATTTAGTCACGTGTTCGTATATCTGCTTGTGACACCCTCTTGTTTATATCTGTCAGATTCAACAATAGACTTTAAGACAGTTTGTTCATTACAAATTATATGGACCGACCGGTTATGATTTGGGAGGGAGAGCGGACAATGAAAACAATCAAAAAATTAAATTCAAACTTGTTTCAATGCAATCACAAATGGAAATTTATTTCAAATCATTACGACACATATTAGTTTAACAAGAAACAAGCTTATGGGAAATTCGGTAGAAGAAACTTAAATATGATCACGTGAATTAAAACGATAATAAAATGAATTTCCTTCCCCAAATTAACTTGTTTTGGAATATTTTAAGCGGTAAAACGTGATTGACAGAAGCATGTCAGAAATGTATGAATAAATTGAAGGAAATTATTCAAATATAAATCACAGCTAAGTAAGCAATAACTTTGCGGTTATTTTTCAGCCGAAAAAGTATATAGATACTTTGTTGATAAAAATGGGTTTTATTGTAATGAGATAACTTTACTACAGGAACGCACGTAAACTTTGACATTACATATTGTTTTTCAATTATGTAGTTTAAAAAAAAATGGAACTTATACTTACTACAACAAAAAACTGATATTTAGTTGGCAAATATTGTTTTTTTTTTCTCTACAAAAAATTATAAAGGTTTGATTTAGATCTAACAGCAGGATGTTTAAGAAGTCGAACTGTCAGTCGGTCCATGCGTCGTAATTTATGTTTGTTAGTACGAGCTTTGTATATAAAACTTATATACTATTAAGAAGACGAAAGATTGTGGCGACATCTTAAGTATAGGGACAGTACTTGTTTTTAATCTTATCCTAGCGCTAATTTCAGCGCCTCCACCAGGCTAGAGTTTACAATACAAAATCACGCTCCATGATAATACTATAGGTAATATATATAAAGGTACGAGATAGATATAGTACAGAACAAGAACACAAATTGGACATTTTGTCTTGACATGTCAAACTTTCTCAAAAACGCCTGTAATGATTTTAAATAAACTGCGTGCCTGTAATGTTCGGGTTTTTCGTTTTAAGCGAAAATTGCACATAACAAAAATATGATTTTCACGTTTTTTGACGTTTATTATTTTTCTCCTTTATTTCAGAATTGGTTCATCAATTAAGTGTTCTAATTATGCACAAAGTTACATCTGAGTATTATAAATAATAATGCATTCCGAAATTTCAAAACAAAAAACTTTCTTATATAAAAAAAAATCAGATAAGCTTTTAGTATTTTTTGACATTTTCCCAATACAATACTTTAGTACTTTTATTCAACGCTTGGTGTGTTTTTTTGCAAGTCCAGACAGAATTGGAAGAACAAAGCGATATCGGGACTTGCTAATAATCAACAACAAAAGTCCACCATAGCAAAACACCATCTACTACCCTTTTAGCTTTGTAGCTAGCATGTAAACCAAAAATCAATCTGTCATACTCATATCTACCGTAATTCAAATAAAAAGAAACCTCATATACAAAATTATTCCTCTAAACTAATGTAACAAAAAAATCTGAAATAAAAACATGAAAATTAATTTAAGACTGACTGAATGACAAAGAAAATTAATTTCCATTTTGTTTATATAGAAATTGATGGCTGAGATATTTTGACGCTAACAAACGAACTATCAATAACATGGTATCAGTAATACAGTTTTTATCAGGACTAAATTTAAAACTCGAAAAATATTATGGACTTTGTATATAAATTCATAAAGCATAGCAATTTTTGTACTGTTCCATTGGCATCAGGAAAAAAAACTGATCCAATCTGGGACAGTAAAGTATGCAGAAGAAATCAGGTAAAACGAAATCAGGAAAAAGTATTCAATTTTATCAACTTTTTTCAACTTTTCTTGATGCTTTTTCTCATTCACATTAACTGACGGCTTAGTTACGAAAATCATATTTACATACTTAAAAAAATTGATTTTCTTAAAGTGGCTTTCGACGACCTTTCATATTTCTTTGAAATAAAAACAGATAGTTATGTCTCCCGAAAAACCAATGGAAAACGACATTACTCCAAGAAATAGAAATACTCCAAAATATTGAAGATAAAGAATAGTACTTTAATTGAACTTTCAAATTGAATAAAGTGATTAATTCAGAGAAAAATTGTTTTGCAGTTGTGTAAGCAGTTTAAAAATATTGCATGAAAATAAGTGCCTTTGTTTGTATGTATATCTCTTATATAATGTGATAAGTCATCAACATATTTCACTTCCATTATATGTCAAATAAAAAATAATAACAATGAAACATTGATCCATATCTTTCATTTCATTGAAAGCATCTGCATTTTTTTGTTAGCTTGTTTTAGGTATTCAACGCATTTTCTCTCGCAAAAAACAAGATTTAGTTTTTTATTCCTGGTTATTCATTCTAATAAACTATATCTAGTTATAAACATTTTGGGAAGATCTTTATTTTTAATTAAAATTAAGCTTGTTTATTTTTTATTTATAACCAAATTATTGTTTTCTTCTGAAAATGTCCAAAAAATTTAAATAGTTTTGTACAAACATTTTATATACATACCTAGAACTTTCACTTATTTGTGTGTTATTTATTTCATGTGGGTAAGTGCCAGAATTTGGCTTGTTTATAAAATCATACCAAATCGCAAAAAAAATATTCTATTTTTATTTTTACAACTGGCACTTATGTCAATAAAAATTGAAACGTGCCTTAAGCTTACGTCTAAATACTAAATAAACAACAACATTATTTCCCACCCATTACACTGATTGCGTATTTTATAGCACCCAAATTATAGGAAGAAAGATTATCCTTCAGTTTAAAATGAATAACAGAAGCTTCCTGGCGGCGTCGTCGTCATCGTCGTCTTCGTGGTCGTCGTCAACGCATTCTTTTACAAAGAAATAAATAACAATCTAATCTGATCTACCTGTCAACAAATTATGTAACCAAAATACTTGACAGATTCTATATCCATTCTCTTGTTTTCTATTAGGTATTACGTTTTTACGACTATGAAAGAATCATTCTGCTATGTGAGCAAACATTTATTGATTTGCTTATGTCTTTCTGATGCAATTTTATTATTTTTGTTTATCAGTTTTTTGTATTTATTTATCAATTCGCTTTTATAAGTAAATGCTGATGCGATTCAATTTATTTTAATAACACACTTATGAAACTTATGCGCCAATAAAAGTGCTGTTATAAATAATTTTTTTTTATAAGTAATTGAACTTTGAATGCATTTATTACTGCACAAGTATTTCTACAGTATCTATACATATTTCTATTTAGATGATATGGCTTTGTTCTTTTTGTGACATTGCTTTTTGTGACATTTGAATTGTCATATTTCATTTTTATGAGTATACCTATGGTTTGGGAACTTTATATTAAATTATAAAAATAGATTTTTGGTTAAATTTACTTTTGTTTGATTGAATTTATTTTTGTTTTAGAGCTAATTTCAAAAATTGAGATTGTTTGATTAGATAAATTAGGATTAAACACTTGCACATTTACAATAAAACTTTCTTTGTTTCAAGTTTTGTTTTCATATTTTAGGTGTTGTATAATTTTGTTGACGACTTTATTTGTGAAATTTTATGACAGTTAACAAAGATATTATGGTAGAGAAATACGGTTTTGTTCTTTTCAGATGATAAACTCTTAACATTATATTGCTCTAACCTAACAAAAATTATTTCGATAATAAACATTTATTGGATGATAACAGGTCTTTTTTGACAGGTATTTACATATTTATAAGTTCTGCACAAAAGAACGTCAAATTGTTCGAAAAACAAAAATATGTATAAATGCACGTGTAGTATTAATTTATTACTTTGCCTGTACTTTGCGTTCAATATAAAAAAAAACATAAAACAAACAAACAAATTGACTTATCAGCTATAAAAAATCAAGTCTCATGGCTATGGCACATAATGTTGCTATAATACAAAATAAGGTTAACGATCTCATTTCAAATTGATAGACTAATTAGCGAAAAATTTCCATTATTTGCGAACAGTCGTTGTGATATTTATTTTCAACTTCAACAATACAAGCTTATCTCTATTTAATAGTGTTATACTCGTACAGTGTCAGCTCACATGGCAAGCACATGTTGAAAATCTTTAAGCGTGATAAAATGGAATATGGGCTGGTGATGACAGCTGTGTAAACACGTTTGGGCCCATTGTCACGTTCTGCATCGTGATAATGATTTGGAAATATATTTATAAAAAAAACATCATATTTATTTTGCTTTAAAATCTGTTTATATGAGGGCTGGTTGATCATTGATTTGTGTAATAGTCTTATTTCATTGGCTAACTGCGTGAACTTTCGGTGGGTGTGGTGCATGTTTATACTTTTAGTTTTATGACAGCAAACAAAACAAAAATTAAACTTTTCGTTTTTTATCAGATGGAAGTAAAAGACTATTATTAGATGTATTTTTTGACATTTCTGGGATTTTATTTCGGTGTGTGATCGATCACGTGGTACTTACTCACGCGAGGGCTTTTGAAATTTTGCAATTAAAACTGAGTGTATCAGAGGTGTTGTTTGAACTTTAAGATTGGATGACGCAATATTTTACCAAAAAAAAAAGTGATAACTCATTTTCATCAGGTCAAATGAGAATATTTACTTTTCTTGTATAATTTAAAATTCGTTTACATTTGTGTAATCCTATTTTTTAATTTTAATGTTACAGTCACTGTAAACAGTAGATGAAATTGGAAAATTTGCACAAATTTAGAATCAAAACAAATATATGACTGTGCTACTCTGCACAGAGCATTAAAATTGTCAAAATAGAGATAAAGCTGTCAGCCGCAAAGCTTATAAATACACAAGTACCTACTTTTGTATTTGTTTTGTTCGTTTAAATAATTATTTTATTAATTCTTTGCTTATTATTTTTAATTTATTACCTTATCGTCAATATTAGTAATGAGTTTGTTATTTAAATAAAATTTCAAAAGAGTATCTGATGTTGTTATAATAAACAATTCTATAGTAAATGATTATTGGGCTTGAAAAATGTGGTAGGTATGCGCATTATGTCATTTTGTAAACAATAATCCAGAATCGTCATTGAAACATGAAACAGTAGGTACACAACTTTAATATAGAAATATGTATAACACTATTTACATAGTAAAATTATTGAAGGAAATGAACGGTGGTCGCTAGAATCTTTCGATTAGCTAATCGAAGGAAATTCATTTAGGGTATGCTCATTGCGGATTATGTCCTTCCTTCGGTTTTACTTTCGTAAAAATATAGAATAATAATTGTTTGGAGCGCATTTAAATGGACGTGGGAATATAAAGAAACCATCCTGATGAGATTTGGTGAAATAATAATTGATATGTAATAATAATCAAAGAGATGTATGTATATGTAGATAATTCTTTTTACTTAAATGCATTTTATGAATGTCTGCTCCTTTTGACCATTAAGAATTATAACTTTTGTTGGTTTTTGGATTACATTGAAATGGTTTCTGACTGTACTATAGTTCTAAGTAAATTAAAAGCCACCTTCTATTTAAATGAGCTTCCTTCTTGACTTATTCTATTATCTCCTAGTTTTCTAACTTTATAGACCAATTTTGATATATGTTATTACTAGAATGATTTTATTTGTTGCAGTCTTAGCTTGCGACTTTTGCACTCTATAACTAGTAAGAAAAATGGAATTGAAAAATAATAATTGTTCAAATGTTCATGCTTATCGTGAATTGATTAATTATTTAATCTGGACACAATGTACTTTAACTGTAATACAATATCTATTGTTATATTATTAAAACCCATAAAACGTAGATACCTACCTACTCATGTGATCAGAGTTACGCAACTGATCTTTAATATGTGTTATTTTTTACTGTAACCCTTCTCACAATCACATACCTATGTATCTTCGAAACAACACAAATTTCAAAACGATTTCTCTCACCGAAAACAAAGGCAAATAAAATGTAATTTGTGTAAGCCTCAAATTGACTGAATTTACAGCCAATCAGAAACAATGTTTATTTCCACACACACATCCATTAATACAAATCATTTTTTTAAGTAATGTATGCACAAATTTGGAACGTACCTATCTTAAATCTAAAACAGTGTTTAAAGGTTATATAAGACAAGGCACACGTGACCCTTACCCATAGTACTAAAAAACAGGTAAATATCTAAATAATTTTGAAAATGATATTTCTTCTTCTTTAGGTAAGCAACAGGTAACTAAATATTCTTTAGACTCTTATTTTTTTTTTCTGACAGTGTTTGCCCAATTCAAATACCTAACCCAAATCTCTCCTAAATACATAACAAATATAAAATAGATACCACCTACATTATTCCCTATAACCAATTTACAAATAATTCTTGCAAGAAAAATCCCACATCCTTCAATCGCCAAACAAAGAAACCCCTACCTGATAAACATTTATAAAACAAACAAAAATTACCCTCATTCCTGCTTAACACATTTCGTCTAAAAATATAAATCTGGCAGTACTTTGCCTTAGCGCAAACATATCAAATTGTTTGCATGAAAATGTCGACAATTATCGCGCAAAATCAATGCCCACAAGTTAAGGGGAAGGTCTCACTTCTTCAAGGTTGTTCTTGTAGTTTACAAAACAAAAAAAAATCAAAAAAAAAATAATATGATTGAATAAAAATCAATTCAATAGAACGATGAGAAAGAAGATGAAAAATGTATCTACAATGGTAAAACATAGATATATGTGTACATAATATAAATTTAATTACATGTTCAGTGTGCTCATCAATCACAGGTACAGTTGGCGCGGTGGCATCCAAAACACTCAATACCAATGGAACTGACATTTTTGCAAATTTCTCTTTTTTATTTCAAACGATATATAGGTTATTCAATTGTCAGAATTAAAAATTTAAATAAAATCTCTTTTATTTAAATCGATGTAAAATAATTTTGCTTTAAAAGTAATTGAGTGTTTGTGGTACACCAGCTTTTTGAATCAAGAAAAATCAATAAAACATCTTGATGGTAAAATCACAGATTTTTTGTTTTTGTATAACACTTCGAAAATTAAATTCGAAATTTAAAAAAAAAAATTTAATAATTTACAAAGAAAATTCAAAAAAAAATTAACTTTTTATATTTTTTAAAAATATTTATAAATTTATTTTTATAACAGCATGACTATTGGCTTTGTAGGTAATTCAAGAACTGAGGATTTTCTTTGCGATAGTCACCAATTATAAGACACTCTTGGGCCGAATCAATTGTTGTTTATTAATTTTAGTTTTAGTCTTTGTTGTTGTTGGGGGTGATTCGTTTATCATTTTGCCTTCGCACTACTACTGTTGTTATTCTTTTATATATTATTGTATGTTAACACTTAACAAATTGAAAAAATATGTTTTGTACAGTTTTTTTACAACAACAAAATACAACGAGAACCACAAGCGAGAAGAGCGACAAATCGAGTCAAAAAACGATAGACAAATAAATTGGGTCGGCGTATGTGCGGAGCGTTTGAAAAAAAGGGGCTCACCGTCACCACTGCTGCCTCTGCTGGCGCTGGTGTTGTGTTTTCAACACAATCAACAATACACCAAAAACAACACCCGTGAGTCTTGCTCTTGATTGCCATTGCCTCACTAAACAAACTAATACATTGAAAAAGACCTGTCGTCAAGTCATGCCAATTTATTATTCCACATTCCACTCCACACACACCTCTCTCTCGCTCAATCGCACCGAAATCGAACTTTGGTCGTTCACGCGATACGCACACGAGTTACGGCAAGGAAATGAATGGTACGCTTGCTTACGTGTTTGTTGTTATTGTTTTGCTTTGGATTTTAAGCGAGAAACGTGCTGTTGCTCACTTGCAATTTAGTGAAACCACAGTTATGATGGCGAATGGTGGTGGCTGGGCTGGTGGTCGGTGGGCTTGGTCGCAATGCCCCGTCAGAGTTGTGGTATGTGCTGTGTCTTTATCCCTCTCTGTTGACGTGGATATCAAGGTCGTGGTGGCTCGTGAGGTAGTAAAGAATAGCATGTTGTGTTTATCTTGTTCAGATGTTTAGGGGGGAAAGCCTTTCAATGGCGCATGACTCAGATGGCCAAGTTCCTCTGATGAGGTGTGCGAATGACGTATGCATATCCGAGTTATAAGCAGCTACATCTGGTGAATAATAGGTGTTTTAGGTTGTTGGATGAAAAGCATTTGAAGTTTCCGGCCGGCATTATTTGAAATTTTATTAAACAGGAAGTCATTAGGTAACAGTGAAACACAGCTATGCGAGAAAGAAATTTACACAGCAACGAAAACTTTGACATCAAATGTCATGTGAAATAGATTACAACGTGAACAGTGCTTTTGACAGCACAGCATAAAAAAAATAAACAAAATAGTTGAAATAGTTGCAAATGCAAAATGATTTTCCGTACAATTATACATATGCAAAAACTATGTATAGTGATGATAATATTTTTATCATACTGCAATGTTCTCTGTGTGAACTCGGGAAGCAAGAGAAGATGGATATGGACTCGCGAAATATTTGATAAAAATGAACGTGAAATGCGTCAGTGTGCGCTTTTTGTCGTACAAAATTGTATTTTTTTTTTACTAATTCTAAAAGACGCTCATCCATTGTCTAAATCAAAACAAATAGACGAAACAGAAAAATAGGTGTCAACGGACTTGGCTTTGATAAAATCATCGCTTCTCATCGATCAGCGAAATCAAGCATCATTGCGCATGGTTAGTACTTGGATGGGGGACCGTTCAAATACCAACCGTGTGCTGTTGACATGTGTTTCTTCTGTTGTTCTTTCTTTCTGTCTGTCTCTCTCTCTGTTGTATTGTCCAAGCCGATGACCTCTGTTGCCAGTGCTCTTAGTGTCTCTACTTCGTAGATTTATCTACGGAGTAGTGTAATATGTAATGTAATGTAAAAAAAATAGTTTGTTTGGAGTGTTGATAAACCTGAAAAACTTCGCCATAAAATTTGGTAGCTTTTGTAAAAGCGACATTAAATTTACGGTTAAGGTCTAACGTTGATGTCGATGTTGATGTACTGAAAGTCATTTAAAACCAGTGGCGCAAAATTTTAAACAGCCTATTATTAAGGTATTAGTATGATACTACTTAACAATCTGCTAATTTTATAGTAGTTTACTAACTCATTCTTAATTTTAAACATTTTCTAACTAGTATCGTACTAAAAGAATTTTCTTAATAAATTGCTTCTGAACACACCTAAAACAATGACATTTCGTGTAAAAAAGTAAGTGCACGAACCTTTTTTGATGTTTGCAAATGAAGCTAGCACGATACTAAAAAAAATAAAATAGGTATTCGATGATTTTAACTTTAGTAAAAGGGTAGAGAAAGTATGAGCTATAAGTATTCGATTAAAATTTGCAAATTCGTTGTTTTAACCTGGTATCCTACTAAAACAGCTTTAGCATCGTACTAATTCAATATTTGCGCCATTGGCTCTAAAAAGAGTGATATGGTTTACAAAGTTGCTGTGCCAATCTGTTTTTCGCTTTAAGTTTTATTATTTGCATGACGTGATTAGGATCACATGGGCAGACGAAGGTTTTTTCCTTGCGTTTGTTTATTTTTCAAGTATGTATGTATGTATGTATGTATACTGAAATCATTTCCAGAAGAAATAAAGCCACATCCTCGGCAGAGGAGTAAAATCTAATTTTTAGGTTATTGAAATATCAGTTCAAAGATCCAGATAGATAGATGTGTTTGTATTTTTGTGTCAAAATTTATCTGGATCAGATCATTGGAGAATAAAACACACCTATTTATAAAATCTATTTATTTTTACTGAAGTAGTCTTTGGAAGCAAACCGAAACTATGACTAATTGCTAAATGGGTAAAACTATTTGTATGTCTTCCTAAAAAGCCAAGCTTGAAAATTCGGACTTATTATCTACTGTATTTATTTACATAAAACAAGGTATACATTTTGGAATATGCCTTGCAGTTTTTCTTACGTTAATTCTGCTCCCAAAATAAAAAAAAAAAAACATCTTTTAGAATGTACTTATACCTTGAACACATTATCGGTGTTGAGCATAACTGTCACCTGACATCAATAGTGTATACACCTACCACATTTAAGATAAAAGCTCTCATAGAGGCAAAGTGATTGCATCATATATCTAAACTCTAACATGGTGTTGCGATTTGAGATTGAAAATAATGTGCTAAAGAAAAATAATTCAAATTTGGGCGCCACTTAATGAAAATTTAATTGAAATAGCCATCTTGCTGATGATCGAATGTTGTGATGGTGTTCATTTACTCGTATATATGTATGAGCTAAACATAATCAACTCTTAGCATCTAATCTTTTTATTCATAAATAGAACTCGTAGTTTGTGATGAAATAAAGTTAGTGAAAAGTTTTTCGGCATCTGAGAAAAACAATTGTAAACTGTACTCGTTACGCGAATAATCTTCAAAATTATCAGTAGATTTATCGATTTCTTAAACAAATTTTTGCTATTCTGCGACACAAAATATTTGTATCTGTAAACAAACAGTCTTCAAGTGTCTTAAACATTAACGCGGTAAAAAATTGTGTTTGATTCTATTGAATTGCGCCACAGCAGTTTATAGTCATATAATTGATGATACGTAACTATTTTTTTTTTGTACAAAAAGGGGATTTTGAAAAATATGATCAAAATAGCAAACTTTAAAGCTTGCTTTAACTAATTAGGACTTATTAGGGAGAAATCAGCTTTTGATCATCATGACACTTGATTATTCCTCATTTGACAGATGTCAACTTGACTGAACCCAAAATCTCTAGGAAATTGGCAAAGAAGAAATTAGGCAAGTAAGTGTTCTCGGAAAAGGGCTGGAAATTATAAGCAGAATATCCGAAACCTACCAGTATCATATTTAAAAGGGGGCATAAAACCAAGGAAGAGAATAAATTTTAAATCTACACATACAATAATGTGAAACACATACCGGTTTTTTTTATTAATTTTGTCATTAGGCACTTCATCCCTGATTACTTCAGGTTTGGATAGGGGATTAGAACTAGTATAGCGTGTATACTGTGTGTTATTGTATCTGTATACGAAAGAGTCGACATTGCATTAAACAAGGATCACAGTAAACAATCGTGTGTCGTATCGACTTTATTATTGTATCCACATCCGGCCATCCCTCGTATTTCTCAAAACAAAATAGGTATACAATAGACCTGCCATACGATAATGTGATTTCGACCCAATCGTTGCGTAAGTTGTGTGGAAATACACCACACAATGGTCGCATACAACTGAATTTTTTTCAAAGTGTTGGTACAATCATTGTATAGTGTATTTCCCGCTATTATTTTAATTGCAAAGCATACATTTTTTTTCCTGTGAGTTACCTGCCGGTTATCCTGCTAGTGTAATGTATTGTTTTTTTTTTTTTCCAATGTATGGATGTGTTTTTCTTCAAAATTTGTAAAACACGCCAAGAGTTACTGTTTGTGTAACTACATTCATGAAACTAACACTGGGGCACAAATCATTTTATTTTCACTCATCTGGCTTAACCCAGGTTTAAATACATTTGTATTTGTGACTCATGGAAAGTGACAGATGTCATATCAGGCACCACAAATATTAACAAATATTCAAAAAAACCTCCCTCACTTTAAAACCTTGCTCTGTCCTAAAGTGGAAGCGAGATAAAATATATAAATATGTTAATGTCAAAATAAATTTAGAGCACTGAATCAAAAGGGAACTGGAGACGCTCGAACACGATGCGAGTTATCATGGTTTCGCGTGCCATATTCCAATTGATTTTACTAGCCCGCGCTTGGTTCCAGTACCAAATCACAAAAATTCAAGGAATTTTGATTTTTACTCGAACATGCGAGGATAAGGCTATATGTGTGTGTTAGGGGTACCATGTTCGACTGACTGCACTGTGCCCATTTAACAGCATTCACTCGAACATCGCATTGTATCGAACATGGCATTCTAATTTCAGTTTCAAATTTATTCTCAAGAAGATAAACAAATTTCGAGTATTCCACATACTGAGCATTAGAGTTTTTTTTGAATGCCTAAAAGGTTTACCTTTCGATGGTTTCAAAAACAAGAACCTTATCAAATGGCCCTCGATGTAAAGATCGTCTAGATATGTGCGATTAATGAAAATCGTCTTCATCATTTGAGAAGTAATTTGAACACGACTTTTCAAAAAAAAAAAAAAAAAACAGATAATCTCATTCTTCTTCTTCTTCTTCCTTTGTTCGGCGCTGTTATGATCTCGATGTCGAGGGGATCATAACTCTCCCACGTATCTGCTTCACACTAGTGATCCGCCTGTGGGGTTCGCCGGGTTGACCTCAGAAATCGGCGGCAAGCCTCCCGGTTTTGTATTGTTCCATTTCTGAGGCCAACTGAATGCTGGTGTTTTTGCATTTGTTAACAGATAATCTCATTCAGTTTGTGAAAAAGTAAAATTTCTTACGATGAAATAAAAAACTGAGGCAGGTAAGCTAATTCAAAAGAGACTTTAATTGTAATTTTTAAAAATCGAATTCTAATTATTTGGAAAAAAACAAAAACTGTTTGATGTACATATATTGTGGAACTGCCTGTAGTTCATAAACATGACATAGAGCTGTCAGAGCAGTGCTGGTATATTAGCATAAATCTGCGAGTTAAGTCTAGTGTGGTCAAATCACACAATCTCGGTTCGGTGGCCAAATCGCATCGGCTTCGCGTGTTATCTCAAGTAACCACGTATCGATGTTCGATTGAAACTAAGGCCGGTATTCACCGAGCGCTCTTAAACGGCTCTTAACTTTACGAGGCTCTCAACTTGAAATTTCTTTGGGGTATTCACCAACCACTCACAAGTGTTTTTCGAAGTTCGAAAATGAGAGCCACTCTCTCTTGTTCAGGCATACCCAAACCGTGAAATGTTGTGGAATGTTGGTCTTGAGTCTTGACAGCAAATGGATACTCTTCTACTTGGCATTGCTCACATGGATTCGAGTCAAATGCGTGCGTGGCATACGCACAAGCGAACAAACTTTCGAAGAGAGTGCTCGTAAGTTAGGAGTGGTCGGGACCACTCCTAACTTTTAAGAGCGCTCGTAGATCTTCACTAATATTGCTTGGTGAATAGGTTTATGAGCTTCTTAAATTATGAGCGCTCGGTGAATACCAGCCTAAATGTCATCGGTGTCCATATAATCCGATTCGGGAGAAAAGAAATTGGTTATCTTTGACTAATAGTGCTCGCCGTTGAGGGTGATGGCTTGGAAAAAGAAATATGGACATATGATACCGCCACACCAAATACGTTAATAATATAATAAATATTTTTTTATTTTTAATAATTATCTGGTGAAACTCACAGTGAAATGTCAATTAGAATGGGATGAAAATCACCATAAGGCTGAATATACCTAAATCTATAGAATTTTTGAAATCAAAATATGTACATAAATGCAGATTTCACAGCGATCCTTTATTCGTTACCCGAGAAATATTTTTAAAATCACCATTTCTTTGATTTCACTTCCCAAACATGTGTCAAAAATGATATCACAAACGTGATTAACTACTCGCTATCTATACACACGCGTTGAGTATTTACAACTTTCAGCACATTAAATACGTGGAAAACTGATTTATCTTTTCAGAGAAAACCAATCAGCGATGCAATTTAAAAGTTAATGATTAGGTATATTGAAATACCAGTCACGTTTTAAAAATAAATCGTACAATGTAACTAAACTAAATTAAAAACTATCGAATTACACAACAGTTGTAGGTAACTAATACAATTTAACTTAAACGGCAACGGGATATGCTAAAAAGGCTTCTTACTTCCGTTTCCGTTTTAACTGAGTCCTTAGAGATCTGAAGTTTGGTATCCAGGCTGCATTTGCAATTATTATTGATCCCTAATATCCCAGAGTCTTCCATTACTATCGCTTAGATTTCGGATAGCCGAACTGCACTGGTTGATATTTTCTAAGTAACTGTTAGTTTAAGCTTTCTACTTTTGAAATGTGGCCCATATCCTAAACTTTATACATGATAGAATGTTGACATATCTATAAGTATGCCGACAGACCAAAACTAAAACCACTTCTGCCACCGCTCCCGACCCGACTGGAGACCATTCCATTGGCTTCAATTATTCTATTATCTCAGTACCTCTCATCAGAATGCAATTCAAAGCAAAAAGATTAGATTTAATCAATTCGGTTGTTAGTTTTAATCGTGCAATAAATTGAAGGGGATCACCCTTCTTTTAAAAGTTCGCCAAAAGAGACAAATCCCGGGAAAAGAGAAAGATAAAGAGCAAGGGAGGGCAGTAAAATGCAATGTCATTTTTACGACTAAGCTTAAAATATTAAAATTAACTTTTAGTTTTTTATGGGTTTTTGTTTGCTCTTCAAATTGATTTTTTTGCAATTCTTTTCTAGTGTTACGAGTATAGTAGTTTTGTAAAAAAAAAAAAAAAAACAAAAAAAAAAAAAAAACAAAACAAACTGACATTTGCGTGATACTTTAAGTTACAATGCTTACATATACATTTACTGCGGGTTAATTAAGTAAATAAACAACTAGTGAGACAGCTAAAACGATAATTATCTGCATCAATCTTAAGTGTGCAAGCAATTGGTGGTGCAACTTTGTTATTTAAGTTTTGAGTATACATATCTAATAATAATTTCACGTCACTTTAATTTCTTAATGATTTTGCAAATAATGTTCTGTGTATAGTCTTGAGTTCTTCATGGTTAAATAGAAACTTCTCAAGTCCATTTTTTTCGAAACTGTAATGTCTCTCGTAAATACGCCATAACTAGTGCAATAATAAAATGCAGATTTCGTAAAAGGTTTAGGAACTTCAATTCTCAATCTTTTCTGTGTGTGTGTTGTTTTCTTTTCTGCTGAGTCAATCCACATGGCTAAGATGAGAAACAATTTCATGACAAGCGATACACTTGAAGGATTTGTCATTTCCTTGCCAGAGGCAGTTTGCAAAACCGTCAATATTGCTATCGTTAAAAATATGCAATAGTCTTGCTTGCACAAGATCTGTTTGATCAACGTCAGTCAATTTTATTGCAAATGCATTTGACAAAAATGCCACTTAAAAAAGAGCAAGCCACTGACTTTCCTTAAAGAATTGTTGTTGTAATTCTTCGTAAAAAATTGTACACCGCAACACGACCGTTGTATCCCACTGCTGAAGAGAAAGGGATACTGTCAAGTCACTACGATCGTGCGCTTGTTATCTATATCAAAATAGAGTTACCATTATCATTCTCAATTACAAGCAAGGAGCTTATTCAGTGGATTTTATCGCTTTTGGGATTTGAAGCTTTTAAGAACAAATTTTATGAAGTTGAGTATGTTGAGTGTTGGCGGTTTATAATGTAAACTAGGGAAACCCTGTGAGAGCTTTAAAAGGCGACACACTTATGCAAGCCAATGAAACCAGAGTGAGAGGCAAACATCCTATCTTCCCTGTACTGACAATTTTTGTTGAACAGAGCATAGTAAATGAGAAAATTCATCTTTTTTGCTGTGTGCCTGCTCTGCTTCGTCAGTAGGAAATGAAATGAGAAATTTGCGAGATCCAAAATTGCAATGGCATGTTTGTTTACTCTGTTGGTAAAGTTTACACATGTTTATTTGATGGAGAGGAGATATTCAGTGGCCTGATTAGGGAATACGAAGTGAATCGTTTTCAATTTGATATCTCCTTTTCGACTCGCCTCTATTGTCAATTATTGAATTCGAAGCGAGTCGTTGATTATACTTCTAAGATTTTCAGATAATCGACTGATGAATATTTGTTTTTTAAACAACATCATTTGTGTGAGGTACAATAATTTAAAAAAAAATTAATATTTAAAATAAAAAAATACTGTAAGTTGTTGCTTGTATGTACATATATGCCGAAGTGTGGAAATAGAAGAATCTTTGAATTTACAGAAAATGAATAAGAAGTAGGTATTTCTTCACCTCTTGATCTTCCTCTTCCTTGCCTTGAGTGAGAGTTTTTGTGTTAGGTATATATTATTTATTAAGGTTCCCCAAACTTTTTCGCCTCTCAAAAAAAGCTTTGTATTTGCATTAACCGAAATAAATGATAAAATATATATGTATAAGGAAACAATCAACAAAATATCACTTTCACCCGTCGATACACCAATCCTCCAAACAAAACATCGGAAATTCATGCGGTTAAAATGAAAATGTCATTTCACATTTGCTTTCGATTTCGAAAATAGGGCGAATGTAAAACGAAACAGGCGAAATCGAAAGCAATAATACCAAACCTAATTTTCGCCATCTAAAGTGATTCGCTTCATATTTTCCCAATTAGGCCACAGACTTCTAGCTGTAATGCCGGATATACACTGTTCAAATGCATGACAAGCATGTGCAAGTGTATTAGTGAAAAAGTCGCACATATAGATTGGATGTTGGATTGAAGCAAAATCAAAATCATTTGATTTTCTTTCAATCTAGCGTCCTGCTTTGAAGTAGTGTATTATGCAAGATTGATGATTGATCATGCATTTATTGGTTCATTTGCGTATAGTACTTTGAAGAGATGAGAACACAGCACAACATAAGCACAGATTTAATTATTAAAACTGTTAACAAAAATTGAATGATAAAATGGACAGTCAAAATAAAGCAAATTACTCACATAGAATTGAAAAAATCCCAAAGAAATTCGTAAAATCACAATTTTGTCGAAAAAAAACTCACAAAGAGCAACGTCCTCTCACCGCACCATCTCGATGTAAAAACAAAAGATTGAAGACTCATGCTTGATATGTGTATATGCAACTTCAACCTCAAATTACCAATGCACTTGCATATGCTTGTCATGCATTTGAACAATGTATATCCGGCATAATAGTCGGAACCGGAAGTAAAAAATTTTTGTTTTACTGACGTTGTTCTTCGATTCCCGTTGAAAGAAGTACGAGTTGATGACGTAGCCTCGCAATGTTCGACATAAATTCTCTTTTTTGGAAGAAAGTTGAAGATGCCGCCAGGTTCTTCTTCCAAGGATGGTTTTTATTTGTCTAAAGATTGCTTTTCACGGTTTGATTTCCTCTCTTTAAATTATTGATTGTAATCTTTTAATTGTTGAACCGCCTGATTAAACATGACAACATTAAATCCTCTTATATTCGTTTTCGGTTTTATTAGTCCTATAAAGTATCCCTTCTTCCTCAGCCAGCATACATTAAGCCGGTTAATTACTAGGTTGAGAATGGGAAAATTAGCAGTTTATTATTCTCTTTTGGAGTGTAATTTATAAACTCAGCTTTAATTTGCCTCAAGATTCAAGAACTGCGTTACATTCTTATGATTTTTCTTTGATTCTTAGAGTGGATTGTCATATTGTATCAGCAAGTGTGGGTCAATCATTTTTTGACGACATTGAAGAACTTTTGGAAATAAAGATCAAAGACTTGATCTCTTTTCTCAACGCGACTCCTTAGATTCCGAGCTAGCGAACTGAAGGCTTTGAAGGAGGAGTACGGTGCAGGGGCGGATAATCACTCAATCGGATTAGCTACTTTTTTAGTACCAGTCAACAAGCTGCCTAGCTTAGCACAACGTATATTGAGTAGAGTGAGTGTGGTGGTCCGGCTGAGTGAGGGATACAATTTCCGAATGATTGTGCAAAATTAAACACACAACCTACTAGATCCATATTTTTGAACTTAATCCAAGCAGTGTCCAAACTGGATGACTCCGTGAGAATGTCCACAATTTCCCATATCAATTCCATCCACAGGTTCATACGAGTAATGGTATCAAAATGGCGCACTTCAGCGCTAATTAGGACACAGGGCTAGACTGCCGGTGGTGGACATTTCTACCTTCCATTAGTGTGCGTCCTAAAACTTATGTCATGAGACCTCAGATTTTAATAACTAAGGACAAGTTAAATTATAAAAGTTATAATTATACAAGTACTGTCGTGGTCCTCCGCCGATGGTTATATTTGAGTGTGATAAACTGTAATAAATTAGCATTGTCTCTAGTCTCGGTCTTCATTTAAAATAAGACTTCGACAACCCTTGGTCAATATCTTTTTTGTATATTTGTGTTGTTGTTTGAAATACGAATATCAAAATAGTTTTAATTTAATATTTTAAATTCTTCACTTATTTGCGCATTCCAAAGCACATAATGTACATTGAAAAACAAATGTGTATTACGCATTTACCTATATTTATTGTAAACATAATAAATTCGCATTTCCCTGTTCGTGAACCTGAACCAACAATACTTTTATTAACTATTGACTAAGTGTTGCTTTGTATGCGTAGCCTTCCTTATATATTATTCTTCCGCTACAGTTTCAAGCACAAGCCCCCTTTTTGTTTGTGAAATAACAAATTTATCTCTTTAATCGTTGGAAAAAAATATACGCAAATAAAAATCTTTACTGTTTTGTTTTTACTACCTGTGGAGATACTCGTAGATGCAAAAATAGACAATTCTATAATTAACGCGCAAATCTATGTGACCTCTTTCTACTTAAAATAGAGACAGAATAAAATATTATTAAACAAGAAGCATTTGCAATGTAAATGTAACGATAAGAAATTGCATTGTCATTTATTTGATTGTATAAAAGTATAATTGTATAATTGTTTAATGAAGATACATATCGGTGTTTAAGTTTTTCTTAAATTTATTTTGCCCTTAAACTTGTGTTTAGGCATCAAACTTCATCCTTCTTGCACCGCTATCTTCTCTTTAGTTTCCGTTTCTTGTTCAGTTTCCTTTACTTCTACTTTCTCCTGAACTGCGTCCTTATCCATCTTATTCTCTTTTCGTTCAAAAAGTATAGCCATTTCTGTATGGGCTGTATGGGGAAACATATCCACGGCAACAGCTTTTGTTGGATAAAATGGACTTCCCTTGTATTGTTTGGACTCTGTTCGAGCCAAATCAAGCCAATTACGCTGAGCACTTTTTGGATTGCAGGATATGTACACAAGACGTTTTAAGTCATAAGCACTGCGAATGGCAGCAATCGACTTATTATCTGAAGAAAAAAAATAAAAAGTTAGTTTTAAAAACATTGACTATAAAAAATAAAAAATATTCTATAATTCAAAAACTTAAGTTTTGAAAAAAAGACTAAAAAAATATTTTAAAAATGTAGACGAATTATTCATTTGCCAGCCAAAATAAAAAACAACTTACGCAAACCAGCTCTTGGTGGATCAACAATAGCCACCAAATCCAGTTGATCTTTATGGATTCCAGCTCCATAGACGACTTCCCTCACCATCGACTGAATATAGTCGTCAGCGTTTCCAGCGTAGAACTTGCAATTCTCAACTGCGTTTTCTTTGGCATTGAATTCAGCATCTTTGATGGCATCCTCGATGATTTCCACTCCGAGTACCTTCTTGCAGTGTTTGGCAAAGCTCAGGGCGATGGTTCCCGTTCCACAACAGATATCGAGAACAGTTGTTTGTTCCTTGGGGGCAATCAGGTCGATTGCCTCCCGATAAAGTACTTCAGCTCCCTTCGAGTTGATTTGGAAAAAAGCAAGTGGACTTATGCGGAACCTCAAACCCAGAATGACATCGGTGATGTGAGTGCTTCCAGTGAGGTGTTCTACTGGATTATGAGTCTCTCCGGCTTGACGGCGTCGCAGATCTTGATAGTACAGACTCGAACAATTGAACACAGTTTTGTCATAGTTTGTATAAAAGTCAACGAGTTCCTGCTTCAGCTGCGGAACCTCTTCAGGACTCAAATTGGAAGAGTAAACTCCAGCAACCAGCATGACTTCTCCAGTTTCGTCAGAAGTTCGCACAGTTACTTGACGGAAATGTCCCCCATTGTGTTCTGGATTGAATGGCAAAAACTTTGACAGTCTTACATACTCTTGGAATGTTATGGCAGCTTTTTTGGCCAAATCCGAAACATGGGGAAGATCGGCGACTGTGCAAACCTCCACAGAACCATCGGCATACGAGCCCAAGCGGAAGCCAACAACAATTTCGCCTTCGGAATTCTTGCCGACTGTCAATTCTGACTTGTTGCGATAGCCATCGACAACAGGTGACTCCCGAATACCCAAGAACTCACATGGCAAATCCGAGTTGGGTGGGAAGCACGTTTTCTTTGCATCCGGATTAAACTTGATTAGTTCTTTGCCGAATGCTTTGAGAAGATTCTCCATCTCGGATCGTTTCTGATCTATTTGGTCTTTATATGGAAGACCAGCGAGTGGACAGGTGGCTTCTACAGAGGTCTTTTGTCGTTTGGGTTGGTCGTCCTGACGCTGGTTGCCTTCGTTGCGTCGTTTTATCAAAGGATCTGCCGAAGCCTTTGCTTGCTTTGTAAGAATAATTTAGAATTTATCGATTTCAATGAATAAATTAAGTTCATACCACGGCTGTCAACACTTTGCCCTTCCATTTGTAACCATTCAATACCGATATAGCCTTTTCCTGATCTTCTTGGCTGCGGAAACAGACGAATGCAAAATCACGCCGATTGGGGGATTTAATCTTGCTTGCGTCTAAATTCAATGTGGTTTTAAGGAGCTTTTTGAGTTCCTAAGCAATAAAATAAGGTTTTCTTTTAAAATCTTGAGATGTTGAGGGAGATATTTTGAGTTCACAAACCCAAACACCGAAAATTCCTAAATTTCTGACTTCGATTTTGAAAATTTCTGATGTGAATTCATTGCGCTGAGTATACGCAAGGACATCTTCAGATTTATCCTGTTCTTCTGGCATATTTTTAATATTGCTTTTTCGTGGATATTTCTTTTAAAATTCTTAAAGAAAAAAGGTTTACAAAAAAGTATTTATGTTTACACACCGGTTCAAATGAAATGACAGTAGAACATACAAGTGGGGCACGTGTGTGGGAATGAGAAATGTCATTTCTGTTTTGCAAGATAGTACACTAATGTCGATTTCCTTTTACACTCAGGAATCGATTTCTGTGTGGAGATCTTGATCCCTCGGCAGATTTTACGTTCCTTTAAACCGAAAAATCGATTTTTCTTTGACAGGGATCAAATCCTTAAAATCCCTATTTGAAGAGGGATCTACACGTACATGAAACACGCACTTGCACACATACCAAAGTAAAGTGGAATTGACATTTAGCTTTAGACGTCATTGTGATTTTTATTCTGATAATTTCATGTGCTGTGAAAATTTTTGTGGAAAATAAATAAACATTAAATAAACTTTAAATATATTTACAATGGCTTCTCTCGCAGTAATAAATGAATTGATTTCTTCCTCATCGTCTTCTTCTTCGTCATCATCATCCGAAAGTTTCTTTTCAACTGATTCTGATGGAGATATTTTGGAAATAAATAAATTTTTCAATCACAATCGCAATGTGAGGCATTCGGTTGTAAATTTTGTCCAGGATGTAGTTTCTAACTACACAGACGACGAGGTAGGTTCTTTGTTTATTTAAAAAAAATAAATAAATAAATAAATATTATTTGGTTTATTTTTAGTTCCGTCGCCATTTTAGAGTGTCTAGACGAACTGCAGCCATTATAACAGAACAGTTCAAGATTTCCAAACACTTCAAAAAAAGAGCTACCCGCGCTGGGAGAGAGGCTACAAGCGCCGAGGTTCAATGCCTGTCGTTTTTATGGTATGTTTAAATTATTATAAGAAGTAGAATAAAAAAGAATTTGGTTCATAAACCACAGTGGCTTTCGGATAATATAGTTGCTTTATTTCAATTTAATTTATTGAATTTGGTTCATAAACCACAGTGGCATTCGGTTACTAGTTGCTTCATTTTGAAGGTTGGAGCGGTTTTCAGTAAATTTCAAATTTCAAATTTAATAATAAATTTGAACGTCATATTATTATTTTTTTAACACTTAGCATTTTTTTCTATTTCAGACCACTTTGTATAGGATTTGCAACGATTTTGCCGCGACGTCGACTGGGAAGAGGAGGACATGTCATTTTAGATAGAGCATAAACAAATATTGATGATATTTGCTCTAAACTCGATTACACCATCATGGAAAGTAGCAGCTTACAAAATCCCGCCGCATGTCTAAACGCAAATCCAGCCGCCAATCAGCAAACTCAGAACTCTCCAAGAACCTGCCCAACAACTGAAAACGTCAATAGAGTCGATTGTGACTATTATGACGAGGATGATAACAATGTTTCTCGGGATTCACTTTATGTGACAGCATTTGTGAAACCGATACCAATAAAACGCCCCAAACGCAAATGGGATTACAACAGTTTTCATCCCAAACACATAACATCAATCAATAATAACAACAGTTTTTTCTACTAACAGATACTATGATCGGAGCTCAACTTAAAACGAAACATAAATACAATTAAGCGAACGAAGATAAAAAAAAACATGTAAATAAGATATATAAAAACAAGTTTTATTATTGTTTTCATATGAATTTGTTTAAATTTTTTATTGTTTGAAAGGCAAATAAAGTAAATACAAATAAATATTGGTATCCTTCCATAATGAATCTTATTTTTAGTGTTGGTCTTCTTCGCGTATTTTCTACATTTATAAAAAAGATTGCAATGGCAATGGTATCCAGTTTTAACGTCCAACAAAATTAAAATCAAATCAAAAGATGAACAATGAAAATTTATTTATTTTTTCACATTTTGAGGCAAATCAACTCATTTTGAAACTCCGAATTTAGGAATGCTGTTTTGATTTCGTTCGGGGCCTATGATGTAAATTTATTCGTATTCGTAGCGTAACAAAATTTTTGGGGACTTGCTACGAGGGACTCCGTGATAAGGGTGAATAACTCAAAATTTTACCTACCACGGGATTTCCGAACAAAGAACTCTTGCAAGTAAAGTTTTTCCATCGAACACCAAGATCTTTCTTTACAATCGTCCTAAAAAATTGAAACATTTATATAGGATACACAGTTTTCTTTAAACATTTTAACTACATTTTGACATAATGTTCAAGATCCTTCCACCCATCCACTAACAAATCCATATTAAGATCTAATTGAACTCCAAGTTCAATTGGAGCAACTGATACTTCTTGAGCTTTGTTATTGGGTATTTGCTTGATTTGTAAACTCTCGTTAAAAGGTTTGATTTTCTGCGGCGATTCATCTAATTTGATTGTGTTTGCAGGCAGACATTTTCTGGCATTATTATTGAGTTGTATCTTCATGTTTGTTGACATCTTCTTAGGAATTTTTGGATTTTTTCCAAGCTTAACTTGATAAAAGCTGGCGTATTCCAAATACATCGAGTCCAAATCGATATTATAACTCGCAATAAGGCCTAGTTTTTTATTTTTCATTTGAATACGGACACATTACATTAGCAACCTGTCTCTTCTGGTCTCCCAAATCCTCAATAAATCTTCATCGATCTCGGGCCATTTTTCTGGAACAAATCGTCCTTAACGTCACCTTACAGATGATCCGCAGGCGAATTTCGTCCCGAAGAACTTAGCAGCTACTTTGAGGTCGATTTCTAGAAAATCAATGCAATCAGTACTTAATAATTTCCCAACACAGCCGTGGTTGGACCAATCTTACCAAACGTATTCAATCCAGTCACGACAGTGCCGAACTTCTTCTTGCCACGAGGTACACGCGGCACACAGATCTTCTTGGTGACATCTTGCTTCTTCTTGATTTTCATCAAGCCCTTGCCACCGCGTTTTTGACGTTTCTTGTCATCGTCGCCGGCATCGCCACTCGCAGCATCTTCCAGCTTCAAACTCGAATTCGGTTGGAAGGTTCTTCTCCAGCCATTGTTTGCATTTTTCATATTCAGGATAATATTCGCAATACTAAGCAATGGGAATAATGGATTTTGCAATAAATTCAATTGGTCTTATTCATTATATCGATGTCTCAATGTCTTCGATGGGCATGGAAATGGAACCATTGCCGGAACACTCAATGGATAGGTTAATCCTGGTCGAGTGTTAAATGGAGACGGGCTGCCATATCAACGACTTCAGTCATAGTTGAGGAAATCAAAGTTTATTTATTTAAATAGAAAATTGTTTAATTTGTAATCTTAAAGCAACGTTGAGCGTTGAGGATTAGGAGAATTATTGAGGTTGAGAAAAATATTTTGATGTATCACTACTTCACAAAAGAGAAAAGACAAAACGTAAATAGAAGTATGGATTCTGATTTTTAATTTGACATGTCACGCACACATTAACAAAAAAAAATCAATCTCTTTTTGTTTTCTTTTTGCAACATATGACAACTGACAAAATTTGACAAGGGATCGAAATCCCTAAAATCCCTAGTGTGTAAAAGGAAATCGACATAAAAATAGTTTTTTTTTTAGATAGTTTTTTTCAGACTAGTTAGACCCTGCTCCCATCGTGGCTGTTTGTGATGGCAAGACGTTTTTTTCGAATGTAATCCATTGAGTACGTTTTTTTCCTCACCGTTTTCATCAACAAGACCATCGTCAGGGTATAGTGAAGGCCCTGATTAATGAGATGAAGTTAAAAATAATTTAAGTAAGAAATCAACTGCCTACCCAAATTTTAAAATTGAACGAGCTATCAAATCGAAAATCAAGCAAACATTTATTAATCGGTAAGACTTGATAAAAGGAAAAAGGTCACCTTGTGTCAGATGGGACTGTTAATAAGTTGTGTGAGATGAAATTTCATATTCTGTTTCTATTTTTTTTTTCTCACATTTTTGACATGTCGAACTCTTGATAATCTGACTTTTGATAGTCTGACCACACTAACAAATACTGGCAAGCAAGAAGCAATACACATAAATTAATTTACTAACCCAATCAAACATAAGCAACTTGCTGTTGAACTGGCATTGAAGTTCTACTGCCAGTAGCCAGACAATTTGGAAAGCAAGTAGCTTGACAGTTGCACTTGCAGAATTATTTATTGCAATATCTGATTGCTCATGTGACATTTACACTTATTAAAATAAATATATTTCTTCGGAGGCGTGTGGATTCAAGTGAAATCGGTAAAACTTCTAGACAAATTACTCTGCAAGTGACGTGCCCCATTCGTCGCCGAAAACAACGTTAACAGAAATTTAACTTGCTTGATAGTATTTTCCTTTGTTGTCTCGGGGTAACCTTAACAACAACTGTCGTAATCAACAAAAAAAATTTCATAGGAAGCATATTGTTTCTGAGCAATGAACCCATGTTAGACCCAATCAGCATTTAATATTAGGTGTGTTTTTTTTGCAAGTCCATATAAAAACGACATCGGGACTAAGCGCTTTACATGCAAATGCAACAACTACTTAAATCTATACAGAGTTAGCTAAGACCAGATAATTATCGAGAGTTAATCTAAGACCCGATAAAAATGGTGATGCCAAAATAGTATTATCTATATGTTATCGATAATTTGCTCAAAGACGTCAAAAGTGAAGTTTTTGGATTGGTTGATGGTAGTCGTCAATAAGCTGACAAATGTCATAGCGTACACAGTGCTTCCAGCTATGTCGAAAAAAAGCTCCTAAATCCCGATGTCGTTTTTTTTTTACAATTCTATATGGACTTGCAAAAAAAACACCTATTATCAAAAATTCCTTAACTGACCAATTGCTTTTTATACCCAGGAAAAATGAAAAAAAATAGTTTTCTTTCATTTGGAGATAGTGATAAAATGAAAAGTAGTACTTGATGTACTTATACTGCGTTTTTTTGGAAAATTTATCCGTATTGCAGTAGGATTTCATATGAAAAACAAATACAACATCCGCAGTAGGATCACTGCCGATACTCGAATAAACGTTAAATCTCTATCCGCAGCAGGATTTCACTTCTCCTTTTATCGGCATTGATCCTACCGCGGATGTTGTATTTGTTATTCATATAAAATCCTACTGTACTACGGATAACTTTTCCAAAAAAAACACGGCTTATGTTTCACTAGGGTAAAAAAGATTACTTCGTTAAAAATGCAATTCCAAGCTATCTTCATTTGTCATACTAATTCACTTTTCGAAATAAGACAAATTTAACTAAATTTTTATGAAATCAGATTAGAATAAAGGCCTAATCTCACGAACACACCTATTTAAAAGCTATTGTATACAAAATTGAAACGGAAAACATGTATAAAATGAAGCTAGCTGTCAAACAAAATTAGCATGATTTCAGATGAAAACTTTTTGCCTGTTATTTGTAAAATTACCCAACAGATAAACTGTTATCAATTTTATTTGTTAGTAGAGAATTTCAGACCAATGGCAGGAAGTTTGATTTTGCTAAGGCTTTTCACAAGTTCCTATATCTTTACATCTACTTTTAAAATATTCATAATTGTGGAGAAACCAGATATGTGAGACATCAAAGTTTAATGATTCGACTATGGAAAACGATAAGATCCGCCAGAAAACATTACCGTTGCCAAAGCATCTCCATTAACTATATTCAAGCTAACATATGTCAATATACGAGACAATATAATGCCTTACATATTTTACCAATGAGCTGGTTAATGTAATCCAGATAGTAGACAAATTCAAACTCGGAAATTTAGTTTGTTGGTTTTCATACAAAATACATTTGATTTTGCTGTTGAAATTTTAAAATTAGAAATATGTCAAAAATAGAATCTGAAAAAAGGTCAAAACACATGCATTAAATAAAATAACACATGTGTAATCATAATTCACATAACTCATAAGAAATGCATTCGCATTGGTAAATTCAGTTGATTTAGAAATACAAATTTCATTATATATTTTTTGTGTTAACCTTTGAACACATCTCATTAAAATTTTATATTCAAGATCGACGAAAAGATCAACAACTCATCTAATGACTAATTACCTTAAAAATAAAGATCTATAGGAAATCCCCCACCACCCACACAAAAATCCATAAATAAATCAAAACAGAAAAAGCACGTTGTGTTCCAAAAATATACAATTTGACATTCCATATGTCTATGAACATATCCCCGTTCAACTGTGGTAAAATTTTACTGAACGAAAACTTGTTGACAACTGAACTGAATATATCAAAAAGAATAGCACTGTACTCCTGTACTCTTTTAACCAAAGAGAATCGACCATCAGCCGATTTCATACACATGCACACATACAGTTGTGTAACGGCGCACCAAATGTACCCAACTGCCAACTGACAGGTTTGTTTTATTTTTTTTTCGTTCTCATCCGCAGAACAGTCGGAGTCGGAGTGAACTTTGCATTACATTGCATATTAACGGTTATTTTTTATTTTGTTGCTAGAACTAGTTAACGAACGAACGAACGAAAAAAAAACAACAAGAAAAACTGTATTTTTTGTCGTCGGGTCAAGTGAAAACGACTCCACGTCCCATCCACCACACGAGAAAAGCTCCACAAGTCCCCATCTTCTAAGAAAAACTAAAGTGACAGCAAGAAGATAATTCGCGTGTGGCCATCATCATCGCACATTCATTGTGCGTTATTTTTCTTTTTTCGTCTTTTTTTATATTTTCCCTTTTACACAGCAGAATTTCAGTCGAAATTATTTTTTGGTGTTTTTTTTTTATTAAATTTCCTTTGTTATTGAGTGTGGTGTTATGTGGGTTTCGTTTCGCGATAGCTGCAAAATTAAATGATAGATGGACGGTTTCTTTATAGATAAATGGTGAATAATCTCTACTTTTCTTTTATAAAAAAATAAAATAAAATTAATTAAAAAAATAAAACAGAAAATGCTGTGACCACAAAACATTACTGGAAAAACGTAATTTTCTTTCTCTTCAGAAACAAAAGAATCCCCTCACAATCACCAATAGATATAATTCATAATGGTGGACAAAAATAAAATTCCTAATCGGGCACAAACACAAAATGCAACAAAGGTCCAAAATGGACAGCACGGGAAGCTCATTGACAGCAGCAGCAAAAAGCCCAAAATCACCCCTGTCGGCAGCAACAAAAAACGCTCCAAAGTCAATGAGGAATACGATTTGGTTCCTCCAGACGGTGGCTGGGGTTGGCTCGTCCTCGCCGGATCGATGATGGTCAATATATTGATCCCAGGAACGATTAAAAGCTTCGGAGTGTTGTTTTTGGAGTTCTTGGATGCGTTCAATGCTTCGCCTGCGACTGCAGCATGGATTCCGGCACTGTGCTACTTTCTGTACAGTTCGCTGGGCCCTGTGTCGAGTATACTGTCGGTGAAGTACTCTTTTAGGACTGTAACAATCATGGGAGGCGCTTCTGCAGCCATTGGGATGATTATCTCGTTTTGGGCGACCTCTGTGTCCTTTCTCTACATAAGTTATGGAGTTTTGGTGGGAATCGGAGCAGGACTGTCATTCCCTCCAACTGTTTATATCGTCACGTCGTACTTTGTCAAGTTGCGAGGACTTGCCAACGGGCTTTGCATATCTGGGAGTGCCCTAGGTTCCATAATTCTACCTCCACTTCTGCGGTACCTGTTGGTGACTTACGGCTACCGTGGAGCAGTACTTATCATGGGTGGTGTGACCCTGAATGTGTTCGTTGCCGCTATCTTCTACGAACCAGTGGAAAACCATATGATTCGTGTGCCTAGAACTAAGAAATCCCTGGACGACATCGAGGAAGAGGACGTGGGCATTGTGCTTAAGTTCGAGAGTGTCGCGGAGGAGAATCCTGAGTTAAACGCGCTCACGCAACAGCAAAACGAAGCGAAGCAGTCGCCAGATTTATACATGAACAACGGGGATGATATGCACTTGGGACGAAGTGCGTCGGCGGCCGTTGTCCAGTCGTTCAACAAAAACCCCGATGAATACAACGCGCACATCAGGACCAGGAAAGTGAGTACGCCAACGTATGGTTCGGTGCCGCAGCGCAATCAGACATTCACTCCTGGGCAAATGAACTCACAAAATTCACTGTATGCCGTTCCCGAGCGCGGCACATCGCACACCAGACTCGATCGCAATTTAGCTCTAAGAAACAGCTCCAGACATCGTTTGTCCAGACACTCACCTTCCACTAGTAGTTTTCAATATATCAGCACGCCGTACCACGGCAGCACGTTGTCCTTCCAGCCCAAAGAGTTCTCCTCGCATCTGTCACTGAAGTCTCTTGGCAGCGGCGGCGCATTGCACGACGAGACCGTCGAGTGTGAAAAGGAAGAGCCGTCCACCAGAAGCAAGTTCTTCGATATAACTCTCCTTAAGGATCCTCTCTACCTCATTATCCTCATATCGAACTCAACGAACGCCATTGGCTATACCAACTTCATCATCCTCCTGCCGGCCTATGGAGTGGCATTGGGCTTCGATCGGTCTCTGGCCGCTTACTTAATTTCGATTGTATCAACGACGGATTTGATCGGACGCATCGGTGGTTCGGCGCTGTCCGACTTGAACCTGATACCCAAGCAATACTATTACATTGGTGGTTTAGCTCTCTCGGGAGTCTCGCTGGCCGTGCTGCCGTTCGTCAAGAGCTATGGGCTGGTTAGCTTTTGGTGTGCTCTCTTCGGCCTGGCTTCCGGTGTATACGTGGGTATAACAGCTGTCATTATGGCCGATATGCTGGGAACGGATCGTCTAACGTCTTCCTACGGTATCAGTTTGTTCGTCAATGGTATTCTGCAATTGATAGGTCCACCGCTATGTGGATTGTGGTTCGAAGGCGCACGTACTTATAGTCCGCTATTTCACACTCTTGGGATTATTCTAATTGCTGGAGCTAGTCTGTGGGGCTTCATGCCGTTCGTTAAGAAATCAAACCCCGAAGAAATTGATAATGATGATGATATCAATCAAATTGGTGTTGAGGGTGGTCTCCTTGAAGAGGAAGCATAGACAGAAAGGGAGAGAGAGTTAGATGAGTAGACAAGGACTCATTTTTTTTACACATTTTTTTTTGTAGATCATTATTTTTGTTCATTTTTGAGAGTTTTAAGTTAAAAATTTAAAAAGAAAATAATGCAAAAGTATTTAAATTTAGAAAATATATATTATATACAAATGTCTCTTATATATTTTTTGTACCTAGCAATACCTATTTTTAATTAATTAATTATTTTTTTTTGTTTCCTTATTAGTTAAGTACGAAAAGTATTTACACAAATATACAAAAAAAAAAAACGATAAACACTGTTGCCTATGTTACTAAAGAAAAAAGTTCTTATTTTTTTTTCGCATGCTTTGTAGGAAGGTTTTCAGGTATTCACTGTGGCAGATGTCTTTTTTTTTTAATCGATTTGTAATTTTACCCTCGAATTCTGAAGTTCTTCAAGGGATTTAAGTCACTGATTATGGAATTTGAAGGGATTCGGATTTGATTTAGTGCTACAGTTCTAAGCTCTACTTCAAGACGAAAGAGGTTTCGGTGTCACTTGTCTCGAAAAATTGAAAGTATTTCTTTCAGATAATAAGAAGGAAACAGTTATGTATGTGGAAAATGACAAATTGGATTCGGCACTAATTCCATTATCAGAGCTAGTACTTGATTGCTTCCCACATCTCGGGGACTGAATACTGATAACTGTCTTCAAGTAGTAGAAGTAGTTTCATAACAAACTTCTATCAGATCCAATTAAAAACAATTCTAAATTTGTTTACATGACTTACATTCCTTTTCGAAATTTAATGAGCATGAAGTTGAAATCGGATCTTTTTTGTCTTTCGTAATCACTAAAATTCGAAACAATCAGGGAAAAAGAGTCATCGTGTAATAGGTCACTTACTATTTTTAATCATTTAAATTGTGGTCACGAGTGAATTGACTTAATAGGTGGGTCTTGTTTTTTCTCTCTATGTTTATGTTTTCAGTGAAGATTTTACAAACGATGTGGTGTTTGTGAAGATTACTATTAAATTAAATCATGGTAAGTGCCTTAAATATTGTTAATAGGCATGTAGTGGTATTCTAAGAAAAAGATGGCGAATATCTTAGATTTCGAGCTAACAACATTGTGCGCCCATATGAAATCGATCGAACAAACCAAAACTCAAACTTCTGGGTTGATGGATTTGGAATTGATTGATGATTGATTTTAAATTAAACTGTTCGTACAGTGGGGTGTTGCGGAAAAACTTGTTCTGAAAATGCACTTTAATGAAGGTATTTAAAAAATTTAATACTATAATCAAAATGATAAGAAGTTCTATAATTTTGAAGATGAAAGAAAAAACAAAATGCATGACTGGGTCGCATGAACTTGCTTTTATGTAAAAGACAACATTTTAAAAATGAATGTTATTAGAGAAAACTGTTCATAAAATTCATTTTTGAAATACATTTTAGTAGTAAGAGATAAAAGCAGAATGCCATGTGATTCCTTCGAAAATCATTTTTTAACATTTGTATGGTGGGTACCCTTGTTTTAAGTTAAAATAAAAAAAAATTCTCAAATCTTATAGGTTGTATTAAAAAACTTAACTGCCGGGGGTTTTCGAAATATTGAGTTTGAAACAAAAAATTTAGAACATAAAAATCCAAACAATTCTATTCAAACTTTTGGGGAGCTTTAACATAAAAAAAATAATCAAAATTCGTAGTACCGTTCTTGAGAAAATCTAAAACCAAAAAATAACAATTAAAAATTTTTCGGAATTTTTTTCCAAGCATTACCTAGCTTTAACTGAATTTTGTTTTTAAATGTGTCCAATAGTTTTTGAGAAAATAAAAATATTTATGTATAAAATTTCGAAAAATATTCGTATGGCAGGTACCGTTATTTTTGGTTTTAAAAAAAGAAAGGCTAAGGTTCCAAAGGTAGTAAAAATGTTTTTAAAAATGTGTAAAAAAAATTACGTCTTGGGTTCCTACGCTCGTCTTCAATGATGCTTCTTGGTCTTCTTTCTCACTCGTACAGTTGCAAGAGTACTGAAAGAACTTGATATACACGAATTTACTAGTGAGGATAGTATCCCCTCTATTCTTCTGAATAGGTGTTCTTCAACGCCTGCAAAACCATTGCGTAGCCTTTTACTACATCACTGGGCTCTTTCCAAGTGGATTAAAAATATTTCTATTATCCAGCCTGTCCCTAAAAAATGCGAATCTTCTTCCCCCTCTATCTATCGTCCAATTGCACTTATGTCCCTTCTTTCCAAGGTGATGGAAACGTTGATAAATTATCAGCTTAAGAAATCCCTTGAAGAACGAAAGCTTATCATGCAACTTGTAGCAAATGCTCATCGGATGGTATAGAGCAGTAGCACAAATCTTTACATCATTTTGGAGAAAGTAAGATCACTGCACTTGATATTTCAAAAGCATTTGATAGAGTTTGGCATCAAGCTCTCTTATCGAAAATTCATGCATTTGGTATTGATTAATCTGTTCTAAATTGGATAAAAAACTGCCTTGCTAACCGCTCAATACAAGTTGTATTGGACAGTTTTACATAAGTCTGAAGTTCATTAAATAAATGCTGGTGTGCCACACGGCTCCGTTTTGTCTCCGACTCTCTTTCTCATATTCATCAATAATAATCTTTTATCTTAAACTTTTAATCCATTAAATTGTTGTCGCTGCGCTGGTTGTTTCTGTGTTCGATATTCATTTTTCAATTTCTCAGAACTTTGTATTGGATGATAAGACGTTTGTTTAAAGTTTTAAAAACTTTAGTTAAAACCGTTTTTAAAAAGTAGTAAATAAATTTAAATATTTTCCACATTTGTATGCAAAATATTTCCGAAATTGATTTTTCACCACCAAAAATTTTAATTTTTGGGATTTTTTAAGATCTTAGATCTAAAATATTTATGTATGTATGTATGTACATATGTAACTACATATGTATGTCTACAATATGTTGTAAATCACTGATTATATCTTTACCAATCCTTCATTTCTCATTTGGTCAATCAACCCCATTATCTTTGACATAAACAAAACTATTGACAACAAATAATACATACTTTCTACGATGGTTTTGTGTTTTAAATTCATCGTTAACGATTGTTATTTTTCGTGTCAGACGTACATCCATACATATGTATGTTTTGTATCTGATTTTAATTTGTGTTGACATATTGATTGGATCGGACCGACTTCTGTCTAGAATGACAATCGGGTGAATATCTAACCGAACCAGGTATAAATTTCCATGACGATACGATATCAAGGACGTTCGCTTTTAATTTTTAAAATAAAAGTGAAATACATTTCTGCAGTCTGAATGGGAATGTCGAATCCTTAGAATTACACAAAAATATGTTTACTTTGCCATGCTGGATGACTAATAATAGCAACTCATTATCGCTTAGTTGTTTTTATAATTCCTTTGTTATATTATTTGAGCACGAGGAGAAGCATGTACGGAAATATTCTTCAGATAAAAAAAAATTCAAAAACTTATGGGAGTGTTATTTTGTCGATTGACAACACTTTTACTGTAGTTGCCCAGAGTATGAAATCTCATGTCTATGGCATTGAACAAAAGCATTTTATTAAAAAAATAAAATAAACTGATTATCAAAATTCTCTTAAAAAATGGGATAGTCAATACAAGAACAACAACAACTTATAGCTTATAGCTCAGTTCTTTGATTAGTAGGTATTATTGATCTGAGGGTGAATTTAAGATAAGACGCGAAAAATGTACGAGTGGATTTTTTGTCGAGACAAACAAAAATTAAACTACCAACCTATCGCTGATGAAATAAAAATCAGCAACGACGACCGACGCACGACGACGTAATCGCATTGATATGATTGTTTTTGTATCTAGAATAATATAAATAGGCTTTTTAAACTATATCTACAAGGTTGTTTGGTTTACATCTAATTAAGACGCCTTGTCACGTAAGGAAGTCATGTGTTTGTTTGTTTGTTTTTATTTTTTATACAGGGTTTTATGGAATATGGAACTTCATATTCGTAACGAATTCCTTCGGATAATGTAAACTTTAAAACGAGCAGCTTTGAAGTATTATTAGTTGAATGACATTCGATTTAAGTGAATTGCATTCTTTTGTATTTTGTTTGGTTTATGGCAAACAATATTTTATAAGGAACCAGTTTTGTTGTTTTACGGGAGTAGATTTAACCGGTGTGATTTAAGACTTGAGATAATATGAATCGCATTATATTGGAACGTTTAAGGTTTAAGAGATAAGAATTTATGTAGTCAGGTGGGTCAAGTGGGTAATTCAATGATAAGAATCGGTATTTATTCTTAAACATCTTTTTGTTTTCAGATTGATAAATGACTCTTTTAGAAGGCAATGCGATTAAGCTTTTTTTCATATTTTTCAATATTTATAAATTTCAATTGAATAAATAATATTTATGTACCTTCGTTTTACTTATTAATAAATTATTAGTTCTTTAGACATTTCTGGAGTTAATAGCATGGCCGTCTGATCGACTAAAGCAGTAACAAAAAAAAATGCATGAAACGAACTGATATAAGAAAACTTCACATCCGAGTAGGTTTACACTATTTTCGATGGAAACCATTTCGTCAAGTGAGTTCTATCCTCATTTATCCCCTTTTAGAAGACTTGCAGAGATAGAACAAAATGCATGAATGAATGAATGAACATGGAGATGGGGTTTGCACTATGTGACCCATGACTAGATTGTTCCTACTTAAGCTGATACAGATCATGAAACGATCTTGATTATAAGTTCCCAAGAAGTAGTTCGACCTGCCTCAGTTTTGGGAGTTCATTCTAGTTTTTGGATCTTTTGGTCTCGTACTCTATTTTAATTTCGTTTTTAATCCTGTTTTCTCTCATTCTATAGTAAGGTGGCTCTGACCTCATTTGAGGAGTCCTTGCTCTTTTGTTTGCTAGGAAGTACCTCCTCATTTCCCTGGACACCTACATGTCAAGGTACCCAATGAAGTGAGACATTATTGTTTTTGCCAAGTTCGATTAGCCTGCCTACACATTCCTACACCAACATAGACGTGATGGTTTGCAACTCGATTCTTTTTTGCCATACAACCGCACCATACGTTATAATTCGGCCATAACTTCTTTTCAAAAAAAAAACCAACTGTTTGGGCTACACAGCACTAACTTTGGAAATAAGTTTTCAATATTTCCCAACGTCGACTCATTTTGTTGCGCGGTGTGGCGGAGGTATGATATTGGCTTTCTGTCAAGATTTTGAGCGGGAGACATCTGTCAGGGTCAAAATAACTTATGCTTTAAAAAGAAACCACTAGATGGCCCACACTGTAGTATGATTCCTAGATATTTTACTTCTTTCTCAGTTACTATTTTTGCGCCAGCTAACTAAATAGGTTTCATGCATGGCAGAAGTCTTTTCTTGGTAAATGGTAATATAGTCGTTGTAAAAACGATGACATCAGCGAAAATATGCAATGTATACCTTGAGAGGCGAGATTTTCTAGCAGTTCATCGACTACAAGACTTCACAGCAAGGGTGATAGTACCCCGCCCTGCGGACAAACGAACTGAACTTTGGAAACTGATTTAATGGGGATTAAAATTGAGAACCACTAAATGGAAACCGAGTTGAAATATGTTCCCAAAACGGATCAAATTGGATTAGTTTTCCTCTTGTGTAGTATGGAAATATTTGACAAAAAAAGTTTATTTTCCTTGAGTTGCTGAGTTCGTCCTTGTTAATCTTCTGTAGTTCTGCCAAAATTGCCCTCATAATTGTAAACAAACAGCATACTATTTGCATAAGTCTGGCAACACTTATTAAAGTAAAATGACAGTCAATATGCGTTCAAGTTCGCATTAACATAGTGTAAGATATAGTGGCAGATTAATATCTATTGTCAGCCGTCGGCAATTGGACTTTTTCCAAAATGGCTTTAGTTAATCTGTTATAAGTTTTGTGTCATTACAGTACGTCCTCGGTAATAGGACGCTGCTCAGTTACAATAAAAGTTAACACCGAAAAATAGAAATAAAGATTAGACGAAATATGAGATAATGGATGGAAAGTTGCGTTTACTGAGACACTTTTTGAAAAAGTTGCAATCATTGATTCACTAATGGTATACATTTGCAACAGACGTGAAAATGAAGATATAAACCATTTTATTGCCATTTGTCCTATACTGCAGGAAATCCGCCGATTATATTTTGATGAGAGTTACCTTTCTCCAAGGCGACTTTATGAAATACTAAACGGAGAACTAGGATGGTCTACTTTATATAAGTATTGCAAACACGCCTTAACTTTTCGCAACAGTTTCGAAGCTTAAAACCTCTAGTTCAACCAGTTACTGCAGTTTAAGGCACTCTATTTTGTGTTTCAAATCACTTTAAAATTGAAAAATTGTAAAATTTTAGTTGCAAATCATTTCAAAATTGTAAAATTTTTTATGTTTCAAATCATTGCAAAATTGTTATCTTTTTGTGTTTCAAATCATTTCAAAATTGACAACCTTTTGTGTTTCAAATCATATTAAAATTGTGTAATTGTAAATTACTTAGAGAAAATTATAATCATTAAGTAGAAATGTATCTTCTTTGTTTCCTTTTAAATTTTTGAAAATTTTTAACTTATAATAATTTTACTCATTGATTATTAATTTTGGTATATTATTAGTTACTTTTAATTTATTATTGTTTTTTTATTTATCACTAAAATGAAATGTCATATCAGGCAGACGGCAGGAAAGCCATGTTCTTATTCTTAAGTAAAGAAATATTGTTAAACATATTTTGATATAATAAAGAATTTATCTATCTATCTATCTATACATTTGGGTGTTTTTTTAACCGAGGTACCTATTTGCAAGGAATAACTATGAATACAAAGGGGCTTACTTGAAACGTATGTTTGACTGTGGCTCATTACATCATCCTACAACATTGTGAGGGCTTATTCATTTTTTAAAACAAGTTTCTTATCGAATTTTAAAATATTTGTGAAAAAAAATGCTTTTCATCACAATTTTGTAAAATTGTGCAATCCCAATATGCACATCATTTTAAAAATATTGTTATTCAAAAATATTTTGTCCCATGTTTTCAAAAACAGTTTTTTTTTTCGGAAAGACTTTTTAATAGTAATTTTTTAAACGATTTAGAAAACGTGTCAAAATAATTTGTACCAAAATATCTTTCTCATTTCTTCCACGTCTGCTATTTTAACTCTCACTTTAAACAAAGTATGAAATTGTGTTCATAAATGTATTTTTGAGGATATACTCGTATTAGACGGGGATTGGGGAACAAAGCTTGCAATTATGAATTTAGCCACTGTTACCTTCTAAAGACACTTTAAGATTCATAGTATCGATTTGTAACTACCAGAGTGTACATTCAAAAAAAAATATAAATGGTCATAAAATGAGGTATGTATTTAGATCTGGTGTCCTTGGGACCTTGCTCTATAACAATAGAAACGAATTAAACAGAAATAGATAATTGATTTTGAATTCGTCGCAATTGGATGTTGACAAAGGAATAATGTATCTACATATGTATGTGCTTCAGAATGTATTCGCACTCAACTGATAAGAAATTAATGTGGGAGGTTGGTGTTTATAATACTCAAGGCCCACATTACGAGCTACGAAACGAAAGACCAAAAACCCTTACCCAAGAACACCAGAGTTATGACATGAACAGACTTATGAATTACGAGAATGAACGCATGCAAATATTGACAGATAAATTTAAATTTTAATGTAATCTAACATAAATCGTAATAAATATTTGAAGGCTACATAAATAAGAAAATGTTATTATTTTTTACAACCTCGGCCTTGCAGCGTCCTTGACCGGTAGTATTTTTCAAAACCATTTTCATAAGACTTCGGCTTAATTGTAACTTCTCTTAATTTTAATGAAAGAACAATTTTCGGACTTACCGCGATTATTAATTATATTTTAATCAAATTTGTATTTGATTTTACCCGACGGACGTGCTCACGGATTTGACTGATAGCTTGTAGGTAGTTGTAAAAACTAGTAAACTAAAATCATAAAAATCAAAAACAGTTCTAAGAATTTTGATTAAACTTTTACGTGTATGCCCCAGTAAAGACTTTTTAGGTAAAAAACGAATTTTTGAAATGTAAACACTAATTTATTATTTCTGAATTTATCTTGCCCTATAACGAACACGTGCTGTATGTTCCTCGTTGTTAACAACGAAATGGATAAAATGATCTTATACCGGTTGTCCCATAGCCAGTGATTCAGACGGAAACCATGGATTCCTGCAATTTTTGTAAATCGAATATACCGAACAGTGGAACAAATGGAAAATAAAATTATTGGACTTGATATTGCAAAACCAATTTATAGAGTTTGACATCGAATTCTTTTATCGAAAAATGTGTCCTTGTTTCGATGAATCAAACCGTTTTATACACCTAGTACTAGACGAATTTAAGTTTGATACCTGCAAAATAAAAAAATAAATTATCATAAATAATCTGCTGCCTGAAACTTCTTATCCACTAAATTATTTTGCAGACGATAGTACTCTCAGATTTATATATCCTGCCCTTTGAGCGTGGAAATCCAATGGCAACGTATGAAAAGCTCACTAAATTTTTAACTTGAAAATATTGTCAAATGTGAAAAAAACCACTTGGAATTTGATGCTTCTAATGGTTAATACTGTCCCTTGATGTCGTTAAAGCCAAACCTACCTCTCCTGTCATTTTCTATGAGGATACAGATAAATTTTCAATCCTCGCTATGTGTACTATACCAGCTACCTCCAGTGGAATGATCACATTCGTGATTTTCGTGAGTTCGACGATCGGTTCAAGAAACTTTTCTTGTTATATATACAACTTATATTCGTCCAAAGTTGAAGTATAACTTTTATATGTGGGCTGGTGCTCCTTCAACTCACTTGAGTCTTTTATGAGAGGCTTAAAATTATAGGAGAAATTACCATCAAGGAAACATACACACCGTCGTAATGTTTCTTGTCTCTCCTTATTTATTTTTTTCTGTAATAGTCAGCGCTCTAGAGAAATATCTAGATGAATTTCTCTCCTTTTAAACAATTCAAAGCTAGTATTAACGCTTTTAAGAATGATCATCAATTTACGGCCGAATCGAATTCTGGAAGTACTCTAAAGCACAGTGATTGTTTCTTTAGCTGCACAGCACGAATGTGTAATGCTTTAAAGTACACTGATTGTTTCTTTAGCTGCATTGCACGAATGTGTAATGCTCTACCCAGTTCTGTTTTTTCTTATTGTATATAAATGCCGATTGGCATCGGTACTTTCCTTTCTATTAATTCTCTCCACTTTCCCTTATTCCTATATATGTATGTATATTGTCTTCTTAATTCCTTTGGTAGAAATTTGTCAAAAATAGAGTTCTTCGACTTAAAACTACTTCAGGAACACATAGTTTTCATCTGCGGTGTGGACTATGGGATAACCTTTTTATAGAGAATCTGCGTAATAAAACCTTCATATTTTTTTGGAAAAAAAAAACGTCTCGAAATTATCAAAAAATACAAACTTTAGCCTATGTGATTAACACTCATGAATCGATTTAATCAACTATATAAAGTATTTGCACTTATCATTTTGACCGATTGTGGGAAATTAAATACAAATCGATTCATCAAAGAAGAAACTTTATATGAAATAAAAATTAAATAAAAGTTAATTTTATCGAAAGAATTTATTTCGTTTCACAAGATTTATTACCCAATATCCATTCATGTTAAGCTAGGTTAATTTAAAGAGAATGAACTAATATTTCACGCCATTAATAGCTATGTATGTACATTGACAGTATTGTAATTAATCTGATACACCTTGCAAGCATACGAATGTATGTGTGTATACGTATGTTCATATGTGCTTACCCAAGTTGTCGTTATTCAGAAGACCTTCAACTTGAATTTTAATTACAATTTATTGTCATAACGAATCATAAAAATTGGCGGATCTATAAACCACGTTTAATTGAATGACTTTTGGTTTTGATTAATTTTATTACGAAGAATAACATTGTTAACGAACTACATGCATACATATATGTGTATGTATGTATATTCACATATTGATTTGTGAAGAAATTTCGTATAGAGATCATGATAAGTCAATCAATCATGATTATATGTATTGTATGTATGAAGTAGTAGTTATTTATATCTGATAAGAGATGATTGCTTATAAACTGGGTGCTGTCCTACTTTGATTAATTAAATAAATACCTTCTGTGTGGCACAAGGTGAAATTTCACGTGAAATAACGCCAAAGGAAGCAATGCCAAAATAAGATTTATTTCTTCGCAGTAAATGAAAAACTACCAAAAATAATTTGGAAATAAACCCAAACTCATATCATCCTGTGTATGAATATTTGTTTAAGCTTGTTTCTAAATTCTTCAGACATTAGCCGTGTTTTTTGGAAAAGTTATCCGTAGTACAGTAGGATTTTATATGAAAAACAAATACAACATCCGCAGTAGGATCACTGCCGATACTCGAATAAACGTCAAATCTCTATCCGCAGTAGGATTTCACTTCTCTTTTTATCGGCAGTGATCCTACTGCCGATGTTATCGGCAGTGATCCTACTGCGGATGTTGTTATTCATATAAAATCCTACTGTACTACGGATAACTTTTGCAAAAAAACACGGCTATTAAGAGTGTTCTTTGTCGGTTTCAGTTAACAGTTTTCTTGGACGACATTACCCTGTTTTCTAAATTGTTTATAAAGGGCTTTGCTAGATCAAACGTGGAACAACATAACAAATCCAAAAATCCACGACTACCTGGTACTGTTGATTAACATCGTTTCCCTTACGTTATACGGAGGAACTTGCCAGAACTCTCGGATTTTGAAACCTTTTTGAATTCTGAAGTTTGTGTTCAATTGTACTCGTATTTTGCGAACACCTTTTACTTTGAAAAATTCCACAACGAATAAGTACATCATTAGATATCACTTAATGATGACGACGATGAAGCAGATGAAATGCAAAATTACATTTCGGGATTTTGATGTTCAAAGTAAGAGCATGTGTGCGTGTTTCTGGTTTCGATACTTTATTTCAAATGCAGAATCGATTTTCTCTTATTTTCAAAAGAAGAACTTTGATCCACGGTCAAACAAATGATTTTAGATCACCTACCCCCAATCCTATATAGTGTGCCCAAGAAGGGGGGTTGCACAGTGAGATATGTATGGGGGGCAGCATGCCCTGCTTGGGCACACTATATGATTTGGGGTAGGTGCGAGGTTGGGTGTATGCAAGATTTCTTTTGCATTTACAGAATCTGGATTTAAAGAAACTTTGAATTTACCCTAAGGCCTATATCCAATGTCAACTAAAAAAGGTTTTTTGTCAATGAAGCCCCATAAAACATGTCTCCACCACCTTTAATTATCTTATTCTACCTAATAAAATAGTTTGCAGGCGGAAAAAAATCATCAAAATTCTCGGAACCGTTTTAGAGCAAAATACGATTTTCGAAAAACATTTTTTTAAATTTGTATGGTGGGTACCGTTATTATTAGGTAAAACAAATTTTTTTTCTCAAATCTTGTAAATTATATTTGAAAAAAATCGATCATGGGGTTTTCGAAATATTGAGTTTCAAAGAAAAAATTTTTAATTTTTTTTAAAAATCCAAAAATAAAAAATTGAAAATTTGAATATGTAAATGGAGCCTTAGCATACAAAAAAAATTATTTAAATCAGTTGCACTCTTTTCGAGAAAATCAAAAAAAGGGTTCCAGTGGGGCTACCAAAAATAACCATTTTTTTGGAAATATTTTTTTAATTATTACCTAACTTAAACTAAATGAAATTTTGTGAATTTTTACTTTTTATCGTAATGTCAACTTTGATCAAAATCTCTAGTTTTTTTTACGAATGCATAACTTGCCTTATAATACCTATGGGTCGCAAGTAAAAATTAACGAAATAAATCCAAACTTAAATTTTTCGTTTTCTAAAGTGATTTAGTTCCCGTTTAAAGTGAAATATTTGGGTCTGTTTTATTTGGCTTTATCGCACCGGTATTGTTGCTTGTAACTAAAAGCACAATATTTATCTGGTGTGAAAGTGAAATAATAGGGAAAACTATAGTAAGTCGGACATAAATTACACACGGCATTGTTGTTTTTAGACAAAACAAACTTTTTTATTGATTTATAAGACTATTCACATGAGCCACCAACGACCGACGAATGAACCCGAATGAGGGTTGCAGTTTGATCTTGGATGGTAAGTGGAACGCGAACAGACTCTGACAGATTTGAATTCATGACGACTATTTTATTTTTTTTCCAAATTTCAGTTATTTTAGCAATTAAGAATCAAATTTTAGTATCTTAACATTAATTATTCCCTCTTTTATCTACCAATTTGTCTAGTTTTTGTGGAAATTTAGACTTATAAATGTCTTTAATCCCATATGTTCTTTTATTCGTCGATCGTTAGTGTTATTGTGGCACAATATGTTTCTAAAACTTCGTTCTGTTCGAGAATATGCCACCATTATTCTCGCTAAGTTTTTTTGTATCAAATAGTCATTTACGTTAAAAAAAACTGAAAATTATTTGAAAAATACTCCACAATTTTTGAATAACAATTGTGTGAATAACATTGCATCTCGGAGCCACAAGAGCAACTTATTGCAATACATGCGAAAACATTACTGTAAAAATCTTCAAATTTCTGAACAATTCATTTTCAGTTCATAAACATGGTGATAAATATTTCTTTTCAAAATAAGTCAGGCCTGTTCACATAACTGAAGAATTCAGGTTGAAGTATACATACATCAAAAACAGTCACCGTAATAAGTTCAAAATGTAAACATTCTAAATGACGTATATCCTGTTTTTGAAGTTGATTTTAACACCAATGTTCAATGAAAATATAGTTCAAAATGTAAACATTCTAAATGACGCATATCCTGTTTTTGACGTTGATTTTAACACCAATGTTCAGTGATCTGGGTGGACAATCTACTTATCGCCCAATCGGATTGGAAATTGAAAAGTCTTTTTGGGTCGTTTTCTCGATAAGTATAATGAGATAATGGGATGGAATAATAGATTTCATTTTTTCATTTTTTTCCACGATAATGTACCAATTACATCAAGTTATTGTCCCATATCCATGTAAATATGTACGTATAAACTTTTCCGCTACTTAATTCTGATTTGATTTCAATTGTTATACATATTTGTCAATTGATATCTAATGCAGCAACAATAAAGAACTCTATATTATATAGTACATAGGTATAATTTATGTCAAATTGTGTAGACCTCCATCCGCCATCAGCCTCTGTATCGTTCATAGAAACCGTGCCAAGGTCTCTCACAGTCATTCATCTCTGTGTTCCCTTCAGAAGTTGTATTATTTATTTTTTCTAAGCGATGTAGTAGCTTCTCAATGCACAAAACATTACATACGAGTATATGTGTACATATGAATGTTCATATATCCAAAGCCAAATAAAATAATAATCAGAATCACCAAGTGCAATGCGGTATAAAAAGTCGTTACCCTTGCGAACGTACGATCATTGACTTGCTTTCAGTCTCGTTTTATTCGACTTAAAACAAAACAGTAAGTAGCAAAAGTATTTTAATTGCGGTCGATAAATTTGTATGGAATCATTCGTGATTTTTACACAATTTTTCGGTTGCTAAGAACTCAGCTGTGACATCATTTAAATAAAATTAGCTAACTAAAGTTTTTGGAATTCGTGCTTCAAAAATTGACCAAGCCAAGTCAACGTTTTCTTTCCTCAGTATTTGACAGCAAATTCAGTTCATATTTCTGAGATTATGTTAACAAGATAAATTCTCTTACAAATGGAAAGCAACTATGGAAACCAAAATTCACTGTGATGATGCAACTGAAAACATAGATACAGAGAAATTTTAAAAAGTACAAATAGTTGACAAAAATATTGAATTCATATTTCACATTTTTCAAATAATCTTCTCTATATCTACATAATTTTCTGTAAGCATACTTTTATCTTTTACTGTAGCCTATGCCAATTACATGCTACTGCACAATCTAATATATTCCAAAGTCGAATAGAAATAACTGGATGATAGAACTTAAAGACAGCTCACTGACAACCATAGGACTTGATCTTCAAGCAATAAGTCAGTTTTGGCAAATAAACAAGGCTATCAACTTTTGACTTAAGTTTGAGGTTAAATGCCTTAAGCTATTTTGTTCTTGTCTTTATCCCTATGTTTTGCCAAATACAACTAAAAATGAGTTGAAATTTCCCCTTCGATGTAGTGCAAACATATCGGTTCCAAAAGATAGTGGATAATGATTTTGACATTTCACAATCAGCTGTTCGATGAAAATACAAGCTTAATTTTTGGTGGAAGATATTTTCAAAATGAAATTAATGGTGAAATATAAAAATATCTATACATTATCATTTATTTGAAGTTCTCACAACACAAATGTTTCTTATTTCTTATGTTTTCATCTGTCATTAATATTACATTTTACGATTGACTAGCTTTGTAGTGCAATTTCGCATTCTAAAAGCTAGTTGATTTTTGACTACGTAGTCACTAATTTAGTTAATGTCCCCATTAATTTTGTCTTGCACGTCAGCGAACAAACGGCATTGTCTTTTTGGTAATAAGCTTGCTTCTGGGTCAGTTAGATCTTGTATGGTTTGGCCGAAGTCCTAAAATAAAGTTTTATCATTTTAACGTGCTGTTAATCGTGTAGCTCAACATTCGGATTGGCATCAGTAGGTTCATTCGTTTAACTTAATCCAGGGTTGACCCAGGTTTTCTTGACAGCCCTGAGAGTTGTCAAAAAAAATTGGGGTTCTTAGAGTTAGTTTTTAGTAGAGTTAGTTTTAAAAATAAACAAAAACAATTTTGCGTTATTATTGAATATTTCATCTGATGAGTTCAAAAAACATTTAATTGCAAAAATAAACAATAGCATGCAACATGCGAATCGACAAACGACAACAAAAGAAATAGATATGAAATCTCATGTGACTTTTGACAGTTTGGTCGTTATCTGAACTTGCCATAGCAAAATACCTTGATCTAATCTACTTCAGGTTTTTCAAAAAAACGAAAAGGGCGACCCTAGGGTGACTTCAGGGCCCAATGAACAAACCTATTAACTGAATAATAAACAACAGATTTGACAGATATCACCACAACAACATGACTCCCACAGGCCGCCAAAATTGAATGACACAGTGCTATGTATTCATATCTTTTCCTTTATGCATGCTTTTTAACTTGCGATATAGGTACTATAGGGCAAGTTCTGCATTTGGAAAAAAAATCGAACTCGAAATTTTGATCAAAGTTGACATTACGATGATAGCGAAGACGAATAAAGTGGGTCTGTCTGTCTGTCTGTCTGTCTGTCTGTCTGTCTGTCTGTATGTCTGTACCTCGATATAGAGCCTAAACCTCTGGACCTATTTTCTTCAAACTCGGTAGTTATTGGTCTTCGGTGATTCCCTAGAGGGGAAATTGAAATTTTTTTTTACTCGTAGCTCTAAAACTAACGGTACCCCCCATACACCCGTAATGCAAAATCTTATTTATCTCGAAAACGGCTCTAACGATTTTGATAAAAAAATTAGGTGTGATATTATGGACATGGACTACGTTTTGGTAAAAAAAAATTTGGGGCAAAATGTTATTAACGGTACCTGTCATAGAACCGTTTTTTTGATTTTCGACTTTCTCATTAACGGCTCTATCGATTTTAACCAAAAATTTTCAGCAGTAGTCCCCCTAAGTTTAAAATAATATTGTATATAAAAATATTCGAAAAATTATTTGTTGGGTTTTTTTGAAAAAAATGTTTTTTTGAAAAATTAATATTTTCAAAACCTATGAACGATTATTTTTTGAACTTATTTTCAAAAATCAATATTATTAAATACTTAAAATTCGCATGGCACATTTTTTTCTTGAAAAATTTTAAAGAAATTTCTTATATAAAAAATTTATTTACCTTAATAATAAAACGATTTTTTAAAGTTTGTTTGCATAAATTCATACTTTTCTAGAAATCAGACGGCAATTTCATTTTAAATTAATGTTTTATATTTATAAAAATGTATCTTAAATTCCAAAGTACTTTTACATAAGAGCAAGTTCGTGCGATACAGTCGTGCATTTTATTATTACCTTTTTTGTGTCTTTAATAAGCTGCTACAGTTCTACAAAGTAGTTTTTACGTAAACTTAATTAGTATGGAATTGCTTGGCCCAAAATTAAGCTTGAGTTTTAGGGATGGAGTAGGGGTGCGCTCACTGCCGTAAAAAAAAAAAAACAAACTACTTAGTATGTCAAAAGTCTACGCCAGTTTGAAAGTGAAACAATTTCAAAAACGCTTAACTTATATTCAACTCATATTCAGTTCTTAATTACATTGAAAAATATGGTTTTCAATATGATCTCACTAAAAACTGGTGTAAAACTTCCATAACAAACCTGTTGTATCGTCTAGACTAAAGTTTATTTAAGGTTGTTTCTATATTTTTACAAACATACTAAATTTTGTTGTTCATGTTTTATCAACTTTGAGATATGACGTTTGTTTTCAATAAGAGTGATATTCCACAAACCCGATCACAGTCTACGTTTATCGACTACAGACATAATGGAAAGATACAAATTTTGATTTTCTAAAATATTCCAAAAGTATTTATACGTACAGAATATTATTAAAACAACTTCATTGTTGGAAACTAATCAATAAATAGCAATTTCAACCAATTAAACGCAATTGAATCAATTATTATGTTTCACACATTCATGCAATAATAAAGTAACAATAATAATAAACTTTTATTGTGACTTGCGATTCAAAGAAAACATAAACTTCTTATTTATATGTGCGGCTATGATCTTTTAGTACAATCCATTTAATTCAAACACAGCATAATGGTGTGTAGTTTTAGTCGAATACTTTACATTTTGCCATAAATATTAATAAGAAAGAAAAATTTCTTTAATTATTATTTAAAATATGTATTTTTTAAAAATGTTTTATAGGGTAAATAAGCAATAATTCAATGTTTTTTCAACAAACTTTATAATATAAAAAGTTGCACACATTCCTGAGAAAGTTATAATATACAATATTAAACAAAAGTTGTCAAAAAAGAAATGTTAATACAGAACTATAATTGTCCGAAGCTCACATAAGCTAATGTCAAAATCCAACGAAAAGTAGCTTTCTGAATTGTCAAAAAGAGAACACTCACCCATAATTCAAATAAGCGAAACGAATCTTGAACGAGACTGAAAATTTCGATTGGAAATAAAAATGGCGTCAGCCAGAATCTCGAATAGACGAAATGTCTATTTCTTGTGCTTGACACTAATCAATCATTATAAAAATAATAATGAATGGATGATAAAATAATTAATTGCAAGCGTGATTTGCCAATATATTTGCACGTGTTTTGGCTTAAGTCTTATAAAACTTGTGGTTTTTTTATATATATTGTTAGTTAAACAAAGGAAAAAATTAACGGTTGGTCGAAGGTATTTCATATTATTTGGAGAAAAATACCAAAATTGGTACCCACAATTGGATTTGTTTTTGTTGATTTAATAACGAATAAGGTAAACTGAGCAAAAATCCCCATAGCACACATACTTTCGTTACTAACTTTTAAAACGAACTTATTTTTGTATGCCGAGGTATAAGAAAGCCAATTATAAAATTATCTATCTTTAAGAAAATTAGAAATTTAAAATTTCATGTTATCAGAGAAAAATGTTCCTAAACTCAATTTTTTGTAGTTGGAGCTAAAAACAGAATGCCATGTGTTTCTTATGAAAATATGAACTTATCCAAAAATAACAATTTTAAATCTTTGTAGCGGTTTAAAAAAATACGTTTTCCAGAAACAATTTTTTAACTTTATGGTATCTTATTTTTCAGATAAGATATATAACAAAATATCTTGTAGATAGTATTATAAAACTGTTGATTATCAAGATTCTAAAAAATCGATTCGAAACATTGAGTTTTCAAAACAAAATTTCGAAATTTGTTTAAAAAATCCACACATTTTTTTTTTTTTGAAAATTTTAATAAATGATACTATTCATACTTTTAATGAACATAACACACAAAAAAATGATCAAAATCAGTTGTACCGTTATTGAGAAAATCGAAAACAAAAAAAAATGTTCTATGAGGATTAATAACATTTTTTCAACAATTACCTAGGTTTTACTAAATGAAATTTGTTCGTTTTCCCTATCATCGATGTCAAGTCAAATCAAAATCTCGAGTAATAAATTTTTTTGAATCCATAATTTGCCATATAGTTCCTATAAACCAGAAGTAAAAAGGAATCTCTTATAGTACGATAGGAATTTTCCATATTTTAGCAATTTTCAAAAACCTTTCTTATCCTTCTCCAACTATGGGTTGTAACTTTTCACTAAACCATGACGATGGTTGAAATTTTTGAGGGCCGTCAAAAATCGATTTGTTAATTAGATTATGTCTAAGATCCTCTCTAAATAGGGAGGAGACTATTGGTCCTAACATTGAGGTTCCTTTAAAGACATCGAAACAATGGTAGTATTTCGCACACTGAAACGAGACTCAAGTACTTGTGTCTTTCTCTTTATATTTAATTTGTTTCTCATGATAGTTCTCTACGCATATTTCTTTTATGCAACACCTCACCACCGGATTCGATCCCCCAATCTAAAGTAGATGTTTGTTAAATAGGCTAAAATGAGACTTTTAAATATAAGCTGTCTTCAATACAAAAGTTATTGAAAATGCTTTTAATATTAATAGATTTCAGAAAAAAAAAGAGTTAACAAAAATATAATCCATCAAAAGTTGTAAGCTTAACATACATAATATGCTTGTAATTATAATGTAATTTATAATGATTTACAAAACAGAAATTGACATTTTATTGATGGAATACCTGTTTTAGTACTTGAAGTAAGTTTTATGTCATTGTTGGTTGAATTAATACAGATGCTTTGGACGAAACATGACAAATTAAATTTAAAATCACTGGGGCGTATGAGTGTTAAAATAAAATTTCATTTTTTTATATTATTTTATGGGCTAATTAAGCGTAAACAAAAAACACGGTCATTCCGTTCTGCTGTACATTAATCTTTAGAACCTTAGACGGCTTACGTAATAGAGCAATTTTTATACCTATTAATTTCCTATTGGGGACATTTCTTGTATTACCCGTTAGTTTTTTTAAACTGAAAGATGTAATTTGGTTAAATCAAAGTACATGATACAATGCTTAAGGACTATTTCTTAACGTTTGATATTTAATGAGATCAAAACTAGCACGCTTCAACTACGAGTACCATTAAATAAAGTAATAGTCCTTTTTATGTGAGGATGATTGTTCTTTCGCCAAGATTATTCTTACATGGTAACAAACATTTTTTTTTCTTCTTTAAACAAACTTCATTTAAACATTTTTTTTATTCTTTGCCATGCCAAGTTTCATTTACGTGTAAAGTTAAAGTACATAATATTATGTAAATTTTTGAAACTTTGCTTATGAACATTTATATTAAATTTGAACATAATCATGAACATTTCTCACTCATCGAAGAGTATTCTCATTTATGATATATAAAGGTCACAAAAATCATCATTTATGAAGAGTATTCTCATTTGTCTCGTATATTGTATGTATCAGCGACGTATTTAAAAGCATAATTTTCGTAATACCTTTGTTTATACATGATACTGTAGTTTTTATAGTCGGATCTTACACTTTTCCCTGTGTCTATCGATCCCATTAAACGCTTAATTGTTACAGTACCCTCAGCTTTTCATATTCATTTTTAGATTCACATCCTTGTCCTTCAGATGTGGACTTCCAACGGCAGCGTGTGATAACTCATTAAATTCTGATCTTTACAGCATTGTCCAATGGGGAATCAAAAACCGTGTAGAATTTAATGCTTCAAAAACTCAATGCTGTTTACTGTCGTTAAAGCGCAACCCTCCCCTAATGCCACTTTCTAGGAACGGCACTTGCATCGAGGAGACGGATCAGCTTTCAGTTCTAGGTATGTGCATCACCGACCATCTTTTGCGGAGTGATCACATATTTGACGTTGCCAAAAACGCTGCTAAGTGTTTAGGTTTTCTCCGCCGATACAAGAAGTATTTTACTCCTTCTGATCTGGTTGTTATATATAAAGCCTTTATTCTTCCGAAGCTCGAGTATAATTCCCATATATGGGCAGGTACTCCAAAAACCCACTTGAGTCTCTTGGACAGAATTCAAAAGAGAGCTATAAAAATGATAGGCGACCGTTGTCTAACTGAAACACTTGTATCTCTCGAGCACCGCCGCAATGTTTCATGTCTATCATTATTTTACCGCTATTTCCATAAACAGTGCTCTAGTGAAATAGCTAGTTGCATTCCTCCCCTTAAACAATTCAACCGTAATACCTGTACTTCTGGGAATGCCCATCAGTTTACCCTTGAGCCCAACTTCGGACGTACTTTCAAATACAGAGATTCTTTTTTAGTCGCACTACAAGAATGTGGAATGCTTTACCTGGCTCAGTATTTCCCACTCATTTCAATGTGCAGACATTCAAAACCAATGTGCATCGGTATCTCCTTTCTAATCCTATCCTAATTTCCTAATTGCTCGCACTGTGTATTTAACATTATAAGGGTAGTCATAACCCCTTGAGTGCGTGTATAATATAAAAAAAAAAGTGCAAGTAAAATATGAAGTGTGTGAATGGTTTTCTAATTGATTGACTTTAAATAAATCCAAGTGTTTTCTATTTTAAAACCACGTTTTTAATAACAGAACTACATATAATTCCATCAAAATCAAATCAGTATTATTTTAGTGAAAAAGATAAACTATAACTATATAAGGATTGTCCCAAGGTAGGCTAAAGATCTTGATGAAATTCACATGGCACACGAAAATAGGGTATGTTTTATTCTATTTTTCTATTCAAAACTTTGGGAAGATCAAATGATTATAATGATTATAATACGTTATTAAAATGTTTAATGTTCAATCCTTATTTCGTCTTTATTAGGTATTTTCTCGAAGAACTTCAATTGATTTATTCATTACTACTTAAATTCAATTGACATTTCTTAAATTGGTGTTTTTGTTTCATTAATACTTCTTTAATCCTACTAAAAATGGTTTATTTTTAAGGCATTAAATCGGAATTTTTTGTGATTTTTCAATACTTCCCTAATCCTTCTAAAAATATTGATTTCTTTCACACAACTAAAAAACGAAAACGTTCTTTCAACTAGCTTTTTTGTTGAATTTAATATTGCGATTAAAAAAGAATTAAAGAATCAATTTAGCTCCTTAATTTCGGTCTGTCGGACTGCACACTTGGTCCTTTTTATCTACTTAATATGAACTTAAATTCTTTTTAAAGAAGAATGCAAGTAAAGCTTGAGAATTCTTAAATCCTTCTTTAAGTAATTCTATGATATTTGTTAACTTGCATACTTACACATAGACATATGTATGCTCTCGTAGGCTTAGGCAAATGTTCATTTCAATAGTCATGTGTTTTTCCATTCAAAATTTTCGCAGATAAAATGTTACAAAAATACGCAAGATGTTTAAAATCGATTGAAAAATTTTACACACAAGAAACCAAACAAACATAAAATATTTGATGAAATATAGAAATAAATTTTGTATATATCACTTGCTTAAAATAAACTAAAATTCATGAAATACTCTCTTCTAGCTCCATACAATTTAAAAGAAAAACGTTGGGCGGATAGATGTCACTCCAAATAAACGCTACTTATATCTATTGCATGCACCAAGTGTTGTCCATTTTAAATACATGGGCTCTGAGTAATTTTATTATATTTTTTTTTCTATCAAACGTTTGTTTTTATTTATTTATTTTATTGATTTAAAGTAAGTTAAAACTTTCCTTTATGTAAAATATACATAACGATACAATACAATAAAAGAAAGTAAACGCGCGCGGATAGTTTTGTTGGACTATGGCGGCCATGTTGTTTTGGTGACATCTGTAAATTTGTTGTTTATTATTTAATTACTAGTGCTAAATCACCTTGGCAATTCTAACGATTAAACAGCACGTCCAGCTGATAAAACCTTGTTATCAAAATGCGTGTTAGTTAGTGCAAATTTTGAGCACTTTGCACCCATTTTACGGTAGACGTGGTGGCTCTTCACAGTCGACACTTCAACGTTTGGTGGCCAAATTTCAGACGACCGCTTCGGTAAACAATCAGCTAGCATTCGTACGTCAAAGGTACGCAAGATCGGTCGAGAACATCAGCGCAGTCCGTGAAAGTATACAGCAAAACCCGAGGCAGTCGGGACTTAACCTTACAAGATCTAGCTGACCCAGAAGCTCAAAGCTTATTACCATAGACAACGCGCCGTTTGTTCGCTGACTGGGCTTCGGAGCATTTGGAAGGGGACCCTAATTCTGGTGCAAAATTATCTTTGGTAACGAAGCGTATTTTTGGATGAATTGTTGTTTTAACAACCAAAAATGACGTATGTATGTATGTATGTATATGGATTACGAGGTTGGCTAAATGACAATACATCCGCAAGAAAAATACCGTTTGCTGTGGATTTTTGGCCGCGACGTTATTGGTCCTTACATTTTTGAATATGGCGTTGGTGAGGCGGTCTCCGTCAATGGAGACCGCCACAGAAAGATGATAACCAATTTCTTATGGACCAAATTGAACAATATGGATTATATTAAATTAAAATTCTGCATGAACGATTTGAGGATAATGTTATCTCTCGCAGAATTGGCCGGCCACCAAGGCCATGTGATTTGACCACGCTAGACTTGTTCTTGTGGTGTTTCCTAAAGTTGCAGGTCCCCGCAAATGAGCCACTCAAATTCAGCTGGATCTATATAGAAGAGTTTTTAGTGATTGCACCTTTTGGATCGATATTGATTGCCCTTTGCATGTATGCCTTACTTATGACTTAGCTTAAGCAATAAATTGTGTTTTGTGGCCAAATAAAATATTTTATGAAATCAACTCACTTCCACGATATGATATTTTCGTTGTAAAATTGTTAAATCATGTTTGTAAATTTAAGACAATTTTTAATACATTATTAGTGTTAGATACCACTGTTGCTTTACTCTATTAGTTGGAAATCCAGTTGGTTCGGCGACATTATGTAAATAAATAATTGAATTTTTTCGGCGAAATTTTGTTGGTTATTTATCTAATCGAGCAGATGAATCATGGAGATTTTTGTTTACAAAAAAACGTATAGCAGATACTAAAGTATACGACTTATAATTATTTGCTTTTGATTGAAATGTGTTGGGTTATTTATTTGTTTTATTTGTACTTGAATCTTTTATTATATTTTTGAGTGGAAAAAAATTTAGAGAAACATGTTATTGTTTTTTTTTTATTTAATTTTGTTTAATGGTTTTCTGATTCGTTTCAAGGTTGTCGACGTGAATTTTTTAATATTGAACCAAACATTGTTAGGAGGTGCATTTTAGATGATTATGTGAAGAATATGAAGAAGATCTAGAGTGAAAACTTGTTTGTTTGGTACCGAGTCATTCTTTGAAATTTCATAAGGCCTCTGATGATTTTAACTGATATCTTTGAAACTGTGTACAGCATAATAATTTTTCTTCCAGAGGTGTTTTTCTGTGGAAGCTTTGGTTCCAAATCTTTATTTGTGCGAGTATTTGAAAGTTGTTGCTTGCTGAACATTCAGAACTACTACAAATTATTTTTCAGTGCCATTACAAATGAATTCGATGACATCATTGATTGATTAAGGAATTCTTTAAAGGATGCTTGTTTTTTTAGTATCGGTACGAATTCGAGTACCACTGTTACAAAGAAGTAGTTATTTGGCTACTGGGAGAAATTAACTGGTGAACAAATGGCTTAAGTGGCCTTCCTTGTCCTACATGAATAGTTTGTCAATAATTAGGAAGTATGGGATATAATTTTGTATATCAAACCATACTTAAGTATTTATGAATGCATAAAAACATGGTTGTTATTAGAGAAAACTTCAAAAAAAAAACAAAACATAACATTCATGAAGTGTTAATTTTTTTAAATCCAAAAATATTTTTTGAAAAGCGAAAGCTTCTCAATGACCGGCAGTATGGTTTTCATAGCAATAGGTCCACTGGTGATCTGATATTTCACATCGTTTTGGAGAAAGTAAGATTATTGAAGTTGATATTTCAAAAACATTTGATAAGGTTTGGCATCGAGATCTCTTATGGATAATGAGTGCATTTGGTATTGATAAATCTCTTGAATGGGAAACAACCTTTCGAACTAATTTATACAAATTGTATTGGATAGTTTCAAATCTGTTATTCATAAAATAAATGCTGGTGTGCCAAAGGGCTCCGTTTTGTCTACGACTTTCTTTCTTATATTCATCAATGATCTTTTGTCTGAATCCTCTAATCCATTAAATTGTTCTGATGATGACAGTACTCTCAGCTTCTCATATTCTTTTCCAGATTCACGTCCTTGTCCTACAGCGTATGATAAGCCCTTTGAATTCTGATCCCGATAACATTATCAAATGGGAGACTATAAACCACGTAGAATTTAACACAATTCTGTATTCTGTCGATAAAGGGCAACCCGTCCCTCATGGCGCTATTCATGAGCGGTGTTTGCACTGAGGAAAACGAACATCCCTCAGTTATTCCTATGTACATACACCACATGTTGTGTGGAATGACCACATGTTCGACGTCCTTAAAAACTCTGTTAAATGCTTAGATTTCCTTCGACGTTGTAAGAAATTTGTCAACCCTTCTAATCTAGCTGTAATCTATAAGGCCTATATTAATCCATAGTCCTCAAGTACGGTTCCCATATTTGAGCAGGTGTGCTCCAACTCCAATAACCCACTTTGAGTCTCTTGGATATAATCCAAAATAGAGCTTTAAAAATGACAGGTTAAATTAAATTAAATGACACATATATTTTTTTATCAAAATAGTTTTCTAAAATGTATGTACATGCATGTATGGTTACATCCGGATGTACCATTAATAAACATTTTTCAGAAAAAAGATTCTTACCAAATGCTAGCCTTTACTTAGGCTAGCCGCGCACTAGCAATTTTTAGTTGCGAAACTGTTTGGTTACTTATAGAAAACAGATGAACTGTTTGGTTGAATGTCCGTGAATTTGCAGATAATTATATTTTCAATAAAATGGCGAACTTATTTTAGGCAATCGTTTAGTTTGTGTCAAAACACAAACTTTTTAGTTGCTCGAACCAAGCAGTTTCGCAACTAAAAGTTGCTAGTGCGCGGCTAGCCTTATATGTAGTTATTATCTGAACTTTTTCTTGTATAAGAATCTAGGGGTAAGTTTTTTAAAATAAGAAGTTCCTTGATACAAACATTTATATGGCAGGTACCGTTATTCTTGAGCCTTAAAAATACAAAAAATTATCGGAACACAAAATGACAAGTAGCATGTTTGACGAAAACTGACACATCCGATCATATACATATTGAATCTACATACTTGGAGGATACAACAGAACCAAAAAAACATCATTTCATCACAGCTCTGTGTGTGTCATAAATTCTACTTAGCTAACTAAATTCGCAGCAAGTATAAGTGTGTTAAAATAATAAAATATAGAACGTTTGTATACAAAATAAACATAGAAAATCAGTAGTCTGAGCAATCAGATACTAAAAAAAGATTTTTTTTTAAATAAACACCTAAATGTATACTCTATTATTTCCTGCTTTTTTTTTATGTTTTCAAAAAGAAACGGTTTTTAATCTAACTGTTAAAATTTGAACTTGATGTGACACTTTTGTATATAAATTTTTGATACACAAAATGGCTGTTAAATTCATGTTGTTCAGGTTTTTGTAATGCTTTTTGAAAACACAGCTTAAAACACGTATTCCGTAAAAATAAAGATGCGTATCTTTGATTAACGATGATCTCTTTGTTTATTGATAATCAAACGACGCACGCAATAAGGGCCTTATTAACAAAACAAATAAAATGTTATACATTTATATTACAAATTTAGATATTTGTTTATAAAAATGAATGCTATAAAAAAAGTTCTCCAAATATAACTAATACAGATGCTACTTCCTAGTATCAAAAAAGGCTCGATATATCTTTAAATAAACAGTGTGATTTGAATTAAACGCGATAAAAAGGTGTAGAGTGTAGGTTAGTTTAATATTAGAAAAAAAACCTATGGGAGAGGGATCTACATCCCTTGTATTCGAATCGAACACATACACTGAGCGTCAAAAGTGAGTAAACACCTAAATGATTTCTTGAGTTACATGGAATTGAAACCAAAAAATAAACAAAAATTGAATTCCAATAATACAAAATAAAATTTTTATTTAATAGCAATAAATCAAAACCAAAATAAAAATTCAAAAAACGAACTAATGCATTTTTACCCAATAAAAACTAAATATACTTTATATTTTATGCGTCAAAAGTAAGTAAACATCTGTTATATCTTAAAATTATTTTTAAATATGGTACCTAGAGTAAAAAACTGGGTATTTCATTTGATCACCTTTAGACTTCATAACATCTCTTAGTCGGCGTGACTTGGGAACAACAATGTTATTTCTAACATCGAAGGATATTTGGGACAGTTCTTCAATTAAAGCCTTTTAAGGTCATCTGTGTTCTTGATGGCCCGTTTGTGAAATTTTCCGGTCCAAATGTCATTTCCGTCAAAACTGAAATTGCAAGTTGTTCTTTAACGCAAACTGCGAACGTCAACTGTTCAAAAATCTGAAACGAAATTTGTATGCAAAAGCAGTATTTTCGATACCGCAGTTTCTTAAATTCATATAATCTATACCTTCATTTGAGCCGCAATCTTAGGTAAAAAAATCGAGTTGACATAAATATTGATAAGCCAGAGTGTGTTTGTAAATGCAAAATGCGTTTGCAAGAATATTGATTGACACGTTCATCAAACAGATTTTGTGCAAGCAGGGTGACTAAATCCTGCGTTAAAAAATGATGATATGCGAATATATTATGTATGAACATAGATACATACATGCATATTCAAATATGGATAATTAAGAAAAAGACCTTTAAATCCCATCTTAATTCTGTGTACATTCATAAACGTCTAACATTTGTTGCAGCCGATGGGCAACGCACACGAATCTGATATAAATGCAGATAAAATAAAAAGAGTTTTCTTGATTCTAGTTTGATACGTTACACAAAAAGTGATGCTGGTTTTGATGCATTTATGAATGTTTAACGGAAGTGAATTTGTCCATTTCTGTAACGATGCGTTTGTGAATTTACACAGTATCTGCAAGCCCAGCTAGAGCCACGTTGGTTCTGAGTACCGAAGTGTTTTAAAGAAAAGTCGATGAATCCTTGTCGGCATTAAAAATACATTATGTAGTTCCAACGAACATACGCTGATTTTGTAATTGTAAAATTTCCGCAGTCCGACCAAAATTGTAAACAAACAGCACTAACTCTATACTTGAACATGGCAACACTTTGTATTAATAATAGTAAAATAACAGTATTAACAGTTAATATGCGGCCTCGTTTGTTTTTATTGTTTCTAAATTTGCAGGAAAAATGGTAAATAGTGAAGTATGTATAGTGCCAGATTCAATTCATATCTATTGGAGGCCTTCCGCAATTGGACTTTTGTCCAAAATGGCTTTCTTTCATTTACAACAAACTATTGGAAGTTTTGTGGTCATATTTATTTGTAAGAAACAATTATGAATACGAAGCGGTTTTGAAGAATGTTATCCTGGAATTCATTCTTATTTATTATAAAAGCTTAACATCATCCTGCGTTTCGCCCAAGTATGACAGTGGGCTCATCAGTTAGATGCTGTCATATGTTTACCGATTAATTGCGTCTTAGAAGGGTACGACAGAATTAAATTCCATCACTCCACTTAAACTGAAATAATTTTCTTATTTCATATATCTTCGTTAACATCATTCTAAAAGTTTTCGTATTCTAAAAAATGTTCATCTTCTCCGGTTTTATTTTTAATTTTCTTCTTTCTTCTTCCAATTTGTATACCATGTTGTTTTCAAAACGTGTTCTTCAGAAAGACACAAGCTTTAAAATAATAAATAATAATTTTATAATTTATGTACTTTTAAAACTTACATACATACATACATTCTAGAAAAAGTTCCTCAAAAGTAGTTTATGCATACATACGTACATTTCGTTTTGCTTTTTTGACAATTCTCATTTAAAAAAAAGTACGATGACTGCACACATGCCGTCGCAATTTCGTTCATAATGTATTTGAAGTATATTTTCCACAGTGCAAGGGCAAAGAAATTGAAGTACATGTTTATTTTTTAGTCGTTTACTTTTCATTTAACTTCGCCAACACATCAACATCAGTTAAACCGACATCAACAACCCATCACGATTTTTAGGAACAATTCTTTGATTGATTTGTGCCCATCAGTTTATGAAACTTTGCAAAAGTGAACAGTTGTAGGTTAAAGTGATCCAAATGTTTACGTTTGTGAACATTTGACGTATACGATGCCGCTTCATTTTGGCAGTGATGTGTTCATGAATTTACTTTAGTCTTTAGTGCACTCCAGTTTTAACCAAAACAAAATAATTTTACTTGTTAAAGTGTTTTTTCAGTTTATTCTTAAAAAGAAATCACAAGCTGAGTCATAATATTAACTCTTCATTCTTTTACATTCAAAATTTTTAAGAAAATATCTTCCTAGTTACATACATCGATCTACAAAAAGTAAAAAGTTTCCTTTATTCATACATAAATGAAAGTTGAAAAAATAAATAAAAACAAATATATATATTTTTTAAAAAAAGTTAATTTCTTTATTAGTTTGTATTTTTCTTATCAGTTCTTTTCACAGAAAGTATTCTTTTTTTAATAATTTTAATATAACAAATAAAGATATTTCAACGTTGGAAGTTTAAATTTTTACTCTTTTTTTATTATTTTTGTATTTTCCCTAGCCTTCCTACTACATAAATGTTTATTTTAGCATACAATAATATAAAAAACTTAATTATAACTAAAACATGTTCTCTTAAAGTAAAAAAAATATCAAAGTAATTAGAAAACAAATTAAATTTAATTATTTTTTTACTCTCATTTATGGATCCTATTTTTTGTTTTCTTTTGTTTCAGAATGAACAGAAGATTGGATTGTATTTTGTAAAAGGTGGCTATATAAACTGTATTCTACTGGTATTTGAATGATACTGGGAATTTACAACTCATCCTTTTCTTTCTTTCCTTCCACAGATTCTTCGACGAGTTCCTCGACGGCTTCCTCCTAAAATGGTTAGAAGTAAATTGAAATAAGTCCCATTCAAATGATGGCAAAAAATAATATAAACTCACAGATGGGGCAACTTCACCACCAGCTTCCAAGAATTTAACGAATTCATCAAAAGTCCTGTCCAAGTTGTATTCGATCACTTGGTTGTCACCCTTACGGTAGAATTTCAAGGTGGGGAACGATGAGATCTTGGTGTGTTCCAATTCGTTGATGGTAGAATCCATCTTGGCAATAACGATAGTTGGGTGATCCTTGTATTTCTCACCCAATTGATCGTAAATTGGGACCAACTGTTTGCAATGTCCGCACCTGTGACAAAAAAATAAAATTGCGTTATAAGGAACTTAATTTAAAAAAAAATGTATTTTCAAGAGCTCACCATGGAGCATAGAATTCCACAAGGACATCCTTTTCAGGATTGAGTGCAACTTCATCGAAGTTGGTGGCAACGAGCACCTTAACTGGGTTCTTGTCCCAATCTTCTGGCAATTCTTGAGTCAAAAGGTGTTGCTTCAATTTGCCAGCCATGAAATCTTCGACAAAGCTCTTAACAGCTTCGGGGCTCAAGTCATTGGTTGGTGGCTTGTATTTGGCCATATCTTCTTCCAATTTGATCAAACGGATAGATGGGATTTCTTCCTTGGACATTCCGAAGAATTCAAAGATACGAGCATGATCTTCCTCATCAGCGCTGATGGTAACGAAAAGAACTTCATCGCGGTAATTGGCAGCAATGTCCTTCAATGGTTCAACATATTTCTCAACATGACCCTTCTCCTTGGATACAAAGAATAACATGTGCGATTTGACGGATCCTCCGAAAATTTTCGAAGCCGATTGGTGGTTGAAGTCAACAATCAAAGGCAGCGAGTAGACTTGGACGAATTTCTTGAGATCATCTTGGTTAATAACACCTTGGTAGACAGTCTGTTTGTCATCGTATGGCTTGAAGAGGGTCACTTGATTTTCCTTGGCTTCGTATTTGGCGATGACATCTGCGTTGGTTGTGATACCGAAAACAAAACTGTCCAGACCATTGGCAACGGCGAGGAAAGCCTTAGCTTCTTCGCTTTCGCGATCACCAAAGAAACCAACAACGGCGATCTGGAAATAAAAAATAATTTACATTTATTGTCTAAAGTGATCATGATAATGCAATTCATAGTAATTAAAAGTCAAACTTAATGTTTTATTGGTTTAATTCATTGCAAAAAAATACACATTATTTAAAGGTCATAAACATGTTTATGCAAAGCACATGGTTAGAAAAAAAATAATAGCTCAGTTGTAAACATGAAGCTGTTGGTCTCTGATTGGTCCACGACACTAAAAACTTGTTTTTATCTCTGAATAAGCTTCATTCCGAGTAAAAAAAAAAAGATAGTTATAAATAACTGTAACCTGGGTTGTTATTCTTATTTATTTAATTTAAATTTGTCAGCTCAACAACATAATTGTTTTTTTCATATTGTGATTCATTTCTTACAAGAGTGCCTTTTATTAAAATGAAGTTCTATAAATTTATACCGCAAAAATAGTGAATCTAAACTAACGCCACCTGTTATCCCCATCCCCATCGAAAAATAACAGTTATTGCAATAAAATACGGAAAATATGTCTTATTTAAAATACATCAAGCCAAGTTAATGTGTTAGAGCGTAGAAAAAAAATAATGATTTATTATCTACAATTTATTTAAATTGATTACAGCGGGATTCGTGGGCTTTCTAATTTAGACTTTTGAGTAAAGAGTATGAAAATACTTATACTTTTAACATGTACGAATAGAATCTTGACATGGGAATAAGAAGCAATATTCGTATTCAATATTCTCCTGTCTTTTTTATTAATTAATGATGTATATATTTATTAGTTTATTATTAAATAGAAACATTTAAGCTTGTGAAGGTCGATGGAAAAATATTGATTTCCTCAAACCTGAACGCATAATATATTAGTCGAACGTCATCTCTTTGATGACCGAGGTTTCTATCAAATCGTTTAATAAAGATTGAGAGTTTTCCTCAAAAATCTGTCATTCGATCAATTTTGGATTAGGTACATCGGGCCGTCATGCAACAATGAGATGCTTGTGATCCACGTTATTCCTATATGTTTGTATATTTATTTATTTTTCGAATCAAACTTATTAATCTTACCAGAAAATCAAATATCGACAGGGAATTTATGAATTTATCGCCAGTAGAAAAGACATGTAATTAACTGACTTCTTCTTTGAATTTCATCTCGGAATGAAATTAATTTTTATTATAACTTGATAGATGACAAAAGGACTATGTTGTACATGCCATTTAGATTGGGTCTCTAGTTAATATATTTAATCTATGAGCTGTGACAAGCTTTATACACAATAATAGAGAACTCGACTATCAGTAGCCACGTTTTTGTGAGATTTATATAAAATTACAAAAAAAAAAAACCTTTTCTAAAAAACTAAAAATTGGATTATGAAGCTCTTTTTGTTTATGAACTCCATCATTTTCTAAAGTATTTATTAAAACTGACATTCGACTGGAGAAAAATGTTAAAGTAATTATATTTGTTGCATTACGTATTAGAATTGGCTGGGTTGAGTGAGTCTTGCAAAAACATTTTTAGTGTTTTAATAAAAATTAGTTAGTAGTTTTTTGAAAGGTTTTGCATTGAAAAATATTTATTTCCCTTCTCAAACATTTAGTTAAAGAAGAATTTTCCATAAAATAAGATGGAAGTTCATAAACGTGTTACCTAAAATAAAAACAGTCTAAGATTGAAAATTTTTGTTTAAAAATGAGCCACGCGCAAACAAAAAAATCACTGCTAACCCTATAATAAAAGTCATTAATTTTGCTAATTACGACTTCCGAAGTGCTGATAAGAAAAGCAAACGCCGCCATTGAGTAAATATGACCATGAATTTCAACTATTTTGCGATAGTTTTTGAAAGTTTTAGCGAGTTATCATGACTTTGTTAGAGTTCCTTGATAAAAAATAAAATTCGTTATCTTTTGGTAATTGTAAGTGGCTTTGCTCACGTATTTAAAAGAATACAGATAATGTCAATTATTCACATTAAGGCTACTTTTCTGTTAGGTTATTTTTATAATTGATATTAATAATGAAGTGCTTTTTTCATAGTTTAACTTTATTTAATAGATACAATTTATCTTTGCAACACAAATATTGTTAATGTACTTGTCAAAAGTACAAAAAATGATAATGACTCAAATTACGAGAATCAAATCTGATAAAACATAACAACAAAAGTTAATTATTGCATGACTATTCCTACAGAAGTCATAAGACACAGTTGAATTTTCGCAACACCTCTTTCACATTTAATAGTTGCGAATGCCCTTATAGCGAACATAGTAATATGTTGTCTTAACAAAGTTCAATGTTTATTTACATATATTGAAGAAGGCAAATTTATTTATTTTGATAAGGTGTCAAGACTTTGAAAACGGGATAGATAAATGATTTTTATCTAAAACAAAGGTTTAATGTCCAGTTTAAATATTCTTTCGGCGGTTTCTTTTGACCAAACAAGATAAGATAAAAATATAAATAGATTTGATATACATATAAAAGACCTTATTTCAACAAAACAATTGTTTGCTATTAACAAGGAGGGATTTTGAAGTTAAAAGTACATAATGTCTCTAATGTTTATAGAAATACAAAACAAAATTGCAAAAGCAGTATTCTCTCATTAATCAAAACTAGTTTAATCTTTATCATTAATAATTCAAAAAATATTATATTTATATTTAACATAGTGAAACAAGATTAAACTGTGAAGTGTTGGTATGTATTTTATTAATAGAGCTCATTTCTAGGGAAATTCTTATCATGGAATATTGGATTTTCCAATATGTTGATCTTAATAACTTGTAATATCTCTAACACACTTATGTAAATGCATATAAATTAAACTAATTGATATGCAATATAATTTAATACGATATAAATAATAAGTTAAAAGATTTTTTACATCGAAAGTGAAACTAGATGATTTTCTCGGTTTTCTCATGAATTTTTGAATACGTGGTTTTTATATGTGTCAGATTAAAAATCATCACTTTAAGAGGTGGCTGAGATTCACATTTAAAATAACCTTTGACTAGTTATGTAAAAATATAGGCATAATTTTGATTTCACTGAAGACCAAACACCCTACTTAGGCATTAAAAGAAGAAACATGAACTGGTTTGAAAATATCTATATCTATAGAATTCCTTATTTTATATTCGGCTATTCTCAAATCAATAACAAAAAAGAAAACCTGATCGACCCTTTCAATTTACCACGGATAAAGTTTCAGTGGTCGATTTAAATTTTTATGACCTGTGTTATCTCTCTAAAAAAAAACATAAATTATCAATTCGTCCCTTAAAAAAAGAGCATCACTTTAATAAACATCCACATCGAGATCTTTTAAAGCCGTTTTTTGTCTTTTTTTTTTAAAAAAACCCTAAAATAACAAACCAACAAAAACCTGTTTGTCTATTCATTTTGTCCAGGCTATAGTTTTGTTTATATTCATTTTCCAAGAGATTAGAAAGATACCTACAAAAAGAAATAAAAAATAACATTTAACTTACCTCATTATCCTTCAAGAATTTCTCGGTTTCTTCGACTGAAGACAATTCAATAGCAGGTGGTCCGGTCTTCTTGTTAACCCATGCAACAATATCATCGGCTTGACGTCCACCAGCGTAATCAACGGCAACACCATTGCGGAAGAACTTCAATGTTGGATAGCCTCGTACTTGATATTCTTCAGCGAGTTCACCCTCTTCGGTGGCATCAACTTTACCCAATTTAATTGCCGATTCTTGTTCAGCCAATTTTTGGGCAGCCTTGGCGTATTCAGGTGCTAAGGCCTTGCAATGTCCACACCATGGAGCATCTATATGAAATAAGTAAAAAAAAGATAATGAAAAATCCATTCAATTTTAATATATTTCAGAGATTAGTTTTTTTTTCTGATAAAAATGATGCGTTATTCTTTAAAAAAAAATATGATAAGACCATGTTGCGTCATTCTCTATGCACAACGTGGTATCAAACTAATCTTAAATCGTAGTTTAGGTTAAAGTTTAAAGGAGCAATGTAGATTTACTCAATGCATATGAGAAGTGTTTCTATCTTATCAGCAGGTTTGTGTTCCCGTCTTTGGAGAGACAGAATGCAAGTCAATTATAAATTGGTGCCACATGCAAGGTCGTTATGCATACATAGACAAATCATTGACTACGTGGCTTAACTAGAAATTAGAAATAAATGTTTTGCATAAAATGAACCACGTCAGTGTTTCATTTCCAAGTGATTACACAATAACAACTGCTACATAAATCATCTGGGATTTAACTTGTACTGATTTTAAGAAATCAAGAAGAACAACTTCATAAATATTCATCTTCGCAGTCTGCATAGGGAAGAGAACTGAGTTTTTTTTTTTTATTTGAATTGAATAATCTTCCAATATAACCAATGTCAAGGGAAGAAAGCAACAAAATATTTATCTATTTTACACTTATCTACGCGTTTCTTATGTTAATTACTCTTTCTTTTAGTTTTATTATTTGCAGATTTTGTGAGTAGGCCGGTCTTTTAGTTTTGTTGTTGTTACGATGAATATGAAAAAAGAAGAGGGCACAGTAAAAGAAACTGGTTCATTAAGCCGACACAAAGGGTTAATGGCCTGTGTGTATTTTTCGTTTCCTATTCGAAAATCATGCAAAAGATGCCACGATCATGGCTGGTGATTGTGCGATAAGATGAAAAATAAAAATGTTTTGTATGCAGATCAGACTGTTATAAGTTTATAGACCTCACGAATTGTCTTTTGAACTTTATCTAGGACATTAAATAATTTTCTAGAATAATTTTTGAATTTAAAAGAGTATAATAGTGTTATTCATGAACATTTAGTTGATGAAACAGTGAGCTTTTTTTTGAATGAAAATGATTTTCGTTGCCATACGTTATTTATGAGGAATAATAAAACTAAGACAATGCGAATGATTCGATACACAATACTTATTTTTAATCATTTTTGGGGCATGTAACTTTGTACGAGTGTGAATATTTAAGATACTACATGGTAATGGAGATTACGTTTGTTTCAAAAGTATCAACTATCACTAAATCTTATATAGCACCTTTGTATATAACCTATAGTATTATCATGGAGCGTGATTTTGTATTTGAACGCTAGAAATTAGCGCACGCTTTTACAATGGAGAGTAGGATTACATACAAAACAAGTAGTAAGAAAGAGAATATTTTTTTATTAAATTTAGCAAAGACAAATCTAGCAATTGCAGTCCCTAGCCTTAAGATGTCGCCACAATCTTTCGTCTTCTTGATAGTACTATAAGTTTTATATACCTACAAAGATAGCACGTCGAAACTTTTCAGTATTAACTATCTTTTTTCATTTCAAAATTTGAGAAAAAATAAAGGAGCAATTCGACTCTTTCCTGAACTTTCAGATCCACAGAAAATGAATACATATATAAATGAAAGTCTTCCCCATAAAGGAACCATCATGTTAATCTGGACTAATTATTATATGTATTCCATTAGGGCCGGTTATATAAAATACTTTACTAATATGTACTCTTTTTTTTAAGGCACTTAGCTAATGTAAAATGAAGAAGCTCATTAAACTTCGCTTAGTTGAATTTGATTCAGGGTTCAATTGTTGTATTGTATTATTGAACTATTTTCTATAAACCTGTGTAGTTTTAAAAAGAAAACAGCCTAACTCTCAGCATAAATAACTTTTAATCAGGAGAAAATAATTCGTTTTCGAAATTTCCTTTCTTAACTAACTTCTGGGTATGATTCTTTATGGCTAATTTACTCATGTATTAGAGACAATTTTTACTATTGAAATAAATTATATGTACATACATACATATGCACATAATGTACATTGTGAACATTTAAGGAACAAAAATACGAAGATAACAAGGGTTTAGTGATTTGCTACTTTCAATTATTTCTGTCCACGTTTTGTCAGCAGGAATGGAAGAAACCTATAATTTCTCTCCAAGTCCGAATGGATAAGATGGGAAGCACATTTGAGTACATTTGAGCAGACTAAGTTTTCAAAAAATACATTGTTTCTTTTTTAGTTCAGAGCTTCAGGTAATTGTTTATTTTTTTATTCTGAGCATGTTCTAAGTATGTTCAGAACTCAGAATCAACTAACTGAGCATACAGGGTTAAATGCTTAACACAATTTGACAGGTGGAAATTAAAAAAAAAAATAAAAATGCTGACAGCTAAGTGTTAACGAGTGTTTCAAAAACAATTCATGCCAGTCAGAGAACGTTTGCTTCAGAAGATGTTCCGAACATGTTCCATATGCTCCGATTCTGTTCAGAGCTCTATTCAGATCTAAAACAGAAAAAGGCCTAATAACGAAGATCCAAACTTTTCTTTTAAAATCATAACATTCATTAACTACCTATTGTTTTTGAGCTAAAATCTATAATATCTTAATGTTTATAACAAGCTTTGAAAGTATTTTGTTACACGAAAACAAATCGAGAATGTACCTACATAAATGTGGATTTGTAGGTATATCGTAGGAGAAATTAAAACAATAATTTTTATTCATAGTTTAGTTAAAATTACAAATATACAAAAAACAAGACAATATTTTTAGAAATATCTACGCATTTCACCTAAACAAATAATTACCTAATGAAAACACATCTGCTCATTGCACAAACGATTACTGGTATTCAAATAAAAACGACAAGCCTAAATAAACAAGTTAAAAGTTCTAGTTTAATAGATCATAATTATACCTACATACTTTATGGTGTTTATTTGAATTGGAATTGGATTTTGAATTTTTAACAAAATTTATCATATTCTGACAAAGGGCGGCACCATTATTTAAAAAAAAAATATAGCAATGGGAAATAATGGACTTAGGTTTGTAGAATACAATACGAACATTAACTCAGGCGTGCTACATCAAAACTAATTTAATTCAAGTTATTTTAGAACAAAGCCAAAGTTCGTGTTTAAGCTATGAAATAAAATTATTTAAGTAATCTACACATTTTATAGAAATAAGGAAAAACCCGGGGCTGTTTAAGGTTATCATTGGAAAGCATGTTCGTTACACCATTTACATTTATTGCAAAATGTATAGGTATGTATAATTAAATTTTTTAAACTTATTAATCACATACATGATGTTTCCTTCCAATACCACAAATAATTCAAACGCGTTTGGTGAAAAACTTAACCTAAAGAAATAACACCATTTCTGATATAAATAAAGATGTTAAACATTAATTTGTTTTGCCCATTACTCCTAATTTTACAGATTCCACGTAGGATTGAAGATGACTAATAAGATTTCCCATATGGTCAAATGACTAGGAAATCCATTTTAAGTGTTTCTTTGTCTTTGGAAGTTTCAAGTGCGCAAAAAAACTAAAACTCCATTTTTTTCGTTTATAAGCAACCATAAAACCAATTTAAAGTTTTACGTCTTTTTAAAGTACAAGTACCTCTGTACCTATCTATTCATCGAAATAAAAATTCCAACGTCTTTTCCCTCCAATAAAAAATCTGCCATAAGCATCAATGTTCATGTTCACCACGCCCTAACTAACCGCATTGGCATTCCAACTAAGCAACAAGTATTTAAAAATTAATTTGGATTCGAAGATTCTAAAGTAGAATATATCAGAGATTAAAAAAGATTTTGATGGAAATAAAGATCCTAATTAGCATAACAAAATCAAAAGCAGAACGTACAAAAAAAAATTGACACGCATGCAGAATCCGCTTTTGTATGACACGGCATAAAGTACGATTCTTTTTCCCCCGAGGCGCATTATATATAAAAAAAAGTCAATTATCGAATCTTGACTCTTCTTATCTACAGTTAGCTTAACACCTTTTTGTGCGATAAAATAAACAAAAGGCCGAAAGCAATTCAAGAGTGGGTAGATAAAAATTAAAGTGTTTCATGACCATGACAACATACACCGTGCGACGTTTGTCAATCAAAATTAATCGAGTTGTTGGAGAGTTGATATTAAGTCGCGTTTCTTTAGTTTTTTTTTCTCCCCCTGATCATTTAATAATTTTTATGAAAGAAAACATATATGAAAATGCATTTGGAACTGTTTTTGTTAAATTATGAATTGAAATATGCTCAAGATATTGAAAAATTCCATTCTGCAATTTCATCTTTCATACAACTAGTGACACGTCACAAGCTCAAGCATCGTCCGGTGGAGACTTTTATGCGAACTGAAAACAAACATGGCTCTTTCGTTATTTTTAGTGTAGAGATAGTACACTGGCCGGTACACTTGTTTCATTTGCACGCACAGCCACAAACACATGTTGCTAACGACAGTTGTCTCTTTTTTGTTTCTCTATTGGCAGACAATTTTTTTTCCTGTGCAAATTTCTTCCTTTCTTTCAAATTTTTTTTCGCTGTAGAGATTATTGACCGGAAGATAAGTTATTTGATGGAAATTATGCATGAAAAAATGAATAGAAAATCAAAGTAAAAAATAATTGCAAGTACTTACAGAATTCAACTAAAACAAATTCGTTGTCGGTGATAGCGGAATTGAAGTTACTTTTTGTTAAAACTAAAACACCATCTTCCAATTTGATTTCTTCGGCGAAAACATTTTGGGTCGCCGCCGCGGCAATTACAAATAACGCGCACAAAAAGAGTTTCATTTTAGTTATTTAAATTACTTAAGCTATGTTGAGTAAAATAAAAAAATAAATTAATTTATTTTTTTTACAAGTGATGTTCTTCCCTTGTGCTGCCGATGCTCACAAGTTGAGATTTAAAAGGAAAATAATCGGGAGACAAGGAATGGAATTTCTTTTTGAGTCTGGCAAACTGGTGTGGAAGAATGATGATGAATGGAGCTGGCTCTTTTGCTCTAGTAGGAGTTGTTGGAAGGAGAGGACTGCTGTTGTGATGGATTAAAGGGTAATATATTGAATCGAAACGGGGGTTTGAATTGGGTGTTGTTGTTTTCGAATAAAATGAACGAACAACAAGCGAACACGTAGCCGGTTTTAGTTTATGTGGTTGTCTTTTTTTCTCGATGAGGGGTGTGCGAGAGTAGTCAGGGTATGGAATTCAGCAGAGGGTAATGTGGAATGTAGAGTTGCCGTTGGCTGATTGAAGGAAGTACTTTTAATGCTGTGATTAGAAACTTAAATGTTAAAATATTTATTTTCGCTCATTATGCTGCCTTCATTGTATTCATAAAGCTAGACAAAAAAAAATGTGTGTGTGTACATTATATATTACAATGATTAATTTATATATCGAGCCCTTACCGCCAAATTATCGTAAGCGACAAAAATCAAATTTTACAGGAGAAGGTTTTTTTTGAATATTTTTAAACAGAAATGTGCCAGTAAGTTGAAATTTTACATATATTAATGATTTTAAGATATTTAGATATAAAATAAAAAAAACACAAAAATTATCAGTATTTAAGCTTTTTATGGCGCTTACATTATTTTTGCTGTCATCACCTTATGTTATTTTGGAGCTTACGATAACAATATCTGTTAACATCACTGTGTCTAAGTACTTTAATTTGATAAATTAATAGACATTTTAAAAGGGTTTTAAATGAAAAAGTCATATTATAATATGCGAAATATATTTATTTATATGAAACATTTGGAATAATGAGACAATGATTTATACTTATATTAGTTATAATAACATAAAGTATTTCTTCTGGTACGAATATAGTTATCTTTGTCCATTTTAACTTAACACAACGTATTGTTCCATTATGGTTTTTTAACAAAATATTATATAGAATTTAAAAAAAATAATAATGAGATCAATCAGACAAGATTATGTAATTATATAAAATTAAATAATGTATTTTTAATTTTCTCTATCCGAATCATCTTCATCCGTTTCAGCTAAAGCATCACGTATGGTTCCATCATGCCTCATACTTAAATATTCTTGATGGTATCTGTTTGGTATTATATTTTGATTGCATAACTCCTGTAAATCTTTGTATTGAGCTGCTGAAATTTTGAGCTCCTTGACGTATAAATTCGTAGGACCTTTTTGGACCGTAGCACTGTTTGCTCTCGATCGGATAATTAAATCCATATTTATTTCGTAATTGTCACTGTCTTCAAAAAAACCGTATTTAAATTTAACAATAGGATTATTTTTATAAAAATGCATAACTCTTAATGAATTAAAATTGATTTTAAATTTAGCTGGCAATAAAACTTGTGAATAAGACTTCCAATCCATGAAGTCTCTATAGTTTAAGTCATTTACAATATAGCTTTTTGGATTATGTCTGGCATTAGTAATCATAGTTGGCCATTCAGAAGGAGCCCATACGGTTTTATTACGAACGAAACTTTCAATAGTGCTGTGAATCGAGTCAACAGGCATCATGGTGTGTCCTGGTAAAAGATAAGTCACCTTTATTTCTTTTATTGTTGTTGCGGTTTTCAAGTAATTAATTAACATTGATATCATTGCACGGTTTCTATTTTGCCCAGCACAGCTATCAGAATATAGATTAACAACAGTATGGGTACCTTTTTGATCTAACATATTCAAATACTTAAATATAACTGTAACTATTTCATTACAGCCCCTTTTTCCTTGGCATTCGCCCCACACGTAACAATAACCATCCCTTGTGCCACTTTCATTTATATACTTTCATTATAATATGCGTATTTTCTCGAGTAATACAAGGTCACATTTTTACCATGTGGAGTATTGAAAACTTTTTCCAAATCAAAACTTACGCATAAGGAGTTAGAACCAGCTACTTTGCTAATTTTTTGATCTTCTAGAAACAGCTGCTTGCATTTTTCTTTATCTAGGATGTGATTTTTATATTCAGTGGTTTGTTGAAAAATATTTTTGTTCTCAGGTGATAAATTTTTGCACTTCTCACAAAAAGCACATTTATCTTTTTTGGGCAAGTGGAATCCAATATTAAAATCTGTTTTGAAAATATTGCGAAATACTCTTTTTGATAATACTGATGATTCTAAACTCTTTTCTTTAAAGTGATCAACATACTGTGTATACACAATGATATATTCTGAAATTCTTGAGGTAAATATACTTTAGTGCTTTTATTACGACAATAGTGGGATGGAACAGCAGGCAACATCTGAATGAACGATTTTAACTGGGCGACTTTTACTTCATCAGATTTATTATGAGGATGAAGAGTTCTTCTGCCTTCTCGAGTGGTATTCAGAATTTTGTTGGAATTTTCGATAGTGTATCTCAAAGACATTTGGGATATATTTAGGGTCTTGAGTGAAAATTGTACTTTAATATTCTGTCCATTGTAGCTTATAAAATAATCGTATGATTTGTTGCGAACATTACTACTAGCTCGTTTTCTGCCAATCGGTTTTTCTTTAGCACATGATAGCAAAAAATCCTTTTGTCTTTTATCACACCCTAATCCCCAATAGTTTTCTAAAATATTATTCCGATCGTCTTCAGTAAATTTATTTGCACATGAGTTATCACATCTTTTATTGATACATGGGTTAGGTTGCACAGATTTCCCTTTAGCAGATTCTCGATTCTTTTTTGATAAAAGACGTTTTGGTAAAGGTTTTTTTTTTCCTGTATCCTCTTTTACCGACACCCGTTTCTTCATCTATTTTTTGAGCTGAATCATCTTCATCTGAATCACTGGACGATGAAGCTGGCTTCCATGAATCTTCACTATCAATACAGGCATTGGTGTCGTGGTACTCCAAGGACTTCCTGGACATGTTTTGTTCTTGTTGATCATACAGTGAACTGGTGCTTGGCTGTATTATTTGATCAATGAAAGCTGGCATAGTAGGATTCACTATAGGAGTATGATCATAATTGTCATAGTCTAAATGCGATATTTTATTTTGGTTATCTAAATCCATTAAAGTGTAAGAATTGTCAGTATCGGAATCACTGTAATCAACAAAAGTGAAGTCACAGGTTAGGTGCATGTGGGTTGGTACTTTGCTCACAATTCAAATCGATCAAAGATGATAATGTCGTATCAGTTAATATTGGGTCCATGTTGTTGTTGCTGTCTTTAAGTAAGAATGAATGTAGAACTAAGTCCTCCGTATCTTGCTGAAGAATCTCCGGAAAAGCAGTTTCAGGATTATTCTCTTCTCTCTTAAAGGGAGTGGTGAAATTGTTCTTATCAATAATAATAATTAAACAATACAATAATTTAAATGAGAGGTAATATTAAAATCGTACTCGTATTTCATTTTTTCATGCATTCAATTACCAAAATTAAAATACAATACATACCTTAGCTGCTGGGGTCGACATTGTTGTTATATTTGATAACAAACTGTTGAGTTTACTATTTGTATAGTACAATTAAAACTCAATCAACACGATTACTACACAAAAATAAACACTATTTAAAAGGTTTTTAGGAGTGAAACTATTTTTTAAACAATAATTCAATGAGAACGATGTTTTTTGGATCATCACACTCGCGGAAATAAACAGGACAGGTCACACCTCAAGCCATCAAGGTCAAGTCTGATGTCGGTTGCGATAACAATGAGGGGCGTTTGCGCTACAAAAAATTTATTGCAAGGCATGTACGATAAAAATGCTTGCTGTCGCTTACGTTAAAGCTTTAAAAATATATGTTGTCACGATAATTTTAGCACATGCTATAACTTTATAACGGTTTTTTTTTGGAGGATGAAATGAAATGAACAGGGATGGGTTCGTAATATCTTAAAATAGTAGTTTCGACAAAAAACGCATTTTCGACAAAAGTGTCGCTTACGATAATTTGGCGGTAAGGGCTCGATATAATAAAATACAAATACATTTATTTTCATAGATTTTGGTGTGTTTTTATTCACTATAATTTTCGGTCTTAAATCTTATTCCGGAGCAAAACTGTGTTACCAGTGCGAGCTATCACTTTAATATCGATACAGATATATGTATATTCTTATTTATAAACTCATTGACAGCGAGTAAATAATTTTATGCAGTCCTTATAATAGCGAAAATGATAATTATAAGACCTATGCAGCATTGAATAAAAGCATTATAAGTATGAGTTTGAATAGTGCCAATACAAGGACAATAATTTACAATTGTGTTATCCCTTTCTATTTGAAATCACTTTCTTCATCCGGTATATGTTAGTATCACTGGGGCAAAATTTTAAACAGCTTAACAATTTGCTAACTTTTTAGAAGATTACTAATTCTTTCTTAATTTTAAACATTTTCTTACTAGTACCGTGCTAAGGTTGTTTTTTTTTTTTAATAAATAGCTTCTGAACACGCCTAAAGTAATGACAGTTCATGCAAAAAAAACTAAGTAGACAGACCTATTTGGATGTTTGAAAATGTCAAGAGTTACATGAAGCGAACACGATTCCAAAAAAATTAAAATAGGTTCGATGATTTTAACTTTAATAAAAGGGTATAGAAAGTATGCTATATACGATTAAAATTTACAAAATCGTCATTTTAACCATAGTTTACTAAAATAGCTTTAACATGGCACTAATTCAACTAAAATTTTGCGCCACTATTTTTTATTTTGAAATGTTAGGATTTTATCCTCAATAATCTGCAGATTACGATAAAATCAATTTGATTAACAGTATTGTGCTGATAATAATTATCCAACGAACAACAGTTAATTGCTCGAATTCTTTCAGCTTTTGGTTATACCATTTTTGTCTATCAAATTCGATTGGCAGACAGGATTTTTTTTTTGGCTTCGACAACCAGCTGAGCTGTGCTAAATGTAATAGATTCTTACTTTGTTTGTAGGTAGCTTATAGGTAGTCGATGAATAAGTCCTTATGCACTGCATAGCTATTCACCCATTTAACGAATTCTAATGAATAGGCCTGATATTTTATAAAAACGTGAAAATGTTTTTGAGATATTAAATCAAACAGTTGTCTTGTACTACGAAAAGGCCGATTAGTGGGTTGGAACTGAACTTTATGATTTTATTTCACATTGTTTTTTATTTCATATATTATGGGAAATACTCGTATTTTTGTATAATTTATTATTTGGTCATATATTTTGCGTATATGTTGATTAAGTTTTGTTTTACATACATACTTACCAAACGGCTTCAGAGGTAATGATGGCATTTTAAACAAAAACATTTATCAAAACTGTATTACCGGCACTAATATATATTTGTTATCGATATTTTATATGGAAAACTTTAAAATATCTAATACATAGAAATCAAGCAATTTGTTTTAAAAGGTGATTGATCTTTTCGAGTTATATCAATGAAGATACGAAAATTATTTTGGTTTAAGTGCAGTGATTGAACTTAATTCAATTGAAAGCTCAAGTGACCTCAACTCCAAGGTGCGTTTCGCCCAGGTACGACATTAATGTTGTAAATTTTATAAGAGAACGTAAACATCGACCAATATTTGCATCTTAGAAGAGTACGGCAGTATTTAACTGATGAGCCCACTGCCGGACCTGGGCGAAACGCACCTTGGAGGTGAGGTCAATTGATTTTTCGAATTATATACATAATGGCGCAAAATTTTAAACATTTAAAACCCACTCTAAATCAATTTTAGAATGGGAGTCGACTCTAAATATTAAGTATAAAACGAGAACTGACTTTTTGTTAATTTTAAAGGACATAAACTATACTTTAACGTTAAAGAGCTCGTCTTACTTTAACAGCCACAAATAGCTAGTTTATCTTTTAAAAGTATACTTTATCCATATTGACAATGTACATTTCATACCAAAGCAAATAGAAGGAAAAATGTTTACTGATGTTTTATTAGATTTCTTAAAGATGTTCTTTGTAAGTAGACTGAATCACTGAATATTATAAATTCAAAACAATCGTACGAAAGTGCTCTACAATTAAAAAATCTGTAGATACAAATGTATATATCTTATGTATGCACGCGCGCCGCCGAGACGAGTATATAGCTAAATGAATCTGCACCTTACAACACCAAATTGAGTTTTTTATGCTGTGAATTTGCGATTTATACTTTATTTTCATCTGAAATAATGTAAATAACTTATAAACAATCAAAATCTGTACCGATGTAGTATATTAAATGAACTTTTTTCGGCGAAAAATTATTTGGTTTGAAGTTGTCTGTTCTTTTTACTTTTTTTTTGTGTTTTTGTAGTTGTGTGAGTTATGCATCTGTCAAATTAAGGGTTGTTCAACGCAAATTTGCTTAGGTTCTGTTGTAAAACCCACATTAGTTAGAAGAGTTGTCTAACGTGATTAAAATTATGAAAAAGTTAGACAAAGTCTCTAAGTTAAACGACTGCGTTAAGTAGAGCCGGTTTAATTGCTTAAACGAGAACTCTTTAAAATTTTGCGCCAATATCTTTGCCGATCAGTGACATGAAATTATGTTTTATGGTTTTATTTCCGATTTTTATTGTTGCATTTATTAAAGGGATTAATTTTCTATATGCGATCTATTTTTATTTTCATGCGGAATTTGTGATTATTTTTATTTTATTGCTTTCTAAGCTAACCACAAAGCTGAAAGGCTAACGATGGAAGCGAAGAAGAAAAGTTAATACCAATGTACAAGTATTTGCTGCAGCTTTCCGGAAAAATCATCAGGAACTTAGAAAATTATCTCAACACAGAAGTGCAACAACTCCTCCAGCATGAACTAGAGCCTAGTAGCAGGTATCTATACACCCGAGCCATCGCTGACGATCAATTTGAAGAAATCATCCATAACGACAACACACCCTTTTACGAGAAGGACAACAATCAGTACTGCAGGGTATAAAACTTCCGCGCCGCTCATCAAAAACTATTATACAGTTAATATTAAATAAAATGCACGACTGGGTCGCACGAACTTGCTCCTATGTAATAGACTAGGAATTTTAAAAACGAATGTTATTAGAGAAAACTGTTCATAAGGATAAAATGAATTTTTTTTAATTCTTTAAGTAGTAAGAGATAAAAACAGAATGATATGCAAATATGAATTTATGCAGGAACAAAAATTATAAGTCTTTGTAGTGGTTCCTTAAAAAAATAAGCTTTTATGTACAAAATTTTTAAAACATTTTTAAGAAAAAATTTTGGTACGCCAACCTTAAGTTTTTATTATTGTACGATTAAAAGTCTAATTTCCAAAAAAAATACTAAGCCGTTCTTGAGATATCGAATTTTTCAAAAAAAAAATTACTTTTTTTTTCTAAAAATTGAAAAAATATTTTTTCTTAAGTTTTTAAATGCAATGTTTTTTAAACTTTTTAGGAGCTTTTTTATAAAAAATTTCATTAAAATCCGTTAAGTCGATAATGAGAAATTCAAAATTCGAAAAAATCGTTCTATGGTAGGTACAGTCAGTAATATCTAGATTTAAAATTTTTTTTTATTAAATTATAAATTGTAAAGATTAATCAAAAGAAAAAAAATTTTAGCCAAATTCTCGGAACCGTTTTCGAGAAAAATGCGATTTTCGAAAACCATTTTTTAAAATTTGTATGGAAGGTACCGTTAGTTTTAAATAAAACAAAATTTTTTTTCTCAAATCTTGTAGATTATATTAAGAAACTTTTATTTGCCAAGTTTGAAAAAAATCGAGCATGGGGTTTTCGATATATTGAGATTCCAAAAAAAAATTTTGAATTTTTTTTTAAAAATCCAAAAAATAAAAAATTGAAAATTTTAATATGTCATAATATTCAAACTTTGGAGGAGCTTTGGCATAAAAAAAATTATTAAAATCGGCTGTACCGTTTTCGAGAAAATCAAAAACAAAAAAAATGGACCCAGGGGGGCTACCGAAAATAACAATTTTTTGTAAAATTTTTTTTAACCATTAGCTAGTTTTTACCAAATGAAATTTTTGGAATTTTTTTTAAAAAATTCTGTGTGACAGTTTTTGAGAAAAAAAAATATTTATAAAATTTCGAAAAAAATCATATGGCAGGTACCGTTATTTTTGGTCTTAAAAAAAAATAGAAAAAAACGTCCGGGGGTAAAAAATTAAAACCCATATCTACCAAGTTTGAAGAAAATCGGCCGAGCCGTTTAGGCTGTAGTCGAACCGACAGACAGACAGACAGACAGACAGACAGACAGACAGAATTGCGAGGCCCACTTTTTTGGTCTTCGCTATCATCGTAATGTCAACTTTGATCAAAATCTCGAGTTCGATTTTTTTTACGAATGCATAACTTGCCTTATAGTACCTATAAGTCGCAAGTAAAAATCGTGAATTAGATTAAGAAAACATTAATATGATATTATAAGCAAATAGCATTATGTAAAGCCAAATGAAGAAGGTTGGGCCCCTATTGTTGAGCTAACATGATTTAATTTAGTAATAAGTTAGTTTAAAGTCAATGTATGCATATACATACAACAAATTAAAAAATAAAATCTAAATCTAAAAAAAAAGGCTAGCGATGGAATTTTGTGATGAGCATTTTTAATGCGATAGTGTTCCCCGCACTTCGTTTCTTTTATCCAATTTTATCTGAACTCGCAAGCAAATAAACGCGCATAATAACTTAATTTTTTATGATTTGGAAAGATTGAGAAAAATTGTTCGTCACTAGGGCGCATTTTCCTAAAGGGATTGCATCGGTTGCGATATAGTTTTTTAGGTAATTCATATTTAAATATTTTTTTAAAGATTAATGAAGCTGTTTTTAAATATTTATATTTTGAATGACTTGAGCTAAGGTAGCATTAACTTGCAACTAAGACGTGAGTTCAACTTATTATTCTGTTTTATATATAGGAAGATATATTTTCGTTTGTTATATTTATAAATACTTCAGTCAGGTTTTGGCGAAGCCTTTTAAAACAAGCACAGCAATTAAAAGAGAATAGAACTCTCATTTTCCAACGAATATTCACGCCATCTAAACTCTCAATATTTCAATAATTTCAAGGCACTTTATGTTCACTCTGATTGGTACATTTGAATTAAGCGCCATCTAAGCTCTCAACATTTCAACAATTTAAATTCACTTTACGTTAACTCTGATTGCTGAACTAAATTGTATTACCTTTTAGTTTTGTTGTTGTTACCGTGTTAAAATTATAACTTGGTTATTCACTCTTTAAAAAACACGGTTTGGGTAATTATAAGGCAGGAAATAAGAAAACACTTCCAAACCAAGTTTTTTATCCTTCACTTACATACATATATGAAAGCAAATATGATTTCAAAAAGTTAACAAGAACAAGGGAAACATAAGTCTTTTTTGTACCGGGAGTAGAATAAAATATTTTAAATCTGACAAATTATTCTGACCTAAAAGAATTCCCTACTAAAAGCATTCATTTTCTTAATTTTTTCACACTTGGTCTTAGACCTATGATTTCTTTAAATTTCCAGCTCGTAACCATAGAACCATTTAACTTTATAACAACTCATCACATTGCCATCTCAACTCAATTGCAAAGTTGTTGATAATAATTTTCCTAACTACTCGTTTGATCAATAATTTCGTCTGTTGTTTAGTTTTGACAAATCTTTTTCATATAATTTCAGACGTTCATACATAGTTTTCTCTTTTAATTCTTTCATATATTCGCATTTCAAAAATGCCTTGCAACTCAGCTACGAACAGTAGGAAATCAGTCGAAATCCTATTGGAACGACCACGAGCAAAGAGTGCTTTCGTACCGGACTCTAGTAAGAACAAAACCCAAGATACCCTCACTCTAAGGACAGGGCGAGCAAAGAGCGCTTTTATCCAGAACTCCGAAAGAAATCAAGTCCGAGATCCACCTACTGCATCAGGTTATTTAAAAACTGGACAACGGAATGAAGCGCAACGTCGCCATTTCCAAGCAATCAAACCAGCTACATTGCCCAAAAGGGAACTGGAAAGACTTCATAATGCCGCAAAAATCATCAGCACCGACGATAGACTTGAAGCTCAGTTTGAAAGAGAAGAAAGTGTCAAACGTTTCGAAGAAGAAGCTGAACGTCAGAAGCAAATGTTCAAGCATATAGATGAGGCTAGGCTTCAAGCTCGTGATGGAGAAAAAGACAAGGAAGACCTTTTCGAAGAGGAGCGACTTAAAATTCTTGAACAGTCTTTCATAGCTAAGCACGAACAAGAGGAAGAAGTGAAGCGTGTTAATCAGATAATGCTGAATGCAAAGTGTCACGCTATTCGTGATGCTCAGATTCAGGAGAAAATCGAACTGGCCCGTGAACTCAAACAAGAGGAAAACCGTTTGGAAAAAATGATGATTGACCGCGCAATGGCTTCCTTGCATGCTGAGGACGAAGGTGTTAAGCGAGATCAAGAGAGAAAACAGCAATATGCAGCTGAGATTAAAAGCCAATTAATGGAACGGGAAAATCAGCGATTCCTTGAGGCAGAACGTATAGAAGAAGAGGCTAAAGTGCTATCGATGGCAAATGAGGCACTTAAAAAAGATGAAGAACGACGGGCTCGTTTGATAAAGGAACGACGTGACCAGCTACGCTCGGAACTCAATCGTATTTGTGAAATGTCAAATCTCTTCAAAAAGATGATTTTCGAGCAAGAACGAGAAGCTGAAATGCGCATTCACGCTTACATGAAAGCCAAAGAAAAGCGTGAACGTACTTTGGATATAGAAAAGAAGCTAGCTAAACAAGCTTTTGAGCGAAAGCAACAACTTCTTTTCGATCTTCAGCAAAAAATATTGGAATCCAAATCGAAGAGGGAAGAAATGGCACTCACACGTCAACAGGAAAACATCGAGCGAGAGTACCGTCGAAAGGAGAAAGAAGCTGTCATCCGTAAGAAAGAACTGGAAAAGACCCTACATGAAGCTCGCTTAGCACAACTTCGAGACGCTAAGCTTCGTGAGGCCCTGCAAATCGCTCGGAACGAAGATGATTTTCAGAAAATTGTGGAGAATCTCAAGCGTGAGGAAGTCAAGCAGGCTAAAATTCAAGAAGAACGCCTTAAAAACAAAGATCGTTACCGTGATGAGATTATAAGGCAAATGAATGATAAGGAAAACGAGCGACGAAGAAAATACGAACGCGATCAAAGCGAGGCCATTGAGTGGAAAGAGCAGGAAAAGCAACGTGAAAAAAACGTTCGATCAGTGATTCAAGCGAAATTGGCTTCTATGCGTGATGCCAATTTACCAGATAAGTACATAAAAGATGTTGAAAGGCAAATGCTGAGAATATCTGAACAGAAAAAGTCAATGTGGTAGGTTTTTCTTCAATCGATATGTATGTGTATGTATTTTTTAATATAAAATTAACCATTTTTGTGAAAATATACTCTTGTGGCTTGTGGTTTTTAAAAAAAATGAGAATGTGCGTTTTATTTAAAAATAAGTGAGTTTTTTAAGGGGTTGCGTTTTTTTGTCAGAATCAACTTCATTTTGTTGCAAGACTGGGTTGCCAAAGGAAACTCAAAATGGAATGGAAATGGAATAATGGAATAAATTAATTTTTTGGAATTAAGATATTTAGGAAAGAAATAAAATGCACCAAATTCAAAATTGGAAAGTAAAGTTATAAATTAACCAATATTTTAAGAATAAGGTATTTATTTATATGTTACAATTTCGTCGCGGGGGTTTTTGAAAAATCTCGTTGTTTTGGGTACATTTTTATGTTAATTTTAATTTTATATTTTAGGGTTTGAGCTTAAGAACCTGAAATTTAAATAAATAATATGAAAATGTGGTTTGGATTTCCTCATTCTCGAAAATGTATAAACCCATGATACCACTATACAGTGACTTTTTGTGCACCCAAGGTGTTTTGACGGTTACATGTGGATTTTCAATTTCCCATAATGTACAATGTAGATAGTTTTGATAAACACATTTTCACTCAGTTGATACGTATTGGACGATATCATTTAATCCAAACATTTTAAAAGCTTTTTTTTTTATTAAAAATAAGAATCCCAAAAGCCTGCCAATTTGTCTGAATTAATGTACAATGAATTAAAGTCACCTTTAAAAATATCGTTTTAATAAAAGAACAGCGAGATATTTTCTGTGTCAGTTTCACCTAGAATACTCTTAATGTACTTCTTCAATGCTTAGTCTGATTCTGGTTATAGATCTGAACACAAGAGCAAGTTCATGAGATCTAGTCATATTTTTTAATTTTTTTGGTCGTTTATTTATATTTATAAAAAATAAGTCATATTGAATACAGAATTTTGAGTTCGAAACTATTTCAACAGTTTTTGTGTACTCGTATCGTATGTAGATACTATACTCGTACATTCGTATAGGTAGGTTTAGCTGTATAATTCAATCATTTTAGCTGATTCTAAGCTAAATTAATTATAAGAGCATAAAAGCAAGAACGTGCGACCAAGTTATGCATTCATTTTATATTTCCTGAATTTTGTAAAACAGTTTTAAAATTGAATTTTTAATCCGTAAGAATGTATTAAGCGACATTTTTAAAATTGTTCAGGAAACAAAGAAAACGTCAAATTTAGTTATTTTTTTGTGTATTTTATTGGAAGGTATCGATATAAACCCTAAAAAAAGATGAACATAAAATAAACGATATAAACTCAACCACCTGATGAAACAAAACATTTCTCTTTTAGTCGCAGTAAACAGTGCCATGTTTAAGGAGGCCTTAAATTATTTTCGCAATCAAAATGCAAAAAAAAAAAACCAACACACCTGTCTGCTGACAAAAGAAATATACAGGTAATTAGTATTAATGTCGGTTAGCAGAACGGGGACTTTTTCGGATGGCTCATCATACCATTAAGTTGGCTGAACCTCAATGCTTTAATTTGTAGATCTCAAGTAAACTTTTTAAATATTTTTTAATCGAATCAAAGTCGGCTTCGGTATTAAGAAAATATCTTTTTATTTGCCTCAAAACTTTCTCTTTCAATCAGAAATTAATCACAAAACATTAAGAGAAAAAATAACTTTGCGATCATGATAGATACTCTTACTTGTCACGTACACACCATATTCCACGTTACTCAAACTCAAAGGTAAGGTATGAAAGAGAATGAACTATACCTACTCATTGTTGGGTCCAAATCAAAAAATTTAAATCAAGTTCAAGTTCTCGTCTTCATAAAGATGTGTTATAGTAAGTGCAGAACGATCTTGTCGGAAACATTCAAATCAGTCAAGTCGAGTTGAAGATACAACCTAGACGCGCACTTCAATCGCGTGTTAAATAAAAAGTAATTTTAAATCTAGTTTATGAAATTTTCTATAAAACATTCCTACCTGCTCGTATTTAAACAAAAACTGATCGATTTGTTATGATCAGTTTTATAAAACTTAAAGATTGAAGATGGAAAACTTTTTGACATTTAAAACTGGAAGTGCATTGAATATGCACCTCGCACTCTATCTGTGTCTATTTTTAAATTTCCTAGTGAGTGCACTGACTTACACCATTCCTGATCCTAAAGTGGAAATTCTTAGTCCTAAAGGAATGCGAATATCAATTCCAGGTAAATAGTTATTTTCTTTACTCGTTGACATTGCTTACTGTAAGTTGATAATATAATATTTTGGGGGGTTTTCTTTAAATCCGGTTTTATCAAATCATTTATTCTGTGGTCTATAAGTGTGATTTAAAAACAAACAAAATCAATAAGCAGCAAGCTTAAGGTCGCAAAATGTTTTTTTCTTTTTATATAATTCCGGCATAAAAATTAAATGAATCAATTTTTGGTAACTTAGGTCATTGTTTTGAATTGCAACCAAATAATTTGAAAGTCTACAACAACCTATTGTGTTTGGATGCGATCAATTTTGTATCAATGGAAACTTTGATAAGCAAACCACATTTGCATTTGCAAAAATATAATTATGCTAAAGTTGAGATAGGTTATCTTAAACAAATAAGTAGAACGAAATGAATACCGAGCTAATAATCTTAATCTTTTTGTTGAATTTTGTATACCAATGTTTGGATTTGGATGGATCATTACGGATTTAATATTAAATTGTTGGATTTTCATATTTGTCATATGTTATTGACTATTTTACCATTATTTTTATAAACAGTGTTCTAGTGAAATAGCCAGTTGCATTTCTTCCCTTTAATAATTTAACCGTAATTATCGCGCTTCAAGGAATGCTCCGGCTTGAGCCCAACTTTGAAGGTACTGTTAAATTCAGAGATTCTTTCTTTAGGCGCACTGCACGAATGTGGAATGCTTTACACTGCTCAATATTGTCCAATGTGCATGGGCATCTCTATTTAACTTCTCTCCAACTTTGCTTAGCCCTGTCAAATATTTAAAGGGTAATCTAATTGAAGCACCCAGTGCAACAACCAGATAACTCCACTTTTTTGCGAAATATGTTTTTTAATGCAGAAATACAAAAAAAAAAATCCTGCGTCGTTCGGTGTGCAAAAAAAAGACATCTAAGTTGGCTCTTGGATATTGAAACTCAATTTTGGAATTATCACTGTTTGCAAAATTGTTCTTATTTCTTATTTTTGAGATAGCTATTTTGCTTCAATTGAATTGAATTGAATTGAATGCATTTTATTTAGCTTCAAAAGCTATTTAGATTTCATTTTACAATTTTTCACTTACATACTATTAAACTTGGAGTTATATATATTATTCTTATCTTTATAAAATTCTTTTACTTACTATATTATTTTATTATTAATAAATATAATTACTTTGTACATATTCAGTTAATTTTTGTTTGAATAAATTAAAATTAGTTAAATTTTTAATTTCTTGTGGCAGGTTATTAAAACCTTGAAAACCTATATAAAATATAGTTCGCTGTCCTCTTACAGTTCTTGTTCTAGCAATTCTTAGGTCATTATTATTTCTTAAATTATAATCAACAACTTCATTTACAAGTATAACATTTTCACATAAATAGCCAGGAAACATATTGTTTTTAATTTTGTACACAAATATCATAGATAACATAAAAAGTCTTTGGCTTACATTTAACCATTTCAGCGAATTTAACATACTTTGAATTGGTGTATATCTATTACATTTCAAAATGATTCTCATTATTTTGTTTTGTTGTAATTGTAGTCTATTTTTATGACTTTGAGGACACATATACAGTAAACTGGCACAATAATCAAAATGAGGTTTAATTAAGACATTACATAGGTTAATAGCCATACTCGTAGTTATATTTTTCCTAATTTTTCTTAGCACACCAATTTTTTTAGATATTTTTTTACAAATATAATTTATGTGTTCGTTAAAGTTTAGTTGTTCATCTAATACAATACCCAGATATTTCATTAGTTTAACTTGTTCAATCTGCTCATTATTTATATATACATTAATAGACATATTACTATTCGAAGACAAACTAACAGGAATACATCGAAACACCATGCATTTAGTTTTAGCAACATTAAGCACCAGTCTGTTCATCTTCAGCCATATATTTATTCTGTCCAGATCTTGGTTTAGTACTTCTAAACAATGCGTTATGTTTTTTCCAGATACATATAAAAGACCATCATCAGCAAACAGGATAAGCTTCGATGATTGTACAACTTTGCTAATATCATTTATGAACATAAGGAATAACCACACACCCAATATTGTTCCTTGTGGAATACCGATGTTCACATTAATTGGAAGCGATACCTTCCCATTCACTGATGTTCGCTGTGTTCTTCCCTGGATAAAAGATTTAAACCATTTGAGCTCCGTTGATTTTATTCCAAAACACTTCAGTTTTTTTAATAAAATGGTATGATTTACTGTTTCAAAAGCTCGTTTTAAGTCAAGGAAAACCGCAATTACAAAATTTTTACCGTCAATTTCTTTTCTCCATTCATTTATCACAAAATTTAAACTGGTTTCACATGAATGGTTTGCTCGAAATCCTGATTGGTAACTGTTAAGTAGGTTTTGTCCTTCTAAGTGTTGTTGAAGTTGAAACACCACACATTTTTCAATAATTTTCTCATACAAAGGCATCATGTTTATAGGCCGAAAGTCACTTAGTGTTTTTGGGTGTGGGACCTTTTTTGTTGGCACTACAAGTGATTCTTTCCAGTATTGTGGAAAAACGCCAGCACTTAGGGATATATTGACAATTCTTGTTAGTAAAGGGCCAATTATGGACAAGGAATCTTTAAACATTTTAACACTCATAAAATTAAAATCTCTTTTTTTGTTTATCTTATCTATTGCACTGTTTATGTTTTCTAAACTAATTTGATTGAACTTAAAATCTATATTGCACTGTTCTAGTAAATTTTCATAATCACAAAATATCACAGATCTGGTTATATCATTAATAGACTGAACAAAAAATTCGTTGAACTTAACGCTTAATATTGCACTATCGTTTATCACAGAACCGTCTTCAAATTGCACATTAGATATTGTATCATTATTTTTCTTTAGGACATATTTTTTTAATTTTCTCCACATGTCTTTCTGTGAACTTGCAGTTTCAATTTGCATTTTAATAAAATCCGATTTTGCTTCACATATTGTCTTTTTATAATGGTTTCGGTATCGTTGATATTCCAACCAAGCACCATCATCATTACTTAAAACTGCCTGTCTGTAAAGTCTAATTTTTGTATTTTTCATAATATTTATATTACTGCTAAACCACTCTGCATTTACATATGGGACATCTTTTTCTTTGACCATGGAATTTACTACCATTTTGATATTCGACACAAATTGATCACATAAAACATTTAGACTAAATGGTTGTTCGCTATCAAAATCAATAAATAAAGGAATTTCGGACAATTTTAACAGAAATACATTTTGGTCGTATACACAGTATTTAATTTTCTTTTTGTCGTTTCTCTTATATTGGTTTTTTATTGATAATTCGATTGTTTCATGATCACTAATTTTTAGGTCTTTATTAACTTTAGCATCTATAATATCAGTACAGTTTGTTATCACATAATCTATTAATGTTTTTGAATTGTTTGTGATTCTTGTTGGCTCATTTATAATCATACGCAAATTATTATCATTGACAATATTTGAAATACGCCTTGTATAAGTGTCATTAAATTATAATCCCTTTAGTGCGCACAAAATGGTAAAAAAATGGGACTAGATTTGAATTAATAAGTTTTGAAGATAGAATCTACCAGTTTGTGAATTTTGCTTTAGAGTTTGTTGTTTATTTAGAAATTCGATCCGTCTCGCATCAGTGGCGTTAGTAAATTTCAGATTTTGTAATGAACTTAGTTCATTAACCCAATCGACTATTTGTAAATTTCCACAAAGCCCGTTACATATTGAAGGTTTAGGGGAGACCTGGGCTAAAACTTACACTATGTGCTGAATTTGATACAAATAAAGTCAGTGTTTTTTTAAATTAGAGAGCAATGCCGAAAAATATTAAACAGTCTAGTATTACTACTACTTAACCTTTTGCTAACTTTAAAGTAGCTTACTAACTCTCTTTTAATTATAAAGATTTTGTAACTATAGTATCGTGCAAAGGCTTTTTTCTAGTGAATTGCTTCAGAACAGACGTTTTGACGTTTGTAAATGTCAAAGAGTCATATGAAGTTAGCGCGGTTAGGTTTGTTCGTTGAGCCGCGAAGTCACCCCGGGGGTCGCCCATAATGGTTTTTTGAAAATCTCACCCTGGTGAATAAATTCTGTATTTTTTTAAACCTGGAGGCACCCTGAACCTGAAGTAGATCTAAGTATTTTGCGGTGGCGAGTTCAGGTAACGACCAAACTGTCAAAAGTCACATGAGATCGTCGTTTAAACCAATTATTATTCTTAAACAGTTTTAACATCGTACTAATTCGACTAAAATTTTGCTCCAATATTTCAGCTATATAACAAAAATAACTTAGACAAGGATAAGTTGTAACAAAAATGTATTATATTTTCATAAAAAGTAGATATCAATCAAAGTCAGCTAGTTTTTTTAAATACCCCCTTGGAAAAATGATTGGACTATTATGCCAGAAGTTTGGGTTCGCTCAGCCACTGCCACCTAGAAATACAAGTGAAAGTAACCACTAGACAAATCCTCCGACAGTATGTCTTGTCATGAAAAGTACTTCTCATCTTAGACGTTCGGAAGAAAATTGTAGACCCCTCCATTTGTACGGATAACACGTACACATAAATGGTGTAGAGTTCAGGTTCCCTACAAGCCGGTAGGTTCTTATTTTTTTTTCAGCTTTATTAAGAGTTTTATTTTATTATCAAATGGTACAAGGATTTCCGCCGCAAAGCAAATGAAAAGGTTATGAAATCAAATGATTCAATTACTTTGATGAAAAGCTGAATATTGTCTTCTATCTTTCTATTTATCGACATTTTTGGTGTGTGTATTTTTGCTTCTGGTTATGTATCAATACTTTCAAAACCACATGCTCTTTATTCTTTGAAACTTGACAATTAACAGTTTTTCAATGCTTATCTAAAAGTACTATCTGCAAAAACAAAAATTATTAGACGTTGTAGCGATTTCTTACAAAAATAAGCTTTTATATACAACACTTTTTAGAAAATATTTTTTAAGTCTTTATTATTGTACTTTTTTCGAGATATCGAATTTTAAAAAAAAGAATGATTTTTTCAAAAATTCAAAAATTATTTATTTTTACTTTTTGAAATGCAAACTCTTTAAAAGTTTCTCTATAAAAAATTTCATTAAAACCCATTATGCCGATAATGACAAATTCAAAATTCGAAAAAATGGTTTTATAGTAGGTACAGTCAGCATATTTTAATTTTCAATTTTTTTTTATCGTTAAAATTTTTTTAGGTCGTTAAAATTAATCAAAAGAATAAAAATGTTATCGAAATTTTAGGGGCTGTTTTCGAGAAAAATTCGATTTTTGAAAACCATTTTTTAACATTGTATGGCGGGTACCGTATTTTCAGATAAAATCAAATTTTTTTCTCACATCTTGTAGATTGTATTTTAAATCTTTTACGAAAATCGAGCATGGGATTTTCGAAATATGTATTGAGTTTTGAAAAAAGAATTTGAATTTTTTTTTAAAAATCCAATAAAATTTTTTTTAAATTTGGATATACAATATTATTCAAACTTTTGGGAGCATACAAAAAATGATCAAAGTCAGCTGTACCGTTTTTTTGCGGAAATCAAAAACAAAAAAAAAGTTTATAAGGGCGGAACCATTATTAACCATTTTTCGGAATTTTTTTTCCGCCTATTTCCCAGCTTTAACTAAATGAAATTTTCTGAATTTTCTTAAAAAAATCTGTGGAACAGAAAAAAAAATATTTTATAAAATTCGTATGGCAGGTGCCGTTATTTTTGGTCTTAAAAAAAACGTGTGGGGAGAGGAAATTTAAAAATGGTATCTACCAAGTTTAAAGAAAGTCGACCGAGCCGCTACGGCTGTAGTCGAACAGACAGACAGAACTGCGAGAGCCACTTTTTTCGTCTTCTCCATCATCGTAATTTTAAGGTTGATTAAAATCTCGATTCGATTTACGAATGCATAACTCTCCATATAGAACCGAATATGTCGCAAGTACAAATTTTCAATTAGGGTATTATTGAGCAAATTTTTTGATTTTTGAAATTCTCATTATCGACTTTTTTAACCTTTAGTCCACAAAAATTGGCGTTTCGTCCCGGCAATCTCACATGGACTCATCAGTTGACTGTGAGGACCTAGTCAATACGCAATTTTCGTTAAATTCAGTTCATCTTGCATCGATTTTTTGAAAAAAATCCAATGTGAACTATACCCAACCAAGACTAAAATTATTGTAATCATTAACGTTGGAAGATTTTGCTCGCTAAAAACCTATTTTGAATCAATAATTCAACAAGTCTATTAATAGTTCTAAGTCTTCTACTTGGTTGATTTTTTTCAGTAGTATATAGAATTTGTATTATAAAAACCTTCACATAACGGATTTATTTTATATAGTTAAAAACCTTATGCAGACGCTCCTAAAATAGTTATTGCATATCAAAAAATATATTTTTTGGATTTAAAAAAATAAAATCTTAAAAACTGGTTAGTGATTTTTTTGGAAATTTTGTCTTTCTTTATTGCTATTTTTATGCCCATTAGTATATTCTTGAGCCCAACTTCGAACGTACTGTTTTAATTCAGAGATTCTTTCTTTACCCGTACTAAACGAAAGTGGAAGCAAATGGTATTATGTACAAGGAACGTATAGAAGCAAGGAAATTCACAGAATTTCTCTAGCTTCAGCAAGGAAATTCACAGAATTTCTCTAGCTTCAGCCCTGTATTGTTTTCTATTTCAAAATTATCGGAGATTAATAAATCCTTACCCTGATTTAAATTCAAGATAAATTCTAAACTGTTTGCTAAAACGAAACTACATTTTTTTACTAACCATAATTTATTTGCTAAGGTATAAAGTAAAAATTAAGCAATCTTAAATTGTGTTTTCCTTTTTTAGATGAAAACGGCATCGCCCTTGTAGGCTACCATATAAACATTAATAAGCCTATAGCCCTGCTTCAGCCAGGTCAATATATTGGCGACATTACAAATCCTACAAACGGACAATGGGCTTTTGAAATAGGAAATGTTTTTGTTGATTCTGGAGATAAAATTAATTACTGGATTCACGTTCAGTATGGAAGCTATGCGTTTCGCAAGTTAGGATCCGAAATTGCATCAGGTGACGCTGTGGATATTACAAATCGATCTACGGAAGAACCAATTATCGTAATAACAAGTAGCCCAGACACAAACACAGATACTGTCAATTGTGATCCGTCTAAGACAACAGTTGACCGAAAAACAGTCTGCAAAGGCCAACTTATTTTCGAAGACAATTTCAACAGCTTGAATTGGACAAAATGGAAGCGGGAAGTTCGAATACCACTTTATGCAGATGATGCAGAATTTGTTTCCTTCCAAAGGAGGGATGAGAATTGTTACGTCAGCAATGGGCAGTTACATATTGTGCCGAATTTGTTGTCCGAAGTTCCGGGATTTAGCGAGTCTAGTATAAGGGCGGGAAAATTGGACCTAGGAACTGAGTAAGTTCAAATATAAGAATCATTTAACTGTTGTTAATAATATGACATTCTTAGATGCACAGGTATTGTAGACATCTCTCAAGAGTGCACAAGGCATGCACAGTTTTCGCAAATTCTACCCCCAGTAGTATCAGCAAGAATTCGTACAAAAGACTTTTTCAGTTTTCGTTATGGCAGAGTTGAGGTGCGGGCAAAAATGCCCCGAGGCGATTGGTTGTTCCCATGTAAGTTTGTTTTCTGACCTTCTAAATGTAATTTTTTTTAAAGTTCCTGAGTTTTTACAGTGATCTTGCTGGAACCTATTGAAAACTATTACGGTTTTACAGAATATGCATCTGGTCAGATGAGAGTAGCATTTATTCGAGGCAATGAATTCCTAAATGATCGTGATGACAACGAGATCTCGGGATATCGTATTGCAGGAGGAGTTGTTTTGGCTACAAGAGAAGCACTTCGTGATATATGGCTTAAGGGAAGTGTGCGAAGAACTCATTTGGGCGATGACTTCCATACTTACACTCTAACATGGACCGATAAATTGATCTCACTTGAAATTGATGGCAATGAATATGCAATAATTCGAGGTGGATTTGCAAGGCTTTACACAACACAAAATATTAAACATGCCAAACTATGGGATAATGGTGATATTATGGCACCGTTTGACAGAGAGGTTAATACAAAATTGAGGATCTTATTTGATACATAGGATTTAATGTTCAATTTTGTTTCAGTTCTTCCTTACTCTAGGAGTTTCGGCTGGAGGACACTCCGACTTTCCTGATGGCGTTTTCAATGGATTCGCTCGGCTTGAAAAACCATGGACAAATGAGCATCCGAAGGCGGAACTACAGTTTTGGAATGACCGAGAGAACTGGTTGAAGACTTGGAATGGAGAGAACGCTGGACTTCATGTAGACTACATAAGAGTTTACGCTTTGTAGATTTTTTTTTAAAAAAAGACTGAATTAAATTTAAAAGAATTAAATTAAAAATTATTTAAATTAATTATATATTAAAACAAAAACACTAAGAAGAATAAAACAAACAAAGTTTTTACAAATGATCATCTTAATTTATACACTTCTTTAATATCTATCTATTACATGGACCCCAAATTTTAATTTTTAAATTAAATGTATACTTTTAGTACTTGTAAATCATTTTCTAATTTTTAGTTTTGTGTGTGTGAAAATTTTAAAATTTTTTATAGAATTTTCACAAATTTCAGATTTATTTAATTTTTTTGGTACAATCAATTTAAATCTAACTGCTAGAGTCTTAAAACTTTAAGCAAACAACACGTTTATCTTACAGCTTTGACCTTTGTTTAGCTATAAAGTTCAAGTTTTAAGTCCCAAATCTATCGGAAAATTAATTTGAAATTTCTAGTTAGACTTGTTCCGAACGAACAGAATGAGAAGTAAGTGAGTTAATAAAAATGATTTAATTAAAATGCATGACTGCAACACACGATTTTAATTTTAGTTAAAGATATAATGTTAGAGATTTTTAATTTAAAAAAAAAAACGTGGATGGGTTAAATTAATTCGTTAAATAATTTGAAAACAGGAAATCATGCAAACAAATTAAAAATCAAGTGGTTTTCTTAAAAAAATATTTTTTTTAATATGAATTTCTTCAATATTAAAAAAAAAATTATTTATGCCAATTTTAATCAGCCCAATGATAAAGAATATAATTAAGATTTTCAAGAAGTTCCTATGAAAAAACTAAGTAATAGTAATCAGTTCAAGATTTAACCAGAAATTCCCAAAACGTTTGGATACGAACTGACCTAGGAAATTAGTTAAATTTTATAAAACTTTAATTATATGGATTTGCTATATCATCTTCAAAAATTGTAATATTTTTTAGTTTGAATAATTTTCAAATATTTATTAAAAACATTCACCCTATAGAAATGTTACTTGAAACGCAATACCTTCATTATGTTATTCTAAAAGGGAAAATAAGTTGTAGATTTTTAATAAGTAGATTTGGATACCGAATACCAGGAAATACCATCTTAGAATAAAAATGTTTCTTATTTCAGGGGTATTGTCCTTTTGCGAGGAAGTAACAAATCCTCTAAGAGTGCATATCTCTTGTCATAAAAAAATATCTCTCATCTTAGCCGATGGGGCTCAACAGAAAATTGAAGGTCGCCTCTATTTCTGCTGACTTAAGGGCGAGGGCAAAATATTGGACTCTAAAGATTTGGATTAAACTTCTACAGAAAGATTTGGATTAAACTTCTACAGGAAGATTGGATTTTAGTTTTCTTGAATAAATTTTTGGTTTTCTCCCAATATCTAGGTAATGAGTAAACCAATGTTGTTTCTCTTTTAAACATAGTTATTTTTAAGTAGTAAATGTAAAATAAAAAAATCAAAGAAACACAATTTTTGTACTCTTTTTACACTTTTTTGTCACTAATTTAATACCTTATAGTATTCCTCTTCTGACTTGGTCGCCAACTGTCACTTTTAAAAAATATTTGTAAGTTCTATCTATAAAAGCAATTTGTTGGTGATAACTCCTCTCCAAGTGCATGATGTTATAAAGGAACATGACAATCGCCAGCAACTTGTGGACTTGACTTGCAGTTAAATATACTGCAACACAAATTGGTAGATGAGCAAGTATGGCAAGCCTAAGCAAAAATAAAAAAAAAAAACACTTTATGTAGACCCAACCGATCGTTGATTTTCGAATAGGAATAGTATATCCTTAAAAAAAATTACGAGATTGAAATAAATTAAATGCAAAATTGAATTTGGCTAATGGACTTAATTTATTTAAACAAAAACTACAAAGCATAAACTTTTACATAATCCACATGAAGTCCAGCTTGATCGCCACTCCATGTCCTTAACCAATTTTGCCGATCATTCCAGAATCGTAGTTCAGCCTTAGGATGATGATTTCTCCAAGCCTTATTTGTTTTTGTCGGTCCATTGAGACATCCACTTGGAAAATCAGAATGTCCACCAGCTCCAACCCCAAGGGTTAAAAAGAACTGAAATCGAATTAAAATGTATCATAAGTTCAATAGTAATGCAAGTCTTTCATACCTCCCTATCAAATGGTGCCATCAAATGTCTATTGTTCCAAAGCGATGCATGTGGAAGGTTATGGGTTTGAGTTAGTTTCGAGAAACCTCCACGAATAAAACCATATTCGCTTCCATCAACTTTCAAAGCTATATGATTTTCTTCCCAGATTAAGGTGTAATTATGGTAGTCATTGCCCATGTGTGATCTTCTGAGGGTATTTTTGAGCCATGTGTCACGTAATTCTTCACCCGTCGAAAGCACAATACCACCCATTATGCGTTTGCCGGATAGATCGTCCCCATTTTTGCTCTCTAGAAGCTCGTTACTTCGAATAAAAGCCACCCTCATCTGGCCCGATGAGTACTCTGTGAATCCATAGTAACTTTCTGCTGGCTCGAGCAATATTACTGAAAACCACAAAACATATAGTTGAGTTGGTATACATTTTTCTATCTCCACATTTACTACATGTAACATAAATCGAACACGAGATAAAATATAGAAATAATTTATGAGCAGAATGTCCATTATATTTAGGGGATGGATAGATCTTTATGACTTTTATCATTAGAATTATCTGTTAATTTTCTTATCATTTTAGGAAAGAAAATGATTAAGTGATAACATTTTTTTTATAAATGGTAAGGTTCCTACTTATTTCCTAAGACCCTAAGAGTACATGTAAACTTCCTTTCTTATGTGAATCTAATCTAATCTTCTATGGTTTTTAAGAACACATGTTTCTTACATGGAAAAAGCCAATCGCCTATAGGCAGTTTAGCCCTGACTTCAACTCTTCCAAAGCGAAAGCTGAAAAAGTCCTTAGTATTGATTCTGGCTGATACAAGTGGTGGGAGAATTTGAAAAAACTTTGCAGTTCTTATGCATTCCTCATATATATTAACGATTGCTGTACATCTGGAATATTAAAGTTAAACAATATTGAATTTCAGATATGTTTATCTATTTAGCAAACTCACTTTGCTCCTAAGTCCAACTTGCCAGTTCGTATTCTCGACTCATTGAATCCTGGCACCTCGGATAACAAATTCGGTACGATATGTAATTTCCCATCACTCACATAACAATTTTCTGATCTGTCTTGAAAGGAAACGAATTCTGAATCATCAGTGTCGATAGGAATTCGAACTTCCCTCTTCCACATGGTCCAATTGAGTCTATTGAAATTATCTTCGAATATAAGTTGACCTTTGCAAACTGCATTGCGTCCAACTGTAGTGACTGATTTTTCACAGTCATTTGCAAGTTGATCGACTGTGGGTGATGGAGTCTGGTCTGTTGTCGTCTCGAAATCGGAAACATCTACTGTTGCTCCACCAGCTACATGTGATCCCAATTTTCGATAGGCATATGTTCCATACTGAACGTGCATCCAATAATTTATCTTTTTTCCGGGATCAATCAATGCGTTGGAGATGTGAAATACCCAACGATCATCATTCGAGGGCTGAGTTATATCGGCAGAATAATCTCCAGGTTGATTAAGGGCAATCGGTTTATCTATGTTTATATGGAATGCAACTAAAACAATTCCTTTTTCATCTAAAAGAAGAATACAATAAAATAAATAAACATCAACTCAACTATAAGTAAAAATAACACAACAATTTAATCCTGTGTCGGAGTTTTCTTATAAAAAATAAGATATTGCATTTCGGGCTTATATTATTCCCTATCCCTATCAGGTATAAGTTGGCGCATAGGTTCCATAAATCAAAAAGACTATGCATTAAACTGTTAAGCCTATATGCACATCTTTCCTATGACGCATGCTTCTCTTGTCAAAGGTGGCTGAGATAACAAGGGTGTTCTGAGGCAAAATTCGGCAGCTGATTTTCGATCCCTTCTTAAATAATGGATGAGTGGAGGACATACACCAACACATCCATTGGGATATCAAACAACTTGGCATGCAAAACTGATGATAGTCTTATAGCTTGGGACGAAGCTGGCTGGAGAAACTTGGTGGGCTTGTAGTGCTTCAAAAGGACTATTCACATGAAAGCGACCAACGACCGACAAATAAAATAACAAATAAGATTTAAAACATTTATAAGCCTAAATTCTTTACGAAAGATAGACACAATAGTAGAAAAGTAATTGAAGATAATTCAGAATTACATACTGACTGTCAAATTCTATTCGCTCGCGGCTAACCTCAAAATCATTCTTGTTCTTGTTTCATTTAAACGTCATTCACAACTTCAGGAAACCATCTTAAACGTCGGAAAGTTTATGACGTCGTAAACGTATTTGTCAAAATTTGTATCCAAAATCACGAATTTGTGTGTTTAACGGTGATGGTAAATACCGTTAAATCGTAAACTCTTTAACGTCAATAATCTTTCACAATTTGTCAAAACCATTTCAAATTTAAATCGAACTGAATTCGAGGTACATCAAAACCAAAATTTCTTTCTTTTTGAGGTAAAATATAATAAAAAAGACAAAATAAAATTGGAAAAACATCATCTTACAATATTTTATTCGTAAACTTGAAGAAATAAAGTAAATGAATCACCCGTTGCCTGAACCCAACACATCGCTGTTTGACGTTTAAAGAACAGCTGATTGATTTACGACACCATTTTTAGGCAAGCAGTTTAAGGACGTTCATGAAACGTTACAATGCCGCGACGTCGTCGGAAAGTTAACGATGATGTTGCATAAATACCCTTGGTATGTTAACGATATGTCAAAATTAACGAATGTTTGTTCATTGCTTGGTCGGTCGCTGCTCGCAGTCATGTGGAAAGTCCTTAAGTATTACATTAAGTTCGTTAGATTGGTATACATCGGTTCAAAAACACTTTAATGTTTTGGATAAATAATTTCCATAATATCATAATACGAAGAAAGTAATAAACATATTTAATTTCTTAACATGCGGTCTCCACTAGCAATGAATCCAGAGCATGCTTTAAAGCATGCGTTCATCATCGCAAGTGGAGACCGCCATCGCAGCTATATTTTCATCGCTTGCGATAGAAAGCATGCTCTCATCGCATACCATTCATCGCTTGCTTTATCGCAAGGAGAACTGTCATATTGTTTTGGCGTACCCAAATTTAATTTAACTGAGTTTGAGTTTTGCGTGCGAAGAAAGCTTTTGCTTGGGGTTTACGTTTTTCCAACAAAATTTTAAAAAAATCTGATTTGAAATTGTCCATAGAACTCATTTATATCCATTAAAATTATTCACTATACTAAAAAAGTATGCGATGAAATGCCCAGCCACAAAAATCTGACAGTTCTTCTGCTCTCTGTTTTCTGCTTTGGCTATTGCGATTGCGATGGATTTATCGCTAGTGGAGACGGCGTGTAAAGGATAAACATTTTTTTGTGTATGTTTGATACCAACCATCACATGAATTGAAAATGGAATTCTTTTTTATTTTAAAAATCCATCTAAATGAATCTAAATGAAATATGACATCGTTTAAATCCCCGCCTCGGATTTTTAGGGTGGCACAGATTCGAGTGGTCCAATTTCGTCCATTTCAGCGAAGGCCTGTGTTATGTTCACCTTAAGCGATTCGGTCGATTGTGGTTTAATTCGAATAGATCTTCGACTTCAGGAAAACCAAAAAAAAGTCTAACGGTGTAAAATCGTTTGATCTTGGTGGCCAATTCACTTCACCTCTGTGAGAGATAACCTTACGCTCAAATCGTTCATGCAGAATGTCAATTGTGGTGTTCGCAGTGTGGCACGTAGTATGGTCGCCGCGCCAGCTAAAACTCAACATCAAATGATAACTTTTCGAGGATGCATTGTCACATCGGGAACTTCGCGTGTGGGATTATGTCCCATAAACGGTAATTTTGCTTGTTAACACCGACATTCATCCAAAAATACGCCTTGTTCCTAAAGATGATTTTTCGGTGAAAATTGAGGTCCTCTTTCAAACGCTTCAGCGAACAAACAGAGTTGTCGATGGTATTGAACTTTGAGCTCCGGGGTTAGTTGAATCTTGTACGGGTGTGGGCCTAAGTCCCAACGTGAAATTCGCAAAGTTAAAGTCTGTGAAAGGCCAAGTTCTTGTGCACGGCAAGGAATCGAGTTCTGCTGTATACACTTTCACGGACTGCGGTCGTCTCAAATTTGGTCACCAAACGTTGAAGAGTCGACTATAAAGGTCCAACACGTCTACCGTAAAATGAGCACAACGTTTGCTCTACCAAACACTCATTTTGATCATAATAGGCGTGTTGTTTTTTGCAAGTCCATATAGAATTGTAGAAAAAAACGACATCGGGACTAAGCGCTTTACATGCAAATGCAACAACTACTTAAATCTATACAGAGTTAGCTAAGACCAGATAATTTTCGAGAGTTAATCTATGACCTGAATAATAAACAACAAATTTGACAGATGTCACCAAAACAAAATGGCTAATACGGCCCTAAAATTTACCCGCGTCAATTGAAAAACCCATACTGTATCAGCCGTATTAATAAAAAACGCTTATTCCACGGTTTTGCTAAACCATGGAATAGGAGTTAAGCCATGGCTTAAATATTTACATTAATAAAAACAAAATGTTCCCGGAATAGTAAAATGACGTTTATCAAAAATCCTATTAAGAAAATCTTCTACAAAAGTAAGCAATCTCTTTTTTTAATTTTTTTGGCTACCTAAATTGATTGTCAATTGCTTGTGTCTGACTGTGGACATTTCTATTTCTTATTCCTTCGCTAAACCACCTACTTCGGTGGTTTAACTTAATCATAATTAGTAAACGTCACTTAACAGAAAATTTGTTTTATTAATGAAATTTCGCACTTAATCCAAGACTTAACGATAAACCTCCAATAAACCATCTTTATTAATATGGGTGTATAAGTATATACATACCTACATAGTTGCGACGGTAAGCTGGGCAACTCAAAATATCACACACAAAATAATTATTTTTGGTACTTTTGGTGTTGAAAATAATTTTTTTATTTATACCAGTCCAGGCACACATGGGAAATGACCTCATAAAAAGGTAAAAACCACATAAGCACATACTTATCATAGGGTGTTCTACGTACATGACTTCATAGCATTGTTATTTGTTTAAAATATAAAGACGAAGAAACACTTTTCTATGGTGAGACAAAATATTCCCCCACTATCAATAAAATAAACGATTACTTGGGAGTACTTTGATAACCTCATCAAGTGAAAAGTGATTAAGGTACCCATACTTTTTTTTTCTTTTCTTAAACATGGATATTTTGATTAATGAATATTTGTGCCTACAATGCATTAACTCATAATTCATATCAATACCCGGCTTATGTAAGATTTAAGTTCAACAAAATACTTACGTGGTATAGAAATTCGTAATCCTTCAGGATTAAGCATTTCTACTTTTGGCTCGGGAATTGAATAACCGAATAAACTCACGATACAGTTTAAAATTATGAACAAATATAAGAAGAACTTCATTGTGTGTGCAGTTAGATAGACAGGTAGAACTCAAAACCTTTGACTATTTCAAAAATATAATATCAATTTCAATTTACGTAGGTACTTCTTTTCAGCATCCACAAAATCATTTTTTTGTTTTGTTTTTATAAAATCAATGATTTAATTCCAAAGTTATCACAAATGCGCTCCAGCTCAAGCGCAACTTATTCGTTGAATATATTAAAATCTACTGTAGTTGTGATTCAAAACATTTCCACAGAAAGGTTCTCAGATTTAAGCCTTAAATTCCGATACTCAGTTAAGATTGTCTCTTAGAACAAATGAGACCTTATGTCGCAAGCTTCAATTTAATTTATATTTACGAGTAGGTAGTAAAGTTTATCAATGAGAACATTGATTAGATTTTCTAGTGAGATAATTTAATATTCAAAATTATACCTTTCTCATATTATTTAAATTTAATTAAAGAAAATGAAGTTCTTACTTAGTTCATGGTTAACTTTAAGTTTATCACTGTTGACATTCTCTGTGAAAAGCTTTCCATTAATTCAAGTAGAAGTCCTCTTGCCAAATGGATTTCGTATTGCAATTCCTCGTAAGTATTTTCAATTCTTTAAAATGAAATTCAAATAAAATATAATGTTATAACATTACTTAGAGAGTTTATTTTAATGCAAGACTTGGTGAAAAGATATTTCTTTAGTTTGTTACATATGTATATACAAAGCACAATTTATAAACAAGAGCACTAGTACCTTAAGCCATGAATCATATTATCGTTATTTTTGTGTTCTAGTAGAAAAATCAAGGTGAAAATGAAAACTGCATTAATTTCTCTTCAAAAATTGGAAAACATTAATCTCTTAAATGAATAAACCGAACTCTGAGGGATATAACATACCAGTACTTGAAGTTTAGAAATTATGGGAGAATTTTAAGAAAAGAAGGCTAACTGGAACCAGCATTTATGTATTTATCAAATGGATAAGCATATTGAGCTAAAGTGAAATAAATTGTAGTCACCTGCTTACTTTTTGTAGAAGAAGACTTCACTTACGAAAACAAAAGTAAATAAAATTGTAAAAATTCTCCACTTTCATCCCCCCCTATTATTATATTATATTACATTTAAAAGTTTAACTAAATGATTTATCATTTATTTCGGCCTTTGATTTGTGGCGCTAATTTTGGTGGTAGTATTGTTTATTTAAAAAAAGTATAGGCTTTTTAAGAATCATCAGTTGCAATTCAATTTAGGTACAATGAACCATCCATAAATCGTCACCACCTTCCAAGCAAGCATGCAAAAAAAAAGTCGTATGGAATCAGTTGGATATTATTAACCGATTAGAAAATGGTAAAAGACTCACTGCGGTTGGATTCCCACTATCAGAGCTTATCAAGATTTAATAAAGTCATCTATAAAAAATGCTACAAATGTATCAGCTAAAAAAATAAATATAAGTAGGGATCCGATAATGGAAAAGATGGACACTTTGCTTATCTCTTGGATTCAAGGCACAGAAGGAGTCGACTCTGTAACAATGTCTAACAAAGAAAAGAATATCCTTGGTCTTTTTCAGCGAGTGAAGCAGGATCAGAACAGGCGATAAATTCCGAAAGCGATATAATCCCCACAACATAATATGTAAGTTTTACCGTTGAAGCAGCTAGTGCTGATGTAAAGCTTCCAACAAATTCAAAGAGGAGTTAAAAGAAATTATTTAAGACGGTGGATAAACAGCTCAACAAATTTTTAATGCGATGAAACCGGACTTTATTGCAAACGTATACCCAGACGAACTTATATCTCCAAGGAAGAAAAAAGAGCATCAGGATTCAAGGCAACAAAAGATAGGTTTACTCTTTTGTTTTGTGAGAATGCTAAAGGTGATTTTAAAGGTAAGGCATATCTGAAAACCCCAAAGCTTTGAAAAATATAAAAAAGACTGAACCGAAACTAAAATGCTTGGATGAATTCATCACTATTTGCTGACTGGTTGAGTAAATGCTTTTGCCTAGAAATTGAAATTTATTTTAAGAATCTACATAGCCTTCAAAGTGCTGCTTATTCTCGACAATGCGTCAAGTCAACCCCAGGTAATTTGCAATTGAAGGCCCAATGTCAAATTGGTATCAACGCCCCCAAATACTACATCAATAATTCAGCCAATGGATCAAGGAATTATTGCAACATTTAAGAAGACGTATTTACAACCAACATTCAGCAAGATGTCAGAACCATAGATGCACTTAATAAACCCTGTTGACGAGTTTTGGCGAAGCTATAACATTGCTGAGGCAATAGAAAAAATATCAAGCCATTATGTTGTGACATAAAAAAATCTATGATGGATGCAGTATGAAGATCATTATTGCCACAGTGTGTTGAAGATGTTGTTCAAGATGTGAGGTGGAAAATTTGTTGCCTTTAGAAGACTGATTGGAGGGGAAGGATTTCAAGACTTGTAGCTAATCGATATAAATGAGCTCTTCAAGAACTGATAGAGCTTGATGAAGAAGAGTACAAAACGGCTGATGAAGACATTAGTTCAGAGCATAAAAGTGATGAACTGACCATTAAAAATCTTGAAAAATTAATCAGCTAAATAAATTAGGTTGTTGGATTTATAGAATCCACTGACTCCAACTTGGAAAGGAGTTCAATTTGTTCAGGAGAACTGCTAAAGCTCAATTGCGCCACACCAATTTAATTTGGGGGGAAAAAAGAAGAGCAGTTAAACAACCAAGCATTTTCATTTTTTTTTAAATAATATGATCATTGGGCTGGTACTCATTGCCTTTTTTCTTTCACGGATTGTTTTTAGTTCTAATTTTTATACTTTATCTTTTCTTTCTTTTGCATTATTGTTTTTAAGTTTTTGTTAAAAAAAAAAATAAAAGATTTTTTTTTTTCAAAATATGTATGTTCATACAAAATAGCTTATTTTGGAACGCATCTCTATATTTTCATACAGTTTCAGTCTCCGTATACGCGAATTCGGTATACGCAGTGTTTTCTTGGAACGCATCCCTCTCGTATATGTGGGGATTGCTGTATTTGAATGTTTGATGTTTTAAAGCAACCTTTTTACTAACTATTAATAGCAAAGCCATAGGGCAATCCACTTCAAATCAATGAAGAATGTTCAACTAAAATACGTAAATAGCATATATTTCCAAATAGTACATAATTATATTGAATTATATATTTATTATAAGACAAGGATTAGGTAATTAATTTAGCATTTGTGTAACAAAATATCTTTTATTCAATTTTCATTTTCAGAGTAAATAATATATAACAATTAAATTAAATTACAGTTCGATCAAATTTATCATTCAGGAAGTTTTCCCTAAAATTAAAAATGATTTTTTAAGGGACCCCTAGGTTCTTTAGAATTTTCGTCTTTTTATCAGTCCTAATTCCATTGAATTTTTGTTGGCTTTTTGGGCTTGATAGAATATTAGATTAATCTAACTTTTGTAACTTTAAGTTTTCAAACCTCATGACTTCTACCATGGCCTGGTATTTGTGCGGCTCAACTTATAAGTTCAAGAAATCACAAAAAAAATGTTCTATGTTTATTGGTAATACCTTCTGTTTTAAGGTGCAGTACAAAAATCTTGGAAATCGTAAAGTTTGTTCCCCATTCGTTGCATAGAGATTTCAACTGTATGTTGGAAGGAGTCAGCAAACATAAAATTGTAGACAACAATTCGAATCGTAAATATTGTGGACTTGGACATATCAAGACGTGGTAACATTATAACTTTTTCAATGTCAGCGCATAGTAAACTACAGAATCTTTGTCATCTTCCTTTTCTATATCTGCAGAATACATACAGCCAGATATGTCTGCTCGGTCTTTGGGAGTTTCCCATTATATACCGTAAATTATTCATTAATTTCGTCTTTTAAATGAATCTTGTTGTGATGTTGAATTCCTCGCATGTTTTGCATTCTTTTTGTCCCAACTTCACAATGAAATATTCAATTTCATCTATTTTACTTAAAAGAAATCAGGGACATTCATATAGTTAAGGAAATTTAGCTTAGGAATCTATTGTTACCGAAGCTTCTTGTGGTAAGCTCAAAAATGACGTTACACTGAGATATGACATTTATGGCTAAGGAAAGTGAGATACGGTGAATTCGCTTAGGTTTACAACAGTTTTTTGAGTTACGATTTAGTTTTTGAAAAGTTTTTTTAATATTTCTGAAAAAGATACCGTTTTTCTACTTAAGTTTAATGTCAGGAGACAAAAATCGCAAAAATTGAGCTGCGACATTTTCGCTTAGGAAGGTAGTATATGCCTCAAAAAAAGGGCATATATTCTGGAAAAATTTTGAACAATATCCGTTCTGAAGGTTGCATATAAAATTCTATACAAAACGTACTGTTTGAGTTGAGTGATCCACCATAGATCGAATCTTTGTTTAATGTTATCACACTGTTTCTCAATCTCAATATCAATATTTAATTCATAGATAGATAAATTTATTTTGAAGTTTATTTAAACTAACCAAAATTTAATATAATAGAAGATCCTGCCGTAAGAAAGTGAAATAAATAAAGTTGAATAAAGACAAACTATCCTTTCAAACTGAAATGCCTCCGTCCATTTTGCATTACACACTTACTTTTTTTTATTTATTTAAGAGACATCTTTTCAATAATATTTCAGATGATGATGGCATGTCACAGGTTAAAATCCATGTGTCAATCAATAAACCTATTGCACTCAATGAACCTGGAGACTTTTCTGGATTAATCACAGAACCCTTTAATGGCCGATGGGTATTAGAGAATACAAACACCTCTGTCTACTACAAATCAACCATTTACTTTTGGATAAGAATCAACTTTGGATCGAAAGTAGTTGAAAAAGTTGGAAGCACTACAATTTCTCAGCCATGTATAGAGTTATCTGATGCACCTAAAGTCAATGCTACAAAAATAACACTTCCATCTGGTTGTGAACAATCGGTAACAACAGTTAAAGGAAATCCTGTTTGTAAGGGTCAACTTATATTTGAGGATGATTTCGATACCATGAATTGGACCAAATGGAGTCGTGAAGTTCGAATACCACTAAACCAGGATGATGCTGATTTTGTATCATTCCAACGAAGAGCCGAGAATTTCTATGTGCGATCAGGAAATTTGTACATAGTTCCAAGTTTGCTCTCCGATGTGCCAGGATTTAATGAAAGAAGTATTCTAAATGGAAAACTCGATCTTGGATCATTGTAAGTCAGTTTGAGAAATGTTTTATTTGTAAATTAAGTTTGCAGATTTTATTGGTTCAAGCTGCACAGGCATAATTGATCCATTACAAGAATGCCTTAGAGAGGCTAGACTTTCTCAAATTCTACCACCAGTTGTTTCCGCGAGGGCTAGAACGCGACATTTTTTAGCTTTCGATATGGAAGAGTTGAAGTTAGAGCAAAGGTTCCAAAAGGCGATTGGATCTTTCCGTGTGAGTTGCTGTTGTTAAAATCTCTTAACAATTTTTCATTCGTAAATGACGAACGGTTCTGATGTTTTGCAGTAATCCTATTGGAACCTCTCGAAAACTACTATGGTTCATCCAGTTATGCTTCGGGACAGCTTAGAATCGCATGTATTCGAGGAAACGAACGCCTTGAAGATATTTACGGGGCTTAAAGGATCTCTGGAGGGATCCCATCTAGGCAATGATTTTCATGTATACGCCCTTACCTGGACAGAACATTCTATTATTCTTGAAATCGATGATAATCGATATGCAGATATACAAGGAGGATTTGCACGTTTGCTTCGAGCTACTAAACCGTATGCAAAGCATTGGGAAAATGGTCATTATATGGCACCTTTTGATAGAGAGGTATACAAATAATGAACCTATCACGTATTTTGTATGTATATTTTTTTCTAATTGCAGTTCTTCCTTACCCTGGGAGTATCGGTAGGTGGACACTCAGACTTTCCCGAAGACTGCTGCACTGGAGAAGATGAAGAAGAGAAACCATGGCATAATGGTGATCCCAAAGCTATATTGAAATTTTGGAATAATCGACGAAGTTGGTTGAAAACTTGGAAAGGAGAAGACGCTGGACTTAAAGTAGATTACATTAAAGTGTACGCACTTTAATCATAAAAAGAATTAAAACAGGAATTCAATTATAGTTGCCATAAAAATATCATACTGTAAATTAAAAGGCTTAATTAATAAAAAATACTCAGCTGTAGATATTAATTAATTTGTTTTATTTATGTAACAAAATACACCATTTTTTAAAATCAAAGTTAGGAGTATCTGCAGATATTTGTATATTGATCTGGATTAATGTTTAACACGTATTATAAAAAGAATTTGGGATTCTGCTCTCTATCTGGATCTATACTTCAAAGATCCAAAAATTATTTCTGACTTGGCGGGTAGATTGCTTTTTATGGTAAGTTAAAAGACAATTGAATATCAACAAAAATGATGAAACAGGGGATGTACGAGTATAACACTGCTGTCACTATGATTCATTTCGTTTTATTTTCAAGCGAAGATATCTATGGATCATTGGCGATAATGAAACACGGCTAATAACTCACTTCTGGGTCTCAATCCGATATTCATCTCTAAAAACAAGCATTGCCAATAAACTACAAAATGCTTGTTTTAAATATACAGATACAGAAAACCTGTAAGACCTAGAGAGGCAATAACCGCGTACTTTGCAATGTATTCTACCTGGAAAACGAACAGAAATATAGAAAGTTGAATACCTACGTAAAAGATGTTGAAAAGAGGGTGAACTGAATTACAAGACCTAAATACTCAACAACCAGGCAAATTCACTTACGCACCAATACTCGATTATTAGTTTTCACATCTTTAAAGTATAATGTTGAATTATCAACCGGTTGCAGGGTTTCCGCTATTTTGAGTTAAAGTTGAATTCGTTTTTAACTTGAAAATGGCTGTGTTCGGACTCATGTTCCTATATAAAATGATGTTTATTATTTTCGGGATATTAAACCTCAAATTTAAATTAAATAAAAAGAAATCTATTATGATGATTTCTTATGACATAATCTATCATATTTGAAAGTTTGATCAAAATAGTTTTAGTTGTTCAGATTCCTTAAAACATATTTATATTTTTGTAGAGTTATTGTATAGATAAATGGAGAATTTTTTAAGCAGTTAAATTATGTTGTTTCTGAAGTTATGGAGAAATACTTTCGTTGTTATAATTCAAAGAATTAGTTTTCCTTTGGGATTTCGAAATATTAAAATGGTTGTTTTGTTCTCAAAGAAATATTTGCTTGCTGTAAAAAAACGGTACCTGCCATACGATTTTTTTTTCCAAAATTTATAAATATTTTTCTTTCTTGAAAAAAAAAATTCAAAAAATTTCATTTAGTTAAAACTAGGTAATGGTTGAAAAAATTTGGTTATTAATGGCAATATTTGGCTTTATTTTTTTAAAACTTAACGATTGATTTTTTTTAACATAATCTATAAGATGAAAAAAAATTATTTTATATAAAAAGGACAAATGTTAAAAAATTGTTTTCGAAAATCGTATTTTTCTCGAAAACGGCGGTGCCTAGAATTTTGATAAAATTTTTGCTTTTCAATTAATTTTAACGATCTATAATTCAATAAAAGAATTTGAATTAAGATATTCCAGACTAACCTTCCATAGAACTATTTTTCCAAATTTCGTATTTCTAATTATCGGGGTAACGGGTTTCAATGAATTTTCTTGTAAAAAAAAGATCTTTAAAAGTTTGAAAAAATTGCATTTCAAAACGTAAAAAAAAAAACAGTTTTTGAGTTTTGAAAAAAAACGGTCATAATTTTGGTTGGAAATTTAATTTTGATTCGTTGGTACAATAAAAATGTTTTGAAATCTTTGTACATGCAAGCTTATTTTTTTAAGAAATCACTACGACTTATAATTGTTGTTCTTCAATAAAGTAATATTTGCTTAAATCACATGGCATCCTTGTATTTTATGGTTATGAACATTTTTCTTTCGTAACATTCACTTTTGAAATTTTTTGGTTTTCACTTAAGAGCAAGTTCGTGGGACCCAGTCGTGCATTATATTTTTATAAACATTAGTTTTAGAAAATAAAGTATGATTGAAGAGTTAAATAGCAACGCAAATATTCATATATTAGCACAAAAGAAACAAAGTTCATGTAAATGTGCAAAATACCAAACACTACCACGTTCAGCCTGTTAAAAGATAGATCCCAAATGGGTGACCAAATTTGTACGAGTATTTGGTTCCTTGAAAGAAAAATTCGAAATTTCCATCAAGATTCGGTGTTTTTCAAAATATGATTTTGTTTTTTTTTTTTTGCAAACTTAATCGAAAGCGAATGTGACTATTTTGATTGATTAAACTTCTTACCTATAGTCTCTTGTGCTCTTGTGACGAAATTGCCTATCGAAATAGGATTTTGATGTTTTTAAGAAAATTGTCGGTAATGGCTGGACAGATTTCATCATATAATGTCACATTACAAAATTATTTTTTTTTATAAGCTAAAAAGACAATTTTTATAATTTTGTATGACTTTTGATTTTTGTCACATATTCTTATCAATGCTTATCTAATTTAAAAATTTGAACCACAAGACTAATTCCAATTTATTTTACTTCCTATAAAGCAAGGGTGCTATTTTTTTGCTGCTCTGATATTTTTACACATAAAACAAATTGAAAAAAATATAGGTAAAAATTTAACTTGCAATTTAAGATGACAAAATTTAAATAAATTGACTCAATTTAAAAACAAAACGTTCAAAGCATCATAAATAAAAAATCTTTTCCCTTTTAGTTTACTATCCATCGGGTGAACTGCACTATCTCAAATTAATTTGACATTTATGAACATAAAGAGCTGTTCCTGAGAACATTTTTGAAAGTTTGGATAAAATTGCTTTAGTTAATTATTTTAAGTTGAATAAAAGAAATAGAAATGCATAAAATTGAACTTTTTCTATTTTCAAACAGAGGAATAAGATATCCATTAGATCTTTAAATATCGAAAAAGATGTTATGGACATGTAGCTCTGTTGTCTTGGCCCTTAAAATATTTATATCCACTTTTTTACAAGGAAGTATTCGAAATTTATACTTTTTTTATTATATTTATCTATTGAGCTGCTATTAAATAACGGTATACTCAAATGTCGGTCGATTGTGTCACAAACTGAATTGAATAATATACAGAAGCTTGATAATGAATCGGTTTTTTTCCAAAGGTCTTGAAAGAGCGTACATTGAATAGACAGCAAGTAGGGCAGAACCACCAATATGAAAACATAAGACATCCCATATTGCTTACGTCTTGATTCAAGAGTTCGAATCTTTAACAGAAGGCATCTCTGCTCAATTGATGGCATAACTTTATCGACCCATTTTAACTTACTTAAGGAATATTTGCTTTGGACTTCTTCAATTCGATTTATGTTTATTTCATCTCACTAAACTTATATATAAGCATTTAAAAGTATGTGGATCTTTAAAGTCCTTTAAAATCCTTTAAAATCCTAGCAATTAATTTCCTTAAAAGACTATCAGACCAAAAACATAAATATTAAAAAAGAGCCAAGTTCTTATATACAAAAACCTTTGTGTAACAAGTCAGCCGTGAAAAGTAATGAGATCTAAAAGTGCGCCAAGTTCTTACTTTATGAAGATTTAATACCGAATATTTAAAGTAGAATAATATTGAAACAGCTACAATGTAATAGAGAAATTTTATTATTTAATGATAACTGACTAAAATGTGATGGGCTTACTGGTCAAGTTTTTAAAACCGTTTGAATTGGGCATAAAAAAAACTTGCCAAGTAAGCCAATCAAATTTTACTCAGTAATCATTAAATAATAAAATTTCTTTATTACATTGTTGCTGTTTCAATATTATTCTACTTTAAATATTCGGTATTAAATCTTCATAAAGTAAGAACTTGGCGCACTTTTAGATCTCATTACTTTTCACGGCTGACTTGTTACACAAAGGTTTTTGTATATAAGAACTTGGCTCTTTTTTAACATTTATGTTTTTGGTCTGATCTCACTCCTTTTTGCAAAGATTTAAATATTTTTCCATGTCAAAATCTCGAAAGATACGGAAAGATAGAAGGGTGGACTCTTCCTACTAAAATCAACTTAGTTTATAGCTTCCTATTTCTTTTGGTATATTTTCTTTGTGTTATTGTTTGTTTTGATTTGCGCTTCAATTATTTCTTCTTATCCTGGCAAGATACATAACACTAACATACCTACCTTAATTACAGTATTCGGAAGTGCTCCATATAAATTAAACATACCACGCCCCCTGAATGGAAAACCTCAATTTTTTTGTTGGTCCTTTATATGCGACTTGAGCCCTACCGTTCTACCAAATTTCATTGTTCTACTGCAATTGGAAATACGCCATATATAATTTACATCAGTTCTGTGGAAGTGGGCGGATACCACGCCCCTGAATGGAAAACCTAGATTTTTATTTTCGATCCCTTATATGCGATTTGTGCCCTACCGTTCTACCAAATTTTATTGTTCTACTGAAATTGGAAGTGCGCCATATATAATTTACATCAGTTCTGAGGAAGTGGGCGGATACCACGCCCCTGAATTGAAAACCTCGATTTTTATTTTCGGTCCTTTATATGCGATTTGAGCCCTACCGTTCTACCAAATTTCATTGTTCTACTGCAATTGGAAGTGGGCCATATATAATTTACATCAGTTCTGAGGAAGTGGGCGGATACCACGCCCCTGAATTGAAAACCTCGATTTTTATTTTCGGTCCTTTATATGCGGTTTGAGCCCTACCGTTCTGCCAAATTTCATTGTTCTACTGCAATTGGAAGTGCGCCATATATAATTTACATCAGTTCTGAGGAAGTGGGCGGATACCACGCCCCTGAATAAAAAACCGCTAATTTTATATTTTTTACTTCGAATGCAATTTGAGCCTAATCACTTTACCAAATTTCATCGTTTTACAGTAGTTGGAAGTGCTCCATTCAACCAACACCAATTCGGAGAAAGTGAGCGGATACCACGCCCCCCGAAAGGAAAACCTTGATGTTTATTTTTGTTTCTTTATATACAATATAAGCCCTACCGGTTCACCAAATTTCATCGTTTTACAGCAGTTGGAAGTGCTCCATTCAACCAACACGAATTCGGAGAAAGTGGGTGGATACCACGCCCCCCGAAAGGAAAACCTTGGTGTTTATTTTTGTTTCTTTATATACAATATAAGCCCTACCGGTTCACCAAATTTCATCGTTTTACAGCAGTCGGAAGTGCTCCATTCAACCAACACCAATTCGGAGACAATTCGGTGAAAGTGGGCGGATACCACGCCCCCTGAATGGAAAATTACAAATTTTCGATTTTTTCCTCTGCTTGCATGGCAAGACCTACCGTTGTGCAAAATTACAAGATTCTACGATGTCGGGAAGTGCTCCATAATTTTGATGATCTGTCAGTCAGTCAGTCAGTCAGTCAGTCAGTCAGTCAGTCAGTCAGTTACGGTTTTTGTGATTTTTGAGGCCTTATATCTCAGGAACCGCTTATGCTAGAAAATTGATATTTGGTGAGGCGCCTGTGCATGACTAGCTTAGTATGTATTCGGAGTTTTAAGTTTCAGATTTCATTGGTACTGAAGATAAGAAGGGGTCAAAAATCGCCTGAGTTTGTTCCTGTAAAAAAGGGTGTAGTGCCAGAACTTGGCTGGGCACTACCGTGCCCTTTGATGTAATCGTAATGATAGTTAAAAATCAATATTTTGTCAAAGATAATGCCCAGACTTTTAATTTCTTCAACTCACTCCAATTTGTTTCCATTATTTTGTACGAAAAACGTATGGATTTAGAAGATTGGCGTTTGGATAAAAGACCCACTATTCAAACTTTTAGAACTTGGAGTTCCTAATCACTTTGGTAATAATAGTCAAAAATGTCCATAGACGTCTATGTAAAAGTAGCTGATCGAAAATCAGCAAAAATTCCACGAACAAAAACAAAGAAAGATGTTCGCATTTGCACTGAACGTTAGCGGTGTGCTACCCACTGACTAAGAAATATACCAACGAAGAAGCTGTATGAGGAAGCAAAAACAAAACCAAAGAACTAATGTGCTACAGCTCTCCGGAAAAATCATCAGAAATCTGGAAAATCATCCCAACTCTGAAAACTGAAAGGCAACAACTCCTCCAGGAACAGCTAGAGCATAGTAATATGTATCTACTTATCTATACTCCCGAGCCATTAATGACGATCAAAGGGCACGGTAGTGCCCAGCCAAGTTCTGGCACTACACCCTTTTTTACAGGAACAAACTCAGGCGATTTTTGACCCCTCAATATCTTCAGTACCACTAAAGTCAGAAACTTCAAATTCCGAATATTTGCTAAGCTAGTCAGGCACAGGCGCCTCACCAAATTTCAATTTTCTAGCATAAGCAGTTCCTGAGATATAAGGCCTCAAAAATCACAAAAACCGTAACTGACTGACTGACTGACTGACTGACTGACAGATCATCAAAATTATGGAGCACTTCCCGACATCGTAGAACCTTGTAATTTTGCACAACGGTAGGTCTTGTCATGCAACCAGAGGAAAAAATCGAAAATTTGAAATTTTCCATTCAGGGGGCGTGGGATCCGCCCACTTTCTCCGAATTGGTGTTGGTTGAATGGAGCACTTCCGACTGCTGAAAAACGATAAAATTTGGTGAACCGGTAGGGCTTATATTGCATATAAAGAAACAAAAATAAACACCAAGGTTTTCCTTTCAGGGGGCGTGGTATCCGCCCACGTTCTCCAAATTGGTGTTGGTTGAATGGAGCACATCCGACTGCTGTAAAACGATGAAATTTGGTAAAGTGGTAGGGCTTAAATTGCATATAAAGAAAAAAATATAAAATTTGAGGTTTTCCATTCAGGGGCGTGGTATCCGCCCACTTCCTCAGAACTGATGTAAATTATATATGGCACACTTCCGATTGCAGTACAACAATGAAATTTGGTGGAAAGGTAGGGCTCAAATCGCATATAAATAACCAAAAATAAAAATCGAGGTATTCCATTCAAGGGCGTGGTATCCACCCACTTTCTCCGAATTGGTGTTGGTTGAATGGAGCACTTCCGACTGCTGTAAAACCATGAAATTTGGTTAAGTGGTAGGGCTTAAATTGCATACAAAGAAAAAAATATAAAAGTAGCGGTTGTCCATTCAGGGGCGTGGTATCCGCCCAGTTCCTCAGAGCTGATGTAAATTATATATGGCGCACTTCCGATTGGAGTAGACCAATGAAATTTGGTAGAACGGTAGGGCTCAAATCGCATATAAAGGACCAAAAATAAAAATCGAGGTTTTCCATGCAAGGGCGTGGTATCCGCCCACTTACTCAGAAAATGTTTAATTTATATGGAACACTTCCGATTGCTGTAATTAAGGTAGGTTTGTTAGTGTTAGGTATCCTGCCAGGATAAGAAGAAATAATTGAAGCGCAAATCAAAACAACCATTAACAAAAAGAAAATATACCAAAAGAAATAGGAAGCTATAAACTAAGTTGATTTTAGTAGGTAGGGTACACCCTTCTATCCTTCCGTATCTTTCGAGATTTTGACATGGCAAAATATTAAAATCTTTGCAAAAAGGAGTGAGATCAGACCAAAAAACATAAATGTTAAAAAAAGAGCCAAGTTCTTCTATACAAAAACCTTTGTGTAACAAGTCAGCCGGGAAAAGTACTGAGATCTAAAAGTACGCCAAGTTCTTATTACTTCATGAAGGTTTAACACCGAATATTTAAAGTAGAATAATATTGAAACAGCAACAATGTAATAAAGAAATTTTATTATTTAATGACTACTGACTAAAATTTGATGGGCTTACTTGGCAAGTTTTTTCTTATGCCCAATTCAAAAGGTTTTGAAAACTTGACCAGTAAGTCCATCAAATTTTAGTCAGTAGTCATTAAATAATAAAATTTCTTTATTACATTGTTGCTGTTTCAATATTATTCTACTTTAAATATTCGGTGTTAAACCTTCATGAAGTAATAAGAACTTGGCGTACTTTTAGATCTCAGTACTTTTCCCGGCTGACTTGTTACACAAAGGTTTTTGTATAGAAGAACTTGGCTCTTTTTTTAACATTTATGTTTTTTGGTCTGATCAATTTAAAGAAATCATCCATAACTACGATGCACCTTTCTACGAGAAGAACAACAACTAACAAACAACTTTTTCCAAAAGTTAATTTCTAATTCAGCCAAGAAGAGTTTGATCGATACTCAATCCTAACATTTTCGATAAGAGTTCTTGACGCCAGATTCTTTTAAATAAAAATTTAATCTTTGTCTTTATGATAACAGAAATTTAAAATAAAACAGGATAATTCAAATTCAAGCATTATAAATGGGTTCTTAAGCCACTGGACTACACGTTTTGTTTTATTGTCGAGTAGCAGATGTTGGATTAAGCCTTACTTAAAGATGATTGTTGTCACCTAATCTTACATTTTGCCTACTATGAAAAATAATAGGGTATATAAAACTATTCAATTGAATTTCGACTTCGTACGAGTAGCTTTACTTATTTCATCTCTGATTAAAGCAGGTTCAATGCTAATGAACTTAAACACACATGATGGTAGCTTCAACGCTTCTACCACATTAGCAGCTGAAGCTGATACCGGATCTGGAGAGCTATTAAGCAGAATGCTGAGATAATATTTAGAATTCAGTTGAATCGGGTTTCTCTTCGAATACAAACGTGTCTATCTGTAGATACTTTTCGATTTTGTTATTTCAATTATATCAAATTAAATACAAAAAGTTGTGATGCATACTGTTGTGTTCATAATGTTTTTCTAAATTAACATAAACAAAAGCGGTCAAATGAAATTTTTACTTAATTTTTGCATTTTAACATTTTATACCATAAGTGTATTGGTCGCAGCGTATACAGTTCCTGATGCGACTGTAGAATTATTAAACCCGAAGGGATTTCGACTTTCTTTACCACGTAGGTTTAACCAATGATAATAACTTTGTTTTCTTAATTTAACTAGGCACTTAAATGTTCTACCAACACAAACTAAGAGATTCGTAGTGATATTTTCTTTGTGGGCATTTAAGGTATGCATTTGAAAGCCTATCACATTTCACAAGAGAAGTTGAATATTTGTTGGAAATTACTGCATATAAGCAGTGGTGCCTTTATTGATAGTGGTATTTTGTTGTAACCTTTTTCTGCGTTAAGAAGTTTGACGATCCAACTAATTTTCATATGAATAAGGAATAACCCTGGAAATACCTATTTTTGGCAGATAGCAATACAGTTTATGTGAAATAAACATTTTCGCTTTTGATACCAGTTTTAATTCAAGCGCTATCAATCAAGTTTTTTATTAAAAAAAAAAAATAACGAGGCTTTGTTTTTTATACTCGGTGCAAAAGAATCCCCCGTGTTGCTCACTTCGTATATGTATTAATATTTAGTGGGAAGTTTCATTATAATTAAATGAATTTTTAAATAAATATTCAACCAGTTTCCTTAAGAAGAAGAACAAGAAGATATGGAACATGTCAAAGTGATAAAAATGTGGAATACCAGTGATTTCAATTTTCAAACTGTCCGATGACCAACAGTTTTCTGTGTTATTAATCAAGACACGATTTTTGTTGGTTATATGATTTCAATAGGAACTTTATGTACCTACGAACTAAATAATTGTGTATATATACATATGTATGTACCTGTTTTTAATCATTGACCTTTCTTATCTATATATACTTATCTTATACATACATATTGACATATGTAAATGCGATTTAGGTAGATAGGTTATATAGGGCAGTTTTGCATTCATCAAGATTCATTGTCAAGATTTGAATTGAATAAATTAAGTGAGAACAGAAAATACGCTGCGTACTATGTTCCAGAACATTGTGATCATATTAAAAACACAATTCATACATATGCGGTTGTTGGACATAATTTATAAATATTTTCGGATAAGCCGCGTTATTTGAATTTTAAGGGTGCAATTTAGAACTCACCCCGGACGTTTCGCATCAAATTGCATTGAGCTGGTCACCAAGATTTAGGGCGAGTTCTAAATTCAAAGAACGCGCCTTATCCAAAAATATTTATAAATTACAATTCATACACGTAAGTTCTATGTTGGAATTGAGTTATGCACCGTCTATTGCACAGTATCTTCGAAGCAAAACAAAATCCAAGTTTTAATTTGATTGCCTACAAAAGTCTCTCTATCAGTTATATCAGTTATACTTACTTTAAGCTTTATAGCTTTCAATTTGACCATATTGTGTTTCAGTACGACATCGTACACTACGTCCAACGACACAACTGATGTCAGATCACTCTCTGAGCAGAGTTTGATCAGAGATCCCCGATTTATTTATTAAACACCCTGAAGCACTGAACTGTCAAAGGCGTCGATTTCCATTTGTATTATTTGTTTGTTTGTTTTTTTTTTTTTTTTTTTTTTTTGCCTGCCGTCTGTATCTATCATATCACACAACAAAATATTTTATTTTTATTCTGAGCTCGAAAGGCGTTTTTCTTTTTAATTTTAGAGCAGGGAACTGAGCTGTCAAAAAAAAATCTGTGTTTCTTTTTTTGCAGAGACACATCAGAGCGCTCAGATTGCATTCCTTTTTTAAATCAGAGCTAGCTCGGAGCGTGTTATATGAGCTCAGAATAAATTGATTGAGCAGATGAGCTCTGCTAACTTTTTTTCGTTTGATCTGACAGAGACAGACGGTGAACAAAAATTAACAAACAATTAAAAGTGCTCCAGTGTGTTTCAAAAATTAATGAGATAAACCCCAAATGTAAACAAAATAAAATACTTCAACAGTAATTTCATCGCAGAGTTTTAAAGCATTTTATAATTTTAGGATTAAGATTGCAATTCGTTGGGTGTTGTCCCCCTATTGCTTTCTGAGTTAACTCAAGCTTAGCTCAGAAGATCGAATAAACTTGCAGTGAAATACTAGCTCCAAATAAAGTATCACTAGCACAACGAATTTGTAAACTTGAACCTTGTTGAAGTCTGAAAGTTCAGAACAAATTTTCTGACCATGAATTTTATTTTAAAATCTAGTGACAATTATTGTACATTTTTGTGTTAAAATTTGTAACTCACCAATTTCGGCCGATTAACTTGTTTTCCATCAGAGTTCAGTTATGGTATTGGCTGTTATCACATATGTACATATGTGAACGCTAAACCGTAGTTGACACTAAACCTATTTTATGACTGAGAATAGGGACAATTAAAAAAAAAGACTAAAATGCAGTTTTATTGCAATTATTTAAGATATTTCAGGTGTTAAAATTTATCAAAATCTTGGGAACCATTTTTAAGAAAATTAGACAAGAAATATAATTGCAGGGATTAGGGGTACCCTAGTTATCCTATTTCTTTGATTAAAAAAAGTATGTTTTTATTCGTGATTTTAATTTTTTTTAATGGAAAACAACAACAAATCACACAAATTTAAATTAAATTAATTAAATAAATTACGAGAACTTAAGCTAGAGAACCATTTCGGGTATTCAAATTTTTAGAAAAAGCATTAATCGGTAATTATTTGATAATAAATAAATTATTCTTCTTTTCATCAAGGCGGTATACTGAGGCGTATGTGGAACACTTGATACTAATTTTTCTTTTACCGAAGACTTTTCAATATTATTTATAATATATAATAGAAACTTTTATAGAATAGTTATAATGTATAACTAATTTTTCTAAGATTCCATTGCTGTCTTATTTACAAACAAAAATTTAGTTTTCAATTCAATTTTATTCATCTATGAGTGAACAATTAGTTTTATTGAATACATACAAAACTTATGAAGTAATAATTTAACAACAGAAAAGAAAGTTTGCATTTCTTTCCTTAGAAAATTCAATTGAAATGCTCGGGCTTCTAAAAATAGTCATGAGAAATCGAACGATTTTAAAAGCAATAAAATCTCTGTACCGTCAAATACAAAAATGATACCGACGGAATTAAATTAAATTTTGTGTGAATGATTGATAACGAGTTTTAGCTGCTCGACTGTTGTTCGCGGTTCCAGTCCAATTTCAAATGCACAATATTGTTATACGAGATTTCATTAAAACTGACGAAAGCACTTTTGGCATATATTATAAAAAAAATACATTTTCAAAACACAAACATTTTAAAGTTTTGTTTTCTAGAATTACCGCAATTAACAGGATCAAATATGTTGAGATATTAACTTCTTCAGTTTAATATAGTGCAATTTCATTTATGTTTTCTTGGTAACCTTGTAAAATGTGTTATGTGTACAAGACAATTTAATTTGTGATATGTAGTTTAAATTTTTCTGCTTTTCCTATATCCAGCTGTTGTATGTCTTTATAGAAGCTTTTCAAACCTTTTTTGTTATGTTTTCATTTAATTTCCAAACTTATTAAAGTCCAGATTATGTGAAATGAGATGATTTGGAATCAATTTTGGAAATGTTCAAAAAAATAACCTCATTTGCTCTAATGAAAACTTAACTTAACAGTTCTTTAAGAAAATAATGCTTTAGAAATTTTCCTAATTACTTAACTACTTAAACATGTATGTTTAATTATGTATAATTTTTATAGATGAAGATGGCATCAGTGAAGTTTCGTTCAATGTCAAAATCAACTCACGAATAAATCTTTACCAACCTGGAGACTTTGCAGCTATAATCAAAGAACGCACCAATGATGTCTGGGCTTTCGATAATATAAACACTAGCGTGAAGCCTGGTGATGAGATTAACTACTGGGTGCATGTGCATTTCGGAAATGGAAAAAATCTCCGTGAAGTCGGAAGTGCTGTCGTCTCTACGAAATCCGTTCAACTTTTGAATTTCTGCCCAGAAAAAGGACAAGAATGTCCAGCAGTCATTGAAAAAGTGGAATGCCAAAAATCTGCAACTACAGTTCGTGGTAAGCACATGTGTAAGGATGAATTGATTTTCGAGGACGACTTTGACAAATTAGATTGGTCCAAATGGAATCGAGAAGTGCGAATACCAATGTCATCGGACGATGGTCAGTTCGTAATGTTTCTGGAAAAACCAAAAAATTGTAATGTGAAAAATGGCCAATTGCATATTATTCCGAGCTTATCGTCAGATGTGCTGGGAAATGATGTGAAACGCATGAGAAATGGTGAATACAAACTGGGAGCACAGCAAGTAAAATTTTACCTTTTGTGTTACATTTATTTTCATTATTGAATGTGCAGATGCACAGCTTTTGTAGATAAATCGCAGGAATGCAGGAAGAAGGCCCAATTCTATCAAATCCTACCGCCAGTGGTTTCGGCAAAGATCAACACAAAGAATTCTTTCAGTTTTCGTTATGGAAGAGTTGAAATAAAAGCCAGGCTACCCAAAGGCGATTGGCTATTTCCATGTATGTATATATACGTTGGCAGTAATTTTTATAGATATTCATAATTTAGTATGTATTTTTTTCAGTAATGTTGCTGGAACCTCTGGAAAATTACTATGGCATACAAAACTATATGTCGGGACAGATAAGAATTGCATTCAACCGAGGAAATGATGTTCTTCAAGACGCCAACTATACAGATATTTCAAACAAATGGGTATTTGGTGGCGCTGTGATGTCTAACATCGACAAGTATCGCAATTATTTTTTGCGTGGAACAAAAATTGACTTGGATTTAAGTGCTGACTTTCATACCTATTCTTTAACATGGACAGAAGATCAATTTATTTTGGCCATAGATGGAAAAATTTACACTCAGAATTTCATAGAAGACTTCTCTAGGTGGTTGACTAAATTTCATGGTGAAACAATAGTTACTTCCAAAATGGCCCCATTTGATAAAGAGGTTTTACAAGAAATGTTTTTCATTTGAACTTTTCAAAAATGTTGTATTCTTTCTGTTTTTTTTAAGTTCTATCTAGCCCTTGGAGTTTCGGCAGGTGGACACTCTGATTTCCCTGATAATTGTCGAACTGGAATTGAACGAAGCCCTAAGCCATGGAAAAATGGAGATCCTAAAGCGGAATTATCCTTTTGGAAAAATATTGATATGTGGTCAAAAACTTGGAGTAATGATGGAAGTGGTCTTCATGTTGATTATGTAAAAGTGTATGCCCTGTGAAATAAAACAAAGCTAGAGAAAAATAACCTTGCCTTTAAATCTAAAGATTGATATTTTTCTTTCAAGCCGATATTGTGTTTTCATGTGACTGAGTTTCGAACGAAAAGTACTGATAGTATAATGATGGAATCAAACCGTATGTGGAGCAGTTTAACTAAATGTATGATATCTAGAAAGAACACTAGATCTGATATATAGCCAGGATCGTAGCTAACTGTATCGGACAGTGCCCAATAGGAGAGCATGCAGCGAAGCTATGTATTCCTCACAACAGCCACTGTCATAGCTGTGGGTACCAGCGGGAAAAGGAAACTGTTCTCCACTTCCTCTGCAAAGGCCCTGCTCTGGCCAAATTTAGAGCACAATCATTAGAAAGGGCATTTTTTGACGACATTGCCGAATTTTCGGAAATGAAGATCAAAGACTTGATCTCTTTTCTCAAAGCGACGAAAAGGCTTTAGGACGAACTTCGGTTACTTTTGTACCGTATCCATAGTTTGACTCCTTAGATCCCGGTGTCGGATGAGTGTGGTGGTCCGTCTGAGTGAGGGATCCAATTACCGGATGATTGTGCAAAATCAAACACAATAAGAGACATCAAAACCTTAATCCAAACTGGATGACTCCGTGAGAATGTCCACAATTTCCTACATCAAATCCATTCACAGGTTCACACGAGTTATAGTATCAAAATGGCGCACTTCAGAGCTAATTGGGCCACAGGACTAGACTGCCGGTGGTCGCCATTTCTACCTATAATGATCGAACTTTTCATTATTTCATCTTCACAAAAGCAAATCAAATCAAGATTCAAACAAATTGTTTGTATGGCAATCGAATTTATTACGTTTCAATGCTTTTAGAGTTGCGCACAACTGCCGCCGTGGCCTTTGGGTCTTTCAACAAGACTAACCTAACAAATGCCAAGTTCAAAAGCAACACCTGTCCCAGGAACTCTCGGTTATATCTCTCGGCTTCTTTATACATTGCTCGCAATTCTGTAGGAAAACAAACATTTCCTCGACTAGAAAATTCACCACCAATTTCGGGAACATCTTCGCCATCCACCAGGTCTTCGATATTATAATATGTCCGCATTAAGTTCAAAATAGCCTTTTCTGCCGAAACACGTTCGGTTCCAATTAATTGTTGAAACAATCTTGCTGCCAAGAATCTTTTCAAGTAAAAGACATTCGGTTTTGATCGTTCTGTTGATGTGTTGCGACTTGCCAAAGCATAGCCTAGGATGGCAATCAACTGTGCACGTTGTACATTTATATTCACCTGTTCAGCATTACCCGGAGCACTACTTTGAGCAACTTGTGGATTCTCAAAGACATAACAGTCAGCATATGGTATTAAATAGTTAATGTACAAGCAGCGATCAATTAAATCATGCAAATGTAGCTTCTTTTCGTTGATGTCATGGCGTTCCCAATGCGTTAACTTGCATGGACCATCGCTATTTAGTTCAAGTCTTGACCATATAACGCTCGACGCTCCAATGTTAATCGAAACACTCGATTTGATTTCTTCAGTTTGTGAGCTTGGAATTAAGGGAGTTACGAAAGGGACTGCTTTGCGAGTTGGTTTCTTAACAGGCTCTTCGCCCAATAGGCTTTTGTAGAATTTCTCAGCAATCTTTATAGAAAAACTATCAACTTGAAGAATGTCGTTGATGTTTTGAAACTTCCCATGCTTCAGCTTCCAACCTTCTACTTTGTTGAGTTTTGCTTTGGAAATTTCATATCTGGAAATAGTTTTATTTAGCTATACACTTTACAAAAGTATATTTTTGAATTTTACTTGGCTAAGTTATCCATTGATTTTGTGTTTATTAAATCTAAAATACGATCATTTTCTTGGTCGGTAAAATTAAATAAATTATTCTCCGCTTTCGCAGCAGAGGCAGAGTAATGTTTAAGCAAATTTCCGGTAGTTTGTACTCTTGTCAGTTTAGGAAAATAGTTTCTTATGATTGTTTGGGATTTATTGAAGAACATTTTGACTTCTTTTCAAATTATGAAATGGATATATTAAATAAAACGTGTTGAGAATAAAATGCTCAACTTTCAAACAAAAAACACATAAAATTTGTTTTGAAAATAATTTTAAAACGTCAAAATAAATCAGCTGACAAAATAATTTGATATTACAGTTTGGAACTGGTATATGCGTGGAAGGCTGGCAACATTTAATAGTCATCTGCTTACACTCAGTATAATTTCTTAAGAAATATATTCTTAATTTTTTTCAGTTATTAATTTTGTAAATTTAATGAGCAAATTGATTTCAGCTGAAAAATGTTGAAATTTAAAACTGATGGAACCTTATTTCATGGAGATTTTAACGAAACGAAATCTCAATGAAATCTCGTTCCACTAATTTGAAACGTCAAAATTTTTCAGCTGAAATCTCAGATTTCAGTTTGATGTGAAGATAGTAAGAAGGAAATTTTAGTTTATCAATTGTTTAGTTGCTAAAATGAAACATATGGGCTACTTGATTCGAGCAACTAAAATTCAACTAAATAGTTGAGTTATTTACTATAAGCCCAAGAGAAAAAAGTGTAAGTGTGACTGAAGTGTTGCATGTGCATGCTGCTCTATCAACTATTAAACTATTTGACAGTTGCCAGTGCGCGCCTAGTCTTAAGTTAAGAAACTGTTGACATTGGCACCTGCCTGGCGATTTTACATACCCTAAACGGAGCAACAAATTTGAGTGAGCGGGTGTTGCAACCGAAAGCACTGTTAGGCTAAAAAACTGTTGATATAGTCGCCTACCTGGTGACTTTACATACCCTAAGGCCAGGTGCGCACATTCAATTTTTAGTTTCGCAATTGTTTGGTTGCTAAAATGAAACATATGGGCTTATATGGGACACCGCGCACTTAGAGCAACTCGATTCTCGAAACTAAAAAGTTTGTGTTTTGATACAAACTAAACGATTGCCTTTGCAACAGTTTAGCTGTTTTCTATAAGCGCAAGAGAGAAAAAGAGTGTGAGTGTAAGTAAAGAGTTGCCAGTACGCGGTTCTCTTTCAACTGGTGATTAAACTATTTGACTTCGATCACAGTTGACTAGCCTAAGGCTAGCCGCGCACTAGCAATTTTTAGTTGCGAAACTGTTTGGTTACTTATAGAAAACAGATGAACTGTTTGGTTGAATGTCCGTGAATTTGCAGATAATTATATGTTCAATAAAATGGCGAACTTATTTTAGGCAATCGTTTAGTTTGTGTCAAAACACAAACTTTTTAGTTGCTCGAACCAAGCAGTTTCGCAACTAAAAATTGCTAGTGCGCGGCTAGCCTTAGGCTAAAGAAAACACTGAAAAATAAAACATTTTTTTTATGATTTAAGCCTAGTACGCAGATCGAGATAAGACAAATTTTATCTCTACAATTTTTATCTTTACAAAACTCTTCCAAATCTCGCGCAAAAGTTTGAAGTTGGAGAATTAAAAAATAATTTAATGTGTTTTGTTGTATATCTCTGGAACGGGTTGTCTTACAAAAATCGTTCATACCTTTTTGATGCTTTCAAGAGAAGCATCAGCACCTTTTACATAAAACCAGTTTTGTCAAAAATCACTTTTGGCTGTCAAAATTTGTCCCGCAAAATAATGTTTGTATCATTCTTTTTCCTGGCAAAATTTAGTGGAGACATTTTGTAGAGCAATTCATAATAGTATGAATTTTGCGCGCGAACTGCGTACTGCTCGGAAAAATATCCGAGACAAAATTTGTCCCAGGAAAAAAAATGTATGGGAGACAAAATTTTTCCCGATCTGCGTACAAGGCTTTAACGGTGTTTCCCCACTTTAATATTTTAAATCTGTTCTATTGAGACCACTATCTAACTGTTCAAAAAAATATCAACACTATACGCGTGCTACCTTAAAGAAAAGTCGCCCCCATTTGTATGAGAGAAAACGTTAAATATGTAGATGATATCTTGGATCTATAACTTCTTTTGAAAAACCAAAAATATTTTTTTTAAGTTTCAATGCCACTAATTAGCCTCACTGTGTATGTATCCCAGGCATTCCAGCAACATTTCAAAAATTCCTATATTTTGTATAACACTTTTCACCCTTGCCACACTACAGCTGTTTTCTGTTATGACATTTGTTGCTGTCATTTAAAAATCTCACGCTCAGCCCAAAGAAATTCAGCTCTTCTTTCAAACAAAACCTGCGCATTTCACATTTCACAGTTTCACACTCTTGCGCTATCCAATCTCCACTAAAACCACTTTAGCTCAGACAAAACAGAAATTCCATCAGTTGCACAGTTTTCCGCGGCAGCATTTAAAGTGTAGTTCGTTTAGTTAGAAGTTAGAAGAATTGTTCTGCTCAATTCCATTCCAGTGTGTGTTTGCAAGGGTGTTAACCCCTCACCTAATCTTCTTTGCATTCTGTGAAAACAAAATCATTGATCTTCCATCAATAATATTTAAGTGAAATTAATCAAAAACCTTGCCATTGAAGAAATTGATTTTCAACTCATAGTTTTGTTTTCCATTAAAAGGTTATACATACAAAAAAAGCAGTTATAAGATTCCAGAATTGGTCGCGTTTTACTTTCACTCTTGCCCCCACTCGATTACACAACAAAACAAGACCTAGTGTGAAACTCTGAAAAGTACAAATTTATGCTCCTCACCTCCGCCTCCAGTGAATTTGGGCTATGAACTTTCTATTTCCATAGTTTTTGTCCAAAAAAAGAACAAAGATTCCCTCGGTGAAGAGTATTCCATTCTTGCTCTTCCCGTCCGTCTGTGGAAGAGCAATCAAATTAAATGTCATCCTCATCATCAGCACCAGTGGAAGTAACAACAACAAAGGTAGCAACACAAACAGCTGAAACTGTAGCGACCAGCTTATCACAAGCTGTGGATAAGATGATGATTCTGGACATGAACGCTCGGCTCCAAGAGGAACCATCCAGCAGCGTCAAGTCCAAGGCTCCAGTTTCTCTTATTGTTCACGAAAATAACGGCAAAATAAACACCAGCCTCACAACGGACAGTGACAGTGGCTGCGAACGCGACGAAAATGACACCTTAACGAATTCAAAGAGCAGGAGACCTGCGAATTCGGTGTGTCTTCGTGTACACGGTTTCATTTCAGACCACTGGTACCTGAGCTATCTGGTACCTCTAGCCATAGTGTGTGCACTAGTTATAGTTGCCTATCTAATGCGAGACTACGCCCGCCAATTGCTCTACTGGGTAGAGACGCAGAATTCTTGGGTGGTTTTTGGCATTTTCATGTGCCTGTTTGTGTTGGTCAGCTTTCCAATTGTCGTGGGGTATTTCGTGCTCATGATCAGCAGTGGGTTCTTGTTTGGGTTCATTAAGGGTCTTTTGACTGTGATATTGGGTGCCAATATAGGGATTGCCATTGCTCATGTGACGCTGAGAGGCTTACGACACCGCTTGCCTGTTCATAAGTAAGTATTTTTATTTCGTATGAATTTACACATGTTAACTCGTAGATAATAGTTAAACTAAGGCTTACATTTCATATAAATCATTAATTTTCAAAATAAGATAATTCATATCATAAATCGCTTTGGGATTTATTTCATAGCGGCTCATAAAAAATGCAAAATTCCATAAATAAAATCATTTGAAACGAGAAGTCAACACAACTGTCACGCAAACTATGAAAGACAATCAACTAGCCGGCTGGGCTGGGTTAGGAACTGGAAAGTAGAAATTTATCAGTCCTTGACGTGTTTCCCGTCGTCGCCACTCGATATTAACTTTGTTCATTGAAATAATTCCAATCTATTTGCCGTTCAATAGTCCAATTAAGAAAAAAAAGTACGGCAAACAACTACTCTCCCCGGTGCGACATTTGTAGGTCTTCAATTACTGTTGCAGCACTATGATGCAGCCTACAGCCATGCATTCTTACAAGTCAATTTCTCCTCTAAAGAGGTCTGTGGGGGTAGATTTTTCTGTTCCTGTTGTTGTTGACCTTGCGGATTGGATAGTTTTGGTATAAATTACAAAGTAAAATTAGCATCGCAAGGGCTGGAGTATTAGTTTGTTTTGGGTAAATAATAAACAAATATTAAAAAAAAAATAAACAAGTTTATTGATTGAATCAAGTTTTCAAATAATACGATTACCTTAATAATTATGAGTAAAATACAAACAAAGCTTAATAAGAATGTAAGCCGCTAAATGAAGATGTGTGTTACTCGCATTTAAATTATTCATTATTTAGGCGAATCATTTGTTGTGTATAACAAAAGAATTAAGTTGAAGGCCTTAACTGATTTGTAAGAAAAAAGCAAAACAAAATTGTAAAGAGTTTTGGGAATGAAAAAAGAGACCTTCTTTTTTTTTGAAAAGACTGGATTCCACGTACTTGCTGTCATGCACAATCACTTTTAATTCTAGAGAATTTCTGTGCTTAAGGGTCTGTACTTTTTACTAAGTAAATAAAGCGAAAAAACGTTAAAACTTTAAATTGTTTAGGTGCAACTTCCATGTTGATTATGTTTTCTTTTTAACAAAATGTTTCAACAATTTAAAAAATGGATTTCATGTTAATTAATTTTTTTTTAAATTCCAAGGAACATACGCATTTTTCACGCTATATTCTAATGACCTCTCAAGATATTGTATCGAGAATAGTAATTTTCATTTTTTTGTTGATGACGCACAATTAACGCTCAAATTCAAAAAGCCCAATTATTCTGATGCCGTTGAACTCATGAACAGTGACTTAGACAAAATTTGTATATGATCTCAACGAAACAAAATCGAAATCAATGCATCCAAAACTAAAACTCTTTTATTATGGAAGACCGAACATCATAATATAGAATCCTAAATGTGTCGCTCAATTTTATAGTGAACTATCTCCATACAAATGAATTTCGTGAAAATAAGGTTTTTGCGAAATGATGAATAGACAAAAAAACAAAATCAATGCGCTTTAGGTTAATATTTTTTATTATTCGTAAAAAGTCCAAGATTATAATAACCTTTACAGATTTTATTAATTATTTTATTAAACGGATTTGTGACTTACTTAATTTTTATAGTTAAATAATAAAATCACTTTAAGAACAAAAAACATTAACTATCGGAAATATAATTCGTATTTGGAGTAGATTCTCTTTTATATTGAAAGATATTAACAAATATAATACTATTAAGCAAAGAAATCCATTTTTTTAAAAAATGGATTTACACCACTTTTATAATGAGCGACACAAATGTTAAAAATAAATAACTCAACTATCGAGTTTGTAAGTAAAGCAAAGAATCTTGGCATTTACTTCAATCAAAACCTGAAATGGAACGATCATATAAATCAGGTAGTTTCAAAAAAATATTGTATTCTTCGCGAATTGACCTAGGTTAAGTATTTTTTAGGTTAAATTTTTTCAAGTTATCGTCTTGTTGAGTAGATGTATTTAATGTGAAAGACAATGTCTTATAAATCTAAATTTGTTTCTTGAAAATATCAAAGATCGTTATATATAATAATTGTTTAGCCAGACGAATTACATAAGTGACTATGTTACATAGAATTAAGAATATAAATTTGTTTTGAAAAGAAAAATGTCAGTAAAAACTACTCTTACTACTACTCTTCGCGGATTGAGTCCTACAAAAATGTATCTTCAAATAGATGTTAAACTTAAGTTGGTTAAGCCTTATGTTGTTCCCATATTTTATATGGCTGCGAAATGTTCTCAAATCTAGATTCCGAATCGTTAAGAAAGTTAAATATTGCTTTTAATAACTGTGCGATCTGGGTCGTTATGACCACATTTCAATGTACGCCAAGAAAATAAATGGTTGCTCCCTTAATGCTCTATTACAGTATAGAACAGTCATAGCACTACATAAACCAATAATCACCAAAACGCCAAACAATCTTTTTACTAAAAATTAAATATATTAATTCTCAAAGAACTCTTAAAATAGTTCCACCTAGACATCGTTCTTTAGTCAGCAACAGGCAGTTTTTTGTACATACTGTTCACCTGTGGAATAATCTCCCCCAAAATCTTCGAAGAACAAACACGGATGGGACATTCGAAAAGTGCGGTTTAGTGGTAATTAAGAACAGGACCATGAAGTTTTTAAATAAAAAAAATTTTTTTTAGCTCGGTATAGTTGGGTTTTCAGAGAGACAAATCCTCTGAAGATGCTATATTAAATTCCTGTTCTCAATTATACAATAATTTAGACAACAAATGTAATACATCTGCCCTATTTGTTGACATAACGAAGGCATTCGATAAGGTAAACCATAATATCGATACCTTCCCGTAAGAATGTATTAAGGGCCATTTTAAAAATTGTTCAGGAAACGAAAAAAATCTCCCATTTAGTTATTTTTTTGTGTATTTTATTGGACGAAACAAATTAAAAAATGTCGCTTAATACATTCTCACGGGAAACAAATCTGTTTCGTCAAATTAAATACACAAAAACATAACTAAATAAGACGTTTTTTTCGTTTCCGGAACAATTTTAAAAATGTCGCTTAACACATTCTTACGGGAAGGTATCGATATTTTGCTTTAAAAAACTGTATAAAAAAGTGTTTTCTTCTTAACTTTTAACTACAATATATTAGGAATTTTTCATTCAAAATTGCAGTATGGTATCTGCTGCTGAGGCGGTACATACTATAACAAGATTCAACTTTTGAATCTCCAAAAAAAAAAATATAAGAAAAATCTTCAACAAACATCGTCTGCATCAAAGTTTTCTTTGGTTTCGAGATTTGAATCTTCCAGTTGAGTTTCCATCCACCGATCGTTTCAAGCGATTGCGAGTGCTAAAAGTTTCGTGGTGCGCTCAAACAACGCCAATAATAATAGGTGCGTTCGTTGAACTTTACCCAGGGTTGACCCAGGTTTTCTTGACAACCCTCAGAGTTGTCAACAAAAACTGGGGTTTTCGGTTTTCAAAAAACAACCAAGGGCTTTCAACTGTTTTGTTGACAACTAAAAGGAAGACAAAATAATTTTGTGATCTGATAAAACTTTAAATTTGTTATAAATTAGTTTTAAAAATGAACGAAAACAATTTCGCGTTGTTGCTGAATGTTTCATCCGATGAGTGCAACAAACATTTAATTGCAAATACAAGCAATAACATGCAACATGCGAATCGCCAAACGACAACAATAGAAATACATACGAAATCTCATATGACTTTTGACAGTTTGAGCGTTACCTGAACTCGCCCCAGCAAAATACCTAGGTCTACTTCATGGCGAGTTCAGGGCGACCCCAGGTCTCAAAAAACACAGAATTTGCGCACCAGGGTGACTTCAGGTTTTTCAAAAAACGATTTAGGGCAACCCCAGGGTGACTTCAGGGCTCAACGAACAAACCTAATATCTCGCACTCATCCACTTGCTTTCCAGTAACTGTCGCTTGCTACCCATTGCATGTCTCTTGTGATGCTTATCGCATGATTCTTGTAATGGATAGTTAAGTGACATCTGCTGTATAGTTCAATTGTGTTTGTATGCCTTCATTGATTTCAAATACAAAGTGTTCTATGGGCATAACACCTAGACCGGTATGTATTCTGATTTTAATCCATTGGATCTACACTTCAGAGTTGAACTTAGATCGTCAGAGTTGTGTTTTGTGTGTTTGTGATTTTTGAAATGGTAAGTTATTTTTTTTTGTTGTGTTTTCAAATATTCGTGGGCTAAGAGAATTTTCTTTGACGTTTGTACCCATTCTGTTAAGTACAGACCAGCCGTGTTGTCATTAGGTGAAACACAGGTTGGTGCAAAAGACTGATATTTCAAAATTTCTTCTGCCTGGCTATAACCTAATGCCATTACTCTTTCGCCATCACGGCCTTTTAGTCTATATGTTAGATATGATATTGCTTGCCAGAGTCTTCCTCAATGCAGACATTGTTCTAATACGAACTTTAACTTCATGTGGATCAAAATTACTATCCGCAAGCACATCATCCATTATTGTTTCATTTATAGGAGTCCAAATCTTGCGCTTTCTGATTCCATATCCCGAATTGTTTCCTTGTACCCTCACATTGAAGTCGTTATTGCGAGCGACTTCAATGCACACAATTTAAGTTAGCTCCGCTATTCAGGACAAACAACTCCCGAAGGAAGATATGTTGAGATCTTTGCTGAGATGCACCACCTTACTCAGCTGGAAGATGAGTCCACCAGAACACCAGATGTTGCTGGGCAAAACGCTCACACTCTGGATTTGTTTCTTACTTCTAACATTGATAAGTATACGATAGCGGTAAACTCTCCATTCGGCACTTTGGACCATTGTATAATATTAGCCAATTTCTGGTGTCCCATCCATCCAGTTAAAGAGAAGCATCCCTCTAGAACCATTTGTTAATACGAGAAAGCAATATGGGGCGGTCTGGATAACTTTTTAGGAATTTATTAATTGGTCACTATGTTTCCTCGATAGTGACGTTGATGCCAGTGCTGATATGATCACAGAAGAGATTTTTATTGGGATGCGTACTTTTATTCCTTAGAGTATGTATAAAGAAAATTTTTCGTTGGATACAAGCTGTAAAGAATCTATGAGGTTGACAGACGCTTTTACAAAGCCAACCCAATCGAGGAAAATCGGAAAAGTATAAACAAGTCAGAAAGCAATACAACGCTAAAAAGAACCAAATAATTACATGACCAGAAATTAAGGCAAAAAATCCTGCAATGTCCCAAAGGCAGTAGAAATTTCTGGTCATTTGTTAAGAACGTAAAAAATTCAACTTCATCTTCGGTTCCAACGCTCATCTAAAATGACAAACCGATAATTAGCTCTTTAGATAAGGCAAATGTACTTGCAACTTGCAACTTATTTTGCTGCTAGCTCTACGTTGCCTATTCGCAACATAGCCCCTTCTGTACTTGAGAACGTAAATCATTCAATGGAACAGGTATGTTTCCGTACTCGTACAGTTGCAAGATTATTGATGGTATTAACGAAACCCTTATTCTTTGGATTAGAAACTACCTTCTAGATTGTTCAATACATGTTGTATTGGACGGTTTCAAGTCTGATCTTCACAAAATAAATGCTGGTGCTCCCCAAGGCTCCGTTTTGTCTCCGACTCTCCTGCTCATTTTTATAAATGATCTCCTGTCTGAAATTTCTAATGCACTTAATTTTTTTGCCGCCGACTCTACCCTCAGCTCTCATACTTGTTCTCAAATTCACGTCCATCGCCTTCGGAAGTGGAATTGCAACGGTATCGTATAATTAGCTCATTAAACTCATTAAAAAGCTTTGTTAAATGGGGTATACTCGTAAGAAATAGTTTAGAGTTTAATACTTCTAAAACTGAATGCTGTATTCTGTCGTTGAATGTCCCCCTTATGCCATTTTCCTTGAATGGCACTTGCATCGAAAAAAGCGAAAAGCTCTCAGTACTCGGTATGTGTGGCAACGACGATCTTCGTTGGAATGACCACATTCTAGAGACCGCCAAAAATTCTGCTAAATGTTTAGGATTTCTATATCGATGTAAGAAATTTTTCACCCCTTCTGATCTGGCTACCATTTATAAGGCGTTTATATGTACGTCCAAAATTCGAGTATAACTCACACCTTTAAGCAGGCGCAGCACAAAACTGTATCCACTTATTAGAAAGTATTCAGAACAGAGCGCTAAAATTGATGGGAAACAGAGCTATCATGGATTCATTCCAATCTCTTGTACACCGACGGAATGTTTCATGTATTTCCCTGTTTTATAGCTTCTTTCACAAGCAATGCTCACTCGAAGTAGCCAGTTACGTTCCTCCTTTTTATCAGTTCACCCTCGAGCCTAACTTTGGTCGTACCATCTAATATAGAAATTTGTTTTTAGTCGCATTATGGAATAACTTACCCGGCATAGTTTTTCCTTGCCATTTCAATTTGCAAAGGCAAACATTCAAAACCAATGTTCATCAACACCTCCTTTCTCTCCGCATCTAATTTCCCCATCGCTTGTGCTGTGTTTAACATTATGAGGGTCTCTTAACATACCCTTGAGCGCGTGTGAATTATAAAAACAAATTTCATCATCTTTACTATTTCAAAGTTCTTAAGCCTTTATTTGTTAGATCCGGTAATATAAACTTAAGGGTTCTGGAAAATCATATTCCTTGCAGTAATTCCTTAAATTTAGTTACAATACCCATCCTCCAAAATACCGCTTAATTTATAAACTTCCTCGTTCTGTGAGAATTCTTTTTTTTTTCGGAACTGTCCATTTGACCTGTTGTCATATTTAAAATTTTTATTCGTTATTTATTTTTCTCTAAAATCCGCCTTACTCTTTTAAAGGTACATTTAAATTTGCTGCTGAGTACACCAGAGCGTATGAGAAATTTCTTATTTGAGGCCAGTAAATAGCTGCCATTGCAAAGCATAATTGAAGATTAGTATTTGAAATTTAAAAACTTTATAAAACATTGTCTTGTTTGAAAAAAGTTAAATGGACTTAAAAGGCTTAAGGTCCTATTTATTAGTATTTTTAATAATTTCACTATCACATGCAACGTTTAACGCAATTAGAATTTTATAATGACTCAATAAGAAGTTCACCAAACTTAAAAGTCAAAGCCCAAGAAGAAAAAGTAAACAAACTAATAATAAGATCTCCGAAATGAAATTTAAGAGTTTAGATTTTTTAAACCAAAGGTCATTATCATTGGAATATGGGAATATTAATTAATAACTTGATGTATGCGTCAGTGCTACTTAAAGGTTAAACTGGATTCATAAATTTAATAAATTCATACCATTTAGCTGCTGCGCTTTTATTTTTGTTATCGTTGACCTAATTTATATATTATTAACAGTGTTAAATAAATTTAAAAAATAGCTTGTTTTAAAAAATACTCCATGTTTTCATGGTCTGAAGGTCGCTCAACGTTAATAATTCTGTTTTATTTACCCAGATTTTTCATTTACCGGCTCTTCATTAAAAAATTTATTTTGCGAATGAGAATTCTCACAACAATAAGTTATAACTTAAAGAAATTATCACTTTTGGGAATCTGAAAAGTAACCAATTATGTTTAGCCAAATAAATATTCTTAAAGATGAAATAAAAATTTTTCTATTCTCAAATTAAATTATAAATAGATATGTTTGCATGTTCTTCCAACCATGATGCAATAATAAAATTTCCAGGACATTTCAGTATTTTTTCAAAATATTTTCCATCCAATTTTGTTTTATTTTCTGTTTTTGTTTTCTTCTTATTGTTTTTGTCAGTGTGAATTTAAAATTTATTTTGTTTGAATTTCTATTTTTAGATTAATTAAGAATGAAACTGGTCGTGCCATACTTCGGGTCATATCTGGACCAAGAGCATTTAGAGTAGTTTTATTCACGCGACTCACGCCCATACCATTTGGACTACAAAATGCAATTTTTGGGGTAAGTTTTGAAATTTTTTTTCCTCATATTACCTTGAAATGTATTCAAGAAAAAAAACAAACATATTTAATTTCTCCATAAGTTGAAAAACAAAGCACACATTCATATTTGTATTCTGGCGCTCTCAATAGATATGATAAATGACTTTATTTTATAAAAATATGGCCTCTTGGATAATTTCTTGAGTATTTCTACTTTATTGTTTGCATTTCGCAAATACAGAAAAATACAACGTAGATACCTATTTATTAAATACAAAAATAAAAGTAAACAAAAAAAAACTGATAAACGAGTTATTGTGTGGGTAATAAAAAATGACGAAAATATTTTTTTTAATTTTTTATGGGACTACATAGTATTTATCATTTAGAGCAACTTTAACGAATAGAATCAGAAAATACGAAATTTAATTAAATAAGTTAAATTATGTAGACTTCAAGTATTAGATGTAGTTTGGTGATACATCATACCTAATACCTGAAACGACTTCTTTTCATGTTTCGAATTGTGTCTTATGTTAAGGACAACACAACACAAATAAAAAAAAAATAATTCTTTTAATTGAAGGTCATAATTTTTTAACAAAATTATTTAATTAATTTCTTACATGTGTCACAAAAATATTCGAAGACTAGGCAGTATACGTATTCGATTTGCCGAAAATTAAAATAAACAACAACTGTAGTTCAAGAACGTTGCACCTCGCAAAATACTCTATTTTTAGATAAAACAAACAAATATATTTTTTGTATCGAAAAATAAAATTTAAATGTTTGGCCGTCCTAAATTTGAGGTGTCTTTGCAGATGTTGATTGTCGTTGATGAAAAATGTGAGTTTTCGTGGAGATTTCATAGGTTTTTTCAATTGGTAGTACAGTGAAAGGCATACAAATTAAACAAGAAAATCAGAGGGTCCTGGTTGTTATAAAGTCTTCTCTTATAATGTCGACTGAAAACTTGTCGGTAAAAATGTCGACTTTTTTCTAAAATAGAGTTAAATAAAACAAGAATGCTTTCTTTTAATATGTTAACTAAATTTTATTATTAATTCAATTTTATAAATTAAAAAAAGGGGAGCGTATCGATTCTTTAAATGCTAAAGAAACTTTGCATACACCCAACCTCGCACCTACCCCAAATCCTATAGTGTGCCCAAGCAGGGGGTTGCAGGAGGCAGCATGCCCCCCCTTACATATCTCACTGCTTACACGTCGTAATAAGAAAAGGGATTATAAAAAACGGGATTATAAGAGACAGGATTTTAAAAAGCGGGATTATAAAAAGAGGTTTTTTACATAAGTTGTTATTTATACAAAAAATAAACACAAATATGATCGACAGTGGCGACGCCGCATGCATGTGAGCATCATTCACTTTGCCACTGTCGACATTTTTCGAGTCGACATTTTTAAAATCGACTTTTTGAAAGTCGACATTTTGATTAGCCGACATTTTTATCAATCAACTTTTTGAAAATCGCCATTTCGACGATCGACTTTTTTAAATCGACATTTTAAAAATCGGTAAATCGTACCCAACCCATAAGAAAAAAGTACTTTCTACAGAAATCCTCCGTTTTTTTTTACGTGAGCGTACAAGGTAGGTGGATTTAAATTAAACAAAACGGAGGGACATTCTTCTGAAGTTCGCATGTATCCTCGGTCATGAAAAAAGCCAACATGTGAATTATGTGATTTCTTTTTATGATTGCACTGTATTATCAATATAATAATCTTTTCTAGTTTTAAACTTTAACCTTTTATTTCATTTATTTGTAAAATTCATGTACAGACAAATGTACAGAACGGAGTATTGGAGCATCTTTCACATAAACACATACGAAAACCGGGGTTTTCAAGATATGGGGTTATTCAAATTACCGACCAAGCCAAAAATGGTGTTTGCGCAGCGCATTTCAAAAGGAGCTTCTTCGAAATTCTGTATTAAATTCTGAAAAAATTTTATCTATATGGACGAGCTACCTACTGATTACACAAAGAAACAGATTTTTTTTTTGCGGAAATCAGACTATATTTTTCCGAGTGTTTTGATGTCCTAAACTCGAGTTGGCAGATTGACTCAGGATTTTGAAATATATGTAGTAACATAAGTGCAGCATTAAGGGTATTTCAACCCAACTTTACAAAATTTCAAAATTCAATGTTGCTGGGTTTTAAATGTATCTGTTGTTAAAGATATTAAATAAATATTTGGTTGGCTTTTTCCTTAAATTTGAAAACTAAAATTAACTAAGCTCAAAGCTTTCGGTGCTGTGCTTTGGGTACGTTGTTCATTGTTGCTCGTAAGCGGAACAACGAGAATGTAAATGATAAAAACGAACAACGAACTAAGAACGAATGAAGAATGTGCAAATTCAAAGGAGTTCGGAAATTTCGGTGTTCGTTGTTACCCCAAGAACATATGTATGTTTAAATGAGAAAACTGTTTAAATGAATATTGATTTACAGTGCCGTGCAACTTGTAGGGACATTTTTGAATTTATAAATTGGGGTAACTATAGGTTATTAAATAAAATATTTTGGCAATGGGTTTTGACTTTCTAGTACGAATAATAATACTTTAGATATAGTAATCACAGAAAGTTTTAGTTTAGAAAATAAAACAAGATTTGTATGCGATAAAGGTTTCCTTCCTTTCCAGCAACCAGCCATTCGTTCAACAGGATCTTCTTTTTTTTCAACTATAGTGCCGCCACTGCCAACAATGTGTTGTTATCCGTTTTGTTGTTAAGAATGAACTGGAAAAAAATGGGATTAATGGAAATGCTTTTTCGTTGTTCGTTATTGAGAAAAGAATAAACAACGACCAAACAACGTACAGTGAATTAAGAACGAAAGTCTAAATGGGGCTTAAAGTATGTTTGTACCGTCTTGTGTCGTGTAACAGACTAACTTTCTATGTTTTTTTTTTAGCGTTTTCAGTTGTTTTTTACTTTGAGATTGATGAAAATCTAAATGAATATTTGTCTTCTATGTTTTTAAAACATATCCTTCCTTTGGTTGCCCCAGGAAAAAAATTAAAAAATTTCAAAGAAAATTTTCTTATTTGCCTTAACAAAAATGTAGTACTACACGCTTTCTTCACAGGCGATAAATTCATCGCAAAAGCAGAAGGACTGTTAGAGTTTCTCGGGTGGGAATTTTGCATACTTTTTGTTTAGCAAAGTGAAGAATGTCAATGGGACAGCGCACTCACGATGAATTATACCCGGTATCTATAATCGAATCGAATAAGGAAATAGCAATTTATTGATTCTATTATTTATATGCAATTTTTCGCGGTACTGACTAAATTATTTCCGGGAAAAAAATATTGCGTGAACGAAATATATGTATTTGGTAAAATCTATGTCAGATTTATCAAATTGTTTCGGTATTCGGGAACCAAAAAATAATGTATACCATTTTTTACCACATTGGTTCTACTATATGAAGAAAAAAATAGGATGCCATAACGGCTGGTAGAGCCGGGACCTTCAATTTTCTGCCGATTCCGAACAGCAACGCTTTTCATGACAAGAGAGAATTTGTGAATTCCTCGCAAGAGGCAAACTATTGTTTACAGCGGCTGAGAATCGATCCCAAGACTGCGATTCTGCATTACAGTCCAATGGTAAAATTCTGTATATTATACATAATATAGATACTAGATATATCTACGGGAATAATATTCCCGCTTAAACGAGCCCATACAATCAGGTTCAATGAAAAACATTTTCTCAAAAGTGTGTTAATATTTTCTAGAGTCATGTTTCAATGGGGCTTGAAATACCTATGGTGTTGACGTCCTAAAATAAAAAATATGGTTTTTCAACCATTTATGAGTGGAATTATTTTAAATTTAAGAATTTAAGTTAAAGAATTATGGGAATCGTTCTATGAATTTTTAATTGAAGTAGATGTCTGTTCAAACCTTTGTTGATAATATATACTATCAATCAAATCAACTTTAAAAATAAAGTTATTGCTGTTCAGCTTTAGCTTATTGATTGTTAACAAGTTTCTCAGTTGAACTTATTTTTATCGAAAAATAAAAAAATATTATAAAATTTAAACATTTACATATAGGGTATTTATGTAAAAGCGAAAAACCCGGATGAGCCTCAAAAAACCAGATAATTTTATCTCCTAATAAAATTATCCCACGAATTTGATGCGGAAAGAGAATAAACTAAGAGATTCTCTAAATTTTAAGAAGCAGTTTAAATTTACTTTACATATCGCCTTGCTATCTGAAAACTGATTGCTACATTTTGATTATTGAATCGGTTTTGTGTTCCAATTAAAGTCCTCTAACTTATTTTGCAAACGATTTTCATAAAAAAAAATATTTCAAAAAATGTTCATATAAAAAACCTTTTATCATTTTCTTGAACATTGAAAAATTAAAAAATTAGTTTTAGATGGATTTTTTTTTAATCTTTGTTTGAGTTAAAAATGTTTTTTTCAGAACCAGTTGGAGGACATTAATTGGAAATTTGAAACAATCCAATCATTCAATGATTGGTACATTTTTAGTTCCTATGTAGAATTTACTTAAAGATCGCATAATTTTGTTTTTATTTAACGCAGTCTGTTAATAATATTATGTACATACTTCTTTTATTTTGTTGTCGTTTAGGTAATAAAATAGAATCACTGTTTAAATATCGAATGACGTACATTTTTGATAGCAAACAATATTTTTGAGTTCACTTTGACGTTTAACGAACAATTGATTATTCCCCAATTAACGCAAATAATTTTTAGGGGTGTTCATGCAAACATGTGACGGCAAGTTATATCCTTCTGCAAAGCGGAAAATCATCTCTTATGATTTTTTTGTCAAATTGTCAGTGTATAATTTATAACTAGAATGCATTATCTGTTTTAAATCCTATCAATACAAATGACTTCATTGTTTGTCATATTTATATTTATTATTACAACACCTAAAGTTCATACTTCAATAAGTAATAAGTATTTATAAATCCCCATTTTTGCTTTTTATTCGAATCGATAACATACAATTTATCGGAAATAAAAACTAATTTTACTTATCTTATCTCAACAACAATACCTAAGGGCAGCTTGTCATTAGTTCTGGATTTAGTCACGCAATATTTTAAACTAAAACAATTATTTCTGCCAGTGATAAATAGTTTTCCCGGAAAATTGATTGAAATGAAAATGTCAAGTCTTCATTTTAAGTAATTAATCCACTCTGTTTACTGATTTCTTTCAATCGTTTAAATTTAATTACCAACATATGGAATCCCCCTGATTTAAGTTTCTGTTTCTGACGCGATGTACATAGCTTCATTATTTTCAAATGTAATTAACCGATGTTACCCGATGACGCGGTATCATGTAAGATTTACGATAAAAAATACCGTATAGTACCAAATGTCACGATGATACATAATTAACGACATGTTAAGGAATAAAGTTCAATTGCGCGTAAATTGAACGAGAAGCGATTTCATGGAGTGGTTCTCATTAATAAATTAGGACCAATTAACGTTTTCTACTAGTTTTTGAATAATGAGGTGGGAAGGGGTTTATTTAATAATTTTAACGCCTTTTGGTGATTACATTAAATGTAATTGGGTGTAAAAAAGATTTTTACTGCCGGCGGTAGATGTGTGTATCTGTATGTGTATAAACAGGGTGAATTGTGGATCCGTTACAAAACCAATTTTGTTCAAAAATCAACTCCCATACGAGGACAAATACGCTGTTCACAGAAAAGATCCTATGTAAATATAAAGGGTTGGGCCAAATACAAGTTTCATTTTAAAAATGCAATAAAATGACCAAAATTAAATTTTTTCGATGCATTATGGCTTTATTAGTAAGAGCAGACATTCCCATTAATTATGGAACACATCGTCGTTCAAGTGGCTGCCTCGACAGGTTTCACAGTAGCGTATTCTGTCACTCCAAGCGAATAATCAGAGATCTTTGTGCATAATTCGTAGTAGTATACCAGTCTTACGAACTTTTTGCACAAACTTACGTACAGCAGGTGCCTTGGGTGCTTCATTTCCTCCAAAACTTCTTTTCAAAAAACGCACTGTTTGGGCTATACATCACTCACTTTGGAAATAAGTTTTCAATATTTCCCAACGTTGTTCAAGCGTAAGGTAACTCATTTCGTTCCGCGGAGGTATGATACTGAATTTCTGTCAAGATTTCAAATGATTTAAAATGGAAAAAAAATGTTTTTTTTTTTTTGAGGATTCTGACTTAAGCGAGGAAGTTACAAATCCTCGTAGAGTGTGTCTTTTCATGAAAAGTGCTTTTCATCTTAGCGTTCCAGACTCTGCCGAAATTTGTAGGGTCCCTAGATTCCTGCCGACAACATGCTCACAGTTGATATTTGTAAGTCACTAGATTCAGTTTCTCTACGAGCCATTAGTTGACATATAATTTATTTATTTTTGTCAATTGGTAAGGTCGAGAGTTCAAGAATGTTGATTTGGTCCTTCTGTCGGTTGTTGGTTTGTGTATTTATGAGTGTGTTTACTCGTATTTATTTCAGATTATTGGGCGCTTAAGGAATAAAAACATATGTGACAGCCAACAACATTTTAGTAGAGATTTTTTTCGAATACTTATTTTGTATGTACCTTATTTATAAAATAGTTAATTAAATTAATATTGTTTTGGATTTAAAAAAATCAAATTTTGTTTGAAAATTCAATATTTTAAATATATGGGTTGATGAGTTTCTTTAAAAGTAAGTTTTTTGGTGTACATACTAGTAAATACTTAAAATGCGCCCCTTTTTATATTTTAATGAAGTTGTATTTCTCATATTTTTACTTCAATAAATTATATGAAATTTTGTTTTTTTTTTCAGTTCAAAATTTCATGCTTTTTTAAAATTATTCAATGTTTAATTGATTTACAATCTTAAAAATTCTAAGCAATATAAACTGCATGAGTGAGTTTCTGCTACCCAGTCGTGCCACTTTTATTTTTTATTACTTTATTGAGATTTTTTACGATTATGGTAATTATTACCTTCCTACCGGAGAAACTATCTGTAATTAATATTATTTACAAAAAAAAAAAAAAACAATATAATGTGGGATAGTGATGGAAATTATCTTCATGCTTCGCTTAATACCTTGAAAATCTGACGACATTATGCGAGAATCTATTAGTTCATTCACTTGTATTGAAGATTTGCATTGAAAAGAGAATACTGAGAAATGTAACCACAATTTCTGAGAAAACTTCAAGGTTTTCATCAAACCTAACATAACGATGATGAGAATTCTAAATAAATGAGTGCTTTTCCTTATGCAGCTAGTAGTGTTTGTGCACATTGTACTCGTACATTATGTATCTCTGCATTCAGGGAATCTAAAGCCTAAGTGGATAAACGAATTTGCTTTTGGTATAGAACATTTTGAATACATACATAAACATATGTACATATATGTACTATATGGAAAAATATGCATTCGTAAAAAAACTAACTCGAGATTTTGATCAGACTTGAAGTTACGATGATAGGAAAGACCAAAAAAAGTGGATCTGGCAATCTATCTGTCTGTTCTACTACTTAGGTAGCATTTTTAAATTCCCCCCCCCCATAGTTTTTTTTTTTTTTTTTAAGACAAAAATAATGGTAGATACCTGCCGTACGAATTTCGTTCGAAATCTTATAAAATATTTTTTTTTCTCAAAGACTGTTCCACCCACAACCGATTTTGATCATTTTTTGTATCCTAAAGCTCCCCAAAAGTTTAGATGGTATTGTGTATTTATATTTTCAAAACCATTTTTTTTTTCTTAGTTTTAAAAACAAATTTCTCGATTTTTTTAAACTTGACAATTAATAGTATTTTTAATTTAATATACAAGATATGAAACAAAAAATATTTAATCTAAAAACAACGGTACCCAGCATACAAATGTTAAAAAATGGTTTTCGAAAATCGTATTAATACTCGAAAACGACACCTAGAATTTTGATAAAAAATTTTGGTACGCCAACTTAAATTGTTTTTTTTTTTCAAAAATTCAGTAAACAATTTTGTTATGTTTTTAAATGCAATGTTTTTCAATCTTTTTAGCAGCTTCTCTACAAAAAATTTCATTAAAATCCGTTGTCAATAATGAGAAATTCAAAATTTGAAAAATTGGTTCTATGGTAGTGGTAGGTACGGTCAGTAATATCTTAATCTTAAAATTTGTGTTTTTTTTTTAAATTATAGATCGCAAAAATGAATCGTGAAAAAAAAATTTCAAAATTCTACGCGCCGATTTTCGAAAAAAAATCGGGCATGGGGTTTTCGAAATATTGAGTTTTGAAAAAAAAAATGTTTGAAATTATTTTTAAAAATCCAAACATATTTTTTTTTTGAAAATTTGAATACATAGGCCCTTATTGCGAGTGTCGTTTCCTTATCGATAAACGACTTTTATCGATAGTCGAAAGTCGAAAATCTTTTTTGGTATTGTGGATCTCTACTGTGAACGAAATTTTTCGACTGGACAATCGATCTTTATCGTTTGCATTTTACTGTTCGACTGGCCAACGAATATAATTTTCTAGGCAAAAATGTATTTTTTTTTTTATTTTATTAACTTATTATTTCCATTATAAAAATTATTTTAACCACAGGGCAAAAGTATGGTATGATCCATGGGCAAATAATCTTAATGCAGTGGCAAGTTTTATTATGTTTGGTATTGCCGTATTTCTTTTAGTTGGTTTGAGATGATTTTCAATAATAATTGAACAAATGGTGGCTTTGACAAGCGGAAGTATTTCAAAAATCTGCAATGTAGTATGTTAATAAAAGAAAATTTATTTTTACTCATTAACGGACATATTTTCTTCAAGCTGCAGAGGATTGGAAACATCTCTAAGTTGTCTCCTATTCCTGGCAATCATTATGTGGTCGTCGTTGGTTGTTTCATCATCTGTATTATCGAAAAAGAACTCGAAGGAAATCATTTCTTGTTTATTTAAATGAAATTTATTGCATTTATTATTGTTTGTATTTTAATTTTACACAATTTCATCACTTACATTTCATTTATTTCACAATTTTCTCGTATTAATACAAAAATTCAAATTAAAACCATATGGCAGTGCTAGTATATCAAAACAATAAAAGTACCTACATACGTGTATAAGAATATACCTATTTTTTCCCCACACCGACGCAATTCACAAAAAACACATTATAGTCGCGTTTTAATCACATACAAATTAAATTCTCTACCACAAAGAATATTGACACTTGCGGAATGAGTATCGTCATATCTTGTTGATATTTGATTGCTGTCACTTTTGAACTTGACGGATTCGTAAAGTTCTTAATATAGTGAGTTTTATTGGAAAATATTTTATCTAGCATAATAAAACTTCCCTCGAAATACAACAAATCTCGTGTCGATAAAAGTGGCTTTGTTGTTGGTTACCTAGGGAAATTTAACTATGTAATGCATAAATTTGGCTCTCCATTTCCCATAAAACACACTTGTATTTGACTAGAACGACTTTGTGTTCTACCTCTGCATCATGCTGCTATTATTATACTGCTTGAACACAACAAACTTATCGCGTCAATCCGTCAGCTTTGTCAATTGGCTGTATTGGTGTTTTAATTAAAAATGTTTTTTTGTGATTCTTCTATTGATCAAACTATTTGATCCCTAAGTAAAGGAATTTTTTTCCACATACACCATCACTGAAACATGCCCAAATGTCAAAATATAGGATTCATTAACAATAAGCACATTCGTTATTCACAGTAACTATTGTATCTGTCGATTGAGATACACAATACCAAAAAGAAAATTTGTCGTTGCTTTCGACTTTTGTCGGGTCGAAAGTTGAACGACACTCGCAATAAGGGCCATAGATAATACTATTCAAAGGGAGCTTTAGAATAAAAAAAAATGATCAAAATCGGCTAAACCGTTTTTGAGAAAATCACACATTTATATGGATGTGCGTTTCATACAGAGAATGCAATTTTAAAATTTATATTTTATTGATTGATTATAATGGTCCTTAACATTATGTATGGAATATGATGTCGATAAAGTGGGTGCCTCTGGCTCGCAAAGGCTAGCTCTTTTAAGTACATTTCACATAACAATTTTGCAGACTTCTGTTTTAATTTCAGCAATCTGATTTCTAATTTAGTCCTTAAGCTTTGAGGTGGTGGTTGGTTTATTAGTATACACCTTTCCCTCAAAAAATCCCCATAAGAAGAAATTGAGAGGTTTCATATCAGGGGATCGTGGAGGCTATTCGATATTACCATTATTTGACATTATTCGGCCAGGAAAATTTCTCGTCAAATTCGAACCGTAACACGAGATGTGTGATGTGCCACCGTCTTGATGGATCTTCGTCCTCTGTAGACCTAGTTGATCCAATTCGGCCATGTTTTCCAATATGTCCTGATAGTGGTCACTAGTAACTGTTACAGCATTGCCTTTGGCATCCTCAAGGAAATATAGCCCAATGATGTCGCCGACCCAAAGAGTGCACAATTTAGTTATTTTACGAGATTAAGTGGTCTTTGGTGTGTCAATTAAAAAAGATTAAACGTGCAAAACTCGAGTATAACTCACGTCTTACATGCTCTAGTGAGAGCAATAGTGCTTAATAGTGCATCAAATATGCAGTTTTTTCCAAAGTCTAAGTAATTGTGATAACAACTTTGCCATAACTTTAAAACGTAGAGCTAAGTGCCCTGATTGCAAATATCGAGGTTCTTATCGCATCTTGCAGGCACTATTGCTCCCACTAGAGCATGCAAGACGTTCACATTTGTAAATAACTACTTAAGGTCTATCTAATTATATGTCGACCAAACGTGGTAGATTTAGCTACAATTGCCCCTTAACATTTCTTCGATAAATTAATAAAAATAAAATGCACGACTGGGTCGCATAAACGAATGTTTTTAGAGAAAACTGTTCATAAAAATAAAATTATTTTTTTAAATTCTTTTAGTAGTAAGAGATGAAACCAGAATGCTATGCAAATATGAATTTATGCAAGAAAAAAAATTATAAGTCGTTTTAGTGGTTTCTTAAAAGAAAAGCTTTTATATACAATTTTTTTAAAACATTCTTAAGAAAAAATTTTGGTACGCCATTTTAAAGTTTTTATTATTGTTCGAATAAAAATTAAATTAAAAAAAAAAATATTAAGCCGTTTCTGAGATATCGAATTTTCAAAAAAAAGAAAAAATTGATTTTTTTTTTTTCAAAAATTCAAAAAATATTTATTTTAAAGTTTCGAAATGCAATGTGTTTTAGACTTTTTAGAAGCTTCTCTATAAAAAATTTCATTAAGATCCGTTATGTGGATAATGAGAAATTCAAAATTCGGAAAAAAATGGTTCTATGGTAGGTACAAGCTGTAATATCTTAATTTCAAAATTCTTTTTATTAAATTAAAGATCATAAAAATTAATTGAAAGAAAAAAAATTTTATCAAAATTCTAGGTGCCGTTTTCGAGAAAAATATGATTTTTGAAAACCATTTTTTTTTAATTTTTTAACATTTGTATGGTAGATAAAATGAAATTTTTTTTTCTCACATCTTGTAGATTAAATTAAAAAAATTCTACCTTGGGGTTTTCGAAATATTGAGTTTTGAAAAAAAAAATTGAAGCTTTTCTTAAAAATCCAAAAAAAAATTTTTGGAAAATTTGAATACACAATTCTATTTAAATTTTTGGAGAGCCTTAGCAAAAAAAAATGATCAAAATCGGTTGTACCGTTTTTGAGAAAATCAAAAACAAAAAAAAATGGTTCCATGGGGTGTACCCTCAATAACCCTTTTTTCGTAAAATTTTTTTCATCCATTACCTAGCTTTAACTAAATGAAATTTTTTCGTGTTTTTATTTTTTAAATCTGTCGAACAGTTTTTGAGAAAAAAAAAATATTTATAAAATTTCGAAAAAATTCGTATGGCAGGTACCGTTATTTTTGGTCTTAAAAAAAAAGGAAAAAACGTGTGGGGAAAAAAAAAACGGCCGAGCCGTTTAGGCTGTAGTCGAACCGACAGACAGACAGACAGAATTGCGAGACCCACTCTTTTAGTCTTCGCTATCATCGTAATGTCAACTTTGATCAAAATTTCTAGTTCGTTTTTTTTTTACGAATGCATAACTTACCTAGTACCTATAAGTCTCAAGTAAAAAACACAGCACAAAATCAAAAGCCCTTGGAGAACCAAGGCTTAGCGACTTACCCTCCTGACCATTCCTGGGTGCGTGTTCTGAGTCAGCAGAAATGAAAGGTGGCCCACTTCGAATCCCAGATCACCAGTGTACTTCAGTCCAACGAATTAACCATTACGCCAAGGGGAACTACGATGTGAACATATCGTCATTAATAAATTTTCAGTCTCCATCAAAGTCATGTGTATATTATTTTACATGACGTGGATTTATCCGCCCAAGACTAATTTTATCATCTATGTTTTCTATGACACCGTCTGCTTGGTTTTACTAGTCATTTTGTCATCAGTAATGTTGCTAGCTTATAATTTTAATCTCATGCAGAATTACGAGCAAATTGAGCAAAACCACACTGTTAAACGAGTAAACGAGTTGACACTAACTCACGTTGATTTAAGAAATAAATTTAAAATCACTTAGAAAATGTCATCCACAATAATCAGTGCCAAACAACGTGATGTTAAAGAGAATTGAACACGTGAATCACATGTTTTATTTTGCTTAAATAATACGAAACGGTGATTGATGAAACTATTTGGTTCGATGCTGAAATGAAATAAATCAAGCTGTGTGTGAGATATGAACGACATTCTTTTTTGTTTTGAAAGCTCCATGTACATATGGCATTATGTATGAAATATGACACAGTTCAAATATCCGCCGCGGCATAAATCTGCGACTTCAGAAACCCCCACAAGAAATACTCGAAGATTTATGGGAAACTTCATTTATGCGGGATTAAATAAGTGCAAGATTTATATTTTACTGCAACAATTTTTTTCAAGTAAAAGGAATTTTTGCAGTTAAATGGAATTCAATTGTGCGTATAGATAAGGAAAGATAGATTCTATGGTCAGAAAAATGTATTAATAAAATATTGAGATTGGTATAAACGTAAAGGGTAAACGCTACAGTGTATCCGAATTTCCTCGAACTTAATTGATGTTTTTTATACATCGGTAGATAATCTTGAGGAACAACTCTCAACGATTCCTCTGTTTGTGTTTGTCGGCAGGAATAGAGAGGACTTACAGATTTCTGTAGAGTTTGAACGGCTAAGATGTACTGATTTTGAAAGATTTCTCATGGTTGAAAACCTTACAGTCCAACTCAATAACCATTACGTCAAAGTTGGAATTCATATTATTTACCACGAATATACCAAAATAAAATTTCATAATTTGTTTGGACTCTTTCATTTTTTTTTATATTATATGCGCACTCAAGGGGTTATGAATACCCTTAAAAATAAAATGCACGACTGGGTCGCACGAACTTGCTCCTATGTAATCGACTGGGAATTTTAAAAACGAATGTTATTAGAGAAAACTGTTCATAAGGATAAAATTAATTTTTAAATTCTTTTAGTAGTAACAGAATGCTATGCAAATATGAATTTATGCAAGAACAAAAATTATAAGTCCTTGTAGTGGTTTCTTTAAAAGAAGCTTTTATATACAAACTTTTTAAAAGTTTTTTAAGAAAAAATTTTGGTACGCTAATTTAAATTTTTTATTATTGTTCGAATAAAAATTAAATTTACGAAAAGAAATATTGACCCGTTTCGGAGATATCGAATTTTCAAAACAAAAGAAAAAAAATATCTACATTTTTTTTTTCAAAAATTCAAAAAATATTTATTTTAAAGTTTTGAAATGCAATGTGTTTTAGACTTTTTAGAAGCTTCCCTATAAAACTTTTTATTAAGATCCGTTATGTGGATAATGAGAAATTCAAAATTCGAAAAAATGGTTATATGGTAGGTACAAGCTGTAATATCTTAATTTCAAAATTTTTTTTATTAAATTAAAGATCGTAAAAATTAATTGAAAGAAAAAAAATTTTATCAAAATTCTAGGCACCGTTTTCGAGAAAAATAGGATTTTTGAAAACCATTTTTTTTATTTTTTTAGCATTTGTATGGTAGGTACCTTTATTTTTAGGTAAAATAAAAATTTTTTTTTCACATTTTGTAGATTATATTGAGAAACTTTTATTTATCAAGTTTAAAAAAAATCTAGCATGGGGTTTTCGAAATATTGAGTTTTGAAAAAAAAATTTTGAAGTTTTTTTTAAAAATCCAAAAAAAAAATTTTTGAAAATTTGAGTACACAATTCTATTTATGTTTTTGGGGAGCTTTAGCAAAAAAAAAATGATCGAAATCGGTTGAACCGTTTTTGAGAAAATCAAAAACAAAAAAAATGGTTCCATGGCGGGTACCCTCAATAACCATTTTTCGGAAAATTTTTTTCAACCAATACCTAGATTTAATTAAATGAAATTTTTCTGTATCTTTATTTTTAAAATCTGCTGAACAGTTTTTGAGAAAAAAAAATGTTTATAAAATTTCGAAAAAAATTCGTATGGGGTGTACCGTTATTTTTGGTCTTAAAAAAAAAAAGAAAAAAACGTGTGGGGGGAAAAAATTAAAAATGATATCTATCAAGTTTAAAGAAAATCGGCCTAGTCGTTTAGCCTGTAGTCGAACAGACAGACAGACAGACAGACAGACAGACAGACAGACAGACAGACAGACAGACAGAATTGCGAGACCCACTTTTTTAGTCTTCGCTATCATCGTAATGTCAACTTTGATCAAAATCTCGAGTTCGATTTTTTTTACGAATGCATAACTTGCCTTATAGTACCTATAAGTCGCAAGTAAAAATGGGATAGGATTAGAAAGGAGATACCGATGTACATTGGTTTTGAATGTCTGCGCATTGAAATGAGTGGGAAACACTGAGCCGGGTAAAGCATTAAACATTCGTGTAGTGCGGCTAAAACAAGAATCTCTGTACTCTGTAAACTGATGAGCATTCCTAGAAGTACGGGTCTTACGGTTGAATCGTTTCAGGGGAGGAATACAACTGCCTATTTCACTAGAGCACTGTTGATGAAAATAGCGGTAAAATAATGATAGACATGAAACATTGAGGCGGTGCTCGAGGGATACAAATCTTTCAGTTAGACAACGGTCGCGGGTTTTTAGAGCACCTGCCCATGTGGTAAGAATTTTATCAGGGGCGTTATGATAGTAAAGGGTTTGTCAGTAGGGACTTCCAAACTTTGACAGGTGATTACGGCCATGTTGTTGAAGCTACATCTGTCAAATTGTCTGTCATTTATTAAGTCTGTCAAAATAGAGAGTTATAGCGTTCAGCAATATATACAAATGATTAAATTATTTTATGAAAGTGGGTTGAAAGTGTACTGTTTTAAGCTGATCCCCTTTTCAGTCGAAAAATCATATTCAGCGACGAAGCCAATTTCTGGATGAATGAGTTCGTCAATAAGCAAAATTTTCGAATTGGGACGATCACATTTCACACGAGATACACCGAATTGCAATGCATCCAGAGAAAGTGAATTTAATGTGTACGGCATTATCGGTCCAAGCGATCGCCGTACTCTCTGAGTGCTAAAGGTCGATGAAAACCAAAATATTTTGGCCCACATGTGATTATATGGACATCGACGATATGTGGTTTCAAAAGGACTCCGCCGCCGCTATTTGTTTACACAGCTCATACGACAAACATGGTTATCTCGCACGGAATCGATGTGAATTGGACACCGACATCGTGAAGTATATGAACCCGTTACACTTCTTCTTGTAGGGTTTTCTTTAGTCACAAACAACCACTGCACTGAAAACCAACATAGTCAATGCCATTGGTCAAATCTAGACAAATTTATGTATAAGAGTTATGGAAATGGGGTGTTTCGAACGTGCGTCACCCAGCGAAGTGACGTTCGACATTTGAATGATGTTATAATCTTATAATGCATGGGTCTTCTCAAAAAATTAAAAAATTTCAATGAAATCCTACTCACGGTTTGTTTTATTAAAATTTAAAGTTAGGAAACACTTAATGAAGAACCCTTAAGTTGTACACTTGTTTAAGCTTTTGTTTTATCAACTATTTACGTATATACGTGTTTAATTATTATTATTCTATTTATCTTAAAATTCTATTTTAATATTTCATTGTTTAAAATTCATATTTTAAAAATAAACACATAAACAAATTTAATAAATAATGTCGATCTTTATCTGTAGCTACAGAGACAGACACTCCTTTGTCTTTTAAAATTTATTCTGTTTTGATTGTTTTTGTTCCTTTTAATTCGCAAACATGCATTCATCAATTGTCTTCATTTATTTCTCTCTAACTCTTCATCGTGCATACATTTAATAGTTAATACTCTATTCATTTCACACAAATCACTCTCACTTGGCCTATGAGTTCAATTGATTGCAGTCGAGTCGAAGATAAAGTTTTGCACAGGGTCGGATTTATACTATGATTTTCCTAACATACTTTAGTTAATACAAAAATTTTCTTTTTAATTCATTTATATTTTAATTATTTGCTTTTTTAATGTACATAATTTCGAAATTGATGAATTTTAAATGTAAAATTTCTTGTGAATTAATTAAATTTATTTTAAACGAAACGAGTAGCAACTGAAAAATATTGAAGTCAAGCGTTTTTCATACGTGTTTCAATCTTTCCCTTGACAGTCGAATATCCGGAGGGCTTAGTAAGTGGCTCTTATGATACCACATTTATCAAGTAGACTTTCTCTCTATTCGTTTAACCATTTAGAGCTCCTTCCGAAGCTTCCGAGACAACTAAAATGTCTATATTTTTCAGGTCGCTAGGATCATTATAGTACAACTCCCCCACATGGAGCCTATGTTTTTTAGATAGAGCAGGGCATATACAGTAAAGATGAGGAATCGATTCTTCCTCTTCCTAGTCGATACAGCTTCTGAAAAAATCGTTTGAGAATACTCACGAGTCTCGTTGCATGTTTACCTAATAGACAGTTTCCAGTTATGACACTTATGATGAAGCCGATGTGTAATCTTTTAACAAGCACTTAGAGCGCTTCAGATCCATCTGTGGCCAGAATGGTGATGTTGTTCCATCAAGGTTAGGTTAATGGGCTGACAGTTAATTTTTTTACCGTCACACATCACACTTAGATCAATGTAAATCCTTTGTGATACCCTAGAGATTGTGACTCCTTTGAAATAAAACCTATGATAAATCCTACGTCATTCAAGCCCGTTAAGGGATTAGATGTTTTTCAGCAAGCTATAGCCTTAATCCTGAAATGTCGGAGGGTACTTTCAAGTCGTTGAAGAAATGTCCGTCGTCACATAACGCCTTTTAGGAACGTGATCATTTCCTCTACCCCATTTGAGAAATCATTTCTCTACCAGGATCGTAGGAACATGTGGCTCCTTAAAATGTCTGGTAGATGAGTTTGATAGGTCAGTAGTTGGTTTATATGTCCGTTTGTCCCTTTCCTCAAAAAAATCTTACCAATCTTAGGGAGAGGTGGCGCTTTTTATGTCTTTTGACTGTGGTGAAGCCGATTTCTAATTTCGTGGTCGGCTGGTTGATAGAGCTTAGGAATTTCCAAGCCATTTGGTAGTCGTTGAAGTAGTGTCTCCCTAGGAGCCTTTTTCTCAGATTATATAGCGGTTATTCAATCTTAAATTTTGTTTTCTCAATAACATCTTATTTGAGCACAAATTTGGATTTAGCTATATAGGTATACCTGCATATTGGAAAAAAAAAGTAGTGCAGTTCCACTTTTGGCAAGTTCATCAGCTTTACAATTTTTTGGAATGTCTCTGTGCCCGGCATCCAACATAGCTGAATGCTGGACTGTTGTGCCATATTCTTGAGAGATGATCGACAGTTCAAGGGCTTTTTTAAAGTTTGCAGAGACAGCGTCCACAGAGGCCAGGGGGCCGATTCTGGTTCTGTGAAAAAGTGAATCGAATAAATTGTTTTCACATTCGCTGTCATGCATTGCTTTCACTTTTTCGATTCACTTGTTGCAAATAAGCGATTCTGGTTCCGTGAATGAAAATGGTGTGGTGAATTTAATATCATTTGCCGTGGTGGATGATTTTTTGTTGTCTCTTATGAATTTATCTACTATTGTGAATGCTTAATGTCAAAACGAAATTATTATTTTTCATTGTTGTTTCAATTTTGTCGAACGTTTGTACATTTGTGAATTTGTTTATAATATATTAATATGTATATTAAATTGTTTGTATACGTTTTTATAATGCATTTAATATACATATATAAGAATTCTTATGGAAACAAATCGGAGAAATGCTCATAGGTTTGATAATTATTTGTGCTTTATATAGATGTATTTTTGTATTGTATTAATATACATTTTTGTTTTGTAGGAGAAATATGAGGATTATCAGGCATAATTTGAGAGACAACGAAAATCCTTTCGAAATGATCACAGAGGAGCATTTCATACAATTGTATCAACTGAAACGTCAACTGAAACAAATCTACAAAAAAAAATTAAGACGCCATGAAATAAATTTTCAAAACTTGTTTTCGTACCTATCATGAGCAATCTCCAAATTTATTTTCAAAAAACTAATAAAAAATTCTTTTTGTGCCTGTGTCACACTCTTTCCTTTATTTTTTTTTTTTTCAAAAAAATCTCCATATTTTCCGCTTTCACCTATTTACTTAGAATATTCACCATCGAATAAGAGCGTGAAAACAAATTATTCATATGAATGTTTTTGACGTTTGGTTTCACTTTTTTCACAGAACGAGAATCTCATTTATGCGTGAAAGAGTGAAAAGCTATTCGATTCACTTTTTCACAGAACCAGAATCGGCCCCCAGGGATTTAATAGCGGCTTGGCTATCTGAGAAAATGTGGGTATCACTATTTGATATCACATTTTCTTTGAGCCAAGATAGGAGTTCTCTTATCGCTTATAGTTCTGCTAGTGATTAGGAAAACTAAAAGAAAGACTTAAGTTTATTCGTCTGAGTACACACCTGATGCACCATTTCCAACATTAGTTTTTAATCCAATTGTAACCTGAACGTTTTTATCGAACTGAAATTGTGGAATGGTTTAGTCTATGAATCTTGGTATTGACTCGAATGAATTCAGAGTGCTAGAGTCTCCAATTTCGTTATTGGTCAACTGCGAGGAAACTTTTACACGAAAGGCTGTACTTGCACCAGTGGAGAATCATAAAAATCATGAAATCCAAAACTTGGAAATGAAAATATAACTTCCAACGAATCGACTCATTTTTACTTGCGATATAGGTACTATAGGGCAAGTTCTGCATTTGGAAAAAAAATCGAACTCGAGATTTTGATCAAAGTTGACATTACGATGATAGCGAAGACGAAAAAAGTGGGTCCGACAATTCCGTCTGTCTGTCTGTATGTCTGTATGTCTGTACCTCGAACTACAGCCTAAACTACTGGAGGTATTTTCTTCAAACTCGGTAGTTAAGGGTCTTCGGTGATTCCCTAGAGGAAAAATTGAAATTTTTTTTTAGCTCCAAAACTAAGGGTATCCCCCATACACCCGTAATGCAAAATCTTATTTATCTCGAAAACGGCTCTAACGATTTTGATAAAAAAAATTAAGTGTGATATTATGGACATGGACTATATTTTGGTCAAAAAAAAATTTGGGGGGAAATGTTATTAGGGGTACCTGTCATAGAACGGTTTTTTTGATTTTCGAATTTCTCACCAACGGCTCTAACGATTTTAACCAAAATTTTTATGCAGGAGCTGCTTTGCATTTGAAAAAATATAAACTAAAAATTTTTTCGAAAAAATATTTTTTGGATTTTTAAAAAAATAATACAATTTTTTTTTTGAAAATTCAATATCTTGAAAACCCATACACGATTAAATTTTTAAATTACGTTTTAAATTGTATTTTATTAAATACTAATAATTTGCATATCAATTTTTTTTATAAAAATTTTAAGTAAAATTTAGTACACAAAAAACATGTTTCGGTGTGTCTGTATGTCTGTACCTCTCACTACAGCCTAAACCACTGGACCTATTTCTTTCAATCTCGGTAGTTAAGAGTCTTCGGTGATTCCCTAGAGGAGAAATTGAAATTTTTTTTTTAGCTCCAAAACTAACGGTACCCCCCATACACCCGTAATGCAAAATCTTATTTATCTCGAAAACGGCTCTAACGATTTTGATAAAAAAAATTAGGTGTGATATTATGGACATGGACTACATTTTGGTCAAAAAAATTTTGGGGCAAAATGTTATTAGGGGTACCTGCCATAGACCCGTTTTCTTAATTTTCGACTTTCTCATTAACGGCTCTAAGGATTTTATTCCAAAATTTTTAGCAGGAGTCCCCTTAAGTTTAAAATAATATTGTATACAAAAATATTCGAAAAAATATTTATTGGGTTTTAAAAAAAAAAAAAATTTAAATCAATATCTTCAAAACCTATGAACGATTATTTTTTGAAATTATTTCCTAAAACCAATATTATTAAATACTTAAAATTCGCATCCCACTTTTTTTTCTTGAAAAATTTTAGAGGAATTTCTTATATAAAAAATTTATTTAATAATAAAACGATTTTTTAAGGTTTATTTGCATAAATTCATACTTTTCCATAAACCAGACGGCAATTTTATGCATTTGAACATTATTATCTCATTAAATCCATGATTTATATTTATAAAATGTATTTTAAATTCCAAAGTACTTTGACATAAGAGCAAGTTCGTGCGATCCAGTCGTGCATTTTATTTCATATTGCAAAGTAACTTTCAAAAAAAAACTTATATGAACACTTTTTATCAGCCCAAGTATTTAGTTACTCTGTGTAAGAAATGGGCCCTGCAGGCAGTCCAAATAACATGTGTCTCAAAACAAAATCCGGCACTGTTTTTGTTTTTCAAATGACATAAACAATTTTGATTTGTTTGAACCTTTCCTGTTTGTATTCGCTTGTTTCTCCTACGAATTCCCCCCATTAAGATAATCCAAACAAGATGCATCTATCAAATTACTCGTGTACATGGAAATCATAGTATTTTCTATACACACACTCGTATTTTGTTTATGTTCGTTAAAAATTGCAACTTTTCTGTCAATGTTTTGATACGAACGGATCTATTTTTTTGTTGGATTTGTTGACCCATGTAACGAGAATAAATGAAATCGTTGATATAAAACACTCGTCATTGTCAATGAACGACCTAATTTATTAATTTAAATAATTTTGTTATCTCTCAAATTTCATTAATGTTGATTTTTTTTATTTTATCTTTATCTTTTCAGATCAGCACAGTTAATTCACGTGTTTATCATACGGCTACATTTCTAGGCCTGTTGCCTGCTCAAACGATAAATGTTTATTTGGGTTCTACGCTGAGGTCAATGCATGAAGTCCTGAATAACCATGGAACAGCTGTCACAGGGTACATAAGCTTTGGAATCGAGGTGAGTAGGTGTACTATACTATCACAAAAAGGGGTGGATAGTTATTGCAAAAACCAATAAAAACCACATTAGTGCCTGCAATTATGCAATAAAATAAAATAAAAAATTTATACGCTCGTGAGTAAAATTCAAATTCAAATTCAAATATAATTTCAGGTTATCTTTGGAGTTGGCCTTATGATATGGGTGGTACAAAAAGCCCGAAAGGAACTGGCTTCAACCCTCCTATCCGAATACTCAGGCAGTGAAAGCAAGCTCAACGATATTCAAGTGTAAAGTACACAATGTTAACCAAATAAGATATTATTTTAAGAGTTATTCTAAGTCAAAGCATTTTTTATGTTAAATTTTTATTTAAAACTTAAGCTAAATATATTTTTCGTTTAAGAAAAATATACAACATACAAATTGAGTATACATTGAAATTGTTAAGAAAATAAAAATGAAACGAATCGGAGACATGAAAGTAGAAGACTTATTGTAAACATAAAAAAAAAACATTTTGTATTGATTAAAATATAAAAAAAAACAACTTATTATAAGAATTATATTTTTTGTATAAATAATTTACATATATTTATTTTGAGTAAACTATATATGTAGTTAAAAACCAAAAAAAAAAACCAATTGTTATAGGTAATATTTTTAAATTATTGTTTTTGTTGTCCTATTTTTCGAAAGCTAGGTATATCCACTATTTACAAAAAAAAATATATATTTAAATTAATTCAAACATTCAAACACTTACCAAAACGTCCAAGAAAAACATTTGCTCACTATTTTGTCCTTAAATAATAATCTATATTTTTAAGTTTTATTCTGATGCTAAGTGTGCCTAAATAAATATTAAAAAAAAAAGTATAAATAAAAATAAACATACCTACTAAATAAAAATTCAAATTTCTATACCTAAAACTATATAATTTATATATTGAAAATAAGGAAATGTTAAGTGTTAAGAAATATAAGAATGAACCAAATAAAGGAATAAATATAAATTATAAACATATGATTTTGTTTTTTTCTTGTTGAAAAGGTAAAAATGTATGGTTAAGATTTAAAAATATCCTTCGACTAATTCACAAATTTAAACTGATCTTTCGAACAAACAAATTTAGCTTTTTTCGAGTAAAAGCAATAACTTATCATATTAATGACAAATTGTTAAAATTGGTACCCTTAAAAAAGGGCCTTTTTAGTGGGTTAAGAAAAAATAAACTCAATTTTGTATCCCTTTGTTTTCTAAAAGAAAAAACCACGACATGGTAGTCCTTTGCAAACGATTTTGTCACCAAGATTGTCTCCCATTGCCGGTCATTGGATGTGTTGTCACTACGTCGTGAAGCGGTTGCTAACTGAGGCCTTAATGGCAGAATAGTGCCGTTTAACTTAAACTACAATTTGAACTCTGTTCACTGTGAAACCCAATTTATTTTTGAGCTGAAATTTAAACCAAAAATGAGGCTTAAACTTCCTCTGTGAAACTGGGAGTAAAAAAATACTTTTTTTTTAAATCGGCATATTCTAACCATACGGTTATTGTAATTTAATTTCTTTAATATGGAGGGATTTATCATTCAAGGCAGTTGAAACGAAAAATTGTTTGGTTTGTAAAATCTTAGAAGGAGCTGTAAAAAGGAAAAAAATTATTTTAAGTCCAGTCTTCCCAACTATAGAGACGTTACGTGTAGTGTAAAGATATACCTCTATATAAAAAAAAATTAAATATCAAGCTAATTATTTTGAGTTTTTACAATATTTCAAATAAATAAATCATTAAAGCCTAATCGGCTTCATATTGAGAAAACAAAATATATGCAAAAATGTATACGGAGTCCAAGTCCAGTGCACTTTAAAGAATAAGCGAGTATAATTTTTATAAAAAAAAAAAAACAAAATTATCATGATTAAAATATTTGCTTTTTCAAAAATTTTAATCTGGGAAAACATGTTTTGAATTTCATGTATGTTATCCCATACTAGTTCTTCTTCAACTACTTCAATTATGTAGAAAAATAAAAGGTACGTACATTATATGCACATATTTATTTTCAACCGGCACCGGGTGAACCACTCCATTCTATTGCGTAAACTAGAAGTATTTGGATTCCACTCAACATTTCTGATTTTGATCACTTCAATAAAGTTTGCTAATTTATAGAAGTATCTATAAGTATCTCTATAGACTTGTTTAAAGCTAATTTATTCCTCTTATATTCTTTTTAATAAAATGTGTATATACGAGTATAGTTGTACGCATATATTTGTAAATACACTTAAATATTTTAAGATATATTTTTCACATATGTAAGCCTTACAACGCTTGTAGATGTAAACCCCTTGCCATATTGGTAAGGTCACTCAAAAGGACTTAAGTTCTTTTATCAGCCGCTGCAAAAAAATGTTCAGGGATGTACTGCCTCTTGTAAGGAATTGATAAATCCTCCAAAAGTATCTCTCGTCATGAAAAGTGCTGCTTATTCGCCGTTCGGAATCGCCAGAAAATTGTAGGTCCTCCAATCCTGGTTACACGCACACAGGAATGTTGTAAGTAAGTTTCTCTTCGAGCTGTTGCACCAACTAATGTATGTATGTTTTTATTTTATTTTAGATGTAAATAATAAATAAATGAATTGTATTTAAAAATAAGTACTAGTTCAGGAATTTAGTACCATAACCATAGAATTATGGTAATTTGGTCGATAGTCAAACATCGAACATTAATTTTGGTATTGCGAATTTCTATTCTGAACGAAGTTTTTCGTTATTGCATTCACAAAAATGAATGACGACAAAAATTTTCAAGCCACTGCAATAAATAATTAGTAAAATTAAATTTGTTTTATTTACATTCACTTTCATATTTTCCTGAAGTTCAAGAGGATTATACTCATCCCTCAATCGCCTTCTATGCTTGACCATTAGTAACAAATCTAAGTTGGTATTTTAATCTTCTTTGGAATATTCAAAAAAAAGAACTTAACTCATTATAGGATTAAATTAGATATTAATACTTTTTTTGAAATATTTTTCATATTTATGAACAAAATGAAACTGCAATTATTCTCAATAATCATGCATTATTCACAGTAACATAATACGAGTATGTATATCCATCGAAAGAGATATACAATACTAAAACCAGAAATTTATCGATTCGTTCAACTTATTCCTCATCGAAAATTTAACGAGGGCTGCAATAAGCCACTATATTTAGGATCAGGGTTCGAACCTTGCTCCCTTCGGAGCAAATTTGCTCCACTTTTGAAGGAAAAAAATCTACTCCAACGCTCCGATTTTTCGAGATTTACTCCACTTTTTCCACACAGAAAAATTGTCTAATTTATATACAAATATGACATTGATGAAATAAACCATTAAACCTTTGTAAAAAATTCTTTCTGAATTTGTAATTTGTTTATTTTCACAAAACAATTTTTGAAAATAATACTAAGTTTTCGAATGAAACCTGTGATTTATTTTTCTTTTTTGCTAATACTATTTTTTATGTTCATACGTATGTTTTAATTTTCCTGAAAAGGAAGGATTTTCTTTTTGTTTCAAATCTACTCCAGAAATCTTGCATTTGCTCCACTTTTTTTTTTAAATTTGCACCGAAATTTTATGACTGAGGTTCGAACCCTGTTTAGGATATTTGAGTTGAGGAAATGACATAACGATCAAAAGCAAACTTGCCAATTTTTTTTTTAAAGGAGATTTAAAAAATAATTATATAATGCTCTATGAATGCACAGACATTCTTTGACTAAAAAGGCTGCACAAGTTCTGTTTTGATTGAAATTTTTGCACAAGTTTGGTCATAAAGAACACGTTGGTTAAAAATCAATACATTTATTAATAGAAAATATCTTAAATAGAGTTTTGTATATAGTGCTCGAAATATTCACACTCTTCAGCATTTCAGTATTTTCTTTCAATCCTTCCCCTAACTGGTTACACATCGTTCTTAGTATGTGGTGTAATTTGAGGAATTTTAAGTCTATTAATTTTATTGGATTTTATTGGTTTTGCGTCAATTTTACATACATTTGTCACTATAACACCATAGTTCATATGAATAAAGGACTTGCTCTTCCTATATATCATTCTCAAACCTCAGGAAAATCTCGCAACATTAATCTAATGGTTGAAGTCGACTTTCTTTCGAATAATATTTGTTTAACATAAATAAAATATAAATAAGTATTCTTTTACATATTTCCTTGCTCATTTTTTCTGGAACCCAAAATGTAATCAACTGTTAATTAACTGCTAGGAACATGTTTGCTTTCGTTATTGGATTAGATTAGATGAGATGAGCTCGAGAGCCCGAAAAAAAAAAACAGCTAGACAGGAGAATTCAAAAGTTCGCTAGATTTTGATTTGTAAATGAAGTCTGTAGAACTGCTGTATTACTGTAAATTTCAATTTTACAAATATGGTGAAATTTTTGTAAATTTTTGAAAAAACAAAAAAAATCCTTTCGTTGTTGCGATCAAACTGTCTAACTTCAGCAAAAGTCAAAATATTTTCTAACAGACAATATTTGCGCTTTTCAAAGTTTGATAATAAATAAAATAAAAATGAACATGATTTGATTAACAAAATAAGTTCCTTCATCTTTATTATACTAACCATTTATATATTACTTTTTATATATGATATAAAATTGTTTAATGAAAAACTAATGACTATAAATTTTTTTTAACGATAAATGATAATTTTTGATTTAAAATAAAATAATCATGATAAGTTTAAATCACATATCTATGTGTGTAAGTTTGTATGTCATTCCTTTAATTTCAACATTTATTGTCAATTGACTCTCCTATGCAGTTTTCGTTATGAAGCGTATATTTACATACGTTTCAAATCTTTGAAGCTACTGGCATATACTCGTATGTATTTTTTCTTCAGATTCATATCTTTTAATTTTGTAGTTGACATCTGATATTAATTAGATAAGTGTATTTCATTTTCGAATATTTCGATTCCAACTTCGTTGTTTCTTGATGTGATAATCGCTCAAAACTGTTTCCAGAACTGTTAGAGCAAAATCCACGTCCTCATAATTTACACACATTGGTGGTTTTATGCGCATTACCTGGAAATGTAAATTTGAATTATTAATACAAATTTATTAAAAATAAAATGCACGACTGGATCGCACGAACTTGCTCTTATGTAAAAGTACTTTGGAATTTAAGATACATTACTCGTATAAATATAAAACATGAATTTAATGAGATAATAATGTTCAAATGCATAAAATTGCCGTCTGGTTTCCGGAAAAGTATGAATTTATGCAAATAAACCTTAAAAAATCGTTTTATTATTAAATAAATTTTTTATATAAGAAATTTCTCTAAAATGTTTCTAAAAAAAAATGTGGGATGCGGATTTTAAGTATTTAATAATATTGGTTTTAGGAAATAATTTCAAAAAATAATCGTTCATAGGTTTTGAAGATATTGATTTAAAATTTTTTTTTTTTTTTAAAACCCAATAAATATTTTTTCGAATATTTTTATATACAATATTATTTTAAACTTAAGGGGACTCCTGCTTAAAATTTTGGGTTAAAATCCTTAGAGCCGTTAATGAGAAAGTCGAAAATTAAAAAAACGGGTCTATGGCAGGTACCCCTAATAACATTTTGCCCCAAAATTTTTTTTGACCAAAATGTAGTCCATGTCCATAATATCACACCTAATTTTTTTTATCGAAATCGTTAGAGCCGTTTTCGAGATAAATAAGATTTTGCATTACGGGTGTATGGGGGGTACCGTTAGTTTTGGAGCTAAAAAAAAGATTTCAATTTCTCCTCTAGGGAATCACCGAAGACCCTTAACTACCGAGATTGAAAGAAATAGGTCCAGTGGTTTAGGCTGTAGTGAGAGGTACAGACATACAGACACACCGAAACATGTTTTTTGTGTACTAAATTTTCCTTAAAATTTTTATAAAAAAAATTGATATGCAAATTATTAGTATTTAATAAAATACATTTTAAAACGTAATTTAAAAATTTAATCGTGTATCGGTTTTCAAGATATTGAATTTTCAAAAAAAAAATTGTATTATTTTTTTAAAAATCCAAAAACTATTTTTTCGAAAAAATTTTTAATTTATATTTTTTCAAATGCAAAGCAGCTCCTGCATAAAAATTTTGGTTAAAATCGTTAGAGCCGTTGGTGAGAAATTCGAAAATCAAAAAAACCGTTCTATGACAGGTACCCCTAATAACATTTCCCCCCAAATTTTTTTTGACCAAAATATAGTCCATGTCCATAATATCACACCTAATTTTTTTTATCAAAATCGTTAGAGCCGTTTTCGAGATAAATAAGATTTCGCATTACGGGTGTATGGGGGGTACCCTTAGTTTTGGAGCTAAAAAAAAAATTTCAATTTTTCCTCTAGGGAATTACTGAAGACTCTTAACTACCGAGATTGAAAGAAATAGGTCCAGTGGTTTAGGCTGTAGTGAGAGGTACAGACATACAGACACACTGAAACATGTTTTGTGTGTACTAAATTTTCCTTAAAATTTTTATAAAAAAAATTGATATGCAAATTATTAGTATTTAATAAAATACATTTTAAAACGTAATTTAAAAATTTAATCGTGTATTGGTTTTCAAGATATTGAATTTTCAAAAAAAAAAATTGTATTATTTTTTTAAAAATCCAAAAACTATTTTTCCGAAAAGATTTTTAATTTATATTTTTTCAAATGTAAAGCAGCTCCTGTATAAAAATTTTGGTTAAAATCGTTAGAGCCGTTGGTGAGAAATTTGAAAATCAAAAAAACCGTTCTATGACAGGTACCCCTAATAACATTTCCCCCCAAATTTTTTTTTCACCAAAATATAGTCCATGTCCATAATATCACACTTAATTTTTTTTATCAAAATCGTTAGAGCCGTTTTCGAGATAAATAAGATTTTGCATTACGGGTGTATGGGGGTACCCTTAGTTTTGGAGCTAAAAAAAAATTTCAATTTCTCCTCTAGGGAATCACCGAAGACCCTTAACTACCGAGTTTGAAGAAAATACCTCCGGTAGTTTAGGCTGTAGTTCGAGGTACAGACATACAGACATACAGACATACAGACAGACAGACGGAATTGTCGGACCCACTTTTTTCGTCTTCGCTATCATCGTAATGTCAACTTTGATCAAAATCTCGAGTTCGATTTCTTTTCCAAATGCAGAACTTGCCCTATAGTACCTATATCGCAAGTAAAAAATAATTGTATCCTTATGAACAGTCTTCTCTAAAAACATTCGTTTTTAAAATCCCTAGTCTATTACATAGGAGCAAGTTCATGCGACCCAGTCGTGCATTTTATTTTTATTAATTTATCGAAGAAATGTTAAGGGGCAATTGTAGCTAAATCTACCACGTTTGGTCGACATATAATTAGATAGACCTTAAGTAGTTATTTACAAATGTGAACGTCTTGCATGCTCTAGTGGGAGCAATAGTGCCTGCAAGATGCGATAAGAACCTCGATATTTGCAATCAGGGCACTTAGCTCTACGTTTTAAAGTTATGGCAAAGCTGTTATCACAATTACTTAGACTTTGGAAAAAACTGCATATTTGATGCACTATTGCTCCCACTAGAGCATGTAAGACGTGAGTTATACTCGAGTTTTGCACGTTTAATCTTTTTTAATTGACACACCAAAGACCACTTAATCTCGTAAAATAACTAAATTGTGCACTCTTTGGGCCGGCGACATCATTGGGCTATATTTCCTTGAGGATGCCAAAGGCAATGCTGTAACAGTTACTAGTGACCACTATCAGGACATATTGGAAAACATGGCCGAATTGGATCAATTAGGTCTACAGAGGACGAAGATCCATCAAGACGGTGGCACATCACACATCTCGTGTTACGGTTCGAATTTGACGAGAAATTTTCCTGACCGAATAATGTCAAATAATGGTAATATCGAATAGCCTCCACGATCCCCTGATATGAAACCTCTCAATTTCTTCTTATGGGGATTTTTTGAGGGAAAGGTGTATACTAATAAACCAACCACCACCTCAAAGCTTAAGGACTAAATTAGAAATCAGATTGCTGAAATTAAAACAGAAGTCTGCAAAATTGTTATGTAAAATGTACTTAAAAGAGCTAGCCTTTGCGAGCCAGAGGCACCCACTTTATCGACATCATATTCCATACATAATGTTAAGGACCATATAATCAATCAATAAAATATAAATTTTAGAATTGCATTCTCTGTATGAAACGCACATCCATATAAATGTGTGATTTTCTCAAAAACGGTTTAACCGATTTTGATCATTTTTTTTTATTCTAAAGCTCCCTTTGAATAGTATTATCTATGTATTCAAATTTTCAAAAAAAAAAAATATGTTTGGATTTTTAAAAATAATTTCAAACATTTTTTTTTTTCAAAACTCAATATTTCGAAAACTCCATGCCCAATTTTTTTTCGAAAATCGGCGCGTAGAATTTTGAAATTTTTTTTTCACGATTCATTTTTGCGATCTATAATTTAAAAAAAAAAAAACAAATTTTAAGATTAAGATATTACTGACCGTACCTACCACTACCATAGAACCAATTTTTCAAATTTTGAATTTCTCATTATTGACAACGGATTTTAATGAAATTTTTTGTAGAGAAGCTGCTAAAAAGATTGAAAAACATTGCATTTAAAAACATAACAAAATTGTTTACTGAATTTTTGAAAAAAAAAAACCAATTTAAGTTGGCGTACCAAAATTTTTTATCAAAATTCTAGGTGTCGTTTTCGAGTATTAATACGATTTTCGAAAACCATTTTTTAACATTTGTATGGTGGGTACCGTTGTTTTTAGATTAAATATTTTTTGTTTCATATCTTGTATATTAAATTAATTGTCAAGTTTAAAAAAATCGAGAAATTTGTTTTTAAAACTAAGAAAAAAAAATGGTTTTGAAAATATAAATACACAATACCATCTTTAGGATACAAATAAAATGCACGACTGGATCGCACGAACTTGCTCTTATGTAAAAGTACTTTGGAATTTAAGATACATTTTATAAATATAAAACATGGATTTAATGAGATAATAATGTTCAAATGCATAAAAATGCTGTCTGGTTTCCGGAAAAGTATGAATTTATGCAAATAAACCTTAAAAAATCGTTTCATTATTAAATAAATTTTTTATATAAGAAATTTATCTAAAATTTTTCAAGAAAAAAATGTGGGATGCGAATTTTAAGTATTTAATAATATTGGTTTTAGGAAATAATTTCAAAAAATAATCGTTTATAGGTTTTGAAGATATTGATTTAAAAATTTTTTTTTTTTAAAAAAACCCAATAAATATTTTTTCGAATATTTTTATATACAATATTATTTTAAACTTAAGGGGACTCCTGCTAAAAATGTTGGGTTAAAATCCTTAGAGCCCTTAATGAGAAAGTCGAAAATCAAAAAAACGGGTCTATGGCAGGTACCCCTAATAACATTTTGCCCCAAAATTTTTTTTGACCAAAATGTAGTCCATGTCCATAATATCACACTTAATTTTTTTTATCAAAATCGTTAGAGCCGTTTTCGAGATAAATAAGATTTTGCATTACGGGTGTATGGGGGGTACCCTTAGTTTTGGAGCTAAAAAAAAAATTTAAATTTTTCCTCTAGGGAATCACCGAAGACTCCTAACTACCGAGATTGAAAGAAATAGCTCCAGTGGTTTAGGCTGTAGTGAGAGGTACAGACATACAGACACACTGAAACATGTTTTTTGTGTACTAAATTTTCCTTAAAATTTTTATAAAAAAAATTGATATGCAAATTGTTAGTATTTAATAAAATACATTTTAAAACGTAATTTAAAAATTTAATCTTGTATCGGTTTTCAAGATATTGAATTTTCAAAAAAAAATTTGTATTATTTTTTTAAAAATCCAAAAACTATTTTTTCGAAAAAATTTTGAGTTTATATTTTTTCAAATGCAAAGCAGCTCCTGCATAAAAATTTTGGTTAAAATCGTTAGAGCCGTTGGTGAGAAATTAAAAAATCAAAAAAACCGTTCTATGACAGGTACCCCTAATAACATTTCCCCCCAAATTTTTTTTTCACCAAAATATAGTCCATGTCCATAATATCACACTTAATTTTTTTTTATCAAAATCGTTAGAGCCGTTTTCGAGATAAATAAGATTTTGCATTACGGGTGTATGGGGGGTACCCTTAGTTTTGGAGCTAAAAAAAAAATTTCAATTTTTCCTCTAGGGAATCACCAAAGACCCTTAACTACGGAGATTGAAAGAAATAGGTCCAAGGGTTTAGGCTGTAGTGAGAGGTACAGACATACAGACACACTGAAACATGTTTTTTGTGTACTAAATTTTCCTTAAAATTTTTATAAAAAAAATTGATATGCAAATTGTTAGTATTTAATTAAATACATTTTAAAACGTAATTTAAAAATTTAATCTTGTATCGGTTTTCAAGATATTGAATTTTCAAAAAAAAATTTGTATTATTTTTTTAAAAATCCAAAAACTATTTTTTCGAAAAAATTTTTAGTTTATATTTTTTAAAATGCAAAGCAGCTCCTGCGTAAAAAGTTTGGTTAAAATCGTTAGAGCCGTTGGTGAGAAATTCGAAAATCAAAAAAACCGTTCTATGACAGGTACCCCTAATAACATTTCCCCCCAAATTTTTTTTTTACTAAAATATAGTCCATGTCCATAATATCACACCTAATTTTTTTTATCAAAATCGTTGGAGCCGTTTTCGAGATAAATAAGATTTTGCATTACGGGTGTATGGGGGGTACCCTTAGTTTTGGAGCTAAAAAAAAAATTTCAATTTTTCCTCTAGGGAATCACCGAAGACCCTTAACTACCGAGTTTGAAGAAAATACGTCCGGTAGTTTAGGCTGTAGTTCGAGGTACAGACATACAGACATACAGACATACAGACATACAGACATACAGACATACAGACAGACAGACGGAATTGTCAGACCCACTTTTTTCGTCTTCGCTATCATCGTAATGTCAACTTTGATCAAAATCTCGAGTTCGATTTTTTTTCCAAATGCAGAACTTGCCCTATAGTACCTATATCGCAAGTAAAAATACGATCGTATAGAATTGTTAAATTTTTAGTGGAAGAAATGTTACGTATACGCCACAGTGTCCATTACCTCAAAGGATTTTTTTTAAATATATGGTTCTTATTTAGATTGGGAATTTCGAGCCCGAAATTTTATGCATAAGACCATAAAGGGCTGACAATGCACAGAGACGATGCATAATGGAGTAATGAATCGCCTTAAAGTTTCGAAATCTATCTTGAAATGTTTGCAGTTTTGTTGGCATTTTTTAGGCTTCTGAAAATATTTAATATATAAATACAAAGAGACTTATTTCTCATTACTTTGGACTCAAATTTACCAATCGAAACAGATTTAAATGTAATTGATTTAAAATTAATGTGAAAGCCAATGAAGGGCTTTCTTAATGACTATTTTCGATATTATTTCAATTCATATTTCTAACGTTTTAAATATATTAATTTGGGTAGAAAAAATTATTGGAGAGGTCTACATTCAGCATCCTTCATTAACAATATTTTTTTGATGAAGATTTATACATTTAAGCAAATAAGGTATCCAATTATTAAAAAAAAAAAAACATTTTTCTTTTATTGTAGAATAATTCAGCTTTGCAGAAAAGTGTAAATTACAACCTTATCAATTTAAGAGGAACCTTTGATTATTTAAATATAGAAATTATAAGTACACTAATGCAGTCTTTAAAATTAATTAAATAACTATTGAGGTAGTATGCAGGTTATAAAAATCTTCTCAACAGCGAAATCTAGAAAGCTTATTGCGCTCAGGACCAATTTCAATCACCAATTTAGAAATTATTTTTGTAGAAATCAGACAAAACTTTATCAAGAACGTCCACAGCAAATGCAACATCAGATTTGTTAACACACATAGGAGGTTTAATGCGAAATACCTGGAAAGTTAGTAGGGTTAGTAAAATATAGGATGGATTCGGTTATAAATAGGGGAATTGTCTAAATAATTTATAACCTACATTTCCGCTTATGCCACCACGTCCAAATAGCACTCCCAGATCTTTGCAAGTCTCCCAAATCTCCAGAACATGTGGAACACTGAGTGGTGTTCTTGTCACACGATCGGATACAAATTCAATGCCAATCATAAGTCCTTTGCCACGAACATCACCGATAATATCGAACCTTTGTTTGAGATCTTCCAGAGCTTTAAGGAAGTATGTACCAACTTCTAGAGAATTTTGTTGAAGATTCTCCTCTTTGATAACATCCAAAACAGCAAGGCCCACTGAACTGGCAAGTGGATTTCCGCCGTATGTGTTGAAATGAAGTGCCTGTCCAAGGCATTCGGCAATTTTCGGGGTTGTAATAACAGCTGCCAAAGGAAAACCGTTTCCAATGCCTTTAAGGAAAAGGTTTTCGATGAATAACTCAATATTTGTGTTACTTAAATATAAGTTTTATTTACCTTTAGCCATTGTCACTATATCCGGAACGATACCATGTCCTTCAAATCCCCAGAAGTGTTCTCCGGTTCTACCAAATCCACTCTGCACTTCATCGGAAATAAAAACTCCACCATTTGCTCGAACCATTTCTGCTGCTTTTTTGATGTAGGATTTTGGGAATTGAACTGTTCCCCCAACACCCTGAATAGATTCGGCAAACATAGCAGCTACCTTTCCTCTCGGTAGAGAAAATTTGAACACTTGTTCGAGCTGCTTATAGTATTCATTTGCAGCTGTGCAACCAGTTTCTGAGTTACACTCGCACTTTCTATCAGTCTGGCAAGGAGAGTCTCGACACGCAGAACCACCCCAAATACCAAGATATGGATCGGGATTCATAACGTGGTGAATGCCATTGCTTACGCCAGGCAATGGAAATCTCCAAGTTGAATGGGCAGTCAGGCCCATGGTATATGGAGACATTCCATGATAGCAGTTCTTAAAAGTAAGAATTTCATAATTGCCAGTGTGAAGTCGAGCCATTAGCATCGCAAGATCATTAGCTTCTGACCCAGAGTTAACGAAATAGACTTGTTTCAAGTCACCTGGAAGCTTATCAGTGAGCCTTTGAGCGTACTCATGAATTTTTGGATGCATATAAATGTTGGTAGTATGCCAAAGTGTTTTAACCTGGTCCTCTAGTGCTTTATTCACTTTTCTGAAATTTAAGATTATTTAAAAACATTTTTTTTAACGAAGAAGTCTTAATTTACTTACGGATGACAATGTCCAACTGAGACAGTCACAATACCTCCAAACATATCCAAATATCTCTTTCCATCATGATCAAACAACCATTGCATATGTCCACTATGGATGAGTAACGGTTTTTTGTAATAGGACACAATATTCGGAGTGAGATGCTTTTTTCGAATGTCCGTGACTTTCTCATAGTCAGGACCCTGATATGCTGGCGCAATAAAGCTGCATTCTGGCATAGCATTTTGAGATGCTGGCTTTGCTGTTGGATTCAAAGTTGATAAGGTTCGAAAAGCTTGACTAAGCTTTGACGGATCTGGCACAAGAATAAAAAAAAAAATTTTAATTTTTTTTAAAAGCATACAAAATATTAAGAAAAACTAAGAAATTAAACTCAGGGCCATTTACTGAAAAGAAACTTAAATATTTATGTTCTACTTTCTCCTCTACGTAAACTGTCACATAAGAGTTTATGTGGAACATAAGTATTTATGTTCTGTATCAGCAAATGGGCCTTATTGATTTATGTATGAGTATGTACAATACATTCTTAAGATTTGCTTTAGCAAACGGATTTTATAGATATTTATGTAAGCTATTTCCATCCTTCTTCTTTCTTAAATTTAACGAAATGAAATTTAGTCGACCTTAACTGTCGTGTAAGTCGTGTCGTGTAAGCATACGCAATTTCCTTAGTTAAACTACCTATCAGATGGCTGGTGTAAATGCTGAAACGAATTGGCAAGGTAACCAGTTCCTGGTGAAGACCATTTTTGAATGTTTAATGCTGTGGTAGAAGTTGCATTGACACTCCTAACAACAAACAAAAGTGGTTTACTTATGCCAAGCTTGGTCAGCTTTATATAAAAACCTTCTAGCCATACGGTGTCAAAGGCCTTCTACAAATACACCAGACATGCACCCGTACTTTGTTATCATTTTCCACCTTAAAAACAAACTGCGATTGTCTGGTATGATATTATTGTCCTGCACCCACTTGGACAGACCTCTATTCATAATTTTTACTTGCGATATAGGTACTATAGGGCAAGTTCTGCATTTGGAAAAAAAATCGAACTCGAGATTTTGATCAAAGTTGACATTACGATGATAGCGAAGACGAAAAAAGCGGGTCCGACAATTCCGTCTGTCTGTCTGTCTGTCTGTATGTCTGTATGTCTGTATGTCTGTATGTCTGTACCTCGAACTACAGCCTAAACTACCGGATGTATTTTCTTCAAACTCGGTAGTTAAGGGTCTTCGGTGATTCCCTAGAGGAGAAATTGAAATTTTTTTCTTAGCTCCAAAAATAACGGTACCCCCCATACACCCGTAATGCAAAATCTTATTTATCTCGAAAACGGCTCTAACGATTTTGATAAAAAAAAATTAAGTGTGATATTATGGACATGGACTATATTTTGGTGAAAAAAAATTTGGGAGAAAATGTTATTAGGGGTACCTGTCATAGAACGGTTTTTTTGATTTTCGAATTTCTCATACCAACGGCTCCAACGATTTTAACCAAAATTTTTACGCAGGAGCTGCTTTGCATTTGAAAAAATACAAACTAAAATTTTTTTCGAAAAAATAGTTTTTGGATTTTTAAAAAAATAATACATTTTTTTTTTAAATTCAATATCTTGAAAACCGATACACGATTAAATTTTTAAATTACGTTTTAAAATGTATTTTATTAAATACTAACAATTTGCATATCAAATTTTTTTATGAAAATTTTAAGGAAAATTTAGTACACAAAAAACATGTATGTTTCAGTGTGTCTGTATGTCTGTACATCTCACTACAGCCTAACCACTGGACCTATTTCTTTCAATCTCGGTAGTTAAGGGTCTTCGGTGATTCCCTAGAGGAGAAATTGAAATTTTTTTTTTAGCTCCAAAACTAACGGTACCCCCCATACACCCGTAATGCAAAATCTTATTTATCTCAAAAACGGCTCTAATGATTTTGAACATAGGCTACATTTTGGTCAAACAAAATTTTGGGGCAAAATGTTAGGGGTACCTGCCATAGACGCGTTTAATTGATTTTCGACTTTCTCATTAACGGCTCTAAGGATTTTAACCCAAAATTTTCAGCAGGAGACCCCTTAAGTTAAAAAAAAATTTTATATAAAAATATTCGAAAAAATATTTGTTGGGTTTTTTAAAAAAAAAAATTTTTTTTTAAATCAATATCTTCAAAACCTATGAACGATTATTTTTTGAGATTATTTCCTAAAATCAATATTATTTAATACTTCCCACATTATTTTCTTGAAAAAATTTTAGAGAAATTTCTTATATAAAAAATTTATTTAATAATAAAACGATTTTTTAAAGTTTATTTGTATAAATTCATACTTTTCCGGAAACCAGACGGCAATTTTATTTTTATTTTTACTTTTACATAAGAGCAAGTTCGTGCGATCCAGTCGTGCATTTTATTTCGAATACCTTGCTGACACTTGGTTCAAGAAATATCGATCGGAGATTCGCCGGATTGGAGTTGTCCTTTCTTTTTTTCGGGAGAGGATGAACCACGACTGTTTTCCACCGAACTGGATAATATGCATTATTCATTCAACTTCATATGATACTTTGACTTTTCTAAATTTCAAAAAAGGTCTGTTTGCTGTTTGGAAGAACTAAACGAACTGTCATTGTTTTAGCTACATATGTATGTATGTTCACAAGCAATTTGTTAAAAAAGTACTTTATCAATTTATTAGTAGAAAATCGTTTAAATTAAGAAAAAGTTAGTAGAATGAAGTCACCAAATTGTTAAGTATTATCACACACTAGGCTATTTAAAATTTTGCACCCATAGCTTTATCTTTCTTGAGCAGCTTTAAAATAAGAATCTGATGGAGGCTAAATTTGACAGATAGGATATGCATTTTCAGAGCTCTGTCAATCAATTTTAAATCCAAAACTAAAGTGCAGAGTGTCTTATTTGGTTTGGACTAATTCAAGAATCTGGTGGAATTTAAAAAAAGCAATAATGAAAAATTCTCAAAAATCCAATAGGGTATAAATATAAATCTACAAATCTTTAAGCAGCTTACCAACTTTTTTAAATTGTTTACTTCATTCGTTGACATAACGCGACTGATTTGCATACTAAGTAGGTACTTTTAGCAAACGAGCGACAATGCAACGCTTAAAGTCATTGCCATATTATTTTTGTTCATGTCGTAGATATTTTTAGAAGTGCGTAGGTGCTGCTTTTTCCTACTACTGCTTAGGCCTGCTACATAAGGGAATACAATTTCAAAGCTTGAAACATTTAATGATTGCATCTACACGGTTGGTTTCCGTATTCTCTTACAGAGATATTTTATTGCATTTGATTTGTAGCTTAGCTTCAATTGTAAAAATGTATAACAAAAGTGAACTCGGTGAGAAAGTTGTTTTAATTACAACCATACAACGCTAATTTGTGATGCTAAAACAGACAGACTTATATGCAAATTAATAAGCTTAATTGGTTGATTGAAATTCAGAAAACAAAAATGGTTTTCAAGGTCATGGTCTATTGGTCTTAGAACTCGTTCAATGCATTATTGAACAAATGGCAGGTTAACGGCCGATTTTGCAAAACAGCCAATAAAACAAATGCGCGATTGAAATTGCATTTATTGTCAATCAATTGAATTAATTGAACTTGTTTGCATTTCTTGTGTTTTTGAACTTATAATAGCTTCATACATACATACATATGTATGTACGTATTTGAAAGTAATACAAAATAAGGCAAGAACTCATTAAGAGTTCGTAATTATTGTTACTTTTGAAAATGAAGAGTCTCAATTGATATAATCAATTGGCTGCGTTCATTCAAAGCACTATAATTTAACGAAAAATATACAAGATAACGATTAACTTAAAATTTATTTGTTTCCCACTCCATTGAATGCCGTCATTTATCAATGCATTCTTTAGTAAACGTCATTTGAATTACATTATCTCGAATGGTATCTCAGAGTATTCTAAGCGAATAATAAACACCCTGCAGCTGCTGGAAGTTCTATTCTTTTTCACTTGGAGTAGGTACTTCTATTTGAAATGAGATGCATATTTAAACATGACATTTTAAGATGGAGCTTGGTTTTGAAAATATTATTTGATCTTTCAATGCATTTTATAGATTTTTAATTTGATAAACATAGAATTTGTAATTTTTTATTCTTGTTTTTTAACAAAAATGTAAATAAATATTCAAACAAAGATTTATAAAGGGTGGTTAAATTTTAAGGGCCGATGTTGAATGTGAACCACGCTTAAACGTCTAGTTTTTTCTGCATTTCATTTAACATTTCTCAATTTCAGACTAACTCAGTTTGAACCATGGAATAGATACACAATCGAGCAACGCGTTAAAGTTATTCAGGGTTATTATCGTGATTTTTTCGGTCAATTTAATCGTCCAAATGTGCGTACAATCGGAAAAACCGTGCAAAAATTTGAGCAAACCGGGGGTCAAATTACCGCTTCAGTGACCGAGTGAGTGAATCCTATCAGTGATCGAATGAAAACGTCAAATTAGAGTAATCTATTGCTCGATGACGTAAGCGGTAATGCCAAACTCACATAATTCAGTCACGTATTACTCGAAAACTGATGCGGTAATTTGGCCCCGGGTCTGTAGGAGATGTGAAAACACCAGTGCATGCTCGTACAGCTCGTATTCAAGAAAATATTAGGCGTGTTTTTTTTGCAAGCCTATATAGAATTGTAGAAAAAAACGACATCGGGACTAAGCGCTTTACTTGCAATAAGCTAAATAAATAAATAAAATAAAAATAAATAAAATTTACATGCAAATGCAACAACTACTTAAATCTATACAGAGTTAGCTAAGTCCAGATAATTTTCGAAAGTTAATCTAGGACCCGATAAAAAAGGTGATGCCAAAACAGTATTATCTAAATGTTATCGATAATTTGCTCAGAGACATCAAAAGTGACGTCAAACAATACAGCTCACAAATATCATAGCGTACACAGCACTTCCAGCTATTTCGAAAAAAAGATCTTAAATCCCGATGTCGTTTTTTTTTTACAATTCTATATGGACTTGCGAAAAAAAACACACCTATTTTTGCTGTTCGCGATAGTGTGGCTGAAGAGCCGTCCATCTCAACTCGTCGTTGTGCCCAACAATTGCACCTCTCACGCTCGTCGTTGATGAACACTATGTATAAAGACTTGCATTTGCACGCTTACAAGGTGCAATTGACTCAAGAACTAATGGCTAAATCACAACCTCGCGTTCAGTCGGTCCGGCGTTAATGGGCGTTTGGTCGTATTTACGATTTTATGTGTCAAAAAGCGCGACCGTAGCATTTGTAAAACGAAATTTAGCTTCAAACCTCGAGCGTTGACTGACATTTCCATGACATCTTTGATAAGTACCTACTTAATTGTTATATTCCAATGAATTTTGTTACTGTTTATTAATTTACAAGGTATATAATATTGCGTATTTTAAATTTTGGGCATTTAAAATAGTTAATTTGTAAAGCTATTTTTTTAAACAAGAGATGGATATGGCCGATATGGATGATCTTGATGACCTCCTTGACTTTTCCTTGTTCGGTGTTGTGAGCTATGCTGGGTATGAGGCGTTTAAAAACGACGAAAAAAGAGTAGAAAGGCAGCGATGGGTTCGGGAGCTCAATTTAAGCAGAGACACTGATAGATTCTTTGCTCTTAATTATGATGCAATGCAAAAGCATGATCCAGAACATTTTTTTAAAATAAGCCAGAACTAGAAAAGCATTCTTGGAGAAAACCAATTTCTCCTAGGTGTAGACTTTTTTGTATTATAAATACAATCGTTATCCCGAATCATGTTTATTAATTTGTCTTCGAAAGAGCTCATACGAGTATTTTTTAATTAATTTCTATTCTTTTTTTAATCAAAACAAAAACAATGAACTGTCAAACGCCCGACCGAATAGAAAATAGATCTACTTTTGCTTTGGCCTGGCGTTGGTCTGACGTTTACGATATTACGATATAAAGCGGTCGCAACGCCGGAGGTAACATTTCAGATTGCCTCATAAGAGTCTATTGTTTTTATTCAAAATGTCAAAGCCCGACCGACCAAACGCGAGATTGTGGTTTGGCTATAAAGCCTCAAGCGTAGTCAATGGTCAGAATGATGGCAAGAAATGGCAACAGTAGATGATCAATTTTCGAAGAAAATCATCTTCAGTGATGAGGCACATTTTCACCTCAGTGGATTCGTCAATTAGCAGAATTGCCACATTTGGACTTCTTTCTTTGGGGTTACGTACTTGAAAGAAAAGGTGTACGTCGATAAGTCAGCAACAATTCAAGAGCTAAAGGATTAGATAATTCAGCATATTAACGGCATAGAACCTCAATTATGCCTCAGCGTCATCGAAAATTTGGACCATCGGATGGAGGTTTGCCGCCGAGGTCGCGGCGGCCATTTGGCCGATATTTTGTTTCATACATAATTGAATCATACCAATATTATCATAATAAAAAGAAATGACAATAATTTCCTAAATAATTTGTGTTTTATTCAAAATCAACATCGGCCCTTTAAATTTAACCACCCTTTACATATGAACAACATAATAATCTTGAAATAAAAAACACGTTCCAAACTCACCATGACTGATAAAGATGCATGAGATGTATTTATAACTTATTTTTCTATTAACTTTTTGATAAGATTAAGAGCTCGTATGTACATATTTTATATACTAGTATACTGTGCAAAAATAATTGTTCGATGATAAAGTTACATGTAAACGAAATATTGTGACGTTAGTTGTGCATGTTTCTATTAAATATGTATTGACGATAGTACGCTCAGGAGGAATTTTGAATTTTTAAAAGCATTTTCTGACTTATCTATCAACGTAATGTTAAATTTGATTTCAACCTTGAATTTAGTTGACACCAAACCAATTATCTCCCTACGAGTAAGGGTTAAGTTTAAAAAGACTTAAAAAGTTACTACTGAATGTCAAAGAACCAATAGTTTGAAATTTTATGGATTTAGTTATCTTTTTTTTAAGTACTGGATTTTTTGAAAATCAATTACGTACATCAAAAAAGGCTTTTGAAAAAATTGTCAACAACATTTTCTGACATTTTTGTTGCTTACTTGAAAAGAAAACAATTTTATTCGATTTAACGTATGTTAATGAAACGGAGATGTCAATTATAGACAAAGAATTGGATGACCCAGTAGGCGGTTTTCCTTTTTAGTTCACAGCTTCTAATATGTATTTCTTTTTTCGTTCTGAGCATGTTCTGAGCGTGTTCAGAGTGCGCTCTATAAACTCAGAATTAAATAACTGACAGACACAGTTAAATGCTTAACACAAGCACTTGACAGATGAAAATTAAAACAAAGTGTTCAGTTGTGTGTTTCGAAATCAACTCAGAACGCTCAGAGCACGCTTGGTTTATAGGAGATCTATCCTGAACTAAAAAATAAAAAAAAAATCATATACATATGTAAGAATAACAAAAATGTGGAAGCCAGTCTTCTTTCGTTTGGAAGTTATATAAAGATCAAAATTTTACTAAGCTTCCATTGTAGGTTATGGCTCAACAATTTATTGAAAATTTAATCAGACAGCTAGATAAAAGTTAGTTGTGAGCACAAAACTCTACTATCTGACTATTAAGATTGCTTTTCTCAAAACGCTCTTAGATATCTTTGAATATCTGAATTATACCGGTAAATCTTGAAAGAGTTTTGATCAGCTGTTCGTATTTTCTCCAAAAACTTCACCAAAAATTTGTCTTTTCACTATCCACTTGTCCTTCTTTCTTATTTTATACAGAAACATTTTATTTCTTAATCAGGATACAGACGGAATATATTTTAACGTGCTAGTATAAAGTTTAAGCAAAGGTCGTTTCAAATACCATAATTTCGGAAGTACTCGTAAAAGACAGATTGAATAATTCGTTACTGAAATTTGTCTGTAGTTTTTCCGTTTCCTCAAATTCTGTAAAGCCTCATTTAACTCTTTCAAAAAAAGTATTTTTCCAAGTTGAGTTTATTAATTTCTGACAAACTAGGTTTCTTCTCGGCATACGCAGAAGTTTTCACTTAACTTTTAATTATGTATACTTTGAATATTCGGACGAGTTCTGTGGAGAACCAATATTAGTTTTGTGTTGAGAAACTCAAATTGTTATTTGTTGAAAAAAAAAAGACGTTTAATCATTATCCGCACATTTGGACTTTTAGATAAAACTATTAAAAACATTCACAAAAATTCATTCAGTTCTGAATTCCACCAGGGAGTTGAGATACAATAATTACTAAATTTGAGCCTTTTAAAACAACTGCATCGTTCCGCAATTTATTTCTTGAAGAATTTGAATGAATTTAGTAGAATTTGTAAAAGCTTCTACAGAACTGCGTTTCTGTTGACGGGTTCGAAAGCTGTCCTTAAATATACAAAAAGTGCAAAGGTCTTTTTGTTTCTTGATTGAAAACCTTTTACGACTGATGATAGACTGTGGTTAATTGTTAAATAATTATTTTTAGAATCCTGCTGCCTAAAGTTCGGTGAAAAATAGTGTTTAGCAATAATGTTGATAAAAGAAATACCTTGGTATTTTTTTAAACATTCCAATACTTTTTAAAGAAAAATAGCTGGTTCTATGGTAAGTACTGTACTCTTTTATTCTTAATTTGAAATTGTTTTATATTAGATGTAAGATATCTCTATCATTACAACTATGTATAAATGATAGAGATAAAATTTTATAAGAATTCGTGGAGCCGTTTGCGAGGAAATATGGTTTTTCAGAACGGTTTCTTAACATTTACATACATATATGTACATATGTATATGCATATGGCAAGCACCATAACTTTTAGAAAAGAAAGAACAAATCTGTGTCTTAGTCTTTAAGATAGTATCAAAAACGACATAAGCATCACATTTTAAAAAGTCAACGTAGTGGTTTTCAAAATATTGAGTATTCAAAAAAAAAATCTATTTGTTTTTAATCCTAAAAATATTTGTTTGCTATCCGGCTTATAGAAAATTGATCTAGCAATCTGAAACCAAATGAAGTAGATAGAATTGCCAGACAAAGAAGTTTTTCCGTCCTTGTGAAGTCAAGTTTGATTAAAATCTCTAGTTCGATTTTTTTAAAGAATGCATAACTTGCCTTATATACCGTAAGTTATGACTACATAAATATATTTATTTATTTTTTTTTTTATTTATTTATTTATTTATTTATTCCATCTACGATTTGAAAAATCTACAGATTATGCTTAATATTATTATTAATATTAATATTATATACAAAATAAATATAAATTTCAATTTTAAACTAACAATTATTTAATAATAATGAACAAAGAGAATTTTTGAACTGAAATCTAGTATTTAATATATCTAAGATATCATAATATAAATTAAAAATTTTACAGCAATGAGATATTGGTTCCCTTCCCTCTGACCATAATTTGTAGAATGAGGATTTTCATAAATAAAATGTCTCATTCTCAATGATCGAGTAAGTGCATAAAAATTAATTGAAGAAAGAAGAAATTCACAATCGATATCATTTGAAATAATATCTCGAACAAATAATACACTATACATTCTTCGTCTTGATTCCAGAGTTTGTATTCCTTATAATAAACATCTACTATGGTAGTTAAGAGCTACACTGTTATTAGCAGAAAACTGCCTTAAAGCAAATCTTAAAAAAAATTTTTGAATGTTTTCAATTCTATCAATTAATTTTTTAATTTCAGGATTCCAAATAACTGCACCATATTTCAATAATGGTCGAACAATAGAGCAATAAATAGCCTTAAGAGTATAAGGGTCTTTGAAATCACTGGAATTTCTTTTTAAAAAACCTAACATACTATTTGACTTAGAAATAATGTAGGAAACATTAGAAACAAAACTTAGTTTAGCATCAAAAATTATTCCAAGATCTTTGATTTCATAAAGCCGGGATAATTTAAAACCACTTAAAGTGTAATCAAAAACAATTTGATTTGACAGACGGCTGTAAGTTAAAACAGAAGATTTAGATAAATTTAGATTTAAATCATTTTGATGGCACCAAACCTCGAACTTACAAATATGTATCTTGTTGAAATGCAATCCTACCTATCGAAAGTAAAGTGCAGATTCCTCTATTTTCTCGTACACTAAAATTAACTCAAAATCTATGTTTAAGAGTCTTCGATCTTATTTTTTTCGTAACTTCACTTTAGTGTTTATTTCAAAAAAAAAAAAAAAAAAAACTAAATGATAACCATCTCAATTTCTTACCTAGAATTTTTCGAGGAGCCATATTAAAATTTTTATTTCTATATTATTTTCACAAGTATATTTAGGAAGCTTGAAATAAGCCTTATTGTTTTGAGTTTACTTTAAATGAACAACTGCGTATTACTATCAATTTTTTTTTCTTCAATTAATTTGCATACAAGGAACAAACAAAGTTGTATCTCAATATTTTTTTTTCGTTTTATTATTGAAGCACTACTCTGGTTTCAATTTATTGTGAATGTGGATCGACAAGACCACAGAGACCAAGACCAATAACCGACTACTTTCAAAGCAGAACCAACCGTTCTATTAGAATTCTTATAAACAACTGGCTCAGTGGCTCAAGTGATTCAATTTTCATATTTAAATTGAACTGTTTCATGATATTCAGCAAATACACTTATTGCACTCGGTTTCTAGGTTCTAATATGTTTCTAGTGCTCTCTCTTCAGACTTTGGATAATGCTGATGAAGCATATCTTTGGAGTGCACTCGAAGAGAGTATTATACTAGATTTTTATTTATAAACAAAGCCTGTGCGTAAAGCCGGGCATTAGTTCTTTTGTTAATTTATTGATTGTTGTAGATTTTGTTTATCAAATTAATTTCGATTGTGAGTGAAATGTTGATAAGAACTCATCGTACAGGGTGTTAGGAAGTTATTTACATACATAAGTAAAATTGTAACGCGCAGTCTGCGCAGAACGCAAAAACTGATAGGTAGTAGGTATTTTGAGCCGTTTACTTCGTGTTTTATAACAATTTGACCACCATAGATGAATTCAATCAGAAATACCTATACTGGTATGGGAGAATATATTATTTAAAAGTAAGTCAGGATTTAAACGGCGATTTAAACTTTGGAAATTAAATAAAGCGGTGCAATCAAAACTAAAAATATATTTTGAAATATTTTTTTTTTAATTTGGGTACATACATGTGTATATGGGGGAGAGTACGATAACTTAGGCGCCAAAAATTGATAACGGATTTTTGTAGAAGGGTCAAATACAAGCGTTTTTTTACTATGGGAGGGGGGGGTCTATCTCGCCCCGTTTAGGAGGTAGGGGCGATTTTAGAAAAAATGACTTAAATTGAAAAAAAAAATATTAAAAAACAACGGCAACACTTACAATAAAATACTATACCGGTTTTGAAAGCCAGAAGTCTATTCTATAATCGTAAATTTAAATTAAATTATTTATGTCAATAGTTTTTGAAAAATTTGCATGCAAACTCAAAATTTTGTTAAAAAAAATGAAAAAAAAAAGTTTAGACCAATTTTTTTCAAAATTGTAAAATGAAGTGCTTTATTGGATTTTTGTGGTCAATGCTACTATTAATTCTAAATCGAACACAAAAAACCGAATGGTTTTGTACCTTCTAGTTTTTGAGAAAATCGAAAATTACTAAAACTACTTTTTATGAAATTTTTGATTTTTGGTATTTAACTACGGTGATTTCATTTTGAGGATTAATGTTAATGTGGTTCATTTGTAAGTACAGTACAGCAAATCATTAAGGGTTACTAAGAATGCACCACGAGGAGGTAGAATTGCATGGCATTTCGCGTCTCAGTCAGTCAGTTTGTGAGTAAGTCAGGTGTTACTTAAAAATAGTCAAGACAATTTTTCAATGTTCAATGTATTAAAACCGTGTTTACAGGCATTTTGATCACAAAAAAAAATTATAGCAAGCACCTCCCGAATCTCTAGCCAATATTGAGGCCCATGGAAAAATGTACCGATAGATGGGTTTATTGCTCTGAGATTAACTTTTATATGGATTGCACCAGAGAAACTTTTAAATCATTAGTTTTAAGCAAAATTTAAGTAACGTTATTTATTAAAATAAAAGATTAACTATGTAAATCATTTAAATGTAATTTGAATTTTATATACCCACCTACAAATTTGTAACTATATATTTACTTATGTATGTATCTTAGTCTGTAAGAGTATAATATACTCTGGTTGATTAATAAATAATAATAATAATATTGTATTCTTACAATTTTTGTCACCTTTTTGAGTTGGAGTTGAGGGGAGTTGACGCTTTAGTTGGAATTAGACCAATTTCTTCTAAGAACGCGGTGCTTTTGAAATATTTTTTTTGAAATATTGAAAAGTTATTTAATTTAGGATGAAGTAGTGGATGCTTAGTCGCCATTCTTTATTCAAAGAAAAAAATACTTCACTCTTACAAAGGTTGAATAACGAATGACCTTGGTAAACAATAACCTGTACCACATTACCATTAAAAATGTTAGACACAAACAATAAACATACATAATAATTAAGGAATTATATAAATTTGCTGCATTCGTACAGTAGTACCAAGGTAATGTGTATTTTTCATAATGTATTAAATTTTCATGACTGAACATTTTAAATGTGCAACTTTGGGCGTACATACATACGTACATACATATATTTAGTAGACATTGGATATAGACCATAGGGTAAACTCAAAGTTTCTTTAAATCCAGATTCTGTAAATGCAAAGGAAACCTTGCATACACCCAACCTCGCACCTACCCCAAATCCTATAGTGTGTCCAAGCAGGGGGGTTGCAGGGGGGCAGCATGCCCCCCCATACATATCTCACTGTTTATACGCCGTAATGCGTAAGCAAGCAAAAAAAGCAAATATCCCATAAAAAAGTAGTTTTAGTTATTTTCAATTTTCTCAAAAACTAGACGACATAAAATCATCTAGTTTTCAGTTTTTGAATAACAATAAATTAGAGCAACGAATTTTAGGAAAAATAATAATATAAAACTTTGCAGTTTGGAAAAATTAAACTTTAAACTTTTTTTTTATGTTTTTTTTCACCAAAATTTGAGTTTAAAACTCGTTTTTTCAAAAACTGTCCATAGATTCTACTTGATTTAAAAATTATCTAATAGATCAGAGTATTGGCTTTAGAAAAAGGTATAATACTTAATTGTAAGTATTACCGTTATTTTTTAATATTTTTGTTTCCATTTTAGTACCTTTTTTATAAAATTGCCCCTCCCGCCCAAACGGGGGGAGATAGACCCCCCCCTCCCATAGTAAAAAATGCTTGTATTGAACTGTTCTACAAAAAACCGTTATAATTTCTTGGCGCCTAAGTTATCGTACTCTTGCCTGTATATGTACTTACATACATACATAAGTGAAGACGATCGATCTTAGTTCAAGCAAGGTTTTAAAGGGTTTTTTTTCAATAAGAGCGAGTATAGGTTGAAATGGAATAAAACAAGCTATTTTTTTATTAAAGCAAGGCCCATGCATGTCATTGTGTATAGAATATGACATAGTCTAAGTATCCACATCGACTTCTTACGGTAGCGCGCGTACGTGTGGTCCAATTTTCAATGACTCTTCCGCATAGATCCGGCTGAATTTGAGCGATGGCCTGCGTTATGCTCAATGTAAGAGAATCGGCCTTGATTGTGCTATATTCGAATAGACATGCGACTTTAGGAAACCCCACAATAAAAAGTCTAGCGGGATCAAACCTTGGTGGCGAATTCACGTCACAGTTCAATGACCGCCTCACCAACGTCGTTTTTGAAAAAGTACGGACATGATGTATTGTGAACTGAATCGCGTTTGGGTTGGTGTCGTCCCATATACGGCAGTTTTGCTTGTTAACACAGCCATTCAACCAAAAATGCGTATAATCGCTAAAGATGATTTTTCGGCAAAATTTGGGTCCTTTTCCAAATGCTCCGAAGCCCAGTCAGCGAAAAAAAGGCGTTGTCTTTGGTCATGAATTTTGACCTCCAGTGTCAGTAGGACATTGTTCGGGTGCAGGCCCAAGCCCGAAGCAAAAATTCGTCAAGTTGAAGAATGTAGGTGAAAGGTTGAACTCTTGTGCACGGTGAAGAATCGACTGCCTCGGACCGCTACTATGTTCTCGGACGATCTTGCGTTCCTTTGACGTACGAATGTTGTCTAAGGTGACAGGTTGCAGAGTTGTCGTTTTTAAGTAAGTTTTCCATTCTACTTTCGTTTTGTTTTCCTAATACGTATAATTTACTTTTGGGATCTGTTTTAGAAGGCGCAAGTTCACTTATAATAATTGTTTGAACAGATGCGTTTCTTGCTGTAATGTTGGCTAGATCCTACCCCCTTTGATACCTGAGTGTCCGGGGATCTAAAGAAGAGGTTTTTTTGGTTTTAATTAATTAAGGCCAGATTCAGTAAGAATGTTTCTTGTTGGTGTAGAAGCAAATGTCTTTCGTAAAAAGAATTAAGTAATTAGCATATAAAATGTGGTTTATTTTATTATTTTTGAAAATAATTTCGCTGAAAGAGGGAAGCCTTGAGGTATACCATTTGCTAAATTAATACAGAGGAGGAGAAGTTTTTCGATTTGACTTCGACCTAAGGTATTCATCTAAATGGAGTAGTGTGTAGGTAGGTAGGTGCTACGATCGTGTTTAAACGCAACTTGATTTGGACTTATGAAGTGGTATTTTTCTATATACCAAAGTAGACGTTTGGATATAATTTGTTCTTAAAACTTGCTAAAACAAGGAAGCAAGAAAATTGATCTGTATTCCAAAGGGTCTGTGGAACTTTTTTTGAGTTTTGGAATAGCTATTACTCTCTTGAAATATTTGATTGACAGTTGTCGAGTGCGGACGTGCTTTTTATTCGCTCTGATAATCGTGTTTAATTTTATATATTATATTTGATACGCTTCAAGTGTTTGTGTGATTAATTTGGGCAGTATTAATTATTTGGCCGAAATCTTTTAAAGATGGAATGCCAAAAATGTAATACTGCTATAGTAGGAAAGTCTTCCATTAAATGCGATGGTATATGCAAAAAAGTGTGGCATCTATCGCCAAAGTGTTGTGGTCTGGACAGCTATAGCAGTGGTATTATTCAAACAGTGAAAATGGTTAAATTTATTTGTGATGATTGTTTAAATCATATTTATAATGTGGACAGTGTAATAAATAATATTAAAAAAGTTATAGACGAAAACAACAAGGGTTTAAATCATTACAAAGAACAGTTTACGGAATCTTTAAAACAAAACAGAGCCGAGATTAGAGATGTTTTAGAAGCAATGGAAAAAAGGCACAGTGAAAAGTTAAATTCATTTAACGATACATATAAATTCATTGAAAAAAGTGTTAATGAAATAAAAAAAATTAATGATTTTAATTTAAGTTTGAAGGATCAAAGTAATAAGATTTGTGATGGTGTTAATAAAATAATTAATGCAACAGATTCGCTAACGGAGATAAACAATCAAATTGTGAATAACGCGAGTGAGAGGGATAGTCAAATGAAGGAAAGTGTTAACACTATAACCAAATCGGTAAATAAGCTTTCGGTAGAAATTAAAAAGAAAAACAACAGTGCTGACAGTATGGTTGAAAAGAAAACATACGCAGGTGAATTAAAGAAAAATTCTCAAATTAAAGTTGTGCCAAAGGAGTTAAGTCAAAGTGCAGAGAAAACAAAATCGGAAGTGAAATCAAAAGTAAATCCATCTACAAGTGGTATTCAGGTTTCAGGAATACAAAAGCTCAATAGTGGGGCAATAATAGTGTCGTGTGATAATGAAAATTCGGTTGAAAAATTATCAAGTGATGTTAGAGATAAACTTGGAGATAATTATTGTGTAAATGTGATAAATAAGAAACCAAGAGTTAAAATATCATATATCTCGGATAAATTTGAAGAAAAAGAGTTTTTATCCTGCATTCGTAGACAAAATGATTTTTTAAAGAACTCGGAAATAAAAATTAAAACTATGTGGAAGCGAAAGGGTAAAACATCGGTGTACTATACTGCAGTGATAGAAGTGGATGTAGTAAGCTACAATGAAATCATGAAAGTTGGTAAGATCAGTGTTGGATGGGACAAATGTCAAGTGAGTGAAGCTGTTTATGTTAAGAGATGCTACAAGTGCTTGGGTTTTGGGCACTTTAGTAAAGACTGTGTAAATGAAAAAATGGTTTGTTTTAAATGTGGAGGGCAACATACTGGTTCTGAATGTACGACGACAATTTTGTCTTGTGTGAATTGTGTGAAAATGAATGAAGAATTAAAGCTAAATTTAGATGTGAATCATAATGCGTTGGATAATTGTTGTGAGGTTTATCTTCGCAAACTTAAAATAGAAAGAAAAAGACACTTGTAGCAACCCACCAATAAGAGGAAGGCTATTTCGTATTGTTTAAATGCGCAGAGTCTTCTCAATAACAAAAGCCATGTTGAGTTATTGGTAAATAATTGTAAACCTGATATATTATTGTTATCGGAAACCCGAATAACAACAGATATTGAAGAATGTGAATATAAAATAAGTAACTACTCCCACATTAACTGCTTTTCGCATTCAAGGCATACAGGAGGTGTAATGGCGTACATTAAAAAAGGATTACGTTTTGAAGTGGTGAATGTTACACAATATAATAATTTTGTATGGATTTTAAAATTGTATGTATGGTTTGAAAGTAAAAAATGGGTGTTTGTTGGTGTATATAGATCGCCGAGCTCATCGGTAAATGAATTTTTACGGTTTTATGAAAATTGGTATGCTGAGAATTTGGAAAGTGAAAGTAACACAGTAGTAATGGGAGATTTTAATATTGACTTGCTAACGGATGATACTAATAAAGTGAGAATGTTAGACTTAATTATTGATCAAGGTGACATTCAAGGAGGCTACAAGAATTACAGAACATTCTCGAACATTGATTGATTATGTGTGTGTTAACATAGACGCGAAAGATGAATTTAATGTGTGTGTGGATAAGAACTTTAAAGTATCTGATCATGAGACAATAAGAGTTGAAATAAAGGGTAATAATTATAAAAATGATTTGCAGAAGAAAAAGATTCTTAAGTATTCCAAATCTAAATTAGATAATCTTTTGAATAATAACGGCTTTCCTGAATTGTTTTATGAGCGGAACTTTAATGATCTTACGGTGAGATTTGATGATTGTATTGGAAGATGCTGTGACGCTATGACTATTGAAAAATTGATTGGAGTGAAAGTTGATTGTCAGTGGTACAATGGTAATCTATGGAGAATGAAACAGGAAAAAATAACGGCTTTTAGAACAGCAATTTACAGCAGCAATGTTGAAGATTGGAGGAGATATAAAATGATTCGAAATAAGTATACAATAGAAGTTTTGGCAGTAAAAAATCGACATATTCGCACGCAGATACAATCGAACAGTGGTAATCAAGTCGGTACATGGAAAATGATTAAGTCTCTTATTATGAAAAACAATAAAAGTAAAGATATCACTAATGTTAAGTTTGGACAAGAATCTTTAACTGATGAAAATCAAATTGCTAATAGGTTTAATTTGTATTTTGTTGAGAGTGTGGTCGAAATTAATTATTCAATTCCTTTTCAACATTATATTCCACCAAGCATACACATAAATTGTGTTTTTAAATTTCGTTATGCAAGCGTGGAATCGTTATATGCCCTCATTAAAAAATTAAATAATAAAAAGGACTTATGAGGTATTAACAGAGACATAATTTTAAAATCAATTGAAATCATTGGCCCTGTGTTAATCAAAATTGTTAATAATTCATTGTGCTACGGGATATTTCCAAGCAGTTGGAAAGAATCCACTGTTATTCCGGTAGAGAAGGTGGTAAACACCGTAAAATGTGAAGAGTTTCGTCCAGTGAATATGCTGCCTACATTTGAAAAGATTCTAGAACGTTATGTAGCTAACCAACTACAAGACTATTTAGAAAATAACAACATTTTAATACAAGAGCAATCTGGGTTTAGGAAAGGTCACTCTTGTGAAACTGCGTTAAATTGGTTGATATATGAATGGAAAAAAGAAATTGATTGCAATAATTCGGTAATAGCAGTGTTTTTGGATTTTAAGCGTGCGTTTGAGACCATTGAAAGAAATATATTAGTGCGAAAGTTGGAAATGTATGGAATTAAGGAAAATTAACTAAACTGGTTTAAATCGTACCTTACAGGGAGGACCCAAAGAACAAAGATTGGCGATATTACATCAAATGCGATTGGAGTGGAACTTGGAGTCCCTCAGGGATCAGTTTTAGGTGTGTTGCTTTTCCTTTTGTACATAAATGATATTAAATATTTTGCAAAGTTGTGTTGTTTGCGGATGATGCCCTGATATATATAAGTGGAAAAAATGTTGAATGGTTGTTACAATGTTTAAATGAGGACTTGGAGAGCATAAACCGGTGGCTTCTAATGAATAAAATGAAATTGAATGTGAAAAAGACGAAATGTATGAAACTTAAAGTAAATGAACCCATAAATGTATGTATGGATGGGGAAGTTATTGAGTGTGTGGATAGTTTTAAATATCTCGGAGTTGTTTTGGACTCGAAGTTAAATTTCAAAGAGCATGGGAGATATGTGTGCGGAAAAATTGCTAAAAAAGTTGGTTTTATAAAAAGAATTAGAAGAAACTTAACATTTGAAAGTACTTTGCTTCTATATAATACTATTGTCTTACCCCATTTTAATTATTGTTCAACTCTTTTGTATGGTTGTCAACAAGAAATAGTAAATCGGCTTCAATTATTGCAAAATAAAGCAATGCGAATGATATTGAGAGTGAATGTCTACACCCCAATAAGAGTGATGTTGGAAGTTTTAAATTGGATGAGTGTTAAACAGAGACTTAGATATAGCGCTATGTTATTAATATATAAAATGAAAAACAATATGGTTCCTGAATACTTAAAAGTTAATATTATCAACGTTGGAGAATTACAACCTTATAATTTAAGCAACAGTGAAAATTTGAGGCCCAATAGGTGTAACAGAAGTAGCACCCAGGACTCAGTTATGTATATGGGAATAAATTCTTTTAATAGACTTCCAAGTGAATTGAAGAATGAGCTAAGTATAAATGTTTTTAAAAATAAACTTATTTTGTATATAAAAAATAGTGATTAATAATACATAGATGTTTTATTGTAAAGGTTTGTCTGACCTTATATATTGAGTATTTAGAATCTAGAGCACACATCAGAGCCTAATCTCCTGCAATGCAGAGATAGGTACTCTTGGCGTAAGCTGAGATGGTTCCAGAAACTCTGTTATTATTATTCGCTATTACATCTTTCGAAGCTTGTGGGATTATACCTTGATCAGAAATGTTATTGTATAAATGAAGTATTCTTTGTTTGAGTAAAAATGTTCTAATTGTAGAAAGCTAATTTCTTTTTCAATGCATTTTACCGGTATACTTAGATTATCTACTTCGGGTTCTCTGTTCATTGTGAGGCGCTTAGAGTCGAGGAAGGTTGTTGAGGTTGAGAAGTTCGAGTCCCTGCGTAATTAGACCAATAAATGCCAAAGAGCTCAGTTTAGTATTCCAGATTCAGTATATCGTGTTTTATTTAGTTACCTACAAACCCACCTTTTTTACCTGTTTTATTTGGGTTAGTATTTGATGTGAATTTCTGAAAACTTACTTTTTTTTAGCTACGAGCTGAGGAAAAGGGCACAGGCTTTGTTTTTATTTGTAGCACCGAGAGTACAAATTTTATATTTTGCATTATAGTATCGAATATATGAAATATAATAATAAAAAAAAATATACATATATAAAAGGTGTTTTTATGGAATAGTACAAATTTTCAATGCAAAACCTTTATTGATTCGAACCATCTTGTTATTTAGAGCGCTTAACTTGAAAAGAAACTAAATAAAATGATAGTAAGCTTTAGAGCTGAACTTTCAATTGAATTAAAATCAATCACTCCACTTAAAATTGAAATAATTTTCTTATTTCATAAACCTTCGTTAAAATGATAGTTAAGCAACAAAATGTTTTGGCCAAAGTTGGAAATTTTAACATGACAGAGTTTTTTGATAAAACCCAATTTGACTTAAATTACAAACTCATTGGTAATGGAGACAGTAGAAATGTACAGTGTACTTGTACACCTTAGACTCCTGTTGAACCACTCCAACGATTTAAGATTTAAAAAAGGTTTTGAAGGAGGTTTTTCGTATGATAACATACGTGCAGTAAGTCTGCAAAGCTTTCAAGGTTTGAATATACTAACAACTTGAATGAACTATCACACATTGTATAGTATAGACTGGACAGGACTTATAGCTATTTCACGGATGCCGTTAAATTAATGATAAATAAGACACATTTGTTGAAATGATTATTTGTTCTTGTTTATTTATGTATAATAATAAATCATTTTTCCTTTTTAAGTGCTTTCTGTTTTATTTTAATTTTAATCACTTTGTTTTGCTATAAGTAGTTTTATCATTTTTCTTTTTAATTTGTTTAAAATATATTTATATATAATATATATACGTATTTTTATGTACATATACATGTATTTACTTTCAGTTGTATCAACACAAGCCATAGGTTATCAATAGGTAGGTATATATAGCAATAATAATAATTACATAATTTAAACATTTATATTCCAGTTAATCCTTCTTCTTTAATGTCCTTCTCCTAAATTTTTTAATTTAAATAAAATGGAATAAAGAGAAAGATTTTTCCCATGAATATAATAATAATTAGTTTCATTTGTTTTATATTAAAATTATTAAAATTTATTTGTTTTTCTTTGAAAATAAATATGTATATATTTTTGATAACTTATTTCCCTTATCACTCAATTTTAGGTTCTTTATATTTTTATAGCCGTTTATACTATTCATTTGCACAAGATGGCTTGAGAAAAAATAGAATAACTAAATTAATAAATGAAAAACAATTTATTTGAACAACTAGAACACAAATTGTTTTTCTGTTATAAAGTAAAATTTGAACAGAATAGTGGGTGATTTTAATTCTTCTTTTTTTTTTTTTTTGTTGCAAACACTTTCACATTATGCTGACTCAACCTTTCATTTTTTTGCATGCTAAAGCTGAAAATACTCTTTTCTTTAATATATGTTTTTAATCGAACAACAGCAAAGTTTTATTAGTGAGAGGATCTATGCGGGGAGGGTGGGTGCGAACATTGTTACTAGATTATTACAAGGCTGGTCCGCCGGTATACTCATCATAGTCATCGCAGACTTCTGGAAAATCATCAGACATCGGTGGATAGGTTGATGAATTAAAAGACTCATCGTAGTCAAAACGGCTATCTGTGTTTTCTATATCGGCTGCCAACTGACGAAGGTTATCGACACCAGCAAGGAGTTGCCTGTAAGCAAACGGAAATAAAAACGCCATCAAGTTATGTAAGTAAAGAATTCTTAAACATAATGGGGATTTTTGTGAAATTTTATTTTGTTTAAACAAAGTTTATAGGCATAAGGCGCTTTACTGCAAACTCTTCTCATTTTGATATTAAGATAAAAATAAGGTTGCTTAAGAACTTAAGGCACATAAAGTATGTTTTTGAACCAAGACCTTTTTTTGTAATTATTTAAGTTCGTTGTTTTGTTGGTGATGACGTTTGATAATATTTTACATTTTGGGAAGCTTTTCTTTAATAATACTTTGTTTTTTCTTTTTGTTCTATTTTGTGCTTTTCATTCGGAATTACTTGAATCAGACTAATTAACAAGCAATGCTCAAGAAGAAGCCAATTGCGTTCCTCTCCTAAATCAGTTCACCCGTGATACCCTTTTCGCTAGGAATGCTCATCAGTTCACCCTCGATCCTAATTTTGGTCGTGCGGTCAAATATGGAGATTCGTTTTTTAGTCGCACAACACGATTATGGAATAATTTACCCGTCACGGTTTTCCCTTGCCATTTCAGTTTGCAAACATTCAAGACCAATGTTCATCGACACTTCCTTTCTCTATTCCCAGGGAGGAACTGTGCTGTGTTTAACATTAAAAGGCTCCCTTAATATACTCTTGGATTCGGACAAGGGATTAATAACGCTGAAGAAAATTTAGGTATAAATACATGAACCAATGAATTTTGATTAATCTCAATATAATAAGTAATTATAAAGCTTTTTTTATATGAAATTATTGCAAATGTAGATGAACAGTGCAGAGCAGAGTATGAAGCTGAACGTCGGGATCCTTTTTCAGATCAACATAAAGCAGGCTTAATCATAATCTAGCAGATACAAACTACTTCCATGATTCAAATAGTGTGCACGTGATTGCGACAATGGTCAGCAATTCGTAGCAAATTACTCAGCTTGAATAGGACCGATTTATCACAGGAGTTCAGTCTTTGCAAACTATCGGAAAAAGAAGATGTCACCCACTTCACCGGAAGGTATATTGGCATCAAGGCATCAAGTTCTTTTATCAAAAATGCGTGCATTTGGTATTGATGAATCTATTCTTCGATGGATTAGAAACTACCGTTAGCTCAATGAATTCTGATTTCGATAGCATTGTCAAATGGGGAACCATAAACAAAATGTCATTTAAAATTAAATTCAAAAGCAACTTCCGGAGAGATTCAAAAGAGTAATCAAGTAACGTAACTTAGTTGAATATCAGAGCCCATAAACAAATGAAATATTTTATTATCTCATTAAAAATGATATCACAGTGCGCTGATCCTGAACCGCGTTCAAGGTTCATTACATTAAATTTCATTCATCGATTTTTCTTCTTTTTTTAATTTTCTGTGACTTTCAAGTCTGGTGGCAAATATGTTCATCGTTATATTATTAATATTAATTATCAAAATACTTTCTTGATTAATTCGAAGAGAAATAGCAATTATACCCTCAAAGCTTTAAAATTTTCTGTACTCTGTAGCTTTCTTTAAGGAAAATAATTGGGATAGTTTTTGGAATAGACGAGTTATGTATAGAACCAAAAAAAATCCTCTCGAGTTTCAAATTGATATTAGAGTCACTACCCTTAACACTCCGACAAAATAGTACAAATTTAGTGGAGTAACACCATAAAATTTTGTCCAAGTTCGAAGAATTTTTTCACAAGAGAGTGAACAAAGTCCTGTACCTGTAATTTTCTGAGGAAGAAATTTTAGGTGGACAGAAATACAGAGCTCCGTAAAACTTCATTATGCGTTATAACGCTTTTTCGCAAATTAGACATTTAGGAGAATAGCACAATAAGCCTTTCCTTACTCAAGGTTGGTTAATATTTCGTTAAGCAATTTTTTAAACTTTATAGAACTCAGTTGAAAATTAATAGTACAATGTTAAAAGAAAATACCAAAGAATCCAATAAATTTTACCTTAAGTTACTTTCAGCAGTTGTAGCTGCTCTGTGTAGTTCTATGGAGATCTGTTGCGATCTGGACGGTCTGTTTCTCGACGATGAATTGGCTGCGGAGGGCCTTTGTTCATTACTGCTGCTGCCGCCTACAGCTCCATCGCCATCCCTAAGGGATTCATTTTCCCTACGAAGTGCATTGACTTCAGCCTTCGATAAAATAAATAAACAAAATTAAAAAGTTAAATTATATCTGCTAAGCACACCCCCTGCAACTCACCGTCAATTGCTTGACTTGTAAATTCAATTTTGCCACCTGATTCTGGGCGGCAATTGTGCGCTTCTTACTTTGGTCTAGATTCTCTTCCACCAGTCCAATATTCTGCGCCATTGTTCGATTGTAAGCTGATTCCATTGATCGTGTCTGCTCCAGAGATCTTTCCAACTCATTAGTTCGTCTCGTTTGTTCGCCCAAGGCCTGCCGCGTCTCGTTTAGCTCAATGCAGAGCCGCTCATTCTCCAACCTCAGCCGAGATAGCTGTAAACTCGGCGAATCGTCCTCCGGAGAATCCATATTCGACCAATTTGCGGCAGCAGGTAAGCCCGCTGCTACATCTGCTAATCGTTGGGACGAGTGAATTATAGGACCGTCTGAGAGAAAGTCGGGCAAGGTCTGGCATTTGGTGTCGGCCACTTGGCCGGAATTACTTCCCACCGAAGCAGAGCTGGCAACTCCCCCAGTGATATCCTCGACGAAGTCAATAGGGGAATTTGGTGAATTAGGAGGTGAATTCAGGTTCATTTCATTGCAATACCAGGCATCCATCCAGTGATCTTGGACAAAGTCTGGCAAAGCTGCTGCCACAGCAAACTCTGAGTTCGGTGGACGCTGGTTCGGATTGTTCGCCGAACTGTGATGATTCTGGTTTAGCTGGGACTTAGGAAAGCCTCGAGCTGGCCGAGCTGCTTCGGGAACTCTTCTCCGAGGCGATGGGTGAACCTCAATGTCGTAGTTGGAGTAGGACCGTCTTGGAACAAACTGCTGTCGATCAGGATCTGCTACGGGTAGATCTTCCTTGGGAGCAGTCGAACTCCCATCATCTTCAGTGTTCTGACTGATTCGAAAGCTCGGTGAGGATCGGGTATTGATTCCTGCTGATGACGATGAGCAACCGACACCACCAAGAACTCCACTCCCAGTCGCTGCATACTCGGCTAGACTCGCTTGCGAGTCGAAGGAAGAAAAACGTGGTGAACGCTTCATTTTTGAAGATTCCGAGGGAACTCCCGTGCTCACATTGCCATTGCCACCGGCGGCAGCGGCGGCGCTATTGCCAATCAGCGACGACGACGAAGATTGAGGAACTTTCGGCCGCGCCCCTGTCGAAGTTTGATACGCCGACGAGGATGTTGCTCCCGTATCATTGTTATTTGCTGCCGAATCACTGCTCAATGAAGTGCTGCTGATGACAAAACTGCTGCTAGTTGCGCTGCAGCTGGAACTCGGCTCTCTATTCAGAAAGTGCTTAAACGAGAAAGGATTCTCCTCCCGCCGAACTGGTTGCTGTGTGTGAGTCTCACTCTGAATTGCTAGAAATACAAAAACACACGTTTATCGTGAAGCACCTCGCTTTGTCCCCTCTCTCTTACCACTGGTTGTTGTTGCTCGGATGTTCTTGTAGTCACCCTTTCCTCCTACGCCCGTTGTTCCACCGGTGGTGAGTTTTGTAGATTTGTTGTTGTCTGTGGGTTCTCCATTTATAGTGGCCACAGAGGGAACTGTACCACTGCTACCCAATGAGGTCTTTCTCAATTTATCTTCAATCGCAGTCGAGGTCTGTTGTTCATTGCTGTCTGTCTCGTTGTTGTTTTGAAGGATTTCTTCGTTTTCATTTGCCATGACTTCTTATGATCTGTTGTTGTTGTTTGTCTTACTTATAATAAAATCAATCAAGAGATTAATACAAATCGAGTTGTGTAGTAAAATGTTGTTTAGTAAAAATTATGAAAATTTGATTTTGTAAAAAGGAAAATTCTGCTTCGTCTCCTTTTTTCGTTTTGATTTTTTTTACTTTTTGATGAAGTTTTTTTGACAGCAAAGTGACAACTTGGTGACAGTTTTTCAATTTGCTGGGTTTGCAGAGGGAAGTTGTAGTACTAATTGGGAGATGATTTCATTTGATTTGGTTTATAAGGTAACTTCCACATAAGTTGAATGCGCATAATCTTTTATAAAAAAAACTTAAGTTAAAATAAAAAACCGAGAAACATTCAAAGTTACATCTTATATCTGCCCGGTCAAGACTCAGCGAATAACTCAAGTTAACTTTTTATCTCATCCCTGATTCGACAGTCTCTTCACATCAATGTGCTTGCCATAATTTTTGATATTTTTTTAATTTGATTCTAAATTATCACTTTTCCAGAATTCGTTCCATTCTCACTTTAAAAAGTAATCTGTAATCAATTTCATTCTTTTCAGACGACAGTGCATCAAATTATTGGCGGCTGATAAGTTCTTTACAGAAGAATATAGAAAAATTGCAAAATTCATCCGAAAAAGTTGTAAATGGCGTATCAAAAAACAAAATGGACTCATATGAACTTTACAAAGAAAAAGCTAAATAATGTTGCACCTTGTATCAGCGGTAATGATGTACCTTACATCAATACTGCCAAATACTTGGACTGACTCTGAACGAAGGACTGTGATGGAAAGAGCACATCAAAAAAAGAGAGGTACTGATAAGTGTACAGTTTATTAGGAAAAAACTCTGTTCTATAATATATAAAGAACAAAATGAATACAAGAAAGTGCTGAAAACTGTTTGAGCGATAAACAGACACAGATATAAGGCTGTACAAAAAAAAATGCTCATCAAAAAATTCCAAAGCAAAGTTTTCCTGATGGTCTATGACCCTGTTTGAATTGGGAACTTGAGGCACCTCAAAGTAGCTTTATACCACAACAACTTCTATCTTTCGCACGTTGAATCAACAATAAATGCGTGAGTGGTTTTGTTTATGTGTGATTTGTGCCTCATGACATCTCTGACCCTGCAAGCTGCCGTAATACCGGACTCAATCTTTGCAATCTAAAAAGCTTCTATGGCTATAGAAAAGTATTAAAAACTTAAACTTCCCCCATAAGAAATACAAATCAGTTGTCGATATTTAATGGTCCCTGTGATTTCCGTACGGGAAGAACAATATTACCAAGTATCTTGAAGATTTCCACAAGCAAAAACAAATCGTTTTTATTACTAATCCGTAATGCAATGGAACGATACTTGACATAGTTTTTGTGTCATTACTACGTGATATATTTTTATATAAAAATACCTTCTTATTTTAATAAATCACTGATTAGCTTTGGTGTTGGAAGTTTTCACTTTTTCCTGTTGTATGTTTCTTCTATCCTATATATGTTTAATCTTGCTAAATTAGATGCTAGTTATTTAAATTGTATTTGTTCGAATCAGATATGGTTTTACCAAAGACTTGAAACCGACTGATGTGTACAAATTTTTAGGCAGTGAATGTTTCTGTCAAGTGTGGTCAAAATCGGTCTAGCAGTTTTCGAATAACAGAATTTTGACAGCGTTGCAACCTTCATTAGAATCCACTAAATATTCATGTCGATTACAGAATCCGGCGATCTCGATCCGCAGTGCAGTACCATTTTTCCCATCTACTCATTTATCATGCAAAAGAAGGAGACGACTGCACTGTGAATCACTGCGGATCAGGTTCTGCGGATTCTGTAATTGACATGATTAGCTTAACCGTGTTTTTTTGGAAAAGTTATCTGTAGTATAGTAGGATTTTATATGAATAACAAATACAAAATCCGCAGTAGGATCACTGCCTATAAAAGGAGAAGTGAAATCCTGCGGCGGATAGAGATTTGACGTTTATTCGAGTATCGACAGTGATCCTACTGCGGATGTTGTGTTTGTTTTTCATATAAAATCCTATTGTACTACGGATAACTTTTCCAAAAAAACACGGCTATTATTGTATCTACCTAGTAACAATTGTATTTTTAATAAATTGTTTTAAAAGGAAATAGGGATGAAAATTAACTTTTCTCTTTTCATATTTCTGTGTATTTAATTTAATTTATTTAAATAAGATGTTCTATAACTTTTGGTAAGAAACAACTTAGTACTTATACTAAATGTGCTCGAATTATGTACTTTACCGCTTAACTGGCTGTATTAATAATTTTCCGCATACATTTGGTTACCGACTTTAAACAAACTACTCTCTGAACAATTCCGTTGTTAGCAAAAAAACAATGTGGAATGCAATCCACATTTTGACAGTTCATTCAACTTGACACTTGAGGCAATATTGTTGTTCGGTCGATTTTCAGTACGATTCGTTCTTGTTGTGAAAAAAAAAAGATTTTTCCTTAAAAATGTCTCAAGTATATATTTCAACAATCACCCATATAACACCAAAAGTCGAGGAGCTCCTCAATGCAATCCAGCTAAAGTGTGAAATCAATGGCTGTCAGTCGGTGTTCAAAAACTCTGGAAACCTTCAAATGCATCTGAAGAAGCACCATAAACTCTCAACTGAAAGCGGCATCAAGGACCAATCGAAAAAGTTGTTTTTCTGTCCTCAAATCGATTGTATCTACTATGACGGTCCTGCTAATGAAAAAAGTTTCAAATGCTTGAAATTTTTGAAACAACACTTTCAAAAAGTCCACGCCGAAAAGAAGTTCATTTGTACCAAATGCAACAAAGCATTTGGAACGGAATCCATGCGGGAATCTCACGAGAAGAATTGCGGTAAGGAGTATTTATGCGGTGAATGTGGCTGGAAGTATGATAGTTCAGAGGCGCTTCTCACTCATGCCAAACGAAGGGGCCATCAAGTCAAGAGGAAGTCTGGAGAAAAAGTTGCTATTCCAAAGTTTATGGTGAAGGCGGCGAGTAACTTCCACATTACTGGCCCCAAAGATAGTCAAACACAGACAGAGATTGATACACCTACCATTGTTCTTCCTCCGAAGAAGAGAATGAAAACCGATGTAGAAGCCGAAGTCAATATATTCCATGAAGCACCGCTTTGCAACACAGAAACTCAGACGGAACTCAATTTGATCTCGGGAATGGGTGATCCAATGTTGTATTCTAACATGCATACGCAGACTTGCGACGAATTCCTATCGGAACTCGGTCTTGCTGATATCCAAACGCAAACCAATTGGTCGGCGATTGATGTGGATGACCATAGAGGCCCCAATAGCCAGTTCTCTTCGGGTGCACATGATGAGCTGATGGTCTCGACTGAAACTCAAACCAGTTTCACTAAGTGTCTGTTGGATTCTTGCAATGAGGAGAACTCCTTAACTGGTAGCATCACTCAGCACACCCAAACTTGTGATACACTGCTCGAGGGACTATTCGGCGGACAGGATAGCGATTTCATTGGAAGCTTCCAGTCGACCCACACGCAAACATGATGGTTCGATATGGATTGCTTTAAATCCGAGAACAACGACAGATAACTGTGGGCTCCACAAGGTCGTACGGAGCCGACGACAGTGACAGAGGGGAATCCTCAAGATAGTACTGGAGCAAACGTTGATTGGACGTTGTACATAGACTCGTTAAATTCATTCCTCAAATGATGTCTTCTTTTTTAATAAATAGTCTTCGGTAAATGTTCTTGTAGCTTTTGATTTTATTGTTTTAGCTTTTTGGGTTGATCTGTTTTATTAATATTTCTTAGCACCAACACAAATAAAAAATTTCAGCACTCTTCTTCACTTTATTGTAGCCTAAGATCCTGATGTATCAATTTTTTAAGATATGAAAAGTAACCAAAATAAATCATTTATATTGTTCTCGAAAACTGTTCCAAGGATTTTATTTAAATTTTGTTTGAATAAAAAAAGTACATAGGCCTATAGTAATTAATGGTTTGTTGATATGTTTGTGGGCTTCAGGTAATATTCAGTAACAGTAAAAGAATGCATGATATAAAATTATATAATTAAACAAAATCTAGAATACGAGCAACATGATTACAAAATCCACTTTAATCGTTCGAAGCACACCTAAACTGATTATTTTTAACATTTTAAACGATTCTTGGTTTTTTATAGATAACGTATTATTAAAAAAAGAGCCCATTGCAATCCTTCAGCCATATTCTGCTTTTTATCGGGGAGAATTTCCACTAGTTACTATTCTGCTATTCGTGCGTTGTGAATGTGGACTTTCGTTGGTAAGGTCGGTAATATTGTGTGTTATTCTCTTATTCACGTTGACGCACTCGTCCTATACAGTTCAGATCCGCATATCAAATGTTGCAGATTTTTCAATTGCTGATGGTTTCTCTGTCCGATTAGTACTTCGCAAAATGTGAGTTCTAGAATAGCCTTAAAAATAGGCTCAACCTCCTGGGACCACCAATGAAAGAAGCGAATAGGTGGAAAAAGGTAGATAAGTTGAATATGAATCCTTTTCCCTAACAACCAAGTTTTACAGGTTTGTTTTTTTCTATTGTAAAAGAAATGTGGATTTTGGTAGGGAGTCTTAAGAGCAATGTGTGGGTACGGGCAACGCATATAACAATTCTAGATACACCACATTTTTGGTAAAACCGTAGTTTTTCTTCCGTCGTCATCATGTATAAATGGGCTTGTAATTTGCCTAGTATCTCGTGTAGAACTGAGCGAACCCTACATTATTATCTTGCCCAACAGCATGGTGCAGGTTGTATTCTGCATAAAATTTCAAGCACGCAATCAGTTTCTCTTTCGTTGTGGATGGTAGATTCGATTTCTTCCGAAAGATCCATAACCTCTTTTTCCTATATTCTTAAGTATCTGCGAATTCTTCTGTCTAAAAATTCTCTTATTCCACTATTTGGAAGTTGAAAAAAAGTAAAGCTGTAAATAATATGTTTCTATTTGCTGAAATGTAATATAATACACTAGACTTGGGTAGTTCCGTACATGTATAGTTGAGTTCCTAGAACTATAATAAACCAAATCTATTCAACCTTCTTTAGATTTTCACGTGAACAACTGTTTAGCTAAATGACAAATTAGTTGGAGATAATGCAGTTCACCTGATGGATAGCAGAATGCAAAAGAAAGTGAATTGAATGGACGAATCAATCTACAACTCATGTGAATAGCAGAATAGAGCTGTTTTTCATAAAAAAAGGAATAAAGATGCGTTACCTCACTTCAATAAACTATAGTCAAAAATATAATAAGTTCTTTATTTTGTCATTTCTCTATCTATAAATAAAATGTTATACCTACTGAAGGGAAAACAAAAGCGGGTTTGTGTTTTAATCTAAGATTAAATAAGTATTAATCATTTTTTTTGCTAAAATTTTAAAAATTTAACTTTATGTAAGAACATGAAATGTGACTAGTTACCAATTTGATTTGGTAATCGACAAACTGATTTTTTTAAAATCAGATTTGAACTCTATACAGATCATCAAAAATATTCATAAGCATTAAAAGAGAAAATTATTTTTTTAATCGTTTCTGATAGCTTAAAAAAAATTAATCCTATTTGTATGTACAATCGTTACAAAATGTCTTTTAATAAGGAGTTGATTTTAGTTTTGAATAGATTTATGTAAATTAAAAATTTTTTTAACATCAGTCGGCAGTTGGTTGAATAGTTGAAGTGTTCTTATTGCATAACAGATGATTTTGTGTTTAGGCTCTCCCAATACAGTGGTAATTGAAAGTCTCCAGCATTTCTTAGTGCATATCTTCCTTTTATTTATTTTAAAAATCAAGATTAATGCATTATATTTTAAAAGCAGCTGTCTTCTACTTAACCATAATTGAGAGCGCAATATCTACTTTTGGAGTATAACTGTTACATTTTAATATAATCTTCAGCGCTCTATTTTGTAGAATTTTCAGACTTGTTTGGTTTTCAACTCAGTAAACATATAATTTTTTTTCTACAATTCTATATGGACTTGCAAAAAAAAAAACACGGCTGTCATGGCTGCACTACTGCTGGCAGACGCAAAATTAAAGATGGCCTAAAATACCAACATTCGAAAAGGTATTCTCAGATATGCCATATGTGCATGTCACTTCGTAAATCTCATTCAGCAGCTCTTTTCACAAGATCTTTATTCTCCCTGCATTTGGTATCATTTTATCTTACCAATTCTATTAAAAGATCGGTCATTTTAAACACACATTTTTCTTTAAATACACTTTTTAAATTAACATAGAAATAGTTTTTTTAAGAGCTTAAAACTGATGTCTTTTGCCCTTTAATAATAATATATAGTGTTCTTTTCTCAGGCTAGGTGCGCACATTCAATTTTTAGTTTCGCAACTGTTTAAGCCTAGTACGCAGATCGGGAAAAATTTTGTCTCCCATACATTTTTTGTCCTGGGACAAATTTTGTCTTGGATATTTTTCCGAGCAGTAAGCAGTTCGTGCGCAAAATTCATACTTTTGTGCATTGCTGTACAAAATTTCTCCACTAAATTTTGCCAGAAAAAAGAAGGATACAAGCATTATTTTGCCGGACAAATTTTGACAGCCACCATATTTCCGAAAGTGATTTTTGTCAATACTGGTTTTATGTAAGAGGTGCTGATGCTTGTCTTGAGAGCATCAAGAGGAGATTCCAAAAAGGTATGAACGACTTTTGTAAGACAACGCGTTCCAGAGACATACTAAAACACAAATTAAATTAGATTTATTCTCTCCAACTTAAAACCTTTGCGCGAGATTTGGAAAAGTTTTGTAGAGATTAAAATTGTAGAGATAAAATTTGTCTTGTCTCGATCTGCGTACTTTAGATAAGAATCATTTTTCATGACAATAGCCGTGTTTTTTTGGAAAAGTTATCGGTAGTACAGTAGGATTTTATATGAATAACAAATACAACATCAGCAGTAGAATCACTGCCGATACTCTAATAAACTTCAAATCACTATCCGCAGCAGGATTTCACTTTTCCTTTTATCGGCAGTGATCCTACTGCGGATGTTGTATTTGTTATTCATATAAAATCCTACTGTACTACCGATAACTTTTCCAAAAAAACACGGCTAATAGTTACTATTACCCAGACCTTTTGCATTGAAAGTCAAATGCACTTATCATTACGCAAAGGGGCACTCTATCTGTTTTTCTGTACATGAAATAAAAAAAAAAAACAAAATTGTAAACAAAAAAGTATAAAGGTAATGCGTACCGTCCATAACCAGCTTTTTAGATTCCACACAAATGAAATCCAAAAAGTACTAGATTGTGCCGCAATTCTGACATATCGCACTCTCCAAAAACAACAAAAATTAAAAAAAACACACCCCCGCTTGAATACTTTGACACAACTACTAAAGCGCTTGCCTGTGTTTTTTTTCATATACAAAATACAATGCCCAAACTGAACTGCGCTGAACGGTGAACTGCACATTAATCGTTCCTATTCCTACACACGAAAGTCCGAGAAGAAAAATCTTTCTCGCTGTTCAACAACTCGACTTTTCCATCGACTGTCAAAGCTAGAGCAATCGTCCAACCGGTAGGACTGCGCGTCGCGTAATATTTCTGTTCTCAGTTTTTTGTCATAATTTTCATTCAATTAAATTTTAGAACACAAATTACAAGAGATTTAGGTGGAGGCGAAGACCACCAAGAACTCCGAACTCGGTTAGCTCTTCGCCATGCCCTTGGCTCACAGTGAAAATAACTGGCATAGAAATTCCTGAAATAATTAGTGATTTGTGTCGTCGTCGTCCGCATCGCATAAGTAATTTGATTTGTGGTGCATTATTGTGGACGCTATTGGCTTGTGTCTGGGAAAAATCAATTCAGTGCGGTGTATGTGCTGCCGTAAGACCGATGATTCACATTTTCCAAAACAAAAGAACTGAGAATCATCCTTTTTAGAGAGGAATTGCTACAGAAAATTCAATAAATATCCAATTAAGAGCAATTGAAGCAATAGGAGCAGTGAATGTGAGAGAAGTGAGGATTAAGTGCACTCTACCAGAACTCCTCTATCGCGCTCCAGGGCCCCATAGAGGAGACCTGTTGGCCTTCTATCCAAAGCTGATAAATCGATTTTCTTGCTCCACTCCAGTTACAGTCTCAGATTCGTCGTGGCAATCGGACTCGGGACTGCTGCAGGGCTTCTTTTTGTTTATCGTGTTCGTTATCATTGTGTCGTCGTTGTGTTCTCGTCTTAGTTGTCGATTTGTGTCCGTGTCATGGTGAAAAATATGAAACAAAATAAATATGAAAAGCTGCCACAGGATTTAGACTTGAGCTTTAACTTAGATCAGCAAGAGAACGATAGTGGAGGCGGCGGCGGTCAACAACAGCAAGGCCTGATAGGGACAGGAGGTGGACCAGGTGGTGGTGGACATAGTCCACAGAAGTATCCGCCGATAAAAGGACTGGGCAGTGACACTGACGATATTGCATCTATTTTGGTAAGTAAGTTAAACAGACAAAGAGATTTGAGTCAACTATCTTGAAACTGGGAATTTACTTGGATTGAAAGACAAAAACAGGTTTTTGTTGTCTTATACGAAGAATTTTATATAGTATGGTTTTTTGTCTTTCACTTGGACTTGGATGTGTTCTTGGCTCGGTTTCAAGGTTACCACAGTTAGAGTCGGTTAAACTCTTTTAAGAATAGGTATATTTATATTTTTTTTACCTTGAATTGTTTTCCAACAGAAGATTATACACATATAGTAACTACAAATTTTTGAAGGCACTTCCCTCTTTGACTTCAGTAGGAAATCAAAATTCTAGGAATGGAACTTCTTAGAATCTGAGATTTCAGTTCATAGTAGGTATAGGTAGGTATATGATGAACAAAGAAGATAATTACTACCTATTTAAAGTCATATATTCTTGTGTACATAATGTGTAAAATATTTTATGAGAAGATCGCGATCAAATTGATAAGATTATTTTGAATAACAAGGTTTCTCTAAATACCTACCTATATGTTTTTTTTAAAATTTGTTAGGATGTTTTTTGTTTAACGTTGATTTAACGGGCACTAATTGGTTTTAACTACCTTAACTGAAAATTATTAAATGAAACGATAACGCTGGGAAAATAGGGAATGTGTAACCAATTATTAATTAAGTTGGATACTTACACGCGCATGTAAGTAATTAACAAAATCATAAACTTTGTGGCACAATGTGCTATGTTTATTTTGTTACTACGACTACTTATTAAAAAATAATCAATAAAATATTTTTTTAAGAATATAATAATATGTACCTACAACCATACTTGGTGGGTATTCTTTTTAATTTTATTATTTTTGCATTACCAATGAGAGAAAACTTGCTTTGTAGATACCTAATACAAAAATATGTAAAAATCTGCAAGTAATAGCTCGGTAGATACAGTTAATTTGTAAATAGACTTCTTGTGGTATATTTATGTTATGTTCCCCACAAAAAAATTGAAAAGTTTAGACCTTAGACTTTATGGAAACATTTTTCGGGGAATTCGCATCGGAGAACAGGCTGGCTGCGATGTGGCACCATCTTGTTGGAATCACACGTTCTGTAGATATACACATTAAAGTTGTCTAACATGTCCCCATAAAGGTTCTCTGTAACTGTTACGGCATTGTAACTAATATGGCCCAATGATGCCGGCTGACCCGTTTGGGGTGCAGTTATTCTACGAGCGTGTAGTGGTCTTCGATGTATCAATCATGGGTTTTCCGTGCACAAATAGCCCCAATTCTGTTTATTAATAGTCTGCCAAGTCATAATGTGCTTCGTCGCTCATAATGATTTTTTTGGTCTTCTTAAGTGAGCTGTAAAAATCGAGCACTCCAATTTCGCCGACGTTAATGGCAATTTCCCTGCAGCTGTAATAGGTACATTGTTATCGAGAACTCTCTACTTGTCTAATGAAGACTTTCATTTTAAAGGAATTGAAGACCTATTAAGAGCGCCAACTAGATAAAAATAAAATGAAACTCTGAATACTGGATGAACGAGAAAACAAAACTGATTTTCTGTCAGTATCATACAGCTATTCCAGCTGCAACTCCAGTTTCAGATGCAGCACTGCATTGTGTTAAGCCAGGAAATTAAGAAATTAGCAGAATTGTCCATATACCTAGTTCCAGTTACTATTTTTTTGGTTTTAAGGTATTTGACTAAGTCCATGTCCTTATAATCCAACTCAAATCTTTTAAGCAAAATAAAATAAAATTGTGAGCAATGTTTTTACTTTTTCAAGTTGAGGATTTTTGTTTTCAGTTTGATATTGCTCAAATTCAGCACCAAAAAATAATCTGTGTTCAGAAAATCAGTACAAATTCAAACATGGGCAGTCAATTTTTTTTAAATTGAAGTAGGTTGAAACAAAGATTTTTGGAAAGAAGCAGATTTCCATATTTTGGTGATGGTGCGAAGTAGGAAGTAGATTCTAAAAATTAGAAAAAAGAAGTAAATCTACTTCCATTGAAGTAAAGTTCTACCACTGATATTCCTAATAGAGTACATTCATATGATAAAACAACAGTAAAGATTTATGGGTTAGAAAATAAAAAAAATTTTAGGTACATAATGTACATAAAATACACCGTCGTAATGTCATTTTAACTGTTGTCTCGAATTCGATTTGTTCCCTCAAAATTACCTAGTAAAATAGCAGTAACAATAATTTTAACACGAGGAACAAAATATTTATTGCAACTTTTTAAGAATTAATGATTTGTTTTTGATGGCAACAGTTGCTAGTGTTGTATGGAGGAACTCCAAACTTACACTAACACAACACCTTAAACACAATTGCTGGTGAACTGCTCCAAAATAAATCTATTATTTCGGATGTTGATAACAGTAGTGTTGTCTGGAGAAACCGAGGAACTCCTAACTAAAATCTACCGTCGTCGCTTCGTGGCGTCGCACAGGGGTCTGAGAGCGGAAAAAAGTCTTTTTAAAAAGCCATATCTAGCCTTTTAAACTTTATGTTTCGGTTCTCTTAGATAAGCAGAGCTTATGATTTCAAAGTGTTTTTTCAACATATACCTATATTGTATGTTCTGATTTACAAGCCCTCAAAGTTGAAAAATAATTTCATTCAAGTCGCGAACCATATTTTCAACAAACTTTGATATTTTTTTCCGAAGTTCCTTTAAATAAATTCTGTAACTTCTTATATCATTTTATTGGTCTATTTTTGACTATCTAAAATAAAAAAATATTGATAATTTTTAAAAGAAGCCTTCTATAAGTAGCCTGAAACATTGGTACTAAGAAAAAATGTCTTGTTAAACTTTTTGATTTAAAAAAAAGCCCCAAAAGACTGCAAGCAACGAAGTATACCAGCGTGTGCTCCATACTTTCAAGTTAAAGCAAAAAATCAGCTGAAGATATTTGCAGATGTGGGAGTTATGCTCGAAATTGTTTTACGGAATCGGGTTTCAAAAAACTCCATCAGTGTCAAACAGTGGTGTTTATCAAAAAGTTTCATTTCTTCGGTACTAATTGTCAGAACGAACTGGATAAGTCTATTATTTTTAGAAAAAATGTTTACCTTTGTTTAAAAGAAACAAAATAAAATTAATACATTGACCCAGGTCTGAGAAATTCGATTTTTGCGAAACCATTTACAGTGATGGAAAAAATAATAGAAACAAAGCTTTACATAATGATCAACCATTAATAACTATACATACATACAATTACGTCTTCCTCGGTTCTAATTTTTATATATTTATTGCACCTAGCATGACTTTGAAATGGTGCAGCCGTTTGTTGTCATTAGCTCTTTCTTTGGACTTAACGGTAAAAAAAATGAGCTAAGTGATAATTTCGCCCGGAAAAAATAATAGAAACAAGGTACTTTGACTTTCAATTTGACTTAAATTTCTTTTTTTATTTTTATTGAAATAGACGTTTTATTATTGTCTATTAGTTTTGCACGTGTTTCAGTCGTTAATAACAAAAAATATAACAGTTATTTTAAAATTTTATAAAAATGGGTCGTGGAGTGCATTGTACTATTACTGAGAAGATATTTACAGTTCTCCATTCAAGTCCAAAGCCAGAAACAAGAGGCAGAAAACGAAAGACCTCAACGCGGTTTGATAAGATATTGGTACGGCTGTGTAAAAAAAGCCTTTTTCTTCTTCAAACGACTTGAAAATTGAACTAAATGCGCCTGTTTCAAGTTGTACAATAAGAAACCGACTAATGGAAGCAAGGCTTCCTGGAAGGAGTCTCAGAAAAGTACCATTCTTGAGCAAGAAAAATATTTTGCAGAGAATGAATTTTGCAAATGAACACGCCCAACGAGCAAATTGGAACAACGTTTTATGGTCGGATGAAACAAAGATAAATGTATCTGGTTCCAATGGCAACATGTATGTCAGACGACCTAAGAACGCAGAATTCGATCCAAGGTACACAAAAAAGACTGTTAAACATGGTGGAGGAAATATCATGATTTGGGGGTGCTTCTCAACATCTGGGGTTGGTCCAACTTTTTGGATAAGAGACAAAATGTGTGCTATTGACTACGTCCGAATCATAAATGAAGTTATGCTGCCATTTGCCCAAGAGAAGATGCCAATTAAATAGGAATTCATGCAGGATAACGACTCCAAGCACTCCTCAAAATTGGCTAAGGAATACTTTAACAAAAATAAAATAAATGTTATGGAGACTTCAGAGCCAAGAATAAGGAAGAACTGTGGTCTATAATACAAAATGTATAGTATTCCATACCTTCCGAGACATGCGCCAAGTTGGTTCAATCCATGGGGCGGAGATGTGAAGCCGTCATTAAAAATAAAGGTGCAACGATCAAGTACTAAATGAATATGAACCAATTTAACTGTTAAGTTTCTCTTTACCAAAAAGAAAAACAAAATTATAATATTGTTTCTATTATTTTTTCCAGGGTAAAATGGCTGTTAATATTAATTTTTCTCATTACTAATTTTTCTTTTTATTAATAAATTTAATATTGTGTATATTTTCAACTTTATAGAGACTTATTGTATGTATTTTTAATTTTCAATTTCCTTCCAATAAACTTTTTGTTTTTAAAAAACGGCACAGAAGAAGCTTGTTTCTATTATTTTTTCCATGACTGTATTTTTGCCTGCAAAATTTTTCAACTCAAATTTTCGAAAAATGTCAATAACTTTTTTTCTAATTATTTTTTCTTAGCCAAATTTTTAACACATATACCTATATAAGACTGATTTAAAAATGTGTGCCAAATTTCAAATTTAAATCCGTTGGACAGTTCAGAACTGACAGACTTTTTTCCGATTTCCCATAAAAACCATACATCGCTTATGAGAGGCGACCTGGTCAAAAAAAAAGTTGTTAAAATTAAAACAAATGAAAATTTAATACGAAGGATGAAATGATTTTATATTAAATAAAATGGTATGGGTTTTGGTATTTCATATAATAAAGTCATTTAGGATGAAAATAAAAATAATTTATGTTGCAACTTGTAATTATTATATTCATTAATTCACGTAGTACAATAATTTTTAAGCGTTCGAAGAAAAAAAACTAAATAAATATAAATTTCAGGTTTTTAGAATTAAATAACTCTTCAATATTTCTCTATTGTAATCGATTTTAGAAGATATAGGTATCTTCTCCAGTAGATAACATCCCCAAGAAAGCTTTTTCTGCCTCATTTACTGCTCAAATATGGTTTAATAAACTTTTATTTCGACAAACTTTCAGCGGAGGATGTGCTTACTGGTATTGTTAATATAATTCAATTCAAAATTTAAATATGTGTTTTGTTAAATTATGTGACTATTTTGGATGACAACTCAAATCATTTGAGTTAGTTGGTTTTTTTTTTTTTTTTCAAAATATTCACGATGAAGACCCATACGCTTTTGCATGCGTTTGAACTAATTTTCCAAGCACATTTTTCACTCTGATAGAGTTACTTTCAAAACGCATGCATTTGGAATGCATCAACCGTTTCTTCAGGTGTCAAAAAACGTTGACCTCGCATTTTATGTTTGATCTGCAAAATTAAGAAGAAATCATTGGGTGGTCAAGTCATAATTGTACGGCGAATAACCAAAAAATTCGATGTTTTAAATGCTCAAAAATATATTTTTTGAAACGATGTTTGAGAGCTTGCATTATTGTGGTGAAGAATTTTTGGTTTTCCCCATTTTACCACTTCTGCCAAAAACAAAATGGTTGTGGAAATTCAGTTTTTTTTTTTTTATTTTACGCGCACTTTTGACCGTTCTACGTTGCTTTAATGCTCTAACTTACTGTGGCGATTTTTCCAATTAGTCCAAAGAACAGTCGACCATTTGCTTTGAAACAACATTTTTGCGCAAACAACATTTGTTGCATTTGGCTCGTTCGTTTTGAAAGTCCCGTTTAGTCGATTCTTGTTTATTTTCACGAATGTGTAAAAGTTTGAAGAAGTACTGCCATTGAATTTTTTCAACATTTCCTGACACCAATCGATACGATTGTATGTGTGCAATCATGATTGAATTCGGAAAACCAGCGAAACACGGTGGCTCGAGATGGTGCTTAATTAACAGGAGTCCAAGCGAGTTCATTGGCACACTGTTGTTGGTTTATCCCACGTCGAATCATTGGACGAACAGTACCTGTATGACAAAACATTCTGATTACCATTAAAAATGCTAATCTTTACAATAGCAATGTCAAATTTGAAGTATTCACATCGGTGTGCCCATACCTCAAGACTTACATAGCAACCTCCGTAATACTTCGATTCTTATGAGGCAACACACACCAAAGAGCTTCTGAATGTACTGGCAATATGCCAGAATGAGCTTCGTGCATTCATAAATTCTAATTTGAAAAATTATGTCATCATAATCCAGTATTAGCCCTGGAGGTGGCATCTCGATATTTTCAACTAGACCCCCAAAATTGATTCTACTATAAATCTCATCTACTTGCACATTCGTACATACATATATGTGAGAATGACTAGGTAACAAAGGAACACGACCAAATATTATTGGAAAATTAAACGTCATCACTGGCACTGTCAAGTATTTTGGTTTTGCATCTTCACCATGAACAGCTGGCTTGGAGGAAATAAGTGTGGAAACTAATAAGAGACAGATCAGAAGTTCAAAATAGAAAAACCAGAAAATATCTTCACTTCTAAATACTTAAGTATTGCAAGCATTTTATTGTGTGTGCTCCTTATGAAAGGTTACATACATATACAAAATTGACGTTTCATTTTGATTAAAAACTTGGACATTTGGTATTTTTCAACGAATAAGCTTAACAAGTATTTTACAATTAAAGCAATGATATCCTACAACCGCAATATTTTGCGTGGATAACATCCCAGCTTATGAATTAAGCGAATATAAAAACAGTCCCTCCAATTTTTTTATCGCATGAATAACTTTAAATGTCATCATTTCATTTAAAAGAATTATATCCTTTTGACAGTCAATATCAGCGTTTGCTAAACATCGTTCGCAATTCGTAAAATAAATCAGTCTGCATCGATCTTTCAACGAAATTTAACAAATATATAAATAAAATTTAGATTTAAGCCCAATTTAGACCATCATTTCAGTTTCAGTTTCAGTTGAGCTATGAGTTAAGTTTTCAGTTAAACTGATGTCTAAATGCAAAAACTGACACTTTTAACTGAAACTGAAACTGATGGAATTCTCATAAGTTGTCAGTTCAGTTATCTGTTAAAGTGATGTGTAAATACGTTTTTGTTCAGTCATAATTTCAAATTCAGTATGGCGGTGACCCTTTTTAACACAATTCAGTGAAAAGAGAAACAGCATACAATATGTTGCTGCAAAAACTAAAAGTGGTGGATACAGAAGTGACGAAGGCAAAGATCAAGGCAAAGATTAACAGCATTCGTTCTGCGTATAATAAAGTGTTGAAAAATGTAGAGCGCTCAAACAAAAGTGGAATAGGGACGAATAATGTGTACGTGCCCAATCTGTGGTACTTTGATTTGATTGTACGTATTTCCACAATTTGTCCGTAAAAAAATGTGTAAATAGCAGCATGTCAATATAACAACATCCACATTTTCAATTTGATGCAAATGCCTCATTTCCTACAAAATATATTTCTTCTGACTTTCGAATGCTCACAAGTAAAATGAAAGCTCAACTGAACACCGGTCTGACGTCTAAATACACTGTCTTTTTTAACTGAACTGACAACTGAACTGATAACTGAATTGAAAATTGATCGTCTAAAAGGGGCTTTAGATTTAGATTGTTATTCATTACAATATTATAATATCATTATACTATTTGAGGTCTATCAAAATGTAAACTGTTCCTTAAAAAAGGAAGGCTTTATATTTGTCTAAATGTCACATACTTCAAGTAGCATACAAATACAAAAAAAAAAATAAAATGCCCGACTGGATCGCACGAACTTGCTCTTATGTAAAAGTACTTTGGAATTTAAAATACATTTTATAAATTTAAGACATGGATTTAATGAGATAATAATGTTCAAATGCAAACAAACTTTAAAAAATCGTTTTAAATTAAATACATTTTTTATATAAGAAATTTCTTTAAAATTTTTTAAGAAAATAATTTGGGATGCGAATTTTAAGTATTTAATAATATTGGCGCAAAATTTTAAACAGCCTATTATTAAGGTATTAGCATGATACTACTTAACAATTTGCTAACTTTATAGTAGTTTACTAATTCATTCTTAATTTTAAACATTTTCTAACTAGTATCGTACTTAAAGAATTTTCTTAATAAATTGCTTCTGAACACAACTAAAACAATAACATTTCGTGTAAAAAAGTTAGTACACGAACCTTTTTTGATGTTTGCAAATGTCAAAGAGTCATTATGAAGCTAGCACGATACTAAAAAAATAAACTAGGTATTCGATGATTTTAACTTTAATAAAAGGGTAGAGAGAGAAAGTATGATGCTATATTCTATTAAAATTTGCAAATTCGTTGTTTTAACCTAGTATCATACTAAAACAGCTTTAGCATCGTACTAATTCAATTAAAATTTTGCGTCATTGATTTTAGGAAATAATTTCAAAAAATAATCGTTCACACCTTTTGAAGATACATATTGATTTTTCAATTTTTTTTCAAAAAACCCAACAAATATTTTTTCGAAACTTAAGAGGGCTATTGCTGAACATTTTTGGCTAAAATCGTTAGAGCTGTTAATGAGAAAGTCGAAAATGAAAAAAAACGGTTCTATGACGGGTACCATTGATAACATTTTGCCCCAAATTTTTTTTTTGTTCATAATATCACACCTAATTTTTTTTTTTTTATCAAAATCGTAAGAGCCGTTTTCGAGATACATAAGATTTTGCATTTAGAGCTAAAAAAAAATTTCAATTTCCCCTCTAGGGAATCGCCGAAGACCCCTAAGTACCGAGTTTGAAGAAAATAGCTGTAGATCGAAGTACAAACATACAGACAGACGGAATTGTCGGACCCACTTTATTCGTCTTCGCTATCATAGTAATGTCAACTTTGATCAAAATCTCGAGTTCGATTTTTTTCCAAATGCAGAACTTGCCCTATAGTACCTATGTATATCGCAATTAAAAATGGGAAACCGACCGAAAATAATTCGGAGTGCGGTAAAATAACTTCCTTTTTTCCAAACGTAGCCCTTCTTCAAAGTAGGCCTAACTGTACTCTAACACATGATGGCGACTGATTAAAGGGAAACAAAACTAATTATACTGTAACGAAGCGTTCCATGCCTCTACCAATACCAAACACCCTGGGTGATTTAATTCACCATGACTAAGCAGCCGCCGCCGCAGCACCGACCGACGACACCATACGACGCCGCAGCTACCAGCGACACCAGTTACCTCGCCACGATAAAGGGATTTTATACCTTGTCTTAATATAATATGCAGTCACAATAAGATTATGACGTCACAGTTGGTTGAGCACATTGAGTGATTTACATTCGACCAGTATATAATTCACACTCAGTTTTTACGATAAATATAACAAGTGGACCTCCTTTTGGGAAGGAAAGTCACTTGTTTGCTACGGTCGAAGCTGACGAGCTAGATTATAGTTTACGAGTCGTCTGAAATTGTCCGGCAATTTCGTTCCATCAGTTTGGTTCGAAGAATAAAACGTCCTTGTGCCTACCAGGGCCTTAAACTGTTGATCTTGCGCCTACCAGGGCCCTAAACTGTTGATCTTGTGCCTACCAGGGCCCTAAACTGTTGATCTTGTGCCTACCAGGGCCTTAAACTGTTGATCTTGTGCCTACCAGGGCCTTAAACTGTTGATCTTGCGCCTACCAGGGCCCTAAACTGTTGATCTTGTGCCTACCAGGGCCCTAAACTGTTGATCTTGTGCCTACCAGGGCCTTAAACTGTTGATCTTGTGCCTACCAGGGCCTTAAACTGTTGATCTTGTGCCTACCAGGGCCTTAAACTGTTGATCTTGTGCCTACCAGGGCCTTAAACTGTCGATATAACAAGTGGACCTCCTTTTGGGAAGGAAAGTCACTTGTTTGCTACGGTCGAAGCTGACGAGCTAGATTATAGTTTACGAGTCGTCTGAAATTGTCCGGCAATTTCGTTCCATCAGTTTGGTTCGAAGAATAAAACGTCCTTGTGCCTACCAGGGCCTTAAACTGTTGATCTTGCGCCTACCAGGGCCCTAAACTGTTGATCTTGTGCCTACCAGGGCCTTAAACTGTTGATCTTGTGCCTACCAGGGCCTTAAACTGTCGATCTTGTGCCTACCAGGGCCTTAAACTGTTGATCTTGTGCCTACCAGGGCCTTAAACTGTTGATCTTGCGCCTACCAGGGCCTTAAACTGTTGATCTTGCGCCTACCAGGGCCCTAAACTGTTGATCTTGCGCCTACCAGGGCCTTAAACTGTTGATCTTGTGCCTACCAGGGCCTTAAACTGTTGATCTTGTAAGCGCCAGGAGCGTAGTCCGTAGCCCGTATTTATAAAAGAGTGGCCCGATACCGAATGCCAGTTGAAGAAGGAACCAGATGCCAGAATAAAGCTTTCTAGAGGAAACCAGCAGGACCCCAATACAAGAAGAATAACCGACGTTTACCAGATACACCAGGCAGGGTGTAATTAATTGAAGTCAAGAATATTTAAGTTGTTATATGAAGTGAAGATTTGTTTTTAATAAAGATTTTGTATAAGGTTCTAAAGACCTTCCTACTGAAGTTTCGTGTTTTTCTTCAGAACGACCCTGGAAATCCGGCGAGCAAAACCTCGGCTGGAAAGCAAAAAGCACATCACAAATTGGCGCCCGAGCAGGGACCTATAAGGTCCATCCCCGTAAAATACGAAATCGAAAAACAATTCATATAACAAACAGACCGCAACGAAGATCCAGCTCACCATGTCCGAAAGCGAAGAGGAGTTCGATGTCTTCGCCAGTTTAGGAGCAATCTACCTTCTGAGAAAGCAGGAGCTAGTGGATCGAATGAGTCAATTAGGACTCGATACCGAAGGCTCTATAGCCATTTTAAGAGCGCGACTCAGCGCGTACGTAAAGTCGCAAAGACAGAGGAAGTCTACACAGAATTTATGCGCAGAAATCGAGAAGGCAACAATTGAAAGGGAATATAAAGAGGAAGAAGTGGTTACCGCACCAGGGAATACCAGAAGTGGTGAAAAATATACGAAAATATTTTTCCAAGTACCACCGATTACACGTTCTGTTCCCAACATGCAAGGCGCAGGTAAATTTATATCTAAACCGCCCGAGTCACACCCTGTATTTACTGCCGAGCCAGGAGCCAGTAACCTCCAGACGCATCATGAAGCGCAGCTTACAAACAGGTCATCCGGAAGACTTGTACTCAGCCATGAAGCAGAGGTTATGAATACGGTTAGGAAATGGGGATTGAAGTTTGACTCATCAGGCAATGCATTGGAATTTATAGAACGACTCGAGGAGTTAATATGTTGCTACGATATCCGACCCACCGATGTGCTGAGAACACTCCCAGAGATTTTTAGAGGAACAGCTCTTGAGTGGTTCCGCATAAACCGCGATAGGTTAAAGACATGGGAAGATTTTCACAGGATTTTCCTTCAACATTTCCTGCCCGCCCGTTTTATTCACAAGTTGGAGGATGAAATCATGCGAAGACGACAAGGTGCAAGAGAAAAGGCCAAAGATTTCATTCAAGCCACTCAATACCTAATACATAAACACCCCCGTATGAGTTTAGGGGAAAGCGTAGATCGAATCTACGACAGTTTACGTCCGGAATATCATATGTATATCAAAAGACGGGATTTCGAGACTCTTGACGAGCTTATGAAGCTGGCAGAAGAGTATGAATATATACAGAGTGAAGACCGAAACCGTCGGCAGTCAATTCCGCGACCTTTGTTTGGGCATAACAGAATGCCACCACCAAACGGAATGACATCACGTAACCGTCCACCGGCACCCCAAGTATCTTTTGAACACAACAATTGGAACCGACCAACTACGTCCCCTGCTCAGTATGATAGGGCAACGCATTGTTGGAATTGTAAGCAACGAGGACATAATAAGAATCAATGTCGTCGCCCCTACCGTATGTTTTGTTCATACTGCGGCAAAGATGGTCGACGAACTGAAGATTGTTCATGCCATCCACACCGTGTCACAATGCTCTGTGACAGGCGCAGTATTTTAGAGATGAGCCGAGTTAAACAAACAAAAGTAAACTTGGAGAGCGTCGAAGAGGTGTCCAAAAGAATAAAAGGAGTAATACTCGTAACCGACAAAAACGCAACGCACCCGGTGAAACCTCGAAATTCAGAGGAGAAGACTGACCAGTGTATTTCTGTTCAGAAGGAAGTCATGAAACAAGAAGATAGTCATCCACAGCCTGTTACACAGAGCGACTTAGTCACTATGACCACTAGTCAAGAGGATTGGACTGAAAAACGCGCCAGAAAAGTTCTGCAAAAACCAGAATGTTACCCGGAATATCGAGTGAATGAGGACCGTCTATTCCGGAGATTTGTAGTAAACTCATTATCGAATCACGAAAATGATTGGAAGCTATGCGTTCCTACTGCTGAAAGAAGCAGAGTTATTTTTGAAAATCACGACGTGGCCACCGCCGGTCATTTGGGCATAGCCAAGACGGCGTCCAGAGTTATGAAGTTGTATTATTGGCCAGGAATATATCGAGATATATCAAAATATGTGAGCAAGTGCCAGATATGCAGGGAATTTAAGGCATCTCAGCGAAAGCCGAGTGCGCTCATGCACACCAAAATAGCCGAAGGGTACTACAACTTACGGAGAAGAGCATGGAAGCCAGGCATAGCAGTCGAGCAAGCAACAACGATGTCACCGTCACAGGGTAACGACAAAAATTTCATAACGATCAGCGACGACGAAAGTGTCCATCCGTGGAAACGCCAACCGACCAGACCAGCAAGAAAGAAGCCAGTGATAAGATCCGTGGTATTTCCGCCAGATTTTCCGAGTACTAGCCACGCAGCACGCCAAAAACAAGAAAAGGCGAAATTAGCAACCGCTGTGACGCGTTCGCCTCTAGTAAAGGCCAAACTAGAAGGTAAAACAAAGATCGCGAACAAAAACACATCAGCAAAGTCAGGAGCCGCAAAACCGAGAGAGCGATACCTGCCACCAACGCCCGGTAGAGTAATCAAAGCAACGGTCAGCGAATTGAGAGGGCCAGCGTCCGCGACGCCTGCTGGTAACCAGCAAGCAACCTCCCACAAACCGCCCACGTCGACTGTAATGGCCCCAACTTCTCAGAGAAATTTGAGTGTTATACCAGTGCACGTCACTACCCACTCGATCCACTCAAAAGTGCGCACAACCGAACCCGCAATTAGCACCAGCCAGCAAAAAAGAAGAGTCCATAAGACGGAGCCTGTAGATCCTTTCATTGGCATCAAAATAGTAGAGCATCGACTGTACAACCCGAAATACCGACGCCAACATTTTTACATGCAACGGACGTGCGGTAAGATTGACGTCCGCATAGTAAAACCAGGCGTAGCCATTTTAAGTTATGGCGAGCAGCGAAAAAGGGTGCCGTTCCCCTACAAGAAGTAAGGCCAAAATCGCAACGAAAGAAGTCGAATATTTGTTTTTAAAGTGAGTTCATGTTAAGTTTATTAAGATTTTAATTTTTAAGGTTGCTTTAGAAAACGAAAAAAAAAGAAAATTAAGTTAAATAAGAAAGTAAGAATAATTCAAAAACAATAATAATAAGAAGAAAATAAGGAAACGAAAACGAATAAAAAAAAGAATTTCAAAAAAAAAAAAAAAAAAAAAAAAAAAAAAAACAGAAAAAAAATATAATATACCGAAAGAAAAATAAAGAAAGCAAACAAAAAAAAGAAATGAAATATAATTTTTTTTTTTTTGAAAAAAAAAGGAGAAATTCCGCCGAAGACAAGAAGAAAATGAATTTAGATAGAAGGAGAAATTCTTTTAAAGACGAGAAGGTTCTCGTCTCCGAAGGGGGAGTAGTATGTAACGAAGCGTTCCATGCCTCTACCAATACCAAACACCCTGGGTGATTTAATTCACCATGACTAAGCAGCCGCCGCCGCAGCACCGACCGACGACACCATACGACGCCGCAGCTACCAGCGACACCAGTTACCTCGCCACGATAAAGGGATTTTATACCTTGTCTTAATATAATATGCAGTCACAATAAGATTATGACGTCACAGTTGGTTGAGCACATTGAGTGATTTACATTCGACCAGTATATAATTCACACTCAGTTTTTACGATAAATATAACAAGTGGACCTCCTTTTGGGAAGGAAAGTCACTTGTTTGCTACGGTCGAAGCTGACGAGCTAGATTATAGTTTACGAGTCGTCTGAAATTGTCCGGCAATTTCGTTCCATCAGTTTGGTTCGAAGAATAAAACGTCCTTGTGCCTACCAGGGCCTTAAACTGTTGATCTTGCGCCTACCAGGGCCCTAAACTGTTGATCTTGTGCCTACCAGGGCCCTAAACTGTTGATCTTGTGCCTACCAGGGCCTTAAACTGTTGATCTTGTGCCTACCAGGGCCTTAAACTGTTGATCTTGCGCCTACCAGGGCCCTAAACTGTTGATCTTGTGCCTACCAGGGCCCTAAACTGTTGATCTTGTGCCTACCAGGGCCTTAAACTGTTGATCTTGTGCCTACCAGGGCCTTAAACTGTTGATCTTGTGCCTACCAGGGCCTTAAACTGTTGATCTTGTGCCTACCAGGGCCTTAAACTGTCGATCTTGTGCCTACCAGGGCCTTAAACTGTTGATCTTGTGCCTACCAGGGCCTTAAACTGTTGATCTTGTGCCTACCAGGGCCTTAAACTGTCGATCTTGTGCCTACCAGGGCCTTAAACTGTTGATCTTGTGCCTACCAGGGCCTTAAACTGTTGATCTTGCGCCTACCAGGGCCTTAAACTGTTGATCTTGCGCCTACCAGGGCCCTAAACTGTTGATCTTGCGCCTACCAGGGCCTTAAACTGTTGATCTTGTGCCTACCAGGGCCTTAAACTGTTGATCTTGTAAGCGCCAGGAGCGTAGTCCGTAGCCCGTATTTATAAAAGAGTGGCCCGATACCGAATGCCAGTTGAAGAAGGAACCAGATGCCAGAATAAAGCTTTCTAGAGGAAACCAGCAGGACCCCAATACAAGAAGAATAACCGACGTTTACCAGATACACCAGGCAGGGTGTAATTAATTGAAGTCAAGAATATTTAAGTTGTTATATGAAGTGAAGATTTGTTTTTAATAAAGATTTTGTATAAGGTTCTAAAGACCTTCCTACTGAAGTTTCGTGTTTTTCTTCAGAACGACCCTGGAAATCCGGCGAGCAAAACCTCGGCTGGAAAGCAAAAAGCACATCACAAATTGGCGCCCGAGCAGGGACCTATAAGGTCCATCCCCGTAAAATACGAAATCGAAAAACAATTCATATAACAAACAGACCGCAACGAAGATCCAGCTCACCATGTCCGAAAGCGAAGAGGAGTTCGATGTCTTCGCCAGTTTAGGAGCAATCTACCTTCTGAGAAAGCAGGAGCTAGTGGATCGAATGAGTCAATTAGGACTCGATACCGAAGGCTCTATAGCCATTTTAAGAGCGCGACTCAGCGCGTACGTAAAGTCGCAAAGACAGAGGAAGTCTACACAGAATTTATGCGCAGAAATCGAGAAGGCAACAATTGAAAGGGAATATAAAGAGGAAGAAGTGGTTACCGCACCAGGGAATACCAGAAGTGGTGAAAAATATACGAAAATATTTTTCCAAGTACCACCGATTACACGTTCTGTTCCCAACATGCAAGGCGCAGGTAAATTTATATCTAAACCGCCCGAGTCACACCCTGTATTTACTGCCGAGCCAGGAGCCAGTAACCTCCAGACGCATCATGAAGCGCAGCTTACAAACAGGTCATCCGGAAGACTTGTACTCAGCCATGAAGCAGAGGTTATGAATACGGTTAGGAAATGGGGATTGAAGTTTGACTCATCAGGCAATGCATTGGAATTTATAGAACGACTCGAGGAGTTAATATGTTGCTACGATATCCGACCCACCGATGTGCTGAGAACACTCCCAGAGATTTTTAGAGGAACAGCTCTTGAGTGGTTCCGCATAAACCGCGATAGGTTAAAGACATGGGAAGATTTTCACAGGATTTTCCTTCAACATTTCCTGCCCGCCCGTTTTATTCACAAGTTGGAGGATGAAATCATGCGAAGACGACAAGGTGCAAGAGAAAAGGCCAAAGATTTCATTCAAGCCACTCAATACCTAATACATAAACACCCCCGTATGAGTTTAGGGGAAAGCGTAGATCGAATCTACGACAGTTTACGTCCGGAATATCATATGTATATCAAAAGACGGGATTTCGAGACTCTTGACGAGCTTATGAAGCTGGCAGAAGAGTATGAATATATACAGAGTGAAGACCGAAACCGTCGGCAGTCAATTCCGCGACCTTTGTTTGGGCATAACAGAATGCCACCACCAAACGGAATGACATCACGTAACCGTCCACCGGCACCCCAAGTATCTTTTGAACACAACAATTGGAACCGACCAACTACGTCCCCTGCTCAGTATGATAGGGCAACGCATTGTTGGAATTGTAAGCAACGAGGACATAATAAGAATCAATGTCGTCGCCCCTACCGTATGTTTTGTTCATACTGCGGCAAAGATGGTCGACGAACTGAAGATTGTTCATGCCATCCACACCGTGTCACAATGCTCTGTGACAGGCGCAGTATTTTAGAGATGAGCCGAGTTAAACAAACAAAAGTAAACTTGGAGAGCGTCGAAGAGGTGTCCAAAAGAATAAAAGGAGTAATACTCGTAACCGACAAAAACGCAACGCACCCGGTGAAACCTCGAAATTCAGAGGAGAAGACTGACCAGTGTATTTCTGTTCAGAAGGAAGTCATGAAACAAGAAGATAGTCATCCACAGCCTGTTACACAGAGCGACTTAGTCACTATGACCACTAGTCAAGAGGATTGGACTGAAAAACGCGCCAGAAAAGTTCTGCAAAAACCAGAATGTTACCCGGAATATCGAGTGAATGAGGACCGTCTATTCCGGAGATTTGTAGTAAACTCATTATCGAATCACGAAAATGATTGGAAGCTATGCGTTCCTACTGCTGAAAGAAGCAGAGTTATTTTTGAAAATCACGACGTGGCCACCGCCGGTCATTTGGGCATAGCCAAGACGGCGTCCAGAGTTATGAAGTTGTATTATTGGCCAGGAATATATCGAGATATATCAAAATATGTGAGCAAGTGCCAGATATGCAGGGAATTTAAGGCATCTCAGCGAAAGCCGAGTGCGCTCATGCACACCAAAATAGCCGAAGGGTACTACAACTTACGGAGAAGAGCATGGAAGCCAGGCATAGCAGTCGAGCAAGCAACAACGATGTCACCGTCACAGGGTAACGACAAAAATTTCATAACGATCAGCGACGACGAAAGTGTCCATCCGTGGAAACGCCAACCGACCAGACCAGCAAGAAAGAAGCCAGTGATAAGATCCGTGGTATTTCCGCCAGATTTTCCGAGTACTAGCCACGCAGCACGCCAAAAACAAGAAAAGGCGAAATTAGCAACCGCTGTGACGCGTTCGCCTCTAGTAAAGGCCAAACTAGAAGGTAAAACAAAGATCGCGAACAAAAACACATCAGCAAAGTCAGGAGCCGCAAAACCGAGAGAGCGATACCTGCCACCAACGCCCGGTAGAGTAATCAAAGCAACGGTCAGCGAATTGAGAGGGCCAGCGTCCGCGACGCCTGCTGGTAACCAGCAAGCAACCTCCCACAAACCGCCCACGTCGACTGTAATGGCCCCAACTTCTCAGAGAAATTTGAGTGTTATACCAGTGCACGTCACTACCCACTCGATCCACTCAAAAGTGCGCACAACCGAACCCGCAATTAGCACCAGCCAGCAAAAAAGAAGAGTCCATAAGACGGAGCCTGTAGATCCTTTCATTGGCATCAAAATAGTAGAGCATCGACTGTACAACCCGAAATACCGACGCCAACATTTTTACATGCAACGGACGTGCGGTAAGATTGACGTCCGCATAGTAAAACCAGGCGTAGCCATTTTAAGTTATGGCGAGCAGCGAAAAAGGGTGCCGTTCCCCTACAAGAAGTAAGGCCAAAATCGCAACGAAAGAAGTCGAATATTTGTTTTTAAAGTGAGTTCATGTTAAGTTTATTAAGATTTTAATTTTTAAGGTTGCTTTAGAAAACGAAAAAAAAAGAAAATTAAGTTAAATAAGAAAGTAAGAATAATTCAAAAACAATAATAATAAGAAGAAAATAAGGAAACGAAAACGAATAAAAAAAAGAATTTCAAAAAAAAAAAAAAAAAAAAAAAAAAAACAAACAGAAAAAAAATATAATATACCGAAAGAAAAATAAAGAAAGCAAACAAAAAAAAGAAATGAAATATAAATTTTTTTTTTTTGAAAAAAAAAGGAGAAATTCCGCCGAAGACAAGAAGAAAATGAATTTAGATAGAAGGAGAAATTCTTTTAAAGACGAGAAGGTTCTCGTCTCCGAAGGGGGAGTAGTATGTAACGAAGCGTTCCATGCCTCTACCAATACCAAACACCCTGGGTGATTTAATTCACCATGACTAAGCAGCCGCCGCCGCAGCACCGACCGACGACACCATACGACGCCGCAGCTACCAGCGACACCAGTTACCTCGCCACGATAAAGGGATTTTATACCTTGTCTTAATATAATATGCAGTCACAATAAGATTATGACGTCACAGTTGGTTGAGCACATTGAGTGATTTACATTCGACCAGTATATAATTCACACTCAGTTTTTACGATAAATATAACAAGTGGACCTCCTTTTGGGAAGGAAAGTCACTTGTTTGCTACGGTCGAAGCTGACGAGCTAGATTATAGTTTACGAGTCGTCTGAAATTGTCCGGCAATTTCGTTCCATCAGTTTGGTTCGAAGAATAAAACGTCCTTGTGCCTACCAGGGCCTTAAACTGTTGATCTTGCGCCTACCAGGGCCCTAAACTGTTGATCTTGTGCCTACCAGGGCCCTAAACTGTTGATCTTGTGCCTACCAGGGCCTTAAACTGTTGATCTTGTGCCTACCAGGGCCTTAAACTGTTGATCTTGCGCCTACCAGGGCCCTAAACTGTTGATCTTGTGCCTACCAGGGCCCTAAACTGTTGATCTTGTGCCTACCAGGGCCTTAAACTGTTGATCTTGTGCCTACCAGGGCCTTAAACTGTTGATCTTGTGCCTACCAGGGCCTTAAACTGTTGATCTTGTGCCTACCAGGGCCTTAAACTGTCGATCTTGTGCCTACCAGGGCCTTAAACTGTTGATCTTGTGCCTACCAGGGCCTTAAACTGTTGATCTTGTGCCTACCAGGGCCTTAAACTGTCGATCTTGTGCCTACCAGGGCCTTAAACTGTTGATCTTGTGCCTACCAGGGCCTTAAACTGTTGATCTTGCGCCTACCAGGGCCTTAAACTGTTGATCTTGCGCCTACCAGGGCCCTAAACTGTTGATCTTGCGCCTACCAGGGCCTTAAACTGTTGATCTTGTGCCTACCAGGGCCTTAAACTGTTGATCTTGTAAGCGCCAGGAGCGTAGTCCGTAGCCCGTATTTATAAAAGAGTGGCCCGATACCGAATGCCAGTTGAAGAAGGAACCAGATGCCAGAATAAAGCTTTCTAGAGGAAACCAGCAGGACCCCAATACAAGAAGAATAACCGACGTTTACCAGATACACCAGGCAGGGTGTAATTAATTGAAGTCAAGAATATTTAAGTTGTTATATGAAGTGAAGATTTGTTTTTAATAAAGATTTTGTATAAGGTTCTAAAGACCTTCCTACTGAAGTTTCGTGTTTTTCTTCAGAACGACCCTGGAAATCCGGCGAGCAAAACCTCGGCTGGAAAGCAAAAAGCACATCACAATACCACCCTTTTATAGAAAATTAGTCAGTACATACATTTTCTCGAAAGAGTTATAAAAGTAAAATCAAAATTTTTAAGAACAATTTAATTACTTCTCAGATTAACTGGCTGAACACTGTTAAGTGCGTGCACTAAAGGGCTTTCGACTACCTTTAAAATGTTAAACACAGTGCGAGCGTTAGAAAAATCTGAAAGGATTTAAGAAGGTTTTTAGGGGTACGTCCTCTTGCGAAAATCTTTTGTGATGATAAGTGCTTCTGATCTTAGTCATTCGTACTCGACAGAAAATTATTTTGACATTTCTCTTTGTGCAAGTATTACCAGAGTCAGCTTATTTTTTGGGAATTTTTGTTTGTTGTTGATTGTGTAAGAGAATTATTTGTTGATTTTAGGGAAGGTTCTGAACCTTCTAGCCCACAGTACTGTTAAGTTAAAAGAAACTATTGACATAAGCGCCTGCCTATCGACTTAATATACCCCACACGAAGTAACGAAGTTGCGTAAGCGGGATGGGCCCCCGAAAAGCGAGTTAAAATCCAGATAAAGGACGAAGCGGGCCACCCACAGTAATATTAAGTTATAAAACTGTTAATATAGGCCTGGCCACTTAGCACACTGGCTAAAGTGAGGTTAAAACAAAAAAAGTAAAAAATTTCTTTCTTATGATTTAACGGTGTTTCCTCACTTTAATAACTTAAAGAAAAGTCGCCACAATTATTAATTCCCTCTAATCTACCAGATACAACATGCATACAGTTATAATTGAGAGCTGTACGTCACTAGGCCTTGGTTATCCACTAGCTATAGCGCCTTAAATTGATTTATTTTTGTATGCAATTTTCCTCAAGATCCAATCCAATAAGTTACCTTTAAACTACCAACATGAATTTCAAAATTGAATTAAATAAACTTAAATTAGTTCTCTTTTGATCTTTCCCCTAGTGGATTCACAAAATATTACTCCTTTCTTAACAAATCAAAACCTTCCTTCCACTCTGAATAGTTAACTGTTCCTGAACTTTGAGTTTAAAAACTTTGTTGAAATTTGAAAACGATGTGTTTTCCAAATTAACTTCAAGTCCATGAGCAATGAGTAGTATTTCCCAACTCACATTTAACTTTTAAAAACTTTATTTCGCAAGCTGCTGTTATAGCACACTGATGCAGACTAGTTTCCAAATTTCCTTTTCCATTTTTAAAAGGAAACAAAAAAAAAACTTCCCGGAAATTATTATTCCTTTTCCTGTCATACGAGTACTGAATTCATATTTCAACTGTCAAAAAATAAAGTTGCAACAGTCAGTGCCTCATGTCGAGCATTTTCGTATCTCCCATTGTGCAGATGTCCAGTTCTTTTCCCAAAGAACCTACTCTATTTCCTGTACGCTCCCTGCCTTGTCTACTCCAGACGATGTTCTTTTTTTTTTGGTCATAAATCGGTTTGAGTGAGTGAGATTTAATACTTTTTTCTTTCATACAAAAAAAGGGGGTTTTTCTTCGTCATTAAAATATGTTGCATGTACAATCTGTAAACTGTCACTTTGACACTTGGTAAAAGTTCCCACCCAATTTATAGGACAATCATAAATGTAGGCTTTCACATAGATATTCATCAAACTTAGCTTCGCGCCGTTATAATCTTTTAAACAAATTTAACCCAAGATTACTCAAAAAAAAAAAATATATAATTCTAGAAACAAATTTGCTGAGGTGGGGTTCTCTCTCCGCCGAAGACTATGGCTTCAGATTCATAATTCATTTATGTATCCTTAACTTTGTCTCTCTTATGAATATTCATGACAACAGAAAAGGACTTCGTTCAATGTAAAGTACGAGTACATACATAACATTCCGTGTCCTGATTTTTGTTCCTTTGTTGCACGACGACGTCTGAGATTCAAACGCGCTGTTGTAATAATTCGCTGCCGTGTGAATTACGTGTCGTGGTTTAGCGGTTTGTCTCTCTGACATTTTTCGGTTCTACCTTCCTTTTTGTCAATTATTCTGACGACACATCACAAATGACATTAAAAAAATACTCGACAGTAATGATGCAAACACGTTATTAAATTAATAACCAAAGTTTATGAGGAGCAAGAGTAGGAATTTGTCTTTGAATACTGAAACGCTCCTTCTGCAGTGGTGTGATTGTTAATTTTACTCGTACATCGTAGATATGCCAAGACTGTCTTTGCTTATGAGGCACAAGTAATTATAATGAATATACGCATAAACAAATAAAATTAAAATCTCTTCTTGGCAGAGTGAGATATTCAGGAAACAGTTAGTAAGCACTCAGATCGTTAAACAAAATGTACGCTACAAAGTCGGCATGTTTTTAGGTCCAAATACAGTCTGCATTGCAAGAAAAACTAATTACATACTTTTAAGTTTTAGGATTTTCAATAAGACTATGTAAATTCTGTGAGGATGATTAATTTGTTTTTTTATTAGGCGATTTTCTTTTTAAGTTCAGAGCAGAGCCTGAGTTGTCAAAAAATAAACTGTGTTTTTTTTTTGGTTCAGAGTGTTGAGAGCTTCGAAAATTTGTTTTTTTTTTCGTTCTTAACTTGTTCTGAGCTCGATCAGAGTGCTCTATGAGCTCAGAATTAAATTACTGAACAGAGTTAAATGCTACACACAAACATATGACAGGTGAAAATAAAAATAAAAATGGCGACAGCTAAGTATTCAGGCGTGTTTCAAAAACAACTCAGAGCTTTCAGAGCACGTTTGTTTCGGAGGATGTTCAGAACATACTCGACATGCTCGGACTCTATTCACAGCCCTATTCTGAACTAAAAAAGAAAAACGCGTATTGAAGAAAAGATGTTATCTCTTCACCATTTTTAATTAAAAAATTTGGCCTTATGTCACTTTACAAAAGCGATATAAGGCCAAATTTTAATACTTGGCCTTATATCGCTTTTACAAAGTGACTTAAGGCCAAACATAAAATGTTTTGTTAAAAATAAAAAAGTAGTTTTTGCCGTTAGATTCGTATAAAACATAATTGTTTATTGGGGGCCGTCGTTCTGGGTTTTCTTGAGCAACAGTACCTTGGGTGGCGCGCTTCGCGGGTTTTCAGGATTTTAACTCCCTTTTCGGGACTCACACCCGCTCACGCAACTCCGTTGCTCCGCTTAGGGTATGTTCAGTCGCCAGGCAGGCGCCTATAGCAACAGTTTTTCTTGGGCAACAGTACATAACTGTTAGTTGTTTACTCCAATTAATATAAAATACAAAACTGTTGCTAAGGCGCCTGCCTGGCGACTGAACATACCCTAAGCGGAGCAACGGAGTTGCGTGAGCCCCGAAAAGGGAGTTAAAATCCTGAAAACCCGCGAAGCGGGCCACCCACAAGGTACTGTTGCTCAAAAAAACCCAGAATGACGGCCCCCAATAAATAATTACATATATAAACACCCAGAACCTCGGCCCCCAATAAACAATAAATTATGTATTATACGAAAAAAATAATATGTACTTATAAATGAAATGAATGAAATAGATATAAAACTGCAGTTCGGTCTTATTTCGCTTTGTCAAAGTGCAATAAAACCAACGGTTAAAATGAAATAAGACCAATTTGGTAAAAGTGCAATAAGACCAACTGCTGAAAATTGGTCTAATTTTACTTTATAAAAGTGCAATAAGACCAATTTTTGAAAGTTGGCCTTATTTCACGGCACCTTATCTGCCGAGTCCGAACGGATTAAATAAAAAAAAAATTTCACTTGATGTGATAAACTTGGAGGATATTTCCCTCCCTGAATTTGTTTTTAGGTCTCATAACCCAGACCAAGTGCGACAGTGAAACCCACTTACCATTTGTCAAAGAGTTTTACTACGGTTTTTTTTTGTGTTTTTTTTTTTTGTACAATTATTTTGGAACTTACGATAAAATAATATACTGCGCACATTTTTAATTAAAGAATCTGGCATCTCCAATTACAGATCACCCAAAATATAAAAATGTCAAATGAACCAGAATAGAAATGTGATTTTTTCCAGAGGCAATGTGAAAATATTCTGTAGTACTTTATAGTGTTGCTGTGTTTATAGTACTCTGTTGTAGGTATAGAGGGCGTATGACACGTTAGGTAGCACGCGACCGGTGCCTTTTATATATAATCCATTCTTAAACAAGTAAAACTATCTATATATCCGTAGTGATTAAGCCCCATTTAGACTTTCGTTCTTCATTCGCTGTACGTTGTACATTGTTCGTTCTTATCTCAACAACGAACAACGGAGAAGCATTTACATTAATTTGGTTTTGTTTTCAATTCGTTTTTTACAACAAAATGGATGAAAAAACATTGTTGGCAGTGTCATTAATAGTTGAACAAAATAAAAGATCCTTTGGACGGAAAGGTTAATACAAATATACGAGTATAAGAAGAATTAAGACTTCAGCCAGAGGATTTCCGAAATTATTTTAGAATGCCTGAAGAAACATATGTTGGGCTTCTTGGCTTGGTAAAACCACTTATTGAAAAACAAGACAGTCGCTTACGAAAATTCCTATCAGCGCATGAACGACTGACTGTAAAATTGCACTTCCTCGCGATAGGAAGAAGATATAACAAAATATAATTCCCAATTCGTGCTTTTTTGCATGTTTCTTTGATTATTATATCTAAAGCATTATTATTCGTACTAGAAAGATAATCCCCACAGACAAAATATTTTATTTATAAATCTAAATACCCTAATTTATAATGCTCCATTCAATAATAAAAAAAACTTCTAAAATATCCCTACGATTGAACAGTTCGCATTTAAAAACACGTTGTTCGGGTTACAACAAACAACGAACACCGAAATTTCCGATAATTTGCACATTCTTCATTCGTTCTCAGTTCGTTGTTCGTTGTATTGCTTATCGCCAACATCGAAAAATGTACACAGAGCACAACGCTGAAAGTCTAAATCCAGCTTTACGTTGTTTTCGGATTCAAGAACTCACGTCAAAATTAATGGGCTGCCATACGTCAAAAATTTTTAACGATGTGTCAAGTTTCAGAATTTTCAAAGGAAAAAATGTCAAATCGTTAATTTTTGTTAATTTTTGACGTGTGCCTTAGATTAAAAATTTTAGTATATGGGCAAATCTCAGGAACTTTTGACTTTCGTGTAACTTTGAAATTAAGTTACTTCATAGTCATATTTTTTTACTCTATCTCTTCGAAAATATAGTATTACAGTATAAAAAAAGTTATTTTCCACATTAAGAATTTTTTTTTTAGCTATAGAACGAGTAAAAGGCAAAAAGTATAAGAAAAATACAAAATTTTATATGTTACTATTAAAATATTTAAAAAGTTTAATGTTCTTACGATTGAAGCGTCTGATTTTAGTTTGTTAAACTCAAATGGGGTACATAAGAAACTTTGAAAATCAAAATTTTTTATGAAAAAATTATGTGCTTTGCTTAGATTTATGACAGTGTTTGTCAGAAGTTTCGGTACTACAATTCCCAAAAAATCATTAAAATCTGGTACGTCTCTTATCATTTACACAGCATGCTTTGCACCGATTTCTAAATTACATATTCATTTTCTATAGACAAAAATGAATAAATTAAGCTTTGGTAGAGGTGTGTGCTAAAATTGCAACCTGGTTAAAATTAGCTTATACTGAATTAAAAGAGTGCGAAACTTTTTTTTTTTCAAGACATTTTTAGTTAGCACTCTAATAAAAAGCAATATTTCCCGTTCTTAACTATTGTTCCTTCTTCTAAATCATACTAAGAAGTGTACGTTTTGTCGCTGACGCTACATATTTTATGGATCTTTAAAATTCAGTAGTTAATTACAAAGAAAAATCATTGATATTTTTTATACATTACTTTTTAAGGGGCCGCCAAGATTTGATGACGGATTTTTGTAGAGGGGTCAAAAACAAGCACTTTTTACTATGGGAGGTAGGGGCACTTTTATAAAAAATGGTTTAAATTGAAAAAAAAAATAAATATTAAAAAACAACGGCAACACTTAGAATAAAGTGCTATACTGCGTTTGAAAGCCAGAAGATTCTTCTATAATCCTGCATTTAAATTAAATTACTCATGTCAATGGTTTTTGAGAAATTCGCATTTAAAGTCCAAATTTTGATAAAAAAAAACGTGAAACAAAAAGTTTAGACCGATTGTTTTCAAAATTGTGAAATGAAATTGTAAATTAGCTTATATGTGTTCCATGTATCTATCAGTTCTTAATCGAACGCAAAAAACCGCATGATTCTATGTCTTCTAGTTTTTGAGAAAATCGAAAACTACCAAAACTGTTTTTTTTTTTTTATTTTTGGTGGTGACGGTGATTCCATTTTAAGGATTAATGTTAATAAACATAATGCATCTTTGTTAGTTCAGTAGAGCAATTCATTTAGCGTTACACCAGAATTGCACACCGCCACGGGAGTTGAATTTTCATTTGGTATTAAGCCAATTTCTTCGAAAAAAGTAATATTTTTTTCGTTGGTCGACACTAAATCACCGAAAGAAGAAAATATTGGAAAATTATTCAATTTGAGATGGAGTAGTGGATGTTTAACCGCCTTTTTTCATTTAGAGAAAAAAACACTTCACTCTTACAAAAGTTAAATAACGAATGACCTTGGTAAACAATAACTTGTACCACATTTATCATTTGTTATAAAAAATTAAAAATTTCTATATTAATTTAAAATTTCGCGCTTACATATTTTCTGTAGTTCAAATATTAACGAATGCAAGCTAGGGCAGTGAGAAAAGTGAAAGAAAATGATCCTTATCAATAACATTCTTATAAACATAGGTATAAACAACTTACGTCGAACGTTATTGTGGTATCAGTAGTCTTTGTGTCTTTGTGACTCGGCCACGTAAAGTCGTTTCGTGTTACTGTTTCGATAGTTCAACGTCGCACTATGGGACCAAAAGATGAAATCCATCTCAAAAATGGTTTTGGTGAATTTCGTAATTTGAAAAATTTAATGATGGGATTATATACTAGAAATAGGGTTCTTCCTAACACAGTAAATTTTTTGTATCTTACTTTTGTTCTAGGTACCTAAAATTACAGTTAAAAATGACATTTCGATATTTTTATTTTTTAGAATTATTGGAAGTGAGAGTTTGAAGTCAATTATTTCGTATTTTTTCTGGACAGAATGTATAAGTATTATACCTTTTTGAAAAGCCCAAGCTCTCTTCTTTACAAAACAGTTATATTTTTTTAATTAAGTTCACCAGTAAATTAATAAAAAAAATGAGTAAGGTGTAGTATATTTTTCATTTTTTTGTTTTCAATTGAAGTTTTCTCTGTTAGCTCCGGCTGCCTGCGTTTAGTTAATGGCTGTTTAGTATTCTAAAAATATTCTAAATTTGGAAGAAAAAATAAAAAACTTTCGCATTTTCATGCATTTTTGTTTAAGAAGAAAAAACGTATGATGAGGAAGAAAAATAAGTTTTTAGAATAAAAATTCGTATTCTTATAACTTTATTGTTAAGTGATGAAAAAAATTAAAATTTGGCAAAAATGTGGAACTTTTATTGATGCACATAAATGTGTATTCCAAAAAGTTTTAGACCATTATTTTATTATTTTTACCCCAAAATTTCAAAAAAAAAATGTTATTTTTTGTCAAAATTTAAAAAATATAACATGTGCAACACATTTTCATAAACATCATATAAGTGACTATGTTTCCACAAAATTTATAAGTTTTTATCATTTATTTCCAATATTATTAAAATTCTAAATTTTATTTTTAGAATAAAATATTTTTTGTTTTCCAATTTTAAACTTCCTTACTCATATTTATATTAAAAAAAAATCATAATTAAATAAAAATAAATGCCAAGCATTTCAGGAAGGGAAGGGGTGTGTGGTTTATGGTTGCATATAATACAAATGTAGGTACATAGTTATAAATAACACTAGCATTGTTTGACGAGGCTTAAGAACTTTTAGACATTAATTAATATACCTAGTAATAAGGTGTACTTTTGAATTCCTTTTTTTTTGTCTTAAGGGCGAAAAACTTTCATATATCAAAAAGGGGCGTGGCAGTACACGGATTTTACTAAAAATAAATAACACTTTTCATAAACTCACTTCTTCATATAAAACTTAATTAAAAAAATGCTTGCTCTTAATGAACTTTAAGCTGAAAATAAAAAAGGGGAGTGAAAGTAGGCGGAAAAGTGGGCAGACAAAATATACATGCGATGTCTTAAGTTTAAAAAACCTCAAAAACTAATTTTCGGGTTCCTGTTCACTAAAAATAAGAAAATAACAAAAATTTGAAAAACATGGGCGTGGTAGTGGGCGGAATTTACAAAAAACTACTTTCAAATATTTTCACCGGTAACAGAAGAAAACAAATTTCATCCAAATTGTTGCAATAATTCTTGCTCCAACAAATTTTTCCCATATAAATGAAACAAAATCTACAAATTTGTTATTTTATTTTATTAAACAAATAATAAAATAATTTATTTCTATCTGAAACGTTTTAATATTTTAAATTCTTGGTTATACAAGTATAAGTTTACAAAATTTCAAAAAAAATATTGAGAAACGAAAAAGTTATGGATTTTTGAAATGGTTTGCATAGTGCGTCGCCGGAAAATGAGTGAGAATTTTTTAAGCATTCGTTAATAAAAGAGGAACACCATCAATTATATTTTCTGATGTAACAATGGTGCTATAAACTTAATTTTAAAGGTGTGCTTAGTTATTTTCTCTTTACGCGTTTTCAAAAGTCTAAAGTCAAAAGTTTCTGAGATTTGCCCATATACATATGTATGTATACCGTACATACATATGTATGTACCTATGAAATATCTTTATTGCGTACATAAATAGATGACAAATATTAATTTTATTAATTTAATGGGTTTTTCATAGTTTTTTTTTTTTTACTTTTTTCTTTTGGAATTTTTGTTTTCTTGTTTTTAGGAAATAAAAGCGTAGTTCGCACTTAATATTCTTTAAAAAACATTTTATTTTCTGCAAAATGAAATGAAAGTGTTTCAACTTGCAAATTGACTTAACAGTAGTATATTTAAAGTATTTATTTTCATTCTTTAAAAAATACGTTAAATCTTAAAGATATTATTCCCTGAGTCTTTCTTCAGTAGTAACACTGGCCAATATAGAAATCAGAGGCATGAATTTCACGGTTACTAAGTTGATGATGACATATTAAATATTTCTTTACACGCTTTAAAAATAAAAACAATTAAAAAAATTGTATTAATTTAAGATAAGATCTTAGTGCTTGCTTGTATAGGTTGATGTAGTGGACGAAAGCCATAATCGACATTGAAAACAAATACAATTGCGAAGTATAAACAACACAATGATACAAGTGTAAACGTCGCGCATGCCTAATGTTAACCAGTCAGCGCACTCTTAACGCGATCTAAAATACAACCCATGAATGCTTTCTGAACACACCCTTAAAGTTTCGTTTTACACTTCTTCAGGTGCATCATCCACGTATATCATTAATTCTCCGACGCTGGCCGCGTGTGGCATTACCCGCACTTTCAGCAACACTCTGTCTCACTACACTACACTACAACGAATTTTGAAAATTAAAAATTATACACTGAATAATTGACTTGCTCGGCACATGATTAACAACAAAAAAATGCACAAATAACCTTGGCCAAATGTATAAGGCACCTCTTAAAGCTTGCCATAATTTAATAAGGAAGTAAGATAAAGTATTGAACAAGTGTTTAAGAGAATAGAGCGAAAAATTAATGGTGCCTAGTACTTTTGAACGAGGCTGTAATTTTCTGCGCATATTAATAATTGAACAATTATTTATAAAATATAATTTCAACACGTTCTATTTGCTTTGATTGCTCCATAATAAATTCTTACCTGCCATTTTCTTAGACTGTCAAATGCCAATGCCAACTGACAAATTTCATTTACACAAAAATGGCAACCAAATGCCATCGATCCTTAACATAAAACGCACCTTGTATTAAGCCAAATAAATAGATAAATAAATAAATTAATTAGTTAAAAAATAAATAATAAACAAATAATTAAATTGTGGACTTGTTCATATAATGTGAGACCCTTCAGGGTAATACTAAGTTTTCATCAACCACTAAATCAAGATTCAGATTTTCCCTAAATCTCCTTCTTTATTAACCATAAAAATGTTAACCCCCTCACATCAAGATTAAATACTACGTTTTCACTAAAGGTATATCCGGGATTTCAGTGTATTTACCATAAATCTCCTTTAAATCTCGTAGATTTACCATACAAATATAAATCACCTCAAATGAAGATTTAAAATAAATCTCCTTGAAATCTTCTCGCAATCAGAAGATTTGCAAAACAAACAAACCTTATTTTGTAGAACACACCTATGAATGTAAACCCACTGAAGGGGTTTTTTGTATGGTTACATACACGCAGTGTACCTGCGAAGCTTCATATATTTATGAATTTTTTGAATATTACAACAACAACTTGAATGAATTACCACCAAGTGGGTTCTTATTTGGCTGGAGTTATAGCTATTTCACGGTTGCCAAGCCGATCATCAGACTCCTTTATTAGTGGTGCTTAGCCTTTATACTATCAAGTTTAATCGAAAAACTTTTTGCCTTGACTGAGATTTGAACCCAGACCTAGCGTCGTCAGAAGCCAATGCCCTACGCATCACGCTACCGAGACCACATGATCAGGTCCATCCCAATTTAGGTTTTATCGTTTATCAATCGGTTTATGATCGGCTTGGCAACTGTGAAATAGCTATAACTCCAGCCAAATAAGAACCCACTTGGTGGTAGTTCATTCAAGTTGTTGTTGTAATATTCAAAAAATTCATAAATACCTATATGAAGCTTCGCAGGTACACTGCATGTATGTAACCATACAAAAAACCCCTTCAATAGATTTAAAAAACTTGACCAGAGTCAAATCTTTCATTAAAATCTCCCTCCTTATAATGTACAACGAATTGTTGGCTTATAAACAGAGTTCGGAGAAATAGAAAGAAACCGAATTTACAACAACAAAACTTGAATGACTAATAAAAACGCTAGTCCTCAAGTGATAGTTGATAAACGATAAAACCTAAATTGGGATGGACCTGATCATGTGGTCTCGGTAGCGTGATGCGTAGGGCATTGGCTTCTGACGACGCTAGGTCTGGGTTCAAATCTCAGTCAAGGCAAAAAGTTTTTCGATTAAACTTGATAGTATAAAGGCTAAGCACCACTAATAAAGGAGTCTGATGATCGGCTTGGCAACCGTGAAATAGCTATAACTCCAGCCAAATAAGAACCCACTTGGTGGTAGTTCATTCAAGTTGTTGTTGTAATATTCAAAAAATTCGTAAACCCACTTTATTCATTGACAATCAACACAAAATAGAAATATCTGTTTTTTCCTGTTTACTATCCAATTGCGATTTTTTTTTCTCTTGTCCAAATTGACAGTTGAATGACAAGACAGAGTGAAAACTTCAAATAAATCACAGTTTCTTTGGTGAAAACACTTCAAGATTTATTTTAAATCTCTAGCGGATTTAATCTTGGTGAAAACGTAGTAAAACGTAAAACTCACTAAAATCTTTTTGCAAGCAATGATTAATCAAATCAAACAAAACTGATTTCGTAGAACGCGCCCTTTTGAACGTCATTTATTGTCTTTGGCAATCCAGAAATAAAATCTGTGTTCATTTTTCGAATAAATGAAATGTTAGTATAGAAAATTAAGTAAGCAGAGAATGGAAAGGCAAAGTTAAATCTCCCTTCCAACGAATTATCACATTCAATTTTTTGTGAAAAATCAAATAGTGCGAAAGCGATAATTTAAAGTTATCAACACTAATGTATTTCGAAATAAATTAATGTATTATTCGGAAATACCTTTTATTACTTTTTTAATGCAGATCCAAAATAAAATATACATTTTCTTATTCTTGACAAATACCATTTAGAATGGTGTTGAAAACGTCCGAAAAATGAAAAGAAATGGTCCCATATGACTTCCCTGAGGTACACTATTTTTTGTATGTCTTAGATTTATTATGAGTCTTCAGAACTGTGTAAGTTTCAACTACGTATGAGATCTTTTAAACGAGCCATTATTTGAATTTTGCGTTGCCTTTGTGTCATGCTAATTCATATTGACCAGTTTCATATAAGCCTTTATTAAAAACCAAAATTTTAACCTTCATTTAAAAAAGGTTATACTAATTTATGTATATTAATTCAATTTAAAAGCCCACGGCTTAGAAGTCCACAATAACCAAAATTAGTATATTGATATAATGCTGCAAATTATTCATACCTAAAGTACCTTTCCCGTTCGTTAAATGCGCACATCAAAACCCCAGACCATAGCTTCACACATTAAATCGGTTTGATAACGCAAAATAAACCCGCAGCCAAACACAGGTGTGCTAACATAGGTATACAAATGTGAACAGTGGCTATAAATTGATTTGATATCAATTCAGAGCCCTTGATATACAATGCAAGTTAGCTATGTGTGTACCTGTTTTCACCTGCAATACCGTCATCGCCTGCAGCAAATTGTTATCATTGCAGGGGGAGGCAGAATAACTATTCAATACATGTTATCGATATTCCATGAAAGCCCCTTCCACGTCACTTGCACTGAGAAAACTAAACAACCAAAACCCAAACAACGAGTGGGTGTGAATTGAGTGAAACAGTTTCCAAGCTGCTAATTGAGAATTTGGCTAAAGAAAATAACCAACAAAAAAAACTGGTATCATCATCATCATCATCGTTGGTATCCGTACAAATCTATCCGCCTTTTATCGGTACATCTATTGCAGATCCATTCAAACATCCATCATCCTGCCCCCCAAACATCAATCAATTTTTCGGGGGTTGAAGCGTCTCATAGTAATAGTTGAACAGGAACACAGAAAACACGGAACAGGGTGGCAGCTGGCAGCATGACGGAGGCTGATGGGATCTCCGTTTCGTATCGGTTTTTGTAAAATTTAATATCCTCCGATTCTGTTCTGTTCGCATCAGTTGTACAGCAGCAGTAATGCTGGTTCTGCCCCAGGAAATTCGTACCCACACGTTTCGGTTGGGGTTTGAGTGTTTCCTAGCACCCGGCTTTCGATGGATGGAAGGAGGGAATGTTGTGTTTTACTAGAGGAATATAATCTGACAAGGTAGGGGATGTTTTTGTTGGCATCGTAAAAAGGTAACCATAGAAATGCTTTCACAAAAAAAAACTTTACATTTTTTTGTTTCGAATCCCGAAATAGCTTAAACTTGCTTTATACAAAAATAGATCAATCGAACATGTGTATGTGTGTGTGTATGGGTAGCTATAGAAAAGAGGAAATTCTTGAAGGCTTCCTATTCCGATAATCAACCCTTTTGATAGAACAAACGTGACTGACTATTTACAACCGCAATAGAGTTTCTGCTCCAATACCACAAAACCATTTGCAGCAGAAGCACCAGAAACAAAAGTGAATGGAAATTTGCGGAGCAGAAATTCAGGACACATTGGTGGTTTTATATGTTTTTTTTTTTTTTTTAGTAGGGTAAGAAGGAGCCTGGAGTAACGATATTTCCTTTACGACTTATCGGCTCTGGTGGAAGTAATAACACAAAGTTATCAAATAGAAAAAGGATGTTATATGATATGAAGCATATTGTAAAGGTGTTATTAACACCTATTGATTTATTTTCTTTCCGCTTGCTCACCAGGTGGCACGAATTAGGGTTATCACTGAGACTTTAAATTCCTATTAGCTATGATTTCTTAATGGATATAGGGTGACCAGGTAAGAGAGATAAGAAAAGAAATACAAAAATAAAACAACAACGGTGTCCGATATTCAGAGTGGGCCAAATACAATTAAATTTTTTCCATGTATTATGGCTTTATTAGCAAGAGCAAACATTCCCATTAATTGTGGAACAGAACTTCGTTCAAGTGGCTGCCTCGGCTGGATTCGCAGTAGCGCATTCTGTCAGTCCAATTTTCCAAGACCTTGTTGATGGTTTCGGGCTGTAGCTCACGGATTGCTTGGCCTTAAGAGTTTATATCGTTTCCGGATTGTTGGCATAACATCGGTCCTTCACGGTTCCCCACAAAATTGGTCAAATTGCAGCTCGGAGGCGATCAATTGACATAGCCAAAGCCGGCTAATATCACCATTTGGGAATTTGGTGCGCAAAAGATCAATTGTGGCATGGCGCGCCATCCTGCATGAACTAGAGGTCGTCCAAATATATGTCTTCAATTTCAGTAAAAAAAAGTCGGTTAACATGGCGCTGTAACGCCAATGTTGTTCCCAGCCTCATTTTCGAAGGAAAATGGTCCAATGATGCCACTACTCCACAATCCACACCAAACTATCACTCTCTGTGGATGCATTGACTTTTGGACAATAACATACCGGTTTTCCGAGCTCCAGACACGGCAATTTTGTTTGTTAACGTAGCCGCCCAGATGAAAATGCTCCTCGTCAGAAAAGATGATTTTTTGCCCAATATCGTTGTCCAATTCAAGCTGCTCTAAGACCCAAACTGCGAAGCGATAACGAAGCGGATGGTCGTGCGCCTTGAATTGTTGAGTCAATTGGACATTGAAAGCGAAAAATCCGAAATCTGTGTGCAGTATTCTCCTCAGGATAGTGCGTGAAATTATGAGAAATTATGATGGCGAATTGATGGTCGGTGAATAATTGAGTCTCGGTTACATCAGGCACATTACCGTCTGTGTGCACCGTACGATGACGGGGACCATAAGTATTGTTCACTAGAATACAGGTCTCATGAATTTTGCACAAACTTGCGTACGGCAGGCGCGGAGAGTGATTCATTTCACAGCACTCACTTTGGAAATAAGTTTTTAATATTTCCCAACTTTTTTTAAGCGTAAAGTGACTCATTTCGTTCCTCGAAGGTATGATACTCACTTTCTGTCAAGATTACTTACTTTAGATGGCGCTCACAGTCCGGGGTGGACTACGGCCTCAACCAACAAGCCCCTCCAGCTAGCTCGGTGCCTAGCTAGCTGCCTCCAGTTACGCACTCCAAGTTGGTTGAGGTCGCTCTCCACTTGTGCGCTCCACCTGAGGTGAGGTCTTCCTCTGCTGCGCAGACCATCAGGGGTGGATTCGAAGATTCGACGGGCTGGTGCGTCGGTGTCCATACGCTCCACGTTTCCCAGCCATCTCAGCCGTTGTATTTTCAGCTTCTTGACTAGGTCAACGTCGCTGTAAAGCCCGTACAGCTCGTTGTTGAACCTTCTCCTCCATACTCCATCGATACAGACTAGACCGAAGATCAAACGAAGAACTTTTCTTTCAAAGCACCCAAGCAGATTTTCATCCGTTTTAGACAGTGTCCATGCTTCTGCCCGATACAGCAGGACCGGGTGATGAGGGTCTTATACAAGGTCTCCTTGGTTCTTTGGGATAGGGCTTTATTACTCAAATGCCTTCTTAGCCCGAAGAAACTGCGGTTGGCAAGAGTAATTTTTCGTTTGATCTCTGCACTGATGTCGTTTTGCCATGTTATAGTGGAGCCCAGGTAGACAAAGTCTTTGACGACTTCGAAGTTATACCTATCCATCGTGACGTTTTGCCCGAGTCGACGATGTTGAGATTCCTTTCTCGATGATAGCATATACTTTGTCTTGTCCTCATTAACAGCCAAACCCATTTTCGCCGCCTCCAGTTCAATACTTGCAAACGCACCGGTAACAGCTCGCTTCGTCCTCCCAACGATATCAATATCATCCGCATAAGCAAGCAGTTGAACAAACTTTTGAAAAATTGTACCTCTGTTGTTGACGTTTGAGTTTCGTACAATTGCTTCAAGAGCGATGTTAAATAGGTTGCATGATAGCGCATCGCCTTGCCTCAGATCTTTCTCGACATCAAAGGGTTCGGTGGTGTTCTTACCGACCTTAACGGAGCAGCGAGATTTCTCCATCGTCATCCTGCACAAGCGGACGAGCTTGGCAGGGATTCCGAGATGAGACATGGCTCTATCCACGCTATCATACGCGACTTTGAAATTGATAAAAAGGTGGTGTGTATCGATTTGGAACTCCTGGGTTTTTTTCCAAAATCTGTCGAAGTGTGAACATCTGATCCAGAGTAGATTTGCCGGGCCTGAAACCTCGAGCTGATAGGGGCCGATCAGCTCGTCGACAAACGGTTTTAGGCGTTCACGCTTTCTGTAATTGGCACACGTCAGAGCATCTCCTTTCTTGTCAAGAAAGTCGAGCAGAAAACACATGTGAGTGTCAAAATAACCTATGATTTAAAAAGAAACCACTAGATGTGCTAAGTCGCATGATATCGTCAACAATTTGATGAACACTTGCCATGTCACCAAATGTCTCCTTCACAAATGAAATGTAGCGCCATCTTCTTGAAACCACAGCTTGCATACATCACATCGCACTATACCCTTAACCATTAACGGAAACGGTGTCTCCTTCCTCATTTCAAAGAGTAAAGGTCGGATGATGGTGCCATGCCGTAAACCACACCAAATAGTCAATCTTCAATCTTTATAGATGCATTGATGCTTGATCTGACACTTGTGGATTGTATTCGCTCCAATAACGCCAAAAATGGGTCTTGTCCTAAAAGAAGGTTTCCTTTGGCCAGAATCGGGATCTTTGCCCAACATTTCCAGCGCCCAATTCGCGAACTCACGGCGTTATCTACTGTCGTTCGGATGAAATGAGAAACCTTTCTGAATATTTTGACAGCTGGATGTCATTGGTCACTTTGACAGTTGTTAAACATAACAATTTGAAAAGTTATCTGGTAACCCTTTACTATATACATGCTACGTTTTGAAAACGAAAATTATATTCCTTCTCCCTGTTTAAAACCACCCAAAACATACTTGAACTGTAAACTTATGACTCTGTGCCATTTAAGACAAGCCATCATTCACGCCCTTTAAACTTTTATAAAATTAAAGGTGTCTTTAAAGTTTGGTTCTCTTTCGGGATTTTGTTTGGAATAGTCCAACATAAGTGCCCTATTGTCCCTTCCTTACAAAAATTTGACATTTTTTCAGTTTTTTTTTTTTTGTGAAAATTTCTAACCCTAACATCAACTTCTATAGCTTACAGCTCACGAAAAAAAACCATTTCTCATAGAAAGAAATCAAAGGAAAAGAAAATATATGTCAACCCTTCTCCCACTTGGCAACTTCCTTCACTCATATTCAACGGGATTGGATGTCAAAAAATTATAAATTGCTTGCAGGCACAATTTCACATTCAACTATGTCACACACACCGATGGCGATATGGATGGTATGGCAGTTCAAAAGTTACTTTGGCCATTAAAAATCGCCCAGAAATAAAAAGCGTACCCCAAAACTTTAAGTGCATCCTAAAAATGGTTAACAATAAAACAAACGACGTGAATTGCTTATTTTTGTTTTCTTCTTCACAAAACGAAATACATAATAGAAAGCAAAGAAAAAAAAAAAACAAAAGAAGAAAAGCCTCCTTCACCGTTATATGAGCGTTCTTTTTATATTTTCCATGCAATTGCAGCTGGTAAAGCAGGTCAGGCCGCGACGTGGTATAAAAATAAAATCTTTAGTGTTGCAAGCGCTTGCGATACGTGGCGTTCCAAAAAGCACTTAGTAATGTGAGCTGCAAAAAAAGAGGGCGCTGTTGTTGTTAAGGAGTAGGAGGAGGTGGAAATTATCCCTCAAACCTCTGGCTCTGCAAGAAATGGAATAATAAAAGGGGAGCACTCTTTTGGCGCGTACCTTCTACATGCAACGCAACGGTCGTCGGTCGGTCGGTGGGAGTTGGAGACGATGGTATGAGAAAATCAATATGGAACTTCATGATGGAGGCGCTTATCACTGTGCCCCCATCTGCCTGTTGTACTTATAACTGAACAAACCAACTCATACACACTCGCCCTTTAATACATACAACTTTACTTACATGTGGTAGTTAGGTAGTGTTTTGGTTATCTCTGTAGCAGAAAGTGCAGACAGACAAATTGTAATTTGAAAGGATTACACCAGGGGTCGTGGCGGCGGTGACAGCGGGGGAGGCGGTGTTGGTGTTCCATTTCGCCCCTTGGGCAGTGTTTTGGTCGATAACCGCACTAATTTAATGACAACAATCTAGTTTCTTCGTTATGAGAACAGGACTGGTGCTTGGTGCGGTGTTAGCGCTAGCTCATGATGTACGTTTAGATTAAAAGTGCATACCTAGTCTTCTCTCCATCGGGGGTGCCTGAGATTTAAGTGGTTCGTGGTGGAGAAAACGGTGAGCATTAAAGATATTACATTTGGTTTTCAAATTTGTCAACAAGGGTTGTTTGAAAAAAAAAGCCTGGGCTACAAAAAAAGGAGGAAAAAAAAGTAACTAAAGAAGGTGTTATGGGCAACAAGTTGATTTAGTTTATGAGTTGTAAGAACCCCACTTAACATATATTTTTGTTTTCTTAAGAAGGGTTAGAATAAATGGGGTAATATTTAATCTGATTCAAAACACGAAGGAGGTGTAATTCAAATGGTTACTTTTGACTTACAAAAGAATTTCCAAAAACGAGGTCGTCATCAGATATTGTATATTTTTGAGGGAAAAGTGAGATACATTCAAGGACTTTTGTAATCCTCTGTTAAAGCTATTTCTTTTCATTGAGTATGCAGCAATGTTAATGTATGTTTTCTTTTATTTATTCACAGGTAAGACGAAAACACCTTTGATTTTGAACAAGTTGTACGAGTATGTAAGTAAGGACTTGATTTAAGGGATGTTATCATCCCCTTGTAGATTTAACGAACATGAGTATTTGCTATGTATATATTTTTTTATCAGTGATATCAGTGATATATTATAAGGAATTTAGGGTTTCATCAAAAAAAAGTTAAGTAAACAACAAATCACTTAGTTACCTTAACAAGATGGAGTCGTTTTTTTTTCATAAGAAAATACCTGAGATCAGAGTATTGTATATTCACATATATTTCGGGAGGAAAATACATCTAAAGAATGTAATACATTGTAGAACTTTTGATGTCGAATAGTTAGTTAAATATAAACATATTCAAAGTTTCAATTTGTTGCCTATAGACACAAACAAAAATAAAATGCTCGACTGGGTCGCACGGACATGCTTCTATGTAATATACTAGGAATTTTAAAAACGAATGTTATTAAAGAAAACTGTTCATAAGGATAAAATGAATTTTTTAAATTCAAAAAAATATGAATTTATGGAGGAATAAAAATTATAAGTCGTTGTAGTGGTTCCTTAAAAAAATAAGCTTTTATGTACAAAATTTTTAAAACATTTTTAAGAAAAAATTTTGGTACGCCAACCTTAAGTTTTTATTATTGTACGAATAAAAGTCTAATTTCCAAAAAAAAATACTAAGCCGTTCTTGAGATATCGATTTTTCAAAAAAAAAAAATACTTTTTTTTCTAAAAATTGAAAAAATATTTTTTCTTAAGTTTTTAAATGCAATGTTTTTTAAACTTTTTAGGAGCTTCTTTATAAAAAATTTCGTTAAAATCCGTTTTGCCGATAATGAGTAATTCAAAATTCGAAAAAATCGTTCTATGGTAGGTACAGTCAGTAATATCTAGATTGCAAATTTTTTTTTATTAAATTATAGATCGTAAAAATTGATCAAAAGAAAAAAAATTTTAGCAAAATTCTCGGAACCGTTTTCGAGAAAAATACGATTTTCGAAAACCATTTTTTAAAATTTGTATGGAAGGTACCGTTAGTTTAAGATAAAACAAAATTTTTTTTCTCAAATCTTAAAGATTATGTTAAGAAACTTTTATTTGTCAAGTTTGAAAAAAATCGAGCATGGAGTTTTCGAAATATTAAGTTTCCAAAAAAAAATTGAAAATTTGAATATGTAATAATATTCAAACTTTGGAGGAGCTTTGGCACAAAAAAAATGATTTAAATCGGCTGTACCGTTTTCGAGAAAATCAAAAACAAAAAAATGTACCCAGGGGGGCTCCCAAAAATAACAATTTTTTGTAAATTTTTTTCCAACCATTAGCTAGTTTTAACAAAATGAAATTTTTCAAATTTTTTTTTAAAAATTCTGTGGAACAGTTTTTGAGAAAAAAAAAATATTTATAAAATTTCGAAAAAAAAAATCGTATGGCAGGTACCGTTATTTTTGGTCTTATAAAAAAACAGAAAAAAAAGTCCGGGGGGAAAAAATTAAAACCCATATCTACCGAGTTTGAAGAAAATCGGCCGAGCCGTTTAGGCTGTAGTCGAACCGACAGACAGACAGAATTGCGAGACCCACTTTTTTGGTCTTCGCTATCATCGTAATGTCAACTTTGATCAAAATCTCGAGTTCGATTTTTTTTCCGAATGCATAACTTGCCTTATAGTACCTTTAAGTGGCAAGTAAAAATAATATTATTAATAAATGAAACAAAAAAAAACACCTTTTACGAACTTACAAGAAAAGCTACAAAAAGAAAACACCTTGATACTTCCAGAGAAGATTTTGCCAAGGTCTTAGGCATTAACTATTAAGCCAAATCAAGTTGAATTTGAAATGTGATGAGTTATGTACATACATATGTTGACTTTAAGTTCACAGGCCGTTTTTGGCTTATTGGCATATAAGTGACACTAATTTACCGAATTTCTTATTCATACATTCGACCCATTTCTCATCAAAAATAAGCAAAATCAACTTAACGATGAGTATAATCCCGACCCTGATACACAACTCAAAAAATGCTAATTCAAACGTTCTCCTCCTGGATTTTTTTACCTGAAAAACCGGTTTACCATAAATTTCTTTTCAGATCTACATCGATCGATCTACAACGATTATTAGCTATCTACGGAGTCCCACAAGACAGCCACTTAGGTCCTCACCTTTTTATGCTTACTATTAACCATATTGAAATGGTCATCAAACAATCCCATTTCTCACTCTACGCTGACGATAAGACTCTTGCTTTGACACATGATTATTCACTTCTTCGAATTTATGTTGACAGTCTCCGTCTGGTACATCAAAAATAGCCTGAAGCTTTTTCACGTAAGCGCATCTTATCTTATCTCCGTCACTACCTTCTCTATTATTAACCCATATCCACCGCCTTGGCGTTTTATGGGATAGAAAGCTTAACTTTTTTACACATTTTGACGAGATTATGCTTCAAGTAAACTCAGCACTTGGCTTTGTGAAGCGATGATTCAAAGACCTCTGTATATAACCTTCTTGAAGAAGCATAAGCAGTACGGTCCAGTTATCAACCGATTTATACCTCGAGAATCGACCTTGACCTGCATGGGCTTTGCTGGAACAACCGTTTGACTCAACCTCCATTTCAAGACAACCTTCAACTAATTAAATTGAATATGCTGGAAAACGATGAGAATTAAGCGATTCTCATCATTCATTCACTACTTTCAAGAAATGGTGACTTTACAATTCTTGAAAACTACATTTCTTTCAAAACTAATTCGCTTAATCTAAGAAATCTTAACCTCTACTGTATGCCTTCTCACTTTACCCCTAAAAGCTACAACGAATTTATCTCTCACTTGCTGCTGACTGTTTTAACTGCAACGACATTGCATCCTGCTTAAAATTGGATAGGAAAAGTTTAACTGGTTCTGATTTTCAACTTCATTCCTGGTAACACGCACAGAGGAATGGTTAAGAGTTGAAAGTCACTAAGTTCGGGTTCTCTACGAACTGCACCGCTTAATCTCTTTATTTCTTAAATGCTTCATAAATATATAAACATTTTACCATAAAAGCGTTTTTTTTCGATATTAGTTTTTCTCAAAAACCGTTCAACCAATTTCGATCAATATTTCCATGGGGAAGAATTTAGTTAGTATTTTGAACGAAAAACTCAATAATTTGAAAACCACATGGTTTCATATTTAAATCTTTAAGAACTTTCCCTTTTGTAGGTAAAACTTGACTACTAGTTACACTTTATTCAATTATTCAAAGACTCAAAAGAAAATCAATCCCAAACTTCGAATTCTTGCAATGAGTATATTCAAACATGGAAAATCATCAAGGTTTTAGGTGTAATTAAGGTAATAGTCTACACGATGAAACTGCATGGCAAACAACGTCGATACGCGGCTGTTGAAAAGTGAGTTCCAAGTTTTAAGTCCTGACAATCTCCTGGTGATTGCCATGAAACTCTTTGTCGCTCATTGATTGAGTTCATTGCGTTAAAAAGTCGTATTTTTGTACTTGCAACTTAAATGAATGCATTACTGCAAAGAATATATAAAAACTTAATTTTAGAAGAAGTTAAAGTTTTTTAACAGATCAATGAAGTCAAATCTTAACAACATAACGATTAAGAAGTTTTTAATTTTGCAGTAATCGAGTTTCAATATTTTTGAAGTATCGTTCACATTCTATTAAATTTTGTTTCCTGACATAAAAACATTGTAAACTGTCAATCGCTAATGAAGGAAGTTTTGACATATTTCTTACTTGAATGCGATTGCTGTTGATTTGACAGATCAATAGTTTACTGAACAATGACTGTTGACAGTAGACAAAGAAAAGGAAATGAAATTCGCCATTTCTTCCAAGAATTCCCCTTACTAAATAACAAAACCTGAAATCTGAAATAATGAAACAACTGTGTTTGCACCCAAAAACTTGAATTTCCACAAGAAAAACATCCCCATTTTGAAATCAAATAAGCATAATTAAGTTAATAGCATCCTGCGTCACCCATCACTGGCTGTCATCCTTATGCTGGAGGAAATCTAATAAACTGTCACCAGATCTTCCGTTTCCTTTCGTGTGTCTGATGTCTCAACCATCATAGACAAAAACCCCATCAAAACAAAAGCAGCCACTATTCGTGCCCACACACAAACTTCCCATCGACAGCCCCCAACCCTTGGCAACCGAGCGAAACAAATTGATTGGGAAAGCCACCCACAAGTATATACCTACACAGACACAAACACACAAAAGTTGTCCTGTTTGTCGTTTCCTTTTTTTGCCAAAAGGAAGCAAGAAGACTGCAGTTAATGTTCACCACAACAATCTACCGCAGGAGTAAATAAATTAAAAATTAATGGCGGTCCCGATAGTTTCGTGGTGGCTTGACAATCTCTTACAACACAGAAAGGGAATGGTAGGTAGGGCTTTCCCTAAGACTTTGACAAATGACTAGGTGTACTAGGAACTTGCCTGCTTTGTTGGCCTCAGGCATGGAGTCTCTCAATCGATATATCGACATTCAGCTTGACACTGTCGTACGAACAAGTTCTCCCGTTTCTATCGTTATTTCTGGAGATGGGGTAAAGGAAATTCTAGTTCAAAGAAAAAATAAGCCTGATGCCTCGAAAAGATGACATTCCAATTGGCCGCCGAACAAGGTTTGAGGAATTAGGTGGGAGATATAACTTTGACATACGGGTCACTTTGACTAATGGCACATTAAATGTTTCTATTTTTTTTCACTGAGCTTTTATTTTTAATGGCCTGAGAAGCAGAACCATTATAATCGGATTAGTGTCATGTTGCCCATTGGGGTCGATAAAATTTGTGTAAATCCTTTCAAAGGGCCAATTCTAGTCCTCTCTTCGAGCTGGTTTCGGTTTCGGGTTTAGATTTCATATCCTTTTGTTCAACATGTGGAGAGAAACTATAGCAACTACTAGGGTATACCCAAACTAACTTATACATGCATGTGAGAAAGTATGTGGACTGGAAAGCTGATAAGACCCTTTATTTATTAATAAATTAAGTTTTCAATTGAATCGATTTTGGAAATTTGTAACGAGCAACGAGAAGGATTTAAGATAGCTATACAACTTGAGGGATATTTATGTATGTCGTCCATACAAATATTTATTATTCAAAGGTTTAATAGTTCTGCGCATTGCTGTGCTGGTATAAAGTTTGTTAAGTTAATGGACAAAGAAGACTGAAATCGATTATATACATAAATAGATGTTTACCTTAGGGGCTGTTGTTTTTGGAAACAAATCAATCGAGGGAGTGGGTGTATACCTACCTAAATGGAATAGGTATAGAGATAATGGTTGGCCCTTAGATGTATGGTTAATCTGAACATGAAATATTGACCTGATTGGTTAAGAGAGGACACATTGTACAAATACCATTATTTCGTCTTTTGTGTCTAAGATATTTGTCTGTGGTGAATAGTTTAAAACTTGTTTCATAATCACTTTTTAGGAATAATAAGATTTAAATATCTTTTCGTGTAAGTTCTGACAAGACTTAGACTTAATGGCAAAAAGCTTTGATTTTAAAATAATAATTGAGTTTTTGCCAATTCCTTCAAGTGTTGAAACTTTAACTAACGATTAGTTCTGTTTGAGTCTTTAAAAGTTCCTTTAAGGAGTTTTGTTTCTTCTTCCTTCACGGTTTTGTAGACGTCTTTTGAAGCAGCGTGATTGTATTATATCAAAATTTCCTGGGACCAATCGACACGAGCCTTTTTTTGAGCGATTGTCAGTTTGATCGGTTCTGTTTACGAACAAACGTTCATGCAAGATTAAATGTATGCGAGTGAAACTAAGGGCCAACGATGCTTCAATCTCATGATAAGTTAGGCTAGGAACGCACTTGCGATTTCAATCGCGCGGTTTTTTCGTCGCAAAAATAGAACACATAAGTTTAAATTAGAATGAACGCACTTGATACCAACAAATCGTGACGATTTAAACGTCGCAATTTGTTTCATTTTTCACGCGATGCGATTGTCGTAAGTTAAAATGAAACAAATGTACTCAAATGGATATGCCCACATTTGCGATTTAAATTACTACGACTTAAAAATCATAGTCGCAACAAGAAATGTAAATGCATGCACATGCGACTTGAAAATCGTAGCGATTATAAAAATGAACCAAGTTCCATTTTTTCAAGCGATTTTTCTGTCGCTACTTATGCCAGTCGTCCACTAGGCGATCAACGCACAAATTTCGAATTCAACGCATTCAACTCTAATGTACGGTGCCTGCAATTCTCTTCAACCAACGGGTTGGATCTAGTTGTTGGCCGTTGCTCAACGAATTGCGCAACAAGTGTACGGGTAGTGTACGAACTCGTGTTGCTCCTTGAAAATGTTCGATCAACACGTTGAGCAACATTTTCAAGATAATGTGTTGCACATTATTGGTTCAACGCGTTGATCAACTTTTTAATTTCCTTTGGGATTTATTGACGTAATATTGTGTTGCGTTGCGTTGGTTGCAGTGAAATGTGTCTACGTGGTTGAACTATTGCGTTGCCATGAACTTGCAGTTGTGGCAACTTGCAAACTGTAGTTTATTTTGGTTTTTCGTCATGGAAGGTGATAAAAAAACAGAGTGGACCACGGAATTAATTTTGCCATTGATTTCAGCAATTGAGGAAAAGGCCAATGGGACATTATGGGACATTAAGAGCCCCTCTTATAAAAATCGAGATGCCAGGGAATTTGCTTGGTCTCAAATTTCTTTGAAAATGCAATTGCCTAATGTACCGAACTGAAGTCAAAATTTTTTCAGGTTTGGCGTTTGAGTTTTTTGTTTATCGTGGTGCGTTCAACGGGTTCCCCAACGAGTGATCCTTGGTTAAGTGTACGAAGGTATCAACTCGTTCATCAACTGGTTGAGCAACCATATCGAAAACGCAGTTGATCAACTAGAAAAACTTTTCTTTCTGTCAAAATCGAACAAGTTTATCAACTAGTGTACGAAGTTATTCAACATTTGAGTAAGTTGGTCAACTAGGTGTAAGTTTTGAGAGTTGATCAACTAGGTGTGCGAGGTTAATCAACATATGGGAAAGTTGGTCAATTATGTGTATGGGTATCCGAACGCATTTTGTTCAACTTTAGTTGCTCAACGTGAATTACCTAAGTTGCTGCACTAGTGTAAAGGGTTGTAAATTCGTTTATCCAACGAAAGAGTTGAATAAAAAGTTGAACGAAGTTGGTTGAACTTATCGCGCACATAGTGGACGACCGGCATAAGAGGTTGTTAATTCGTTTACAACTCAACGAAAGAGTTGAATAAAAGGTTGAACGAAGTTGGTTGAACTTATCGCGCACATAGTGGACGACCGGCATTATTTGTAGCAAATGCGTGCACTTACATAAAAAGTAGTGTGTTTTATTTTTTGCGATTAAATAATCGCGCGCAGAAAAATCACGACTTTTTAATCGCCTCGACGAAAAATCGCAAGTGCGGTCCCAGCCTTACATGACGAAATTTCAACATCAGTTCATTCAAAGCATCGATATTATCTGGATGACTTTCACGTCCCATAGCGAAGTTCAAGCACGATTGAATTCGGAAAACCAGCGAAAAACGGTGGCTCGAAATGGTGCTTCTTTAAAAAAAAAGTTGAAATGAGTTATTGTTGGTTTAATTCATGTTGAATATTATAGAAAATAAGAACACGCACTTCCATTTTTTGACGAAGTTTCATGTTTGAAAAAAAATAGTGTAGGCGCGCTAGAAATAAAACTTCTTTTCCCTCAAGCAAAGCCTCTGTAAGATTCTAACCTATAAACGTACAAACGTTTTGTACAAACCAACATAAAAACTAAGATTCCTTTTCGAATCGTTAAAAAATTAAGCAATTTATTCCTCACTTATCGCCTCTAGAAAAACAAATTAGTTTTTTGACATACATAGATGTAGAGTAGATACTGTTTGGGTATGTTCCCCTTTTGACGATACGGAAATCTACTTTTCTTTATTTTTTGACATTACCTTTCGGTGGTTTTCGGAAACAAAAAAAAATTCAATTCAATTCAATTAAAATTCAAGTCATTTTAGTATAGTCTTGTAAATTGAAAAATGTCAAAATCACTTCCAAATACATTTTTTTTAAATATTTCTTCAAACTGAAAATGATTTACAATATAATTTAAAAAGTTTAAATTGGAACTCAAAACTGGTTCAATTATCTAAATGATGCAATTAGTTTTGGAATGACAGATTGGTCTATCTGTCGCTTTCTTGAGTTTATTGAGAAAATCAAGAAAGCCATGTATAATTTGTTTGTTACCGCTCTTTTTGACGCAAAGATGGCACTCACATGATTACTAAGCTGGCTGCACATTATAAATCATGGAAAGATACCAAAATTTCAAACTAGCCGTTTTTTAGTGCATTTTTATCTTGGCTTTAATTTGTCAGATGGTGACATTAAAATCCAATCGAAAACGACAGACAAAAGTTTTTATAATTTTGCGCGATTCGTAATGTGAAGAGAACGAGATATGATTCACTGTTAACTTTTTGTGGTTTTAAAATCGTCCCGCAATTCCCAATGCCACGAGATTTTTCACGACGAGATTTTATCACAATTATCATTGAAAATGTCAAACTATACGATGACAAGGTCAAATTTGACATATTCACACGGGAGTTGCTACATCTCAAGGCAAGCATAAATGTCAAATATTTGAAAGAATATAATATGAAAATGGAAAATTGCTTTTGCACCTTGCGACACATTTTGGTAAAGTATACTCTGTCGCGTCTCATTTATTCACCAAATTTCTCTGCAGGATTTTTTCATTTTTTTTTGGAGATGTTTACGTCAGACTGCGATAATGGGACAAAGTTTTCCATGTCACTGTTTATATTTCATTTCCTTTTTACATCTTCCCAACAAAAATAAACAACACAAATTGGCTTATGTTTGAGTAATACAATTATATATTACGTATGAAAAATCCCTCGTTCCATTCTTTCCTTTTATTTTCGGATCTATTCTATCTGGTATCGAAGTATGTACATATGTATGTATGTATATATGAACAGTAATTTTCACTCATTTGATTAGTTCTAAAAGGGCGTTTGTTTATATAGAGGTTTGTGTTTAAAATTGGCAACACTGTTTTCAGTGACATTACGTTTGACAGCTGACAGATGATTTGCGCTCAGTATAATTTGTTATTTCACTTTACTACACTGAAAATAAATTCCTAGGTAATATTGACAAAAACGTTTTGTTGACCTTTAACAAAACAATTTTATCGTTTTGATAAAATTTTTGTCAATACGAAAGAATGAGTTTGTTGATTTCACAAAATTTTTATAATCCAGCATGATTTTTTGTCAGTTTAACAAAATATGCACTACAAATAATTATTGTCAGTTTAACAAACCAAGTTTTGTTAATATAACAAAATAAAACAGAGATTTTTGTCACATCGACAAACTTTTTTGTGATGTTAACAAAATGTTTGTTGTATCTACAAAAAATCTGTTTTGTAAATGTTTGTCAATATCACAAAGTTTTTGTTATTGTTGCACTTTATCTCGCGAACCGAACAATATAAAATATTATCAATATTTAATCAAAATGGGTATTAAATTTACCACCGACCGACGCGCGCGACGCAAACAACTTAACTACGATAATTTGTTTCTTGTAAGACGAATGTCAAGCTAAAGAGAATGGAAGAAAAAAAACAAACGAAACTATGTTCGAACCGAGTGCAACAGGTAGCGATTGGGATGCTACCACCACGACTAGCTCAGAGAAAGGGGTGGGTTCAACCAATTAATTATGCTATGAGATGAATAAAATAGGATAATAAAATGATTGAATATTTTAATTCTGTAATATTTATTGCCGCAGGGGCGTAGTACCTGAAAGTTAAAAAGGGCGCCAGTAATTTTTTTTTTGAAATAAGGAAATTACAAACCTTCGGAGCAGAACCGACGGTGAAAGCAATTTTAAAGAAGATAAAACAAATTTTTATGCTCCCACAAGGGAAGTTAAAAAGGGGTTTATTGTTTGGGAAACCTTTATAAAGTATAGGGTAAAAACCCAAAATCTTTTCAATCAAATTATTGAACAACGTTATTATAGAACAGAACAAAATGGACCGCTATTACTTTGTCCCGAACGAACAACAGGTCTAATTAACGGGTCGCGGGTCCTGCAATTTCAGGAAAATGTACCGAAACAAAAGTCTACCGATATATTATATATGTATGATAAATGCAACCGAAAATCTGATTAATCCACAAAAAAAATATACCAACATGAAAATTTAACACTCTACTTATCTGTGTCTGCCCAAATTCCTTCCTCCAGAAATTTTGTCCTTCCTTTTTTTCTATTTTTATTCCTTCGTGTTTTCCTCCTTACTTTTCCTCCTTACTTTTCCTTCTTCACTCTAATACTTTTTTCTTACTCTTCCTTTTTTTTTTTTATATTAACCAAATTTTAATTATCTTTGAATTTTTCACAATCTGTCTTCTCACGTTATCGCTTTCTCAAAAAAAAACTATCCTTTTTGATATGCTCTCCAGTTAAGAAGTGTCCGTCCAGATTTTTCGATGTCTCTTCGGACCTTCTTAACTTTTAACCCTTGTGCTTTCAGCCAATTGGAATCCGCGGATTTCAATCACGTCATTGTAAGCCACATTCAGCTAATTTGCTGAGATGCGCTCTCGTTTTTGAAAACCAGCGGTCCTGCTTACACGCACACTAACCCTTGCTCTACGCTGCCTTCGTTAAATTCACCGACCGCTGGTTTTACTGCCAGGGGCGGCAAATTCAATGAACGCATTCAGTCATTTTCCCACTATTTTTTTTTTGAGAGAAAGCAAAACCAAAAAAACAAATCGTGAACCATTCAAAATTTCGATTACATTTGTCCCCTCCAAACTCTACATATAAACATTTGATAAAAGTAAAGAGAAAACTCACGAAGCGAATTATTTAATGACCAATAACTATAAACATTTCGGAGGGAAAAATTGGCAGCTATTTTCTTACACGCGATTTACAAAAACTACTTCGGTGGACTTTTGTTAGATTTGGGGATTAGGGATAAGCGTATAGCGTTCCATTTTTAACAAAATCAAGTTTAAGTAATTAATCATTTTCAGAAAGTTGTTGAAAATCAGTTGGGCACTCAGCCATTCTCTTACGAGTCACTTCTCACTCTCGGGGACTAGTTGTCGCCCGCGCTCTTTTGGATCGACCCAGACCGCCCGTCTGTGGTGTTTTCATCATCGACCATCAACCATTTTATGGATATTAGTTAAAAATTTTGTTTTCTCAAGACACTGAGAGAGTGAACCGATGGCTGATGGATCAAGGCTGCCCTTCTCTCTCTCAGTATATTGAAACAAACACCTGTAGGGGGGGAAGAATAAATGGAAAAGGTGGGAACAAGGACTTTGGAAGCTTGAAAGAGCGATTTTTGTTGCGGTAAATTTTACCGTGACATTATTTTTGTTTTGTCAATTTAACAAAAAATGAAATCATTTTTGTTAAAATGACAAATATTTTATTTTGGGGTTGAATTATTTTGTAATATTGATAAAATAATATTATCAGATAAATAAAACTATTTTGTAAGGAAACCTAAAAATTTCTTTTGTGTATGATATAGTTCACACTTGGTTTTTGTTAAAAAATCGATGTAAGATTAACTGAACTTAACAAAAATTGCGTATTGTCCATACGCCCTCACAGATGGTTGCATGTGAGATCGTAGGGACGAAACGCCAATTTTTGTGGACTTAAATCCCCCAAAAAAACTATTTTGACAAAATTAATTTTGTTTTTTTTTTGTAGATTCAACAAAAGAAATTTGTAAAATTGACAAAATATTTTGTTGAATTGACAAAATATTTTGTTAATTTAACAAAATATAACAAGAAATTTTTGTTAATTTAACAAAATATTTTGTTAATCTAACAAAACAATTTTGTTAATTTAACAAAACAATTTTGTTAATTTAACAAAAAAATTTTGTTAATCCGATAATATCTAATAAAAAAAACAATAACACTAACAAACAAATTGTTAATACAACAAAAGAATTGTTAATATGACAAATTAATTTTGTAAATTCTACGAAATTTTGTCATATTGACAAAATATTTTTGTTATTTCAACAAATTAATCTGTTAGCATAACAAAATAATTTTGTGGATACAACAAAATATTTTTTGTTACCTCAACAAAATTCTATAATTTTTGTCAATTTGATAAAACTTTTTGTTGGACGTATATTGACAAAATTTTTGTCAAATCAACCTAGATTTTTATCATATATACCTAGATTTTATTTTCAGTGTATGAATGAATTACACCCGAACATTTTTAAATATAGAAAATAATCTTTTCAATAAAGCCAATAATTGTATGTGTTATAGGTTACGTATTCTTTTAAAAATTATAATCGTTTTAAAAAACACCCTTTTAAAAATTGTAAACATCTTAAAAAACACCCTTCATACAAAAGCGGAGAAAAGACATAATCGCTTAATAAAATAAATAAATTTTCGGGTTTTTAAAAAAAATGATTCTAAAAACACTTACAATAATGTAGAATCATTTTCAAAGGCATATGTCAAAGTCAATGTTGCCACATCTTCATTTTTATTTGTTTCCATTAAGCTGTATGTACATACAAACAAGTAGAAATATGCAACAAATTTGCGTAAGCCTCTATTTAATATAATTTTTACAAGAATCTCTTTGGTCTTTCCCTTACAATAACCAAAATTTTCGTTCTATTCAACTACTGCCACACGTGTTCGATCTTTTTTCTGAGCTTCAAATGTTAATAGTGTTCCATTCTATGAACAAAATGACATAAAACACGAGTTATTAACCATTATCCTTACGATACTGCATATAATTGCCGAACATAACTCTTCAACCCTCTAACCTTAAAAGCTAAATATTTTTTCCTCCTGAGCATAAAAACGTTTTTGGAAACTCATAAAAGAGCTTATATAAATACACATGACTTTTGTGATTGGATAAAATTTAGCTATGAATCATGCAGCAATAAAATGGTTCTTTCCTCCTTAAAATTTCTCTTATATATTTGCTCCTTTAAAATTCTTAGTCGTTGGTAATTTAATTTACGACAAAGCAGCTCTTTTGAAATCAAGATGTCGCATTTCCGTTTATTTTTTTTTTTTTTTTTTTTTATTTTCGTCGTAATCGTAAACTAATTGTCGTTTTCAATCTGATGGCAAGATTATGTACTCGTGTATACCTACCTACTTGAACATTTTTCAACCTCGAATTAAATTCAGGAAGTCGCAGTCCTCTTCGTGCCCTCTTGACATAAGTTTATCATAAATTAGCAGCCAAAAAAACATGGCTAAAATATTCAATTATCTTCGTAATAATCCGCGAACTAGCCAGATGTCAAAATTTAATGGTAAAACTTCCTCATGCGGCAATAACGGCTGCTAAGTAACGTTTCGTTACGTAATTCACTCGAGGAGAAAATTGACAAGTAGAATTTGGAGACGAAGAAAAAGAGTGAGAGTGAAACCAACAATCACTTCCGCTCGAATGGTAATCCATTTTGACAATTCGTGGCCAAAAGTATATGGAACGTATATAACAGAACAAGAAGACTGTGGGAAAGAGCGAGAGAGATAGAATGATGGGGGGGGGGGGAGGAAGGAGGTGGAAAGGGGAAGTATTTAAACGTTTTTCCCTGCAAGATATGCTAGTTCTCGTGAAATTGGCCTATGGCTCCATCCACTTTCCTCCATCTTAAAGGCTATTGTTGTGAGTTTGGACAAGAGGTGACGGATTTTATGTCATTTATTTTGTTGGTATTTTTCATTTTCTTCTTCAATTTTTTGTGTGGAGGTAAAAAAGTAATTTAAATCCATTTTGTTTGGGTAAATCCATCAGGAAAGGTCTGTTGCTTAAGAAGGAAACTTTTTGCCGCATTTTCATCTGAAACTCTAATGCCCAGTTGCTACAATATTTTTTAAATTACAAATTTTTGTTTCTCTTTCACCAAAAAGTTTTAAGCTTTTTTTTTAGAGATTGTTACAGCAAAATAAATGAATCAAGCTAACCTATGTAAATGCTTGCGTTTTAAATCGGTTTTAAATTTATTTATCGAAAGATTTCATATGATTTATTTTTGAACGAACCTATTGCAAGTATTTCGATGTTTGAGTTCAGAATTGGTGGAATGTATTGTTTGAAAAAGTAGAATTAATATTTTTAAAGTTCAGGCTTCACCGGATTACTTTTCTTTGGAAATTTATAAAATGAACTAATATGTATTATACTGTTATAATACAAACTGTTATAACCAAATGGGATTTGTCTATATAGAAAACATGTTTTTGTGTAACCTGGCATTAAAGCAGACAAATTCGTTGGGGTGAAAAGTTGTTTTTTTTTTCTTTTGATTTTCTTTTTCATTTCAAAGTTGACATTAGCTTTTCCTTTGCCGAAAGAAAGCCCTAAAATTTATCTGCAGTATATGCACCATTACATTTTATGCGATTTTGTTCCCGGCAGGCAGGTACATAGGAAGGTTTGGACCCAGCTGTTATTTAAACGAAAACGCGTTAAATAAAAGTGTGGTGCGCGATTATGATAATGAGAGTAATTTCAGTTATTTATTTATTTTATTTATTTTACTATCGGGGTGTTAAATTGAAGAATTTAATGGGAACATGAACAATTTTTAAACATTTTGGTATATAAGAGTGTAAATAACAATATTTTGTCATTTCTCTGTAAAATTGGTAACAACGAATATGTTTTCAAAGACAAAAGTATTGAGTTCAAATATTTTGAATAAATTCACACTTTGAAGCTTAAAACAGACGATTGTCAGAAATTAAAATTTTATCAGGTCTATCATAAGCTGACAATATAACCAGCTATCTCACAATACTAACTTGTCAATTTACAAGGTTGGCAGAATTTGTCTTTAAGCATATGAATTTCATTGTCAAGTGGTCTAACAATGATCTGGAAATGAATTTTTTGACAATGTTGTCAGATTGAATATTTTCAGTTTACTCGTTTTGCAAGTGCTTGTTTATCAAAAATTGGTATATTCGTTAGCAGGCATTGTCAGACAAATTAAAACTTTTTTTTCGTAGCTATTTTTTTCATTGTAAGTTCACAAGGTTGTAAGACAATTGGAACATATTTTCTGATGACAGATTTGTCTGTAATTAGCTTTAGACACACAGAAAGATCAATGGTGTACATTTTTACAATATTTGTCAATCCATATATGTACATATGTATATCAGAAATTCCAAATATGTGTAGGTATTTTGGTACCAAAAGCATTTGCACGCACAATTAATTGTAAGAAATATAATCAAGTTTTTGTTTTGCATTTTTGGAATAAAATGATCAAATTTGTCATTTTGCTAAGCTTAAGATTTAAGCCTCTTTTTGTTTGTATCAAAGAATTTCTTACTTTTATATTTGCCCAGAAAAAAAGTTTAACAGATTTTAAAAATGGGCAAAATGTTAAACAACCTATTTTTAAGGGCTTAACATTTTACTAGTTAACAATTTGCTAAACATTTAGTAATTTAATTATTCGAAAATTTTAATCCTTTTTTACATGCGACTTATAGGTACTATAAGGCAAGTTATGCATTCGTAAAAAAATCGAACTCTAGATTTTTATCAAAGTTGACATTACGATGATAGCGAAGACTAAAAAAGTGGGTCTCGCAATTCTGTCTGTCTGTCTGTCGGTTGGACTGCAGCCTAAACGACTCGGCCGATTTTCTATAAACTTGGTAGATATCATTTTTAATTTTTCCCCCCACACGTTTTTTTTTTTTTTTTTTTTTTAAAGACCGAATATAACGGTACCTGCCATAGGATTTTTTTTTAGAAATTTTATAAATATTTTTTTTTTCTCAAAAACTGTTCGATAGATTTTAAAAATAAAAATACAAACAAATTTCTTTTAGTTAAAGCTAGGTAATGGTTGAAAAAAAATTTCAGATAAGTGGTTATTGAGGGTACCCTCCATGGGACCATTTTGTTTGTTTTTGATTTTCTCAAAAACGGTTCAACCGATTTGGATCATTTTTTTTGCGAAAGCTCTCCAAAAACATAAATAGGATTGTGTATTTAAATTGTCAAACAATTTTTTTTTGGATTTTTTAAAAAAACATCATTTTTTTTTTTTTTTCAAAACTCAATATTTCGAAAACCCCATGCTATTTTTTTTTTAAACTTGATAAATAAAAGTTTCTCAATATAATCTACAAGATGTAAGAAAAAAAATTTTGTTTAACTTAAAATAAAGGTACCTACCATACAAATGCTAAAAAATTAAAAAAAAATGGTTTTAAAAAAGCGTATTTTTCTCGAAAACGGCGCCTAGAATTTTGATAAATTTTTTTTCTTTCAATTAATTTTTACGATCTTTAATTTAATAAAAAAAAATTGAAATTAAGATATTACAGCTTGTACCTACCATAGAACCATTTTCTCTAATTTTGAAATTCTCATTATCCACATAACGGATCTTAATGAAATTTTTTATAGAGAAGCTTCTGAAAAGTCTAAAACACATTGCATTTCAAAACTTTAAAATAAATATTTTTTGAATGTTTGAAAAAAAAAAAATCTATTTTTTCTTTTTTTGAAAATTCGATATCTCGGAAACGGCTTAATATTTTTTTTGTAAATTTAATTTTTATGCGAATAATAATAAAAACTTTAAATTCGCGTACCAAAATTTTTTCTTAAAATTCTTTTAAAAAGTTTGTATATAAAAGCTTTTTTTTAAGAAACCACTACAAAGACTTATAATTTCTGTTCTTGCATAAATTCATATTTACATAGCATTCTGTTTTTGTCTCTTACTAAAAAAAAAATTTTAAAAATTAATTTTATCCTTATGAACAGTTTTCTCTTATAACATTCGTTTTTAAAATTCCTAGTCTATTACATAGGAGCAAGTTCTTGCGACCCAGTCGTGCATTTTATTTGATTATGTTTTCGTAAACAAATCTTTGCCGAATATGTAAAAAACTAATTTTAACATGTGTACCAAATTTCATTCAAATCCGTACAGTAGTTCAGATGTTATAGGGTTTTGACCACCTCTCCCATACAAACGGAAGCTCTGTGCACCGGGATCAGTATGAAAGATCCACAAATTATTTTTCTTTCTTATTTTAAGATCACTTTGGGGAAGTTTAAACTTTTAATACTTTCTCAGACTTGTTATGACTTCGCAGTCGCTGAATGCCTGATATTGCGTGTGTTTTAACCACTTCTCTTATAGCTGAATACCATATGTCCAAACGGGTTTTAGCACTTGCTTTTATAACATTATTTTATTCTTGATACGCCATTGTTGCGTCCAATCTATCTTTATCAACTGTATTTTGCAATTTTTCTGTAGTCTTCGTAACGGATTTATCAGCCACCAATATCGTAGCTGAGTTAGAAAAAAATCTGTATAAAATATCTGTTTTTCAAAATTTTAAAATTTTTCATCATGTATTGCACATTAAAAAAAATGAAAAACAAAAACACATTTTCCCCCTCACTCCTTCTGATATTTATTCTGTTGATGCTTAGCAATAATATATAAATATACCAAAACATGGTTCTAAGCTCATATGTTCGTAAAATGTAATTTCGAACACTTATGTTCTTACCAATCTATTTAGACAATTTCTTAAAATAGGTACACTAGAACACATCAATAATACAGTTAACATTCCGTAGTGCCTCCCGTACCTGTTCTGAAGCCTAAGCGCGAGAAACTCGACAAAAGAATACCATGACTTAAATCCAAAAATAAAGAATCCTCAGTCACAAGATTACCCGATACCTAAATAAATTCCGAATCATAAGAAATCAGTTTACCGGTTAGCAGACATCAGGACTTGAATTCAGAATCAAAAATTCTAAAAACATTCGGAGACTAGTTACCAAAATGATAAAAAACCAGATAACGTTATTTCAGACGCCCATGACATGGATCCAGAAAACCCAATAATCAGAATATTCAAATCCTTAGACTAGGACTGGTGAATCATTCGAAGTCCGCAAAAACCGTCGTAAACCGCTGAAAAAGAAATTAGTATTATCTGTTAAAAAATTTTTGAATTAAAATTTAAGCAATAAGGTTCTAAAGGAATTCGTCATCCGAATTTTTGTGTTCTCATCAGGATGACCCTGGAAACTTCGACTCGAAAATAATATCACATAACAGACTTTACCACAGCTTTCGACTCGTATTCTTATTTTGTGGTTAACTTTCCATTCCAATATTTCCTCTCAGCTCATAGACTATTATAAAATCTATCGATTTCACTGAGTTACAAGTTGCCAAATAAGCTGTATGCCGGTTGTTATAGATAATAACTAAAGTTTAGTTTTTATATCCCCTAAGCTTAAGCGGTAATGTTTAACGCCACAATCAATCTAAGCGGATATACTTAATGTAGGCTGCCATCTTTATTCATTTGACATGAAAGCTATTTTTTACGAGTACAATCAGAGGGAAAATTGTCATCGAATCGAGTGCTCAAAATGCCTTTGGTTTTATAAACACATACAATCATCCTGGCTGAAACCTGTAACCACATATCTTTCGAGTTCCACTGGTTTTCATAGAAATAATAATCAGTGTCCATGAACATTCTCCGATAACATCATTAACCACTATCTCTAAAGCCCAAGCTCTGGCCAACACTGTGAAGACCATAAGGTACAGTGCCTTTTTTTTTTGGGGGTAATTGTGTGTCATGTGTCTCTTACTGATATTCCTCAATCTAAAAACCATTCAGTGTTCGAAAAAAAAATATATGTTACTGAAATTGTAGGCACATAAATCAGCTAGATGGAGGAATTGAATGATTTGTTGCCATAGAAAAACCTAACCCTCAGTTTTATTTGGCTAATCCCATGAACTTCTTTTCCTCCATTGAATGTTATCATGAACTTCTGGCCTTTTTCAATTGATTCCAAAAAAACTACCTAGGTCGGACTCGATAAATAAAAAAAAAATATATCTCTTCCCAATAATATTATCAATAAACTACCTTCTCCCCTGAAATGAAAGGTCCCAGAATTGTGTTAACAAGACAAAAAAAAAAAACGTCAATAGGTATAATCCATGAAATACCGAAATAGAATTACGATAAACCTTTTTTATTCGATTGTCTATTCAATAGACAAAAAAAATACATATGTACATATCTCCCTTTCCATCTTCAACTATCTCTACAAAAGGAGACAACAATATCATATGTTTGTATAAGATATAAATTTGGAGAGAACTTCAAATGTATTTCTATAGATAAGTATCATCAAAGCAGAGAGTCCCTTTCTTATGCTTGTTATGAATGACACATGTCCAAGTGTCCATCCTTCATCGTATGCGATTAATTCCTCTCCCACCGCATGTTCGGTTTATAATTCACCATAACCCACCACCAACAATACCATCAAAACTACTCAGCTGAACTCTGTTGGTCATTTTCAGAAACTATTGTCATCGAGTCATTGTTTGGAAAGATCCTTCTCCAGGACTCACCGAGAGGCACTCATCATGTGCATACAGGAGCCTTAACCCTCTCAATCAATATTATGCTCCTTTTGACAAATATGCTGCATATGGAGGTGGGGATGGAGGATAGTTTTTAGTCCGTTGACTACTTTCCATTTTTGAACATTTACCTTTCGTAAATGTTCAGATAATGGCAAATCCGCCCCTGCGTGCTTGCCAAACAACCGAAGGGCTAAATTCAAAATGGGGAATAGATTGCGGTTGATGGTGATATGAGAACGATAAGTTGTTTTGTTTGCATACATCTGCAGTGATGGGCCGAGGGGGGCAGGTGTATGTTCATATTTCAGAGTAGCAAAGGAATGCTAGCCAAATTTCCCTGCTGGCCCCCAAGGGTTATGAGGCACACATGCCCGGTAATGGAATTTGATGAGTTTTTCGGTTGAATATTTTTCCTGTCTCGTCCTGTGCCCTCTTCTCTTCGGCTTTTTTTTTTTTTGTTTTTACAAAGTATGTGTAAATGAGTGGCGGCAATGTCTCTCGGTGATAACAAAGACTTGACGATGGGGTAGGTGGCGCTGTAGATTGTTTGTTGGCAGACATATTTTCGAAATTGAAAATTCCACCGCATGAGTTGGAAAACATCGTTTTTATGTTTTTTTTTTTGTTTACTGTTATTGTGTTGTGGGCTTAAATTTTCATATAGTGGGTACAAAGTTCGGTAGAGAGATTTAAATCCCTTGCGTTAAATGGGTTGGGTTATTTGTTTTGGTAGGTTGTTGAATATTACTGGAGAGGTCAGGGCTTACAATTTGAATATAGTGGTTGTTAATTTTTATTTCATTTAAATATATTTTTTTTATTTTATTTTAGTTTTAATTTAATACAAGTGGAAGTGTACAAAAGTTGAGCCATGATTGAACAGGGATTTTACATTTTTTTTTGTAAATATGCAAAACTAAATAGCACTGTAAATTGTATGATTGAAAATAAATGTTTGAGAGTAAATCCATTATGTTAACGTAAATAAATTGAGTAAAGATAAAATAGAATTGATTATTTGCTCAATTTCAATAGAAAACCAAAAATAATACAAAAGGCTCAGTTATTTATCATTCGTTTAAATATCTTCTTGATACCTAGCAAAGAAAAAAAAATTGTAGACGCTTTTAATGAGAATTCTGCATGCAGTGATGCAAGTATTTTTGCCACACATCGATTTCAGGTGAGTAATACTTTTTTTACCAGAGCAATTCATGTTATTTTTTTTTCACCAAAATTTTATAATTGTAGAATGACATAATGTGGTAGGGCGGTCCAATGTCTCACTCTGACTAAGACGGCCACGTCCCTTAGTTGTGGTAGATATCAAAAAAAGAGTTCCGAACTGAATTCCTACTTTTTTTTATGATAACTTTTATACAGTTAGGTATGTTATTAAAAATACATATTTACAAAAGCAAGAAGTAAGTTCTTAAAAGTATCTTACTACTTTAAGTAATCCATTTCCAAAAGCTCCTTTAAGCTTATGACGTTTTGGAGTTGATTCGATTGGAATGCATTTTTTTTTCGGGAAATGTTGTTTATTATAACAATCGGTGCAGTTTTTTATTAAATTTTTTAAATATTAACTTTAAAGTTGATCTTCAAAACCAGCCTAAAAATTAGAAAGTAAACTATTCAAAAAAACTTTACAAAATGATTGTGACCTCTCATTCCAATGGGGAAAATGGGGTAGAGACGCAATTTAAGTCGAGTAAATTCACAAATTTTGGTGGGGGCAAAACCCCTATTTATTCGGCTTAATTACAAGCTAATGCTTAATCTAACTTAAGAACTAAGACTTATAGCTACGTTTTATGGTTAGTGGGGGGTTGATTCAGGAGAAGGAATTTAAGGCAAGGAGTACTGAGGTTAAAGTCGAAGTTGCTAGAGTTTGAGTTAACACTCCGGAGCATATGAGAAACTGGTTCATTAGAGCCATACGACGTGCGGTGAGTGGGTATATAAAAGGGAGGGGAATTATGTATGTTTCGAGGGTTGGTGTTAAAGAAGATAGAGTTGTGAAGAGTAATGCAGTCAACTGAACCTGTAAGTAGTCGATGAATGAAGAGGATTTCATAAATTTTTCTTCGTTCTTCTAGTGAATTTAGGTTTATTAGTTTAAGGTGGTCTTTAAATGGAGGTAGGAACAAGGGATTATTCCAGGGAAGACCTCGAAGAGCAAAATGAAGGAATCTACGTTGAATACTCTCGATTCTGGCGATGTGAATTTGTTGGTAAAGGGACCATACTTGACAGGCGTATTCGAGCAGAGAGCGAACAAAGGTTATATAGAGGGATCGGGTCACGTATGGGTTCGAGAATTCCTTGGACCATCGTTTAACGAAGCCAAGTGCTGAATTGGCCTTAATAATTATATCGTCATAATGGGAGATGAAGTTAAGTTCCTGATCACATAATATACCAAGGTCACATATCGATTCGACGATAGACAGGGGCTGATCATGAAGAAGATAAGGACGGGGAGAAGATTTTAAACGTTTTCGTGAGAAAGTGAAAGTGATTTGGCAATATTTAAAACTAAACTGTTTTTGAGACACCAAACTGAAAAATTATCGAGATCGAGTTGGATGAGAGTAGAGTCCTGTGTAGAAGAAATGGTCTTGAATATCGTTAATAGCAAGAACAAAAAGGAGAGGGCCTAAGTGGTTGCCTTTGAATTCCATTATCTAGAAATACCAAAAAAATAAGATTTGATATGACAACCTGTCATGAGTGTGTACTGGCTTTAAAACTAAAAGATTTTCTAATATTGATTTCCAAACTTTGACAGGTGATTGCGGTTATATTGTTGAAGTTACATCTGTCAAATTCGCTGTCATTTATTATGTTTTTCATGCCAAATCAAATTGCTCTTCGCGTCAATAAGCAATATTTTCGAACTAGGGACGGTCACAATCCACTCGAGGTCCACCAAATTGCAATTCATCCGGAGAAAGTCACGGTTTGATATAGATTTTGGGTTGAAGGCATCCTCGGTCCATACTTCTTATATAACGACTTTGGCTTCGCAATCAGCGTCAACGGCGACCGCTATCGGTAGATGATAACCAATTTCTTTTGGCTCGAATTGGATGATAAAAACAGCCCGTGCCACAATAGACATTTTTGCGAGCGACTTCCGAACATGGTTATCTGATGCGGAGGCGATGTGAATTGTCCACACGTGAGATCGTGCCATTTGACCCCGTTATACTTTTTCTTGTGGGATTTTCTTAAGTCACAGATCTATGAAAATAAACCACAAACCACCACTGCCCAGAAAGTAGAGCTGTGTCAATCAGGATCGATTCGATTTTTTTGATCCGATCATCGAAAAGTATTGATGATCGAAATCAATCATTTTAATAGATCTCAATCTCAATCATTTAGATGATTCGCGATTCTGGATCTCGATTTTCTATTGCAATCTCAATCATTTTAATGAGTATCGATTTTCGATATGAGTTGACTGGATTAATCATTTCAATCTATGTGGATTATGAACGCCAAACGGACGGTGGACTGGAATTTCTGGGTTGAACCCGGCATTGAAGAACATGATTGATCGGGTTGGTTGTTGATGTTGTAGGCCGGAAAAACAATTGTTGGGTTGAACTGATGTTATTTGATGTATCAGGATCCGGTATTTTTAATGTGGATTTTTTGACGTTTCTTAATCCATCGACATCGTAGCCATCCTTTGATGGAATTTGACAGTTTATGACTTGACGAATAGAGGACGAATTCAGTTATGACGTACAAAGTGTATTTCGTAAAAAATGTTATCGGAAATCCCGAAAATTGCTCTTTTCCGAAACAACGAATAAAATCTCTTTTTCTTGATTTTTTTGACACTTTTTAATCCATGTACAAAGTAGCCATCATTCGATGTTATTTGGCAATTTATGGCTTAAAATAATAGAGTATTTTGTGAGAACTATCAAAGCCACAAATCAATCTTATCATCGAAATCAAAATTAAAATCGAATAGGAACAGTATTGGAAACAGAAATGATTGGATCATTTTCGTAATCGATTGTTGAACGATTCGATCATTTGAAATGAACGATTTACACAGCTCTACCAGAAAGGCAATATAATCAATACCAATGGTCAAATTCAGCCAGATTTATGATCCAATGTTATGGAAACTTGGATGTTGTCGATGTGCGTCAGTGAATCCGCGGCGGATATTTGAATGATATCTCTCTCGCAGTTTGATTCATTCAAATATAAAGATAGAAAAGCTTAATGGAAAACACTTTTTAATTTTCTAGCACTATAAATTATAAAAATGCCAAGAGTACTGATGGATCTCGATGTACACAAACCCTCCAATTGTTCTGAAGAGGTGTCCTACAACTCTGTTGAAACCACTGCGCAAGCCTTGCCATCTTTCCTATTCTACTGGACTTTTTTGGAGTGGATGAATCGGTCTAGCTTTTCCCTGAAAAAAGCGAATTTTCTTCCCCTCCAACTATCGTTCAATTCACTTATGTCCCTTCTTTATGTCCCTTCTTACGAAATCGCTGATAAATTACTAGCTTAATGATCGTGAGTACGGCATACTTAGCAATCGGTCCACTGGTGATCTGATGGTTTATCTCAACGAACTGTGGCCACATCATTGCGTCGTTTTGGAGAAAATAATATTATTGCACTTGGTATTTCAAAAGCATTCAATAGAGTTTGGCGTCAAGCTTTCTTGTCGAAAATGCATGTAATTCTTATTTATGAATCACTTTTATGTTGGATTTCAAACTACCTTTCAAACCGCTCAATACAAGTTGCGTTGGACAGTTTTAAGTATAAAATTGATAGAATAAATGCTGGTGTGCCACAGGGCTACGATTTGTCACCGATTCTCTTTCTCATATTCATCATTCATTTTGTCTGAAGCTTCTAACGCATAAAATTTTTTGGCTGAAAGTCCTCTCAGCTTAAGCTTATTAAAATTTTATCTCGGTAGCTTTGTCATTGTCAATGCGTTCCCCAAATCGCGAAAACTGAATGCTTAAACACTCAATGCTGTCTTCTGTCATTTAAGCGAATCTATTCTACGTCTTCAAAAACGCTGCTAAGTCTTAAGGTTTCTTTCGAAGACGCAAGACATTTTTCATCCATTCTAATCTGGTTGTAACCTATAACACCTTTATTCGTCCAAAGCTCCTCCTCTTAAACAATCCAACCGTAATACTCCTGCCTCAGGGAATGCACATCAGTTTACCCTTAAGACCAACTTCAGACATTCTATTAGATTCAGAGATTCTTTCTTTAGCAGCACTACACTAATGTGGAATGCTGTACCCGCCTCAATATTTTTCTCCCATTATGATATTCAGACATTCAAAATCAATGTAATGCGCAGTATCTCTTTGTAAATCCTCTCAAACTTTCCGAAATCCCTATCACTGTGCTCAAACATTTTGAGGATAGTCATAAACCAAACTCAAAGATTTGAAACACAGAAAGATACCAACTTGTTTCCTAGGAGACACAATCTTTAAACTATAAATTTTGAATAAGTGTAATTTCCAAATATAACGCAATAATAATTGTGATACCTTACGGTAGATCAAATTCCTTCCCCGAATCATCAGTTTTACAGAAAACCAACACTGATTTTGTAAAAATAAAACATAAATGGATATTTTTGTTACTGGTGTGACCCTTGCCACTTTATAAATCAATTTTCCTTAAACTCAGTTTGCATTTCTGACTGTCAAATCCATAAACCATAAAATTTTCAAAAACGGTTTTCAACTTATGCCAGCAAAAAATGACTTCTAAACAATAAATAATAATACAAAACATTTTAGATTTTTCGTCGAGATTTTGTCAAAATATCACACACCGGTCTTAGAAGTGAATTAATTTGTCGCTTCACGACTATTTGCGGTTTTTTACTTGGACTTATATGTAGGTACTATAAGGCAAGTTATGTATTCGTAAAAAAATCGAACTCGAGATTTCGATCAAAGTTGACATTACGATGATAGCGAAGACGAAAAAAGTGGGTCTGGCAATTCTGTCTGTCTGTCTGTCTGTTCGATTACAGCTAAAAGGCTCGGCCAATTTTCTTCAAACTTGGTAAACATGGGTTTTGATTTTTTACCCCCGGATGTTTTTCGATTTGATTTTTTATGACCAAAAATAACGGTACCTGCCATACGATTTTTTTCCGAAATTTTATAAATATTTTTTTTTCTCAAACACTGTCCCTGCGATTTTCTTAAAAAAAATTCAAAAAATTTAATTTAGTTAAACCTAGGTAATGGTCGAAAAAATGTTTCAAAAAAATGAGTAGTTTTGGTACCCCCATTGGGACCATTTTTTTTGTTTTTGATTTTCTCAAAACCGGTACCACCGATTTTGATCATTTTTTTTTATGCTAAAGCTTCCCAGCAGTTTGAATATTATTGTGTATTCAAATTTTCCAAAACAAATTTTTTGGATTTTTAAAAAAACTTTCAAAATTTTTTTTTTTGAAAACTCAATATTTCGGAAACCCCATGCTCGTTTTTTTCAAAATTTGATAAATAAAAGTTTGGAAAAATAATCTACAATATAAGAGCAAAATAAATTCATTTTACTTAAAAATAACGGTACCTTCCATACAAATGTTAAAAAATGGTTTTCGAAAATCGTATTTTTCTTGAAAACGGTTCCGAGAATTTTGCTTAAATTTTTTTTCTTTCTATTATTTTTGAATATCTGAAATTGAATAAAAAAAAATTGAAAACAAGATATTACTGACTGTACTTACCATAGAACGATTTTTTAAAATTTTGAATTTCTCATAATCAGCATAACGGATTTTAATGAAATTTCGTAGAAAGAAGCTTCTAAAAAGTCTAAAAATCATTGCATTTAAAAACTTTAAGAAAAATATTTTTTTGAATTTTGAAAAAAAAAAAAATCAATTTTTTGTTTTTTGAAAATGTCTCGAGAACGGCTCAATACTTTTTTTGTACATTTAATTTTTATTCATACAATAATAATAACTTCAAATTGGCGTACCAACATTTTTCTTAAAAATGTTTTAAAATTTTCTTATATAAAACCTTATTTTTTAAGAAACAACTACAAAGACTTATAATTTTTGTTCTTGCATAAATCTATATTGGCTTGAAGCACATGGCATCCTATTCTTACCTTTAACTACTAAAGAAGTTTTTTTTAGTCATTTAAAAAATGAATTTTATGCTTATGAACAGTTTCTTTAATAACATTCATTTTTGAAATTCTTAGTCTTTTACATAGGAGCAAGTTCGTGCGACCCAGTCGTGCATTTTATTTAAACTCCGAAAAGCAAGTTTTGCATTTATACTAAACTGAAAAGATATGAAATTAAACTGAACTTAACCTATTATTAGGTTTGTATTTTTCAACAAGGTACATTTTGTTAAATATCTTATAGAATATATTAATGCTTACTTTTTTAAAATGAGAAGACATACTGTCAGTTTTTTTTTTCATGCATTTCGATGAAACTTTAGAACGTTAGCATGCAACCAAATTCTGTTTAAATAAACAGACACACAGTTTATTTAACTCAATATTGAATTCATCATTATTTTTTCAAAATAAATCAAAACTTCAAGGTTTATTAATGATTTTAGGTTTACATTATATTACTAACCTGTTGTCTCTCTAAATTCAAAAATCATTTCATCAGGATAGATATAATATCTCTAGTAGACAATACATGTGTATGTGTACGTATTCCACAAAATTCATGATTTTGCCTTCTGGGCAAAACACCAGAGTGATTTTCCAGTATTCAAAATATAGAATGTAATTTTACAAGGATCAAGTTTAATCAAATCAACTCACATTCAATTCAACTGAAGAGTTTAACTTTACCTGCTCGTGATGAAGTCAGTCCAATTTGTCCCAATTTAGGAGATTTAATTTGAATCATAATCCGCAAAATAACCCTGGCCGGGTTTTGAATAAATCCATCTAAATATAGATAACCTAGGTTTTTGTTATTTTCCCTTGATGGCAAAGTAAATTCCACAAATTAAATAAATTTGCAACATCAATTTATAAATGTAATTAGTTATCAAGTAGCCAATAGCAGGGCCAATGGCAGAATCATCATCAATTTCAATTAATTTAAAATTGTAATTAATCATGACGCCACGAACCAACCGCCCGACAAAGCCGACGACTACGGAGGCTGACCTGGACAGCTGAAGCACCTAAAGATAATAATTAACAGCTTGAAAAGAAAATGCAGGCATCATCACCAGTACCAGCCGGTTCGGTGGCATCATCATTTCGCACACAATCAACCCAATCCCACATGTACCGATGCAACAGTAGCCAAATACAAAACCCCCCACAAACATAATGGCCACCATTATCCATGCGGCACTCATACCCCGTCAGATACACTCATACGACTGCAACACAAAGGATAGCAAAAGTTATTCTTTGTATAGTTAATTTTCACTGTGTACATCCCTGCAAAGTGTACACAGTGAACGGTTGTAGTAGAATGAATAATTGGCGAATTGGAGTGTTAATAACAAAACAATGCGCCTCTGGGGGCCCAAAGGACATCGAATAAAGCTTATCAAACTTCATGTGCAGATACAGTGGTTCTCGTGATGCGAGAAAGAAGGATGTGCATTGTTTGAGTTTAAACAAAACTATGACTAACTTAATGTTTGTGTTTTACGAATAAATTAATTATACAATTATAACTGCGCCAAAGTGGAACTTCCCTACCCATACCCCCACCCACACCCACACCATCTTCATCCTCATCTACTCCACTTCAGTTGCAGTCGTCAAAAGTTGGATGCCAACATTTTGTCCGTGTGTTGCCCATCAGAAGATATGGAAATAATTAAATTTTTGTTGCGTATACGCCACAGTGAATATATGATGTTTTTTCTTCTTTTGTTTGTTTATTTAAATTTTGAATTTATTTATGCTTTCCAAATGAGCAATTCAAATAGAAATAAAACTTTTAAGTGATTATGATTATTTAACACACAATGATCATCGATTTTTCGTTAAAAAAAATTTAGGTTTTGTAAATGTTTTTTAATCCATCGAGATCTTAGCTATCCTCCAATGAAATTTGACAGTTTATGGCTTTAAAATGGGTAATATACTATATTTTGAACTATTTAGAGTATTTCTTTCTGGATGCTTTCCAAAAGCCCTAAAATCCTGAACAAAAAAAAAAATCCAAAACATTTCGATTTTTCGGTGAAAAAATCAAGATTTTTTAGAAGTTTTTCAATCAATTGACATTTGAGATTTTTTGTACGTCTTTTACAAAATAGACATGAAGATTTATTTCCAAGTTTCTTGACATAATAAAAATCTTTGATAAAAAAAGATGCATTCCAGAGCACATCCCAGTACTAACCTTTCCGAAGCAAATGTTTTTTTGCACGCGATTTAAGCGCCATCTACATCTTAATATATCAACAATTTTTATTCATTCTATATTCACTCTGATTGCTGACCGAATTATATTCACTCTTGATGTTTCTATTGTTTTGCATGTAAAATTTTGCTAACTTGGCTATTCCCTCTTTCAAAAAACACGGTTATTATGGTGTATTTAGAATTTCAAACTTTTTTTTTTGACTTAAACCCAACAAATAACAGAAGTATTACTGTCAAGGTGTAGAAAAGTATCGTTCTTTTATAACAAAAATAACGGTAAAATAGAAATGTTAAAAAATCTTTTTTGAATATCTTATTTGTATCGAACACGGCTTCTAGAATTTTAATAAATTATTTTCCGGTTGCTTAATTTTTACGATCTATAATTGAATTAAAGAAAAATTAAGACATTACTAAATTCGGTATTACATTAGCATATAAATATACAGGGTGTCCCTCTTATTCGTCGAGGATATTTTGGAACATGATTCTTTGTTGTATTCTAAAAACTAAATCGTTCTACAGTATCGGTTGTCTCCAATGTTGACATCATTTTTCGGGAATTTTAGAAAAAAGCCTACTTCTACTCTGACCTATGTTGACAAAAATTGCTCTGTTAATTATGGCTAAAACTTCGTTTAAGACTTTATTTTTAGAATATATGTATGCCTGTTTTTGGATTTCACTGCGAATATGATACAAGCTACTGCCTTATTATTGATGACGCATCGAGAAAAGCTTTTCTAAATTTGTTAAATGTCATTTTTCTGTTGAATAAACTACGAGTAGTTCTTTAATTCTTCCCCATACCATTAGGTCAAGTGATCTTGCAAGCCAGTGAAGTGGTCTGTTTCTTCCTATCCAACGAATACATATTCTTCATCTAGCCAATTTTTAACCTATCGGTCATATCGGGCTGAAGCACCATTCTGTTGAAATCAGTGAAATGTCTTCTTGAAGTTCTTCTAAATCGTTTTACAAAAAACTACAGACAGTTCGTACAATTCAAACTGGGTGTTAGTTTGAAATGGTCAAGTTAATTTGTTTCCAATAATCTGGCCACATATTTGCCCTGAATTTGTGTTGAAATGATGAATGTCTTATTTTGTGTGGATTCTCCGCAGCCCATGTATGAAGACTGCGAATATTTGTAATCCAATCTCTTTTAAATTGATATTCGTCCGTCCCAAAAATTCAATTAATAAACTCGCAGTCACCCAAGCTCCGCTCAAGCAACCAGTTAGAAAACTCTATTCTAATTCATCGAAGATCAGTTATATGGTGGTATTTAAAAGATTTTCTCCATGTAGTACATTAGCGTTTTTCTTTTTTTAGCCCCGAGCAGGGCACAGAGCAGGGCCTGAGCGCTTAGAGCTCGCTCCGAACCGAGCGTGACCTGAGCGCTCTGAACTATTTAAGAAACACATCTAAGCACTGAATTGTCATCATTTGTTTTCATTTTTCAAATAAACTGCCAAAATTCTCAACTTTGTTTGTGAAATTTGTGTTTTCATATCCTTGAAAACTTGTTTTTAATTAATTTCTAATTAATGAAAATGGAAAAAGCAATTATTTTAAGGGAAGCGTTCAATTTGTTTTTTGATGATGAGGAAAACTTTGAGCAAAATTCGCGAAGAATCCAAAAAAAACGAAAATTATGCCGAGGAAATTGTACCCCGATTTAGCGACAGAACTTTTAAGCAACATTTTCGTGTGAACCCAGACATTTTTTTAATCTTTTTAAAGATTCTATCATGAACAACGTCATCTGTTTCGTCCACTTCACCCCTTCAAAAAAAAAATATTATACTTTGCTCATAATTATATTTTACTATCATCCCTTCCAAAAAATTTAATTAAGTTAGCCGCGCTCAGCTTTTTGCTCGGTCTGCTCGGTCATTTATTATCGAGCTCATCGAGCGAGCCCCGTTCGAGCTCCGAGCTAAAAAAGAAATGCAAGATGAGCGCCTAGGGCGCTCTGGGTTAAAAAAGTAACATAGTTCTTTTTTTGACAGTTTAGTGCCCCGCTCGGAGCTAAAAAAGAAAAACGCCTATTAAAAATTTTATGTCTGGAAACATTGAATTGCAAAGCTGAATGATGGATGAGTTGTAACAACTTCCAATGTTCTCTTGTTAGCCGCCGAAATATTTCTTACTTGTAGAACTCCGGAGTTATGTCAGATATTTAAAACTGTTTCCGAAGTTTTCGATACGTAGTTCCAAATATACATATGTATATATACCCAAAAATCATGTCCTAAAATATCCTTTACGAATTAGTAGACACCCTGTATACATATGAATGTTTTTTTAATGATATTGCGATTTTTGTTCTTGCTCTCTTAGAAAATCACATAAACAATAATTTTTCTAAATCAACTACTGAAGGAGTTGTTTTAACAATCTAAAAAAAAATTAATTCTTCTGAACATTTTCTCTAATACCATCCATGTTTTTATAAAACATTTTTAAACTTCTATAAGTCTTTTCACGCAAATCTAAAAAAAAACATACTCGCGTCTGAAATTTCAATCATTTTGACCCCTATTGTCACCTACTGTATTGATACGATATCTTAGAATAGCTTTTGAAAGCTTGTACTTCACAATGAGGGGAATCGAGAAGGCCGAGTATAACGGCGAGATTATTTGATTAGTTGAAGAGAGGAATGCAACTGGCCATTTCATTTGAGAATTTTTGACGGAAATAGCGATAAAATAATAAAAGACAGGAAACATTACGATAGTGTTCAAGAAAGACAAAAGCTTCCGGAATTGATCTATCTGTTCTGGATTTTCACAACAGCCCAGATATGACAGTTATACTCAAGTTTTGGGCCTTACAAAATTTCTTGCATCTTTTAGCAACGTCGAATATATGACCATTCGATAAGAGAAGGTCAGTATCATACATACCGACAATAGACAGCTTTTCGGTTTCTTTAATACAAATGCACTCATGGAAGATGGCAAGTGTGGTATATTTCGTTTGGTCGACAGAGGAATGCTTTGTGATTTCTCCATTGTATAATGCTGTCGAGATCAGAGTCTAATACGTAAATACGTTTAGCATACGGTGCCGTTTCAGTTCCACAAACAAAGAGTAGGGTTATGCGTCTGGAAACGAATATGAAAAACTGAGAGTGCAGTCGTCAGCGAAACAATGAAGTGGATTAGAAGTTTCAGCTTGGCAAAACGGAGCCTTGCGGGACACCAGCATTCCTTTTTTGGCTATCAGACCATAAACTGTCCAAAACAACTGGAATTGAACTTCTGGTATTCGAGTTTGTTCGTTCACAAGATGAGTTAAATAGTTTTACTCAGCAAATATTTCTTCATATCCACCTTTGGGTGCTGTCTGACCAGAATGTCGAATCCAAGAAAAATTATGGACATTAAAATCGCCCGTAATAACGATTTCAGTACGAGGAACAATTCTTAATATGGAGTCAGATAGCCCAACAAATTAGTCAGAAGTCAAATTGCTATCTTAACTCGGGCTCCTATAAATGAAATTCGCTTGTTTCAATGTGCTAACTGACAGTAATTTTTAGTCACATAAAATTAAAATTGTCAAAACCTTTGTTTTTTATAGAGAATTGCGACAAACTTTGGTAATTATACTTTTCAATAGATGTATTATTTTTCAAATCTAAAAAATTACATAGAATTGATAACTATCTGAAAAAGAAACTCCAAATTATTTTTATGAAACCGGGCTTCTTATATCTGATTTAAAGTGATTTTGATTCCTTACACATATTCTTATGGAAAAATAAATACTTTTTATAGAAAACATGATGCTTTTCTATTTTAATTTCTTAAATACAAACTAAACTTTGTCTCCATTTTTTACATCCTACAATTTAAGTTTCTAACTTGACTCTATGCTAACGCGTCATTATAAAAATTGAACAACGATTCATTAAAGTTTTTTAATATTTAAATTCAAATCAATCAAACGAACTGTTAGTTTAGTTTTAAACTCAACTTTTCTGTAATTCATTAATTTAAAATGTTTAAGTTTGCTGTCCTTCATGGAATTTTAACATCTGCCAAAGAATACTGCAACTTTTTCTATTAAATTTGTTCCGATGTTGATGTCAAGGACACTTAATAGAATAATGCAACGAATGTTTTGAGCAAGTGATTACTTGAAACATTTTCAATTAATTCATTTATTTTTTAATTTATAAATACCTCAAAAAAGTTATATTCAAAAGGTTTAATTTAAAGTTTTCATTTCAAACAAAAAAAAAGGTACTTGAATTTGACAAAGTGTTTTTGAATAGATATAAAAAAAACTAATAGTTTTTGGGTTGCGAATTCGTGCAAAAGTTTTATAATATTCTGAAAACTATAAACTCAATTGTATTATACTCATTCACTCTAAATTAAAGTTTTTTTTTGAAATAATCAGAGGCGAAAACCATTTAAAATACTTTTGAAAAGTTATGCAAAGCAACGTTGATGTAGAAGTGGATGACCAGAAATAGTTGAGATACGACTAACATTTTTTTAATTCATGATAAATTTAAAATTACTTACAATTGATTATTGAATCGCTTTCTTTTTAAAAAAGCATTGTTTTCACATCGTAGACAAAAAAGGGCCGATATTGATTTTGAATAAAACACAAATTATTTAGAAAATTATTGTCATTTCTTTTTATTATGATAATACTGGTATGGTTCAATTATGTATGGAACAAAATATCGGCCCAATGACCGCCGCGACCTCGGCGGCACACCTCCATCCGATTGTCCAAATTTTCGATGACGCTGAGGCATAATTGAGGTTCTATGCCTTTAATGTGCCGAATTATCTCATCCTTTAGCTCTTGAATTGTTGCTGGCTTATCGACGTACACCTTTTCTTTAAAATAACTCCAAAGAAAGAAGTCCAACGGTGTCAAATCACATGATCTTGGCGGCCAATTGACATCGCCACCACGTGAGATAACACAGCCATTGAATTTGTCGCGCAAAAGAGCCATTGTTTCGTTAGCTGTGTAGCAAGTGGCACCGTCCACATCCATATCTTCCAATTCGGGCCATAAAAAGTTCGTTATCATCTCACGATAGCGAACACCATTCACAGTAACTGCCTGACCGGCCTCATTTTGAAAAATATATGGCCCGATGATGCCGCCAGCCCATAAACCGCACCAAACAGTCACTCTTTGTGGGTGCATTTGTTTTGCAACAATCACTCTTGGATTATCATTCGCCCAAATGCGGCAATTCTGCTTATTGACGAATCCACTGAGGTGAAAATGTGCCTCATCACTGAAGATGATTTTCTTTGAAAATTGGTCATCCACTGTTGCCATTTCTTGGCACCATTCTGACCATTGACGAGGCTTTAGTTCTTGAGTCAATTGCACCTTGTAAGCGTGTAAATACAAGTCTTTATGCATAATGTTCATCAACGACGAGTGTGAGAGGTGCAATTGTTGGGCACGACGACGAATTGAGGTTAACGGCTCTTCAGCCACACTATCGCGAACAGCAGCAATATTTTCTGCAGTACGAGCTGTACGAGCATAAACCGGTGTTTTCACATCTCCTACAGACCCGGTTTGCTCAAATTTTGCACGATTTTTTCGATTGTACGCACATTTGGACGATTAAATTGACCGAAAAAATCACGAAGTGCACGATATGCAATTTGATTTGAACGCCCATTTTCATAATAAGCCTGAATAACTTTAACGCGTTACTCGATTGTGTATATTTCCATGGTTCAAATTGAGTTAGTCTGAAATTGAGAAATGTCAAATGAAATGCAGAAAAAAACTTGACGTTTAGGCGTGGTTCACATTCAACATCGGCCCTTAAAATTTAACCACCCTTTACAAGGTGGCCCAAAATTAATTATCCAATTTAAATTTGAATTCCGTTTTTAGAAAAAAAAATGGTTTTGATTGATGGAAATCTTTATTTCAAATTTTACTATTTTGTTTGTTAAGTGAGAAAGATGATATCCGTCAGGTGGCTGTCGCCAGTGTTGATACACATTTGTGCCCGTTTTATCGCATTTTCCATGATTTCCGGTGATAACTGTTCGCATTCCTGTTTGTTGTTTCAGGCTTAAATCGCATAAATCCGTGACTTCTAGTAGCCCCAAAGAAAGAACTCTGTGACGGTTACAAATCGGGCGACCTTGCTGGTCATGCCGAATCACCAAAACGGGAGATCGCTTGACCAGGAAACACTTCCTTTACAATATCCATTTTGGCTCGTGCTGTGTGTCTTGTTGAAACCACATGTTCACCAAGACCCGCTCATCCAATTCCGACAGTAAAAAGTCATTTATCATTGACCGTATTGCCGATGGCGTCCTCAAAATAATTAGGCCCCACAGCTCCTCGAGAGCTAACGCTGCACCCCACAGATAAAATGGCTCTTTGTGCATCACACGAGGATTTTCAGTGCTCCAGAAAGGAAGATTTTGATTATTGACGCAAGCGCTTAAGTGTAAATGCGCCTCGTCGCTCATGATGATTTGCAACACAAAATCGTCCTCTTCGTTGTTGAGATTGAAGATGGCTTGACAGTAATACATACGCGACGGACGGTCAGCAGACATTAACTGATGTACTGTTTGCATTTTGTATTGAAAAATGTGTAAGTCTTTCACTTAAATTCGCTGTAGGGATCGTCTGGTTGATGTTTTTTTCGTTCTCAGCGACATCGGTGGCGTCCGATATTCTCGGCCGAAAGGCCATGCTCTGCATTGGCTCTTGTGGTTCGAGTCGAGTAGCTAAGTGCCGGAATTATTGCCCATTTGGCGCGACACAATTAGGAAATTGACGTCGAAATTCAAATCAAAGGGCACGGTAGTGCCCAGCCAAGTTCTGGCACTACACCCTTTTTACAGGAACAACTCAGCCGATTTTTGACCCCTCCCTATCTTCAGTACCATTGAAGTCAGAAACTTAAAATTCCGAATATTTGCTAAGCTAGTCAGGCACAGGCGCCTCATCATATTTCAATTTTCTAGCATAACCGGTTCCTGAGATATAAGGCCTCAAAAATCACAAAAACCGTAACTGACTGACTGAATGACAGATCATCAAAATTATGGAGCACTTCCCGACATCGTAGAATCTTGCAATTTTGCACAACGGTAGGTCTTGTCATGCAAGCAGAGTAAAAAATCGAAAATTTGAAGTGTTCTATTCAGGGAAGTGGTATACGCCCACTTCCTTAGAACTGATGTAAATTATATATGGCACACTTCCGATTGCAGTAGAAGAATGAAATTTGATAGAATGGTAGGGCTCAAATTGCATATAAAGGACCAACAATAAAATTGGGGTTTTCTATTCAGGGGGCGTGGTATCTGCCCACTTTCTGAGAAAATGTTTTTGATTTATATGGAGCACTTCAGATTGCTGTAATTAAGGTAGGTATGTTAGTGTTAGGTATCTTGCCAGGACAAGAAGAAATAATTGAAGCACAAATCAAAACAACCAATAACAAAAAGAAAACATTCCAAAAGAAATAGGAAGCTTTAAACTAAGTTGAGTACATCCTCCTATCTTTCCGTATCTTTCGAGATTTTGACATAGCAAAATATTAAAATCTGGCAAGTTTTTGGTCAAAATTATTTCACGCTCTTGCGGAAATCAGTACTCCATTGCTTGTCTGTTTGTATATTGCAGCTATCTAGTTCACAAATGCCAAATATGATTGACGTACGACGCCATTTGCAAAAATTATAACATCTTCCAATAGAGTGATTACTTTAGCGCCAGCTTGCATTTGAAACAGAAAACCCCGATTATAGTTATTTACAAGTTCCATTTATTATGATTATGTTCAATGATTGATCCGAGTTTTTTTTTTTTATTTTGAGAACACAATTATTCATTATAATTCCTTAAACATTATCTCACTTAGTACACTCAAAGGCTTTTATCCAAATCCATTCCGATAAAGCTCTAAATCAGTTTTGAATGATATACAAACCGAACTATGCTATAACTCTATTTGTTGGCATACCATACACACAAGCACCCTTGAGTTCTTATTCTACGCACTCATATTGATCTCGCTTCAAAAAGCGTTCCACAATTAAGTCACTTGTTGAACCTCCATTCATTTCTCTTTTGCCTTCGTGCGTCGAACCGAGAAAAACAGCTCAGCTTTTAAGAGGATTACAGCAGCGAACAGTACTAGCTATTTGGTCCCTACAACAACGTGTACTTGTGTTTAGCCTCGTCGTCCTCGTAGGCGTTGCCATTATGGTGTTTTATTTTTGCCTCTCCTCGTTTACACAAACTTGTGTGACAACGACTCGACTCGTTAGAAGGAAATCCTAAATAAATTACCTTCCATTAATTTGAATTTGCCTCCTCTGGGCGAAGCTTTGGGTCTATTTTATTTTCATATTTTTTTGTTTTTCCTTTGTCAAGCGAATGGCAAGGAATGATAAAGAAATATTTCACGTGTCAGTTGTCGAGTGTAATGGAAGCAATGAAAGCAAGAATAGATATTTGTACTTCTCAGAAGAGTGTTTAATCAAAAAAAAAATTCTTGAGTATAATTATCAGGGAAAATAAGATCCTTTTGTTATACATATTCATATCTTCTTGCCATAAATTAATTCCTCAGCCATTTCTTTGCCATATCTTCGGCTTTTCCCATTGCATTCCATTATAAGCTGTAAATGGAATAGTCTGAGAGATAATGTGGTAATTTATAAAGACACTTTATTCCGGATTTTTAAACATTAAAACTTTATCTACGATGATTTTTGTGGACATTTTCGATTTCAAATTTCTGTAAAGTTCGGTTTTCAAAGTATTTAAAAGTTCTGTAAAAAAATAAATCATATAAAGAATTTTGGAATACAGAATAACCCATTTACAGTTAAATTGTGTGGAACTGTCAAATTTTCCAATCAGGTTGTAGAAAATTTAATTTGTGTTGATATAATTTTCGGTACATTTATAACAAAAATTACATAACCACAAAAAATAAAACTTGTAAATTTTGTTTTGTTTTAAGTCTCTATTAGAGAGTTGCACACGCAACATTGGACATTTAATCTTTAAATCTAAGTTAAATATATTTTGGTTTAAATTCTCTACCAAAAATACAGCACTACATGCCGTTCTATGAGCCTCCTCCGTCTACACTATGGTGTTGGTGTTTAAATCAAATCCTTTTTTACCCGTTTTACCATCAGAGACGTTTGTTCTTTCGCGCCTTTTTCTTCAATGTATTTTCAATGCTCAATTGAGTTCTCGATTGCTCTTTTAAGCATCTTCATAATGTGTATGGCAACGGAAATGTGTTTAATGAGCTTAAGCTTTATAAATAACGAAACTCTAATGCTAAGTGGCGTCGTTTTGTATTCTAAAGCCTCTGTGGAAAACTCTTGAATACGAATTGCATGAGTGATGAGAGGATGTAATAGTGAAGAAACGAATTACATTTAAGTTTTAAAATTAAGTACTCGATTGTGTGGCGGATGACATTGTTGCACAAATTTATGCAAGTTTGAGACTCTGAAAATTGTGGAAGTTAAAGGTGCGTCCACACTAATGAAGAGTTAAATAAATTTTTTGTTGTTCTATTTTGTTCTATTGTGTAAGTTTTGGTGGAAAAAATGTTTCAGGTTTTAATCTAATTTTTTTTCTTAAAAATAATCATTAGAAATGATAGATTTAAAAATATTGTCTAAAGTCTTTAAGATTCAAACGAACTCACAAAAATGTACAAAAATAAATTAAATGCAAAGATTTTAGGTTGAAGAGCTTGTAGGGTCCAGTGACTGACAGTTCTCAATCATTCCGGCAGCAGTGGAGAGGATTTACAATTTCCTGCCGAGTCTGAACGTCGAAGCACTTTTTTATGGTAAGAGATTCTCTTTCGAGGGTTTTTCACTTCCCGCCGAAGGCAGTATCCTTGAAGGCAATATTTTTGATATTAGGTCGTATTGGCTCAGAATCAAACCTAGACTTCCGACATGACAGCTCAACATACTAGAGGTGTAAACCCTACAGCTCTTGTCCTGCAAGTTTAACTCCTGTATAAGTTTGATTATTTGGAGTACCTTCAGAGAGGTAGCGTCCCAGTTACTATACTACGTGGTAGCGTCCCAGATACTTGTTTCTTTGATGCATTAGTGATTCGCATCCGCCTAGTATGTGTTCTGGCGTTTCGTCATGAGTATTGCAGAATCTGCATGTGTTCCTACTTTAGCTGATACAGTTATTGAATTGATCTTGGTAGTTCCCAAGAAGTTGTTTGGTCTGCCTCAGTTTTGGGAGTTCTTTCCAGTTTTTGGATCGTCTAGCATCCTCCTCTATTTTAATTTCGTTTTTATTCCTGTTTTCTTTTATTCCGCAGTTGGGCTTTGGCATTATTTAAAGAGTCCTTGGGCCTATTTTCGCTAGACAGCCTGCCTTCTCATTTCTCTGAACACCTACATGTCCAGGTGCCAAGTGCGTTTAGCCTGCCTACACATTCCCACACCAGCTTAGACGTGATGCCCGCTTGGCTATCTCACATAATGACAGCTTGACTATCTGGCCTACACATTCCAATATGGCATTGACTTCCGCCTGGAAAATGCTAGTGGATTGTATCATTGGTATGAAAAGTTTGGTTCTAGGCCAACAAATTCCAGCACCAGTCTCTTCTGTCGTTCTCAAAACATCCGAATACCACTTAATGACATTGGCTTTGAGTTTGTAGTTTTCTGATTCGCCTACCCACTCTTTTCTTTTGTGCCTTGCAACCGCACCATAGGTAATGATTGGTCTTACACCCATAGTTTACATTCACCTAAGGATATAAGGTTTGCACCCCCATGATTTATCTGCAAGTCTCTTGCATATTATAAGGTTGATTGATAATCCTACAGATAAATACCATTTGCTTGTGATAGTTATTCCTCTCTGGATGATATCACAGAGTACTTCTTCAAATTTTCTTATATACATTCCAAATATATACTCGTATGTGTAGCGTGACCCAGCTTTAATCTGACTCGCACTGGAAAATCCGGCTCGAAGGACCAAATGTTTAACTTTAAAAAGAAAAAAATAATTTAAGATGAAAAGAAACACGACACCTAACTTTGGAAACACTTTATTAAAAGAAGTGATTGTTGGCGTATTGAAGTTTTGACATTTTCTTTCATTGGTTCGGTTGGCTGTCACTTGAGTGTGGGCGATAATAATCATTAATCAAACAAATTTGTGTGGATAGAAATTCACAGCTCAGCAAAATGACAGTATTATGGTAAAAGAATGAAAGCCAAACACGGTGTTGTCGTGTCATTCACAGATACAATACAGAAAATTGTGACTTAATTGGCGATTCCGTACTTTTGAACATTTTCGCCATTTTTAAGAGAACTTTATTCTCACTCCTAAAAATTTGACATTTTGTGAGTTTTCGTGCTAATTCACGTCAAAAGAAGTCAGTTTCGTTATTCCAATGTGAATAAAACATGCATAATGGCATAATGGTTATTGCATCGGACTGTCATGCGAAAGGTCTCGAGTTCGATTCTCAGCCGCTGCAAGAAAGTTTTTTTCAGGGGTGTACTGCCTCTTGCGAGGAATTGACAAATTCTCCAAGAGTATCTCTTGTCATGGAAAGCGCTGCTCATTAGCCGTTCGGAATCGGCAGAAAATTGTAGGTCCCCTCCGTTCCTGGCAACACGCACATAGAAATGGTTGAGAGTTGTAAGTCACTAGGTCTTCGTTCACTCCGAGCTGTTGCACCACCAAATTTATTTGAGTTATAAACAAAATTTATTCTTTCTATAAAACATCTTTCAAATGCCCTCCCCGGATTCTTACAGTGACACCGATCCGAGGGATCCCATTTTCAATGAATCTTCCGCATAGATCTGGCTGAATTTAAGCGATGACCTGTATTATGGTTACCTTGAAAGCATCGGTCGATTGTAGTTTAGCCGCATAGACTTAAGGAAACCCCCAAGAGAAAGTGTAGGTCCAATCGCATGACTTTGGTGGCCAATTCACATCTTCTGCTAGAGATAACCTTACTCTCAAATCATTCATGCAGTATGTCAATCGTGGCTTTGGCTGTGTGGCAAAAAGAACTGTCCTGCTGGAACCACATTTTGTCTAAGCCTATATGGGTCCATTTGGGTCATAGCTGTAGCGCTCGCCAAGTCTTGTGCACGGCGAAGAATCGACTGCCTCGGGTTCTGCAATACAATTTCAAGGACCGCTTTGATGTTCTCGGCCGATCTTGCATTCCTTTGACCGAACGGGTCGTCTCAAATTTGGCGACCAAATGTTGAAGAATCGGTTGCGAAGGGCCCCCACGTCTACCATAAAATGGACACAACGCTTGCACTAACGAACACTCATTTTGATAATAAAGTTTTATCATTTGAACGTTCTGTTCAATCGTGATACTATGTGAACTGATTTGGCATCAGTAACTGAATAATAAACAACAGATTTGACAGATGTCACCAAAACAAAATGGCCGCCGCAGGCTGCCAAAACTATTGTTTTTGCTGTCTTCAGTAGAATTGCTTTGATGGACTCTGTATTCCTAACAGTTGTGGTATTGACTCTTATCCCTGTGGCTAAGGTAGTCCATTAGAAATATTGGATTACTTTTTTCTATTTAAAAATCATCCTTACCAAATGGGGTGTACGAAAGGTTCGTAGATACTCTATAAGTTGAAATAATAGTCTGTTAATCCTGAAGGTTTTTTCTTTATCAAATTGCTTAGCAAATAACATCCTATACAAAGTCTGTGTTTCTTCAATTTTGAAAACGAAGAGACCTCCTGGGCTTGTTATTATTAAATAAAATCATTAAAACTGAACATTTTCCGGAAATGAAATCTCATTCCAATGCTTGCTCGATAGTGAAATAAAACTGAAAGCATTGATTCGCTTGATGGGATTTCTGATATCGATATCGATGTCGATGTCAACTGTTTATCGGGTGTGTCCCTGTGGTAATAAGTTGTCAATGAGTCATCAGAGTGCAGATTGTTATTTCATATCCTTCCAAATCCATACCCATCATGCTCCCCATCCCTTCGTTGAAACAAGATACAAGCTCTCCATTATTATTGTCAATCATTCCAACGTTACCATTAAACAAACTCTAAATGAGCCACCCAACGGTCCTGGACAAAATAAATTGGGTAAAAAAAACTTCCTGCCTCATCTTTCGAACTGATAAAAAATGGTTTTAATGTAACACGAGTATTAATATAATTTTTTAATATAGCGCCTCGTTTTCTGTTTGGTCAGTCAGTCAGTTTGTTCGGTTGCGTAGCGATGAGATGGAAGGGTTGTTTGTTGAAGCTTCATTAATTATACAATATGTTTTTCTGTTTTAATTACTCGTAGCCATAACTGTGGGAATTTTGTGTTTGCGGCTTTTAATAGAGTCGCTTGGGTGTCTTGTTTTTATTGATCCTTCGTGAGTGACAACTGCGCTGTCACAAGCAATGTATTTCATTAAAAAAAGTTATAATGATGCCCATTAAAAAAACCGCAGGGCACATTTAAATAATTGCCCGTATTTTCTCAGAATGTCTTGGGTAGTTTTTTTGTACGTAAAGCTTTTATAAACATCGTGTTGTTTTCTTTTCTAATATTAAATTAAAAAAATCAATTGTATAGGTATTAACTCAAATGTATTGCTTCTTTTTATCATCAACGTTGTTGTATTTCATATTTTTCTTTTCGATCGATCAATAAAATGCACATTTCTATCTTGGAGTATCTTTTATTTAAATTTATTGCAAGCTTACATGCACTTGCCTTCCACGTGCAATTGAACGTGCTCCCATGTTGGAGAGAATAAATATTCACGGCACTGGCACATTAGGGCATGTACTATGTATGTATGTCTGTACATGTTTTTATGTAGGTAGACAAGAAAAAAAAAAGAAAATGCAATTTATTTTAGATTATGAGTCTAAAGGAAGAGGGGAAATGCATCCATTTATAGCTGTAATTTCGTTAAGCAGTCAAATGATAGTGCATGTTTAAGGTGACCAAAGCAGCATATTACTTAGGAAATGTTTAAAACTAGGAAAGAGTTAGTAAAGCACTTTAAAGTTAGCAAATTGTTAAGTAAGTGTTAATACCTTAACATAAGCTGGTAAAAATTTTGCTCCAATTTTTTAAGAATGCAAACGCTTGAAAACGGTTTAAACCTTTTGTTTTAAACATGAGTTTTCCATTTAAGTTTAGCATTATTGTGTCATTTCTATTCATATGAATATTTATTTAATATGTTGGCATACGGTATTTTAACTGAATTTTTGCGAATGAGTTATTAGTGTTTTTGTTAAAAAAATTAACTTGTGTTGATTTGTGCTCATTAAGAACAGTACCTTATGCCATGAAATTGCTTTTAAGGTCCATGAAATCAATTAAATATGCTTCATAAAATATTCGTCATATGTAAATTCAACAAAAACAGTTTCTTAGTAAAAAAAAGAACAATAGTGGTCCAAGAACACTTGCTTGCGGAACACTGATTTCTTATTTTTTTTTCTTTTTATATCTTCGCAAAGTTTTTAATAAGTAAAAATGGTTAGATGTGTTGATTTAAGTGATCATCTAGAGATTATTAAGTTAGTTTAATTTTTCATCGGTTTTATGTTTAAAAAAAATGTCGAGATCTTAATCAAACGATGATAGAGAAGTTTTAAAAAAAAATATCTGAGGATTGAAATATTCTCAAATATTTCGTTAGTAAATCTACTATACTCTGTCTAACAAAAATTGTCAGTACAGGCCTTATGGGAGAGCTTTTTCTAAAGCAGTTGCGCCTGATGCACCCTCACTACAATGCGTTAGGAAAAATGCCACTAAAAAAGAGCAAGCCACTGACTTTTCTTAAGGAATTGTTGTTGTAATTCTTTGCAAAAAGTTGTACACCCCAACACGACCGTCGTATCCCACTGCTGATGAGATACTGTCGAGATCAAGACAAGAGTGTCAAGTGTCACTCAATACGATCGTGCGCTCTTTATCTACATCAAAACAGAGTTACCATTATCATTCTCAATTGCAAGCAAAGAGCTTTTTCAGTGGTTTTTATTAAGGAGCTTTTGGGATTTGAAGCTTTTGAGAACACATTTTAAGAAGAAGAGTATATTGAGTGTTGTCGTATTGCTTTTCAACTTAAAAAAAAAAAAAAACGCGCCTATTATCTTACCGCTTGGCGTTGTGGGAAAAGGTAAATTGAATATTGTTTTCAGTCGTTTTGAATCGGCAGACGGTAGCCCTACGCGTTTTTTACTTTCATTTGCGGCGATTTATAATTTAAACTACGGAATCCCTGTGAGAGCTTTAAAAGGCGACTCACTTATGCATGGCAATGCAACCAGAATGAGAGACAAAGGTCCTATCTTCCCTGTACTGACAATTTTTGTTGGACAGAGTATAGTTTAGGTACAGCCTTCCAGAATGGTACTTCAAAATGATACAAATAATATTGCATTCTAAAATTGTATAACAAAAATCCTTTTTATAAAAAAAAAAGAAAAAATAGTGCAAAAGTTTTAATAACCTAATACTCGTATATACTTGAAAAACATAGTTTTTAAGGTGGCTGTTTAGTACGGGATGGACCTGGTTTGCTACCACTCAGCTTCTAGCTAGCTAGCTTGGTATTTAGCTCAGGTTTTGCCCGGGAAGTTTCTTGAGGATTCAATTCATTAGCTTGTGTCACTTTAGTTGCAGTCTTCCTCTGGTGCTACGTCGTCTTTTGGAGATAGACTCGAAATATTTTTAGAGCCTCAGGGTCTATCTGCTCTTCTGATCCAGTCATTTTATTTTTCTTGCTATTTATTTATCTGATCTTTTAACTTTTTTCTTTTTATTTTGTTCCATAGGGAAAACATCGATGGTCTTATTTTATTGTGTTTTTTGTTTATGTATTGCTTATTATGGGAAATTTGTTCTGTGCTTACTTTCGTTCTATTCATTATTAAAAATGTTTGTTTATTATGAACAGCGCTGTTTATAATAATGGGGATGCGAATAGTACCTACAATGAAAACTTGCGCACGATTCTAAATATTTTATGTAAACAAAGTCTTCATATATGCCATTTTAATGCACAAAGCATAGTGAACAAAATTGACGAATTTAGGTTGTTGTTTGGGAGTGGAGAATTAGATGTGATCTGTTTATCGGAATCTTATTTTGCTCTCAGTGGTTATAGCTTATTCATATCATATAGGCATAATCGCATTGGAGATGGGGTAGCTATCTATATTAAAAAAATCCTTTAAGCAAAAGCTTATAAGATGTTCTCTTCCAACAGATAGTTACGAATATCTCTTTTTGGAAATATTAAATGGTGACAATAAATGCATTATCGGCTCGGTTTACATTCCACCTATTGGTGAACTGCTGACTGATATTTGTTCACTCGCGCCTAAATGCATTCTTTGTGGTGACATCAGTATTACTCGTAATTTGCTAAATAATTTATCAGGTCCACCGTTAATTGAATTGGCAAGTTCACTTAATATGTCATTTGCTAATATTACTGATCCAACTCACTTTATGCCTAATAAGAACCCTTCGTTGTTGGATGTTATTCTAGTTAATGATGCTGATATGCTTAAATATTCCTTCCAGTTGTCTCTTCCCGTTTTTTCCTACCATGATCTTATTTTTGCTACTATCGACATGCCAACTTAAGCTATGTATAGTCCACAAATCTTACAATACTTTGACTTTAAGAGGATTGATAATGTGACTCTGTTTAATGAATGTATTTCACTAGACTGGGATTCTATTTATTTCAAATCAAATGTTGATGATCAAGCTGAGGTTCTGAATAGCTTTATAACTTACCTTTTTGCAAAGTATGTACCAACAAAAACGTTTGTTCCAAGGAATGGACCATGTCCATGGTTTTCGAATGAAATTATAGCCACTATGAGAATGAGAGATCAACTTTATCGCCGGTGGAAAAGATTTTAAAAGGATTAGAAACAAAGAAAACATCATAATAAAAAGAGCTAAATTTCGCTATTATACTAACAAATTTAATTCTAATCGTTCTTCATCATTTCTTTGGAATCAGATAAAAAAAATTGGTGTGTACAATAAAAGTAATGTAAAAGTAGATATTGAAGAATTGAACAGAACGTTTACTAAAACGCCATTGTCTCATGATGTTTCCTCCTCTTCTTCAAGTAGCGTGATTAAAAAATGTAACTGTTTGATATCGTGGATTCGTTTGCAGTTGGTAAAGCAATAATGTCTTTAAAATCAGACAGTATGGGCTTGGACAGCATTCACCCCAAATTTATAAAAATTCTTTTACCTTGTATCGTGAAATATATTACTTATATCTTCAACACCATTCTTATGTCTTCCACCTTCTCTATTCACTGGAAACAAGCAAAAATTATACCTATTCCCAAAAACAAAAAAGGCACAGAGTATCGTCCCATTGCCATTCTGCCTTTTCTTTCTAAGGCGTTTGAGATTTGAGTCTCTTATTAGCGTTCAAATTAAGCAATTTTTAGAATCAAATAATTTGTTAACACCTATGCAGTCAGCTTTTCGATCAGGTCACAGCTGTGTAACTGCCTTACTTAAAATGACTGATGACATAAGGAACGCTATAGATCAAGATGAAGTTAGTCTGGTAACCTTAGTGGATTTTTCTAAGGTTTGTCATGTACTTCTATGTAATAAACTTGTATCTTTTTTCAATTTTTCGCATCTTTCCGCTAAGTTAATCTTGTCGTTCTTAACTAGAAGAGTCCAGTCAGTTTTTCATAATCAGTTGTTATCGTCCGCCCTACCTATCTCTTGTGGTGTGCCCCAAGGCTCAATAATTGGCCCCTTGCTATTTTCCATGATCATTAACGACCTTCCACTTGTTGTACATAATTGTCGATTTCATATCTACGCTGACGATTCCTATTGGCCCAATGGATGATGCTGTCGCAAGAATGAATGAGGATCTAGCTTCTATAGTCAAATAGTCTAGCAATAATAAACTTCTTTTGAATCCTTCTTGTTTATTGTTTATTGTTTATTGTTGACTATGAGATCTTATTACATTTTAAGATAAAATATCTTATAAGTTAATGCAATATTACATTAGGGGGGATTACAAATGTTATATAATTTTGTGGCTAATAAAGAAATTTGAACTAGAATTTTTAGATACAAGAAATTTAAAAAGAAAAGAAATAAGAAAAGAAGATAATTTTACTGTAAATGTATAGTTAAAAGAAATTAAATTTATAGTAATATAATAATCAACTATGATCACTGGCCAAATATAACAGAAGATTGACTTTAAAATGACTTGCGCTCCTAGATCGCCTTAGTTCAATTGGAAGGGAGTTCCAGTAGCGAGAGGCCTGAACAAAAAATTGACGCTCTGAGGTCAAGCAAGAGAATCTGGGTTGTATGAGTACACATGATCTTTGAGATGTCGGAAATACAAGTTTTTCATAAAGATACTCTGGCTCTCGAGATTCTATAATATTTTTATTTTTATTTATTTATTTATATCTTTATTATCAAGTAAATAAATTACAATTGACAATATTTGTATAAAGCCTAGCTACCAGAGACTATCAGCTAGATACATAAAATATTTAAGAAAATAGAACATAAATGGATATAAAACATAGGTTAATGTGTTAGTTGTAGAAATTATATACCATAGGTATACATAAGTATATGTGTTTAGATTAAGTTATGAATTTGTAGTGTTTGAAGTATTTTAAATGTTGTTTTTATATTAGATTCAGTTGGTGTTTTAAGCAAATCAATAAATGAACAGTTCAGTAGAGTGTTGGCAGCTTGGTTGATCTTTTGACATATGAGGAGGTGATCCATGGTAAGCATAGCGTTTCCATTGCAAAGATGGCAGGATGAGGGTGTAGTTTTGTTGAATAGGTGACTGTGCGTTAAATTAGTGTGTCCCATACGAAGTCGGAGAAAACATCTCATCATTGATTTGGAGCAGCTTAATGGATAAATTACGGGCTCTAATAATGGGTTAAGTCTAGAGTAGTGATGGTAGTAATTTCTCCATTCTTCTTTTCTTTTGATGAGCCAGTTTTTCCGGATTAAAGCTTTTAAGTCCTTGTTGTTTTGGAAGTAAAATGAAACAAGTGGTTTGTCAGCTGCAGTTTTAGCAGCGCTGTCGGCTTCCTCGTTACCAATTATCCCTACGTGGCCGGGTACCCACATAATTTTTAATTTGGTTTTATTTTGTATAAGGCAATCTCTTATATCTTCTACAATTGGAGTTTTGTTGTTAACATTTTTGATGGCAGAGATCGTGGAAAGACTGTCAGTGCAGATAACAATTTTTTTGAATTTCTTGATTTTTGTAGCTTGGTAAATTGCAAGAGCTTCAGCAGAAAAAACCGAACAGAAATGTGGCAAAAGTCCATTTATTAAAAGATTTTTATTTTCGTCGACTATAGCAAAGGAGGTGAAATGTTCTGTTTTAGAGCCATCTGTAAACAAGAGGGTCCAATTTTCACTTTTGTATTTGTGTGCTGCAGCATTAAACAGTGCTTGGTAAGTTTGGTTGTTAGTGGAGCCTTTGTGTGCCCAGGTGAGGTCGGTAATTAACGATGTTTCAGAAAGCAACCAAGGTGGGTGAGATGTTGTTTTTTGAGATTGGATGTCCAGCGAAATGTCCATTGTTCGGGCGATATTTAGTGCATTGTAAATTGTAGAGGGAATGCTTGGAATTCTTTTTCGGGATAAGGTTCGTTTGGCGTCATTTGTAACTGGGGATTTTGGTGTGAATATTAACTTTGGAATAAGAAGAGAAGTTAAGTAGTCGTATCTCTCTTCGATGGAAGGAAGGCCAGCTTCTGCTAACAAATTTTTGACTGGAGTTGATCTAAATGCTTTGAGGCAACATCTGATGGCTGAATGATATTGGGGTTTTATTATTTGAAGTGAACTCTTGGAGCATTTACCATAAATAACCAAGCCGTAGTCGATCTTCGATAAAATTGTTGATATGATGACTCTGATAATGGTGTTCATGTGTGAATAGCTTTTGTTTGAAGATAAATACTTAACTACATTTAATCTGGTAACAAGGCTTTTCTTAAGCATTAAACAATGATTTTTGTAATTACATTTAGTATCAAACAATAAACCTAGAATCTTAAGAGTAGCAACATTTTGTATACAAATATTATTGAAAGTAAGTGGGATAATTTTTGAACAGCTTGTTTTTTTACAAATGTGTAGAATTTTCGTCTTATCAAAAGAAATTAAAGATCCTGAAAGCTTAGACCATTCGTTAATTTCGGTTAATACGGTTTTAAACGTGTTAGTAATATCAGATACATTTTTACATTTGGACATGATAATTAGGTCGTCTGCATACAGAGAATGACGAATAGTAGAAAATTTTGTTAAGATTTCACTTAACTCATTAAAGGCTATTATAAAAATTGTGACCGAGAGTGGTGATCCTTGGGGAATACCATTCTCGGCGTTATTTACAGATGAATAAACATTGTTTACTTTAATTCGAAATTTTCTATTTGTTAAGAATGCTGTTACATACTTCAGCATTTTTGGACCAATTTTCCAATCGATTAGCTTCTTTATTACTATGTGTATCCCAATTCTGTCAAAAGCCTTCTCAAAGTCAATTGACAGAACTGAGACATGATTTTTAGAAGATAGAGCGGATGTGATAAAATCGTCAACGTGTAAGAGAGCGTCAATTGTCGATCGACCGTGTTTAAAAGCTACTTGATTTATATTTGTAAGATTGTTTTTATCTAAATACCATAGAAGCCGTTTTGAAATAATTTTTTCTAGTACTTTACCGACACATGGCAGTAAAGATATTGGGCGGTAACCGTTCACCTCATTTATAGGCTTGCCTTGTTTTTGAATAGGTACAATACTTGCGATTTTCCATGTTTGTGGAATAACTCCTTTGTCGAAGATATGGTTAAATAAGGAAATGAGGCGCAATTTTAATGTCTTAGGCGCATTTTTGAGCATAGGGTAAGATATTTTGTCAAAACCAGGAGTTTTTCCTTTTGCCGTAGCTAAAGAACTTTCAAGTTCAAGAATACTTATAGGGAGTTCTATGGATCGAGCTGATGCAGATAGTCTGTAAGTTTGAGGAGCTGTTTCAAGAAGAGATAGTTTGGCGTTAATGAACTCTGTAGAAAAGTTTGAGTCTTCCGAGTAGTTAGCCCATGTCTGTGCAAAATGATTGGCTATTTCAAGAGGTGTTGAAAGTGTTGTAGTTTCAGTATTTATACAATTAATAGAATGGTTAATGAAATTGCCAGAAAGTGTTCTAATACCAGACCAAAGTTGTTTAGAGGAAGTTCTGGGACTAATATTGGATGTAAATCTTTCAAAAGATTCTTTTTTAGCTATTTTAGCTGATCTGCGAAAGAGTGCATTTGATTTACGGTATGCTATAAGGTTGGTCTCGGTTGGATGTTTTTTAAAGGTTTGCCATGCTTTTTGTTTGATTTGTCGAAGGTTTTTTATTTCATTATTGAACCACGGCGGATTTTTATTGAGAGAAGGTCGAGATTGGGGAATGGCCGCATTAGCAGCATTTCTAATGCATTTGTTCAAAATCGCAGCTTCCTTATTAATATTAAGGGATGGTTGGATACATGCTAAGCGCTCGTTTATTTTGTATTGAAATTTATGCCAGTCAGCTCTGTCGGTTTGATATTTTGTGATTTTGTTTTGGGATGTGGACCTGGGTCCAAGGTTAAGGGTAGTAATAATCGGAAAATGGTCACTGCCATGAAGATCGGGAAGGGCTTTCCAGGTTGATAAGGGGTATAGCTGGGGAGATATGAGAGAGAGGTCGACATGTGTCAAAGAACGATGTGTTGAAAAGTGGGTGGGAGACCCATCATTTAATATGAGAAGATTTGAAATAGATATAAAATCTTCAACAGTTCTGCCTCTTGTATTAGACATTGGAGAGCCCCACATGGGGCTCCAAGAGTTAAAATCACCAGTTAATAGAAGAGGTGTCTGGACAGTATTTATTATATTTTCTAGGTCAGTTGAAGAGAAAGATTGTTCTGGATGAATATATAGAGATAAAATGGTTATTTTCATTTTTAGCTCGATTACAACTGCAATTGTTGAGATTGGAGAATTTATATGAAAGTGTTTGTGAGGGATGGACTTATGAACTAAAAGCCCTGTTCCCTGTTTAGCTGACAAATTTGAAGGTAGATTGTGAAAATAGGAAGAATATTGTTTTGGAGAGTAAGGGTTTAGATTGTGTTTTAAGTGTGTTTCCTGTAAGGAGATGATTGAAGGTTTTTCGTCATTTATTAATAACTGCAGTTCATGTAAGTTATTGAAATAACCATTCAAGTTCCATTGTAAAATTTTTAGCATCATCATAAAGGCGAGAAGTCTTAAAATGAATATAGTTTAAATATTCAGTAAAGAATTGAGCTGCCGAAAGAACATTTTTCTGCACTTGTCTCCATCAGCAGAGAAATAACATATGGCATACCACCAACCCACACAACACCGAAAGTAGCCTAAACGACCCGCAATGCCATTGAACAAGTCAATAACATCGCTGGTCGTCCAACCACCAACGGTGCTAGCGCGAGAAAAGGGGGGAAACCAGACGCATCTCACTACTGATGGAGACATTGAGCGAAAAAATTAAAAAACTTATTAAGAAACGTTATCGTCCTCTATAATCATAACAGAAGGCGAGTTTCTGTGTTGCTGAGATTCAGAAGGTGAGTTGATTTGTTGATTTGAGTTTAGGTTGGGAGAAGAGTTGTTGAGAAGAGAGTTTGGGGTTAAGGGATTTGAGTTATTGTTGTTGTTTGGTGTAATTGAGTTAGATGTAGAAATAGAAGAGTAGTTAGTAGGTGTAGGTGGTAAAATTATTGAAGTTTGATTTTGAGTTTTTGGTGGATCACCCACACGTGAAGGAATAGGGGGGAGTGAATAGGATGGAGTGGAATATGAAAGAGTTTTTTCTGAGTTTTGGTTTTTTTGTGCAGATTTATTGAGTTTTTGATTTTCGGTTGCTGTATTATTTTCTGTTATATTTAAATTACTGTTTATTTGTGGTTTTGTATTTTTGTCAGTTTGGAGAGAAATAGTGTTATCTTTGGTTTTGATGTTATTCTGTTTTGTAGGGTCAAAAATGTTTGGCATTGTGAAATTAATAGGTTCCGTTTGCTTGATGGCATCTGCAAAAGAGCCGGTAGAGATTTGGGGCTTAAACGGATTACTTTCCTTGTATAAGCGTTTAGCTTCTGATAATGTGCATTTGTTTCGGGTTTGGATAGTGAGAATTTCTTTCATTTGTAGGAATTTGGGGCAGGTTTTCTCAGAGGAGGGATGTGGGGCACTACAATTAGCACACATGGTGCGAGTGCAAGGGCTTGGTGTATGAGGAGTAAAGTTACATATGTCACAAGCTGCTTCGTTAATGCATCTCTTGGTTGTGTGTCCGAGAAGCTGACACTTTCTGCACCTCATGGGATTCGGCACATATTCACTGACTTTGGCATTGTACCAGCCTATTAAAACAGTATCAGGTGGTTGGAATCGATCGAACGTGAAAAGCATTAAACCTGTCGCACGTTGTTTGCCTTCATGTTGTTTAGTGAACTTATATACTTGCGTCACTCCCTGATCCTTCATTTCAGATATAATTTCGGTTTCTTGAACATTAATGAGCCACGGAGCATACACTATTCCTTTGGAGCAATTGAGTTGATTGTGAAGGGATACGGTAACAGGGCATATATTAGAAAGGGTTTTAACAGCTAGAAATCTATCGGCAATGGATTGGTCTTTGGTTAGGATGAGTAGGTTGCCGTCTCTTAGCTGGGAAATACTTTCGTATTTAGTGCTAATTGCATCAATAGCTTTTCTTAGCAAAAAGACGCTGATTGATGTCAGAGGTTTATCTGGGTTCTTGGGGGCAATGACTATAAAGCGTGGGTTTTTCGGCATAATGGTTTTTTTCAGGGAAGGGAATTCATCGGAACTGGAGGGAGCTATTTTAATTTTTTTAGAACGGGGTTCAGGAGGGGGATCAACAGTTAAGCCGTCGAACATATTCCCCTTTTTTAATGGCCTTGAGGCCATATTTTTTGGGTTAGGATACACTTCACTCGCGAGTTGTAACACACGCACTTGAGGTAAAGAAAGAAAGAACACAAAGGAGTGAAAGGAATGCGTATAAGGTTGGAATAAGAGCGAGAGAACGCACAGAAAACGGAATTAACACAAGCCAGTAAACGAGATGCTGCCTGCTTGAGAGCTAGTCGGGGACTGGATTCTATAATAGCATATATACAACGAAGGACATACAATTTTAGTAAATTATCGAATGAACATCCGAAAATCGATTTGGATAAAGAAGAGATGTGATCCCGTCTATTGAGGTTATAAACATACCGAGTAACATTGTTAAAGGCCACGTTTAATTTTCTCCTGCTTGAACTACTGACATTGCAAAAGATTTCACAACAGTACAACAATATTGGTAAAATAAGAGTTTTCGCGATTATAAGCTTTGTTGATGTTGGTAAAAAAGATTGTGAAGCCCAAAGAATACGAAGCGTTCCATACACCTTACCAACCGCTATGTTAATATGATCATCCCAGGTCAGCAAACGATTGAAAATTATACCGAGATTTCTCACGGTATTTACGTATTCAATTTCTGAATTACCAAGTTTTACACGAGGTATTGTGGTTAGGTCAATGAGTTCGCGGTATATAACAATGGCCTGAGATTTTTCGGGATTTAGGCACAGATGACTTTCGATAGCCCAGTCAAGGATGCTAAGAAGATCTTCGTTTATCAAAGCTATACTGTTATGTGTCGAATTTGGACTTGAACTGATGAAAAGTTGTACGTCATCAGCATACATGTGTACTGAACAATGTCTGATAACTTCTACTAAATCATTTATGTAAATGGTAAACAGGATTGGGCCGAGTATAGATCCCTGTGGGACTCCACTGGTAGTCTGCAAAAAACTGGATTTTAAATTCCCAATTACAACTGATTGTTGTCTGCCGGTTAGATACGAATGGATTAATTTCACCGATTTACACGAAAACTTAAAATTATTTATTAGTTTATTACACATCATCGAGTGATTTACGGTATCAAATGCCTTTGAAAAATCGAGAAGAGTCAAGAAGGTTAATTCTTTCCTATCCAGATTTGTTCTTATTTCTTCAATAACGTACAATAAAGCCGATTTACAACTACGATTGGGTCGAAAACCAGATTGTTCAATATTTAAAAGCTTATTAACGGTTAAGTGCTTCTGTATTTGTTTTAGAATGGCTTTTTCGAAAACTTTTGAAAGATAAGGTAAAATTGATATGGGTCGATAATCGTTAGCACTGCAATTTTTCTTCTTGGGGATGGGAATAACCTTGGCCTTCTTCCATTCGGAAGGAAAACACGAAGTTTTTAAAATAGAATTAAAAATGTGGGTGATGTAAGGCAATATGTATGGTAAACATATTTTAATGAACTTCGGGTTTACTCCATCAAGACCTGTAGCATTGGATTTTATTGCCAATAGTGCTTCAACAATGTCGGCTTCGGAAAAACGTCGGAATAGAAGATTTCCAGGCTGACTGTTGTTATCTACTTCGAAACTAATTGGCTCAACAGTTTGGTTATTTAATCTAGATACTGAAGAAAAAATGGAATTAAGTTCATCACAGTTGGCGGGGAAAAGGACTGTACTTTTTTGTTTCCCTACTCCGATATCATTCAATTGTTTCCACAAATTTTTTCCAGCGGTCGATGGATTAAATTTGTGAATAAAAAAAGTTGTTTTAGCTTTTCTGATTTCGAGAGTCACCCTGTTACGGAGAGTCTTATAGATAGTGTGCTGTTCAACAAGTTTGAAACGTTTCCAAGAACGATAAGCACTATCTCTTTCACTCATAAGTTTTTGTATGCAAGAATTCATCCACGACGGCGAGTTAGGCTTACAAATTTTTGTTTTTAATTTAACATGCTTTTCAAAAAGGTCATTTACTTCATCTTGAAAAAAGCCTACTTGATCCTCCACGCAATGCATCGACAAAACACTGTCCCAATCACGGCTGAGTAAATCAGAAGTGAGCTGAGCAGAATTTATATTGGTAAAATCTCGAAATTTAATAGTTTTGGAGATCGTTGTTTTTTCAAAGTGGAGAGTTGTAAATAATAAGTCATGTTTTGAAAAGCCGGGAGCGGAAAGTTGGTTGTACAGGAGGACTTTATCTGGTTGACTGAGAAAAAATAAATCCAATAGAGTACAATTGCTGTCGAGAAAGTGTGTTGGAATTGTTGTATTAACGGGAAAAAGATTGACTGCACTAAGGCTACTAATTAATAATGGTGCTTCACTGTTATCTAAGAGGTTACAGTTGAAGTCACCGAGAATGGCGATGTGTGGAGTATAACATGAATGTTGTTGACAAAATCTAAGACAAAATCGATCCAAATCTTTAAACGTCCGCTAGTTTCTCGTTTACCTCCCGTTACCTTAGATGGCACTACAGTTGAAGTGGTGTCAAAAATTAAAAACCTTGGCATCATCCTCAACAGCAGCCTTACTTGGAGTGACCACATAAACTCAGTGGTATCTAAAATCTACGGAGCTCTTCGGGGTCTATCAGTATGTAGAGAAACGTTACCGATTAATGTTAAACTAAAATTGGCAAAATCATTAATAGTTCCATTAATTACCTATGGGTGCGAGTTGTTCGCTAGTACAGATGGCAATTCAAAGCGTAAATTTTAATTTAATTCAATTGCTAGATTTGTGTACAATTTGGGCCGATACGATCATATTTCAACCCAGTCCCAACAAATACTTGGATGCAGTCTTGATCAGTATTTAAATATTAGAGCTTGTGCTATGATTTCCAAAATTTTAAAAGAAAAACAACCTGTTTACTTGTATTGCAGACTTGTATTTTCTCGTAGGCAATTTTTCATTCATGTTATTCGTCTTTATAATGAACTTCCCCTCAATGTTAGAAAAAAGGTCAAGCACAGTAACTTTTTGTCATTAGTTTTCTCTCATTTTAGCACTAATCGTTGATGTTTTTTCATTTTCCAGATATTAATACTTAAATTCTCAATTAATTAATAATAATAAATAATTTGTACAAATTATCTCAGTAGAAATATGTTCTTGTTTATTGTTCTATTACTGCCGTTCTTTTATTGTATCTTTATAGTTATATTTTTTTTATATATAAATATTGTTAAATATTTAATGTATTAATAGACCCTATGTTAACTGTGCACTTTAATCGCGAGTTTTGCTTGATTTAAGCCCTCTTGGAAAAAAAAGTATGATTCAGTATCATAAAGAATAGATGGTCACCCCATGAATTCTATATTTTATAGAAGGCGTATGCTCACCATTCAATGTAGTCCTTTATTTGCATACCGGAAAATAAAAGTCTGAAACATATTTTTTTAGCACAGTTCTCCATTGCAAATAGTTTTTTTTTTTTTTTTTTTTTTTTTTTTTTTTTTTTTTTTTTTTTTTTTTTTTTTTTTTTTTTTTTTTTTTTTTTTATTCTCCGGACATGCAAGTAAATGACATGAAATTAAAAGGCGTTTATTTACAAATTGTACCTACGAGTTGGCTCATGGGTGGGCTTATGACTTTTTGTTTTCATTTAAAAAAAAAATTAATTATGAAATGGATTAAAAGAAAAAAAAACTTATTAAAATGCATTCAAATAAGTATGCATGTTTTATGGCTGAAATTGAATGAACCTTAGAATTGAGGCTTGGTTCATTTCAAAGGTGTGTTCATGATACTTAAAAAAAACTGCTTCTGAAAAGCACCATTTTTTAAATTCTGTCGAAATGCTTTCTAATTAGGAAGGGGGCTATTGTATATTTATAAATGAAATTCGTATGAATCCATCCTAAATGCTTTTTTTATTCTCAATTTTTGTTTTAAATAATAATGTATATATGTACCTATCTAAATGACCATAAGCATTAACATACCTAATAATTTAAATAAAAATAAGATTGTGTTTATTTTTCCATGCGATAGAAAATATTTATGGTTTATGGTTTCGATTCGAAAATAGCTGCTGACACCATTAAATCCATGCATGTGTAAACCCACCATAAGCAATTGTGACATAAGGTATGTTCAACGTCTGGAGTGCCCCGAAACAAAACTAAAGTGCTCGTTTATATTTTTACTCATTGATATTTTGTTTTAATTAAATTGTTATTGTTATTTTCTAATATTGAATTTCTACTATTGTAAATATTTTTTATATTTGAAATTAATTATTAAAATAAAACGATTTTTATATGATTGTATCTGATCCATTTGACAGGAATTTTGACACAAAAATTTTTGACTTCACTACATATTTCGTAACAAATATTCAAAACATCATTCAATTTGTTGCGTAATTTTGAAAAGATTAAAACAGTGAATGAACGTGTTCACTTTGGACTCAATCGATTTATTTTGACGTATGTTCACCCTGTGTTGACATCTTCGTTAATAATAGCAAATGTCATTAAAAAATCCTGCCTCACTTCGACATCTCACTTTTAAAAAAAAAGCGGAATGAGACAAATCTCACTGGCCTCAATATAAATCGGCTAATTGAAAACAAGTCCAATGGGAACACTGTCAGTAGTTGCAAAATAAAAAATGTTGTAAATTGAAATGTCACTCACAACTGTCACTATCTAATTGCAATACTAAAGGGTTAACGTCAAAAGAAGTCACTTTAGTGATTTCAATATGAACATTTTTCAAGATAGAACTGAGCTGGCTTGACTGTTGGGGAAGGTTTTTTTTTTAAATAAGGGCAGGTAGATGTTGAAATGGAATAAAACAAGCTATGAGTGAGGTGTTGGAAAAATTTATTTTAGGAGCTAACGTATGCCATTATGTATGGACAACGGTCAAACGTAGCAGGAATCCGAGTGGTACAATTTTAAATGATAGAATTTAAGCGATGGCCTGTGTTTTATTCAGCTTAGGGCATCAGTGGATTGTAGTTATGTCACATAGACCTGCGACTTCAGAAAAACCCCACAAGAAGAAGTATAGCGGGGTCAATTAGGATGACATAGGTGGCCAATTTACGTCACTTCTGCGAGACATAATATTACCTTTAAATCGTTCATGCAGATTGTCAATCGTGGCTTCCGCTGTGTTGCATGTATCGTCGCGCCGTTCTGCTGGAACCACATTAAGTATAGGTAACCATATCGTTGAATTCGGGCCATAAGAAATTGGTAACGATCGTTCTGTAGTGCTCGCCATTGATGGTGACCGCTTCACCAACGTTGTTTTCGAAGAAGTACGGACCAAACGGTACCAAAGACCAGTCACCGAACAAACAGCGTTGTCTATGCTCATGAACTTTGAGCTCCTGAGTTAGTTGGATCTTGTACGGGTGTAGGCCTCAGTCTCTTTGCAAAATTCGCGAAGTTGAAGTCTGCGAAAAACCGTGGCCACCAAGCGTTGAATAGTCGACTATGAAAAGCCACCACGTGCGTCGACCGCAAAATGGGCGCAACGTTTGCACTTATGATCACTCGTTTTGATAATAAAGTTTTATCATTTGGAGCTGCTATTCATTCGTGTAATTTGTCATGTTGAACTGCAAGAACAGATTTGACAGATGTCACCAAAACAACATGGCCGCCAGAGGCCGCCATAATCTACTTGCGCCAATTGTCAAAAGAAGAAGTCACCCATTATCCACAGCTGCTTTCTGCCACGAGCAGAATGACAGGTGGTTTTTTTATATTTTCAGCGCTTCACAAATCGGCAATTGAAGCTCATTGGACAGGCCTAATTTCGCAACCGAAAACATTTCCAATATATTAATGATTGTAAAATTGAAGTTTTTATTTGGAGAGTTGATATTCATTGGAATACTGTTTAAGAAACAAATCAAGTACTTGAACAAATTAGAAATTATCAAAACTATCCCCTCTTTTAAGCTGGAAGAAACAATACATATTCACGAAATTTTTGTTGAAATCGGTTGTTGGGAGATAAGCATATACGATCAGAGTGACAGCTGGTTTCAGTTCAGATCATTTCAGTTTCAGTTCAGCTATCAGTTAAGGTTTCAGTTAAACAGGTGTCTACATGCAAAAACTGAAGCGTTTAACTGAAACTAATAAGGGTTCCGTTCAGTTACCAGTCAAATTGATGTGTAAATACTTTTCAGTTCAGTTGTCTGTTCAGTCGTCATTTCAATTTCAGTTGGCGGTGAATCAACATTTTTTAGTTCTTGTTTTTTTTTTTAATATGTCGAAATGGAATGATAATTTGGTCTATTTCATTGAAATAAGGCTTTCATCGTTCATTACGCAATTTATTTCCTCTGATTTTCGACTGATCACAAGTAAAATGAAGGCTCAACTCAACACCGGACTGACGTCTAAATACATTGCCTTTTTTAACTGAACTGATAACTGAACTGATAACTAAACTGATAACTGAACTGATAACTGAACTAATAACTGAAGGAACAACTGATCGTCTAAAAGGGCCTTTATGAAGTGTAAATTGAAAACTAAAAAATTGTATGTACAATCAGCCCCTGGTAAAACGATTTCGAGTAGTTCTATTGGGTATTATCAACAACAAGCGTCGTTGAATATAACCCTCATCTAAACAAGTTTCTCTTCGTTAACTGTTGTTATTATATTCACAATAATATTAAGATACAAAAATAAATCCCAAGATTTTCTTCCACCTGATGCCTACTTCCTTAAGTTGTTTTCCTTTTATGAAAATAAATCCCTTTTCTTTTCAAAATCTAATTGACTTTGATGACTAAAGTGGGGTTCCCTTTAAAAGTCTCTTCCATTAACGTTTTGAAATTTGTTATTACCTACACACATTTTGTTCAAAAAAAAAAAAAACAATAGCGAGGTTGAAAGCTGTGTACATAATCCAATTGAACATTACTTTTACATTAGTGAGAGGCTGAGAGGAAGGACGTAGGCGGGATGCGAAAGGACTAAATTAATGGATATATTTTTTAAAATTATGTCATTTAGGATTTTCGTCAAGCATATTCAATCCAATACACTTAATGGCCTTCTTCAAGAGCACATAATTGACAGCTAAAAATTATTTTTATATCTTATCGAGAATAAGTTTGTCGGGTCACATTTTCAATTATCTCAAACGTGACTGTTCATGGGTTTTTGATTAAGTAGCACGATTTTATTGTTGTTAGAAATAAAGATTAATCATTGTCTGTATAAAATGAAAAAAAGGAATGTTTTTTTTTTTTTTTTTTTAATATTTTGAAGGGACAGCTTATCATTGAAGACGATACTTAACAACTATCTGAAAAGCTTATTTACTTGGAGGTATTTATTTTGTGGCTTAGATAATTTGAATCACACTAATTTACACGTCAATTTGATTTATATTGCCATACAATTACTTACTTGATTATCATATCATGTTGACTTTCCGTGTTGAAAATTCCCAGTACTTACAACAAACGAACAATAAGCTCTTTTATGTTTTGTATTTATGGATTTGAGAGTGAACAACTACTGACGGGGGAATGACAACCCGATAACTAGCTCTTTTAATAAGGCAAATGTATTTACAGCTTAATTTGCTGCTAGCTCTACGTTGCCTGATATCAGCATTGCCCCTCCTGTACTTAAGAACGTAAATCATTCGATGGAACAGCTAAATTTCCGTACTAGTACAAGAAGCCTTCGAGATCTTGATATAAACAAATCCGCTGGTCCTGATGGTTTTTTTATAATCTACACGCGCTCAAGGGATTATAACTACCCTTTAAAAGTTTCAACACAGCGCGGGCGTTAAGTTAAGGAAGAGAAAGAAGGATAGGAAAGATGTCTGGCACGATGTTCTGAGACTGAAGGTGGTTGTCTCAGATTTTTTTATCTCCAGGGATGGCGGCTGAACAAGTGCGGAGAAATGCTGTGTCTTATTTTTATGTCCCTTATAATTCACATCATTTTATTCGTTTTTCATATTTGATGGCCATACTGGTTTTACTCAATCACATGTTGTTAGTGTTATGCCTGAACAACTTGCAATGAGCAAACCAGCAACTTTATAAGGTTTTAATGGAATTAAGACGACATAAACGACAGCAAGGATCGAACCTGTGATCATGAGGTTGACAGGCGAGCATACATCCATTGCGCCACGGCCACCCCCTATATACACACCCGCCATTCTTTTGAAGAGGTGTACTTCATCGCTGGAAAAATCATTGCGTAAACTTATCTATCGCTCCTTCTGTTTTGGAATCTTCCCTAGAAGATAGAAAACAGCATTTGTTCGGCCTGTTCCTAAAATATTTCAGCTCAAGAAATATATCGAAGACCGAATGACCGGCTATATGGCTTTCGCAGCAATCGTTCCACTGTTGATCTGATGGCATATCTCACCGAAGAGTGGAACAGTTCTTTACATAGTTTTAAAGAAAGAAAAATTATTGCGCTTGATATTTCTAAGTCATTTGATAGAGTTTAGTATCGGGTTCTCAAAAACAGAGCGTTTAAACTGATAGGAAATAAAGAATTATTCGCATCTCTTGGACACCGTCAGAATGTTTCAGGTGTTTCCTTGCTTTATTGCTTCTTTCACAACACTTTCACTCGAAGTAGTCAGGTGCATTCTTCCTCTCAATGAGTTAACCGACTTGATACGCGTTTGGCAAGGAATGCACATCAGTTCACCCTCGAGCCCAATTTTGGTCGTACTGTCAAATACCGAGATTTGGTTTTTAGTCGTAAAACACTATTATCGAATAATTTACCCGGCACGGTTTTGACTTGTCATTTCAATTTCTAAACATTCAGGACCAATGTTCACCGAAATCATCTTCCTCTCCTCCTTGAATGCATATCATCCAATTTGGGTCCAAGAAAAAATGGCAATACTCGATTGACAGTGCTTTTCGTTGATGGTGATGACAATCCCATTATCCCATTCCTTGTGTGAATTACTTCACTCAAAAACGGGTCTATTTGGTAAGGATGTTTTTTTTTCTGAAATCAAAGTCCACTTTCAAATATTCAACATCATAATTTTATTTTTAATCTCTGAATATTTAAAAAAAATTGTAAACTAACAGCAGATTAAACAACATGGCGTCCGAGAAGCATCAAAACGAAACCGTCCTTCTTTTTCAGAAGGCGTACAATTTTAGTCATTTACTCGTATAATTTAGTTTATTAGTGCAGCTCTTATGCAAAGCTTAACTTAAGATTTTATTCAAATTCCAAATTATTGACACAGTGTTTTCTAGTTCTGTTACGTTCTAGGTATTCCTTAATTATAAAATAAATTAATACCATTATTCATTTAAAATACTTCATATATTTTTTGAAAGTATTCATTTAGTATTCGTACTATTTCAGTTGAGACTCATATGGTTTTGATAAAGTGTTGAATTTCTTCAGTTGATCCTTAGGTTACATAGAGTGCACTCTGAATTTCTATCAATTCTATCTGGCAAGTAGTTGAGCGGTATGAGTTCGCATTTGGCTTTGAAAATAGTGGATGTCATATCAATTTGTTGCCAATAATTTTCAGGTTCCAGGCCATGACAAAGAAGCTTGTTAAAGTTCCTTGTTTATGTTTTTTTTTTGCTTTAAAGCCGAAACTTGTCTCATGAGGACTCTACCATTTTTTCGAGCAGTTTTTGAAGTAATCTCTTTAAAGTGTCATCATTTTTATCCGTTATGGACCAGCCTTGAAAGGGAGCAAACTATATTATCCTTTCAAGTCTGGTCCATTTGCGGAAGAGCTCTGTGTTAGCAGTGAGTAGGTTGCATCAAGATTTTGTTCATATAGGCAAAGTGCCAGCTTAAGTTGTATAATATGTAATAGTGGTAGATCATCCTGCGACAGTTTTAATATTTTTTTGAAGAAATATCTCAGCATCTTTTCCACTCCTTCAAAATTGTAGATTTTATTAATTTGTAGACCTAAATCATGTGCTTTACGACACATGCTCGTAGCATCTTCAAATTTGAGGAAGTGGAAATGTCGTTTTTTTTTTAGGACTTCACTCCAGTTGCAGTATATCTATCGCATGTTTCGATTCTTTTAATTTTTCTTCGAGATTTGTCTTACGAGAAAGCCTTGTAGTTTTAAGACTACCAAGTTATTGGTATTCCTTGACTTTATACAGTTCTTCGTTTGAACCAGGATCATGTCTCATTTCTTGCATATTTCCCTGTTCTGTTTCGAAATATTATTATTTTTTATTTCGTAGAATTCTGTTGTAAATTCTACAAAGACTAATACGAGCCCAAACTCAAAATAGTTGGTCTACCGAGGATAGAATGCAAATATGTGTTCATTCATAACCTATTTCGAAACAAAAACTATTTTTTGATATACATATAAAGTCCTATTCATTTTAAATAAGAAAAGTGGACAAAAAAAGAAAGTGGCTTAATAAAATATTGATATGGAGTCTCTTTACAAAACTAAATAACGATTTATACACATTTCTTAGATGCAAAATAGTTGGTCTATGATTCTTTATGTTGATTTTACCACATTGTTAAGCGACCTTTGGCCTTAATCACTGCTTCTATATATTATTTGTTCTCTCCACTGAACCGTTATTGAAGCAGATAAATATCGTCGATTTTCTTTAAAAATTTGGCAATCGCGAGGTTTTGCTGTTAGTGGATGTCCCGTTCTGTTGCATAGTATATCCACATTTCCAGAATTTTTAAACTTTGTTATTATGTTCTGCACTGACGAGGGCGGTAAATTAAAATTTTCAGGGATTCGTAGCTAGACAATCCTGTTTCAAACGCTTTAATCATTGATTCCCTTAGGTCTCCTGATAATGCAACGCCACGCGCCAGGATTAACATGAAACTCTCGCTAGGTTGTATAAAATCATACAATAATCATTAATAAAACCAGTGCTTGTCATTTTTTTAATAACTGTTAACTGAAACTATATTTAAATAGTCTTAGATCAACTATTTTGCACCCAAAAAAGAGTATACCAACTTTTATGCTCTTATCTTTGTCTGAGATGAAAGGAATATTGTTGCTATTTGCTCTCCCAAATTTTGTTTTGTTAGGTCTAATTTACTCTCAGTGAAACTACTTTATTAAATTGACAACATTTTTTAAATGAACAAAAGCTGACTGCCACTAAATTTAGGATATATGAAGAATTAATGTGTTATTAAATGAATAGACCAACTATTTTGAGTTTGGGTCGTAATATTGAAGCTTATTTATCATCAACTGCAACCCATTTGGACTTTCTATTAGTATGACTATGTATATCATCAGCTTATGTATCTTGATATAAGTATACCTAATTATAAAGTAAGCTCATGAAGTAAAGTTCCTACTTTCTATGTACAAGAAGCATCACTTATATATAGAGTATTAATGCGGTACAACATCACGCTATTGTGATTGTATACTTTTCCTTTTGCTGTATACTTAGACTTAAGACTAAACTGTGATACATATATTCAAGAAGAAGAAATAAATGAACTGTCGAACTAACCGGTTGTCTTTAAATATATAATATTGGCGACGAGGCTAATTAAGAATCACGTGTTGAAAAAAAAAAAGTTAAAAAGTTGTTAAACTACATTGAATAAAATATTTTGTATAAAATATAAAAATAAATATTTTGTGTAAAAAAAAAAAAAAAAAAAAAAAAATAAAGCTTAGTCAAAATGGCATTAATCGGATCTATTGAACAATTTATAATTGGTGATGATTTTGACGAGTATCTGGAAAGAATGGATCAATTGTTCCAAATCAATGAAACCGAAGACAATCGTAAAGTTGCGTTATTCCTTACATTAATTGGTCCAGACGCGTATAAGCGAATTAAGTCGGTTCTTTTGCCTGAAAAACCAACATCAAAAGTATATAAAGAATTAATTGACGCGATTAAACCTCATTTCGCGCCCACACGAAATTTAATAGCCGAAAGATTCAAGTTTTACACGTGCTCGCAAAAACAAGGTCAAACTGTAGAAGACTACATATTTAATTTGAAGTTATTAGCTGCAAATTGTGAGTTTAAGACGTTCCTGCCAGAAGCCCTGCGAGATCGTTTAGTAAGTGGAGTTCAGAACGTACAGCTCCAAACCAAACTTCTGTCTACCAGAGACCTAACCTGGAGCAGCGCTTGTAAAATCTTTCAGTCATTTGAGCTCATCAATAGAGAGCAGCGAAACATGAATTCAGCCCAGGAGATTAATAAATTGTACCCAAAGCAAGTTGCGCCATACAGAGGTACTCCAAAATGCACAAAGTGTACCACGAAGCATGCCAAAGGGGCCTGCCCAGCTCAAGATTGGGTTTGCTACACTTGCGGACGGAAAGGACACTCAGCAAAAGCTTGTTTCTTCAAGCAAAATATGAATAAGACAAAAAATACAAGAAAACTACCAGCAACAGTTATCAGCAGAAACCACATGTAAATGTGTTGAAACTGGGAACACTTCACTGGATGGATAATTGTGGAGAGCCAGCCGTTAAAGACCTTAATATCGAAGGAAATATTGTCAGCATGGAGATTGATACGGGAGCGGTGGTGTCGGTGATGTCCAAATTTGATTATTTAAGTTTATTTCCAAAATTATGTATATCTTCAGAAAATAATTTGCCTCCTTTACAGGTTGTTACAGGTGAAGAGGTTAAAGTCGCTGGTGCTATTTCTGTTACAGTTGAAGGGTGTTGTAAATTGCCGTTATATATCATAGAGTCAAAGAAAAGTTTCAAACCACTTCTAGGGAGAAATTGGCTTGATAAAATTGTACCTAATTGGAGAAAAGTTTTTGTGGAAAGTACGTGGCTGAACTCGGTAACCAATGAAATTAAGTGCGAGGCTAGTATAATTGAACAAATCAAAGTAAGTTTCCCAAAATTGTTTGAAGGGTCAACAGATCCGATAAAAGATTTTAAAGCGCAAATAATTATAGACCCAAACGCTAAGGCTAAGTTTTGTAAGCCGTATACAACTCCGCTTAGCTTGAGGCCGCAAATAGAATCAGAGTTGCAGAGAATGTATGACGAAAAAATAATAGAACCAGTTCGGTATAGTAGGTGGGCAACACCACTAGTTCGCGTTCTAAAGAAAAATAATACGGTTAGATTGTGCGGTAATTTTAAAGTAACCATAAATCCTGCAATTGAATTAAATGTATATCCATTCCCCTTGGTGGATGAAATTTTAGCTGGAATGAGTGGAAATAAAATGTTTTGCACGTTAGATTTGAAGCATGCATACCTACAACTAAGAGTTGAAGAAAATTCACAAGACTTTTTAGTTATAAACACTCATCAAGGGCTTTATAAATTTTTAAGGGTTCCATATGGTGTGTCCGTAGCACCAATGGAGTTTCAAAAGACAATGGACACAATTTTGAAAAATTTAGAAGGCGTTGAGATATATATAGACGATATCCTTGTGGCAGGTAGGTCCATAGAAGAATGTAAGAATAGGCTTTGGAATGTTTTCCAACGGTTGGAAGAATATAACGTTCGTGTCAATTGGAAAAAATGTAAATTTTTTCAATCAAGTCTTGAGTACCTTGGGCACACCATATCGGAAAATGGCATAAGTCCCTCAAAATCTAAAACTGAAGCTATTATGTCTGCACCTCAGCCACAAAATAAAGAACAGCTACAAAGTTATTTAGGTTTAATAAATTATTACTCTAAGTTTTTGCCGAACTCAGCTGATCTTTTAAGTCCATTGTATGAACTTTTGCATAAAAATGTTCAGTTCATCTGGGATGAACGTTGTATGAAAGCTTTTGAAAACAGCAAACTTTTGTTGTCCAACAACAGTTTATTGGCTCACTTTAACACAAAGCTTCCCATTATCATAACATGCGATGCTTCACCATACGGTGTTGGAGCGATTCTGAGCATAGTGGATAACGGGTTGGAGAAACCATGTTATATGGTATCTGCTACTCTCAGCGCAGCTGAAAAAAATTATTCTCAGCTTGATCGCGAAGCTCTCGCGGTAATTTTTGCGATAAGGAGATTCCACAAATTTGTTTTTGGTTACAAATTTACAGTCTATACCGACCACAAACCTCTCGAAAGCTTGTTAGGTGATCAAAAAGCACTAAGTAATATTGTGTCTATTCGATTCCACAGGTGGATTTTGTTTTTATCGTCATACAATTGTAAAATTATATATAGACCTGGAAAAAAATTACAAAACGCTGACGGTCTATCGCGTTTGTCACAAAACAGTCCAACTGGTGTAAGCGATAATAATTTAAATTATTTTGGATCCGAAGGAAGTATTCCCTTGGAAATGAGAGAAATTGGTATAGCTACAGTTAAGGATAAAGTACTACTTTCTGTTATGGAGTGTACAAACGATGGTTGGCTTAATTATAATGAAAAAAGGAATCCGAACTCATTAATTACTTCCTTTTATAGAGTAAGAAAATCAATTAGCATTAATGATAAATGTCTATATTATGGTGATAGGGTTGTTATACCACCAGATCTTCAGGTTAAAGTTCTTAACATTTTGCATGATCAACATGTCGGTGTAGTGCGAATGAAATTATTAGCTAGGGATAGTGTCTGGTGGCCATTGATAGATAAAAATATAGAACAATTTGTTAAAAGTTGTAGTACGTGTCAGAAAGGTCAAAATAGAACAAAAGTTTGTCCAAATTTTACATGGAATAAAACTAGTTTTCCTTTTGAACGGATGCATGTTGATCTTTTTCAGTTTTGTGGAAAAGATTTCTTAATAGCAGTAGATGATTATAGCAAGTGGATTTCAATTTTTATTTTAACAAAGACTACCGCTTTGTCTATTATTGACTAACTTAAAAATCTGTTTTCCGTATTCGGTTTTTGCAAAACACTCGTTAGTGACCATTAGTCCACAATTTTCTAGCTGCGAATTCAAAATGTTTTTGAAGACCAATGGAATTGAATATTTCCCAAGTCCTGTATACCATCCGGAAAGTAATGGGTTAGCAGAGAGAGCCGTTGGGACTTCCAAGAAAGCTTTAATTGCATATTTAAATGATACCAAACCCGAAAAACTCTCTCTGGAAGCAAAGGTTTTAAATTTTTTATTTAAATACAGAAATACGCCCACAACAGTAACGGGAATTTCACTAAGTGAGGTAGTTTTTACTTTTAAACCTAGAACTATGTTAACATATATAAACACTAATAATAAAAAACAAATAATTAAACCCGTACAAAATAATTATAAAGAAAAGAAACTCGAAGTCTATGAACAATTTTTGAAAGAAAAAAATAATTCTTTAAATTTTGTTGTTAATCAAAAAGTTTTGTATTTGAATCCAGAAAACTGTTATGCAAAATATATACCTGCTGTCATTATAAAGCGAAATAGTCATTTGTTATACACAATTGAATGTAATCGCAAAAGAAAAATTGTTCATAGAAATCAATTAAAAAATTATAAAGTTGATTTATACATCCCTCCAAATAATGATAAATGTAAAAAAGAAGTAGAATCTAATAATGATTTAAGAGATAATGAAACTGAAACCAAACCAGAAAACGAAAAATTTGTTGAGAAAAGAAAAAAGAAAATGGCTAAAACCAAAATAAGAATTGTAAATGAACAATATCGGAAAAAACTAAGAAACCAAAAACCGGTAAAATATAAATAATGTGAAATTAAATATTGTTTTGAGTTTATTAAAGTTTATCCAACTTGAAATTTTAAACGTTATTTAAAAATGAATTATGGTTTAAATTTTTGAATTTGTATAATGTATAGATAATGTATATGAGTTATAATTTTAATTTGAATTCAGTAAAATTGATAGGCATTTAATTTAATATATAAAAAAAGGAGGTGATGTTATGTATCTTGATATAAGTATACCTAATTATAAAGTAAGCTTATGAAGTAAAGTTCCTACTTTCTATGTACAAGAAGCATCACTTATATATAGAGTATTAATGCGGTACAACATCACGCTATTGTGATATATACTTTTCCTTTTGCTGTATACTTAGACTTAAGACTAAACTGTGATACATATATTCAAGAAGAAGAAATAAATGAACTTTCGAACTAACCGGTTGTCTTTAAATATATAATAAGAAGCTTTATCCTCGGTCTAGTTAATGATATTCCTTCAGATAGAAAATCTATTAGGTCATAAAAAATAAAAAGGTAAACAGCCGAGCTGTACAGACGTGCTTCTATTAGTGTCGTGGGGTGCGCACTTGTGGTTTCATTTAATCAGTACAAATCGTTTTCTAAACTCTTTAATCATGCTGTGTTCAATTTGCAAAGTAGAAATAATTGAAAGTGGTGCAATCTCTATCGACTGTTGTGACTGTAAACTTTTTTTTCATGGCACATGTGTAAATATACAAAAAGAGGACATTGAATTTATGTCTGCAAATGGTAAACTTTTCCGCTGTGACAAATGTCGTGTATCACGTCGTCGCCAATCCCTACAACAACAACACATAGTTGAGAACCCACTGCATCTTACAGCTCAATCTCAAACCCCTAAAGAAAAACAGAAAATACAACAACTTCCTCCAACTGACAACAACAAAACTCAGCACTCGTCTTCTTCGCACACACTGAACAATCAGAAAAGCCTATCAAGCGCAAACAATGTTATTTGCTCTCCAACGGTCAAAGGTTCAATAACCCTACAACTACTGTATGAGGAAATATTAAATCTCAAAAAAATCAACACCGAATTCTTAAACACAATGCAGCAGCTTAAAGAAGAGAACAAAACATTGCGTACTTTGGTGGCTAACCTGGAGAGTAAGGTGAACTGGAGGGATCAAAAACAGCTGGAGAATGTCATCGAAATTGTTGGTGTACCCGATCTAAATAACACTAATGCAAGTGAAAGAGCCAACATCATTTTTGATAAAGCATTAAGTGTCTCAGTGTCTGGTAACGATATCAACAAATGCTATGAGCCGTTTCTGAGATATCGAATTTTCAAAAAAAGAAAAAAATAGATTTTTTTTTTCAAAAATTCAAAAAATATTTATTTTAAAGTTTTGAAATGCAATGTGTTTTAGACTTTTTAGGAGATTCTCTATAAAAAATTTAATTAAGATCCGTTATGTGGATAATGAGAAATTCAAAATTCGAAAAAATGGTTCTATGGTAGGTACAAGCTGTAATATCTTAATTTCAATTTTTTTTTTATTAAATAAAAGATCATAAAAATTAATTAAAAGAAAAACAAAAACAATCAAAATTCTAGGCGCCGTTTTCGAAAAAAATACAATTTTTGAAAACCATTTTTTTAATTTTTTTAACATTTGTATGGTAGGTACCTTTATTTTAAGGTAAAATAATTTTTTTTTCTGACATCTTGCAGATTATATTAAGAAACTTTTATTTATCAATTTTAAAAAAAATCTAGCATGGGGTTTTCGAAATATTGAGTTTTGAAAAAAAAATTGAAGTTTTTTTTAAAAATCTAAAACAAATTGTTTGAAAATTTGAATACACAATTCTATTTAAATTTTTGGGAGCCTTAGCAAAAAAAAATTATCAAAATCGGATGTACCATTTTTGAAAAAATCAAAAACAAAAAATATGGTTCCATGGGGGGTACGCTCAATAACCATTTTTCGGAAAAATTTTTTTCAACCATTACTTAGCTTTAACTAAATGAATTTTTTTTGTGTTTTTAGTTTTTAAATCTTTCGAACAGTTTTTGAACAAAAAAAATATTTATAAAATATCGAAAAAAAATTCGTATAGGCAGGTACCGTTATTTTTGGTCTTAAAAAAAAAGAGAAAAAAACGTGTGGGGGGAAATTAGAAATGATATCTATCAAATTTAAAGAAAATCGGCCGAGCCGTTTAGGCTGTAGTCGAACCGACAGACAGACAGACAGACAGAATTGCGAGACCCACTTTTTTAGTCTTCGCTATCATCGTAATGTCAACTTTGATCGAAATCTTGAATTTGATTTTTTTACGAATGCATAACTTGCCTTATAGTACTCGTACCTATAAGTCGCAAGTAAAAAAAAAATAAAATGCACGACTGGGTCGCACGAACTTGCTCCTATGTAATAGACTAGGAATTTCAAAAACGGATGTTATTAAAGAAAACTGTTCATAACGATAAAATGAATTTTTTAAATTCTTTTAGTAAGTAAGAGATAAAAACAGAATGCAGAATATGAATTTATGCAGGAACAAAAATTATAAGTCCTTGTAATGGTTGCTTAAAAAAATAAGCTTTTATGTACAAAATTTTTAAAACATTTTTAAGAAACAATTTTGGTACGCCAACCTTAAGTTTTTATTATTGTTCGAATAAAAGTCTAATTTCCAAAAAAAATATTAAGCCGTTCTTGAGATATCGAATTTTTCAAAAAAAAAAAAATACTTTTTTTTTCTAAAAATTGAAAAAATATTTTTTCTTAAGTTTTTAAATGCAATGTTTTTTAAACTTTTTTAGAGCTTTTTTATAAAAAAAATCGTTAAAATCCGTTATGCCGATAACGAGAAATTCAAAATTCGAAAAAATCGTTCTATGGTTACAGTCAGTAATATCTAGATTTAATTTTTTTTTATTAAGTTATATATCGTAAAGATTAATCAAAAGAAAAAAAATTTTAGCAAAATTCTCGGAACCGTTTGCGAGAAAAATACGATTTTCGAAAACCATTTTTTAACATTTGTATGGATGGTACCGTTAGTTTTAGATAAAACAAATTTTTTTTTCCCAAATCTTGTAGATTATGTTAAGAAACTTTTATTTGTCAAGTTTGAAAAAAATCGAGCATGGGATTTTCGAAATATTGAGTTTTCAAAAAAAAATTTTGAATTTTGTTTTTCAAATCCAAAAAATAAAAAATTGAAAATTTGAATATGTAATAATATTCAAACTTTAGAGGAGCTTTGGCATAAAAAAAATGATTTAAATCGGCTGTAACGTTTTCGAAAAAATCAAAAACAAAAAAAATGGACCCAGGGGGCTACCAAAAATAACAATTTTTTGGAAATTTTTTTTTCTACCATTACCTAGTTTTAACCAAATGAAATTTTTCAAATTTTTTTTTTTAAATTCTGTGGGACAGTTTTTGAAAAAAAAATATTTATAAAATTTCGAAAAAAATCGTATGGCAGAAAAAAACGTCCGGGGGGAAAAAATTAAAACCCATATCTACCAAGTTTGAAGAAAATCGGCCGAGCCATTTAGGCTGTAGTCGAACCGACAGACAAACAGACAGACAGACAGAATTGCGAGACCCACTTTTTTGGTCTTCGCTATCATCGTAATGTCAACTTTGATCAAAATCTCGAGTTCGATTTTTTTTACGAATGCATAACTTGCCTTATAGTACCTATAAGTCGCAAGTAAAAAAGAAAATAATAGATGACTAAATAGGCAGCCCTGCTTTTCTTCTGTTTCCGTTTGAAACAATTCGGATAAGATATTCCATCCAAAAGAGCACGAGAACTCTCAACATTTTCAATAAAACCCGTAGATTGTTGAGCTTATACGTATACTATATATTATTCTTTTCTATCATTGCCGTCGAACGCCGCCGCCTTTACATCCACAAAGAATGCCTATTTTATCATTATCCAAGTATACGACCGTGCGATAGTTGTGAGAGAGAACACGTTACCAACATCAGAATATTGTCTTTAAAATATAGCTTGGTGTTAACTCATTAAATTAATTCATGTCAGCTAATGTTTCTACAGTGTTCTTAAAAAATTGTTTTTTAAAATCGTGCTACCTAAAAAAGCTTCAACAACGATGCCTTACATTCAGCTTTGAAAATCTTATCAAATTCGCCGAGTTCGGTACAGATTGAATCTTGATTTTCAATAAGTTGCAGTTTAAAGTGTTTACTTTCCTATGATTTTTTCCACCATTAAAACACGTGAGAGGCTTTCGCACACAGGAATGTTTAAAAATAGTCTTTTTTTTCTTTTGAAAAATAAAATTACGTATACGCCCGAGTACACCAAATAAAAAAAAAGCTCCCACAATATAAGATCTCACAATTAGTACTCGTTTCGCTCATTCATCAAATTCAACATGCCCTCCTACAAAATCAACTAGTTTCTCACCCACATACCTACACTATCTATACCATCATCCCTAGAATACTTCAACCCCAATTATTTCCTCATTTTGGCTGTGTTTATCTTCTTCTTCAAATATACTCCTCAGAAAAACAATTGAATCATGAATGGGAACTCAATTAAAATGGCAAAGGAGCAATTAATAAAGAAGAAAGTGCTTTGTGTGTCTTCTTGTTTTCTCCCTTTTCCCTCTAAGGAGTAAAGCTGAGTTAAGTATCGAATCAATCAAATTCAATTTCGAAATTTTTCCACACATACGAACACGCTCGCTCATCCATATATCATACATACATACACACATGTATCGGTGTTATCGTGATAACAAATTTCCAATATCCACATCCTTTTTCGCATCCTTCAGTCAATCCAATTCAACACAAAGCTGACTCCATCCAATTCGAACTCTTCAAAATGATAACGATTACATTCGTATATCCTGCTATGACGGTGGAGTTTTCGAAGAGTGTGAGTGTGCATGGAGAATCAACAGCAATTGAGTTCTTTTGAATAATTCATCCTTTAACAACGAAAAATGTATATATAGGTACATTCATACATATATATATTTATATTGATGTATTTTTTATCCGTTCCCTTGTCGCTCCTCCAGGATAACTATTTCTCATTTTTCAAACTAACAAAAGAAAAGAAATATCCTTTCTCTTCCATAAGGGTACGTATATAGTTTGAGAATGAAAGGATTGCATTATATATGTATAAATTTGTACAGGGTTTTTTTTTGTGTGCATGTCCTGTTTGCAGCAGGAAAAAAAAACAGGGAGCTTAAATTTCATGCTTTGGTAAATAAAAGGAATCAAGGATCTCTGCCACCGAATAAAAAGTATTAATAAAATGTAAAATCTACATTCCTGCTGTTTTTGCATGTTTGTGTACACATTTTCATTTGTACGTATTTAAATGTATGTGTGTGTGTGTGAAGGACTCAAGAGTCGAGGATAGATTTTATGATGTAATTCCTTCCTGTTGCATGAAATTAGTCATCTCGGTGTTTTTTTTTTTCTGTTTCTGAATTTTTTTCTCTCAAGGAAAATCCAAGTGGCAGAACCGAATAAAATGTGAACATGCATTTATATTTTTTGGAATAACGACTTGCGTCCTTACAATGTAAAAAAAAAATGTTCATGCATCATCTATCCCTTGCGCTGAAGAGGATCCTCTTACTCTAGAGCTTGCGTGTTTTCCTTTAATTTTAAATTTAGTGATGTTGAGTTTTGAAGTTTTTGTTTTTCCTCCTAAAAGTTGGGACAGGAATTCTTGGAATCGTGTTTTTTCTGTTGTTGTTTTACTTTTGTTTTACAAGATTTTTTTTTTGTTAACAAAGAAAGACACAAGGAGTCACTTGAGCTTAATTGCTTAAGGGTCGTCAAGATACATAGTTTTTTTTTCCTTTTTTTCAAGGATAAAAGTTTAAGTTTAATAGTGTTGGAGATGTAATATTTTTTAAGAGATCTCCGTCAAGAATACTTCAGGACCTGGAATGTTGGAACAGTATATTAATGCTGTAAGTCTTTTGTGGGTGTAAAAACAAAGCTGGAGTCTGTGGGGAATAATTTAATTTTTCTCAAGAGTGGACCTTTATTAGAAAGTGACCCTTCAATAAAGAACTAAATTTTTGTTTTGTTTGCAAAGAAAATATTTTTAGTTAAAAATTAAGAGCCTCATGAAAATTTGGTAGTTAAACTAAATACTACATTTTTAATCTAATCTGCTACATTTCAAATAGTTTGAATTAACGTTTAAGCTGAAATGCAAATTCTATTTAGAATGTTGGTCACATAAATATTTAATTGAAAGGAATGAAGATGATAATTAATTAACATGGATTCTTCACGCAACCTTGAGCGGGAAAAATTGATTAAAGCAGAGTTTTAAGGGAATGTTATATGATAAGTTCTGAGTTCATGTGAATGGCTTAATTTAAATCGAACACTTTAATGATGCTTATTTTGTTGTGTCACAGTTACTCTACGCACTAATACAAGCTGAAACTTTTGGGGTTTCTATTAAGAATTTCAACAAAACCATGTGTACGTCTGCAGCTTAATTGTATACCTAGGTAGAACCTGAATTGATTAATTTAATTCTTTATGAAATCAGAAAGATTATCCCGATTAGGGAAAAATCTATCAAACCGAAAGAAAATTCATGACTTGATTCGAGCTGTAACGAAGTATAAGGGTTAGAGAAGTAGGTTTCTGATGTTCTAAAGACAGCCCTAATGAGCAAAGCCGGAATAAGTTCAAACAAGCTATAAAGCTCTATAATTATCTAGTTCGACAATTATGCATGACCAACAATTAAGGCAAAAAAAAGTCATTTGTAAAAAAAATACCAAATATTACTTCGTGGTCGTTTTCTGTACTCGTTAATTCGAAGCTACCAGAAAGTTTCATGACTCCTCCTATATTTAGAGGGCTTACACGATTTCATAGGATAAATCTTCTATCGCACTTGAGTTGCAAGCGAACTGAAAGATCTCGGATTACACAAATCCTCTGGTCCGCTGGTCGGGATAGTATCCATTCCATTGGGCTGAATAGGTGTTCTTCAACGCTGCGTTTGCTTTTCCATCTTTTCTATTCTACTGGTCTCTTGTCAAATGGATAAAAAATAGAATTTGTCCCTGAAAACGGCGAATTTTCTTTCCCCTCTGGCTATCGTCCAACTGCACTTATGTCCCTTAATTGCAAAGTCATGGAAACGCCGATAAATTATCTTGCAGAATGAACAATTCTCAATGATCGTCAGTACGGCTTTCGTATCAATAAATCCACTGGTGACCTGATGGCTTATCTCAACAAACAATAACACAAATATTAACATCGTCTGGAAGAAAGATTATTGCACTTGATATTTCAAAAGCATTTTATAAAGTTTGGCATCAAGCTTTCTTATCAAAAATGCATGCATATAGTATTGATGAATCTCTTTTTCGTTGGATTAGAAACTACCTTTCGAACCGGTCAATACAAGTGGTAGTGGACAGTTTTAAGTCTGTTATTCTTAAAAAAATGCTTATGTGCCACAGGGCTCCGTTTTTTCCCCAATTCTTCTTATACTCATCAATGATCTTCTTTTCTGAAACTTCTAATCCATTAAATTGTTTTGCTGACGACAATACTCTCAGCTTCCTTGTACTTCGGATGTCGATTTCAAATGGCAGCGTATGATAAGCCTATTAAATTCTGATCTCGATAGTATTGTCAAATGGAAAACCGTACATTGCGTTCAAAAAATCAATGCTGTCTTCTTTCGTTAAAACGGACTATAACTGAAGCATTTGAATCTCACGAGCACTAATGCAATGTTATTTGACTTACAATATTTACCGTTATTTTTATAGAAAGTGTTCTAGTGAAATAGGCAGTTTCATTCCTCCCCTTAAACAATTCGACTGTAATATTCGTGCTTGTGGGAATGCATATTAGTTTACAATTGAGGCTAAATTGGGATGTACCTACTGTTCTTTCCTTAACCGCACTACACCAATGTGGACGCTTTACCCGGCTCTGTATTTCCTTCCTATTGCGATATTCAGACTTTCAAACCAATATGCAAAGGTATCTCTTTTTAAATGCTCTCCAACTTGCCTAGATGCTCGCAATAGGCTCAAACATTTCAAGGGTAGTCTACCCACTTAAGTGTCCGCAAATTATAAAAAAAATGTGTGCAACATTGGAAACCTCCACATGCAACTGCAAAGATACCATTAATTTACTTAAAAAAATAGGAAAGAAACCTTAGGGCTTGCTTCTCAATGGCTTGGTTATTTTCTGATAAGTCATTCGATACCCAAATTATCGCATACATACTATGTTCATAAGTCAGCAGGAAAAAAATAAATAATGGACTTTTGACCCCACCTGAAAGGGTAATAAATCCTTAAATTAATAGCTTTGGTTTGTCGACTTATGACTCAGTCCCAAAATGTATGTATGATCCTAGCACACCATATATGGAATATACGTAAAAAAGTCAGCTAGTTTCAGTAATTGGTCAGGTTTTGATGTTTTTTAATAGTTTTTTTTTTAATATTTTTTTTCGAGGTCATACCGATTTTTGGCACCTCATTTGTTGGATATTCGCAAATAAATTATAACATTTGAAAGATCACTAGATCCTGTCAATTATTTTCACTAATTGGTGAGATATAGTTTTTTTTTTAATAATTTTTTCTTCAAATTGTTTCAAGGGCATACGATTCATTTGTTTTCTGTTTTTTCGTAGTTAAAAGTTTAAAAAATATAGGTATGCCATTTGAAAGACCACTTAACAGTCATAAAAGGTCAGATTTTGTTAATAATTAGTCAACCATAAATTTTTGTTTATGAATTTTAATTTTTTTTTTCAAAAGTATAAGAGAATGTAAGCAGATCATTTTGAACTGAGTTAACTACAGTGTGGAATACGACACGAACTATCTACCTATTTCTTAAAAAAAATGTTCGTGGAATAGATTACTGACTTCTCCATTCCTCAAAGGCTATATGTATAATCCATATCCTTATATGTATCGGGTTTTTCAATAAGAGAGCTACAAAAGTTTTTTTAAATAAAATAAAAACGGTTGTGGATATCAATGAAATTCTTCATTCCTGTGAAAGTACGTTCGATGCCATTATGTATGGATTTCGATTTCTTTTGCATGGTCACCACGGGCATGCTTGCAGAAGTCCAGACGCTGAACCCAATTTTCGACGGTTTTCAATTCGCCACAACGACGTCACAGAGATGCCCAACGCTTGAGAACGACGTTTGAGAGACACATTTGGGCTTTCTGCAACTGAAGCCTCAGCGGCAGCAATATTCTCGACACCACGGGCACTTCTTTGTCTCACTGGCACGGGAACATTTTGTACTGTGCCTGTGGATTCAAATTTTTCCACTAGACGCTCAATTGTTGATCTGCTAGGACGATTATGACGACCATAGATTGGACGTAGCGCTCTTAACCTTGAGGCCACTGACTGAATTTCGGTAGTAAATTTTAATAATTTCGACTCGTTGTTGGCTCGTATATCTTTCCATCATGAAATGGCAAACCTTACTGAAGAGAAATGTCAAAAGAGCGGCAAGAAATATGGCGTCGTTTGCTGTCCCTGTCGCTCTACTGTTGTAGCGTCCCTGTTGAAAAACCCTTTATATGTTATTGAGCAGATTTAAAATATTTTGTTTATATCATTTGACAATCTGTTACTAAGCAAAATAAGGAAACTCTAGAATACCTTACATTCCTTCTAATAATAGACTGTGCTGTAATGTGACTTAGAAAAAAACTTAAAAAATGTATGAAACAAAAATTATAAAAAAATCAATTGCTGACCAATTACTCAAATTAACTGACCTTTTATGACGGTTTAGTAACCTATTAAGTAGTATAATTTTTCTTTATTAAACAAATCAGGTGCCGAAAATAGCGTGTGAAGTTAAAGACTTGATAACAAATTTTCTATGACTGACCTACGACCTCGTATTTTCAAAATTAGTTAACCTTTTTTCAGACATTACTGACCAATTAGGTGACAAACTTTTTTAACGAATATCTGGCACCCCAGAAACACCTTATTGTGATAGTGGTCAAAACTTTTGTATTTCATTTAAAAATTTGAGAGCTTTTTCCGTATGTTAGATGTTGGCTGTTTAATGGAAGATTTACACTCATTGAAAATTTTAAATTTGAATAAGACTCCATATGTGCAAGATTCTAAACCTGCACAGTAACCCAACTCAAAAGAAATATCATCAAAATTGATAGTTAAGTCTATCAAATTATGATACCGGTAAAAATTGTAATGCCCTTGTGCAAGAATAGAAACTGCACACACTTACTTGGATTTTGTTTTGTGTTTCTTGTTTCTAGATTATGAATTATGCAATTATGCATTTACGATATCAACATGCTGATATAGAATATTTTAAAAATATTGAATGAAATTTACTAAAGATAAGAGACATTTTCTGCTGCTAAGTTAAACTTTAAAAACCCATATTTAATACAAACTTCTATTATTTGTCAATTAATTAGTTTACTTTTTTTCTTTACAGGTAAGTTTACAAATACAAATCCATTAACTTCCGCTGTAAGTATGAAACTAAATTATCTTATTCAAACTTTGACATTTTGACAGCGTAGGCTTTAAGTTGATGTAAATTGAGATCCTAAAAATTGGTATGGCCTGAGAGAAAAACTAAATATCAAAAGAACAAAAATTTGTATTGTTAGGCACCTTTAAAACTATTGGGTCTAATCTCAAATATACATTTCAAAATAAATGTTGTTTTAATAATACATACTACATATTTATATAAAACTGAAATAAATCAGCGGTGTAGAAAACCTAGCAATATTTAGTTGGAGTTATTGAATTTTATTAGTCGAAAAAGCGTTTATTGACCTTAAGTCCACAAAAACTGGAGGTTCGTTCCGGCCATCTCACTTTCAATCATCAGTTGACTAGTAAGAACTTTGTCAATTGTAAAGGAACACTGCTTTATCCTGGGCAAAATTTTCCAATTTAATGATTAAGAATTTTGATCTTTTTGGATATCATATTAGACTTTTGTTAAAAAATTATAATTTAATACAAATTGCAAATGGGGAATACCCTCGCCCTCACTAGTCAACAACCCGAGAGACAAACCATTCCATCATGTTAATTAAAATAATAATTCATGTATATTATAAATGCTATAATTTTAGAAACAAGTTCATAGCTTAAGTTAGGCCCCCTATGTGCCAACAAATTTTTTATAGTTATATTATCCTTAGCTTTAAGTTTCCAATTGTATATATAAAGTTCAATATAAAACCTTAAAAACCTTGAAAACCTTGTTAACGTGTGAGTCCAAGATACGAAATTTATGGTCTAAAGTACAATAAAAGCTATGTTAAGTAAATAGTTTTCTTAAACGATTACTTACAGTACCTTCCATCGATGGAACGGGTTTTTGATTTTAGTCTTACTCCAAAATGGTTCAACCAACTGTGATCAATTTTTTATATCTAAGAAAGGTAAACAACAAAATGCTATAATTTACACTAAAAACTCATTTCTTTTAAGTTTCTTAATTTGGATTCAGGAGTGGAAGATCAACTGAAACTGCTTAGCAGAAATTGTAACCTGGAATTTATAACTGGCTAAATCCTTCTCAAATTCCCTCAGCCTAATTAATTGATGTCTCAATGTTTTTGAAATGTTAAACCATACTCTTTTATTTCATAAACTTTTTAAAGCTTGTTGCAGGGGCTTTTTCATGACTAATTTGGTTCTTACTCATGTAATCTCAAGCTAAGTATAGGGATTAAAAAATGAGCTAAGCTCGCAATGCTCTATAAATCTAGATGTTCCTCAGGGTTGCATCTTGGGTCCGATATTGTTCCTTATTAATGTGAAATTTTTGTTTATTGAACCTTTTAAGGAGAAAGCAACAGCATTTGCTTATGATACGGCGCATTAATATGTCAACAAAAGCTATAATGATTTATTTTCGGACATTAATTATTATTTAAAAATAATGGCATAATGGTTATTGCGTTTGGAGTATCACGGAGGAGATCTGGATTTGATTCTTATTCGCGGCCATCTAAAAAGAAAAAAAAAGGTACTGTCTCTTGTGAGGAAGTCACAAATCCTCTAATAATATCTCTTGTCATGATAAGTGTTTTTTATCCAAGCCATTTGGATTTGGCAGAAAATTGAAGGTATGCGTGAGACCTTCAATTTTCCTGTCAACGACACGGACGCAAGAACTGCTGAGAGTTGTAAGTCACAAGATGCAGGTTTTCTATAAGCTGTTGTGGTTCTTATTTGTTCACTTATTTTAAATTCGGAACGCAAGCTAAAAATCTAACATGACTTGGCACAAATTTTCGAATACAAAATCTCGAATGATCGAAATCAGGAATGAACAAAACATCAAATCGCCAAAATCCCAATTCTCATAATCTCGAACCACAATATCTCGAATGCCTTAGCACTTGTTTTAGCGTTCGAGATTATGTCCTGAGCTCATGGCATCATCAAGAACCAAAGAAAAAAACATTCATGAAATTCTGGTAAATTGGCGCCCAATTGAAAGTGCTGGCTCATTGAAAAGAATAAGGCTCAGAGTGGAATTTACATCAAGATTTCTGTTAGTGCAGCACTACATAAACTAAACCATTGCCACTTAAAGACAATTTCCCTCAATTACACCGTTTAGCCTTTAACAAAAGTTTTAAAAGAGTCTTCAAGAGTATTCGTATGCTATGTTAACTAAGCTTATAATACACAACACATGGTCACCATGCCCAAAGTATAAGTGTGTATGAAATTCGTATAATATAACCTCTAGTCTGAGTTTTCCTCCTCATTAATTGCTGCTGCTTTTTAGTTATGGCATTCTTAACTGTTTGGTAATAGCTTTTAAAAGGACTAAGCCAAACAAAATAGAAAAAAAAAATTCTAAAAGGTAAGAAAAACTCCCGCCCTCTCAATCGAGATGCCATCGCCAGATATTCCAACGAATAAAGAAAGAAAACTGTTGCAGACGCTGCAATTATGAGTGCAACTTTTATTTGCCGCATCCTTCAACATTTGCCTGGCAACAAGAGGAAGGAGAGTGAAATTTTCATAATTTCGCACAAGGACCTATCTTTTCCTTGTTCCTAACTGATGGTGCTGTTTTTTCGTGGTGTTGGTGTTAGTGCTATAGTGAGGATGAAGTTGCGCAAAAAAGTACAATTAAGCGATTTTTCATAGCGCACAGGATTTCCCTGTTCCGTTGCTGTTTTTTTTTTTCCTTTTTTTCGTATTTTATTCTTCTTTCTTATTTTTGCGTCCGTTGTTAACTGATAATTACATACAGTAAATTCTTGCATCTTGAGAATGAGTACGAGTATTTTCTTTTCTTTTGCGTCACCTTACTTCTTGGTATCACATCGTAATCCTGCTTCTTGGGGGGCTTAAGATATCTCTGCTGGTGCAGTTGAATTTAATCCTGGTACAAAATCTGACGTTGTTCCCTAATGATAGCAAAGGAGAATTAATTACCACCTTCTTGGCATTCAAGACACCACCTACTGGTTTGAGTGAGAAGCCATTCGATTCTTATTGTTTTTTGCCTTCGTTTTGTTTATGTTTCTTTAAAGAAAAGACGGATAAGGACCTATAGGAGTTGACCTCGACGATTTATTTTCCTTCTTATAAAATTCTCATATTTTGTTGCCCTTGTGCAGAATATTGCAATTAAAATTCCCTTTGAGATTGAGTTGGGTTTATTAAGTGACTTATAAAGGATAAAGGATTTAGCGATGTTGTGTATTATTAATGTATTTTGAAATTCAGGTACTCTTAATTAGCAGGTTGATTGATCAAAATATAGTTTCCCTAAGAATAAGATCTATAAATCTGAAGCTTAAAATGGCATAACAGTGTTAGTTATAGCAACAAAACAAACAAAAGTTAGCAAACGAGTTATCACAAATACATCTATAAACAAGTAGTTTTAATTAATAAATGACTAATATAGTTTGTGAATTGTTATAGATTCGGATAACATTCAACTCGCAAAATTCGGCAAGTCGGCTATTAGACGATGTATCTAAATGCATGTGCCAACTCCGAATTCTTCCTTGTTCGCTGATTCAAGCCCAATTACACGTTGGAACTTAATTCATGAATCTAATTTGATAGTTCTCCTTATTTTTCATCACCATCGTATCACTTTTAACAGTTTGAACTCGCTACAGCAAAATACATAGATCTACTTTTGGGCGCGTTCAGGGCGAGCCCAGCTCAAAAAAAAAAAACAGAGAATTTACTCACCAGGGTTTTTTTTTTTTTTTAATAAAAAATCGATTTAGGGCGACCCAAGGATTATTTCAGGTACAGAAACTCTAAAGGGGTTATGAGTACCCTTAAAATTTTAAGCACAAAGCAAGCGTTTATGAAATGAAGATATCTTGAAAAAGAAAGTTAGTCTGAATATCGCAATGGGAGTGAAATATTGAGCCAGGTAAAGCATTCCACATTCGTGTTAGTGATGGGTATTTCCGGACGAATTGAGTTACCGATAGTTAGTAACTAACTGATTTAAACTATCGTACGATTTCATTCAGTTAAAGGAGAATTTGGATTTAAAAGCTTCTTTTCAATAAAATCAGTGGATCTGGTAAAAATAAGATATAAATTTTTCGATGGATTAAAAAACATCTAAACATTTTTAAAATTATCATACTGTTTATGGTACGGAAAAAAGAAATTCTGGGGCTAACGGATGACATTTAAAACGATATATTCTGTGTTCGTCAAAATAGTATTTGTTCTAAATTTGTGAAACCTTAAACTGAAGAAGGATGGCTGCGATGTCGATGAAAAAAATCAGTTTCAGGAGTTCCAGGTGAGATTTAGAACGAGATACTCTATGTACGTTAATATAGAATTTGTCGTCTATATTAAATGCCGTAAACAGTCAAATTCCACCGTGCGTCGAAGGATGGCTACTAGCTTCGATCTCGGTGGATTTAAAAACATCGAAATAATCCGAAAGTTGATAATCGAAAACAGGTGGCCTTATTAAAAAAAAATAATTACCTCACTATAGTCAACTGACGAACTTATGTGGGATTTCCGGAACGAAAAGCCAATTTTTGTGAGGACTAAATGCCAAAAAAAAAATACTATTTTGAAGCAATAATTCAACAAGTCCAATCAAATAGTACTTGGCTGATTTATTTCAGAAGTAGGTATATAGAGTTTGTATTGTTGCGAACAGAGCTTTATACTCCTACAGCGCCATCTGTTGGAAAATTGCATATCTACTTTATGGAAGAAACAAAAAGCTCTTTTCCAATGACAAATGTATTTCCCCTTATTTGAACCATCTAGAACATTCCAAGACAAGAACCTTCGAGAACAACTAACTTGAGTATATAAGGGAGTGCTTGCGGTGAGCACAGAACAGTTGATTTTTGACTATGAAAGTGTGCAAATGTTTGCTTATTGGGTTGTGGAAAGTGTTATTAAACAAGTGTGATTTAAATTTGAATAAAAGTATTTGAGTTGTTTATAAATTGAGATTTATTGTTTTGATTTGGAAAGTGTAAATAAAGAAGAAATACTAAAAAGAGTAGTAAGTTTTATTTAACGAACCTAGTAAAAATATTACAGTAATTATAAAAAAAATGCCGAGCCACAGACAAAATCTTCCAGCATTAATGATTAAGAATTTTAATTTTGGTTTTTTTTTGTCAAAAAATCGGTGTTAGATGAACTGAATTCAACAAAAATTGCGAATTTGCAAGGCCCTCACTAGTCAACTGACGAGTCCATGTGAGATAGCCGGAAAGAAACGCACATTTTTGTGACAAGAAAAAATGATGATCTTAATTATAAACTTACCGAGTCAAATTCAAATCTTTCAAATCGCAAGAACAATATTCTTCCAAATTATCTAATTCCAAAACACGTTGAAAATAAAGATATTTCAACAAAACTCAAAACAACGAGTATACACAAAAACCAACGAGTTAGAATAAAAGAATGAAATTAATGAAAAATTATTAAAATGCATAAAATGGTTCAGTCCTACTATCGGTTAAAAAAAAAGTAATAGAAGAACCAAAGTATACTGAAATCGTTCATTGTACGTAATATCGAGTATAAAAGTAGTTGAATAAAAAAAGTATACTGAAAACTTTCAAGTAACTGAACGAAAATAGTTTACTAAAAACTGGTTACTGAAAAACAAACATTTAGCTACTATCGAATCAATCGCTAGTTTTTTATTCGATAGTTTTCATTATTAATTGGGGTGGTGCAGCTAAAGTTCTCTATCCGTTTGCGAGCTTATAAGTGCTTGTGAAGAGCAAAGATTTTTTATTAATATGGCTCTATATACATACATACTAAGTTGGCCAGTTAACATTTTGCGAAAAAAGTTTCTCAAATTAACCGCTCTGATAGACGATTATGAACACCATGAAACGCACGTAACGCCCGATGTGTTTCTCCAATTGAACCATGGCCTTCAAAATAAATTTAAACAATTTGCAACCGTTGCTTCGGGGTGAGTCGTTTTATCACGAGCTGTCAAACCAAACTAATTTTTTAAAACAGCCGAGAACTTTTAAATCCACTGTCAAAGAAAACGGTGTTGTAATTTTCTCCGCCGCTACAAAAAACAACATATACTAATGATTGTTTTAAAAACACTTTTACCAATGTACCAAGTACCAAAGGCAGGAGTAACCATTCTGGTAATGAGGTAAACTCATTCGCTTAAAGTTGTGCACGGACGCAAATTTGGTGTCCATAGACATCGCATTTATTCTGGGATAACACGATATCTATTAATCCAGATTAAGTTAGACACAGATTTTTTAATTTAAAGAGTCAAATTTGTGGCAGAAACAATTTCACACTGAATGACTGAATTAAAAAATAAATGTAGTTTTAAACGCAACTTGCATACAGTGATAACTTGTTTAATTTTTATATTCCCCATAGAGGTCACGAGGGAAAAGGGCCAAGGCAAATCTTTTTTTAAGTACTGTCTTAATCTTGCTTAAATGGACAAATTTCAATAACGAAATCGGACAGTTCTCTTGTGGAATCTGTCTCTTAATAAAATTTAAGATTGTCAAACCATTTAAAAGTATGGGCCTTTTTTTCAGCTTTGCTTTTAAGCAACTCAATTTCACCAAATATTTCACCAAATTAATTTTGATTCAATTACACTACTTATGGGACTTATGGGGAAGTTTTTTCCCCAAAGACATTGGTTTTGTACATTGATGACGTACATCCCCCTTGACCCCCCCCCCCTAAATTTACCGGAACTTCAACTTTGTCAGTGACAAAAAATATTTTGATGTTTGGTTTTGTGAGTTAAGGTCATGCAACTCTTATCATGTTTTTCTGTAACATCCCTGGCAATATAACATCTCTGGAATTTCCTTAGAATTGCAGCAAATCTAGCGACTTTTAAAGGTTGGTCCAGCTACTTTTAATTTCAGGTTGCGGCAACACTTGCCGTGCACACAATGGATAACCAATCACGATCTTTTTCTGTCCTTTTTATTAAAAGTATACACACCAATTTAGAGTTACCATTGCTAAGTTTACCCAAATCAACTTTTTCTTTTTCTATAGTTTGTGTTATAGTTTGTGTTAAATGCTTTCTTAATAAAAGATTTTAATATTGTTACGAAAATCAAGAATATTACTTGTTTCTGATACAGATTTTATATAGTTTGATTGTTGTTTCTTATCAATATAAAAATATTTTCATTATTATTATTTAATTTGCTGATTAAAAACGTTTAGAACTTTGTTCTATTTTTTTGTTGAAACCTACAAATTGTATTTTATTTAACACTGGTGTCAGAAGTGAAGATGGTTAAATACGCTCAACTTAAAGTAGAAGAACTTAAAAAACATTTGACCAAATTGAACAAATCTACATCTGGAAGCAAGGCTGAATTACAAATTCGCTTTAAAGTTGCCATGGCTGAGCAGGGAATTGATGTTGAAAATGTGGACTTCTCAGATGAGAACTCACATAAAACATCTGAAGAGTATGCCCCAACCGAAGTTCCGAATGTTACAGATGGTATGCAACATTTTGTAAAGCTCTTACAACAGATGGAGAATCGTATGGAAAAAAAGAATGATGAACGCCAGGAAAATTTGGGAAGCTTAATGGGAAGCTTAGGTAAGCAAATTTATTCTCTTGAGCAGGGTATGCGTATTTGTGAAGCTAAATTTAGCGAACTTGAGAAGAAAACGGATGAAAAACTAAGCCAATTAGAAAGCAAAACGGATCAAGAGATTTCCACAATGAAACAAGAAATCTCCCGATTCCAAGCACCGGTTGGAGCTTGTTTATCACAGTTTAAAGCCCCTATCTATGACGGATCTTCAAGTTTTGCTGTTTTTAAGCTACAATTTGAAACCACCGCCCAAAGAAATCGCTGGAGTGTAGAGGACTGTTCATCTGCTCTTATAATTTCTCTAAAGGGTGCTGCTGCTGAAATAATTCAAACTCTATCAAGCGAGGAACAGAAGAATTATTCAGCTTTGATGCAAGCTTTACATCGGCGGTATAGTAACGACCACATGCGCCAAGTTCACCGCCTGGAACTTAAGGCACGTTCTCAACAAAAAGGTGAAAGCCTTCAGACCTTTGCAGGTGAAATCGAACGCTTAGCTCAGTTGGCCTTTATGGATGCTACTCCAGAATTAATTGAAAGAGTTAAAATTGAGGCATTTGTTGACGGCATCCGTGATCTGGAAACTAAAAGACTAACAGTAGTATCACCAAAACCATGCTTTTCAGAAACGGTAAGCTTAGCGATCTCCTATGAAACAACGGCCATAGTTTGCAGACCGAGCATTCAAGCCAGACAAATTCATTCTGAGGATACAACATCTTTAGACATTATGTGCCAAGCTGTAAGGTCAGTGATCGAGGAAAAGAAGGTTTTTAAAGGTGAATGTTTTAGTTGCGGAAAACGTGGACATATGGCACGTTATTGCAAAGCACGTACTAAACAACAATCAAACTATATAAAATCTGTATCAGAAACAAGTAATATTCTTGATTTTCGTAACACTATACCCCACTTAAATTTTGTTCGTCTCGAACAAAGTCACTATTGTCACCATAGTATTGAGCCAGTCTATCCAGATGAACTACTTTCATTTTTGATCTTTTACGATCCTTCCACTGTATGCGATACACCACATCATTTATTCGGTTGATTACCACATAAGGTCCTTCCCAATGAGTTTGTAATTTTGGACATATACCTTTTTTTCGTTGAGGATTATGAAGGAGAACCATATCACCTTCACTGAAGCCTTTCGAATTTACTTGGAGATCGTATCTTACTTTCATTTAAGCTTCAAGAAGATGAGCAAACAAATAGTTTGTGGATTGTGGAATCTATTAACAAAAAACAGATTAATAATATTATTGTTGGAAAAACTTTGGTTAAACCCAATAACGAATCGCAAATTCCGATAAGGGTATTAAATTTAGCCAATTCAACCAAAACAATTAAGAAAGGCACAGTCATTGGAAAGGGAGAAGAAGTCACTACAGTCGTTAGATGTGAATTGGAACCCGATGAGCTAAACTGCAGCCAGAAAAGTGAAGAAACTTCAAACCTGATGCAAATGGACATAGTCGGACTTTCAACTCAAGAAAAAAAGCAAGCACAGGAATTGGTAGAGAAGTTTTCCGGTATATTTTCATCAGATTCAAAAGTGGCAGGATGTACATCGCAAGTTATGCATCGCATTAACACTGGAAATGCACTACCAATTCGTCAAACCCCTCGTCGAATGCCTCTGGCAAGGAGAGATGAAGTTCGAAAACTGATTGAACAAATGCGAAAAGATCAAGTAATAGAGCCATCCAAAAGTCCATGGTCATCTCCAGTAGTCTTAGTGCAGAAAAAAAAAGATGGAAGTAAACGGTTCTGTGTTGACTATCGAAAACTCAATAATGTGACGAAAAAGGACAGCTTTCCGTTGCCTAGAATTGATGATACTCTGGACACACTCGGTGAAGCAAAATGGTTTTCAACACTAGATTTAAAGAGCGGCTACTGGCAGGTCGAAATTTGTGAAGAAGACAAAGAAAAGACGGCATTCAGTGATGGGAACGGTTTGTGGCAATTTCGCGTTATGCCGTTTGGTCTATGTAATGCTCCTGCCACTTTTGAACGATTAATGGAACGAGTTTTGGCTGGACTGCACTGGAAAACTTGTCTTGTATACTTAGACGACATAATTGTTATGGGAAAAGATTTCAAGGACCACATACGGAATCTGGAGCAAGTCTTCCAAAGAATAAAACATGCGGGATTAAAGTTAAATCCGAAGAAATGTACACTTTTTAAAAAAGAAGTGAACTATTTGGGACATAAAATAACATCAGAAGGAGTCCATACAGATGAACAAAAAGTAAAAGCTGTTTCACAGTGGCCAAGACCTAAGAATCTTAAAGAATTGCGGAGTTTTCTTGGATTATGTACCTACTACCGACGATTTGTTCCAAATTTTGCGAGCGTAGCATCAAGTCTGCATGAATTAACTCGAAAAGACCGGAAATTTGAATGGGCTACAAAACAGGAAGAAGCGTTTTTGAAACTCAAAAGACATATGTGTACAGCACCTATCTTGGCGTATCCGATTCCTGGTCAAATATTTATACTGGATACTGATGCCAGTAATGTTGGAATTGGAGGAATTCTATCACAAGATATAAATGGTCAAGAAAAAGTAGTTGGGTATTTTAGTAAAACGTTGGACAAATCAGAGCGTAATTATTGCGTGACGAGGAAGGAATTGTTGGCTATAGTACAATGTGTCAAACATTTTCACAAATACCTATATGGGCAAGAATTTCGTATCCGAACAGACCATGCCGCCCTGCGATGGCTATTACAATTTAAGAATCCTGAAGGACAAATCGCTAGATGGATTGAAAGACTTCAAACATACCAATTCACAATCGAGCACCGAAAAGGTAGTAGCCATGGGAATGCAGACGCATTGTCTCGACGTCCTTGCAAACCTGAATGCAAACATTGTTCAAGGACGGAACAGAAAGAAGGAATCGTCTCAATTAAACAATTTGGAATTCAACCAGACCAAATGTGGAGAACGGAAGAGATACTTTCTTCACAGCAAAACGATTGTGATTTATTAAAGATAATAACGGCGAAGCAAACTGGAATAAAACCAAGTAGAGAATCCTTCTCTATGGAGAGTCAGATATCCAAGGCATACTTAGCACAATGGGATAGTTTAGTGCTAATTGATGGCTGTCTTTACCGGATTTGGGAAAGCGAAGATGGAAAAGTCAAACATAAGCTTCTGGTAGTACCAAAATCAAAAATTAGAGAAGTTCTAGAAGAATTCCATGATGGTGTCACTGGAGGACATTTAGGAATCACTAAAACAGTAGAAAAAATCAAAAGGCATTTCTACTGGGTGGGATGCCAAGAATCAGTTGCCGATTGGATTGCCAAATGCAAAACGTGTGCAACCGCCAAAGGACCTAAAACACGCAGTCGAGGTCCTATGCAGTCATACACCGTTGGTGCTCCCTTTGAACGAATTGCAATGGATATCGCAGGACCATTTCCAGAAAGCAATAAGGGAAATAGGTACGTATTAGTCGTTATCGATTATTTTAGTAAATGGCCGGAAGTATACCCCCTACCAAACCAAGAAGCGAGAACTTGTGCCAACGCTTTCTTTAATGAATGGGTATGTCGATATGGTGTACCTCTTGAATTGCATTCTGATCAGGGAAGAAACTTTGAGTCCGTTATATTCAAGGACTTATGTGAAATCTTAGGGATACGGAAGACGCGGACCACACCACTACATCCACAGTCGGATGGCATGGTGGAACGATTTAATAGAACCCTTGAAGAGCATTTAAGGAAAGTTGTCGACAGCGAACAAAGAAAATGGGACGAGCAAATTCAAAAATTCCTGATGGCATACAGATCTGCAGTACATGATACGACTAAGTTAACACCGGCTAAAATCCTCTTTGGAAATGATCTACGGCTACCAGCAGATATCAAATTCGGAACGAGTTCTGGTATGTTGAATCAAAAACCTTATGATGAAATTTTTAGTCGACAGCAATTGGATGAAATTCATAAAGATGTTAGAAAAAGGTTACAGTTAAGAAGCGACAAAATGAAAGTAAGATACGATCTCCAAGTAAATTCGAAAGGCTTCAGTGAAGGTGATATGGTTCTCCTTCATAATCCTCAACGAAAAAAAGGTATATGTCCAAAATTACAAACTCATTGGGAAGGACCTTATGTGGTAATCAACCGAATAAATGATGTGGTGTATCGCATACAGTGGAAGGATCGTAAAAGATCAAAAATGAAAGTAGTTCATCTGGATAGACTGGCTCAATACTATGGTGACAATAGTGACTTTGTTCGAGACGAACAAAATTTAAGTGGGGTATAGTGTTACGAAAATCAAGAATATTACTTGTTTCTGATACAGATTTTATATAGTTTGATTGTTGTTTCTTATCAATATAAAAATATTTTCATTATTATTATTTAATTTGCTGATTAAAAACGTTTAGAACTTTGTTCTATTTTTTTGTTGAAACCTACAAATTGTATTTTATTTAACAATATCATAAAGCAAATAGTGTGGCCGTTGTTCAAAATTAATTGCTTCTTGAAAAAACAGTTACTGTTTGTTAAGGGATTTTTGCCGTAATACATTGAAAATAAGTACCCAATTTTTTTAAGTAATTCTATTCAATAATATTTTTTATTTATAATCATATGGTTGTATATAAATGTGTTGTTATTTTATATTGTTAAATTTTATTTATAACATTTTGTGATATTTGTTTTTTATTCAAAAAGGATTAGGCCTACTCGGCATGCCTTTAAAAAAATAAATTTTTTTTTTCTTTTCTCAGCCAGCTGGTAACACCGATACTGTAATAAAAACTGTTTTAAAATTAAAATTGAAACGATTTATAAGACATACTACGGCAACGCTGCATCCAAACAAGACACTTTTTGTTTGACAGTTCACTCAGTTTTTTTGTTGCTCAATGTCAATTTGACCAAAATTTCACTTATCTTCTTCTATTTTGCCGGGTTTATTTTGATTCTCCTTACATACATAGTAGGAGAGAAAAACTGTGGAGACTAAAAATATAATATTTGACCATTAAAGCTGGAAAAGTGTGGCCAGTTCAGCTTTTTTTCATTTAGAACGAAGATAAATTACTATGTTAAAATAATTACTTAGGTCGCGCACGTAAGCTCTTGATATACATTCTTAAATATATGTGGCTCAAAGCCTACGTAAAGCCAAATAATTAAGGAAATAAATTAGTGAAAAAACTGTCTTCTTTTTAAATTGGATTTTTAAAAAAAGTATTTAAAACTTCAAAGAAACTTTCCACTATATTTTTAAAATTTCAAAAAGCAATCTTTTTCAAAGTACTCTATCTCCAATACTCGGTTCTTATTACTTACATCCATTTTTAGACTTAAAAACATTCCCAACTCTGTGGAGTGCAGGCTTACAAAGCTGTCAAAATAAATTTAAAAAGCTTCCCGTTCGGTGAAGTGACATATTGCAATTTTTTTTGTATCGCCTTTGTAACCAAATGCAAAAGACTTTATTCGCACCATGAGGTCCTTACACGAAGCGTTATTTCACAGCCGGTTTCTATTTTCGCCTTCTTTATTACTTTAGAGGCACACCATCGCGTTGTCATCTCATCGTCCTATACCCGTAAGGGTTGAAATACAACAAAAAAAAAAAAAAAAAAAAAACAAAGAAAAAACACATCCTCCTCAAACAGGGTAGCTGCGACACTCTTCCTTGAAAATTTCAACAAAAACTGACACACACTTTATGTAGAGTCGTGCTCGTGCCACACCCATTTCTTCTATGTGGCACGACTAAAAATGATTTGTAGACTTTTAAAATATTCATGCAAATTCCTTATCCATCTTGTGTCGTCGTCGTCGTCGTTGCCGTTGTCATTTGTGCAGCAAAATGTACATATATGCATGCAGCAAATACCACATGCACCATGCACCTTTGATCGCATATTTATGTAGATTCATTGTGTGGCTATGTTGCCAAGTTCAATATTGAGTTCAAGTGCTAAGCTAAGAGTATATTTCCAACAACATTTCAATGTATCGGTTTCAGTGTACAAGCACTGTTGTAGGTAAGTGTGTATGTATGTTCAAGGATTATTATGTGATTTAAATAAATTCCCATATGAAAGCGGATTACTGTGTATAGATTCTGACAAAGGCGGTTTCTTGATGTTGTGATGGGCGATGACAAAGCCGCTGCCGCTGCAGCTTCCTAAAAGGGATGCATGACGTCATGTGTAGCATGGTTGAATGATACCATGTACAGACACATGTTGCTGATAATACTATAGACACAGTTAATATCTTTCTGTCTGTCTTCTAAGGGTGAATGAATTCTTAGTCGTTTCTTGGAATAATGCCACCCATCTGCTCACTTGCCCCGAAGTCTTTTCATTTTAAAAAGAAAAGCGATGAATCGTTGTGGCATTAGTGTCATCACTTTTGACATAAAGACAGTCGTTTTATAGAAAGAAGACGAAAGAAAAAAAAATCAGAGTAATACGTTCGTTCTTATTTATTGTATCTTGCTATGCAAAAAAAATGAAAGAGGTCGTGAAATTGCTGGAGGTTTAGCCTGAAATACTTCTTATGTTTTTTTTCTTTTTCTGAGAAGGACAGAATATGCCAAAATGGAGGGAAGACTAATGAGATGTGTCACCTACATCTATAAGGTAAAAGCAACTCTACACAAAAAGGACTTTTAAAGGCTAAAATTTGAATGAAATGGTGTCATTATACTTCTTAACGCGCATTGTTGGTAAACATTGTCAAAGAGACCGAATGAAATAAGCTGCAGAGAAAGGACGAATTACTGAATGAATACCAACGCTGAGAAAGTTTATGACGAAACACCACTTATTTTAACATAGCTATTGAAACTGAAGACAAATTTGATAAAAATGTGTAAAAGAATGCTGATATTTTCTCACCGGAAAGAGGATCATTAGAAACACTTAAGTTCACTTTCTTGGTCTTGGCCGTCTTCGTCATATCATAAGTCTTGTGAAATCTGCCCAATTTCTGAAACTATTAATTTTATTGAAAAAGTTGTCTTAATCAAATTTTTTGAATATGAAATCATCATCAGCTGGACATAGAACATAATTTGCTCGATAAGTAGGTGACTTCAAATATAGGTGACGCTCGGATCACATAGATGACTGTTTTTTTTTCGAAATCCCTGTTTTTTCTGGGCTTAGATAAAAAAAAAATACAACAGATTTGTCAAAGAATAACCCCTGTATAGTTCAGCGAAAAACTTAAGTTCGCTAGATTTTCAAAAATGGAAAAATTGAATGCTGTCTTCCCATAAAGCATAACTTTTACCTTTTTGTAAAACCACTAAGGAGACTGAGGAAAGTTTCGCACAGTAATTGTATTCGAATTGCTCTTTTGAGTTTTGACATACTTCATTTTCAAAAACAAATCGATTATTGGCTAATAATTGCGTTGATATGGGTGTTTTTGGGTAATTGAATTGGTGAATTTCGGAATGACACCTTTGAACAAATGTAGAAAAACAAATTTCCGAAAAATTTCCATCTTACGAGCACTGCCCCAATGATTCTTGTCTTATATTATTTTATCGTGTTCTAGTGAAACAGGCATTACTACTCACGCTTCAGTGAATGCCAATCAATTTACCATTGAGTCCAATTTCAGAGGTTAAATAAAACCGCACTACCCGCTCAATTTTTACTTTCTATTGTTATATTCAGAGATTCAAAACCAATATGCATTGGTCTCAAAATCTCTCTTAAACGCTCGTACTCTACAAACCAGCATTCTGAATTTTTGTTACTTTATGAATTGAATTTATCGAAAACTTGCATTTTTTTTAATTGTACCCAACGCATTAAATCAGTCATAACTTTTTATTATCTTATCGGATTCAAATGAAATATTTTAAGTTCGCTAAAAAAAATGTCATAGGGTGTGATTTGATATATGAAAAATAAATAAATAAAGTACATGCACAGCAGTTCGAGGAGATCTATGTTATTGGCAGAAATGGAGGGGACCTATAATTATTTTCGTACATTAAACGTTCTAAATTGTGTAAAAACAACAGCAACTATCCCCATTTTTCCTGAGATGTCATATTTAAATGGAGAAGCGACGACTGTAAAGAGGATAGTGATTTTGATAATTCGAACTGTATGACGAACTGTATGGCGAACTGTTTGGCAACCTGTATGGCGAGCTTTATGGTATGGTGACCCAAATTGTGACTTGTATATTGACTTATATGACGACTTTTATGGTGATCTGTATGGCGACATGCATGGCGACCTATATTGCGACTTGTATGATGACCTGAATGGTGACATGTATAGTAACATATATACTAACCTTTAACCTCTAAGGCTTCCTGGCTGGTGACCTGTACGGGAACCTGCATTACGACCTGTATGATGACTTGCACGGCGACCTGTATGACTTCCTGGCTGAAGACCTGCATTAGGACCTCTATTACTACCTGTATGATGACTTGTATGGCGACCTATATGGCGACCTGTATGAGGACCTGTATAGTAACTTGTATGGTGGCCTTCATGGCAACCTGTACAGAGACATCGATGGGCTACCCCTATGGCGACCTATACAATCGTTAATATGCGGTACTCGCGCATTCTAAGTGGGGATGAACAAAAGTCTTAAACATATAAAGAATAGAAGAAATTTCCTTACTCAAACACTTAGTATAGCCAAGCGTTGAAAAAACCTTACTAACAACTTTTGTTCAATTTGATATATCGCTTGCTTAATAGAATACTGACACATTAGCAGATAGGTCAAAATTGAATAACGTACAGATACTGGCTTTTGCAAGCCTCAGATCTCATGAATAGGTTATCATACTTTAAGAATACGAGTATTCATGATTGAGTCATGAATTAGTTTTAATATTATCCATCAACAAGTAGGACAAATCCTCATAGCATGATCTTTTTTTTGCAATTTCCCAAAAATCGTCTTTTTCGAGTAAGGTCTGTATTCCATTAAGCATGCGATATGCTGCAAGCACATAATACTGAATTATAAGAAACATTTGTTGTCATTTTGACCCATTTAAAAAATGTATATTATATATTAATATAATTAACGATTCTACTGTCAATGTTGTCCACTTCGCTGATACAAATATAAAAAAGAACTGGACCTAGTTGACTTCCTTGAGGCACACCCAAGTTAATGCGTTAATTGAAACAGATGTGTTGATGTTTTTCTATTCAAAAACCATCCGACCCATTGAGCAAGAGTTGATGGGAAACCTTGGGAACAAAGTTTGAATAAAATAAGACTACAATGAGACAACTTGTCGAAAGCCTTACTGACGTCTGTTTAAATAAATTGAATCAACTTGATCAATATTTTTACTTGAAGAAGACGATGTGGATTTAACAGTTTCTGATTTCTTTTTCATAAACCTGTTTTTTTTTTTATAGCTTAAATGCGTTGAGTAGACATGGAAGTTTGGCTATTGGGCTATAGTTAGAAACATCAAAGCTATTACCCTTTTTGTGGAAGTCCAGGTTGTGTAAGTGCCAATGTCTAAATTCTCAAAATTTTCTGCAACATTGTGATTTGAGAAAACCTATTCAACCTATTCAACTGAACGAAGTAGCTTGCAAAAGCAATGTTCAATGTGGTCAGTTTTCGCCCCACAATTTACTAAAATTTGTTTTTATTTTTGGTCTTGTTCATACAAATCTGCTGAAATTACCTGTTACTAAACTTTGTCGTTGAAAGAATTAGACATAACCATTTTTTCTTTGTTTGAACCTAAAAAACTATCAGAAAAAAACTTGTGCCTTTCGTCTGCTTTGCTTCCAAACCAAAACCACATTCAACTCCTCTTCATCGAGCTTACCGACAGAAAAAAAAATCAGATAAATCTCACCAAAAAATTCCACAGAGCAACGAACTCCGTTTAGCACCATCGTCAAGGAAAACTTTTTTTCTCCCCAAAGTGTCTAACCTACATTATGTACATCTCAAGTACGTTATTTTTTCCCACCGTCCGTCGTCCTTATCCTCAAATGAGGTTCAATTCTTCCGTCGCTGCCGCTACCACGACTGATGAAACAATACCTACTTATCGATTCATTGCACTTCCCTGTGGCAACTTTTCAAGCCATCGCACATCAACTATCTCTACACCAAGCCGCATTGTAAAGGAATCCTTTTTTGTTTGTGAAATTCATGTCATTCCAGCTACATGCACTGTCATTTCCTTCGATTCGGGTTGCTTTTTTGCTTTTTTAGATCGTGCCTGCATCCATTATCCTTGAACGTTGTGAAAATTGCACAGCAGCCATGAAAAGGATACAAAATATACAAGTTTGCCAATCGACTTTGTTTTTTTTTGGTCGTAAATTATCGAAGTTCTGGCCAGAGTGCAGAGGCTAAAATAAAGATGACTAGATGGGTCAATATTACCGGTTTCGAATTCTGTTCACTTCAAAGAGTGTCCGGTCCTTGTTGGTATAGTTCTAATCTATAAGCCATGACCGGAACTGCATAGACAAAAGGTGGATTTTGTGGTTCCTAAAATTGTACTACCGTTACGACTGACGACTTCTAGTGCAGCTGCACCGGTGAAGATAGTATAAGCTCATCCAGGAAAAAGTCAACCGAAAAAAGAGAGAAAAGTGGTTAGGAATAATTCAATCGGAAAAGCTTTTTACTTTTACCACAGGACATTCGCTTAGCTGTCGATGGGAAAGGATGTGTTTTGTGTGTGGTCTGGATGGGTCATGATTTGTCCTTGCTACAGAAGGAGCACACAGACTACACCCACTGGTAAGAGCGGCAGCAATATTCCCACACCAAACAGAGAGACGATGCATGTGGTGTCTGCTGTGTGAGTGTAATTACATTAGAATTGTCACAATCAGAGTTCAAATCCCTGGCCACATCCTGCGACTGGAAAACGAAAACAAACGGAAAAAAAACAATTCTCTCACCCGTGTATTTACACACTCAACCGATTGGAAGTTAAAAATTGAAATTCAATTCGCCCGGTGCGACCGTTGCGACCGTTGGGAACTCCCCGCTGCCGCCGCGCCTCATATCAGTATGAAATTAATTTTGATTTAAGATGGCGACGAACGATGTCAGCGCCATAATGCATTTTACAACAGTTTGCACTCTATTACACCATTGCACCACAAGATAGGGCTGATGGCAATAATGGCTTTGGTCGTGGTGGTGTGTGTGTGAGGGAAATGCATTTGATGTTATGGTCGGATCGTAAAATAACTGAAATATATGAGGAACGGACAAAAACACAAACCTAAAGTTAAATTGAGAGCCACGAATGTGGGAATTAAAGCAATTGCAGTTTGGTTATAGTTTTAAGAGTTGTACATGTATTTTGGGAGTTAAGCAAATCAGAGGGGGTCTGTTTTCTAGGATTAAACTGCCAACAGGAATGAGTTTTCATTAAAATCGTAATTTATCAGTGAAGTTTATGGTTTGTTGGGTGCAATACATCCAATGATGGTACCTATTAAAATTTGTATAGCAAGGTTAATTATCCGTATAAAATATTTCCTCTTCTTAATTAAGAACAAGAAAATTGTAGAAAATCTATAAAAAAAAATCGTTCGTAAATAATATGAGAAAAAAGTAAAGGGAACGTCTTTATTTTGTAAATTTTAAATGACTAATTCAAGTAATTAAAAAATCAAGTCTAGTAATAACCTTTAATTTCCAGTACGAAGAAAATATTGGTTGGAAAGAAAGACTAATACTGAGAAGGATATTTCCAAGCGGATACATTACCTTTTAAGGAACTAAAAAATAAGGATCTTAACTAGTTCGGTTGCATATTTGATATTTTTACTTGCGACTTATAGGTACCATAAAGCAAGTAATGCATTCGTAAAAAAAATCAAACTCGAGATTTTGATCAAAGTTGAAATTAAGATGATAGCGAAGACGAAAAAAGAAAAAATTGTGTCTGTTTACTGTGTCTTTTCGACGCCAGTCTAAACGGTTCGGCTTGATTTTTTTTAAACTTGGTAGATAGTATTTTTAATTCCCTTCCGCCCCTCAATACAGTTTTTTTAGACACAAATAACGGTACGAATTTTTTTTCGAAATTTTCTAAATATTTTTTTTTTCTCAAAAATGCCAGATTTAAAAAAAAGAAATACAAAAAAATTTTATTTAGTTAAATATAGGTAATGGTTGAACAAAAATGTGAAAAAAAAAATTATTTTACCTTAAAATGACGGTACTCAGCATACAAATGTTAAAAAATGGTTTTCAAAAATTGTATTTTTGTAAAGAACTGCGCCTAGAATTTTGATAAATATTTTTTCCTTTCGATAAATTGTTACGATCTATAATTTAACTAAAAAAAAACGACATTTTTTTTTTTTTTATATTGAACATACTATTTACAATTTGGCTTACAACTAATTTACATTCGTTGGCTCATAGGGGCCTAACTATATACAATTATTTTTATATAAAAGTTACATGACGAAAAAATAAAATTTAAAAGGTCGGTGGACTATATTGTCGTCAGGGTGTTCATTTCCGGTTGTCGGTGGTGATTGTTGTGGGTTGTGGGCAGGGATGGCGTTTTAGCCGCGGTGGTAGGCTGACCCAATGTCAGCGTAGAACGAGACTATGTCCTCGTTGTCCATGATTACGTTGTCATCCAAAGTTTCCATCACACTGAGGTACCTCGGTTCGGGATGCCGTTGTTCTGTGGTCATCCTTCTCATAAGCTGATTCGGGTCGATGATGTTCCCCATTAGTTTCTTCGTTGAATGAACTAGATATTTGTCCAGTGGGGTTAAATTCGCTTCTGTATAAAGATGCTCGTTCCTGTAGTGTTTCTGTCGTTGACGGTCGAAGTAGAGTCCAGTGCAGATCCTCAGTATCTTCCTTTCGCGTAGTTGAAGTTCCTTGATAGCTGTTTTCGAGATGGAAAACCATACTGGAAAGGAAAAGCTGATCACTGGTCGCAGGAGCGGCTTGTAGATCAATATCTTTGTCGGTTGGCTAAGACCTGATCTTCTTTTCAGCAATGGGAGCAAACGGCTGAAGGCCCAGCTGGCCTTTTTCAGAAATTTTCTTGAGTGCAGTTTAAACCTTAGCAACTCGTTGAAGTGCACTCCCAGGTACTTGACACTTGGCTTTGCCACTATGGTGGAATCCTCAGGAGTCTCAGGACCAGATTTCTGCAAATTTTTGCAGTGGGAATGCCTCTACCAGTTGAAGGTCTCCTGAAGCAGACAAGTTCTGATTCGGATGCCTCATTTAGATGCCCCCATATAGAGAAGCTTCTAAAAAGTTTGAAAAACATTGCACTAAAAATATATTTTGAATTAAAGAAAAAAATCATTTTTTTTGTGAAAAATTCTATAATCTCAAAAACAGCTCAATGTTTTTTTTGGAAATTCAATTTTTATTCGTACAGTAATAAAAAAAATTAAGTCCCAACAAGTTTTTTTCCTACCAGGATATCAAGAGATCGAGATTTTGATTAAACAGTATTGAAAAAAGCGGGATCTTAATAAGTAGTTTTTAGAAGACGGGATTTTAAAACTTTTTTGTGAAGAATGCGATGACTGGAAAGATCCAAAAATACATTTTAAAACAAAAATTTCAGTTTTGCAAAATTTATCTGAAAAAGATTTTTTTTTATAAATTTTATATTAGCATTCATTTTATAAAAAAAATCGCATCAAGATCTCAGGAACTTGCTCTTTTATCATAAACGGAACAGTCGAAAAAAGTACTAGAACAAATATATTTCTCCTTTAATTTTTACTTGCGACATAAATATAGGTTTCGTATGCATTCGTAAACAAATCGAACTCTTGATTCCGATCAGACTTGACATTACGATGAGAAAGAAGACGAAAAAGAGTGTCTCGTAATTTTTCAATTTTTTTTTGTTTCAAAATTCAATGTTTCGAAAATCTTCAAGATTTGATAAAAAAATTTATTTTATCTAAAAATAACGGTACCCACCATACAACTTTAATAAAATGATTTTCGAAAATCCCATTTTTTTTTTCAAAAACGACACTTAGAATTTTGATAACATTTTTTTCTTTCGGTTATTTTTTACGATAAATAATTCAATAAAAAAAATTTTGAAATGAAGACATTACTGACTGTACCATTTGCATTTCAAAACTTAAATATTTTTTATTTGAATTTTGAAGTTGGAAAATTCGATACCTCAAAAATGGATCAATATTTTTTTTGAAAATTAAATTTATATTCGTACAATAATAAAAATTTAAAGTTTTTTTTTTATTAAAAATGTTTTAAAAATTTTGTATATAAAAGCTTTTTTATTTATAAATAAGAGCATGTTTTTGAAATCCAGTCGTGTATTTAATTTAAATTTATTTAATATTTAATTTGAATTTATTTTATACAAAAAATAAAGTCACGACTATATCTCAGGAACTTGCTTAAATATTTTAAACGGAAAAGTAAAAAAAAAAAAACTAAACTAAAATATATTTTTCATTTCATATTTTGTTCTTTGAATGTTCGGAATTCAATATTTTTTGTACCTGTGCTCAGTATTGGGACAAAATTCCTCGAACCATATTAACGATATATATACGGCAATAATCCAAAAATACAATAATTTTCTCAACATTTCCTAACATTTTCCTAAAACCCATAAAATGTTATTTTTCCTCAAAAGAAAATATAGAACAGTAATTTATTATTTGTTTCACTCCACCAGACCAAAACGGTCCAACTTTGAAGAATCACTTATCAGAAAAGTATTTTAGAATTGTGATTTTTAAAACTGTCCATAGGCTCTGGGGTTTTGGCACTCCATTAAAACTGTTAAAAACAAAAACCTTAAGAAATCATACAAAAATGTTAAGCTGACCAATCATTGAATTATCAATGATCTTTTATAAAGATCAAGCAGCTTTTCAATTGGTAAACATTTTTTTGCGAATATCCCACAAATGAGGTACTAAAAATCGGTATGATCTTGAAAAATCAAAAAAAGGAAATCAAATCATAAAAAAAGTCTACCTAACCAATTATTGATGATCTTTAATCAAATTTTTTTGCGAATATTCTCAGTGAATGAGCTGCTAAAAATCGCGCGTTACCTTGAAAAGCTTTAAAACATTGATTAAAAACTTCCTCGGGCTGATCTTTTTTTTAAAACTGGTTAACCTATTTTGACCATTTAGATGACATATTTCAATGTTTTGCATATATGAGATGCCAAGATTCCACAGCCCTGTTTATATTCTTACAGGAAATTAAAACAACAGGATGATCAAAAAATGGTACTTTTGGAATTTCAGAGAACTGTGCATCGCAAGTACATATAAAAATGGATTAGAAAAATATGATCAACAAATAACCGTATCTTCTGCCACAATGCACTACTTTTTTTAAACAAACTTATGACATAAGATGGCAATATGTGGGTGAAGTATTTTGATTTTGTCAGTCTTGTCAATCCAGTCGATATAAGCAACTTCCTTAAATGCATTGCTTCACGACGCCTAGCATCAGTCATCTAGAAGAAATCCTTTAATCCCAACAGGTGAATGGAAAAACGATTAGTCTAAGGATAAACGACGACACAAATAGAAAACTTCACCTCAAAAAGCTCCACAAATCAGCGTCTTATTGTGTAACATGCTTCAACCGAGAATTATGTCAAGGGTGTTTTGGGATTGCTTGTGTGAAACTGATAAAATGAAAGTCGAAGGATATATTAATAAATTTTTAAATATTTTGTTCAATACCATTTGTTAAGGAAACAATTTGATCTGAACTCATGATTAAGATGTGTAAATATCAGCGGTCGTCGATATTTTTTATATGAACTTTGACAGAACTTTAGACTGAAATTCACAGAAATGCACAGAGTCTCAAAGTAAAATAACGAACCGATTTATTTCAAAAATTAATATATAAATATCCGCTGCGTAACATACACCCCTATTACGATTGTCAATTATCAAATTGATAGTTGATATACCTTGAAAATTGGGTTGCAAAACTCAATTTATTAAAAAACTAATCAATTTTTCTTTTAAATTTTTCAATTTGCTTGTGTTTCGCAATGGTCTGAATCTTTCTCAATGATCAAAACTTTAATCAGTTGGGTTTTTAAACATTGAATTAAAAATTTATCAACTATCAAATTGATAGTTGACAATCATAATAGGGGTGATAAAGTTTGTCATACTTTAGTTTAAACAGTTTATATTTTATTTGATACATAATTAAATTTTTCCACCTATATTCACCCAGAGATGTTGTTTGATACGAGATATTCCCAAATTTGTTTGTCAAGCATGGCATGATGAACTTTTGATGGATGAAAAATATAAGCGTGCAAATTCGTCAAGTATGCTGTCAAATATCACTTCTCATTAGAATTTTGACCATGGCGGACCAGCTCATTACATAGATGTAATTTTAGATGTGGAAATTAAAATAAAATAAAATTTGCTTTGAAACTTTAGGTGAGGGGTGTATAAATGTAGCCTCTTTCCGCTACACTTCTTCACATCACAACAAATATGTGAAAAAGACGACAGACGAAACAACTGAAAAAAAAAATAGTCGTGTAGTCAGACTCTTGATTTTTCAGCTTTAGACGGTGTTCACACTGAACTAAATCCTCCGTCTTTTTATTTCACGTTTCTGTTCTTTATCTCAATCCTTCTGTCAGGGTTTATAAACCAATTGACATCATTCCCATCTAGTAATGGAAATGGTCAAAATAAAATGTTTAATTCATTTGCATCGTAGTCTTCATCCAGTTCATGACTTGACAGATGGAGAACGATCTATATTTTGATGAATATAGAATATTTAATTCGAAATTGGTCACCATGTGATTTGACAGATAAGGGACAAATTAAATTTTGACGTATTGAGAATACTTTATTGCAAAAATCAACGTACTGCCATGAAAATTCATTTTCCGGAGCAGAAAATAAAACAAACAACATTTTTCGGATTTTTTAAATGTCAACTCTGAAAATGCATTTTTGTGGAGCATTAATAAAATGTTATCGTCAATCATGACATATTGGATGAGGGGTGAAGAAATGCTGATGGAATGAAGAAATTTAGTTATAACTGTCAATTGAAAGTACTAAATCCACCATTGACACCATAGGCGAACTATTTTTGAGGCGCCTCAAAGTTTTCAATGTAAACATATTGATATAGTAAGTACGCAACATTCCCAATGTAAACAGGACCTTAAATGCAATCTTTCGTAAGGTAAGTTGCTACACGGAACATGTAACCGTAAGGGGCTACACGGTACGTATAAGTTTTATGTTTTTGATTCACCCCATCCCCGGCATAGATTTTTACGCATCAAAAAACTATTGGATATCAACATAAGGCTTCTCGTTGTTGTTCTTTAATAATAAGTTTTCCCATTTTTGGCATCTTTTATAGGGCCGAAATAGACCAAAGTTTGGTCAGATTGAAGCAGACCAGAGTTGGTCTATTGTGATACCACTTCAATTTAGAGATTTTCTCCCTAGTCGTTGAACGATTTGGAGGTCCTTATGATACGGGAAAAACTTCAAATGTCTATTAGATAACTAAGTTCCTCGAAACACTCTTCAACATGAAGCCTACGTAAATAGGATAGAACAGAGCATGTACATAGAAGATTTGGAATTGATTTTACCTCTTCCTCGTGTATTCCGCTCCTGCAAAAATCGTTTCTTTTCGTGTTTGCCCATAAGACAGTGTCCAGTTATGAGACCAATTACGAAGCTGGTATGCAATGTGTTTAAGGATATCAAACACTTGGAACTTTTTAGATCAAGCACTGGTCAGATCTGTTTTGTCATCAGACAGGCTGTTATATTATTCCATCTAAGGTTTGTCCTTTCAATAGCATATAACTTCAGCACAAGCTTACATGTAGCAATTGGTATACCTTCATCATCGTTATCAGGTAATACAGGTAATGTTGTTACATTTTTTTTGCGAGTTCATCAGCCTTACAGTTCCCTGGAATCTCCCTATGTCCTGGCACCCAACAAAGGTGAATATTAAACTGCTGAGCTGTTAAAGAGTTAGTAGAGACCAAGTCCAGAGCTTTAATAGCCGTTTGACTATCCGAGAATATAGGAATCATCTTCCATAACATTTTTTTCTTGTTTAGACTAAAACTATGAGTTACCTCGCTTTAATAAATTTTTTTGTGAAAGACATTATTTTTGTCTTAATAATGTTAAATGAAATTAAAATAAAAAACATTTAGCAATAATTTTTAAAAACAAACTTTTGCCAAAAAAAATTTTCAGAAGCCGCACTTTAAAAATTCTATTTTAAAACCTTTTGTTGACTTGATTAAGAAACAGAAAATCGTTTCCTATTCCCATGTGTTGTTAATTTTTTAGATATTCTCTCAAACATTTTGTGATTTTACCCGAATGTAGGAAAACCTCCTTTCCATTAAGAGTTTTAATTTATGTATGAAATTGTACATTCTGTGTGATGAATTTTGTGTTTCAGTAAAGCTTATTGTTCGTCAGAAAAATGTAAAAAACAAAAATTAAAACATCATCCCAACTAAATTAGGTAAATCAATAAGCGATTTTTTGTCGTGAGTGAAAATCAAATCAGTTTTTGTTGGTAAACACACATTTTTTAAAAGTAACCTTCCTCCAATGAAAACTACCCTCAAAACCATAAAACATTTCACGTAACACTTTCATGTCTTCATTAGCTGTGTATAGAGAACCCTCTTACCCGATAAAATAGAAAAAATGGGAAATTGAATTCAAATAGAATTTATGAAATCATTTTCCAAGGACCTTCTTTTTTCTCACATAAAAAAAAAATACCAAGGAAAGCAAAATTCCAAACCTTAAATCTACAAAATAGAACTTATTCATTTGGAAGATCTTACAAAAAGCAAACAAACAAGGTTGACTGAATAAATAAAAGAAAAGACGTTAGAACTCGAAAGAAAAATCATTTTATTGATTGCTTAGTAGGAGAATCAAAACAAGATACTCGTGTACCTAAGTTTTTATCCTTTTTTTTGAACATTCTTTTGGCACGAATTTCAAAAAAAAAAAATTCACTCTTAGTCATCGCCCTAAGAAACTTCATACAGATTGCATATGACATAATAAGGCCATCCATCGAATGAATGTTCATCGCTTTGCTCCATCTCTCAAATACCATATATGTATGCTTTCTGCAAATGTTTGTAATGTGAACCTAAAAGCAAAGTTAAAAACCCAGAATCGGAAAATATAGTATTCCATGATTGTGCATTCAAGGAAACAAAATAAAGCCTTAAATTGTGTCGCATCAATTTGCCTACATGCGAAGCAGAATTATTCTATGTTTCTGTTTTAAGCTTAACAAAGAAGACAAATCATACAGAGAGTTTAAGTTCAAAATATGGAATAACGATAAGTCCCGCTTGGAAGAGGAGATCAACACAAAAGAATTTTCTTCGAAACTAAGACTGGCCAGGTGACGAAACAAGACAAGCACTTGCGCAGTCTTGTTTAAATGAAAAAATTTCACTATCGCTTCGATATCGTTGTCGTAGCAGTTTCGGTTAATTTAAGTTTTAGAAATATGGGGCCTCTCCTGAGAACAGCATAAGACGAGACCGAAACTTCGGTCACCTCGGCTGATGCAGCCTTCTCTACCAAAAGTCATTATAATAAAGAGTACAGGCCCAAACTGCCTACCTTGTGGTACCCAAGAATTAGTATTGAAATTTTACATGTTATGATTTTAATTGCAACGTTTTCCGAAACTGCCAAAAATCTAAAGCTCAATTGCATAGTTCACGATCATTGTTTTCCATATTCATTATTAAATTTTCGCTTGGAAAAATGAAAACAAATATTCACACCATCCAATTAAGATGCATTAAATACAAATGCATTCCAAAATGTTCATACGATCTAAATCACATTTTTAATTATCTTCATCTTCAACTTGATACATTTTTCCAACAACCCATAACATGCCCTAGGAGTACCTTTAGAATTTTATAAGAAAAATAAAATTTTATGAAAATGAAAAAGGATTTGTAGGATGCTATCGAGATAGAAGGTGGATATAAGGAAGGAAAACAAAAAAGAAGGAGATACGTTCAATTTTAGTTATTGGTCGGATAAAGGATGAACAAATTTCAGTATCTAGGATAACAAGAGCCAACATAATCTAGAACATCGATTCCCACTTCAAGTCAACTAAAATTTGTAGCATTGATTGTTGGTGCAGTGTTTGTACCTATGTTAGGGCTGTGTATCAATATCATGAAACGCAATTTAAAAAAAAGAAGTGTTTTGTTGTCGAAAAGTCTAATGGTTCTGTTTGAAAACAAAACAAATCAAACAGATAGAAATGCAATGCAAGATCAAATAACGTATCAAGTAAAATTTAGGGTACAATGGGAATGGAATTTTCGTCCAACACTGAAGCCTTTATTAAAAACATTTTTCATCGGTTTCTTAAGGGTTCAACTTATACACAGATATTGGTTGTCTCAATGGAATGCATTCGCAGTAAACGTCAGACTTTGATTGACTGGTTATCCTGATATAAATCAATACATTCTTTGAATATATCCAGTGACAACTGATTAAATTGGTAAAAGTTCACTCAAATTCATTAATTCATTTAAGATTGACAGATAACAGGTATGTCAATGAATATATGAGAACGTATTTAGATATCAACCCTGAATATTACTGAATTTACTAGGAAATTACTTTAATGGTATTGATTGGAATATTAAACTTAATTCTTTTGACTTAGAACGCGACTATAAACGTTTTACTTAAATTTTGTTTTTAGGCTTTAATCAATTTGTCCCTCGTGTACAAAAACGGAAATCTTTGAAACCTTTATGGTATAACAAAATGCTTTTAAACCTCAAAAATATTAAAAATAAAGCATTTGCGAAATTTAAAATAACGCGATACCACACTGATCAAATGGTTTTTAGTAACCTTAGACGAGATTTTTCAGTCTTAAATAAATTCCTCTATAGAAATTAAATTTTCAAAACAACATACAAAATAATAGTAAATCGTCTTGGTCTATCATAAACTCCAAAAGAAAGTCATCTGGGATTCCTCAGAATGTTAGTTTCAATGGAGTCAATTCGTCAAATACTGATACTCATTTGGAACTTTTTGCTACCTTTTTTGAGTCTGTTTACTGCTCCCCATTAAACACTTTTGTGTATAATGGCGCTTCATGCCCTTAAAACTAATAATAGTTGTGGGTGCCGATGGAATACCTTCAACCAATTTGAAAAATTGTAGCGATTCTCTTTGTTTTCCTTTGTTGAACATTTTCAATAACTCATTGTCCATAGGGTTCTTTTAACCACAATGGAAGGAAGCATTTCTTGTTCCTATATTCAAGGCAGGTTCTAAAAATTTAGCAGAAAATTATAGAGGAATCTGTAAACTCTCAGCCAGCCCCAAACTTTTCGAAAGTTTGGTTAAAGATAAATTAGAATTTTTTATAAAGGAATGCTTATCTGAGTCACAACATGGCTTCGTATCTGGTCGGTCTACTGTGACAAATTTGACGGTTTTCTCGTCATATGTCTTACATACAATGGAGAACAAATGTCAAGTAGATGCTATTTACACCGACTTTAGTATAGCCTTCGATTCGGTAGTTCATATTATTTTACTAAAAAAGCTTCAGTATTTTGGTATTCATTCTAAGATGCTTAAATGGATCTCTTCGTATTTGAAAAACAGAACTCAACGAGTAATGATTGATAATAAAGTTTCTAGAAGTATAAAATGCACCTCCAGCATTCCGCAAGGAAGTCATCTTGGCCCTTTACTTTTCCTAATATATATTAATGATATAGTTGACATAATACAAAATTTTAATTATCTGCTATATGCAGATGATTTAAAATTGTTTTATAAAATTAAAACTATTGATGACTGTGTTAAAATTCAACAAGATTTGAACCATATTTCAAATTGGTGTTCTTTAAACAGCTTGAAACTAAATATTGGAAAAAGTAAAACTATGACATTTTCCAAATCTGCATTTGTTCTTAATTTTCCATATAAAATTAGATCAAATCCTTTGATTAAAGTGAAGAATATCAAAGATCAAGGCGTCATTTTTGACAATACATTTTCTCCAAATAAGCATATTGCTGAAGCGAACACCTTAGTTGGTTTCATTAAAAGGAATACTAAGGAGTTCACGGATCCTAATAAAATGAACCAATATCACGAGCGGTTTCCTCGTTCAATGAAGTATGTGTTATTTTTGATTTGCTACATTTATCTCGACATGAATTGAAAATTGAATTATTGTATAAATCTATATTTTAAATAAATGTGTAAAAATTTTGTAATTGCATCTGTTAAGCAAATCGCTTGCAGATTAATAAATAAATAAAAAATAATGATAATTGATATAGATGACGAAAGTATGTCTAATAAATAATTTAAACACTCACTTTATGAACTAGTTCATTTTGCGTTTTCGAAAATGACATTTCAGTAAAAATGTAATTGCAAGATGTCGACCCAAAATTAAATTTTTATGCGTTCAATTAACGTCGATGGAAATTTTCCACTTGGTAATATTCGGTACCAAGAAGTGTAGGACTCTTAACGCACGAAAACCACCGGGACCAGAACAAATCTATGAAGGATCAACTTATTTTTTTTTTCTTAATTCAAAATGACATTAAGGGAAGTTTAAACTTTTAATAATTTTCCATAGCTTTTAGACAATCAGTTCATGAGGATTGGTTCTTCTAAGTTTTCGAACATTTTGTCTTAGATTCAAGACATTTTCCATCTCGGAGTTGGTATGGCTTCGCAGTCGTTGATTGTGTGATGGAGTGTGTTTTGTAACCATTTCTGTGACCATTGTAGATCGCTATTTCTTATGTACAAAGGGCATTTATTATTCTACGAATGACTTTGTTTTGAAATTTTTTAACGGGCTCAGCAACTGTTTCCTTTGTACATAGCTGGATATGTCCACTCGGGCTTAAGCACTTGCTTGTATAACATTATTTTATTCCGGATAGATAGGCCAGAGTTCTGTCCTAGTAACCAGTACATTTTTCTGTACCTTAAGTTCAGTTTTTCTCTTTTCTTTTTGATGTACTCTTTTCATTTAAGCTTTGCATCCAAAGTCATTTCAAGGTATTTGGGAGTATTGGCTTAGTAAGCAGCTTTACCGTTGATAAAAATTGGAACGTTATTAAGTTTTTTTTGTTTATAAAGTTTATATGCATCGATTTTGTTTCGTTTAAATTTATATGCCATCGTTATGTCCAATCTATAACTTTATCGACTTTATTTTGCAGTTTTTCTGTAGCATTCGTAACATCAGGCATCAATATCGCAGTATCATCAGCAAAGATGGCCATGCTAGCGTTGGCAACCACAGGAATATCCCGAGTATATAACAATATAGAGTTGGTCCTAGGACACTTCCTTTGGGTACACCAGCTTCAATTCTTTTTAGTTCCGAGTAATTTCGTAACGTAAAATTTCAGTATTTTATAATACTGTCTGGAATGCTCCCTATATGCAGTTTGTACTCAAGTCCCAAATATCAAACCATATCGAAGGCTTTAGCAACATCAAACAACATAGAACTGAACATACTTGTTTTTCTTCAAGTACCTTTTCTAAAACATCGGTAATTCTATGCTCCTGGTCTATCGTGGAGTTTTATTTTTAAACCCAAAGGAATAAGTCTTTTTTCTGCTAATCCTTTTCAGGAGCAGTTTCGCGAAAACTTTTGCCATAATTGGTATAAGCGATATAGGTCTGTAAGGTGTTACTTTCGTTGGTGGCTTACCTTGCTTAGATATGACAGTGACTTCTGCAATTTTAATATGATGTGGCACATTCTAAGCTTAAGGCATGCTTTTAATATAAACAATTAATTTTGAAGGCTATTGAAGACATTTCTTTCAAAGCCTGAGCAGTGTGAATAAAAAAGAAATTTTCACTCAAACCAACTTTCCAACCTAAAATCCCAAAAAATATCAAGATCAACAAATTATAAGATAATTTACAAAGATGGGTATACGAAATCGCAAGAAACGCAGCAAAGTTGATCATATAGTTAACTTCGCTGTTTAGTGCAGCTTGGTGTAGCATGATTTTTTTTTGCGTCCTGTTGAAGTTTGAATCAGCGTCTGGTCGATTCCGGCCTCAGTGGTTTATTTTCGAGGGTACTGCCTCTTACGGTGAGAAATGTATAAAAACCCATAGGGCTTTTTCTGGAAACTTACGGATTTTAATAAAATTCTGTTAATAATATCTCTTATCATTTTTTTTTTTTTTTAGGGGTACTGCCTCTCGCGGTGAAGTGAAAAATCTGTTGAAATTGTTGAATCACCTTTTTAAAAAACAAACAGATTTCAATAAAATCATACTAAGAATATCTAATCAAGTCACTCCAATCTTATAAACCATTCATATTGGGCTGAAAATTGAAAGTTCCTTCAATTACTCTGTGTTTACCAAATAATGATTGACAGCGTAAGTTACTAAGCCTTAGTTCTTTCACGAGCTGTCAACCTTCAACACAATGGGTTCTTTTTTACTTCAATTTAAATTCAAACATGTCTATAAGTGTCAAAAAATATCATAAAATTTACAGCGTGAAATATAATAAACCCACTGGACAAAAGATTCCAATGCATAACTTATTCCTCAATGAAAGGATAACAAATTCTTGAAGGATGATTTTAAAAAGTAAACCATATCACATACAGTACAAAATGTGTTTGTATAAAGTAAATTATTTTGTATAATCAAACGTCAAAGACAGGAATTTCCTTTGTTCGCTTTTTTCTATTCAACGAATTGATCCTTAAACAAAATATCGAGCAGAGTAACAAAAGAAAGTAACGTATGCTCATCTGACAACAAAACACATAGTCTGAGATGTAACGTTGATGTTTGAAACATTGTAAAGCTTTTACAAAAAAAAAATAGATAACATCTGAAATATCTTCAATTCCAGCCTACATATGTATATAGTTCATTCCAATGGTAGTTCATTCAAGTTTTTTTAACATTCAAACTTCAATTAGGAACAAACACCTTTATAAAATAAGGTTTTGACATTTCTAAATTGCATGACATTACCTCGATGATGTTTACCTTGCACTGAGATTTACAATTTTTGATTTCCTTTAAGTAAAAGATAGCGCAAACATATTGTCATAATGTGAATGTGCATTAATGATTTCAAATGGCGTCAAATGTTATTGTGTATTGACAAAAATTAGTTGAAAACAACAAATGGAGCTAAAGAAACCTGAAGAATGTTACTGCTTATTTCACGAATTTTCAGTTTATTATTTTAATGCGGCGTGATCTTCGTCGTCGATTTTCTCGTCGTCGTGCACCCTCGAGCGAACAATTAAGCATTTGGCTGAACACCCCGTGCACTAAATATGTTGTAAGAAGTGGCCGTATCTGGTATTGCTCATTCCACCAAGAACATCGCTGATGCGACCGATGTCGTCAGAGAGATTTCAAGACGATGCACACAATTCGGCATCAATAGACGTTTGTTGTAATAAATTTTAGTGAAAGACTGAGAGATGTTCCCATACAAAGCGCAAACCGTTCACGAATTGTTGCTTGCGGACCATCAAACGAGGTTAACTTATTCCCATGCTCTGTTAAACTTGATACAAGAAGAGGAGATTTCGTATCCAAAATCATATTGAACGACGATGCCCATTCAACTTTATTGGTTATGTGTACCAACAAAAGTTCTGAGACAGAAAGAACCTGCATGAAATGCAAAAAAACCATTGCATCCCCGCAAAGTGACTGTTTGGTGTGACATTTGCGGTGAAAAAGTGATTGGCCCCTATTTTTATCAGACGCCGCTGTAGATGCCGATGTAAAATGATTTTTTTTTCGGAATTGGGTCTCGAGCATTGTTGGTTCCAACAGGATCTCCTGTTTTGAAGATTTGAACAGGGCGTCCAGATCTAACGGCGAAACATTCTTTTGGGGCTTTTTGAACTCTCCCGTTCACGCTGACAAACCACAAAACTTGCAAGTATTGAGGCAGTCTTGCGAGCAACAATTATTTAAAATGTGCATAAGCTCATGTTCATTTGACGATATAATTTTTTTAAATTTAACTTTTCTTGAAAACAGACCTCATTTTTTCATTTCTGACAAAATTATAGCAAGTCACATTATGACATAACTTTTGCGCAATCCTATACTTCTCAACATTCTGCCCATCTCTTCTAGCTATTGTTACAAAACAGAGTTATTATGAATTGAAAAAACGACCAACTTCGAAATAGCTATTCCAGATCGAAAAGTGCTTACGAATTCTAGCAAGTCGTACTAGATTGTAGGTACTCATATTCTCCTTAATTTATTTCCGAAATGTGCCCAAGAGTCAAAGCTGCTTAGTTAAATGGATCATCTGAAAATGATTGCCTGAAAAAGACCTCTAGCTAAGCACATCTTCAATTTGCTTCAGGACAGTATTAACTCTTCGAAAGTCAAATTTGCTTTAGGTGTTTCTTTATGCTGTTGACTCCGGACTCCCATCCATATGCCTTGAAAGCTTAGAGAACCCAATTGAATAAAGTGCCATGACACTCTATATGGGCCCCTTCCCTTAACTGCTTTCGATTGACTGCGAAGCCTTCCTTCAGAACAGCATTTGTAAGAGGAAACGTGCGTCGTTGCACAGTCGTCTTATATGCAAGAGCTGTACAAGCCCAATACGGTCCAGCATAATCTAAACCAGAGTGATAAAAGGGGGAGATAATGGTTTATGCCGATAACATGTCAAACATCGCCGAAGTCTAACTCTAAATTATAGCGTACAGAACAGCTCCAAAAGTCGAGATCTTTTGCGGTGTGACTTCGACTACATAGATTCAGCGTTATTGCGATGACTGACTGGAAGTTGTAAATCAACCGTCAGAATTCTGAATTTTTTCTGCTTAGGACTCCGTTGCGTGGAGCCTCAAGGGATATGTGAAAGAACTGGGACAACGTAGGGCCACATGGACAGCCACTGGCGAGTAAAAATATATAAAAGTACCTTGGCATTTGGTTGGATCAGTATTTGTATTTCAGAGCTAGGGGCTGTTTTATAGCAGTCGGCTTGATAGCAGGGTGAAGGTGATTTCCTACATGGCCCCCATCTGGCCGATGATTACCTATGGGTGCCCGTTGTGGTTTAACGTTGCCCCATCTCAAATGGAAAAGATTTGTGTTTGAGAGAGGCGGTGTGTTAGAATTTACCCTAGATAACACAAAACACCAGAGCCGGAGTACAAACATCATTATTCCAACCAAGCGGTATACAAAGGAGTTAACATAAACAAGATTGATATTTTTTTAAATAAAGCTGATTGGGGGCTACATTGCAAGAGCGATGTCCTCGACCAACGGTCTAATTTTTGCAGTTTACTACCCTAACGACAATAATTACGAGAGTGTTCGTCCTAGCGCCTTTATCCCGCCCGAGGTATTCCTCTACTTAGAGAGTCGAGGTCTGGCCCAGGATAGAATGACGATTCCGCAAATCTGCCACGTCAGCCATAGAACCGTGGATAAGCGGCTCCTTTATAGAATTGAGCGAAACAAGAAAACGATTTACTCTGGCTGTTCTAGTTCTAAGTAGATTTAGTTTCAGTAGTTTTAATTCGGTTGAGTTTAGTTTTTAAGTTTTTTGCAATAAATGATATCTTTCCGCGTTTTTTTTTAAATTTCTTCTCTATCAAAAATAAAAACCCAGAGTTTTAGGGCCATTAATTTAGTTGTAAGTTATTTTTTTTTCAAGATTTTATGAATGAACTTTTACATTGAGAAATGAACATCGATTATTCATATAGTCTTTTGAAAAATTTAAGTGTGGCTTGTTTGCTTTGTGGTGAGGTTGCCACTTATATTTTATTTCTTAGTACTTCTCAATAATTGTGAATGATCAAAGTAATTTCAAGTGTGCTCAGTCGATTTCTATCAACACTTCGTATGTATTTTATAACAGTGCAATTCATGTGGTATTATCGATATATTTACTCGACAATCTGAGCTGCAGACAATCTTATTTTCAATGCATAAGAAAATGAGGTAATTTTCTCAAAAAACGTCAAAATCTGATTTTCACATCACATACAAATATTCCGTACCAAATTTTAAGCGAATCAATTCACCCGCTTAGGCTCTAGTTTGATGTTTCTTAAATGAACAGACCCAAAAACATGACAGGAAAACCACTTTGTTAGACTACATAATCGTAAAATTTAGTTTGATTAAAACTCAAATTTATATTCATACATCAAATCTACAAAGTGTTGATATTTTTAATTCTTTCAACTTAAAACTCATGAGTGTAAAATCATTAACCAAAATGCAACGCTACCATCCGAACTATACTATCTAACTAACGAATTTCATCCAATTTTTTCGTATCTGAGTTTTGGTTTATCTTCATCTCATCTTAATATTTTTTTTATTGCACAAAGGATATTTGTTTAGTTTTTTTTTTGGTTTTGAAAATAACCGAGAACAAAAACGAATTTCAAGGTAAGTTATTTTGATTCCAATCTAGAAAATGTCATTTCCAGAACGAAAACATCTGTTTTTTCACTTCACAGCCATCAACGATATTATGATAGCTGGTTGGTGCATGAGGAAAAACACTTAGCCCGTCGTCGTCGTCGTCATCACCATACGGCACGAAAGTGCATTTTATTAACCAAAGTAGAAGTTGTCGACAGCACATCCATCCGTAATTCCAAGAGTAACCATACCACCGCAACGTGCGGATTGCGTGTGCTGGATGTGCTGTGCCACGGATGGTAGATGATGGTTTTCATTTTTCATCTCGATTTCCATTTCTGTGCCATTTCGAGTCGAAGAAGACGAAGAAGTAAAGTTTAACGCCTTCGGGTGTTTGATGGAGTATGACAGACACAGACTAATCTCTCATGTGGTATTTATTTTCTGATCTAGTAATCTTTTTTTTTAATGAAAGTTGGTCACTAGTCGTATATTAATTTTCTTTTTTTTTTGTGCTCTACTTATCTATGTTTTTTTGTTGTTGTTGTTTGTGCGAGTATATGGCATGTGAATTGGCGTGTAACTGCCTTATTACACGCGAATGTTAAAAGAAAATTATTTGCTCAATAAAAGAATAAATTCACCTATGATTAAAGTTGCTTTATGGTCAGTTAGATTTTAACGTTACAACATCTCGAAAACTTTCGAATATTTTCCATCACGGCATATAAGTCAAACTTTAGAGGAGGGGTGTGTGTGGTTTTTTTAAATAAATATTGTCGATATAATGTAATTGGTTTTTCGTGACATTTCGAAGTTTGTTCGAATATTTCGTAGTTTCAAACTTAAAAGAGCCATTGCATGAAACAAAATGAGCAAAATATGTATAAAGAAACTATAACCTTCCAGTATTCAAAAATTATCATACGATCGTTTTTATTCTCTCAAAACAAAACAGTGGCTTTCCAAGCGATATGTCTACATAAGGGTGGATCAAATGAAATATACTTTTTTCATATTCTTGAAACCATACAAATTTTGTTGAGACTTTAAAAAGCCTCTATAAATCACATTCGATTGCATTTTATACGCATAAGCCTGCAACTTCAGCAAACCTCACAAAAGTCTCACATGACCACCTCTGCGAGAGAAAACCTTACCCTCAAACTTTTCATGCAGATGGTCTTTAAAAATGTTGAATATTCGTTTAAAATTGGGGTCTTCTCCCAAACGATCCGAAGCTCAGACAGCGAACAAATGGAGTTGTCTATTGTCATGAAATTTTAGCTCAGTTGTATCATGGGTTAAGACCCAAGTTCCGAAGCAAAATTCGTCAAGTTGAAGTCTGCGAAAGGCCGAATTCTTATGGATGGCGATAAATTGACTACCTCGAGTTGTTCAGTGCACTTTCAGGAACAGCAGTGATGTTCTCGGCTGATCTGGCGTTCCCGGTCATCTCAATAAATTTGCGTTGGTAAGTCGACTGTGAAGGACCACGAACGAAGAGTATTACGCGAACACTCATTTTGATGACAAACAACAGATTTGTCAGGTGTCCCCAAACGAACATGCCGCCAGAGACCTCCAAAACTATCTTTGTTTATTGAAAAACCATTTACACAGCAACATTATAGGTTTTTTATATTTTTGAATTTGTATATTAAATAGCATGTTGCTGTGTCTAGTTTTAACATTTTGCGGGGTAAGTTGTAACATGTAAAAATTTTATATAATATTTTTTTTTTTCAAACTGATTTTTTATAATTGATATGCTGGAAAATATTTGTGTATTGTATTAAGTTTTTATTTGTTTTGTTTTTTTTTTCAATTATTGTAACAACATACAGCGGTCTATGTTACAACTTACCCCATGTGCAACACTTAGTTGTGACAACACGGTTTTTATTGATACGATATTTTGACAAATGTCACTACAATTTGTTGGGAAAAAGACCCCAATTCCACAAGATTTTTGTAAAGGGTTGGCCAAATACAAGTTTCTTTTTGAAAATGCAATAAAATGAAGAAAATTAAATTTTTTCCATGTATTTTGGCTTTATTAGTAAGACCAAATATTCCCATTAATTATGGAACACAACATCGTTCAAGTGACTGGTCGTGCGTAAAGTCAATTGAACCTTAAAAGCGAATAATTCTAGATCCTTGTGCAGAATTCTCTAGTGCATGAAATGTTGAGCTGTTGAGATCGATGTCGAGTTGATGTTCATGAATTGAGTCTCACACTCTCGGGTACAGCAGCGACATTCTCGTCTGTGCGCACCGTACGATGACGGGGACCGTGAGTGTTGTCCACTACTATTCCAGTCTCACTTGCGTACAGTAGGCACGGTGAGTGCTTCATTGCGACAAAAACTTCTTTTCAAAAAACGCACTGTCTGGGATAAACACCATTCACTAAGTTTTCAATATTTCCCAACGTTAATTAAGCGTAAAACAACTCATTTCGTTTCGCGGAGGTATGATGCTGGCTTTCTGTCAAGATTTTTAGCGGAAAACAGCTGTGAGTGTCAAAATAACCTATGATTTAAAATGGCCCACCCCGTATTTCTAACAAGATATTTACTCATTTGAATATTATCGGAATGAAATTTATATAAATTATACTTACTGATTTTGCTCCCAAATGAATGGATTCCAAATAATATATATTAAATGCCCTTCTTTTTTGAAAATAAAGGTTTTTATAAAACAAATATTTAAAACATCCAAAGTTTTCCAACAAATAGAATGGCGATGAGTGAGCTATATATGTATGTTTATAATAAAGATGCTTCGTTTCAAAATTCTTGACACCAAATTTGGACCATCAAAAGGCATTCTGCAACTAGCTTTGTTGCTCTCCTAAATTTTTCTGAGAAACCAAATGAGTGGCAAGTATTAACCTACTTTATAGAAAGAAATTCAAAAAGTTTGTGGTCCTGAAGTCCAGTCAAGACCAAGGTATATGTTCAGGTTTTTTTGCTAAGTTAAACCAACTGACTCAGCTTGTGGATATGCTAACTGGAAATACTGACATTGCAGTTGCAAGTTAATCAAAAAGCACTCTAAACTTCTTCCTTACCTCGGACTCTGATAAATATTCTATTAGTTTATAAAGACAACTATACATCAGGTCATTGTTTAATCGATAATTTTTATCACAGCACTGGCGTCTCATCGCCTCTTCTCTTTAGTGCACTAAATTTAAAGGGTGAAACTTAGCCAGGAAGACATCCAAGAACACACCCGTATTCACAATACATCCTTTCGAACTTTTAATTGAACTAATGAAGAAAGAACAACTCAGTTCCGAAGAGTTGACACAAAAGTTTAGATGCGGCGGCATTAAACTTTTCATGGGCATCTGCAACGCAGCCTTGATGATTTGCCTACATTTTACTTTACATTAGTTTGACATTTCCTAATGTATTGTATACAGCACTCTGTAAGCTAAAATGGAAAGAGATAGAAAGAAGTCGTTTTTTGATGGGGAGTTTTATCGTTTTCCTTTTTATACACCTCGTTAAATACCACAGTATTAATGTAACTAATTAACTAATATATGCAACAGCTATCATAAGTTAGCAATAGAAAAATGAACACTTACGAAAAATATAATTTGCTTATCTCTCTCGAGACTCCATCTTTATTTTTTTTTAAATCAAACGTCAAATCGTCAAATGAAAATATCAAAATAAAAATAGTCAGATTATCTGTTTATCGTTGTCATGAGGATGCGTTAAGAAAGTAGTGATTTTGTTAACATTTTCACTTTTGAATTTCGGAACTTATGTCACATACGCATCTGAAGGAATTTGGAACTCAGACTATCTCCTACCCATAAACTGCAAAAAGTTTTGATGAGGTAGCAAATAAATCAGTTTTTGAATATGATCTTCTAAACATCATTAATATAGCTGCGATAGTTAGATTTAAATAAAATCACAACAAAATAACGACTGGATCGCACGAACTTGCTCTTATGTAAAAGTACTTTGGAATTTATGATACATTTTATAAATATAAAACATGGATTTAATGAGATAATAATGTTCAAATGCATAAAATTGCAGTCTGGTTTCCGGAAAAGTATGAATTTATGCAGATAAACTTTAAAAAATCGTTTTATTATTAAATACATTTTTATATAAGAAATTTCTCTAAAATTTTTCAAGAAAAAAATGTGGGATGCGAATTTTAAGTATTAAATAATATTGATTTTAGGAAATAATTTCAAAAAATAATCGTTCATAGGTTTTGAAGATATTGATTTTAATTTTTTTTTTTTTTTTTCAAAAAAACCCAACAAATATTTTTATATACAATATTATTTTACACTTAAGGGGACTCCTGCTGAAAATTTTGGTTAAAATAGTTAGAGCCGTTGGTGAGAAATTCGAAAATCAAAAAAACCGTTCTATGACAGGTACCCCTAATAACATTTCCCCCCAAAATTTTTTTGACCAAAATATAGTCCATGTCCATAATATCACACTTAATTTTTTTTATCAAAATCGTTTGAGCCGTTTTCGAGATAAATAAGATTTTGCATTACGGGTGCATGGGGGTACCCTTAGTTTTGGAGCTAAAAAAAAAATTTTAATTTCTCCTCTAACTCTTAACTACCGAAATTGAAAGAAATAGGTCCAGTGGTTTAGGGTGTAGTGAGAGGTACAGACATACAGACACACTGAAACATGTTTTTTGTGTACTAAATTTTCCTTAAAATTTGTATAAAAAAAATTGATATGCAAATTGTTATTATTTAATAAAATACATTTTAAAACGTAATTTAAAAATTTAATCGTGTATCGGTTTTCACGAAATTGAATTTTCAAAAAAAAAATTGTATTATTTTTTTAAAAATCCAAAAACTAGTTTTTCGAAAAAATTTTTAGTTTATATTTTTTCAAATGCGAAGCAGCTCCTGCATAAAAATTTTGGTTAAAATCGTTAGAGCCGTTGGTGAGAAATTCGAAAATCAAAAAAACGGTTCTATGACAGGTACCCCTAATAACATTTCCCCCCAAATTTTTTTTTTTGACAAACAAAAATGTCGATGTCCATAATATCACACTTAATTTTTTTTATCAAAATCGTTAGAGCCGTTTTCGAGATAAATAAGATTTTGCATTACGGGTGTATATGGGGGATACCGTTAGTTTTGGAGCTAAAAAAAAATTTCAATTTCTCCTCTAGGGAATCACCGAAGGCCCTTAACTACCGAGTTTGAAGAAAATACCTCCGGTAGCTTAGGCTATAGTTCGAGGTACAGACATACAGACATACAGACAGACAGACGGAATTGTCGGACCCACTTTTTTCGTCTTCGCTATCATCGTAATGTCAACTTTGATCAAAATCTCGAGTTCGATTTTTTTTCCAAATGCAGAACTTGTAGTCCTATATCTCAGAAACTACTAGTGATGAAGAGGTGAAATTTTGTTAGGAGCGTGTTTAATCAGTTAACAAAAACTGTGAAGTTTCTGACTTTGTTGGTACTGAAGTAAGAAGGGGTTCAAAAATTGCCTGAGTTTGTTCCTATTAAAAAGGCATAATGAAAATTTCAAAATTTCTATTTAATGAAACCTAAAAGTTTAATTATCCCATATGCATTTTTTATTGACAAAGTTAAGATGAGGCAAACTTTTTCGTACATACCTTCTATTATGAACTAAATTTAAATTTCATAGAGTTACTGATTAAAAAGACTTTGTTCGGTAAATAAAGGATACTCTAGTTTATATTGGTACCTACTGTGGACTTCATCGACATTACTGGCAGACAGGCTATAAGCCAACCTTGTATCTCAATGTTTAGTTATCATTTGACGCACAACATTTATTTTGAAACGTAATGTTTATTTTGATGAGATATCATTGCTTATTGTCAGTCAATCAAAACTTAACACGTAGGACTAAAAAAAATTACACACAATTAATTGCTTTGTTAGACTTTTGCTTAGGGCAATCTTTCTAATTGTAATAAGTTTCAATTAAAACTTCACTTCGGTTAAACGTATAAACAAATATAAATTACAAATTACATTTTTCAAATAACTACATACAATGCAGATTAGTGAATATCATTTCAAAATTAGAATATAATTAATTTTTTAATGTAAAAAAGTGCACATAACGTCTTAAAAACAACCTCAAAAGCCAATCAAATGATTTGTATAAAATTCTAAAAAAATAAGGTGTCGTCTTCGGTGTTTTCTTCAAATTCTGCAACAACAACTGTCATTTAGTAATAAGTTCTAGGCATGCTATATACATACATTCATAGATATAAGCACAAAACAATGATAAAAAGTACAACCTGAGTTTTTTTCGTAATTCGCATTATCAGCATTATGTTGCAAATTTATTCACCGCGATTCATTATTTATTTATTTGGATGAATATTCTCTTAAATCTGGTATCTAATCTTTGGGTTCTCTTTCTTAGAGATTTTTTTTTAATCACGGTTGCCACTCATATCGTGTTTCTAATTTGAACATCAAAATGATCATCTTCTATGTAGATTTTGTTTATACTTATTTTATTTTATTTTATTTTATTTTTCGTATTAACAAGTTAAACCTAAAGAAAGGAAATACATTATTAAAAAATGTTTACAATAATAAAATGTTGAGAAGAAAATAATGTAAAAGCACAAAGCACAAAGCACACTGAAGGAAAAATATTTGTACTCACAACAAAACTTATGTATGCGAAATCGGTACTGACAACATACATTTATTAAGAACCATTGTAGCTAGTAAATCAATAATTGTACTCATTACATAAAAATGTGTGGGTTATAGGTGTGATACTTGATTATATAGTGAGTTAGTTTTGTATGCACTATTTTATGCAAACATTTTATAAATTTAAATAATCACTGTACTTATAATGATGTTTATCCCTGATGAGTACGTTATAATGAGTACAGTGTATATCTACACTACATATTCTGTATGGCATATGCGTATGTGCTCACGATTTATGTAATAAGTATAAACAGTGAGTGGTAACCAATTGTATAACAATATTACATAGAATAATTTGTTTATAAAATCTTTGAAGAACATTCATAAAAGAACTGATTCTTTTTGGTCAATACAATATATTGTAGAACAAAACTTTTAAAAATTTTGACAAAAAGATGTGATAGTGTGTTATCTCTGTTTGCGTATCTGTATCGAAATTATTGGCGAATTTTTTCAAATCAACGAACCATTCCTCACTGAAACGTTGTTAAATGAACAATCAGGCATGTGTACTATGTATATTATGTAGTAAGGGCGCTAAAAGATAGAGAGCGAAAAAGTTTTCAATATTAAGAATATCAAAAAACGATTTTATGGGTTTCATTACAAGTTAATAACATTTTCGAGAAGTGGTCATTGATAGGAAAAACTGCAAATGTCATGCCTTAATTTAAAAATTATTGACAGTTATAATAATAAGAAGAATAAGTGTAGAATTGATCGGTTTTTCATGAAATTACTCCCTAACATCATTTCCCTCTCTAACAAATACAAACTTTTAAAAATGTCATCCAAATCTTTAGAGGCGTTTTCGAGAATCCAAGATGTAAGTCAACGGAGGGTTTTGTCACTCTCCCTTGTGCTTTTTATTGTATCTCTAATCTCTGTTTGAAAAATATATTCATATTTCGGCCCTCATCTTGCCCTTAAGTGTACTTATTCATTCCACCATTGCAAAAAAACGGTGTTATTAGTGAACTTTCTAATTATATTCTCACTATTACCAACGTTTGAAAAAAGCCGTAAAATATAGACTTGTATGATTTTGAAATAAAACAAAGTTATTTAGTGAATTTCACTTCGGTTTTCAAAGTGGAAATATTTGAACAACATTACAAAAAAATGTGTACTGTCGCTTTGTTTGTTGATCGTAAAAAACCAATTAGTAAAATTGAAAATGCAGGGTTCCAAAGGTTTTTTGTACTATTTTGAAAAACAGAGCACAGAGAGTGAAATTCGAAGAGATTAGGAAAGGTATAAGAAAAATTGATTTGGGTGTTCCTCAGGGCTCGGTTTTAGGTCCTTTTCTCTTTTTATAATGCATAAATTCAGTGTTAAGACTCTAATTTAAAGATTTATTAACAGCTTTTGCTGATGATGTGGGGTTTACTTTTAGTGTGAGAAGCTGCTTCTATCTTACAGCTGATTTGTGCTACAAAATGCCAAAGATTCAGACTCCTTAACTGCACGTGTTATTTCTTATTTTTGAATAACTTATTGTATATAAAAAATGTAATCATCAAAAAGTTTGTGTTGAAGTAATTTTGTCGTAAATCTCGTATATACTATAGTATATATTGCAAGAATTCAAGACCTAAATGGGAGTTAGGCAGGGTAGTATATTCAGCGCATTACTCTTCATTGTTAATATTAATGATATAATTGATGCTGTACAAGTTGGGATAAATTATTACGGAGAACATTTCATCCAAATCCTTAGAGTCGTTTTCGAGAAACAAATAAAAAGAATAAGTCAAGAATGTCCGAGTTCATTGACAACTTCAACCTTTAATAAAATGGTAAATCTGAGACTTAAAAAAAAAACATTCAAATCATTTAAAATTCTGCCAAAGTGGTAACCATGTATCGCACTAATCACAATCAATTCCTCTCTTAAGCGAAAGAATGATCATTCTCCAAACTGATCGCTCGGTACTTCGAACTTCAAGAAAACAACTCAGCAGAAAGCTACTTTTACGTCAGTTAAACACACGACATTCTTCATTCGAGTGATTGTCATCGTGCGTTGCGTGAACTTCTCGGAGTAGGAAACGAAAAAAAGAATATACCTACACATCCAGTAGTAAGTGAATGGAAGAAAAAAAAAAAACAACGAGTTGCGTTTGCCTTCCGGTCTGTCAGTCTGTATAAATCTGTTTGTTTAAACAAAAGAAATAAATAAAATAAAATTAACCAAACATAAAAATTGAAACCTAAGTGAAAGTTCGATCTTTCGCGATCAAAAGCAAAGAAAAAAAAAAAAACAAAAACCTATCCGGCTATCCGCCTATCAAGTGACACTGACACATTTCAGTATCAAGTAGCTCCACGAGTACTGCCGCAGCCACCACTGATGCCGCCGCACCATCCACTATTTCGATGTTTTTGTTGTAAACGTATAAATTCTCCGCGCCACGTTTTCTGTCACTTTTGAAATTACAAACAAAATCGAATGAAAAGTTGTGTTGGAAAGTTTTGATTAGTATTTTATTGCTCGACGAATAAAATACCAAACGAAGTGAGTTTGAACATACTACTTGTGCTTGTGACGTCATAAGAATTTGAATTTAATAGAACGGACTAACATGCCACAGACAAATCTCTGGCAGCAAGTCCGACGATTGTGTGGCAAAAGTTGGAAAATAAATCCAAAAAGTGCCCTAGGGTTTTGTTATTGTATCGCGTGAGTTTGATCTGAATCATGCTGCGTGCTTTGATGAAGTTATGCGGATTTTAAATAAATAATTTTTTTTATTGGATATACATACAAAGTTTTATTTTATTCTTCAATAAAAACAAAAGATTAAAAAAAAACAAAACAACGCAAATATGTGGACTCAAGTGAGTTGGTACTTTATTATTATTTCTGGGAATTCCTCTCTCCCGGGAGGATGCGTGGCTAACTTTTCTATGTAGTTTGTTACTAACTATTTTAAATTAACTAATTAACAATCTAAAAAAGAAATTGTTTCTAAATCAGTGGATCAAATGGTGTAGGTTGATATGGGTGTATTTTCAGTATAAACAATTTAAATCCAAATTGATTAAAGTTGCATATTGAAAAATAATTAAATAAGGTAAGTGCGGCTTTGTGTTGTGTTATTAACTTTAAATTAAGAACTTATTTATTTTAATAGTTTAATTTAATTTAATGAATATATTTAGCTGGCTTAAATAAAATCTGCTGAATTTTTGAATTTTTAAAAACAAATATCAATGGTCGTTTGCTTAATGTGTAATGTCGCAGTGTGAAGCCAGGATCCCGCGAAAATAGATTTACTATATTTTTGTGTAGTCTTTTCGGTTCAAGTCAAAATATAATTGGACGTCATATCTCTTAACTGTATTTTGTCGAGATATTACATCAATGAAAAAGGTTTTTTCCTCTACCGACTCAAGATAGATTCAATGTGATACCGTTTACTTGACAAACTTTGCTTTACCTAAAAATTCGCTTACAATCCAGGGTGGGCTTCGGGACTTGACTTATAGAAGTGAAATTATAGTGACCTTCACTTAAAAGATAAACAAAGTCTTAAACGCTTTCCCAAACACACAAAATTTTATCAAAATCGTTCATGTGGTTGACGAGAATATTTTTTTTTTCGAAATACCGTAAATATTGGATAAGTACCCACAAAAGTCTCAAAACTTATGTTTAAAGGTGTTGCAACTAGTTGGTAAAGTAAAGTAAAGTTCGACGTTTTTCAATGGTAGACTTCGTAAGAACGTTTTATCTTACGAGGACTATTTGTGTTGGAGAGATTCATTTCAATGAACTGGGATGAATTGTGAAATATATTCGTGCGATAATTTTCTCAAGATTTAGAAGAAGATTAACTCGAAAATCGTGTAACGAACAACTTAATTCGACTCTGGGCAGAGAATCCGGAAAGAGATCATCATTGTGTTCGAATTAAAAAAATATATGAAATCATTAACTTTTATCGAAAATTTTATAGAACTGATTTCGAGAAAGTAAGGTTTTTCTTCCCAGTTACGAGTATATTGGAGATTTAATTATTTTATGAATTATCTACAATTTTTTTTATTCATAATTCACACGCGTTCAAGGGTATGTTAAGAGACCCTTATAATGTTAAACACACCACAGGCGAAGGGGAAATTAGATGCGGAGAGAAAGGAGGTGTCGATGAACATTAATTTTGAATGTTTGCAAATTGAAATGGCAAGGGAAAACCGTGCCGGGTAAGTTATTTCATAATCGTGTTGTGCGACTAAAAAACAAATCTCTATATTCGACGGTACGACCAAAATTAGGCTCGAGGGTGAACTCACTGATAAAGGAATGCAACTCTCTACTTCGAGTGATCATTGCTTGTAAAAGAAGCGATAAAACAAAGAAATACATGAAACATTCCGACGGTGTTCAAGAGATGGGAATGAATCCATGAAAGCTCCGTTTCCTATAAGTGGTGAGAAGTTTGTTCTGCACCTGCCCAAAGATGTGAGTTATACTCGAGTCTTGGACGTTCAAACGCCTCATAAATGGCAGCCTGATCAGAAGTGGTGAAAAATTTCTTACATCGATATAGAAATCATAAGCATTTAACAGCATTTTTGGCGGTCTCTAGAACGTGGTCATTCTGCGTCGTTGACGCATATACCGAGTACTGAGAGCTCTTCGGTTTCTTCGATGCAAGTGCCATTCAAGGGGGTATATTTTGCTTTAACGATAATAGACAGCATTGAGTTTTCGAAGCAGTAAACTCCTCACGATTTCTTATACCATTTAACAATGCTGCAAAGATCGGAGTTTAATGATACGATACCGTTGCAATTCCACTTCTGAAGGAGGTGAACGTGAATTTGAGAACGAGTATGAGAAGCTGAGAGTAGAGTCGCCGGCAAAACAATGAAGTGGATTGGAAGTTTAAGACAAAAGATCATTTCAAAAAATGAGGAAGAGAGTCGGAGACAAAACGGAGCCTTGTGGAACACCAGCATTTATTTTGTGAAGATCAGACTTGAAAGCGTCCAATACAACATGTATTGAACGATCTAGAAGGTAATTTCTAATCCAAAGAATTAAGGTTTTGTTGATACTAAACGCGCGCATTTTTGATAAGAGAGCCTGGTGCCAAACTCTATCAAATGCCTTTGAAATATCAAGCGCAAGATTCTTTTCAATCTTTTGCAGTGAATTGTACTTTTTACAATCATTGCACTCTTTTGTAGTCTTTCCATTCTTTTGCATTCTGGGGAAAAGGTTTAATCCGGCCGTAGAATGTGAGATGCTTAGAGGATTTAATACTGGGAAAATGGAAAAACATCCAAAATACAAAAGAATGAATGAATTCGTAAAAGATTGCATTCAATTGATTGGTGTAAAACGAATGGGAAAATGCATTGCAATCTTTTTAATCTTCAATTTATGGTGATTGCAAAATTTTAAGTCAAGTCAAGGAAAGCAAAATTTAAATTAAATTCAATGAATGATTTTTGCATTCAGAAAAAGTTGTATTCATTCATTCATTTATTCATTATTATTCGTTTATTCATTTTATTTATCAAAGGGTACGGTAGTGCCCAGCCAAGTTCTGGCACTACACCCTTTTTACAGGAACAAACTCAGGCGATTTTTGACCCCTTCCTATCTTTAGTACCAATGAAGTCAGAAACTTAAAACTCCGAATATATGCTAAGCTAGTCAGGCAGAGGCCCCTCAACAAATATCAACTTTCTGGCATAAGCGGTTCCTGAGATATAAGACCTCAAAAATCACAAAAACCGTAACTGACTGACTGACTGACTGGCTGACTGACTGGCTGACTGACTGACTGACTGACAGATCATCAAAATTATGGAGCACTTCCCGACATCGTAGAATCTTGTAATTTTGCACAACGGTAGGTCTTGTCATGCAACCAGAGGAAAAAATCGAAAATTTGAAATTTTCCATTCAGGGGGCGTGGGATCCGCCCACTTTCTCCGAATTGGTGTTGGTTGAATGGAGCACATCCGACTGCTGTGAAACGAAGAAATTTGTTAAAGTGGTAGGGCTTAAATTGCATATAAAGAAAAAAATATAAAATTAGCGGTTTTCCATTCAGGGGCGTGGTATCCGCCCACTTCCTCAGAACTGATGTAAATTATATATGGCGCACTTCCGATTGGAGTAGACCAATGAAATTTGGTAGAACGGTAGGGCTCAAATCGCATATAAAGGACCAAAAATAAAAATCGAGGTTTTCCATGCAGGGGCGTGGTATCCGCCCACTTTCTGAGAAAATGTTTAATTTATATGGAACACTTCCGATTGCTGTAATTAAGGTAGGTTTGTTAGTGTTAGGTATCTTGCCAGGATAAGAAGAAATAATTGAAGCGCAAATCAAAACAACCATTAACAAAAAGAAAATATACCAAAAGAAATAGGAAGCTATAAACTAAGTTGATTTTAGTAGGTAGGGTCCACCCTTCTGTCCTTCCGTATCTTTCGAGATTTTGACATGGCAAAATATTAAAATCTTTGCAAAAAATAGTGAGATCAGACCAAAAAACATAAATGTTAAAAAAAGAGCCAAGTTCTTCTATACAAAAACCTTTGTGTAACAAGTCAGCCGTGAAAAGTACTGAGATCTAAAAGTACGCCAAGTTCTTATTACTTCATGAAGGTTTAACACCGAATATTTAAAGTAGAATAATATTGAAACAGTTACAATGTAATAGAGAAATTTTATTATTTAATGACTACTGACTAAAATTTGATGGGCTTACTTGGCAAGTTTTTTCTTATGCCCAATTCAAAAGGTTTTGAAAACTTGACCAGTAAGCCCATCAAATTTTAGTCAGTAGTCATTAAATGAGAAAATTTCTCTATTACATTGTAGCTGTTTCAATATTATTCTACTTTAAATATTCGGTGTTAAACCTTCATGAAGTAATAAGAACTTGGCGTACTTTTAGATCTCAGTACTTTTCACGGCTGACTTGTTACACAAAGGTTTTTGTATAAGAACTTGGCTCTTTTTTTAACATTTATGTTTTTTGGTCTGATACATTATATCATTACATAGTTTAAAATTACTTATGAATTTCAAAGCATTGGCTTAGCCGTCAGATCAAGTTGTATTCTTTTGCAACCCTGACTAGGAGTTGGTGATTTAAAATTTAGATTCAGATTCATACGCAATGATCAAATACCCAAAGCTATTAGAAGATATTTTTTTTCCTGTTTGATATAAATACATTGAAATTCTGGAAAACCAATTAACCAAAGCTTGTTGTTGTTCATTTTAAAATTTATGAAACTGATCTACACCTATTTTCATCTTAAATAAATATGTACTGCCTTTAGGGCTCATGGTAACTTAAATTCAACAATTCAACCTTAATTTTAAGATATATGTATGTAGATAGAAGAACGAAAGAATCAATTTTTGCTTCTTGAATACTTTACAAATAAGAGAATGAAAGTATTATTAGCTCTGTTTAAGCTACTCCTAAATTCAGACCTAGTAGTTAATTAAAGGTCGCCTTTAGTTCTAAAGATCTCGTGCAACACTCTTGACTTTGAAAAAATTCTAATTATTGCTCCAAATCAATTTGTTTCGACTCCGTATACAGATACTGTGAAAATAGTTTATTTTGTTTCTGACTTAATTTTATTTGTATTATGAGAACAGAATTTATAATTTCTGAAAAAAAAAAAAAACAATAATTGTTTGTTTTGTATTTAAATTTAGTGTCAGTTGATGATAAGAATATTAAGCACTTGCAAATTCTTGATGAAGGTGATTTTTTTTGCTGTTATCATTCACAAAGTCGAAGTTATCTGTAAATTTTACAATACGTACACTGTAGCTTTGTGCAATGCAAATGGCCTTCTTAATTGCTGTTTATTCTGAAATGTTTGGGGTTTTTATTAAGAAGAATGTGAAAATCATTTGAATTTAGGGAGCGAGACGAATATAAGACTTAATAGAGTTTTTTGAGGAAGTATTCAAATATCATCGTTTCACACCGTTGTGTGTGAAACCTATTTTTTGTTTTTTGACATTTATACTCAAGAACTCATTGATCTTGATTTCAGTCCGCATTAATATTAAAACTAGACTTTCAGATAGTAAGTTTGTAATTTTATAACAAATTTTAGCATAATATATGACAAGAAGATAAAGCCTGACTCAGTTATCTTCCTTATTGATGTCAGAACGAAAACATTAGTAACAAAGACTTTTTCTTCTATTCTCCACTTTTAAAGTAGTGACTACTTCAGCGCCTCCACAGCATAGCAGCAGTACCACAACAACCCGTTCCATTATAGTACTTTAGATTTGGTCTTTTATTACTCTCTGCAGAAAGGGGAAAAATAAAGATCATACCTGTTCCTGTAAGCATCTGAAAAGTCCATAATTTCCAAAATTCCGACGCCACCAGTTGTCTTTTAATTGAGTTCTGTTAGAGATTGCCTTGTTTGTCAATAAGAAAAATCACAGTTTCAATTTGAATTAACATCTCATTTGAATAAAATTTGTCCAATTAGTTATTTGCTATAAGAAAATTTATATCCGATTTAATAGAGCTGATGAATAATTTACATATTCGATTAAAGAATGTCTCCAGTCTATAAAAATTAACTTGGTTTTTAAAACAAAAAGCATTAATTAGTTGCGAATGAATAAATCTTAGAAACAGAACTTTTCTTAATATTCGACTACAGTAGATTAGATTGTTGGTTTAATAATATAGGCACAAAATATGTATCAGTCTTTTGCTGAGGTGTAACAATGATACTTCATAACAAAAAACTATCTTAATTATGAGTAGTTTACTCACTTTTTCTTAATTTTAGACATTTTCTAACTTGTATCGAACTGAGGCTAAATTTTAAATAGATTTCTTCTGAACACACTTAAAACAATCATGACAGTTCGTGGAAAATATTAAGTAAACAGACCTTTTTTTCATATCTGGAAATGTCAACGAGTTGTATGAAGTTAGTATGATACCAAAAATACAGAATAAATTTTCGACTATTTTAATTTTGATAAAATATAAAAGATATCTTGATGTTGAATTCGATTAAATATTGCATATTTGCAATATTTTTAATATCTTACTAATTGGACTTAAATTTTGAGTCATAACTTTTAACTGATAACTCTGCTTTAGGTGTAAACTATATTGTAAGGGTTTGAGTTTATTTCGCGAAGTTTATTTGTATGTATCTAGTTATTATTATTTATTGCTTAGAATTAGTTTAACTCGTATATACAATTTTGGGGCACAAATACTGACAGCTCCGAGAGATTGAACTTATTTTTGAAGTACTTTTAGATTTATCTTAGTTTTAAACGCTGCTTTGTAAACTGTTATCTTTTTTGTACCTATCTATATTATTTTTATAAGAAAGGCTATTAATTTGTAACATAGTAATACGATAACATGGGGTAGAATTTAACATTAAGATAAAACAATAATGACTTCGAAAACAATGGTGTAAAATTTTAATCAGTCAAGTGTTTAGGTATTAGTATGCTATCACTTAACAATTTGCAAACTTAAAAGTAGATTACTAATTCATTCTTAATTTTAATCATTTTCTAACTAGCATCGCACTAATGCAATTTTCTTAATAAATTGCTTCATTATAGATCGTACAAAAATCTAAGTAAACAGACTTTTTTTGACGTTTGTAAATGTCAAAAAGCCATTTTAAGTTAACACGATACTAGTTCTGTTCAACCAGCTGCACTGGATTACTCTGGGCAGAAAAGTGTAGCTTTTTTGTGGTCATTGAGAAAATTTCTGCACTGACTTACACTGATTAGCGTTCATTGAGCTGAACTAGTGTAGACTAGTTCAAAATATTTTGCACTACCTTTTGAGGTAGTGCAAGTTGGCGAAAACTGTCAAAATCAGTTGATGTCATTATTCGATTATATTTTGTTAACGAATAAAGTTGATTTTTTTCCGCGCTTTGTATTTTTGATTAAAGTTTTTAAATAATGTATAGATTAGAGCCAACTTCGAGTGAAGGGCAATCTCTGGTGATTCAGTGTTCTCCAATTAATCCAATAATATCTTAATTAAATCTATGTCTTTATATTTGCACGAAGAATTCCGAACGCAGGTATTTGAAAGTTCGGTGAAAAAAGGTTAAGAGGAGGAAGAGATTGTGCCTAAAAAGCCAACAACTTCGTCACAGGCACTGGGAATGAATTTCGTCCCTTTGCCATCGACTTCAGCGCAGGCATAAGGCATTTTACTTGCGCCGAATTTAATTTGTTTTCTTTTTTTAATATCTGACGTATGACGTTTTTGCTTGAGTTTGCTCTGACAGCTTTCATGATCCTGCACTGCACTACACTACTCTACACTGGCCTTTTCCTGGTTGAACACAACTACTGAAAAAAAAAAATATGTATGTATAAAGAATAACGAAAGTATGATGGTATATTCGATTAAAATTTGAAAAATCATTGTGTTAACCTAGTTTCATACTAAAACAGCTTTAACATCGTGCTAATTCAACTTAAGTTTTGGGCAAATTTATTTTACATTTTTTGTTTCAGCAGGTATTGATTTTGAGTAAAAAAAAATGTCGCGATTTTTAATTGAAATTATTATGATGGATGATGAAGATGCAGATGTCTAAAAGAGTGGTTTTGCTAGAAAGTCCTTCGCATATGTTAAATGTTTTATTTGATGGAATGATTTCCATCCAAAACTATAGAATTAATACCATTTTTACGGTTAAAAAAATTGCTTTATTTCAGTAATTTTTTTTTTCTGCGTTCAGTTGGAAAATAATTGCATGGAATTCTATTTGCAATCAAAATGCCCAGCAAACAAAATCTGTTTTATAAACAGTTGCAATACCGACAATATTTAAAATATAATTAAATTCTCCGCCTAGAATTGCAAATCAACCCCTTAACCTGCTTGTAATAAAATAATAAGGGAAAAATTCTGACATCGATTTCATGACATTTTTTATTTCATTAAATTAGTAGTACCTATGAATTAGAAGTTTCCATTGCACACTTAATTTTCTGAAATGAATTATAGTTTTTGGATGCGCTTCTGTGAATACACATCAATTTACCTATGAGCCCTTCTTCGGATGTACTGTTAAATTCAGAGATTATTTCCTCGAAATTTCCTAAACGCTCGCATTGTGCTTCAACATTTTAAGGATAAAAAAAAATATGAAAAAATGCATAAATGTACATATTTACGCTATGCTAAAAAAAAGCTTAAAACGAATGTTCCAACGAAGTTTTGTTTTAGTTAGTTTTACCAAATGAACCCTGTAGTTCAACGAAATGTCCATGTTTTCTTGTACGCGCATATACGCTTAAAATAAAAATTCTAAATTCAAATAAAATCTCATTTCGTAGCAACCTCCATGTTTTTACTTCCGACTTATACATAGGTACTATGAGGCAAGTTATGCATTCGGAAAAAAAATCGAACTCGAGATTTTGATCAAAGTTGAAGTTTCGATGATAGTGAAGATCAAGAAAGTGGTTTTCACAATTCTGCCTGTCTGTATGTCTTTTCGCTACAGCTTTAACGGCTCGGACGATTTTCTTTAAACTTGGTAGCTAGTATTTTTAATTTCATACCCCCAAAATTTTTTTTAAAATCATACGAATTTTTTCGAAATTTTATAAATAATTTTTTTTTTCTCAAAAACTTGTTTGACAGATTCAAAAAGAAAAAGATAAAAAAAAAATCATTTAGGTAAAGCTAGATAATTAACGGTACCTACCATACGATTTTTTTTCGAAATTTTATAAATTATTTTTTTTTTCTCAAAAACTTCGACAGATTCAAAAAAAAAAAAGATAAAAAAAAATTCATTTAGGTAAAGCTAGATAATTAACGGTACCTACCATACGATTTTTTTCGAAATTTTATAAATATTTTTTTTTCTCAAAAACTGTTCGACAAATTAAAAAAAAAATACAAAAAAATTTATTTTGTTAAAACTAGGTAACGGTTGAAAAAAATTTTCCGAAAAATGGTTATTGATGGTACCGCCAAAGGAAGCTTTTTTTTTGTTTTCGATTTTCTCAAAGACGGTACAACCGATTTTGAACATTTTTTTTTTGCTAAAGCTCCCCAAGAACTTAAATAGAATTGTGTATTCAAATTTTCAAATAAATTTTTTTGGATTTTTAAAAAAAATTTCAAAATATTTTTTTTCAAAACTCAATATTTCAGATACCCCATTCTAATTTTTTGACGAAAAATAGTTTCTCAATATAATCTACAAGATGTGAAAAAAAATTAATATTACCTAAAAATTAAGGTATACCCACCATACAAATGTCTAAAAATGGTTTTCAAAAATCGTATTTTGCTCGAAAACGGTGCCTTGAATTTTTATATAAATTATTTCTTTCAATTAATTTTTACGATCTTTAATTTAATAAAAAAAATGGAATTAAGATATTGCAGCTTGTACCTACCATAGAACCAATTTTTTAAAATTTCGAATAACTCATTATCGACATAACGGATTTCAATAAAAAATTTTATAGAGATGCTTATAAAAAGTTTGAAAAACATTGCATTTCAAAACTTAAAAAAAAAAAAATTTATGAATTTTTGAAGAAAAAAATCTTTTTTTTTTTTGAAAATTTAATATTTCAAAAACTGCTCAATATTTTTTCCGAAAATTTAATTTTTATTCGAACCATAATAAAAACTTAAAGTTGGCGTACCAAATTTTTTTTCCAAAAATGTTTTAAAAATGTTGTATATAAAAGCTTATATTTTTTAGAAACCACTACAAGGACTTATAATTGTTGTTCTTGCATAAATTCATGTTTACATAGCATTCTGTTTTCGTCTCTTACTAATAAAAGAATTTAAAAAATTAATTTTATCCTTATGAACAGTTTTCTCTAATAACATTCGTTTTTTAAAATTCCTAGTCTATTACATAGGAGCAAGTTCGTGCGACCCAGTCGTGCATTTTATTATCTATTTGTTTTGAATAAACGTATCAATAATAAAAATAAAACTCAACGATAAGTTTGTAGAAAAACCCATAGATTTTATAATTGGAACTTAGAAAAACCTGAAACATATAAAATTTAGAAAAAAAAAATGTTTTTTGCTTTAAGCTCCAAAGGCTCTATGAATATAAAATGATTCTATGTTGGTTTAGATATTTTTACTTGCGACTTATAGGTACTATAAGGCAAGTTATGCATTCGTAAAAAAAATCGAACTCGAGATTTTGATCAAAGTTGACATTACGATGATAGCGAAGAAGAAAAAAGTGGGTCTGGCAATTCTGTCTGTCTGTCTGTCTGTCTGTTCGATTACAGCTAAACGACTCGGCCGATTTTCTTCAAACTTGGTAGATATGGGTTTTGATTTTTTACCCCCGGATGTTTTTTGATTTGATTTTTTATGACCAAAAATAACGGTACCTGCCATACGATTTTTTTCCGAAATTTTAAAAATATTTTTTTTCTCAAAAACTGTCCCTGCGATTTTCTTAAAAAAAATTCAAAAAATTTAGTTTAGTTAAACCTAGGTAATGGTCGAAAAAAAATTTTCAAAAAAAATGGGACCATTTTTTCTTGTTTTTGATTTTCTCAAAAACCGTAACACCAATTTTTTTTGGATTTTTAAAAAAACTTTCAAAATTTTGTTTTGAAAACTCAATATTTCGAAAACCCCATCCTCGATTTTTTCAAAACTTGATAAATAAAAGTTTGAAAAAATAATCTACAAGTATGAGAAAAATAAATTCATTTTACCTAAAAATAACGATAGCCTACATACAAATGTTAAAAAATGGTTTTCGAAAATCGTATTTTTCTCGAAAACGGTTCCGAGAATTTTGCTTAAATTTTTTTTCTTTCTATTATTTTTTAATATCTGTAATTTAATAAAAAAAATTTGAAAACAAGATATTACTGACTGTACCTACCATAGAACGATTTTTCAAAATTTTGAATTTCTCATTATCAGCATAACGGATTTTAATGAAATGTCGTACAAAGAAGCTTCTAAAAAGTCTAAAAATCATTGCATTTAAAAACTTTAAGAAAAATATTTTTTTGGATTTTGAAAAAAAAAATCAATTTTTTGTTTTTTGAAAATTCAATGTCTTGGCTCAATACTTTTTTTGTAAATTTAATTTTTATTCATACAATAATAAAAACTTCAAATTGGCGTACCAACATTTTTTCTTAAAAATGTTTTAAAATTTTCTTATATAAAACCTTATTTTTTAAGAAACCACTACAAAGACTTATAATTTTTGTTCTTGCATAAATCTATATCCTATTCTTACCTTTAACTACTAAAGAAGTTTTTTTTAGTCATTTAAAAAATGAATTTTATGCTTATGAACAGTTTCTCTAATAACATTCATTTTTGAAATTCTTAGTCTTTTACATAGGAGCAAGTTCGTGCGACCCAATGGTGCATTTTATTTATCTTATGTGTACTACACACAGTTATAACATTGTGTTCAAAGTGGCTTTTCTTAAATCGCCAATATATGATTTAAGAATTGGAGGTAGGCCCTTACTAAAGAACGATTTTTTCTTAGAATAAACCAAAGAATCACGCCCTAAAATACTATGCACGAATTAAGTTACACCATGTATAGATTTTGAACTGATTCATTCCTAGATCCATGTATTTGGTACCCTTGTTGTAATTGAATCGTAATTCCTGAGGATCTCTGGGACGTTCTTCTTTATTACTCTGTTGAGTTGTCTATTATTGTGACTAATCGTCAGTTTAGCTCGCACTAGTCGGTGATCAAAATCAAGCTCGAAATTATTCAAAACTCTGACATCTTCAAGAACAGATCGTCTATTTGCTGCCAAAAAAAACTCTTCCTACACTCCTTGTTAGTATTGAATGATTAACCCAAACAAAAAATATAAACTCAGGTTCAGGTTCAGCTAATCTACCACCTCTGAGAAACCTGGTAAAAGTCTTAAGATAATAAGTTCAATTTATTCATTTTGGTCGAAAATAATTGATGACAGAAAGTAATCAATCAAGTGACACGAAGTGTATTTTCTTACCAACCAAATTTGTAATTGAAGGGTTGTAAGTCTAAAGGGTCTAAGTGCCAAAAAATCAAAAATCAATATTTTTATCAAAATACAATCTAAGGGCCAAGCCTTATAATATCAAAATGGATTCAAGTGCCTATTTCTTTTAAAACTGTACACACACACAAATAAAGTTTTGGTATAGCCTAAGTGCCAAAGGGCTTTTGCTTATGTTTTTCTCGTTTATCTCTAAATTATAAAAATGGCACTTAGACCCTTTAGACTTACAACCCTTCAATTGTTAGAATGTCAAACTATTTTAATTATGTTTAATTACAATCAGCCCCCACCAAGCAACTACGTACGACCCGCAGGTGTGTTTTACTTTATTTGATTTGCTTTTTATTAGTTTTCTTATCACGACATATGTTCTTCAATTTGCTTTTCAATTTGCCCCAAGCTGGGTCTACATTAAATATTTTCACTTTGGGTTCTATCAGCATTCAAAGCAAACCTAATTTCACCTTACCTCCATGTAAACTTTTGCCAAAATACCTTGTGTGGGCTTAGAATATAGAACGTCAAGTGTTCTAACAGCTTTCCATTTATTCAAATTCAACCTGAAGGCCTCATAAAACGCCATGCCTACCGTTTGAATGGGTTCTGATATATTTAATTGCATTTGCATTAATTTGAATTCTTTACAACCACTTTAGAGATATTAACATAAAATGTGATTGTCGATACAAAATCGTTCCGCAGACTTGCATTACACAATTTGTTTGGGAAAACAATCTTGTGAAAAACTTTTTTGATCGTTTTTTTTGTTTCGTTTGATAAAAATTGGATAACCCGTGCGAAAGAAATGTTTGTATGAAACTTGTGTTTTGATTTTTGTAGTTAATTGCATTAAAAACTTATGAATGTATTTTAATGCAGTACATGCAATTAACTAACCGGAAGATAAACAATTATTGTTAAAAATAGTGTAGACGTATAATTTTTGTTTTTGTGAAAAACAAAATATTTTCATTTCTGATGAATGATTAAATTTTTTTTTCTGTTTTTCTTTTATCAATGAAATCGCATTGTTATTTGAATTGAATATTTTTTTTTTAATAAAACAATTTTGTGCCTGGTGCGGGCTTTGTAGTTTATGACGGATATATCCATTTACCTAACTCAGCTATTGATGTTGTATGAGTATATGTGGGGGCGGGTGGTTGTAGACTTGGATTGTTATTATTTTCTGCGAATATTCTTTTGTGAGTTGAAAATTTAAAATTAGTATCGAAACATATTTTGTTGATTAAACAACATGTCGGATGATAATGTTCGTAAACTTGAAAGTGCTACGCAAGACTCAGAACCAGATGCAGATCAGACACCAAAAACAGATCTACAAACAAAATCGGATTCATCTCTAGTTCCGGATAAAACCTGTGAGCAAATTTCAACTTTATCTTCCACCACAGAGTCAATACCAACTCCATACGAAGTTCAAGATTCGGTTGCGAAATCAGCTCCAAGCTTAGAACCAGATGCAACTTCAAATTCAGCTGCAGAATTAGCATCAGCTTCAGCTTCAAGCTTATCTTCTAACACAGCTCCTGACTCAGCTTCAAATTCAGCTTCGAACTCGATTACAATGTTGGGGCAAGACTCAGCTTTAGAATTAGCTTCAACTTCAGCTCCAGGATCAGCTTCAACTACAACTCCAGGATCAGCTCCCAACGTTGCTCGAAACTCAGCTGCAAATTCAACTCCAAGCTTAGATTCAGACTTAGCTCAAAATTCAGCTTCAAAGTCAGCTCTAGCACCAGCTCCGGAATCAACTGCAGAATTATCTTCGGCCTCAGCTCTAGATTCGGCTCTCAAATTAGATCCAAACTCAACTCTAAACTCAACTCAAAACTCAGCTTCAAACTCAGCTCCAAATCCAGTTTCGAACTCAGTTCCAGACTCAGATGCAGTTTCGCTTGCAACTAAAAATCCTAAAAATCGTAAAGAGGATGAAGAGGTAGATTGCCAAATATAAGTAGTCTCAAACTTAAGTTTATTTTTTGCCCAGAAAATTTTGATTTCATGAGGCAACTATTCATACACCACACTAACTATATCATTATGATTATTCATGCCTAAAAATGACCTTGAATTTTTATGTTAAGTGTTGTGTTTTTATTAAAAAAAAAAAAATGTCGTTAATTAACAATAATTATTCAATTTGAATAATGGTTCATTTGTACGTCATTTTTTTTTTGTTATAACAAGTGCGTAGTGTTTAACGTATATAATTGCAAAGCAAAACAGAAAAACGGAATTGCTTAATTTTAGACATTTTAGATTGAAACAGTTTTTTTTTCAACTCACTTTATTAAATTAAGCAATCACATTGTAAAACTTTCTTGAAATTCGATTAAAATATTTTGCATAGTTGTTTCTCGATAATTTTAAGGGTGGCCGCCGTTGAGAAATTAAAAAAACGTTTTTCTTGTCGCTAAATCAATCGTTATTCCCAGGAATCTTTTGTGATAAATTGAAAACACACTTTTATACATATGTGGGTTTGGTTGTTTCCTCCTAATACCTACCTGCATTCTTAATAGTTCAAAAGGAATATTATCTTATGAGTTTTTTTTTTCATTTCTTGAATTCATTTAGGAGTGCACTCGGAACACACTTCGCCGGGTGGCTTGTCAAAATAATAAATGCTTAAAGAAACCATGTTGTTAAAATGGCGACGTTAAGAAGTGTCTGTATGTAAATTTTTAGATCCCTTTTACATATATGGATCATCTTACTTCAGTTATTGTACAGCTATAGATTTTTTTTATGATTTTTGACGTTTCTTTTTTCAAGTTCTCGAACGTTACCTCACTTTGGGTAGTTTAAAAATAAAAGCATGCCATTTTAAATGCCATTAAACGGTTATAAAAAGTCAGTAAGTGTGAGTAATTGGTCTAGATCACATTATAAAACAGGCTATCATTAGCATCAATGTCAAACTCAACTAGATTGATGATTTTCCAGGTGCAAAGATAAAATCTCGGATGTAACTAGGCATAGCTATCATGTTCAAAATGAGCTACTTACTTTCTCTTATACTTTTGAAGAAAATTTTAAAATTAATAAACAAAATTATTAATAAAATCTGACCTTTTATGATCTTTAAGTGGTGTTTGAAATGCCATACCTATATTTTTTAAACTTTAAATTCATTAAGAAAAAACTATGGCTGCCCAATTAGTGATTTTCGCTTCACCTTTTATCAGTATCTAGTGATCTTTCGGACGTACAAATGTGGTGCCAAAAATCGGGCCTGACCTAGCAAAAGCTTAAGTCATAATTACAAAACTAGCTAAACTTGTTTGAGCAATATGGGGTGCTAAGTTCCCATAGCCGTCTTATCTTTCAAACTTTAATACAGTTTTACTTGCGACTTATAGGTACTCTTAGGAAAGTTACAAAAAAAAAAACAAACTCGGGATTTTGATCAAAACGGTACCTCCCATACAATTTTTTTTCAAAATTTTATAAATATTTTTTTCTCAAAAACTGTTCCACAGATTCAAAAAAAAAATTCAAGTTAGTTACTTAGTTAATGGTTGAAAAAATTTCCGAAAAATGGTTATTAATGGTACCCCTTCGAACCGTTTTTTGTTGTTTTTGATTTTCTCAAAAATGGTACAAAAACCGATTTTAATCATTTTTTTATGCTACACCTCCTCAAAAATTTGAATACTATTCTGTATTCAAGTTAAAAAAATTGTTTTTTGGATTTTTAACAATTTTCCCAACAAGATGTGAGAAAAAAAAATTATTTTTCCTGAAAATAACGGTACCCATCATACAAATGTTAAAAAATGGTTTTCGAAAATCGTATTTTTCTACAAAACTGCACCTTGAATTTTGATAAAAATCTTTTTCTTTCGATTAATTCTTACGATCTATAATTTAACAACTGTATCATAGAAAAAATTTTGAATTTTTTATTATCGGCATAACGGATTTTAATGAAATTTTTTTTATAGAAAAGCTTCAAAAAAGTTTGAAAAACATTAAAAACTTAAAAAAATATTTTTGAGTGTTTAAAAAAAGAAATAAATTTTGTTTTTGAAAATTCGATTCTCAAAAACGGGTCAGTATTTGTTTTTGAAATTTAATTTGTATTCGTACAATAATAAACACTTAAAGTTGGCGTACCAAAATATTTTCTTAAACATTTTGTTTATAATAGCTCAGTCGTTTAAGAAACCTCTACAACGACGTAAAATTTTTGTTCTTGCATAAATAAATAAAAACTTAATTGTCTCAATGAAAAGGCTTTCATACACTGATAACACGCTTCATCAAAGCATGAAATTTTTCGTCGCATTAACGATAGTCTTAAAATTCAGAAATTTCAGTGAACAACGTAATTTTACATCAATTTACGAAAGGTTTTTATAGATTGATGATAATTTCGTTTAATCAATTAATTTTCTTCGTAAATTACATTCGTTGGCTTATGAATTTCTTTGTAGTGATAATAAATTTTAACATCAGCTAACAAAATTTTTCATTCAAACATGAATATTTTCAGAAATCAACGTAAAAATATTCGTCAGTTAATGAATTTTATCGTTAATTCATGAATTTTTTTTCATAAATGACCGAAAAAACATTCGTTAGCTAATGAAATTTTTTGTTATTGCATGAATTTTTTTCATAAATGAACGAAAAAACATTCGTTAGCTAATGACATTTTTCGTTAATTCATGAATTATTTTCATAAAGCGACGTAAAAACAATCGTTAGCTAATGAAATTTTTCGTTAATTCATGAATTATTTTCATAAATCAACGAAAAAACATTCGTTAGCTAATGACATTTTTCGTTAATGCATGAATTATTTTCATAAATCAACGAAAAAAGGTTCGTTAGCCTAATGAAAATTTTCGTTAATTCATGAATTTTATTTATAAATGAACGAAAAAATATTCGTTAGTTAATTAAATTTTTCGTTAATTCATGAAATTTTTTCATAAATGAGCGAAAAAACATTCGTTAGCTAATGAACTTTTTCATTATTTCATGAATTTTTTTCATAAATGAACGAAAAAATATTCGTTAGTTAATTAAATTTTTCGTTAAATCATTCACAAATTAACGTAAAAATATTCGATAGCGAACGAAAATTTTCGTTGAACTATGAATTTTTTTATAGATCAACGTTAGTTGCAATATTTTGATAAAAGTGGCTTGAAACCATCCAACAAGGTAGAAACACAAGTACAAAATTTGAGAAGAACATAAGACTCGGCTTATTTTCTTCCCAATTATTTGACTGGTGCCTCTGCTGTTTTGAATTTTATGAATGCTTAGGACACTTTAAAGTAAATTAATTAGATGATATTACTGACTTTTAAAAAGTGGTGACAACCGTTGACCTAAAAAAAGAAGAAGCCACCAAAACTTTTCGAGCCCTTGAAGATTTTCGTTATCTTTATTTTATAAAAAAACAAATTAGTTAATTGAAAATATCATCAAGCTACGAAATTTTTTCATAATCTAATGAAGTTGTTTTTATCAGATAATGAAAAAATTGAATTAACCAACAAATTATTTTCATTATCTTATGTAGTTTTCCTTGAATTTATGTAAAATTTTAATCATTAGATGAATAATTTTCATAACTTGTTTAAGTTTAATTAAAGAATGAAAAATATCATAAGGTGGTGTAGGATTTAAATCAGTTTATGGTAAGTTTTCGTAAAATCAATTTATTTACATGCATTGATGAAAGTTTTCGTAGATTTTACGATGAAAATATTTCATAGAATGATGAAAACCTTAATAAAAATTCTAAAACTATCTCTTAGACAGGGAAAATGTTTGATGAAGCGTTTTCGTTAGTTGATGAAACTTTCATATTATGAAATTATGAAATTTTTCGTTGAACCAATTAAAACTTCGTTGGGCCAACGAAAATGCAGTTAACGTAACGAATTTCATATTTTTACGAAAAATATTATTTTCAGTATAGCTACTTAAAGATTTTAAAAAATGAATCTCACGCTTATAAATAGTTTTCTCTAATAACATTCATTTTTAAAATTCTTAGCCTTTTACATAAGAGCATGTTCGTGTGACCCAGTCGTGCGACTTAGTCGTGCATTTTATTTATGTTTGCCCAAAGGTTATCAATACGATTGAGTTCGGTGAACTGAGCAGGCCACTCCATAACTTCAATCTTGCTGTTCTGAAACCATTGATTATAGCTGTTCTGCTGGTGTGGGTCATTGTCCTACTGAGAGACCAATTTAAGCGACATTTCGAAGTCGGCTAATGGTGGCATGATGTTTTGCAAAATTTCGTCGTAAGAATGTCGGTTTATTATACTTTTTATCATTTATATGGTGTGTCTAGGATCATATTCGGTATTTGGTGGTCGTCTAACATACTGCGGAGATCCTTTAGCACCATAAAGAACAATTTACTTTCGTCAGTAGAAAGATTATTCCTCCACCTTTCAGGAGTCCATCCTAAATGCTCTCAAACTTTCTCCTTACTGTATGAACACCGCATGGTAAATCAAGTTCACTCAGTATTTCCATAGCTGCTGCAAAAGGATGCGTTCTTGAAAACCGAATAACACGTTTGATGTACAAGTAGGATGGCTTAAGACCTTGTTTACGCCCGCGATTTCAGCTTTTTCTTCAAATCCTATGGCGTTTCTTAAGATTTTCGATGAACAGCCGACAAGATCTTGAACTTCTTTATAGCTTTTGCCGTCCATATCAAGTCTTTGAATAAGTTGATGTTTTTGTGGTGTGCAATGTTTAGCACGACCGACGACTAAAAGGAATAAATTCATTTTTAAAACTAATTCGGTGGAAATATAAAATAGAAGCATGGAACTAACTTTTTATTAAATCAATAATGGAAATCAAAACACAATTTTGAACAGAACCTGAAAATCTCTGCTACTATTTTGCTCGCCTCAAATACTGAAAGGCACCAGACAAAGTGACATTTAACAAGAGAATAGATAATGTACCTTAAAATGATCACTTCAAAGGGTTAACCTAATTGCTATGAGTACCACTATACAGTAGAAGTTAGAAAAAGTGGCAGTGCCAATTATTGCCATATTCGGTCTTTTCCCGAACGAAAAATGTAGATGTCAAAATTTCCAAATTTTCATTCCTGCTAATTTAGGGTTCTTAATACAGAAAAAAATCTAGGTTTGTTCGAAAAATTGTATAAGCAATTCATAAAATTAAAACTCAACGAAAAATTATTTTTACTAATTTCTGAATTCACTATTTCCCGAGCGTAAACTAACCAAAAGTTTTTATGTTTAAATTTGTTAATATTTATGTTTCATGTCAGTGAATGAAGTTTAAGAGTTCAAACAAAGTACAAAACATAAGTAATAACCAGTTACCTAATTTATTCATAACTTTAAATAAATAATTTATATTTATAGCAAACAATTTTACACCCAAAGTTGGTTTCCACATTCTACTGTTTGACCTACAAATAATTTAAAAAAATATATTTTACAAAATACTTAAGATCCCTATGACAGTGAGTGTTGTGAGGAATGCTTACCTTCTCTTTTTGGCCAGTGTCCGCTGCAGGTAGCTATGTCTTGCCTAAATCTGCATATCAGATCAAGTGTTCGGGATTTCTTATAGGTGGGCCAAATCTTTCTAGATAAAATGCAGTTAGTTCATGTGCTCCACCTATCGTTTGATTCGATGAACAAAATTGAGAGAATATTGCCCTTCCGTGCGGTATGTTGACTCTTTCCGCAAGTGAGTTATGAAGGTCTTGTTTGGGAATCTCGTCCGCCCGGTCATTCCCATCAATGACACAATGACCCGGAACCCAGATAAGAGTGAGATTGTGGTTAATTTTGAGGCCAGCAAGTTCTAGCATTGCTGGACCAATTTGGAGGATGATGTACTAGAATTAATGGCTTTAACATCCGCCTGACTGTCTGTAATCAATAGAAGATGGATTCTGCTGTTGGTCCTGGGGCATTTTCAGAAACCCTTGGACTGGCCAGCTAACTCAGACTTCCTAATTACAGCAGTGTCTTCAAAGCTGAGGTGCTGGCAGTGAGGAAAGCTTTTAGACAAGTCTCAATGATTGCAATACCACAAGCTGATATCACCTTTTTCATTGATAGCAAGGTGGCAATGAAAACCATTGAAATCAAATCGAACCTTTAAACTAGCTGTATGTCGCGAAGACCTAAGGGTTCATGGAACACAGGACAACATAAGGCTCTGTTAAGCTCCTCGTCAGAGTGATGTCACAAGCATTGAAAGCGCTGACGATCTGGCAAGAATAGGATCAGCACTTGATCTTAATCAGGCAAAGAAAATAGTTCAGGTCACACCCTGTAATCTTAAACAAGTAATCGAGAGAATAGTTTTAGCTACAACAAACAAAAGACGGAGCTCGCTCGACGCATAAAAGTCGTCTACCTTTCATCAACCGCGTGATAATGTGACGACAGACATTTCTTCAATGACTTAGAAGTACTCTTCTATATTTGAGGCTATAGCTTGCTAAAATTCATCAATACCCTCAACGGGCTTAAATGACAGGCGATTTTTCATAGGTTCCAATAGATGAGAGTCACAATCCGTATTGTATCACAACGGATCTATACACTGATCTTAGTGTGATGGTAACAACATCAACTGTCAGCCCATTAACCTAACCTATAATAGATTATACCTTTTAAGGTGTGTCCACACCAAAGAAACATTTCAGGAAACATTGTTTAAAAAACGTTTCTGATATGTTTCCCATTTGTTTAAGAAACATTTCAGAAATGTTTCTGATTTGTTTTTTTTTTTGGTATGGACGCTTTGAGAAACATTTCTGAAATGTTTCTTTGTTACCCGTTGTTTGCAGATTGAGTTGTCTGTAATTTTTTTTCTCACCTGTGTTGCACTTTAAGCGCATGAAGTTTTTTTCTACTTCATCTTTATCACAATTTATATTTTCGCAAATTTCAGATATAATTTCAAGAGTCGAACCCACATTTCAGACGTTTTTTAAACAATGTTTCAGAAATGTTTCTCTGTTTCTGAAATGTTTCTGCAATGTTTCTTTAGTCTGGACACACCTTTAGAATGTGTTTTTGATGCCCAATTCAAATTCAACCTCAAAATGTATGAAATAGAAACAAAAGACTAATACTCCCTGTTTCGTTCTTACAATTCCGTTTAAAACTTAAACTTGACAAAACATCCGATGAGTTCAAAATTCCATAGTGAAACTGGTATAAAATTGAACCAAAAAACCTCTTATTTCACTTTCCAAGTTTCATTTTTATAGGAGTCTCGTTTGTGTTTAAATAGAACCCCTGCACAAGCTGAAATGTAATTTTTCATAGTAAATTATAGACAATGATAAATGTAAAAATACATGTAATCCTTTCACTGACATGAACTAACCAAACGAGTTCCACAAATCATTATTATTGGTCGCGTCCCTTAGCACACCCTGTTTTCCCGTCAAACAATATCAAAAATTACTCACCAACAAAAAAACACTACGACCACAATTCAAAGTTTTGACAACATTTTATATTCAGAGCTAATAGTTGAACCCTTTGAGACTGTGAGATCCAATTTTTCACTTTTCTCTTATTCCCACCCCGTCGTGCCCACTTAACAACAAACCCCACCTTTCATCTATATTGATTGTTCCCAAACAACCCTGCCTTTTGTTTTCCTGGAGTCTGTACATAAAAATAGAATCCTTTTGAATATTTCAGATAATAACTTTGTGTGTGCTTATTTATTGCTAAGTTTCGTCTAGAAGGGGTGGTGGGACAGTATTTTGCTTTCGTCTAAAGTTCATTTAACTTTGGGAATTTATATTTTATTTTATATTGCTCCCTTGATATTTAGCCTTTTTTCGAAAATAATTGATTTGAGTATTTTTTCTTTTGTTCCGTTTTAGGCGGGATCCACGTTAACTCCCGAGATGCTTCTCTCCACAGCGGAATCGTCAACTTATACCGCCCAAGAAGTAGCTGGTCGGCTGCAGGTTGACGTTCGTACGGGACTCAAATGGACCGAAGCAAAGTATCGGGCCAAAATAATTGGGCATAATGAGCTGAATGTGATTGAAGAGGATCCCACCTGGAAGAAATATATTGAACAATTTAAGAATCCATTGATTCTGCTGCTTTTGGGCTCGGCAGCGGTTTCGATTTTTATGAAACAGTTTGACGATGCAGTCAGTATAACGATTGCGATAATTATTGTTGTGACCGTGGCATTTATTCAAGAGTACCGTTCAGAAAAGTCACTGGAAGAGCTCAAGAAACTAGTACCACCAGAATGTCACTGTCTGCGAGAGGGCAGGCTGGATACTTTTCTGGCGAGGGAGCTTGTGCCCGGCGATATAGTTTACTTGAATGTCGGCGATCGGGTTCCGGCCGATGTGAGGCTATTCGATGCAATCGATTTGTCCATTGATGAGTCGAGCTTTACCGGAGAAACAGAGCCGGGCAGGAAATGCACTGAACTGGTCCTGAATAACAGCGGCAATAAGGATCACACCAATATGAAGAATATTGCATTTATGGGCACTCTCGTCCGATGTGGAAATGGAAAGGTAAGATGTTTGGTTTGTCCCATTTGTCCAAGTTCTAATATGGAAATATTTGATTTCAGGGAATTGTTGTGAGCACGGGGGAACGCAGCGAATTCGGCGAAGTCTTCAAGATGATGCAAGCCGAAGAAGCGCCTAAGACTCCCCTCCAGAAGTCAATGGATATTCTGGGAGCTCAATTGAGTTTCTATTCATTCCTCATAATCGGGGTGATCATGCTTCTCGGATGGTTGCAGGGTAAACCACTGACAGAGATGTTCAATATCAGTGTGAGTCTGGCCGTAGCAGCTATCCCCGAAGGTCTGCCCATCGTGGTGACCGTGACTCTCGCTCTTGGAGTGATGAGAATGGCCAAACGGAATGCCATTGTTAAAAAACTCCCAACTGTGGAGACCTTAGGTTGTGTAAATGTGATCTGTTCCGACAAGACCGGTACCCTAACTAAAAATGAAATGACGGTTACTGTGATAATAACCTCCGATGGCTACATGGCTGACGTGACCGGAGCCGGCTATAACGATCAGGGTGAAATTCACATCAGGAATTGCAACAACGTTGAAGTGGCAAAACAGAATATCACAAGCTTACTAGAAATTGGCGCTGTGTGCAACAATGCTTATATTCAAAACGAAACACTACTCGGACAGCCAACAGAGGGAGCTTTAATCGCGGTCGCAATGAAGAACGGAATGTATGCCACAGCTGAGAATTATGTTCGCATTCAGGAGTATCCATTTTCATCGGAACAAAAAATGATGGCAGTTAAATGCATTCACAAATATAACAACAACAAAGAGGAGCTATTTTTTGCTAAAGGTGCTTTGGAAATGCTTTTGCCACAGTGCACAAAGTATATGTACGGAGCGCAGGCATTAACTCTCTCCAAACAAAACGAAGCTGAATTTTTGGCTGAGGCCTATGAAATTGGCAGGAAAGGACTGAGAGTTCTGGCACTAGCTAAGGGTAAATCACTACAGGATTTGATTTATTGTGGCCTAGTTGGAATCACTGATCCACCAAGGCCGTTGGTGCGAGAATCAATTGAATTGCTTATGCAGAGTGGGGTGCGAGTGAAGATGGTCACTGGAGATGCGCAGGAGACCGCCATGGCTATTGGTGAGTTGGGTTTACCTCTTTAAACAATATTTTATTAATATGTAATATGAAAAAAAGATTTGTTTACGGTATTTAAATTGGAGTAAGGGATATGGTTAAACATGTTCTATTCGTTAGACTTGGAGAGTAGAGTTGTAGTACGCATTTGCGTATTGACAAATCCTTTAAAAGCATCTCTTGTCATGAAAAGTGCTGCTCATTAGCCTTTCGGAATCGGCAGAAAATTGTAGGTCCCCTCAATTGCTGGTAACACGCACACAGGAATGGTTGGAAATTGTAAGTCACTAGGTTTAGCCTCTCTATGAGCCTTCAGGGTATCCAATTTATTTTTTGTTTAGACTTGGAGTGGGATGCAAGTCACTCACCTGGTTTTAAGTGATCTTTGACTGTTCCATTGTTTTCTTAGAGACCGTAATCACTTACGTCCATTAACAAATAAATAGTCGTAGAAAACAGAAATGTATGGAACGAAATTTTGGATAAAGTGTAAAAATGACTCATTTTTACTTGCGACTTATAGGTACTATAAGTCAAGTTATGCATTCGTAAAAAAAATTGAACTCGAGATTTTGATCAAACTTGACATTACGGTGATAACGAAGACCAAAAAAGTGGGTCTCTCAATTCTGTCTGTCTGCCTGTCTGTTGAGACTACAGCTAAACGGCGCGGCCTATTTTCTTCAAACTTGTCAGATATGGGTTTTATTTTTTCCCCCTGATGTTTTTTTCTTTTTTTAAGACCAAAAATAACGGTACCTGCAATACGAATTATTTTTTTCGAAATTTTATAAATATTTTTTTTCCCAAAATTGTTTCAGTTTAAAAAAAAAAATCAAAAAATTTCATTTAGTTAAACCTAGTTAATGGTTGAAAACAATTTTCAAAAAATTATTATTTTTGGTACCCCCCTTTGAACCATTTTTTTTTTCTGATTTTCTCAAAAACGGTACGACCGATTTTGATAATTTTTTATGTTAAGGCTCCAAAGCAGTTTCAATACTCGTATTATTGTGTATTCAAATTTTCAAAAAAACAATTTTTGAGTTTTTAAAAAAAAATTCAAATTTTTTGTTTGAAAACTCAATATTTCGAAAAACCCATGCTCGATTTTTTTAAAACTTGATAAATAAAAGTTTCTTGCAATAATCTTCAAGTTATGAGAAAAAACAATTTATTTTACCTAAAAATGACGGTACCCTCCATACAAATGTTAAAAAATGATTTTCGAAAATCGTATTTTTCTCGAAAACGGTTCCGAGAATTTAGCTTAAATTTTTTTTTCGATTAATTTTTAAGATCTATAATTGAAAAAAAAAATGTTTTAAAACAAGATATTACTGACTGTACCTACCATAGAACGATTTTTTTAAGATTTTGAATTTCTCATTATCGGCATAACGGATTTTAATGAAATTTTTTAGAGAGAAGCTTTTAAAATGTTTAAAAAACATTGTATTTCAAAACTTTAAAAAAAATATTTTTTTTTTGAATTTTGAAAAAAAAATCTTTTTTTTTTTTTTGGAAAATTCAATATCTTGAAAACGGCTCAATATTTTTTTTGTAAATTTAATTTTTATTTGGACAATAATCATCATCATCGGCTCGATAACCGGGTTCCGGTCCTGGCCTTTTTCAACAAGTCTCTCCACCTACCCCGGCCGACGCCATCCAGTTACGCACCCCAAGGCTTCGGGCGTCCTGGTCTACGCCATGCCATCTCTCCAGCGCAAGCATGGTCTACCACGCTGTCGTCTACCATAGAATGTACCACAAAGAACTTTTCGAGCAGGTTCCTCTTCGCTCAAGCAAGCTAGGTGCCGTGCCGACCGGAGTCTACCGAGCTTAATTTTTGTCACGATATCTGCTTCTAGGTAGATTGCGTACAGTTCATGATTGTACCGTCTCCGGAATCGTCCTTCTTCACATATGGGGCCAACAATTCTCCTTAAGACTTTTCTCTCGAACGCAGCTAAGAGGTCGGAGTGCCTTTTGCTAAGCACCCAAGTCTCGGATCCATATGTGAGTACTGGCAGGCCTATGGTCCTGTACAGCAGCAGTTTTGAAGTTATGGTGAGATTTCTGGATTTGAAGAGCTTTGACAGACTATAGTAGGCTCTGTTGGATTTGAGAAGCCGCCCGCGTATTTCTTCTTCTATATTGTTATCGGCTGCTACTATTGACCCAAGGTATTTAAAGGATTGCACCACTTCAAATTCGTGCTCCGCAACCTTGATTGTTTGACCAACTGTTCCTCTCGCATTCGACGCCACCATGTACTTTGTTTTACCTTCACTAATGTGCAGCCCCAGATTTTGTGCCGCCTGCTCGATCTGGATGAAGGAATCGTGTACAGCTTGTTCGGTTCTTCCGATGATATCGATGTCGTCTGAATAAGCCAGTAACTGGCTGGACCTGTTGACGATGGTCCCTCTTGTTGCCGTGCCAGAGTCACGGATTGCTTTCTCCAACGCCAGGTTGAAGAGGAGGCAGGCCAAACCGTCCCCTTGTCGGAGTCCATTAAAGATGTTGATTGGTCTGGATAGCAATCCGGCTATTTTTACTTGGCTTGTTATGTTAATCTTAGTCAACCTACATAGTCGTGTCAATTTATTTGGGATGCCGAATTCTCTCATGGCTTTGTAAAGTTCTACCCTGGCTATGCTATCATAGGCTATAGGCGGCCTTGAAGTCTATAAACAGATGGTATGTTAAATTCTAGACATTTTTCCATCGCCTGCCTAAGGGTAAATATCTGATCAGTTGTTGATTTGCCTGGAATGAAACCACACTGATAATGTCCGATGATGGATTTAGCGTATGGGGTTATCCGGTCTTGTATCTTATAGGCGGTACTCAACAACGTGATACCTCTATAATTGCTGCACGTTGTGACATCTCCCTTCTTATGAATGGGGCATATTAAACCTTTTCGCCAGTCTTCTGGCATCTCTTCCTGCTCCCATACGTGTACTATAATATCATAAATTGCTTGACGTAAGGCTGGCCCGCCGTGATGGAATAATTCGACTGGTATGCCATCGGCTCCCGGGGCTTTGTTCTGCTTAAGCACCCGGCCTATAGCCTTCTCAGCCTCTTCTATGCTTGGTGGCGGCAACATAGGATTTTCTTCTTGAAGTAGTGGAGCCTCCACTTCTGCAGTGAGCTGACCATTTAGCAATTCATTAAAGTACACTTCCCATCACTCCAGTATGCTTTCAGGATCGGTGATCAGATTTCGCTCTCCGTCCTTGCGTGGTGTGTACTGCGTCATGTTTCGGACGGATTGGTAGAACTTCCGCGCCTGGTGCGGACCTCGCTCTCGGCTATTTTCTATTTCACAGATTAAGTTCTTCTCCCAGGCTGATTTTTTTTGTCTGTGTAGCCGTTTTTCTATTCTTCTGAGCTCTTTATATTCCTCTTCGCGTGCCCGCGTTCTATGAGATTGTTGCATTGCTCGGTACGCAACATTCTTACGTTCAGTCGCTAGCTTGCATTCATCATCAAACCAGTCGTTCCGATTTTTACTACTGCTGCCTAAGATGGAGTTGGCAGTACTAATGACAATATTTTTAAGACGTGTCCACTTCTCATTTACGCCAAGCATACTGGCTCCAGGACTTACTCTCCCTAAATCAGGTGTTTCTAGGGCCAGTCCTAATGCATTACCAAAGGTGTTACTGGTGTTTTCATTGCGCAGGGCAGCCGTGTTGATTCGAACCTGATCGGCGGATGCAATGCGTCTTCGCAAGGCAATCCGCCCTCGGAAAACCATACCAACAAGATAGTGATCCGAGTCGATATTGGCACCTCGGTACGTTCGTACCGTCATCAAGTTCGAGTAGTGGCGACGGTCTATCAACACGTGGTCTATTTGGTTACGAGTGACTCCATCAGGTGATACCCAGGTGGCTTTGTAGATATCTTTACGCGGGAACCTGGTACTCGCAACGACCATGTTTTTCGATGCTGCCAATTCTAAGACTCGAAGTCCATTGTCATTAGTGTTCTCATGCAAACTATGGGTGCCTGCGTAATGCCTGAATACTGGCTCCCGACCTATTTTTGCGTTCAAATCCCCAAGGATGATTTTAACATCATACCTTGGACAGACATTGAGAGCCCTCTCGACTTGTTCGTAGTAAGTCTCTTTTTCTTCGTCTGAAGACTCCTCCGAAGGTCCGTGAACGACAAGGGTGCATAGCCTTTCACTTATAGCGTTAAATCCGATGAAAGTAGACTTCATTTTTTCGCTGATTAGGTAGCCTACCCCGAGCACATGGTGTTTTGTATGACAGTTGTAGTATACGTCATATTCTTTCTTCTGTAAAACACCATTCCCTGTCCATCTGATTTCTTGGAGAGCTGTTATTACAGCTTTATATTTTGAAGGGGCATCGGCTAGCTGCTGAGCAGCTCGAGTTCTATAGAGCGATCGTACGTTCCATAAGAAAATTCGTAAATCGTTTTTTCGTTTTCTTTGCGTGGGTTGTCGTCGTGTGATCAGTCCGTTTCCGAGGCTTGTTGTCGGTCTCGTAATTCTTTTAATTTTACGGGACAGGGAATTAACCTGTCACCAACCTGAGGAACCAGCCTGATCATGCTAGCCAAACCTTTTTAAAAGGCTTGTTTCTATGATCACACTTCCACCAGTCGCGAATAGTTACGGCACGTGCATGTTTTCGTATGCTACATGTTGTTCCCCCCATTCGTCTGATGGCTGACCGCCATCAATAATAAAAACTTTAGATTGAAGCGTCTAAAGTAAATTTTTTTCTTAAAAACGTTTTAAAAAGTTTTTATATAAAAGCTTATTTTTTTAAGAAACCAATACAAAGACTTATAATTTTTGTTCTTGCATAAACCTATATTTGCTTATGTTCTGAAACGATTGTCACACCTTCAAACGTCAATCGATAACATATAATCGACTTCTATAACACCTAGAGGCAAGCTTATCACCAAGTGACGATCAGCATTCTGCTCTAGGCCTTCCTATTTTGTGGAGCTATCTGCTAAGACGTAAAATCGCAGTCGAGTTCAACTCCTTCTACTGGAGGCTCTTAAAAATCGAAGCAGTTAATCAAAGAATAAACCCAGTATTCATCATTTTCTTTAACTGCCTGTAGTTTATTTTGTGCATCTTGTTCTTTTTTTTTTATAAAAGAATTGCAAACAAATAAAATTGAACGAAGCAAGTATTCACAATGCATTCAAGATCATCCAAGGATAAAAGACAACAAGAAACCAAAACAACTTAAATTTGCATATTCAAAAATCAATTTATTCCCCAGAGAACTTTCCATTTACATACATACAACATCAGCAACTTTGGCATACGAGTATATTAGTATATGCACTACCCCCATGCCTCACTTGACAATGGCAACTCCTTGCAAAGTCTTTCGAGTAAATCCGAAAATCCAAAGAAGCTTATGAATTGAGAAGAAAAACCAACTCAAGAAGATTAGGTAATGTTTGCAATTTGGCAAAAGTTGTTTTTCGTTTGCGAAAGCATGTTCCACATACGCCCCAGTGACCTCTTGATTAAGCTCACAATGGGAAATGACTTTTTCTCAAAGTTTTGCTATTTTTATTCCCTTGTGCATTCATTAAGAGTTTCTTTTTTTTCTATTGAAGAAGTTGTTTTGTTCTTCTTGGGATGGAAGTAGTAGAATAGAAAAATAAATGGTAAAGTTAAAAGCTTCCAATGAAAGTGATGGAAAATGAAAAAAACTTTTCCATTTTCCATAAATTATGATCATCTTAAGTTTCCCTTCTAAACTTTAACACATAATTTGTAAATAAAAAAAAAATAAATGAAATCGAGTCCTTTGGTAATTTAATAAGAGCTGCATCGAACATATTTACACGAACAATGGGTGAAAGAAGCCTGAGTCATCAGTAGTTGTTCTGTCCTTTAGATTATGAAGTTCTCCCATACTCCAAGGTGCAAAAGGATAGAAATAAAATAATGAGACTCTTAGCCGATGAAAAGGATGAACATTTTTCTCCATGACAATGCACCTGCAAGAACAGCAGCAGGAGCCACATCAGAAGCAGTTTCATCGAAGGAGTTATATTTGCTGGCTCCGAAGTTAGCAGCAGGAGGCGACAGTGACACAAGCCGATGTTCAAGTGCAAGGACATTATGTACGTGTTTTGTTGTCTAGGCAAGCTCTACCTGCAGATATTTTTCATCCTCTCTGTTTGTGTGGGTTGCGTTTTTTTCCCAATTTATTGTCATTTTTCATCTTCATTTACCTGTGAAGTTTTTCATTTTTATTATTTCTTTCTTGTTGTTTTTTTAGTTTTGAAAAACTATTTTCTCTATTGAACCAACAAAACCAGAGTGTAGACGTGATGATGTTGATGAAAATAGGATGAGAAGGCGCGTAGTGTGTTTGCAAATTGAAGGAGTTGCGAGGTATCTCTTCCTCCTCGTTTGCTCCTTGCAGGTTGATGACTATACTCGTATAGGGAGATGAAAAGTTTTCACTTCCACTACAAATTAAATTAAAGTCTTTTAAGGACTTTTGTTGGGAGTCTCATACAATATACACCCTGCTGAAGACAATGAAGTTCATGCAAGTTGACGACTCAAGACAAAAAAAACATGTTTGAAGAAAATACGAGTAGTCTTAAAAGGTGAACTGAAGTTCATAAGTAATTATTGTTATGGTTTCGTTTTAATTGTTAAGGAAAAGCTAAGAGGTTTTGAATGGCGGGTCTTAAATGAAATTCAAATTGTCCTTAAGAAAAAATAAATTTATAAAAGTTGGTCGGGAAATTATTAGTAGCCTAAATTTTTGTCTATAACTCAGGAGTGGTGGATTGTTAATAGAATTGACATGTTAAGGATATTGGAAGGACTAGAAATTAACTTAATATCAGGGAACGGAAACTTATTAATCATATGAGATGTGAATGGGTAGGCAGAATTCGGTGTATCAATTCTCACTCAAGGGGGTATTACTACCCTTCAAAATATAATACGTTGGGTTATGTGTATGTTAAACAACATGCAAATTAACTCGGAACTGGCAGGGATACAGATGAGAGTATCCACATTCAGAAGCACCCCACAGGGGGGAGTTCTCTTACCACTCCTTTGGGTGCTGGTTATGAACACAATCTTCATTAATCTGAAACATTATGGAGTAAAGGTAGTAGCCTACGCTGACGATCTTATAGGTAAATTTTTACCCACTTTCAGCGAACAGATCGAATACGCCCTTTCTAAGGTGAATAGATGGACTAGAAAGTGCGGCCTGATGGTTAACCCTTCAAAAACAGAATTAGTCATTTTTACAAATAAGAGGAAAATACCAAGCTTCAGAATACCTTCAATTGAAGGCATCCCGCTGAAGATTTCAGATCATGCAAAGTATCTTGGTGTGATTCTAGATAGGAAATTAAACTGGAGTCTTAACACTAAGGAAAGAGCGAAAAAAGGAATGATTGCATTCTATTCCTGTAATAGAATCTTTGGGAAATCCTGGGGACCTAGTCCAAACATTATCAGGTGGATGTATTTGGCGATAATCCGACCAATATTAACTTATGCTAATTTGGTATGGTGGAACGCAACGGAAAAAAGCACGAACCTCAAAACTCTGACAAAAGTACAGAGACTTGCGTGCATTGGAATTACGGGTACCATGAGATCCACACCAACTGCAGGGTTAGAGGCGATACTCAGACCTTTTCGTACAAGAATCCGCAGCATATAGCGCCTTAAGGCTAAGCCATGCTACGACCCAAACTCAAAATAGTTGGTCTATTCATTTATTAACACATTCATTCTTCATATATCCTTAATTTAGTGGCAGTCAGCTTTTGTTCATTTAAAAAATGTTGTCAATTTAATAAAGTAGTTTCACTGGGAGTAAATTAGACCTAACAAAACAAAATTTGAGAGAGCAAATAGCAACAATATTCCTTTCATCTCAGACAAAGATAAGAGCATAAAAGTTGGTCTACTCTTTTTTGGGTGCAAAATAGTTGATCTAAGACTATTTAAATATAGTTTCAGTTAACCGTTATTAAAAAAATGACAAGCACTGGTTTTATTAATGATTATTGTATGATTTTATACAAGCTAGCGAGAGTTTCATGTTAATCCTGGCGCGTGGCGTTGCATTATCAGGAGACCTAAGGGAATCAATGATTAAAGCGTTTGAAACAGGATTGTCTAGCTACGAAATCCCTGAAAATTTTAATTTACCGCCCCCGTCAGTGTAGAACATAATAACAAAGTTTAAAAATTCTGGAAATGTGGATATATGCAACAGAACGGGACATCCACTAACAGCAAAACCTCGCGATTGCCAAATTTTTAAAGAAAATCGACGATATTTATCTGCTTCAATAACGGTTCAGTGGAGAGAACAAATTCAAAAAAGTGTTTCGGTGGACAGTTGTAAGCAGATGACGAAAAAAATTGGATACAAATTTTATAAGGTTTATTTTAAAATATTTAAGTTTTGCATAAATTACGACAACTTAAATCATTAAAAACGCAGGCAAAAGAAATATCACTACACCTAAGCAAAAGAAAAGGCGCATTGAGTGGGCCAAACAACTTAAAAATTTGGACTTTTAGTCAATGGCGGTCCGTTAATTGGAGTGATCAGTACAGATTGGAAGTTTGTGTTGGTGATGAACGAGGACCAGTGATAAAAAATGCTAAAGAAGCCTTTCACAATTCACAAGGACTGCCTTAAACAAACCGTAAAGCTCCCAGTATCTCTAATGGTATGGAGGTGCATGTTGGGATGTGGTATGAGTTATTTGCATTTTGTAATTGGGATAGCTAATGCTGTCAAGTACCGCAACATTTTGGAACAGGAGCTGCCTCCGTCAATACTACGTCTTCAATATAGCAATGCGGAGTATATTTTCCAACAAAATGGTGCTTCTTGTCATACGGCTAGGTCAACAATGGTATGGTTAACTGCTGAAGCAATTCTTTATTGGAATGGACTTCCAGCAGCCCTAATCTTTCACCAATCGAAACTGTTTGGCACACGATGAAGCAAAAATTGCGAAAGGAACCGCGTCGGACTCTTCAAGATTTAAGATCCACAATTACAAATAATTGGGAATCTTTTGGTGACGAAGAGTGTCAACAATTAGTTGACACTATGCCAAGGTGCATTATAGAAGCAGTGATTAAGGCCAAAGGTCGCTTAAAAATGTGGTAAAATCAACATAAAGAATCATAGACCAACTATTTTGCATCTAAGAAATGTGTATAAATCGTTATTTAGTTTTGTAAAGAGACTCCATATCAATATTTTATTAAGCCACTTTCTTTTTTTGTCCACTTTTCTTATTTAAAATGAATAGGACTTGATATGTATATCAAAAAAATTGTTTTTGTTTCGAAATAGGTTAAGAATGAACACATATTTGCATTCTATCCTCGGTAGACCAACTATTTTGAGTTTGGGCTCGTAATACCTGTGCAATAGGACATGCTCAAATTCTTCAGAAATATTTGGGTGATAGTATCATTACAGATTATACAACACCCGAACTTGACTTTTATAAACCATTCCAAACTGCCTTTCCAAGCAGAGAAGTGTGGCTGAACAACCAACCCTACACCAGTGAATCAGCAATAGCAATCTATACTGATGGCTCCAAAATGGACACAGGTGTTGGTGCAGGCTTTTTCTCAGAACCTCTTGAGCTAAACAACTCACTTAGGCTCCCAGATCATAGCAGTGTCTTCCAAGCGGAGGTCCTGGCAGTGACAACAGCTGCTAGACAGGTATCAATGATGGCGATACCACGGGCTGATATCACCTTTTACATTGACAGCCAAGCGGCAATAAAAGCGATTTCTGCCGCTGTGATAAAATCGAAGCTTGTCTCTTGTTGTCGCGAAGAGCTTATGGTTCTTGGCACGCAGCACAATATTAGACTCTGCTGGGTACCGGGACACAGCGGCATACCAGGTAATAAAAATGCCGATGACTTGGCAAGACAGGGATCAGCTCTTGACGCTAGTCAAGCAGAGATGGTAAGTATCCCACTCTGCAACATTAAACAAAAAATTTCAGATCCCTTCGCTCTATTACGAGCATAATCACCGGACATAACTTACTGAAATATCATAAATTTAAAATGAAACTAAGTACAGACTACCTATGCAGAGGATGTGGTGATGAAGAGGTACATAAAGACACATCACACTTTCTCTGTCATTGCCCTTCACTAAGCCACCAGAAAAGGAAATGGCTTGGTAGTTACTTCTTTGACAATCTAGAAGATCTTTCTAATATTTCAGGAATTCACATATTCAACTTCGTCAATGCCTCAAAATGGCTTGACGGCCATGACGGCTCATAAAGAGCGTAAACTAAGTGATAACTCTCAATCATTTCTGTGTGCGTGTTTGGAGAAATTTTCTGTTGAATCCGAACATGAAATGAGCAGCACTTTCCATGACAAGAGATACTCTTGGAGGATTTATCAATTTCTCACAAGAGGTAGTATGACCCCTGAAAAACTATTTTGCAGCGGCTGAGACTTGTGAAGGGCATAATGGAATGATTTAAAGAATCGAGATTTACTAATTCAAATCATTTAAAGAATCGAATGATCATTTGAATGATTTTCGAAACAATATCATAGTAAACAAAATAGGTAACAAACACTACATTTCATAGTTCAAAAGAAAGCAAAGACAATACAAAAAAAAATCACCACTTGGCTGAGACCCTCTCCGTGAGAGTCCTACGCACTAACCATTATTCCAAGGTGTACTACAAGACTATACTTCACAGGATTATTTCTGTAGTCAGTCTTCTCTTACTTTTGAATAATTAAATTTAGATATGCTTTCAAATAAATTTTTTTCGGAATGAGAAATTTAATCCCGAACTGGGAATAATCTATCAAACCGAAAAAGAATTCTTGGAGAAGCCGGTTTCCGATGTTATAAAGCCAACCCTACAGAGAAAAATCGGAATTAGTTTAAGTAAGCTAGAAAGAAATTTAATGATCATATTCGAATGAAATTTTTGCATAACGAACAATAAAGGCAAAAAGTATTACAATGTAACAAAATATATTACATTTTTACTTGAGATATAGGTACGGAGGCTGTTTGAAAAGTTCTCGGCCTAACATAAAAGACGTTGTTTTAATAAATAAATTTTAATTCCACAAATAGCCTTATATATATTATAATTGTATGTGAAGTTTCATTAAAATTGGTCGCGTACTTATATCAATGCAATTTTTTGTTTGAACGAACCTATTGCTAACAACGAAAATGGAAAAAAATGAAATTAGAGCCGTCATTAAATATTTAGTCAAAAAGAATATGACACCAAATCAAATTAAAGATGACTTCGATGAGACATGGGGGGAATCCGCACCTTCGTATTCCATGGTCAAAAAGTGGGCAGTCTTATTTAAACATGGCAGACAGAGCGTGGAAGATGATCGCAGAAGCGGAAGGCCAACAACATTCACCTCTTCAGAAAACGTCGATAAAGTTCATAAAATGGTTTTAGACGACCGAAGGTTAAAAGTGCGAGAAATAAGCAACACCATGGGGATCTCTTCTGAGCGGTTTTACCACATTTTGACCGAAGAATTGGGGTTGAAAAAATTGTCCGCAAGGTGGTTGCCGCGTTTGCTGAGCTGAGATTGAAAATTCAATCTAGTTGAAATCTCTAGAGATAATCTAGCGTTATTTTGGAGGAATACCAGCGATTTCTTGAGAAGATTCATTACCACCGACGAAACATGGACTCATCACTATATTCCTGAGACAAAAGAACAATCAAAACAATGGAAGCATAGCGGTTCTCCTCCACCGAAGAAAGCCAAGTCGTGTGCTTCAGCTGGGAAAGTGATGGCGTCAGTCTTTTGCGATTACAAGGGAATTATTTTTATTGATTACCTTCCCAAGGGCCAAACTATCACTGGTCAATACTTTGCAAACCTGTTGGACAAATTGGCTGGAAAAGTTGCCGAAAAAAGACCAGGATTAGCCAAAAAGAAGATCCTTTTTCTTCAGGATAAAGCTCCAGCACACAAGTCGGTTGTTGTCATGGCTAAACTCCATGAACTTCGATTTGGTGTATTGAACCACCCCCTTATTCACCTGATTTGGCACCATCAGACTATTACCTCTTTCCTAACTTAAAAAAAAATTTGGCTGGACGCAAATTCTTCACCAACGAGGAGGTAATTGCTGAGACGGAGTGGTTTTTCGAAGAGTTCGAGGAATCGGCCTATAAAATGGGTATAGAAGCACTGGAACACAGATGAAATAAGTGCATTGATATAAGAGCAGAATATGTAGAAAAAAACTAAAAAAAAGTTTTAAAATTTATTGCGATATGCCGAGAACTTTTCAAACTGCCCTCGTACATATTATAGGGTAAGTTCTGCATTTGAAAAAAAAAAATCGAACTCGAGATTTTGATCAAAGTTGACATTACGATGATAGCGAAGACGAATGAAGTTGGTGCGACAATTCCGTCTGTATGTCTGTACTTCGATCTACAGCCTAACATAGAACCGTTTTTTTGATTTTCGACTTTTTCATCAACGGCTTTAACGATTTTAACCAAAAATTTTCAACAGGAGCCCACTTAAGTTTAAAACAATATTGTATATAAAAATATTCGAAAAATTATTTTTTGGAATTTTTGAAAAAAAAAAGAAAATTCCAAATTGTTTTTTTTTTTTTTTTTTTGAAAAATCAATATCTTGAAAACGTGTGAACGATTATTTTTTTAAATTATTTCCTAGTACTAAAAATTATTTTCTACTACTATATACTACTAAATACTTTAAATTGGCATCCCAAATTTTGTTCTCGTAAAATTTTTAAGAAATTTGTTATATAAGAAATTATTTTAATAATAAAACGATTTTTAAACTTTGTTTGCATAAATTCATACTTTCCGGAAATGAGACTGCAATTCGACTGGTCCCTTTCCGTGCGGATGAAAAATAGCGAACTTTCTTTCCTTTCTAACTATCGCCTAATGGCATTACGTCTCGTTTTTCTAAGGTCATGAAAACGCTTATAAATTATCAGTTGAAGAAATATTTTGAAGAACGAAAGCTTCTCAATGACCGACAGTATGGGTTCCGTAGCGATAGGTCCACTGGTAATTTGATGGTACGAGTATATCTCAACGAACAATGGTACAAAACTTTACATCGTTTTGTAGAAACTACAATTATTTCACTTGATATTTGAAAATAATTTGATAGAGTTTAGCATCTTATAAAGAAAATGCGTGCATAAGTGATAAATCTCTTTTTCGTTGGATTAGAAATTACCTTTCGAACCGCTCCATAAAAATTGTGTTGGACGGTTTTAAGTCTGAAATTCATAAAACAAATGGTGGTACGCCACAGAGTTCCGTTTTGCCTCCGACTTGCTTTTCCGTATTCATAAATAATCCTTTTGTCTGAAATTAATATTAGAAAGTATTTTTTCCAGATTCACGTTTTTGTTTTTCGGATGTGGATTTAAAACGGCAGCGCATTAAATTCTGATCCCGATATCATTGTCAAATGGGAAACCATAAACAGCTTAGAATTTAATGCTTCAAAAACTCAATTCTGTCTTTTGTCGTTAAAGTGCAACCAAGCCCCCATAACGCTATCCATGAGAGGCATTTTTGTATTAAGGAAACCGAACAGCTTTCAGTTCTCGTTATGTGCTTCAATTACCACCTTGTGAGGAATGACCTCATATTCGACGTCGCAAAGAAATATTAATTATTTAGGTTTCCTTCGACGATGTAAGACATTTTTCACCCCTTCTGATCTGGCTGGATTCTATAAAGCCCATATTTGTTCAAAGACTATATATACGACCCAAACTCAAAATAGTTGGTCTATTCATTTATTAACACATTCATTCTTCATATATCCTAAATTTAGTGGCAGTCAGCTTTTGTTCATTTAAAAAATGTTGTCAATTTAATAAAGTAGTTTCACTGGGAGTAAATTAGACCTAACAAAACAAAATTTGAGAGAGCAAATAGCAACAATATTCCTTTCATCCCAGACAAAGATAAGAGCATAAAAGTTGGTCTACTCTTTTTTGAGTGCAAAATAGTTGATCTAAGACTATTTAAATATAGTTTCAGTTAACCGTTATTAAAAAAATGACAATCACTGGTTTTATTAATGATTATTATATGATTTTATACAAGCTAGCGAGAGTTTCATGTTAATCCTGGCGCGTGGCGTTGCATTATCAGGAGACCTAAGGGAATCAATGATTAAAGCGTTTGAAACAGGATTTTCTAGCTACGAAATCCCTGAAAATTTTAATTTACCGCCCTCGTCAGTGCAGAACATAATAACAAAGTTTAAAAATTCTGGAAATGTGGATATATGCAACAGAACGGGACATCCACTAACAGCAAAACCTCGCGATTGCCAAATTTTTAAAGAAAATCGACGATATTTATCTGCTTCAATAACGGTTCAGTGGAGAGAACAAATTCAAAAAAGTGTTTCGATGGACAGTTGTAAGCAGATGATGAAAAAAATTGGATACAAATTTTATAAGGTTTAATTTAAAATATTTAAGTTTTACATAAATTACGACAACTTAAATCATTAAAAACGCAGGCAAAAGAAATATCACTACTGACACCTAAGCAAAAGAAAAGGCGCATTGAGTGGGCCAAACAACTTACAAATTTGGACTTTTAGTCAATGGCGGTCCGTTAATTGGAGTGATCAGTACAGATTGGAAGTTTGTGTTGGTGATGAACGAGGACCAGTGATAAAAAATGATAAAGAAGCCTTTCACAACTAACAAGGACTGCCTTAAACAAACCGCAAAGCTCCCAGTATCTCTAATGGTATGGAGGTGCATGTCGGGATGTGGTATGAGTAATTTGCATTTTGTAATTGGGATAGCTAATGCTGTCAAGTACCGCAACATTTTGGAACAGGAGCTGCCTCCGTCAATACTACGTCTTCAATATAGCAATGCGGAGTATATTTTCCAACAGAATGGTGCTTCTTGTCATACGGCTAGGTCAACAATGGTATGGTTAATTGCTGAAGCAATTCTTTATTGGAATAGACTTCCAGCAGCCCTAATCTTTCACCAATCGAAACTGTTTGGCACACGATGAAGCAAAAATTGCGGAAGGGACCGCGTCGGACTCTTCAAGATTTAAGATCCACAATTACAAATAATTGGGAATCTTTTGGTGCCGAAGAGTGTCAACAATTAGTTGACACTATGCCAAGGTGCATTATAGAAGCAGTGATTAAGGCCAAAGGTCGCTTAAAAATGTGGTAAAATCAACATAAAGAATCATAGACCAACTATTTTGCATCTAAGAAATGTGTATAAATCGTTATTTAGTTTTGTAAAGAGACTCCATATCAATATTTTATGAAGCCACTTTCTTTTTTTGTCTACTTTTCTTATTTAAAATGAATAGGACTTGATATGTATATATCAAAAAATAGTTTTTGTTTCGAAATAGGTTAAGAATGAACACATATTTCCATTCTATCCTCGGTAGACCAACTATTTTGAGTTTGGGCTCGTATCCTATAATTGGGCAAGTGTTCCAATAACCCACTTGAGTCTTTCGGATAGAAAAAAGAGATTACAAAGCTATAACAAAAACCTCTCTCGAGCACCGCCGCCATTATGTTTCTTATCTTTCATTATTATATCGTTATTTTTATAAAAAGTAGTGAAATATCCTTACAAAATTCAACAGTAATACTCGTACTTGCACTTCAAGCAATGCCCATCAGCTTACCCTAGAGCCCAACATCGGACAAACTGTTAAATTCAACGATTTTTTCTTTAGCCGCACTACAGGAATGTAGAATTCTTTACCCGGCTCAATGTTTCGATATTCAGACATTCAAAACCAATGTGCACGGTAGAGTCTTGAGATCACACGATTTTTACACCCGCTTTGTGGCTTTTATCATCATCTTGTTAGAACCACATATCATGAATGTCTAGTCCATGGAATTGGCCACAGAAATATCGTTGAAACATGTCCCTGTGACGATCTTTAATGATTGTACTGTGACGATCGTTTCCACGTGTTTCTGGAAGCCCGTGAGGATTTGCACTTGAACAATAACTCATATTCTGTTTGTTAACGAATCATTTTGCGATGAAATTGGTCAGTTTCTTTCAAAATTTCTAGAGCAAAATGTTCTTGAATGGCAGAAATATTTTCGGCACTTCGACTAAAGGTGGCTCACTGGCGTGGGAACATCCAACAGCAAAAATTTAGACCCAAATTTGTTTGCTATACTATGAATTGTTTATCTATTCGGAGGAGAAGTAAGACCAAAAATTGGCTTTAAAGTTCCTTAAAAGTTGCTGTCAACGAAACGCCCTTCATTTGTGAACTTCACTTTGATGAAAATACTGATTTTATTGAATGTCTTGACACTGACAGTCTGAAAGTTCAAAATTTTCAAGTCCCAATTGGAAAGCCCTTCGCATTTTTATCCCTAGATCATGTAACAGTACATCGTGCTTAAATTTTCGAGAAAAAGAGCATAGTTCCATTTTTAAAAAATATAAAGGCATTTAAATTGTGCATTTTTAATCAACATTATCAGTTTTCAGTTCAACTGATTTACAACCGATAAACCTACAATGTCCATAGTAAATATTTTGTGTCGTCTTTGGCATAATAGGTTAATTTTCCGGTTCAATTTACAATGTAATTGATTTTTCATTTAATGAACCATACTTACACACACTGAAGAAATTGTCTCTTTTATTATTTTTTTTTTGTATTTATTTATTTACCACAATTCATCAGAGTCCTTTTTACGATTAAATAAACCACAACTCTATCAATCTATTTGTTTTTCGAAAAGGGAAACCAAAATCAACCCGTTTCCTGTGAATTGCGGAATTTATAAATTAATTTTCAGATGGAAAATTGAAAAACGTATAAAATATGCAAACGAAAATTGATTAGTTTTTGTGGTTCCTGCAAATCAAATATTTATATTTAAAAAAAAATAAAAAAAAAACAATCGAAAAAGACAAAAAATAATCTGTCTGTGTCAGGGGCATTTCAAAAACACGCAACCACTAAAGAGCATTGCTGAGTGATGATGATGAATTTGTATCAAAAATTCTGCCATCCTTCCTTTCGGCCAAGCTACAACCACAATCAAATTATTAACAAACCAATGTCCTTTCGGAGCGAGAATATTTCATTACTGTGCACATTAAGCCCATAAAATATAATCGACCATGTTGTTGCGATGAGAAACCATTTGTAGAGATTCATCCTGGTTTCTAGGAGGAAATGAAAAAAAAATTTGTCTAAAGAAACAACAGACAATAAAGCATCCCGCTGGTATTTCCTATTTACCACAGCAGGACCAGCATCCCTTCTCTCTCCATTTTAATGCTATTATTTCATTTGGAAATACCGAAAGAGGATGTTCCAGGACACCCTTCCCGCAATCTTGTTTTTTTTTTTTTTTTTTTATTTTCTTTGGCTCGAGTTTAATGAATGAATCCTTACACTCGAAACGCAACAAACCAAAACAGCGTTCCCTATCTAGTTTGAATTTGAATGATGCTGGAGGATGTCCTGAAGAATCCTTACAAAATATTTCATCTCATCGGGATGTTTTTGATTTAAGTTACTGTATACATAAACTTTTGTGGAAAATACAAAAAAAAAAAAAAACAGAATTCAAACAGTCAAGAAAAACTAATTGACGAAGCCAGAGAAGGCACGAGATGAGATAAGATGGATTCTTTAAAAATAATTTCAAATGAATTGGCAACAAAAATGCTATAGCTATGTACGAGTGTGTGTACCTACTTTTAGCCAGTGCCTATATTTCCCCTAACTTCCTAGCCAAACCGCATAAAATATTTGAAACTTTCTAAATGGCCAGCAGCAGCTCCACCACCAAAATTCATCCACTGGAAAATCACTATTGAAACTTAAAATTCAGAAAACTCACAATCAAAGAAGGAGAGAGCGGGAGCGGGAAAGTCAGCAGTCAGGCACAGGAGGATATTGCATTTCATAGGAGACACACCAAAAGAAAGTCCCTTTTCGAGGTGTACCTATATTTCTGTTTGAAAGTTTGAATATGCTTCGCCGAAATGGCCACAGAGGAATGCCACAAAACTATCTTTAAATTACTCACACACACACACATCTATACTACACACATTAAACACACAAGCATACGAGATTAGCAGCTTGTTTCTCGTTCCCCAAGCACACCAGTGCTGGCTGAAGAAAAACAAAAAGGTCCTTAATGCACTTCCGTCTCTTGGTTTTGTATAGAAACAGCAAAAAAACAACAATTTCAAAAGGAGTGAAATAGAAGAACTAGTTAGGATCCAACTTTTTTTCCAACTGAAGAAATAAAAGTCGAATGTGGGAAAACTTTGTAGATACGAATTCGTTTTTTGTGTAGCGCTTTTCCCTGGCTTTTCCACAAGAAACGTATCCTTTTTCATTTTGAACATATATTTTGACTGAGTACGAATCCTAATCGACGACTACCGAAGTCGATGTCCAGTTAACGAGTATCCATATGTGACATTAAAAAAAAAAATGGAGATGAATGATTTAACATGTTTGTTCGGATTGAAATTCAAGTACCGATAGTTGGGGTAGGTTTGCTTAGCTCGGAGCAAAAAAATTGCCATTGATTTTGTTAGGTTTTAGGATGAAAATAAAAAGATCCAAAACAAGTTGGATGGTTTCGTATTATTTATTGATGTGTGAAAAATGTTCAAAATTCCATATTGATACGAGTATAGAGGAATTTTTAAACCGATTTTACGCTGCTAAATTCGACACATCATTGAATCATCAGAAAGTGGAGTTAGGATCAGCGCAATCAAAACAATATATTTTCACTCTTGGTTGCCTCTACTTCATAACCCTTCTGTTGTGATAGAGTGTCATAAATTGGAGTTAGTTCCACATTCCTAGTCAATTTCAATTCAGTTATTCACATTTTCTTAGAAACTGTCTCTCGGAATAGAAACCTGCGCTTTTCTAGGTCTAGGTCCATATGGTTCAATTTAGGCCATAATAAATTGATTATAATTGGCTTCGCAATTTACGGTGACTGCCTCACGAACGTCGTTTTCAATGACTCCGCCGGTCCTAAATCCACATGAAATCGTAACTTTTTGAGAAGGCATTGTCACCTGGTAAACCCCGTGTGGGTTGGTGTTGTTTCATATACGGAAATTTCGGCTACTAACACGGCTATTCACCCAAAAATGTGGCTCGCCGCTTAAAAAGATTTTTCGGCCAAAACCATGTTCTTAGTCGATCTTGCGTTTTTTTTTGACTTACGAAAGTTGGCTGATTAATTACCGAACGTCTTAAATTCGACCACCAAAACGTTGAAGAGTTAACTGTGCAAGATTAGACAGATATTTTTTATAAATAGTGTTCCAGTAAAATAGCCAGTTGCATTCCTCCCCTTAAACAATTTAACCGTAATACTCGCGCTTCAGGGAATGCCCATCAGTTTTAGTTTACCCTTGAACGCACCTTCGGACGTACTGTTAAATTCAGAGATTCTTTCTTTAGCTGCACTAGACGAATGTGGAATGATTTACCTGGCTCTATATTTCCCTCCCAATATGATATTAAGACATTCGAAAGCAATATCGGTATCTCCTTTTGAATCCTTTCCAACTTTCCTAAATACTCGCACTGTGGTCAACATTTTAAGGGTAGTGAAAATCCCTTTAATGGGCGCAAAAAATAATAAAATTTGACTGGTTTTTCCTTCTTTCTCCTAAATCCTTAGTATCTAGGCTGAATATCTATAGGTCAGTGACTTAATGAAAAAAATAATTTTCCATTTTAAAATTAATTCTATTTTTCAAAAGTCTCTTTTCAACCCTTCCAAATAATAAGATTTATCAAACTCTTCAAAATAGGCATTTGTTACATCATAACTTCATTATTTGATGAAAATCTTTAACAATGAGCAATTTCTTCATATTTGGAACTAGGAAACATCACATTTATAGCGCAATTCAGCTAATTTTGCTTTTGCTACTGCGGACTAATGTGCTGGATCACTGTCCTAATAAAACAGAGCTTTTTTCTCCTTCTTATTGGGGCGTTTTTCCGCCAATTCTGTATTGAATCTATACATTAAATTGACATAGTATTGTCAGGTGACTGTTTTTTTTTTCCAAATAATCAATGAAAATTACGCAATCCCAGATAACTTTTGCCAATACTTTTCACTCTCACAGAACCGTTGTTGCATTTTTTGGTGCACGTTTGCTTGACACAAAAAAACAGTGTCGATTGTTCTTTTAATCCTGGTGTGTATTGGTGTTTCCAGGTCTCATCAATAGTTACAAAACGCCGAAAAAATGAATGTATTTCAATTCCGCTCAAAAAGTTCCAAACACAGCTCTGAATTACCCGAATTATTTTTTAATTACTTGTTAAAAAACGCTACATCTATCTTGCCAATACTTTTTTCATGCCCAAACGTCATTTGAAATGGCTAAAATGTCAGCTATCTCACAAACATTGGCAAGCGATCGTCTGACACTATATATCATTTGTTTTGTTGACTGCTCAGGGTCTTTTGTGCTCATACGGCCACAACGAAATTCTGCGAACCACTTTTCGACCATTTCATGCGAAGGAGTTTCCCTAATATACAATTTCCTTATGCGTTTTACCACGCAAAAAGTAGTTCTTTATTGAACGCGAAATCACTTTTAAAACATTTTTACTTGCGACTTATAGGCAAGTTATGCATTCGTAAAAATAACCATTTTTTTTGTTTTTGATTTTCTCAAAAACGGTTCAACCGATTTTGAACATTTTTTTTTGCTAAAGCTCCCTAAACACATAAATAGAATTGTATACTCAAATTTTCAAAAAAAATTTTTTTGGATTTTTAAAAAAAACTTCAAAAATTTTTTTTCAAAACTCAATATTTCGATAACCCCATGCTAGATTTTTTTTAAACTTCATAAATAAAAGTTTCTCAATATAGTCTACAAAATGTAAACAAATTTTTTTATTTTACCTAAAAATAAAGGTACCTACCATACAAATGCTAAAAAATTAAAAAAAAATGGTTTTCAAAAATCGTATTTTTCTCGAAAACGGCACCTAGAATTTTGATAAAATTTTTTTTTCTTTCAATCAATTTTTACGATCTTTAATTTAATAAAAAAAAATTTTGAAATTAAGATATTACAGCTTGTACCTACCATAGAACCATTTTTTCGAATTTTGAATTTCTCATTATCCACATAACGGATATTAATGAAAATTTTTATAGAGAAGCTTCTAAAAAGTCTAAAACACATTGGCGCAAAATTTTAAACATTTAAAACCTACTCTAAATCAATTTTAGAATGCGAGTCGACTCTAAATATTGAGTATAAAACGAGAACCGACTTTTTGTTAATTTTAAAGGACATAAACTATACTTTAACGTTAAAGAGCTTGTCTTACTTTAACAGCAGCAAATAGCTAGTTTATCTTTTAAAAGTATACTTTATCCATATTGACAATGGTCATTTCATACCAAAGCAAATGGAAGAAAAAATATTTACTGATGTTTTATTCAATTTTTTAAAGACGTTTTTTGTAAGTAGACTGAATAACTGAATAGGTATTATAAATTCGAAATAATCGTACGAGTGCTCTACGATGAACAAACCTGTAAATACAAATGTATGTAGGTACATACATATCTTATGTATGCACGCGCGCCGCCGCCGCCGGCCGAGACGAGTATAGCACCTTGCAACAACAAATTGAGTTTTTATGCTGTGAATTTGCGATTTATACTTTATTTCCATCTAAAATAATGTAAATAACTTATAAACAATCAAAATCTGTACCGAGGTAGTATAAAAAATGTACTTTTTTCGGCGAAAAATTATTTGGTTTAAAGTTGTCTGGTCTTTTTACTTTTTTTTGTGTTTTTGTAGTTGTGTGAGTTATGTATCTGTCAAATTAAGGGTTGTTCAACGCAAATTCGCTTAGGTTCTGTTGTAAAACCCACATCAGTTAGAAGAGTTGTCTAACGTGTTTAAAATTATGCAAAAGTTAGACGAAGTCTCCAAGCTAAACGACTGCGTTAAGTAGAGCCGGTTTAATTCCTTAAACGAGAACTGTTTAAAATTTTGCGCCATTGCATTTCAAAACTTTAAAGTAAATATTTTTTGAATTTTTGAAAAAAATATCTATTTTTTTTCTTTTTTTTTTTTGAAAATTCGATATCTCCGAAACGGGTCAATATTTCTTTTCGGAAATTTAATTTTTATTCGAACAATAATAAAAACTTTAAACTAGCGTACCAAAATTTTTTCTTAAAAAGCTTTTAAAAAGTTTGTTATAAAAGCTTCTTTTAAAGAAACCACTACAACGACTTATAATTTTTGTTAAAGACTAAAAAAGAATTTAAAAATTAATTTTATCCTTATGAACAGTTTTCTCTAATAACATCCGTTTTTAAAATTCCCAGTCGATTACATAGGAGCAAGTTCGTGCGACCCATTCGTGCATTTTATTTCTTTAAATAACACAACTAAAAGTTTTTTTTTTTTAAATTTGTAAAACGCTTAATATTTGATAGATCTGTGACTTATCGAAGAGCGCTATTTTCCAGAAATTTTTCGGTATCTTGATATACAATTATGAATACATTGCTTTTTTTTCAATTTTGCCAAAAACTAAATTTGTTCATCATCATCATCATCAGTTAAAGATTATAACAGAGATTTTAATTTATAGTGTCAAAACGTCAATTGTAGTTGATTTTTGTGATTTCCATAAAAATTCGTGACGAACGAACTAAGATTAATAACAAATGTTATATTATATCACAATTAAAATATAAAACATCTCATAAACAACCAACATTTTACCTATTGTTTGTGAAAAATTTGGTAGCTCAACCTGGAATATCCGACAAATAAACTCATAAATCCAACCATATCACCAATTTTTGAAGATTTTGTAACTTTCTTTTTACATTCAAATAACTTTTGTTTTATCTTTAATTCCAGTAATAATAACAACAACAATAATAAAACTCTAAATTTTGAATTAATTTTCGTATTTGCAATACCAAAATTCGAATTGAATTTGGCTTATAAATCATATCGACTTTTTCGAAGAATTTTCATAAAATAATAGGAATTCCTCTTAAGTGCCTTAGTTTGTCAAAGGACAATTACATATCGTCGCTGTAGATCGAATACCTCGTAACCCAGAAAAAAACCGATTTTTAGGTAATTATATTGTGAAAAAAATTCCGGATCTAATAAAAAATATCCTGTGAACCTAAAAACTATAATATTGCAGAGCCACGCGCATAATTAACAATACGTCTCTCATTGCCTCTCATTGATTTGATAATAAGTTTTTTGTCTCTCCTGAAAAATCGACTTTTCTGGGTTACGAGGTATTCGATCTACAGCGATGATATATCATTTTGAGTGTAACGTATGATTACTATGTTAAAATAATTGATAAAATGATATACAATTAAGTCTTCCACTGCTGGCACTTCCCTTAGGCGGACATATTTATTTGCAGGGATATTGCTCGATATACATAAGTTGTATGGTTTTCAATTTCTCTTCACTTGAACGGACACGGACAGGAATTTTGTGTATACGAGTAAATAATAAAATATTTTCTGTTGGACGGACACTAGAGCAGGATTAAATATGTTAAGTTTGGTAACTTTTTTTTTTAGTTGCAGCCTATTAAACAGAGAAGAGCAAACAATTAATGAAATATCATAGAGTGACTTCCTTCATTCCTTCATTTTACATCATCCTGTCATCATTAAAAGTTAAGACTTAGGCCAACACGCTAAAAATAAAAAATCTACCAAAATTCTGTTTACCGTTCTTTCACGAACTGTTCAGTTTATTGTATGGAATACCTACTTAAGTTTCTTATGTCAAAAACGTCGATTCGAACTAGTAGCCATTTCGATTAATCTGTATCTTAAGTAAATTGTATCACAAACGCTAAAATCACAAGATAAAACATTGGCTCAAAAAATTTAAAAAAACTATTGTTAACGTATAATTATGATACTACTTAACAATTTGCTAACCTTAAAGTAGTTTACTAACTCTTTCTTAATTTTAAACATTTTCTAACAAGTATCGTACTAAAGCAATTTTCTTAATAAACTGCTTCTGAACACACCTAAAACAATGGCAGTTGATGCAAACAAAAAGCAAGTAAACAGACCTTTTTTGGCGTTTGTAAATGTCAAAGAGTCTTATGAGCACGATTCTAAAAAAATAAAATGGCTATTTGATTTTGATTTTAAATTTAATAAAATGTCAGAGAAAGTATGATGCTTAACTTAATTCAAATTTGCAAAACTGACGTACTAATTCGATTAAAATCCAATAAAATTACAAACAAAAAACTCGAACAAATCAATCTATGTATGTATTTATTTTGACATTGTAATTTTTTGAATGTGTTTGTGTCTGATTTGGAGAAACAGAAGTAGAAACTCTTCTTTTCAAAAGAAGAACTGTCAATGTGACGGATTTATAAAACTTCTGGCCGACATTTTTGTGTAACCCTATTCAAAATCTGATAATCCCACTGTTGAAAAATCTTTTATTAAAATGTTTGTCTTAATTTTTTTTAGTAGTCTTAAGATCGAATTGAATTTCCCTATGATAGTCGTAACCCATAAGCAAAAATTTCAAACATTTGCACTCCATTAACTCTGCATACAATTTAAATATCTTCTACTACATTGCATTAAATAGGTTCACAATTATTATAACTACTACATTGCAGAGAAGTGTGAGAGTGTAAAGGAGCTTAGTTCGCAACTTCAAACAAAATGAACCTTTACCAAAAGCTTTGATGAATATTCTGATAAATTCCTTGCAACCAATCTATTATCTCCCACTGAATGATATTTTCTTGAACAAAACTTCTCTTCTCCATCTCAAACCACTTACACCTTGAACACAATGGAATTACACACAATTACTATGAAACCCCAGGAATTCCATTCCAGAAAATATCACTCAGGGATTCAATTAATTGACAAAAAAAAAAATCAAATGAAACTAAACGAAATGCATTTGAATGTGTACGCGCACAAGAAATCCAATCTCCACTCAAATCCTCCTCAAGTTTCATTTACATTTCTCTTTGCGTCTAGCTCGGGATTCATTGGCAGGACAAGACTGAAGAAATTCCATCACTTGGAAATTGGTTGAGTCAGCCGTTTTGCTAACCAACACAATGAAGTATAATCCATTTCAAGTAAAAGAAGGACTCTTCAGAAGTACGGTTAGGTTATATCAAGGATAACAGGCGTTGAAACGAGCGAACTATCTAGATCGAAATCATTCAGACGCAACTAAGGAACTCGTCCTCTGTCTACTTACTACGAGGAGATGTAAAAGGCATTGAAATGGAAACGATGCAAACACAATTAATTGCACACGTAATTGAATTCTGACAAAGTCTACAGAGGGGATTAAAAGCATAGAGAAGATTGTTATTATTTTTCTCATTGATTTCGCTAATTAGAATGTTTCCAATGAAGACACAAATATGTGGGAGTAGCTAATAAGGCTCTCGAAGGCTTGATATCCTTTAAAACATATTTTAGGTTTCTTGGAAATATCTCCTTGTTTTTTAGAGCAGTTAGTCATTAATTAAAAAAAAAATACTAATTGTTTGAGTAGAGTTCTTTGACCAATTAGCAAGCTTTCCACCAAAATTTGTCCCGAGATACCTTACCATTGTAATCTCCTAGTCCTACCAAGTCTTCTTTGAAGCCATCTTATCAAACAATTAATAACAAATACATAATTTTCTAATCATATTCTTCTATATTTTACAGCAAATTTGATTGGAATCGATACAATTCACCACCAGACCCTATCTGGTCAAGAAATGGATCAACTCAACGACCATCAACTGGACAAAGTTGCTAATAATGTCAGTGTATTCTACAGAGTTACCCCACGACACAAACTCTCCATAGTCAAATCCCTCCAAAGAACTGGCAATATCGTCGGAATGACTGGCGATGGAGTAAATGATGGGGTTGCTCTTAAAAAAGCTGATATCGGGATAGCCATGGGCAAGAATGGCACAGATGTCTGCAAGGAGGCGGCTGATATGATCCTTGTTAATGACGATTTTCATACAATCATGTGAGTTTAATCAAACTGAAAAACCTGATCATTTTTATAATTAACTTTTTTTTGTTCCTATTTTCAGAGCTGCAATTGAAGAAGGTAAAGCGATCTTCTATAATATTCGCAATTTTGTGCGATTCCAGCTGAGCACCTCCATCGCAGCTCTATCCCTCATTGCCCTTGCTACACTAATGGGCATAGCCAATCCCCTGAACGCCATGCAGATTCTATGGATCAACATCATCATGGACGGACCACCAGCTCAATCTCTTGGTGTGGAACCGGTCGATCATGATGTGCTTAAGCAAAAACCTCGCAATGTCAAACAGCCAATGCTCACCAAGTCAGTTATTGTGAATGTTCTTCTCAGTGCCAGTATTATAATCCTCGGCACACTCTGGGTATTCCAACGAGAAATGGCCGACGGAACACTTGGCAAAACAAAACGTGACACCACCATGACCTTCACCTGTTTTGTATTCTTCGATATGTTCAATGCGCTAAGTTGCCGTTCACAAACTAAGAGCGTCTTCAAAATCGGTCTAACCTCCAATCGAATGTTCCTCCTGGCTGTAGGATTCTCAATCATCGGACAGATGCTAGTGATTTATTTCCCTCCCTTACAAATGGTCTTTCAAACTGAGGCCCTCTCAGCCTATGACATACTATTTTTGTTGAGTCTTACATCATCAGTGCTGATTGTGGCTGAAATCAAGAAATGGTTCGAGCGAACCATGGAACGAAAGATGTACAAGACCAGAACTGATTTAGATTTCGTATGACAAAACGCAAGCGCTGGAAGATTGTTAAAAAATGATTAAACTTAGAAAAGAATAAGAATAAAATGAAAAATTAAAATAAATAAACGATAGATATATAGGTAGGGGGAGAGGGGGATAATGATAGAGAGAGAAAGAGAAAAAGAGCGAGAGACAGTATGAAATTGAATGCAAAATTTGCGTTTCATAAATCAGAGATATATTTAGTTCGTTTTAATATTTTATATAATTTTTTTTTAAGTATTTTGTTCGAATAAATAAATAAGAGTAAGCAAGAGAGCAGATTTCAAACTTAAATTTATTTCATATAATTTAATTCATAAATAATTTGTCATATTATATTTTTGTAACACCCGGCCGAGTTTAATTAGAATCTGTTTAAAATTTAAAATTTGTATTGATTAAATTTAAACAAATGCAGACTACCAAAATAAAGATTTAAAAAGAGAACAACTCCAAAGATAATACATAATTGGCTCTTCAATGAATTCCGATCGGATTCGATGATCCCTTCACTTCAGTTGGGTTTCAATTCCATTTTAAAGATTCCAAATATACCTACTCTAATTGGATGTAGTCTAGGTGAGAGCCTATCGTTTGACTTGTTTCAAATAAAATTGGAATGATCCTGTTAAAGGAATAATCGGTCCACCGGATTCAACTAAAGAACCCATAAACAAATAACGAGAAAGTAAAAACTCTCCACTATACTTAAATGCAGAGATGAATAAGGATAGATAATATAATATTAAAAAATCCCTTGACTGTCTCTTATAAAAAAAGAAATCAAGAGATATTAACACAAAAACAAACATAATGAGAATGAAGAGAGAACAATTTCTTTTTGTGATATAATTATAAGCAAACATGTTCTTTATGTTGTTCTTTTTTTTATTTAAATTTAAATTTATGTTAATTCATTTATTATTATGCACCTAATTAGTATTTGAGTTTGATCCTTATGTGAATGTGTAATTTGATAAATATTTTAGAATAAAAGGAGTTATAATTTAGCTTTTATTTTGACACTATAAATAATTGTAAATTGGTTCTATATAAATGACATGATTTTGAATAAAATTTTAAGTTTAAATATAATTTCAATTGTTTTGTTTTGGTTTTTTTTAATACAATTTTAAAACAGGATTGAAAACAGAAGATGTATTCTTACTTTATCTATTCCCTAAGAGTTAAACCAATTATTTTAAATTATATTTAATCGAATTAGGTTATTATTGACCGCTGATCATGTTTTACACTAAGACCTGATAAGGACAGACGATCCTTATTTGGTGTACTTTAAGAACCACAAGTAAAGTCAGTGCTGTTAACAAATGTTTCAGTTCAAAAACAAAATTATATAGCTTTTTAAATACAGATATCTTGAATGAACTTGCCCTAAATAATATAGGAAATTAATTCTTGATCTATTCGAAGAACCTCTTTTGACATGAATTCTTCAGAGCATGACTTCGACTTGCAGAGTTTATAGCTCTCCATGATGGATCTATAGAACACAACGAAAAAAAAAATCTGTATTTTTTCGGGATTCGATCAAAGACTACAGGCTAGGGTGTGTCACTTTTGTATGGCCGCAAAAAAGTACTCTTATTTTTAAATGTAATAGTGTTCAAAAGTTGTATTAGGGTCTGAGGTTTAAGAACATGTAAAAAAAAAAAATAAGATATGGTTCGTCTTTGGCTCGCTCAAATCGGTTGAAGTTGGAAAAAAAAAAATAAATAAACAGTAATTTTTTTTTACGGATATTTAAAAAAAAAACTTAACAAAATACAGAAAGAATTTTCGTCTTTACAAAAAGATATACCACGATATTGTAGGTGGTTCCGTTGATTTTTAAGAATTATTTGTTTGTAAAAAAAAAACGATTTTGCATAAAAAAATGATTTTTCTTCCTTCTTTTATTATTTCATAGCTTCTTTATTAAGTGTTCAATTTAAACAAATATAAGCTTAAAAGTGTTTCCTTGCAATTATCTTTGACTTGAAAGCCTAAAAATATTTTATATAATTTTTTTGTATCCACACGGTGTAATTTAAAACAACACATATTTCAAAAATCTCGAAAAATCAATTTTTTTGGATTTCATCCTATTTTTGAGGGAGCCAAAGATATTAATTAAAATGAAAATTGTAAACGCAGGATTTAATTTTGATAAGCAATGCAACTTTTAAAAGCTATTACATTTGAAAATACCATAGTTGAGCACTTTGACACACCCTACTACAGGCGTCAAACATATGTAAGTAAGAAAGTTCTATGACTAATATTTTTTTATGAATAGGAAGGGGGGTCATTGCTACCGTAGCTCTGGAATGTTGTTACGTTAAAAAATCATGCCGGAAAATTAAAAAAATCGGGTTTAAAAAAAAAAAAACTTTTAAATTATCTATTACGAAGAAACCGGTGTTTAGTAAGAACTTACTTTAGGTACTTAGTTCATGTACAAGTACTAAAAATAATTTGTTTTATGTTTGGATCTTGTAAATAGAAAATTGAAAACAAATCTGTTGTATTCTATTTGTTTATTTATTAAAAATGGGGAAAGTTTTATAATTTTGGTTTTTCAAACATTTTTTTTTCGAATATTTTACCTCGTATGACTCAAAAAAATGTTAGAACAAAATGTTTGATTTTCATTGGATATTCAACCAATCGAATTCAATCCCTGAATACACGTTAAGTTTTTCCAATTTGGAAGGAACTTTTCACTGACAAATTGATGGTAAATGTTTAAATTTAAAAATAGAGACACATTATACACAGAAACGTTTTTAAGATTTTATTTTTTCATTAAATATAGATTTTTAGATCAGTTTATAAAAGTAAACTACGAGAGCATTCATTGAACGATAACAATATTTGTTTTTTGAAAAAGTGAATAGCCAGATCGGAGAACTAAACTAAAAGTTAAAAACAATTTTGGTCAGCAATCAAGAGTGAACATAAAGTGAATTTTAATTGTTGAAATCTTGAGAGTCTAGATGGCGCTTAATTCAATTGGAGAAAAATAAGAAATATGACATATAAGGCACTTATTTGACATCGAATGTCATTGAATATATTATTATCAACATCTTTGAAATAAAAACAAAAATCAGACTTAATATAAAAGTGAGCATTAAAAATTTATTAACTGCTCCTTTTTAAAATTTCACTAAGATACGTCTAAGAATAGAGACGAAAATATAAATAAAATGCACTTACTTCCCTTCTTTCCAAGAGGTCATGGAAACGCTGATTAATTTTCAACTTAAGAAATATCTTGAGGTACGAACAGTGCCGGATTAGCCACGAAGCAAGAGTAGCAAATGCTACGGGCCCCGTGCATTTGGGGGCCCTGCGCACCAACCTTTTCTGACCATAAAAAAGTATTATTTACATATTAGATTTAGTCACAATTACTAAGAAGAAAATATTTGCATCAAAATGATCAACTAAAATTTTATTTTTCTATCTGCTGGTCTTACCAAAAATCATGTTTCGCACCGCACCAAACGCAAATTGGACAACGGTATGAAATTCAGGCATTTATTGTCACCATTGATAACGTACTCACTGCTTTAGGTAAACATATATGAACATTGAACAGTTATCATAAAATTGCTGGCATTTTCGGAATATTCCGAGAGCTAAAATCTCTTCCTGATTCAAAATAGCTTTTTTGGCCTTTAGTCCACAAAAACTGGCGTTTCGTCCGGGTGATCGCACATGGACTCATCAGTTGGCTGTGAGGACCTTGTCAATACGCAATTTTTATTGAATTCAGTTCATCTTACATCGATTTTTTGACAAAAATCCAATGTGAACTATATCCAACCAAGATTAAAATTATAATCATTAACGTTGGAATATTTTGCCCGTGGCCGAGCATTGATTCTATATGAAGGTTTTTATAATACAAATTCTATATACTACTGAAATAAATCAGCCTAGTAGAAGACTTAGCACTATTAATGGATTTGTTGAATTTGTTGAAAATAGCAAAATATTTCAACGTTAATGATTACAATTTTAATCTTGGTTGGATATAGTTCACATTGGATTGTTGTCGAAAAATCAATGAAAGATGAACTGAATTCAATAAAAATTGCGTATTGACAAGGTCCTCACAGCCAACTGATGAGTCCATGTGCGATCACCCGGACGAAACGCCAATTTTTGTGGACTAAAAGCCATAAAAGCTATTTTGAATCAATATTTCAACAAGTCCATTAATAGTGCTAAGTCTTCTACTTGGCTGATTTATTTCAGTAGTATATAGAATTTGTATTATAAAAACCTTCATATAAAATCTCCTCCACCAGAAGAAATTAAAAATCTGCAACCATAGTAAGTGCTTACGCAGATGATTTGGAGGACAGTCTGGGCAACGAATTAGTGCAATTCGCTTCAATGCTCAATTCTGATGTGGCTGGTATTATTGACAGCAGGAATCAAGAGGCTCTGGAAATGCAGGTTTACAAGCTGTTGATAAATAATTCTTTACAATCTTGTTTCCCGAACGTTGAAATTGCTTTGCGCATTTATTTGTCTCTCATGATCACCAACTGCAGTGGTGAACGATCTTTCTCAACATTAAAACGTGTTAAAATGAATTGAGGAACACTTTAATGAATATTGAACATGATTTACTCCGAGAAGTCGATATCAACAGCATTATTTATAAATTTTCCCAAATTAAATCAAGAAAAAAGTTTGTTTGTAACAATTTTGTTTTATTTAATACCATAAACTTGATAAGTGCCTAACCTAAAACAGTCTAAGGGCCCCTTGATAGAAATTGCTACAGGCCCCGCGCTGGCTTAATCCGAGACTGAGTACGAAAGCTTCTTAATGACTGGCAGTATGGCTTTCGTAGCAATAGGACAACTGGTGATCTGATGGTTTATCTCACCGAACGGTGGAAAAATCTGTACATCGTTTTAGAAAAAGTAATATTATTGCACTTGATATTTCAAAGGGATTTGATAGTGTTTGGCATCAAGCTCTCTTATTGAAAATGTGTGCATTTGGATGAATCTCTTCTTGCTTGGATTAGAAATAACCTTTCTTCACCACAAAATAAATGCTAGTGTGCCTCAGGGCTCCATTTTGTCTCCGACACTCTTCCTTATGTTCATAAATGATCTTTCTTCTTATCCAATAAATTGTTTCTCTGAAGACAGTGCCTCAGCTTTTCATATTCGTTTTTGGATTCACATCCAATTTCCAACGGCAGCGTATGATAAGCTGATTTTTGATCGTTAAATTTCATAATATAGATATTAATACGGTGATGTTCCACGGATGTCAAACAGATCAAAGTTTTGTATCTGATTTTTGATATGAATTCTTAGGAGAATTTGCGGCATAAATTATCTTCTCTTCTTGATCGTTAATTTTCGAAGTACATTTTTTATGAAGTTTGAAATTACGAGAGTTGGTTAACGTTCGGTTCGATAAAAATCGATCATATAAAAATGCGTTAAAATTGGTATTGAAATCTATCTGGTTAGCCTTATGTTGTTGTAACCACTTGTGAAAATACAACTGATGCATCTGATACAACAACAACGTCATATTTCTTACATTTTCAATTGCCGATTTCCGACAAATGACGTTCATCGATTAACAAACGACAGTCGCAATAAGGGCCTGAAGTATTTGGAGACTCAGGACGTTATGCCTTGAATACAATAAAAATTGATTTCTGGAATTGATTTTTATTCGTGAAATGAAAACAGTTCTATTTGTTTTTAGGACTGATTTCAAAATTAAACGAGTAAGATTACATTTAACAGTATATTTTGACTTCTTGCAGTTTGATATCTATAAACATTTAAGAGTTTTTCTACAGCTTGGCAGGTCATCGTTCTTCGTTCATTTAAAAACATTCATCGGAGGGAAAAAATACACGTACTTCTGTCTGTCTAAAGTCTGAGAGTAGTATGTACGTAAAACAATGAGAAATATTATGTTTAATAAAAAAATCTAATAAATTAATAACTCATGCTTAAAAAAAGCTTGCCATAATTATCTCTCCACAGACAAAAAAAAATATATTTAAAGTGATTATAACCTTGGATAAAAATCAAATAAAATTATGTTAGAGTTTTAGAAATCACATTTTTATTAATTTGATCTACATTTAAATTATTCAAGAGAATTCGAAATCGGCCAAAGACGCATTTTCATTTTGGTTATTACTGTTAATATTTTGTTTTGTCATTTTTTTTATAAAATTTTCTTAAATTGTTATTTATTCTTAACTTTTTTCTTATAGCTCGCTTTTTTCCTTGTTTTTAGCTGGTGATAGTGACAAGAGTCAATAGAAACCCTAACAAAAAAAATACCTAAAGCTACAACAACAGCTCCTAAAAATATATTTAAAAAAAAGTGAAAATCATTAAAACAACTTAAATTTCTGAAAATCTAAGGAATTTGAAAAAAAATCTTCTAGCGCGTTACGTTATGTTGACGTTTTCTTCTCATTCACATAATTCCATCGTAACCAAAACATACGGATATAAATGGAGCAGTGAAAGGGAGAAAATAAAAAAAAACCTACAATATAAAAATATTTGGACTTATTAGAAAATTGGATAAGAAATAAGTAAAACCAATTTTTAAATATTGGTTAATTTTTTCTTTTAATTTTAAATTAAAATTTAATATTTTCATATTGACGCACAAACTATAATCACTTTAAGTTTTGCAAAACAAAATTCCCAAAGTAAAAACATGTAACTTTTTTGTTGTAGCGCACGAGGATTTAGAAAGAAATCTGAATACAAAAAAAAAAAAAAGTTTAATAATAAAGGAGAATGAATACAATAAAATCAACAAAATTTAAGTAAAATTTACAAGAAAATAATAACATCAACACCAACAAACAACTAAAACTTTAACATCAAGAGCAAGCAATAAAACCGGTTTTCAAAAAAAAAATTAACAAAAAAGAAATTAAGTATTTTAATAATAGAAATAGTAAGTTAAATTTTATTATTCTTAAAACAAAAGAAATATTGATACATAATTAAAAAAATAATAATAAAACCTTCTTAATGTGTTATATCCAACTACAGAATTTATATACATCTTAAAAGTAGTAAACAAAATATAATAAAATTTTCTTAAGAAAAAAAAAACAAAAATCTAAAGAAAAGAAATGAAAATTAATAAAATAAAAACCTAACATCAAACGAAATCATTCACCTTTTGTCATTCCCATCATATCCATTCAATACAAACAAAAATGAAACAAATTTAAACCAAAATATAAATAGAATAGTTCAAAAGTCAAAAATAATTCATAGAAAAAATACAAAGAAGTTATTTAGGTTAACAATTTTCCTTCTGTCTGTCTAAAGTCTGAAAGTAGTAAAACAATAAGAGCATATAATGGTTATTTAGAAAAAAATGTAATAGATTAATAATAAATAGCTTAAAATAAGCTTGCTTTATTATATCTCTTCACAGAAAAAAAAAATATATTTAAAGTGAATATAACCTTGGAAAACAAAAAAAAGATCAAATAGAATTATATTAGAGTTTCAAAAATAACATTTTTTAAAACCATTTTTACTACTTTCAATGAATAAAAGTAATAATATGTCAACATCCAATCAACATCATGTATTATTAGTTAAGGGAAATGTTTCCTAATAGACAAATCATCGCACATATCATCTTTAGAACCTTAAAATATATTGAAATAAAGCTAAAAACAAAAATCATTAGAAAACTCAACATCATGCTCATAAAACACTCTTTTATAAAAAAAACCAACAAAACTTTTCAGATTCATTTTCACTTTAAAAAAAAAAATCTTGCAAAAATTACAACACTTTTTGATCACCGTCATAAAAATCACAGCTAAAAAGCTTTTTTTCGTTAAATTTCAATTAAAACTTTTGTATATACAAAATTTGAAGTTAATTTTAAGAAAATATGTTTCTATGTTTAAATGTGGAGTTGGCTAGTCGATGGTATCTGGGGCGTATACGTGATATTTTTTGCTTTCTCAAACGTTTTTTTTTTTACTTTCTATCATGGTAGCTTTAATGTTACGGGTAGATTTAATGCATATTCTGATGAACATTATTTTAAGCTGCATTTAAACTTTCGGTTTTGTGCTCTGTGTACGTTGTTCGTTGTTGCTCGTACGCGGAACAACGAGAATGTAAATGATAAAAACGAACAACGAATGAAGAACGTACAAATTCAAAGGAGCTCGGAAATTTCGGTGTTCGTTGTTACCCGGACAACGTGTGTTTAAACATTGTTTTGCAGTGCCTTGCAACTTGTAGGGACATTTTTGAAGTTTTTTTTTTTTTAGTGAATGGAGCATCAGAAGGCTTCATTATAAATTGGGGTAATTGGGAAAATAAATAAAATATTTTGTCTATGAGTTTTATCTTCCTAGTACGAATAATAATACTTTATATTTAATAATCAGAGGAACATGCAAAAAAGCACGATATTATAATCACTTCCAGCGTAGATGCTTCTTCGTTGTACGTTGTTGAAAGAAGAACGAAGAACGAACAATGTACAACGAATGAAGAACGAAAGTCTAAATGGGGCTTTAACGTATTCATCTTAAATGTCCGATAGGAGGGCTAATAATAAAGTGAATTCGTTGGAGGTTCTAATTATACTTTAGTTAGTTTTTCAGTGGTTTATTTTTGCACAGAGTCTATTGGTTTTGAAGGATTGATCTATTATGAGAAACTCAGCTTTTTGTGGTTTTCGGGTGCTCTGCTACTGGTTTCGCAAGAACAGATTCTGATTCTTCTGATGTGTCTGTCAGAAATATTATTCGTCAGAATACGTATATACGCAATGTAACAGAGAGAATAGGTAGTATTTCTGACCAACAATTACCATTTAACATACTCATTTTGCCCAATCAACAATTTGTGGTTTGGAAGCGGCTTAGTAACCGGCTTTGAGCTTAAGTTTTCCAAACCAAGGGGTTACAATTTGGCTCAAAGCCGTTCCGAAACCATTCCAGAACCGTTCAAATTTAACCTAGATTTAAAAATAGTTACTTTGGAACCAGAAAAATGACAAATTGGTTTTCAAAGGGTTACAAAATATCCAAATATTATCACCAGTTTAAAAATGGAATTTTTCAAACCAATATATGAACAAAAAGTTGTGCAAGAGAGAAAATTTTGCCGAAATCAGCCTTAAGATAATTTTTGGTTTGTTTCTACCGTAAAGCATACTAGGGTAATAAAGTATCTCATTTCTAATCCCACTATGACCAGAGTTATCTTAGACTTTTTTGTAACCTCGGTTTTTCTGGAGCCAGGGCTAAAAATTGTTGCTTGGGGGGGGGGGGCTTAATTTAGCGGTACCAGGTTTGGTGAAAGGGTATACAGAACAGTGTGATTGACTCCAAACAGGGGTCTAACAAATGTTTTATATAGGAATTTTGTAACGTAGGGATCTGAGAACTGCTTTGACCAGCATAATATCATAATAAGATTGGAAACTCAGCTGATTATAACAAAGAACACCTAAGTCGGAATTTTTCATGTATTTCCTTGTGTTATCGCTTCTTTCACAACCAATGCACTCCTCCCCTTAACAAGTTCACCAGTAATACCCGCATCGCTAGGAATGCTCATCAGTTCACCCTCGAACCGTCAAATACAGAAATTTGATTTTAAGTTGCACAACATGATTATGGAATAATTTACGCAGGATTTTCCCTTGCCATTTCAATTTGCAATTATTTAAGACCAATGTTCATTGACACCTCCTTTCTCTCCCCACATTATAAGGGTCTCTTAATATACCCTTGAGGGCGTGTGACTTATACAAAAAAGTCGAGAATGATAGTAACAACAAAAGCTTGTTCATTATTCATGAGTTGACTTCCTTGCGGGACGCCTTATGTTGATTACATAGGTTTGGAGAGGTTAGCTCTAAACAAAACTTTGTATATCTGATCACCCAAGTAAGACCCAAGACCCAAGATATAAATTGAGATAGGAAACCATATGATTTTAATTCGAAAATAATTATATTGTGGGAAATTTTATCAAATGCTTTCCTAAAATCAGTTGCAATTGTATCAATTTCATATTTCTAATTCCATGGCACAGAGATACTAATTGATATAAATTTAGTAAGATTAGATTAGATCTGATTGAGTTACCTCAAAATCATGCATTTGGAATGTATCAGTCAGTGCTTAAGATGTCAAAAAACATTGACAATTGCGGGAACAAGTAGAAATCATTGGTTACCAAACCACGACTGTACGGCTGATGACCCATTAATTCAAGGTTTTAAATTATTCTCAACACTTCTGGTAAACAAATGGTGATGTATCATTAAAAATTGATGCTACAACTTTGCTCAATGGCACGCTGGCGATATACATATGCATTTATCCCGAAAAAAACACGAACATTTGCTTCGAAGTGTTTCGTACAAGAATTTTTTTTGTTGGATTTGACTCGCCTTGAAAGATCTATCCAATCGATTGTCAGATTCTATAGACTTTTCTTCAATCACCGCAGTTGAATTTTTGTCAACGTTCCTTGGCACCAATCGAGACGAACTTTTTTTTGAGCGATTATCATATTACGCGGTATCCAACACGAACAAATTTTTTTGACGGCAATACTCAATGCATGCTTTACCTCACGGTATGTCACATTACGATCTTGCAAAATAAATTCACGCACAGCATCGACTTTACGATGACAATGTCAAGTTTGACGTATTCACACTGACCTACGTAGGAACCTCAGCATACTATTTAGATGTAGGAGCACCACAAGACAATTATTGTCTACTGGTTCAATATAGGAATATACGTGCATTTTTGGGCTTCACTTAGGATGTGGCTGTGAGGAATCTTTCAAAGTACAGAATTGCTTTGAAATAAAATCTCTACATTTTGGACAAAAACTCCATGCTTCAGTGGGATTATGTCCTTAACTAGGTGGGATATTCAAATTTCCCAACAACTTTTCTTGTTTTTGACTTTTCCTAAGTAAAGCAAGGTTAAGGTTGACAAAAATAAAATTAAACAAATGATAGAAAAATACATAACATGACAGTCTTAATACTTTTTTCTGGATGTAGAAAATTTAAAAAGACACAAAACCAATTTACGAAAAAAAAATCGATATTATTTTTTTTATCGAAAATCACATTTAGGGAATTTAAAGTTTCAATACTTTCCCATAACTTTAAGACCTTGGCCTCATGCGCCGTAGTTCTCTTTGATCTCAGAATTTTAATTCGTATATTTAAGACGAATCCATTTCGGAGTAATTATAACCTGGAATATCTCTAGTTTATACAAAACACAGAGTTGGTCTAAGGACATTTCCTTGTGGTACACCAGCTACAATCTTTTTATGTTCCGTATACTCTTGCTCTGAGTTATGGGCGGTAATTTATTATCAAAATATTTCTTAGTTCAGACGGGTAGATATTTATGCAGCTTGTACTTAAGTCCCAAAAGTCAAACCATATCAAAGGCTTAAGTAACATCTAAAAATAGAACCTGTTTTTTCTCCGGCTGCCTTTTCCGCAACATCCGTAATTCAGCAAACTTGGTCTTCCGTGGAATTGTAAGTTTTTGAATCTAAACTGATTCTTAAGAAGGAGCTTTTTAAAAAAAATTGGTAAAATTGGAATAATCGATATTGGTCTAAGTAAAAATAGATATCACCTCGTTTGGATATTTCAATGACCTTACAAATTTTTTTTAATAAAAAGGCTTATATCGGCGCTTAAGGTATGCTTTTTAATGAATTGGATTTTTTCGAAGGCAGTAGTATGGTCTAACCATGGTTTTAAAACTTGCGGTGGAACATGATTCACACTTATTTGAGCGTGACAAAGAGAACTTCACATTTATTCCTTCTTTCAAAAAAAACAGTAAGTTATTATATCCCACGAAATTCTGCGAAAAGGTCACCCTTTTATTTCGGGTTATGCTAGAAATTCTTAGACAAACGGAATACATATTTTTTTTGAAAAACTAAGTTTTTATATAAGTTATTCTGTGGTGATTTGCCAGCTGATATTTGTTTGCTCAAAATTTTGTAAGACAAAAATGGTCCGTCTTTCTAAAATTAGCTTAGAACTTTCAGATACTTCAGTGCATCTCACAATTTATGTTTCTTCGTTTCGCTCTAGACACCTTAAAATGTACTCCTGTTTGTATTTTTGCTTATAACTAGCAAAATTCAATCATGTTTATTAAAGCGTTTAAGCCAAATTACTCTTCAAAATAGCCAAATCACATTTATTCATGCTCACAAATGTTCATATATAATTAAAAAGTTAATTAGACCTTAATTTATAACTTACTTTTAGAAGCGATTTTGTTCATTAAAAAAAAACTGCTGCAAAATGTACTTCTCTCACTTTTAAAATACATACACATCCACAATGGTAACAATAATTAGTTATATAAGATTTTATTAAATTAACAATTTTAAATCGCAATAAAAAAAATACATAAAGCAGAACAACAACAAACAAAATAAAAAAAAAAAAACTATCGCTCACCTATTTGTATACACACAGACAAGTTATACAAAACATTTTTAAACCAAATTATATAAATAAAATATGTATCAATAAATGTTTGGTGTATTTTATACGAAAACAAAATAAAGGATAATGCATGTGAATGTGAAATACAAAGATAAACGATTAATTGCACACTCATAAAATACTAATAAGAATTAATCTCTTGCTTCATTTTCATATTCTTCTTTCACTTCGAATTGTTCTATCAAAACAAAAATCGTTTAAATACTTAATCTTATCTGTGCTACTAACTCTAAGTCAAATTAAAAATCTTATTTTAGTTATTAAAATAAAAATTTCATATTTATTTTCTTAATCTCACAAACCTCTACTGTGAATGTATAAATTAATTATTTATTTTTTTGTTTTATATCCTAAAAAATTAAAATTATAAGTAAACAATCTTAACTTAAACTATTCGTACAACTATACATACATAACTTTAATATCATTACCTTAATGTAACTTTACCTTGAATAAACACATCTTTGAACGAAAAAAAAAAATAAAATAAAGTACGTCTATGTTAAAAGCTATATAAAATACATTACACAAAAAAAAACATTTACATTACAAAATATTATATAGCGTAAATTATTTTGACCAATTAATAAACAAAATAAATTAAAAAAAAAAAAAAACAATGAATAAGGATGAGTTACGCTACTATTTTGCGAGTTTTTCATCATAATAATTTATTTAAAATACATATATATTTAATAAAATGAATAAACAATAATATTAAAAACAAAAAAAAAAACTTATTATACATATTATGATATGAAAACCTAATAACAAAGAATTTAATAAAGATTTATGTAGAAACACATTTAAGCTGTTTTTATTTATTTGAGGTCAAATTGCATGTGTTCGGTAAGTTTTATATAAATAAAACCAATTGAAGTTGAAACATGATAATCTACATAGAATCTACTAATCTACACAACATTCCAATTTTTCGTAGATTTCACTGGTTACTTCGCTTCCTTTGATAGTGATTAATTCAAAATCGTAGACAGATTTCTTTTTAACTTCCCATAGGGAGTTATTGTAATCGGTCCGATTTGTCAAATTGGAATTTTTGACATTCTCGACGTTTCAAGGTCCCTAGAGGCTATATCAATCATTTTTATAAATGTCCTAAGAAGACAAAGTATAATGACTCCTCTACATTGTAAGATGGGTTAATGGCGTGCAATGTTTTTTACGGTCGGACATAAAATGATACTGGGCCAGTAATGACGGTACGCGTCCACACGTGACCCAGTACTGATTGCTTCATCAAATACATAGTACATTGCTTCTTCATTCATCTTTTACATAAAATTTAAAGCTGAACGTCGCCATCGTCTAGGTAAAATTTGGCGCTTACAGATTTTGGCGACCATATTATATGGTGACATCTGTCAAATCGGTAATCGATGTTAAATCACCATGGCAAAATATGCAATTAAACAGCACTCGGAATGATAAAACTTTATTATCAAATAGGATTTTCGTTGGTGCAAACATTGCGCTCATTTTACGGTATACGTGGTGGACCTTCACAGACAACTCTGCAACGTTTGGTGCCCAAATTTAAGAAGATTGGTTCTGTTATCAAAAAGCCAACATTCGTAAGTTAAATGAATACAATATGGCCGCGGTCCGTGGAAGTGTACAGCAGAACCCGAGGCAGTCGATTACTCGACATCGACATGCACAAGAACTCTGTCTTTCGCAGACCTCAACTTGGCGAATTTGGCATCGGGACATGGGCCTACACCCTGACAAGATTCAATTCGAGATTCCAGAAGCTCAAAGTTCATGACCATAGACAACGCCAGCTAAGCTTCGGAGAGTTTGAAAGAATACACCATTTTAGGCCGAAAAATCATCCTTAGCGGCAAGGGGAATTTTTAGATGAATGACTCTGTTAACAAGCAAATTTTCATATACATATGAGACGACACCAACCTACAAGAGGTTTACCAGATGATAATGCATTTTCAAAAAGATACCGCCTTGTGTGGATTTTGGGTCGGAAACATCATTGGTCCGTTATTTTTCAAACACGACGTTGGTCAAGCGGTCACTGGCGAGGTTCCAGCAGTACGGCACTACGTGCCATAGAGCGGACACCACGATTAACATTCTGCATGAACGATTTGAGGGTAAAGCCTAGTACGCAGATCGTCCTAAATCTAAAATAAATCCAAGCTAAATTTTAACATAAGACTTGTGGAGAACATGTCACAGAAAAAACAGCTGTTCTTTAAATGATATTTTTTTAAAGATTTAAAAGAACTTATATTAAAGTGTGATTATTTTTTAAAAATTATGGATGAGTAATTTTTGCTGTGGAAAATCAGGTAAGACTTCTGTCACCAAATATTCTTCTAAATATTCTTCCATTTCAAATTGAAATTTAGCTCGATATTAAATGTGCCAGACAATTATTATGTTGGGCGCTAAATTTTGACAGATAATTATATACAGTTCAAAGAAAAATTTTGATTTGTAAGCTGGAGCAGCTTACCTCTTGGCTAAAATGATTGACATAATTTTAGCCTAGATAAATTTTGGAGATAAAATTTAGCGCGATCCGCGTACTAGGCTTAAGATTATATCACGTCCTCATCATATGAATTCGAATAAAAGGAAACAATATCAACTTCAAGCTGACGATTTAAACTGGCGAGATTAAAAATTGAAGACAAATTAATCACCGTCGAGAAAACACGCTACGATAAAAAATTTAAGAATAAAACTTAATTTTATTCAATAAAACCTGGTTTTGCTTATTCAGAATCAAACATTATACTTTGACTTAATTTTGACTCATATCATAGAAATAGTCTCCCAATTAAAACGTGATTTATTTTTGAAATTTTATACGATTATAGAGAACATGAAAAAAGTGTGTCCCGTAATTCCATCTGTCTAACTGAGTCTCGAATTACGGCCTAAGCCACTGGAGCAATTTTCTTCAAAATCAGTACTTAAGGGTCTTCGGTGACTCCTTAGAGGAGAAATTATTTTTTTTCTTAGCTCCAAAACTAACGGTACCTGGTTTTTATACAAAATTTCCATGTTTATCAACCATGTTCTGTATTTCACTTATTGTGAATTTGACTAAAAAAAGTGAATTTTGATGTTCTGCATTCTGCATAAAATGACTTTTGTGATTTGTTCATTCCGATTGTGAAATGTTGGTGTTCTGAATTCCACCCGAAATAAACATTGTGAATTGAATTTTCGGAGATGAAAATTCGTGTTCTACATTTCGAATACATAGCGTTTTACGGTGAATTCAATTCACTTCGTTTTGTTTGGTGAAACTTTACATTTGTGCGACAATTGACAATAAATAAAGCTTTGATTTTATTAAAATAAATTATTGTTAACAAGGAAATACACAAGAACTCACGACAAGAAAAAAATTTGTTGGCATTTTATGAAATAAGTTAAGGCAGAATTTTATGTGTTAATCAGTGACGTTTATTCGAAGGTACGCAGGTGTTCACCGCACACCCTACCAAAATCATCACATAAGTCACATTCCATATTTCATGTTCTCCATGTTCTCCTTATTCAAGCGCACCACGGCAATTCATTCAAATGCAATGGATGAAGAATACATTTTCAAGCAAAATAACAAAAATAGTACTCTAGGGTGTTCTCCTCATGTAAACGCACCGACCGACCTCCGAAACCGAGGTAAACCACATCCACATCCACACAAAAAAAATGCAAAGAAGAGACAAAATGTGTATATATAAATCCAAAATTCTATATTCCCTGGTGTTCACTGTTCACCTTCATCGAGCGCACCACGATCTTTCATCCGAATGGACAGAGAATTCATTCTCACGCTACAATGTTCTCTCCCTGTCAACGCACCGACGAAAGGCAACGCGACGTAAAGCAAATCAACATACAGAAACAACGCAAACTACAGAAAAGAAGACAAATTAGTTTGGTGTATGGTGTTCAACTTCATTAAGCGTACCATCCTCAATTCGGCATCGAGAGAGACAGTGAACTCTGATATGATTCATTTTCATTATGGAGTGCGAATTCATTGTATACCCGTTGTTGTTGTACACAAGGTCACAACTCACAAGGGTACAACAGAACAACACACAACCAGGGTTCGGACTTAATAAATCGCAGATCGCAGTAAATTGGAAAAGAAATCGCAGTAAAACCAAAATTTTCGCAGTAGAAATACATATATTTTTTTAATAGGTAACAACAAATTATAAACAAAGGAACCAAAGTTAAATCACATTTAAATCATCGTTGATTGTTAAAACAACATAAGTGATGTTTTAATTTTTCTCGGAAGAAAAAAAAAACATATAAAAAAATCATTAAAATTCGAAACACTTATAAGATTTTTGGGTTAAAAAAATGACAATGACTACAACTTACTGTGTTTTTTAAACTTACTCACACTCAGTCACAATTCAAAAATATTTCCATTAAGGACATTCCAAAAATGCTCGATAATATGGAACTAAAAGCCTTTTTTTCGGAAATTTTTAAACTAAGCTCACTAATCTTGACGATTCCAGTATCAAGTAACTCTGTCGAGCGATCTTTTTCTGCCTTTAAGCGCATAAAATCATATGCCAGAAATAAAATGCTAGAAAAACAGATTGTCAGAACTGGCAATTATTTCAATTGAAAAATCATTTCTAAAGGAAATTAAAGCAACAAATATTTTTTATGGTTATGTTATATGTTAAAGAAAAAAGATGAAATGAGATGGTTGTCTATTACGTCCTCGTCGTGATCCTGGATTAAAACTTAAAATAGATAAATGATTAGAAAAAAAAGTTATAGTAAACACCCTACTGAAACCACCACGGCACGTCACTGGTGTTAAGGTAATTTAAGTCGATTTTCTTAAGGGATTTATTTCCAAAATGTAAGCAAATGCTTCTTCGTTTAGTCTGAACCCTCTTTTGAAATTACAAACAATTCAACTTACGCTGCTTCAGGAAGATCTAAAATCCTTGATTTTCGTCCCTTCTACCACTTCTTAATAATAATTGTGAATCTTCTTTCGTTTTGCACTAGAAACAATGTTTGAATAAATGATTCAAATTGTCTTGCAGCTAATTTTGTCATTTCGAAAATAAAGTAGGAGTGAATTGAAAAAATTGAATTCACTCGGAATGCAGTACATGCTGTTTCATTTAAAGTGAAATTGAAATTCGTTTTCAATTCACTTTCACTCGGAATACAGAACATGGGTAGATATAAGAATGTACTATATTTTGGGAAAAAAAAGATTTTAAGAACAAATGCTAATAAGGGTACCTGTCATAGAACTTTTTCTTCTTAATTTCGGCTTTCTTACTTTTGATTTTATTGTACATATTTGAAATTTTATTGTATATAAAAATATTCGATCAAATATTTTTTGTATGTTTCAAAACAAAATCATTTTGTTTTTAATTAATCTCTTGGAAACGTGTGAACGATTAGTTTTTAAAGTTATTTACTAAAATTTACATTATCAAATACTTAAAATTGTCACACCAATTTTATTTAACGAAGTTTCTTATAAAAAAAAATTATTTAATTTTAAATAGATTTTTAAACTTTCTTATAAGTTCATATTTTTTTAGAAATCAGACGGCAATTTCATGCATTTGAACATTTTTCTCTAATTAAATCCATCCTTTTATATTTATAACCAATTTTTTCATTCCAAAGAACTATTACATAAAAGCAAGTACGTGCGATTCAGTCGTGCATTTTATGTTTATAAAGATTTTTGTCTTTCGACATGGGTAGATTCGATTATACCGATAATTTTTATAAAAACAAGAGATTTGTAAACGAAAACGTGATGCAATACTCAATATACCGAACACAATACAATTTAATCCATAACAGAAGGTTTATTAAGCCCGTTTATTATTTTTTAATAGCTGTCTCGCTTGTCCCGGGATACCTGCAATATGTACTTATATTTGACGAACCAACAATACTGTTGTGTTATATATTTGTTTACATGTTAAAAAATTCAACTCCATTATCAATTAGGTATTTCTAAAGCTTAACTCTTGTTTACACTGGACATCAACGAGATTTCTTTTCCCTGAAATATTTCATTTCCATCATAAATTTTGTGATACATAGTACATATGTACATACATTATGTTGAAAAAATTTTTTTTTTCTGTAGACCAAATTCCATGAAATTACGGCGAATTATCCACAAAATGTATTCACAAGAGGAACTAACTTTGTGCGAAATTCATGTACTCCAACAGTATTTAGAAGAAGGGACATTTTTGCAAGGAAATTTTATTCGTAATAAGCCCACTTAAAATGTTGTCTTCAGCTCATTAATCATCATTTAAAAAAATTAATTAGATTTTTTATTTAAAAATGTTATGTTTGCTTTGTTTCAGTTGTGACCTGTGGCAGGAAAAAAACTTTAAACTTCCTTTGTGAAACTGGAGGTTAGTTAGTTAGTTAGTTTATCGTTAGTATGTAAGTATGTAAGTTTTACAAATCATTGAAGTAAAACAAATATAACAGAGATTTATGAATGAAAGTATCCATCTAAGCTCGTTTGTGACATTTGAGCGCATGGAAAGTTCACAACAAATTAAATCTGTTTAAAGAAAGTGTAAAGCGGATTAATTTGTAAGCGATTTTATTATCTACTACAGTAGATTTCATTTTGCGATTACTTTTAGATTTTAAATATTCAAATTTGATCATCCTTTTGAAATATAAATTTAGCGTCACTTTTTAACTGTCAACATAAAAATATCATTGCGATCACTTTTGAATAGTAAAAACTAGGTGGTTTCATAGATCGATATAAATTCGCTCGTGTTGAAATATCGAAAATCACATTAAATTATTTACAGCATTAATTGAATGTGAACCGAACGAAAGAACCGGATCAATATTTTTTACACAAAATTATTCTGAGTTATGAAGCTCTCCATGTGTGTAAATCCGTTAACATTTGATAGTCCTCAAATCCAACAGTAATAATGGAACAACCTCTTCGTCCACAAAGAGTGACTATTTCGTACGGTTTTAGGTCTGGATGGCAATATCATTCCGCCATTTTCCTTGAAAGTGATGTTAAAGTGAATGGATTGCGTATGTACTCGTACGTTGACAGACTTTGTTTTACCTGAAATTAATGGTATGGGCTTCAGCTACATGTTCTTTCAGCAACAATGACAAACAGTGTCATTTTTTTAACAGAAATGTGTGTACAGAGTGGGTAGATTGTGACAGTTCATGATGGCCATATTGTTTAATGTTTTATTTTTAAGACATTGAAAATAAACCACCATGTAAAGTTACAGTATCGAACAACATCTGCAAATGGTAATAATATTATCTATAACCAGACCCCTCTTTACCACTGGGCCCACTGGGCCCGGGCCCAGGGCCCCGCAATCACCAGGGGCCCCCAAATTGCTGAAACATCACTTAACCTCTATTGGTCTATTTTCAAGAAAAAAATATTTCGATACAATTTTAGATGCATAAAGAATGATCAGAATTCATACCTTCTTTGCTGAATAACAACCTCTGCTGAACATTTTAAATCACATTCCCTGCGAAATTATATTCAAATTAAAACATAAATATGAAGCACCTATAAACAATGCTCCACTGTGGCTCTGTGAATAACTAACTAAGTGGCAATGCTTGAATATAACTGTATGGAAAAATAAAGATAATGGTGTTTCTATATTTGCAACGCGCATACAAGTTTGCATCAACGCAGTAACTCATACATAGGCTATTTAACTATCCGTCGGATGAACGGCACTCAATTTTTTAAGATTTCAAGGTAAAGAGGTACAGAGTTTTTGTTTTTGTGCATTCAATGAGATAGATGAAAGATTACGCTTCTCACTATTTGTTCTATAAGTCAGTAGTAAAGAAAAGGATAAGTGTATATTCGAATCGTTTTTGCGCATGCGGAATTTTCGGATTTACTTTGGTAGTGTGATTGTGTGACTTTGCTCATTTGATTTTTACTTGCGACTTATATGTATGTAGGTAAGGTACTAGTTATGCATTCGGAAAAAAAATCGAACTCGAGATTTTGATCAAAGTTGACATTACGATGATAGCGAAGACCAAAAAGTGGGTCTCGCAATTCTGTCTGTCTATCGGTTCGACTACAGCCTAAACCGCTGGGCCGATTTTCTTCAAACTTGGTAGATATGGGTTTTGATTTTTTCCCCCCACACGTTTTTTTCTTTTTTTTTTAAGACCAAAACTAACGGTACCTACCATACGGTTTTTTCGAAATTTTATAAATATTTTTTTTTTTTCAAAAATTGTCCCACAGATTTAAAAAAAAATATATAAAAATTTCATTTAGTTAAAACTATAGGTAATGGTTGACAAAAATTTTCCAAAAAATTGTTATTTTTGGTAGCCCCCCTGGGTCCTTTTTTTGTTTTTTATTTTCTCGAAAACGGTGAAGCCGATTTAAACCATTTTTTTATGCTAAAGCTCCTCCAAAGTTTAAATATTTTTACGTATTCAAATTTTCAATTTTTTATTGTTTGGATTTAAAAAAAATCAATTTTTTTTTTTTGAAACTCCATATTTCGAAAACCCCATGGTCAATTTTTTTTCAAACTTGACAAATAAAAGTTTTCTAACATAATCTACAAGATCTGAGAAAAAAAAATTTGTTTCATCTAAAACTAACGGTACCTTCCATACAAATTTAAAAAAATGGTTTTCGAAAATCGTATTTTTCTCGAAAACGGTTCCGAGAATTTTGTAAATTTTTTTTTCTTCTGATTAATTTTTACGATCTATAATTTAATAAAATTCGATATCTCAAAAACGGCTTAATATTTTTCTTGGAAATTTAACTCTTATTCCTACTTAAAGTTTTTCTTAAAAATGTATTAAAAATTTTGTACATAAAAGCTTATTTTTTTAAGGAACCACTACAACGACATATAATTTTTGTTCTTGCATAAATTCATATTTGCATAGCATTCTGTTCTTATCTCTTACTACTAAAAGAATTTTAAAAATTAATTTTATCCTTATGAACAGTTTTCTTTAATAACTTTCGTTTTTAAAATTCCTAGTCTATTACATAAGAGCAAGTTCGTGCGACCCAGTCGTGCATTTTATTTTTGCATTTCATTTGTGTTTTTGAAGTGCATAAAAATACTTTATATTTAAACAAAATATGTCTAAACGATCATATGTAAGTGGATCCGAAAAAAGGAAAAAATCTAAACAACAGAAAAAATTAATTGAAAAATTACCAAAACTGACATCGTATTTCACTTCAACTGTAGAAGAAACGTCTGTAAGTAATCAGTAATCAATACATTAATCCCTACACTTATCTACACCTTACTGAAAAGGGGGCTTACATGGTCAAAAAATGGTTTCACATTATGGTTTCATGAAAAACATTCGGCATGACCATATCACCATAGAATCTATAACAATTTCACATAGTAACTGCATGGTGCAGATTGAGAGCAGCGTCATCTATGTTATTGAAGGCACAAACAGTCTTTCCATTTAATTTTTCAGCAATGAAGCGCCGCAGATTTTACGGACTGTGGACACAAACACGAAATCTCAATTAAAATTAAATTACATTCTAAATAACTTATTTAATTTTCTGTTATTTAAATTTTGTTTATTTTTGAATTTTTATATGAAATATTTATTTTTTTGTATTTATTTGAACATTGTTTGTGTTTATGTTTTAAATGCTGCAATATTTTATTTATCTTTTTAATGAATTAAAAAAATATTATTTATTTAAAAAATTGAAAGAATAAATATTAATTCAAAGTTATGTGAATTTTCTGTATACCTTTATTATTTATTATTAATTTCTACTGTCCCAATTTGTATTAATGTGGATTTGAACGAAATGTGGTTTCAACAAGACCAGCGATATGTAGCATCTTGGTATGCTTGCTATGGAATTAACCCTAACAGGAGGCGTCCAAGTAATGTAAACTCATTGTATAATATTACTTAAAATCAAAACATTGTTCTTTAGAGAGCATTTTATTTTAACTTTAGGACTTCATTCTAGGGTTGGATCTTAGTTTCTTCAAATAATAGGAGTTTATTTCATTCAGGAAGGAAATAGTAGATTTGAAGCAGCAAACATTTGATGACGAAAGATCGTTATTTGAGCACCCGGCATTTCCACCTGTATTTACGAAACGTGCCATTCAATTTCGTTGCGGTAGAGTTCTTAAATTGAATCTAAAATTACTGCCCAAAACTAAATAAAAACACAAACATCAAATTTATATTACAAGATTCATTTTTATTCATCATTCTTTTCTTGTATATAATATATAATAATTTTTTTGTAGATTTTTTTCATGTTAATTGTTTTTTTTTTGTTCATTTTATTTTTTTGCAAATTTAAGAATTAATTTCTGAATGGGTTTTGTGTGTTAGTTTTATTTTTTTGTTTCTTAAATCTAAACTGAGGGGAAGATATTTCTTGCTTTTATTAAGTAGGTTGAGGGGAGTGGTTAAGGGTGGAAGTTTAAATTTATATCATTTTGCATTAAGGGTAAGATTTTTTCTTCATAATGGGTGGTGGTGGGGGGTGGGGAACAATTATTATTACAACAATGAAATTTTGAATTTTCTTTGTTTTTCTTTCTATAAATTGTGTAATTTTATTATTTTTGTATGTTTTTTTGTTTTGTTTTATTTTTCTTACCATGACTTATTTTTTACTTATACATAATGTTATAAATGAATGTTTGAATTTTGTTTTTCTTTTTTTTATTTCTCTTGAAATGTAATCCTAAAATTTGTTAAATTTATTTTTATTTAATTTTTATTAATTTTTTTTTAAATTGTTGTTCGTGATATTTTTTTTGTTTATATATTTTGCTCCAAAAATGTCAATTTGTTATGGTTTTTTTCTTAAATTGAATTTTTTTGTCTATTGATATTTTTTTTTTACTTTCGACCATGACCTCTTTGTTTTGAATTTTTGTTTTTTTTTATGTTTTGTTCAAATTTTTTTATTTTTTTATGTATTCATTGCCGGTGTGGAATTTTGTAATAGACTTAGATTAAATGTATTTTTTTCTTGGTTTGGTTACACAATATTACGCAATAAAAATTATAATAATTATTAGGGTGATTAAATTTATGTCTTAAGTTTTTTTCCAGTTGTATCGTTTTTTTTTTCTTAATCTTAAATTTTAGTTTTAGTAGAAAGAAATTTCACAGAGGGGAATTGTCGAATGTTAACGGGTTGGAAGAAGAGTTTTGTGATCATTTAGATGTTTTAATTTGATAGGTAATATATGCGACATTCAAAGGGCATTAGAGAAGAAATTCACAAGGGAATAACAAGATACTTGCTCTAATTTATTTACTATGCTTAAACAGAAATACATGTTTAGTTAAGCTTCTAAGGTCTAAGCTGTTAGTTGGCTAGTATGATCTTGAATGAAAAGAGACTAAAGGAAATGGCTGCTTTTCACTTTGTTTAAATGACTTAGAAATCAGATTCCTTCTCATCACTGAGTCCAAAATATCTATACTGAAAATGAGTTGAAAAGTTTACTATCGTTTACTCATTCTCTGTCTTTGTCTGAGCTTTAATGAATTTGACTGCAGAGAATTATTTATTTTTAGGGTACCTTGTGCTCTGTTTGGCAACTTAACTTAATCTGAATTCATTTCTTAGAGTTGAATGTACAATTTTTTAAAGACAACAATGTTAATGGAGAGAAAAGAAAACCTTTTAGTTGGTCGTCAGTAGCTTTTATTTTGTTTTTGTTATAAAAATACCTCAAAGTGATAAACTGACAGTTCTATGAAAAACCGAAATATGTACATAGATATTATTGACCATAAGATTCTTTTGATTTTTGTTTTGTTTTACGCGAGTATTTTCTTAAGATTTTCACTTCAAAATCATTTTAAAAATTTGAAATAATTCTTTAAAAACCACTTTTTGAAAACTGTCCAATCTGACAGATGATATCTTTCAAAGACTCTTAACATGTAAGTGTGCACTTGCTTGATAATAAAACGCATACTCTTTGTAAAAATTGAATGGTTGACCTTCTCTTTGGAATGGATTCCTGTCTTTGAATATACTCAGGTGATATTGATAATTCATGTCTTACATGACAGCTGTCTCATTTGACAGATCGTTCTTAACCGAACATATAAATCAACTTTCAAACCGTTAACATCTCCATACCCTTGTGCATTTTGATGACAAAATATTTGTCACATGAAAGATGATAAAATGTATGAACCAACGTTTGTTTTGTTTTGAGTTATATATCTTCACTGACAGTTGACAGCTGTCAATAGCTGTCATCCGCCCCAATCTATGGGTGATTTGTAATTTTCGTTTTTGTAGAATTGTAAAAATGAAAATTTGTTGAGGAAATTTGTAGTTAAACTTAAATTAAAAAAATTGTTTCAATATCTAGTTATTAAAATAAAAAATAAACAAAGAAAACTATTTTCTATTTTGATTATATTTGTTTTAAAAATTATATTTATATTTTATTGTTCTATTGATTTGATTTTTTCTTCTTCTATTTTCTGTTAAAATCATTGTTTTCTGTTGTCCCTTTCTTTGCTTTAACTTTTTTGTTGTCATTAAAGGTTTGATGTTAGTATCCATTTTATTTTTTTTTTAGAAAAGTGAGATTTTCAAATAATAATAATAATAATTTATATTCTATTGATTTTATTGACTATTGGGTTTTTTGTTTTCTTATGTTTGTATTTTTTAATATATAATTGTACTATTTTCTGTTGGTTTTTATTTTAAATGTATTTAACTGTGATCTGTACAGAAATTATTGAATATAAATAAGAAAAATAAAACACGAACATACATTTGAGGTTAAAAGACAAATGATAAACTTAAACAACATTGATTGCATTTTATAGAAAAATAAATTTCTTTTTCTTGTATTTCATTTTGTTTTTTATTTTTCTGTAAAAATTTGTTGTAAATATTTAAAATTCTCACTTTCATTATTTTATTTTATTTTGTTTTATTTTTTTTTCGTATTTCAATCACATTTTGAAGTGTGTGTGTGTTTTATGTTTTTATTATTTTAGCCAAAGAAGTTCCAGAAGAAGAAATTTGTTGAAGAAATAAATCTATTGTATTGTGAGTGAGAGATATGTGTAAATAAAAGCTTTTTTAATCTTTTCATAATTAATAAATTAATTAGATATTTATTTTTTTTTGGTTTTGGATTTTTAAATAAGAAATATTTTCAATTAATATTTTTTAAATTTCTTATTTTCCTTGTAGTTGGTTTCATCTATTGCAATAAACGTTCACAGATATACATTTATAATATATATCTATAGTCCATTTCACCGTCATATATATATATGTAAAGATATATAATTTAATAATATTTTATATACACAATATAAATATTTTTTTTATTATTTTTATTTATGGTTTGCATTAAAAATAATTCAACAGTTTATTAAAAATTAATTTTCTTTGTTTTATTTCTCTGCTATTGTTTGTTTTTCTTTTCATTAATTATTACTTCATGTTTTTTTTTATTTAAGATTCTTTTTGTATATAAATAAATTCCTTACTATTGATTTGATCTATGTGTGTGAGTGTGTATTTTTTCTTTCTTTTCTGTTATATAAAAAGAAATATCTATTTTTAATATAATTATTATTAACATTTGCTGTAACTTAGAGAGAGAAAATAATAAAACAAGTTTTCTATTTTTTTTCTTTACATCAGTTTCGATATTTTTTTTATTTAGTTGTATAAAAAAGATTTGCTTTTATGGTTTTTTTATTTTTATTTAATATTTAAGTTTTGGTTTAGTTTTTTGTAATTTTTTTGTTTATTGTAAATTGTTTAATTTACTGTTTTGCTATTTTTTTGTGGTTTGTTTTGTTTTTATATTTTTCTTTCGGTAATCTGTTGCTTGTAAAAAAGAAACTGGTAAAAAGATTGAATAAAAACAATATTTAAAGTTATAGTTCTATGGCACATTGTTGCAAAGAGTTGAATTCTGACAATATTTTCGAAGTTAAAATAAGAAGTTGTTGTTGTGTTTTTTTTTTTTATATTTCTTACGTTGATTTTAAAAATTGATGATTTGTATCTTAAAAGCAAGTTTAAGGTTTCTGGTTAACAAATGCATTGAATTAGTGGAAATAAACTTTTATTTTTATTATTTTTTTAATATTTTTATATTGTAGAACTTTAGGTAGGTATATCACATTTTAAAGTAAAAATCATTTTTAACTTAAAGGTAATCTGAAAATGCTTTATATTAAATATTGTAAAAAATAGCATTAATATAAAATAGCTACGTCTTTGTTATGAATGAAAAAAAATTTAAATACATAGATTTTCTCTATTGAAAGAAGCGAAGAGGTTCTGGTGTTAAACATTTGACTACTTAGATAGTTTAGCTAATCAGAGTTAGAAAATTCTTTTAATAACAAAAATCTTGTAAAGGAAGTATGGAATTGGAAATGATCTGTATTATAAGAACAAATTTAAAAATTTTCTCTAGGGGGAGGACTTAAAATACGTAATCCAAGATCGTGGGAAGTCTCGAAGAAATAATTGGTACAATCCGAAGATAAACAAATTATATTCCTAGAATAACAATAACTCATTGAGGCAATTTTCTTTTATTCATTTCCAGCAAATTTGTCCTTAATTTTAATGCTACACTTTGTGTTCGTACTCCTGAATTTGTAAAAAAAAATCGATGCAATATTAACTGAACTTAACAAAAATTGCTCTATCCGCTCTAGTAATCTAGTGAGTTGAAGTGAGATTGCCAAATAAAAAAAGACGAATTAATAATTCGAATACGGCAACCTGGTGCTTTTCAACTTTTTTTTTAATTCAAATTTTATTTGTATGCAATCGAGGTGTGATAGATCGAGGTGTGATAGATTATTTGAAAATATTTATTGGTTATATCGTCTTGGTTTCGACGTTTTAAAATCCATCATTAGAAAATATTCTAAAAATGCATCACGTTCATAAAATTTACGAATTAAAATTTAAAAAAACGGAAATGGAATCGGGGTTCTGTAATTTGAACTCCTGCAATCTGAGCTATCTATTGCGTCTCAGTGTTATTCTATTTGAAAAAAAAACAAGATCTGCTCCATAAAAATGGAATATTTTTTATTTTACCGGTAAATTAATAAATGATAAAATTATTTAATTTCTTATTTGTTAATAGGTTTCTTCAAAGTTCCTACTTAAGTTCGCCCTGAAGAATGTCATTTAACTGTCAAAAACCTGCATAGGTGGTCCGGTTTCGACTTAACATGGAAGCCGTTACAAATAAACTATTCAGTTCTTGGTATGTGCTGTGCATGACAGACTACCTTGTGTAGAAAGATCAACATTTTACGTCGCTAAAAACAAAACACTGCTTAGGGTCGCGTCGTCCAAGACTGGAGTACAATTCCCAGTTTTGGGCAGGTGCTACAATAACCCACTTAAGTCTTTTAGACCAATTTAAGAGATTGCTTTAAAAATGACAGGCGATAGAAATATAACAGAAGCAATAGTTGCATTGCATCTCTCGAACGTCGCCGCAAAATTCATGTCTCCCATTTCCTCTCATTATATTATTGCCATTTATATAATTCAACTGTAAAACTCATCAGTTAACGCTTGAGCCCAACTTTTGACCAGTACAGTGAAGTAAAGAGATTCTTTTTTCAGCCGCACTACACGAATGTGGAATGCACTCCCTAGCTCTATTTTTCCTTCCTATCATTGGACTATTTCGAAATTTAAAACTAATGTGCATCGGTATCTCTTTTCAAAACCTTCCCTGTTTTGCTGTGATAATCATCAGGGTAGTAATAATCCCTTGAGTAGGCGCATATTATACAAAAAAGTGCAACAAAAAAACCTCAGAGCGAGTTCAGGGCATAAAAGTTCGTATCAGTGTCCCCATCGAACAAACTTATTAGTATAATATAGTTTATAACAGTTTCAAAATTCATATAAAAGGAAATAGAACTGAAGAATTTGGAATAGTGTGAAGTAGGAACCAAATTACAAAAAAATATTCTGAAAGTGAAGTAGACCTACCTGTTGAAGAGTGGTGATGTCACTAGTGGGGGCTTATAAGATACAATTCCGAAGTAAGCTGATAAATACCAACCATAAACATATTCTTAAAAAAATACATACAGTATCATCTTTTGAAACTTTGTGTCAGTGCGTCTCACTGCCAACATTTTTGACAGTTTCGGACTTAAAATGCTCCGAATATTAGAAATATAGAACTTGGAAATTTATTACGAGTAAAATTCAAAATCAATATTGTGAGTTGGATTAAAATGAATACCAACCATAGGATATTGGTGCTTATTGTGAACAATGTCAGCCCTATTATGAGTATCAATTTGAAAGTCGATGATTTCTATAAATTAGTTGATAATTTGTTATTATGGGTATCAACTGGTAATTTCAGACCGATTGTGAATATCTAGTTATCAAAAAGTTCATTGAGTTTTGTTTATTTTGTTCGACGTTTCGCTTTTGAAATATTTATTTGTTTTTTGTCGGCCACGAAAAGGTAAATTTTTTGTGGGAAAATGTAGGTTGTTCTTATAAAAAATTCATCATAACTCCTCAAAAAACAATTATATCGAAGTCAACATTCTTTTTAACTTTGTTCGCTTTCAAAAAATCGCGAATAAATTTGTATGGTTACGTTTCAATCAAGAACTTGTGGTTGATAAAAAAAATTGATGTGTATCTATTTTGTTGATATCCGTAATACCATGTCTATCAAAAAAATCATTCACAGTAATAATAATATCTAATAAAATTCACAGTCGATAGAAAATGTTGATAGTTGATAGTCATAATACCAATTTATTCAATTTGTTGATATGTATCAAGTATCTAGTTGATAGTTGATAGCTATAATAGGGCTGCATAAGTATATGCCTGAACTAAGGGAATACCAATTCGGCTACATGCAGTCCATCATTTCAGCCACAACACAAATATATCTGACATTACCGAAATTGACAGTATACATGACAAATATGACGGTAAATGAGATATTTAGGACTATTCGGTGCAAGCGCGGATACAGGGGGAGGGCAATGGGTGCAATTGCCCCCCCCCCTGGGCAGTTCTTCGTTTCACAATTATAAAAACAATAACACTTTTTTCTTTTTACTTGCGACTTATAGGTACTATAAGGCAGGTTACGCATTCGTAAAAAAAATTGAATTCGAGATTTTGATCAAAGTTGACATTACGATAATGGCGAAGTCCAAAAAAGTGGGTATCGCAATTCTGTCTGTCTGTCGGTTCGACTACAGCCCAAACGGCTAGGCCGATTTTCTTTAAACTTGGTTGATATGGGTTTTATTTATTTTCCCCGGATGTTTTTTGATTTGATTTTTTAAGACCAAAAATAACGGTACCTGCCATACGATTTTTTTTTCGAAATTTTATAAATATTTTGTTTATCAAAAACTGTCCAACAGATTTAAAAAAAAAAATTCATAAGATTTCATTTAGTTAGGGGCCAGTTATAGCTATCATTGAAATGCATCATTGAAAATTTCCATTCCTATTTTTAAGACGAATAAACAAAATGCAATGGCTTTAATTAGTACCAAAATGAAGGTAATGAGTAGTAGAACTTTTTTACTGTATAAAATACAAAATTCTGATTTAAACTTTCATTTAAATCCACTTTTATTATTTCACTGATAGAAATCAATTTCAATGAACAGCTGATTTTCGTTTCTTTAACTTGGAACACAATCGTTCCACTGAATTTGTTCGATTCTCTTTCTATTCTCAAATGTCAGTTTTTCTTTCAATGATCAACTCTAACCTCAAATGCATAGAATTGGTTGTAATTAGCCACTGACAGGATCTTTTACTGAAACCAATTTTTCAATGATTGCTATAACTGGCTTGTCAAAAAAATTAAGTCAGCATTCCACTGATTTGTTCCAATGATGCATTTCAATGAAAGCTATAACTGGGGCCTTAAATCTAGGTAATGAGAATGAAAAAAAAATCCAAAAAATTATTATTTTTGGTACCCCCCTTGGAACCTTTTTTTTTTTTGTTTTTGATTTTCTCAAAAACGGTACAACCGATTTGGATAATTTTTTAATGTTAAGGCTCCCCAACAGTTTCAATATTATTGTGTATTCAAATTTTCAAAAAAAAAAATTTCAAAATTAATTTTTGAAAACTCAATATTTCGAAAACCCCATGCTCGATTTTCTTAAAACTTAATAAATAAAAGTTTCTTAAAATAATCTACAAGATATGAGAAAAAAAATTTTATTGTACTTAAAAATAACGGTACCCTCCATACAAATGTTAAAAAATGGTTTTCGAAAATCGTATTTTTCTCGAAAACTGTTCCGAGAATTTTGCTTAAATTTTTAGTCTTTCGATTAATTTTTAAGGTCTATAATTTAATAGAAAAGATTTTGAAAACAAGACATTACAGTCACTGTACCTACCATAGAACGATTTTTGAAAATTTTGAATTTCTCATTATCGAAATAATGGATTTTAATGAAATTTTTTGTAGAGATGCTTCTAAAAGCTTTAAGAAACATTGCATTTCAAAACTTTAAAAAAAAATATTTTTTGAATTTTGAAAAAAAAAAAATCTTTTTTTTTTTGGAAAATTCGATATCTCAAAAATGGGTAAATATTTTTTTTTTGGAAATTTAATTTTCATTCGTACAGTAATAAGAACCTAATGTTGACGTTCTAATTTTTTTTTGTTTAATATTTAAAAAAAATTTATATATAAAACCTTATTTTATTAAGAAACCACTACAACGACTTATGTATAATTTTTGTTCATGCATAAATTCATATTTGCATAGCATTCTGTTTTTGTCTCTTACTACTAAGAGAATTTAAATAAAATGCACGATTGGGTCGCACGAACTTGCTCTTATGTAACAGACTAGGAATTTTAAAATCGATTGTTATTAGAGAAAACTGTTCATAAGGATCAAATTATTTTTTAAATTCTTTTAGTAGTAAGAGACAAAAACAAAATGCTATCCAAATATGAATTTATGCAAGAACAAAAGTTATAAGTCGTAGTCGTTTCTTAAAAAAAGCTTTTATGTACAAACTTTTTAAAAGCTTTTGAAGAAAAAATTTTGGTACGCCAATTTAAAGTTTTTATTATTGTTCGAATAAAAATAAAATTTACAAAAAAAAAAATATTGAGCCGTTCTTGAGATATCGAATTTTCAAAAAAAAATAAAAAATAAATTTTTTTTTTCAAAAATTCAAAAAATATTAATTTTAAAATTTTGAAATGCAATGTGTTTTAGACTTTTTAGAAGCTTCTCTTTGGAAAATTTCATTAAGATCCGTTATGTCGATAATGAGAAGTTCAAAATTCGAAAAAATGGTTCTATGGTAGGTACTAGCTGTTATGTCTTAATTTCAAAATTTTTTTTATTAAATTAAAGATCGTAAAAATTAATTGAAAGACAAAAAGTTTTATCAAAATTCTCGGAACCGTTTTCGAGAAAAATACGATTTTTGAAAAGCATTTTTTTTAATTTTTTAGCATTTGTATGGTAGGTACCTTTATTTTTAGGTAAAATAAAATTTTTTTTATCGCATCTTGTAGATTATATTGAAAAACTTTTATTTATCAAGTTTGAAAAAAATCTAGCATGGGGTTTTCGAAATATTGAGTTTTGAAAAAAAAATTTTGAAGTTTTTTTTAAAAATCAAAAAAAAATGTTTTTGAAAATTTGAGTACACAATTCTATTCAGGTTTTTGGGGAGCCTTAGCAAAAAAAAATGATCAAAATCGGCTGTACCGTTTTTGAAAAAATCAAAAAACAAAAAAAATGGTTCCATGGGGGGTACCCTCAATAACCATTTTTCAGAATTTTTTTTCATCCAATACCTAGCTTTAACTAAATGAAATTTTTTTGTGTTTTTATTTTTTAAATCTGTCGAACAGTTTTTGAGAAAAAAAAATGTTTATAAAATTTCGAAAAAAATTCGTATGGGGGGAACGGTTTTTTTGGTCTTAAAAAATCAAATCAAAAAACATCCGGGCGGAAAAAATTAAAACCCATATCTACCAAGTTTGAAGAAAATCGGCCGAGCCGTTTAGCTGCAATCTAACGGACAGACAGACAGACAGACAGAATTGCGAGACCCACTTTTTTAGTCTTCGCTATCATCGTAATGTCAACTTTGATCAAAATCTCGAGTTCGATTTTTTTTACGAATGCATAACTTGCCTTATAGTACCTATAAGTCGCAAGTAAAAATGATGATAATTTTATCCTTATGAACAGTTTTTTCTAATAACATTCGTTTTTAAAATTCCTAGTCTATTACATAGGAGCAAGTTCGTGCGGCAAGTTATGCATTTGTCTCGCAATTCTGTTTGTCTGTCGGTTCGACTACAGCCTAAACATTTATCATTTTTATTCCCCCCCACACGTTTTTTTCTTTTTTTTTTTAAGACCAAAAATAACAGTACCTGCCATACGAATTTTTTTCGAAACTTTGTAAATTTTTTTTTCTCAAAAACTGTTCTACGGATTAAAAAAAAAAGATACAAAAAAATTCATTTAGTTAAAGCTAGGTAGGTACTAGTTGAAAAAGAACCATTTTTTTTGTTTTTGATTTTCTCATGACCGATTTTGATCATTTTTTGTTTGCGTAAGCTCCCAAAAAACTTAAATAGAATTGTGTATTCAAATTTTCAAAAAAAAAAAATTTTGATTTTTAAAAAAAATTTAAATTTTTTTTTTAAAACTGTTAAAAAACCGTTTTCAAAAACCGGCCACACAAAAATATTAGAATTAAGTATTTAAGAACTATGTATATCATGTACAACACTATAATTCCTTCATTTAAATTAATTAATTCATTTTTTTTTAATACGTACGTTCCTATTTAATACTTTAAGACATGCATACAGAGCATTATTGAAAGAGGCTAAAGTAATGTAAACGAAGATGTTTGATTTACTATTTAATAGTTATTTACATACATATGACCTACATATATTATGTACCTGCACATGCTTTCCTTAATTCAATTTAATAATTTGTTATTTTTATATTCGATTATGTTTATACCTTTTAAATATTTTAAGACAGAAATGCAGAGAAATGGACCATTTTTTTTAAGTTAAGCAAAATATCACAAAAATTGCCCCCCCCCTGAACGAAATCCTGGATCCGCGCCTGATTCGGTGTGATCTTTTATTCTCCTATTCTTTTATTCTGCTATGCCGCTATGAATTTCCATACAAAATTTTGAGCTGTCAACAAATCTTTTGTGAATTATAGTTTTGGTGCTCGGCATGCTAAAATCCTTTATAAGATCTGATATGAACTGTTAAATGTTCGAATGTTGGTATTCAGCATGCCAAAGTATGCTATGAAATCTGTTAAAAATCAAAAACGAACAAGAGATAAACTGTGACTTTTATCATAAAAGTTTTCAATAAGTACGCAGGTATTTCAAGTGGGAGCTTAACGGAATCCCGTTTTTCAAAAATCCCGCAAAAAAAGTTTTAAAATACCGTCCTCTATAATACCGTTTTTTTTTAAATACCGCTTTTTAAAATTCCCTTCTATTATAATCCCGCATTTTAAAATCCCGTCTTATACCGCATATCCCGTTTTTTAGAATACTTAGCTAAAACTTATTGATTTTATGTTGGTTATTTTCCAGATTCTTCAAATTCTAAGGAAACTTTGCATACACCCAACCTCGCACCTACCCCAAATTCTATAGTGTGCCCAAGCAGGGGGTTGCAATGGGGGGCAGCATGCCCCCCCTTACATACCTCAACGGAATTATAAAAACGGTATTTTAAAAAACGGGATTATAAAAAGCGGGATATCGTACCCAACCCATTTCAAGTAAAGCATGCAGCGCATTACTGCACAATGTCTATATTTCTAGTATGGCTGCTAAGATTTTTTGCAGCCAAAAAATATCTAAAATAATTGGTATCTGGCATTACTGAAAATGAAAGTACACCTTTTTATAAATAATAAATATTTGACAGTTGACATTTTCATTTTGACAGAACTATTCACCACATACGTACATATCTCAGAAAGTATGCATATTTGTTCCGGGTACAGCGCTGTAGCCAATAATGAGTTCAATCATGTTGTTCACCTCTTTTAGCCATCAGTATACCTATACAGTTTTGTTGGAATTTACATCATACATAATTTAGAACAAAAATTTTAAATTTACATAAATTTTTTATTTGTTCGAGTTTATTTTTGACGTCGTTTTAAGTTTTTTTTTAACTCAAGAATATTTTGTCCTGCCTGAATTCTTCGTATTTTTAAGATCAAACGAATTAAAGCCAAAGCTCTGCTTGCCACATAAAAAATTAGTTCCCCCTAAATATCTCTTTTAGTTTTAGCTTAGAACTAACTTCTTTCTTATAAGTGCTATACTTTTTGCTTCCAAAATTTAAAAATAATTTCTTTCGCAAATAATGTAAATTATTTTTAATATTTTAAAAGTGAAAGTTTAACTTTTATTGTTTTATTTTGTTGTATGGCTAATTGGGATAAGCTAATTTTATATTTTTTTTTCTATAGATATAATAAAAGGTTACCCGCGAAGAAGAAAAAACAGTACCTCCACCTTATGTTCGAACCTCAGATTAACCAACTAAATCACATTTTCAAAAAAGAATCTATGCCATTCAAATTCGTTTTCCCATTCAAAACCCCCCGTTCTATTATATTTAAAGGAGAAACACCTTCAAAAAATAACGTTCCTCCAAGAAACCTGAGTGAAATTCATTTTCATTAATAATATGAGCATGAACTAAGGGAATACCAATTCGGGTTTAATATTAACACGATAGCTAAAAACAATTAAAAAACAAAATACAAAAAATCTTCTGTTTAAGGCGCATTTGAAGTTATTATTATGTATGTCTCTGTTTTGATTTATATTTATCCTATTGCAAATTATAAATATTCTCATTAATTCAATTATTACCTATTGCTCGTTAAAAATATTTTTTGTTTTTCTTATTTTCTTTCTTCTATATAATGCAATAACTATTTATATTTAAGATAATAATTTTAACAAAAAAATTACACAAAAACGTGAAAATAAATATTATGAAAAATTGTACGAATTGATTTATTTTTCCTATTTCATTTGTCTATTGTTTTTGTTTCCTTGTCTATTGATTTCTATTGTTTTTGTTTGTAGTTGTAGTTTTGATTGTTGATTGTGTGAGTGGTGAAAAATTAAATATTTTCATTTTCTATTTTCTTTGTTTATTGGTTTATTGTTTTTTTTGGTTTTACTATTTGTTACGGCTATTTCAATGTATATGGTTTTGTTTTTTGCTTATTAAATAAATTTGTATATATAAAATAACGGCTTTATTATGTACACATAATATTCATTTGTTTGTTTTGCATTTTTTTTGTTTTGTATTAATTATTACGAGGTAGCACAGATACTTGCTTATTTATTAGCTATTCATCTTTGTTTTGTTTTTTTTTTTTTTCTCTTTTATATTTGTTTATTTATAGTAGAAGATTTTTTATTTTATTGTTTATAAATTAAAAAATAAATAGTTTTATTTGCATTTGTTCTATTTTTTGTTGTTTAACAAGGAACCATTTAAATAACAATTAGCAAATAATTGAAGTTTAAATTAAAAATAAGGATTTGTATTTTGGATTTTTAAATAATTTTCAACAACTTTCTATTTTAACTTAAAAATAAAACTGTAGATTCAACACCTTTTTTATGGTTTGTTTCATTGAGGCTATTGTTAACAAAAATAATATATTTCGTTTCGGTATAATATATTTTGTTTTATTTTATTTTATACATTTTGAATTTGTTGCTATTTTTTTTGTTGTTGTTGTTGTCTTGGTTGTTTTGTGGAGCATATTGGTTTAAATTTACTTCTGTTGCTTCAGTATTTTTATTTTAATTGCAGTTTAGGGTTTATTTGTTTAAATACAATTTACATCATACATAATTATAGATATATGTTTTAAAAAATATTAATGTACACATTTAATTATTTTTTTATATTTAGCTTTAATACGCATATGTTGATTTATTTAATTTATTCTTTTCACAAATTAATAACTATTGCAATTAAAATAGTAAAATTTAATACAGTTTAATTTAAATTAAGATGTTTTAAGTTTTTTTTCATTTAATGTAATTCTGTTTATTTTTTTGTTTGTTTAGTTGTAGGTAAGTCTTATAAACTATTATCACTATTGCAGAATGCGGTTGTTTTGTTGTTGTTGTTGCTTGTAGGCATTTTTTTTTTCTTGTTTTATTTTTATGTGTGTATTGTAAGTGTGGATTTATTTTTTTTTTTTGCTTTATTTTTGATGATTCGGATTTGTATCGGGAATGGAAATTAAAATAGTTTTTTTTTTTTTTTTTAAATAAAAATGGCGGTAAGAAATTAATATTTTTAGTATGTGTCTGATTTTCAGAGGCCAAAGCTTAAGAGGAAGAAACGTTTTAAAGATATTATTGTTGCTCACTTGCCATGAATAAAATAAGCTTAATTTTCTAAGAAAAGAATCATAATGAATTGAACTTGGCCTGTTTGAATGTTGAGGAATATTCCAGTGGACATCAACTTTATCATGGCCACCTTTGCTGATGATACGGCGACGTTGGTGCCTGATAAGCCCGTTACGAAAGCTACAGAAAATCTGAAAAATGCGGTCGATAAAGATACAGATTTGACGCAACGATGGCATATCAAATTATCGTAAATAAAACAAAATCGACGCATATAAGCTTTACAAACAAAAATCTACATAATGTTCCAATCGTACACGGTTAAAAATTCTGGGATGTTTTTTAATACGGCCCTTGTATTACAGCCGTATGCAATACATGAATAATTTGTTTTTAATATTCCAACTTTATTAAACATTTTTTGTAATAATTTGGTATTAAAACTCAGTACATATCCCACTAAAATGTTCTTTTTAATACTTTTCCACTAAAATTTAATCTTCAAATACTAAAATATAATATTTCTATATTATAATCTATTACCATTATTATTGAAAACTTATATTTCAATTAATTTGTTATTTGATTTTAGTAAAATATCTGGTTAAAAGTGACCATAATAAAATAATGTATTGAAATTTAATTTTTTATTGTATTAAAATTCAATAAATTTTGTATTTAGCGCGAAACTCTCGGCTGTATTACACTTATGGAACAGTACATTCTAATACACAACAATACTTATCTTTAATATTTCAGTATTACATTTATGTAGAAATTGTATAATTAAATAAAGTATTGGAATTTAATATTTGATTGTATTAAAATTCAATAAATTTTGTATTTAGCCCGAAACTCTGCTCAATGCTCAAGAAATACTTTTTAACTCGTACTTGAATTGAATGTCGAGGTATTAATTTTGAACACATTAATATTAGATCTTAATACATATGTAGGTATTGATTTTTAATATTGAGTATAATTTTGTCGAAAGAAAATTCCGTTAGTTTGTTTCAACACGTCGGCGGCGTCGGTCGGCAACATGGAGTTCCTAATGGAAAATTTAGTTGGGATTTACATTAAAGTGAAAAACGTGGAAAAAAATACAATCATTTAAAAATCAGACGCAGGAATCATCTGAATTCTTAATTGTTTTAAATGAAGATATCCTTCTTTCAAGTAAGTAATAAATAGCAAGTTTAAGTGCCATATATTTATTTAAAATTTGTTTTTGTTTTAGTCTTGGAAAACGAAGAACTGGTGAACTGATTTACTTTGAAAGATCGAAACGGTGTGCTGATTCCAGTGGATTCTTTGTTCGATATGGTGCGGCAGTATTCAGGCTGTGCCTGCTTCCTTGCAGTTCTTGACACTGCTGATGGAGAGCCTCCTTATCAAATAAGTGAAAATTTGAAAAAAAAACAAGAAGCAGCAATTGGGAGCTCTCTTCTTTTACACAAAGAAGTAAGTAACTTTTTCAATAGTAAATTTAATGTACCTATATAAATAAAATTTTCCTAATTTTACAGGGATTAAAAGCATTCTTCTCGAAGGGCGTTAGTGACGGCGGGAGCTGAGTATCTGCTATTAATTTTCAATACTATGTGGGTTCAAAAGTAATCCAATAAAACCTTAAATAGTATTAAGGTTTAATAATCTTGTATTACATTTAAACTCTCCTTGGGCTCAAAACGAGTAAAAAAAATATTCAATTTAAATGAAAAAATATGTTTTCAATATCCAGCGTATTAAATTCTAATATAAATGCATTTAAAACCAATACAAGAAGTGATGAATTTTATTTTTTTGGCTTAAATACTAATACTTATGTGTGTTACTATTTAATAATTCGAACTTGTTTTTCAATACAAAACGGTACTGAAATTCAATATGTCTTCTACTGAGTTTGAAAATCAAATATATTCAAAGCATTACATTTAAATACCATTTTGGACTGGTCATATATGCAACCCAAAAAATATTAAATTTAACGCCAGGATTTTTAACCGTGTAAAGTTGTACCTTAACTTGGCTAAAATAGAAAGAGCACATCAAAAAGAAAAGAAAAGAACTGAATTTAAAGTACAGAAAAATGTATTGGTTACAAAGACAGAACACTGGCCTATCTATCCAGAACAAAGTAATGTTATAAAAGCAAGTACTGAAACCCGTTTGGACGTATAGTAACCAGTTATAAGGCTGTACAAAGCAAACTAATGCAGAACCCATACAAAAATTCCAAAACAAAATCCTTCGTGAAATAATAAATGCCCCTTGGTACATAACAAATAGCGATCTACAAAGGTCAGAGAAAAGGTTAAAAAACACGCTGTATCACACAATCAGCGACTGCGATGTCATACCATTTTCGAGATGGAAACCGTCTTAAATGTAAGAAACAATGTTTGGAGGCTTAGAAGAACCATGCCTCATAAATTGATGGTCTAAAAGCTATGGCGAACTATTAAAAGTTTAAGCTTCCCCCTGTACTTTTAAATAAAGAAAGAAAAATCATTTGTCGGTCTTTTAAGGATTGTTTTTGATCTCTCTCAGTGGTTTTCGTGCGGTAAGAGTCCTACACTACTTGGTCTTTTGAAGATGTCCAGCGGTAAAAAAAAAAACATATAAATCAACCTATGTAAAGAAAACCAGAAAATAAACTGAAGTTGCATTTTTAAAATGCTTTCGAAATTTCATGTTTCTTAATCAAAGGGAAAAGCGAGCTCAAGAAAGAAAACAGTTAAGGTGGTCCAATAAGCCGGCAATCTTTATGAAAAACTTAAAACCTTAACAACAATTAAGAACTTTTCTAGGACGTTCGTATTTATCATCTCCTCGTCACCTAAATTCAAGAACTAGATAATTCATTTTTAAGGTAACAGCGGATTTCGATACTGAAGATATATGAAAAGGTTTTGAAAAAGCTACTTTAGTGATTTTACTTCCTGGTTATTATTTATTGAGCACGGAAAAAACTAGATAAACGAAAATACTCCTGTCGTTCAGTACAAAAAGTAGATAACTTAGATACCTACTTCTAGAACGAATTTCATTTCTTTTATAATTCCGCATAGATAATTCAAGTTATCTATTCTAAGAACTGATCATGCACAAGCTCAATCTGTCAATAAACTTTATTGCATTGGAAATGAACAAATTTTAACAGCTTTATGCACACATTTACTCAGTTTTTAATAATTGCAAAAATTCATGCAAATTTGTTCATTAAATATTTTCGAGAAATAAAGAATTTAAAATTTTTAAGCTTAGGTATTACGAATTGGCCGTTTGTTCTCACCAGCGAGTATTAATCCACGCTAACACTGAAAGAGAGGAGAAAAGGAGCTTTAAGAATTAACAACCATGAACAATGATTCCAGAAGGAAGTATTCGAATATTCGATAGCAACGTTCCATTGGGAAAACTCTCAGCTTATAGGACAATTTCAAGGATAGTTTCAATCTTGGATTTAAAACACCTAAACTAGATCACTGTCAACTATGTGTAGCTTTTTAAAGTAACTCGAATCAAAATTGAAATCGAAGTGAGTGACCATAATTCCCATTTAAAATAGAAAGATGCTCGAAATGAGAAAAGAAAAGCATCAAGTATCAGAAAGAAACTTCAGTATTGTAAGTTGTTATTTTGATTTGCAGCAGATCTTGCTTTGTGCTTGTGATGCACTTTTTACATGCAGTGACTAGACATATACAATTTTACATTTTATGATGTGATATGATAGAGATGAAAATGTCATATCTGGCACAAGGGACAAGTTTATAGATGAAGCTGTGAGGTGGAAAACCTTCTCTTTCGTTATTTCAAATCGCTTCCGAAAAGCGTTGAGGAAGTGAGGTGCTTTTTGGTGCTAGGAAAAGAGTCCTACATCGTTCATGACATTTCATTGGATGACTTCATCGATTGGAAGAAGTTTTAAAAGAAACAATGGTACAATGCTAATAGAAAAAATACCTTGATTCAAATTCGAAAAACAAATTTCCCTATACGTTTAAATGCAAGGAATCATTCAAAAGTGTAGATTTAACAACGGTGGATTGTGTGAAGAGGACCTCAAGAAGTCTTTCACTCGGAATTTTTCCCATCTTCGAAAATTGGGAACGACAATACTTCTGCACTGTTCATTGTAAGCTGGCGGCTGGCCTTTTGAAATGAAAGCTAAAGTCCGCCTGAAACTTAATTCCTGATATCAATAAATTTCAAGGGAAACCTTCAACATTATTCAAGTCGACAAATTTGAAAGTTGGGAAAAATTCCGAGGGAAATTTTGTTCACAATAGCCTCCACTGTAAAGCTAAGCTTGTGCTTCCCTTCTGTATATCCCATCACGAATCTCAAATGCAATCATTTATTGTCCCTTATTTCAACGAAGCCTCTTACTCTCAATTGTAAATGTTTTTTTCTTTTTTGCAAAAATTTACTAAATGGTAAAAAAGATGATGAAGATGAATAAAAATACTAATAAGTCAAAAGCTCTTTGATGATATGAAATAATAATAAATTTTTGAAAACTGATTTCTTAAGGACCTTTCACTACTCCACAAAAAGAAACGCGGTAAAAAAATTCGGAATTTGTTTTGCTTTTTTTCCACATTTTTGACGTGTGTTTCTACCTTATGTGGTAATTTATGACCATTGTTTCTATATTTGTTTTAAAAAAATAGTGTTCTGGAAGAAAGCAGGAAGTTACTTATAGTAATTATAGAGTTAAACCTTATGTCGGATCTTTTTTAATGTCCTTTTGAGTGAATTTATTGGCGAAAAATGTTGGCGCAAAATGTTAAACATTTAGTACTTGCTCTTAATCAATTTTAGAATGGGAGTCGACTCTAAATATTCTTTAAAAAACGAGAACAGACTTTTTGTTAATTTTAAATGACATACGGGTAAACTATATTTTAACATTAAAGAGCTCGTCTAACTTTAACTGTAACAAATAGCCACTTTATCTTTTAAAAGTATACTTTATCCCTATTGATGATGGTCATTTCATACCAAAAACAATCGAAGTAAAAATGTTTCCTGATGTTTTATTTGATTTTTAAAATATGTTTGTAAATAGTTTTAATATTAGAAATTCGAAATAATAGTACAAAAGTGCTTTAAGATCTTTTATTTTGCAAGCAAATCTGAACCTATACAAATATACATACATATGTATGCATGAATGAGTACACCCCAATGAATTTGCACCCTGTTTAAGTTCTTTGTCTGTCAAATTTAGGGTTGTTCAATTTAAATTCGTTTAGGTTCTGTTGTGAAGCCTACATTAAATAGAAGAGTTGTCTATCGTGTATGAACTTATGAAAAAATAAGACAAAATCTAAAAACAAAACGACAATCTTAAGTAGAGCCGGTTTTATTCCTTACACCAGCAAAGTATATTTTGCGTCATTAAGTTTAAACCAGTAAAACCAACAGTACAATAAATTAAGTGATACAAAGTGGACAAATGATAATTTGTAATTATTCTTTGGGCAAAATCAAGGTGACTTGTCTTATGTTTAACTATATAATTTTTTTTCGTGTGCCTGCTGAAATATAAGCAAACAAAATGTACCTGTTTACTCTATACAAATATCCTTCTCACTTTATATCCTTATGTCACTATGTTCATATTATTTTAGACTAATAGTCTCGTAAACTTAATTAAAAACTGTTTTTATCGATGTCTGAAAACTAGAAAAATCGAGTTATCTAATTCTTGAATGCAGGTGACGGCTTCTTCATCTTCCTTTCTACCTTTTTTTTATAGACAACCAATTTGGCCTAAAAATTAATTCTCAGGTGATATCTAAGATAATATTAATCTTAACAGTTATGAGGCTTTGGTTTCTGGTAGTTAACCAGACCTAAGTTAACTGAAGGACCTATTATAAATCGGAAGTCGAACTTTTGAATTTTCAAATTCTGTACTTTTGTTCAAAGTCACCTAGAATTACAGTCCGAAATCGATTGATTCTACATATTAAATCAAACGTTGGCTACATTTCAGTTTCCCAAATTTCTGTTATTTCATGGATATGTAATTAAAGATCAGTCGAAACGATAATGCTAAAATGTATAAGATTTTTTTGCGTGTCATAATATTTAGGTGACCGCTGTTGGCATCGTGAGTTTGGTAAAAATTTAATACGAAATTTGGTGAGCTTATATAATTATGCCAAAAGCTGGTTATATATAAAGCCTAAGTGCTGAAAACAAAAATGGTTTATTTAAAATATTAGATATTTTTGTTTTTCTAATTTTTCTTTTAACTAAGTTTAATTTACAAATAAACATTTAAATATTTACCAATTGATTTGATGTAGAATAAATCACTTAAAAGGGGAAATAAAATTATTAAGCGCGTATTACGAACAAAGTTTTCAATCAACTTGGGAGAATCATAATCCATTCGGCGAACAAATTACTTAGCTCAATTTTGTAAGTTTCACTAAAGCGCACTAAGGTTGTTTTGACTTAAAGATATAAAAGAGAATTAAATTTTTTAAAAGCCTAGCCACAACTATTTTTAGTCGAAATCAAAAAGTACTAAAATTTGATATGACTCACGAAGTCAAAAAAAAAATTTCGACTAATAAACGACCCTTATTTTGAAGTATTAAGAAGTATTACACAACATTTTTTCTTCCAAATTTGAACAAAATGTCCGTTCCTATCTCGAGCACTTAAGCCTCTTTAAAAAAGACACATTTTTGTGACAATAATAAAGAACTTAAAATATCTTGAGAGAACTTTCAAAAAACTGTGTGAATGTTGAATTTATTTTTGTTTTTGTTTTTTTTTTACGTTGCTATTATTCAGAATATGTATTTAAACATGATGAAGAATTTTTTAACTCTAGTTTGTTTCAAAGACAAAAATTATAAGAATAATTCTTCGATTCATGACCAAAATTTCCAAAAACAAAAAACTTATTTTGAGAATAATTCTGCCTTAATTGCGGATATTCCAACAAATTTGGATACGTACATTATTAGAATAATTCTTTTGGATTCTTTTTTTGTTTCTGACAATATTATGTATTTTGACTTAATTGCTAGGCTCTTTTGTTTTTGTTTAATGAGAGTAGTTAAATATTTTGTTTGTTTAAAAATTAATTTTAATATTTTTTGTTTTAAAATGTACTTCGTATTTATGTATTTTGGTTATACAAAAAGATGGGGTCGATTCATTCTCTCGCTCTCTCTTGTAATTTGTTTTCTTTTAAAAATGGCTTTCCATTTTGAATTACATATTTCAAATGTCTTATATTAAAACAAAGAAAAAATTTACCAAAACATAATAATATCGAATTTTCTCCACACTCGGTTTGGTATTAGTATTTTCTTCTTTAAAATCACTTAATTTATTTTTTATTTTATTTTTCTTTTGCAATTACTTTTTTTTTAATGTATTTGTACTCTTTGTTCATAATCGGGCTATTTTTGTTGTTGTTGTGTGTATGTATTTTCTTATTTTTCTTTAATATATTTATAGATTTATAATGTTTATTTTGTTTTAAATTTATTTTATTTAATTTAACTATTTTTTGTGGTTTTAATTTACATGGTGAAAAGTGAACACAAATTGTATTGAGAAATAATAAATAATGGTTATAAGAGGCCGAAAAGTTTGGTGAATTTTTGGATGTGCTTTTTTCATATTTTCTGGTACTGGTTTTGAGTTTTTTTTTTACTTTGACTTTTAAGTACAAGTTTGAGTTGTTTCAAGTAATTATTATTTGCTTTTTTGATCATTTAAGTTCAGCGTTGTTTAATTATATTATTGGAGATTTTTCGAATTTGATTTTCTGTTTTGTTGTTGTTTGTTCTTTCTTTGAATTGCATATTTTTGGAGCCGAAAAGTATCTTTTCATCATTTCGTTTGTTTTTTTGTTTTTTTTTTTTTTAATTTTTGTGAATACTTTACAAATCTACTTATGTTTTTTTTTGTTTTATAAAATGTTAATTGCATAATGTTGTTTTGTTTTTGTTTAATTTTTGTATCTTTCTTAGATTATATATCAAAAAGGATTTCCTGGTATTTACAGTGTGAATTTTCAACTAACGAACATAAATTTTACAAAATAAAAACAAAATTAATAACAAGAACAAAATTAAAAAAAAAATAATTAAACGGAGTTGAATATTTGTTGTTTTTTTTTGTTTGTTTGTGTTTTTGGTTGTTTTAATAAATGTTATCCTTAAAAATTCCTCTCATTCGATATACGACAACGACGACGACGACTTAACCATATTTTAGCAATTTTTTTTCCTATAAAAATTTTGATTAATTTTATTTATCATTTTTTTCCTAAATTTAGATGCAATTTTAATTTTTAATTTTAATTTTTGCTTAAATTTTGTTATCACAGAGACTTTCAGTCTAAAATTTGGCTTTTATTGGAAATGTTGGAATTTCTAAAAATATAAATAAACATTCGTTTTTTTTTTTAAATAAATCTTTTCAAACATATTTTTATTAACTTGGAATAATTTTGAATTTTTTTCCTTCTAATCGTTTTTTCTTTTCAAAAAAATCAACAACAAACTAAAATTAAATAAATTTTTACTAAACCTTCTAACCATTGCCAAATATATTATATATATGTACATATACGTTCTATACATGCGCCACCCCAAGACAGTTCCAATAAAAGCATCCGTTCCGAAATGTTTTTTTTTTTGTTTAACGATTAATAATTTTACTTTTTTTTAGAATTTTCTTTAAATTTAGATTATTTGTCAAAAATATTTTCCCTTTTACAATTTTTCCATCTCTTCTCTTTGTATGTATGTATTTGTTTTTCATATATAAAAAATTTTGACTAGTATTTAATTTTTATATCTCCAAAAACGAAAACAATTTTTCCTAAACATTTTACTTTTCTTTTGTCCCATAAATTTTCCCCTTCAACATTTTTGTTTTATTTACCTATTCGAATCCTTTTTCAATCACTCCATTTATTAATAAAAAAAAAAGTTATCAAACTAAACTAACAACTAAGAGAGGAAATAAAACAAATATGAAATCAATAAATAAAAAACAAAATTAAAATATTTCAGTTTTCTTTATTAAAAATCAATATATAGTTTTTTCTTAATTTTTTTTACAAAGAAATAAAAATAAAACAAAAATTTTTTCATTAATTGTTTGTTCTTTTTTTCTTTAAATAAAATATAAAAAGTAATAACATAAATGCGTAAAATTATGAAAAAAAAAATAATTATATATTAAAAATCATAATTGTTAGTACTTATTGCTTAACGTATAAATTTAAATAAAGGAAAATAAAATTAAAGTAACATTTGAGACTTTCTTAAATTTAATGTTAAAGTAAATTATATATAAAATTTATAAAAGAAACATGTAGGAAGATATTTCAAATGAAATAAAATTGGTTTTGTATAGTAAAAAAAAATTATGACTAAATTTAATATTATATTTCCTTTTCTATATCACGACAAAAATTTAGCTTAAGTTCCAAAAATTGAGAAGTGAGTTCTCGTTTTTAATTTAAATGTTTTTTTTTTTTTATTTTAAATTTCATAAGGATGCGTATACGTTGTGATTTTTATTGTGCTTGGCATGCGATTAATGGAAATACGGATAAATTTAGTTGGCAAAATTCGTCCCTTTCAACATTCGAAATACCTACGATAAATATCTACACTCTTTATGGCACCTGGATAAGGACGATAGTTGCATAATATTTTTTGTCTCTATTGCTGTATGCCGAAAATTTGTTTCTGAGGTTTTGAGTTAATTTTTGAGAGGCACAGAATTACATTTTGTCTTATAAAGATTAAATAAATTTATTGGGATTGTGAAAATTCATAAATTACTGTAGTTATTCAATAATATTTGGTTCTATTGATATAATTTTTTGTAATAAATTTAATAGTAATAGTTTAAATAAATGGCGCCCAACGCAAGATTTTTAACATAAGCTCTATTTAAACTGATTTGAAATGAAGAGAATGGTGTTTGGACTGATTATTTTATCATTTTATGTGGCATATATGACAAATGGCTCCCAACATATAATTTTTATGCGGACTTTACATCAAATAATATTTTGCTCAATTTCAAGGACTGTAGTGTTAAATTTACAAATTACTGCAATTATATTCAATTTCAAAACATTGGTTGTTTCTAAATATAATGCAGTAATACTTGGTTCTATTGCTGTAATTTAATTTTTTAATAATAGTAATATTTTAAGTAAATGGCGCCCAACGAAGGACTTTTTAAATAAGTTTTATTTAAACTGATTTGATACAAAAAAAATGGTGCCAAATATATTTTGTTGGACCAACATTAGTTGGAAACTTAAACTTGATACAATTTTATTTTGTACGATAGTAACTTGTAAGGATTAGAAGAAACTTTCGCGAAATTTGGTGTGAAATAATGGAAATTGCACTTAACCTCTAACTTTAATATTCAAAGGAAATGGAAATCAGTGAAAGATTTTTCTTGAGCCAAACTGATGATTTGTAAAGATTTGCTAAAAATAAAAAACCCATTGTAAGTGAACGCTAGTACCTCACGAGATTCAAAATGTTATATTTTAAATCTCAGCTTGATGTTCTTCATTATTCAACTCAATATAAAAAAATATCTTAAACCGAAAAATTACGTTTTGAATCCTTTTTCATTAGAATTTTCTATTTAAAAAAAAAATAAATTGTAGACTTTGTATGACTTAATGTCAAAAAAAAAAAAAAAAAAAAAAAAAAACAATAGATGAAATGAAGAAAATGGCGCCCAACAAACTACGCATGCATAAAAATATCTTTTTGAAAATATAAAATTGATAATATAAATCGAAGGTGAACACTTTAAATGCAACCCGTACCTCTTTTATGGATCACAACTAGCTTAACCATTACCACAACCTAGCACAATAAATATTTATTTGTCTCACCAATGACAGTAGTTATATTGTAATATTCCATTACAAATATTAATATGATTAAAATATTAAAATTAAAATTACAAAAAAAAAAAATAATAAAAATGACTCAATTCAAGCTGCGCTTTTGATTTACAAATAAACTTAAAGATTAAAGGAAGAAGTTATATCGTTTTTTATAATAAAATTCATCTCGTGAACAAAAAATTAACATAAATTAGGAAAAAAATAAGAAATCTTCATACAAAAAAAAGTTATTAAAAACTAAATAATTATCTTAAAAAAAGGTAAAATAATATATATACTCGTATGTATATCATTCAGTGGTAGAAAAAATTAATTTGAATTTAACACCTAACAATATTATTTTTTTCTGTTTGTCCTTAATTTAAAAAAAAAAAACTGTCTACTTTTATATGCAATATTTATATAGAAAAAATCAAGAAATTAAATTTTCATTTGTTCTGAAAAAGTAATACCATTGAAAGAACGTTGTAGGTCTACATTATAAATTATTTATATAAGTATGTTTTATGTATGTAGTGTATTCTAATTTTTTGTTTGTAATTTAACCCAAAATATTGCTGATCTTTTTATTTATTTATTTATAAGCTGTTCTCATTTATTATAAACACGCTTCGCAAAATATTCATTAATTTTTTTTTCTCATTTTAAATGAAAAAATAAATTAAAATTAAATTAAGAGGAAGATCATATTTGTATGTATAAAGAAATGTTCAAAAAAAGGAAAATAAACAAATAAAAAATCCAGAAAGTAACAATTTAATTATAAGTTTAAAGTCCTTTTCTAAAAGACTAGCGTAAAACTATATCAAATATTTGTTTTTATTTAATTATACATTATGTAATCATTTTGTGTTTTTTTCTCTTTGTTTAATATTAATATTTATAATAATATTGTATTCATATGTGTGTTTTTGTTTTATATTATTACCTTTTTTTAGTTTTATACTTAAGTTAGTATACAAGAGTCCTTATGTGTATTCTGTTGTTATCCTTAAGAGAATTTATTTTTTTTTTTTATTTTATTCTGGAATCCTTGCAAATGTGATTTATGGTTGTTGTCCTTTTTTCGTCGGAAATTGCTTTATTTTATTTTACTTTTGTTTTAGTCCCCAAAGTTTAATTTTTTTAAACACTTTCTTGTAAATCGTGTTTTTTTTTGAATATTTCTAAATACGTGGGTGGGTAATTAGGGTGAAAGTGTTCATGTTGTTGTTCTCCAATCCGATGTCTTAGTATCATAGAGATCCGAATATTGAGTGAATGTGTGGATGAATGGGAATTGCATGTGATATTGTGGTAGATGGCGCCACTGAGTGCGGTGGAAGAAGCGATGTTGTAGATGTAGGAGGTGCTAGAACATGTCCACCACCGCCGCCTACCCCGTTCGTTGTAGCGCCTTGAGGTAATGCTGAGGGCGGTAATGATATTGATAATGTGACGGTGTGAGCAGTTGCGGCAGCAGCTGCTGCTGCCGCTGAGATCGCTGCTGTGGGCACGGGAACTATAGATGCTGACTGAGTTTGTGAGGCTGGCAAATGCACTGATGCCGATTGCACAGACTGTGGTGGTGGCGCTGCCGGGGGTGGAGGAAGAGCTAGCGACACGGCGGGGGGATGTCACTGAGCAACAACGGTTGTTGTATTCTGTTGCACTACCCCCGGAGCAATGGAATTCGCTACCGTGACTACAGTACCACCACCACCAGTAGCACCATTTGGAGGCGCAGGGTTGCCATTGTGAACTGCATTTGGCTGCTGTTGACCCGGTTGTTTTTGTTGTTGTTGCTGCTGCTGAACCGGCTGTTGTTGCTGCTGTTGAGGTTGACCGGGCTGAACTTGACCTTGTTGTTGGGCCCCGAATGACTGATTGAACGGTGAGCCGTAGCATTGTGGGAAGTAAAGTTCATGTTTCACTGGACCCATGCGTGGTATGATGTTCGCTTTGCTATCCATATTTGTGAGGAATTGAGCGGCTGTTGCTGCTACATTCTTTGTGTCATTCGACATATTGTGGTTGACCTGACGACGCGCCTTCGATGAATGTGGATTCATGTGGTTGTCGATGTGTTTCTTCACTTCTGCTTCGCTGGCAAAACGTCGCCGGCAATTAGGCATAGGACAGCAGAATGGTCGATCACCCTAAAAGAAGAATCAAAGTCAAATATTAGTATTTGTTATGAAAATTGATTTATTAAAATATTATATCTAATTATGGCGCCCAAATTGGGATCATCAATTGAGTATACCAACAAAAAGAGTCAAGAAATTTAAAAAAGATATCATTTAATATCCAATGTGTGATCATTAAGTTTCTGCACTCATTAAGTTAAAAAGGGTTTTATTAAAATCGAAAACAAAACACAAAATGGCGCCCAACGATAGAATTTAACATTGGATTTCCATAGGTACATGATATTTTATTATAAATGAATATTAAAGTTGTGGGACGCCAATTTTTAATATTTTTTTTTAGGAAAAAAAAATCCATAAATGAAATAATAAATAGGAGTTGAAGTCTTGAAGATGAGTTCGATCGTTTTGCAATGAAAAACTTCAAAAAAGAACAAATGAAACCCCACTTGCTCAACTTAAAATGCGAAGATATCTGCATTTTATTTTTTGCTTCGAAAATAAGTGTAGATGCTGCTTTCTGGTGAGAGTTGGAATTAGAACGTGAACGTAACGTATAAATACATATAGGAAATCTTTAAAGAAAAAACATAAACGGGTGATCTCTTTACGGATTGCTTAAGAATGCATTATTACTGTCCGACTGGATGATGAGCGGCTGAGGGTGGAGATTATTGAACTTAGAAAATACATAGTCGATTAGTACCGAATCAAGGCGAGTTATTAAATTAAAAAAACTTATGTTGTTAAGCTAATATTCAGATCACACCCAAGGCGACTCTTGAGAACTGGGTTTTATGAATCATAGTGAAATGGCGCCCAACGTGAAATTTTTAAAAATTAAGCAATTTAAAAATAGTCCAGTATACAACTTAACAAATATTTTAAACAGGTTGATTCAAATTGACACTGACTTTGAGGTTCAAAATGTGGCAAGAGTCAACTTTTTTTACGTTTAGATTTTTTAGTTTTTTGTTAAAGTAAGCTTTTGGAAAAAACAGCATTTTAAAAGATTTAACCTTATTTTAAACATTACAACTACCTGGTGAGTTCTTGTGTGTTGATCCAGAATCGCCTTCTGTCGGAAATCTTTGCCGCATTGTGCACATTTGTACGGCTTCTCACCAGTATGAATTCGAATGTGCTAAGTGTTTAAAAATTTATTTCATCAAAACTCATTCAACAGGTTTGTGTGTTTTTTTTTTTTTTTTAGTAAACTTACCTGATTTAAAATTGTCCTCTGTCTGAAGAACCGCGGACAATACAAACAACCAAAAGGCTTCTCATTCGTATGTATTCGCAAATGCTGCGTCAAATGTGATTGCTGACGGAAACGCTTGCCACATTCCGGACATGGATACGGTCTTGACTCGATGTGTATACAACCATGCTGCAGTAATGTTGTCTTCTGTTTGAACTCCTTGTCACAGATAGGACATCTCACATAAAGTGGCATACCAACTGCACGACCATGTTGTATAACGTCGGGCAGCAATTTTTGCCCTACATCGAAGTTGGATGGCATGAGTTAGTTCATGGTCTTGATGAAGAAAATTGTTATACAAAAACTCACACTTACCTTTGCCATCTTTGAAGTATGAGGGATAGTGCATGCCACCATTGCCGTCTGGCGAGAAACACGCCCTAGACTCGGGCGTACCTTGGGAACCATCATCCTGATAGCCAGTAATATCGTTCTTTGTATCAGTCTCATCACCGGGAAACGGCACATCTTGGGGCCACAACGTCGGATGAGGTCCGTTTTTGAAGATGAGATGCGGAGACACATCTTTTGGACATAAACAAAGAAAAATAAATAAGAAAATCCATTGTTAGTATACAATTGAGAAGCTTTGGAGAGAGTGTTGATGTGTGTGTAAAAAGTGCGTTAAGCCGTTCAGAGAAGTTAGTGATAATTTATTTTTGTTTCTTTTTTTTTTTTAATTTTTAAATGGATTTCAAAATTTGGAAAACATTTCAATAGTCAGAGATTCTTGTTTTCTAGATGTTGTTTGGATTTTGCTTTCAATTATTTTGTTATTCGAATCAAGTAAGGATCGAGGCGAGTGCGGTTCTTTGAGTTTTCTTCAGATAAAAGTTAAATTGCATATAATTGAATGGCGCCCAATATGAGACCTTGCGAAAATAACTACGAATAAGTACAAAAAGAATACCTGAATTACGAAGAGGTATCAACTGTATTTCATCAGAGAAAATAGTTTTGTTTTTTGATGCTGAATAAATAGAATCACCCCTGTTCCGATTGTCAATTTGTCAATTGATAATTGATATTTTTGTATCTCAATTGAATTCCAATAGTACCGTTATACAACTTAAACCACGATATAAATCCTGCTAGTCTTACGAGCCTGTCGAAGCTCTGCATAAATATCATTTATTGACACACGAATATTTTTCCTGTCAGTGAATCACAAAATTAGATTTTGCTTGAAAGATGTGTCATTTACATTTGTCGTGAAAATTTCTTGCCAATTATTGAAAAACTCAGTTTGTCAGTTTTATTTATAAATGTTTTCAATTTTTAAGACTGCAAATATTCTTTGACAGAAACCGCTAAGCTAACTAAGCGCTACAGCTGATCTAAACGATATTTTCTTTTAAACCAAAAACTCAACTAGGCACAGCACTCGCCTTTTGAAAAAGATTTAATTTTGAACCAAAAAAAAAACGGTAAAATATATAAATTTTGAAAACAAATTTTGGATTTAAAATTAGAATGTGGCCCAGAAGCTTTGAGTGTTTTTCTTCGAAATTCTTCGATTTTTTTTTCCAAACAAAATGTAAAAAGTGAGAATTATTTTCGAAAACATTCGTGACTTTTTTCTTTCGGATAAAATTTCGGATTTTGGATTTTTTTTTTTTGATTCAATAACTGTCGCTCGCCTTGGTGGGTGCGCACATGTTGATTGAGGATGGCCTTCTGGCGAAAGTGCTTGCCGCACTCTGGGCATGCGTAGGGCTTCTCACCCGAATGGATGCGAATGTGCTGATTGAGGATCGCCCGTTGCCGGAAACTGCGTGGACAATACGCACATGAAAATGGTTTCTCGTTCGCATGGATGCGCAGGTGCTGAGTGAGGTGAGACTGCTGACGGAATCGTTTGCCACATTCGGTGCATGGATACGGTCGGGCATCGGTGTGGATGCGTTCGTGCTGCAGAAGCGTTGATTTTTGTTTGAAGTCCTTGCCGCAGGTTGTACATTTGAATAGACGCAAATCGCTGTGTGGCTTCATTTTTTGTGAATTCGGCGTCGAGGTGGCGGTGACATTTTGATGCATGCCACCGTGTGTGCCGTTGCCGGTGTTTGAAGCACCACCGCCAGGTAGGAGATCGGGCATTGCGTATGCCTCAAGGCCGCCATTTTGATCCATTGATCCAGCCATTCCGGGCAGGACTGGTTTGTTGAGATAGTGCAGAGGCGGAAAGCCCGGGGGCGCCAGCATTGCACCTTGTGGGCCGCCCGGGTGTCGCGGCGCATAGTAGCCAAGTTCGGCGCCTTGCGGCGGGTTGAAGGTTTGGTCATTGGTTTGCTGTGCTTGGTTGTTTGACGCCGGATCGACCGATATCGGTTGTGGATCGTTGGTACTTTGGTTTGGGTTTTGTTGCTGTGCGGCGTTTTGCTGCTGTTGCATTCCAGCCACCTGTGAAAAGAGACGAACATGTTAGGTTTATTCTCTAAAATGGGAAATTTAAGTATCGGTGGAAAAACTGGGGAACGTTTCTAGAAAATTACCTCAATCCTCACCTGACTCATGGCCACATCTTCCTCTCCACCTCCTCCATTTGTTCGCTGCGGGTACGGACTCGTCGACGGTGACCCCTGCTGCTGCTGCTGACGCACGTTCGCATTATTATCCCGCGACTGATCCACTTCGCCCGACGGACTGTGCGGCTGCTGTTGTTGTTGCTGCTGTTGCTGCTGCTGAGCAGCCACCGCTGCAGCAGTCGCTGCCGCAGCTGCAATCTGGGGTGACGAATTTTGGGCATTCTGCGCTGCCAGATGCGTTTGTGTGTTTTGCTGAATTGCCGGATACATATCCGTTCCCCATTGTGCTGCCGTTCCACCCAACGCTGCCGCATTCCTCTCGGCAGCTTCTTGTGAATCTTTGTACAATACATACGGCTGACCCGTGTCTTGGGATATGCAGTACATTATTTGTCGTGGCACTTTAAGACCAGCCGCTATGCACGCCGCAAATGATGCGGGAAAATTTATCGCCATTGCAATTTGTTCCCGAGAATTTTGAATTTATTACTCCCTTCTCGTCCTGTTTACTTCCTTGAAGTTCTATCACTCAATATATCTTTGATATAATGTTATTGTTCGTGCTGTTCAGTTGGATCTTTTTAGCGAGGTTTATTTTTAATTCGCTTATAAGAAAGGATTATCACTCTGTAATGTGTCATTAGAAATTAAATTATATTTTGTTTCTATATAACGGTGTACAACAATATTTTGTTTCAAAACAGTTTTCTTCTTCTTCTTCTTAATTTTGTATTCTCTTTACTTCTACGTGATCATTGTGTTGTTGCTGAATTTGTTTCTGATTTGGTATTGCGTATGTTTGGATAATTTTTCAGTTTTATTTTCTTCGTAATGTTTGAGCATTTTTTGATTCGCTTTTGTTTGTGGTTCTGTGGCTATAATTTCCATTCAGAAAATTCAATGTTGTTTGTTCAAACTGAAAATAAAAAACAAAGAAAATATAAATATTATTAATTTGTAAAAAAAATAAAAATACAAGATTTACAATTGAAATGCTTAAAAATGTTATTATTTATTTTTTCATATTATACTTATTTGTATAGAAAAATATTAAAATTATAGGCTTTTTGAAGTTTTGACTAAATATTTAAAAATAATTGTTTCTTAAATTCTTTTTTGAACACATGTATTAAATTCAAACTTAATATAGTGCCATTGAGATACTGATTTTCTATATTTTAATGTTTTGATTAAAAATTCATTTAAAGATTTCTGAAAAGATTTTTGAAAAATGTTATGTTTTTTAGTACCTAGAGCTATCCAATAAAACAGCATTTAAGACAAACTTTTTTGCTTAAGCTTATCGAAAATGATTAAAAGGATATTCCAAACAACTATTAAAATGAGAGCGACCAATGTCCCACGAATAAAAGAATAAATGGGATTTAATATATTTAAAAACCTAAAATTTTCACAAAAACTAGACAAAATGGTAGAAAACTGATTGAAATTAATGGCCATTGCTAATGAGTTTAACAAGTATTTTAATTATATTGCGACCAATTCACAACCATGCTTTGTACGGTGTCGTAACTGTCCGACATCGGTCTGTTCCGTTGAACTGTTATTCTGTAACAGTTTTGTATAAGGCAAATCAACCGTGGATGCTCTGTTACAATTTTCTGGCGAAGTTGTGACACCTTCAAAAAAAAATGTTTTCTGTTGATCATTTTATTCTTCTGAAAAAAAAAACTTGAAAAGCAGGGTTCCGTGGTTTCACCTTAGAATGGTTCAGGTCTTACCCAATTAACAGTTCTTAAAAAGTTAAAGTAGATGATGTCAGAAGAACCAACAAAGCAGTAGGACTTGATGGCATTTCTGCAGAGCTTCTACAAGCGGCGCCAACGACATCGAGCGAGCTCCTGCATCCACTCATAAAGAAAGCTTGGGTCTCCAAAGGTTTTCCGAATGAGTGGAAAAAGGGAATGATAGTCAAGCTCCCTAAAAAAGGAGACTTAACACAGTGCGAAAACTGGAGGGGGATTTGCGTTCTGCCTACTGTTGCCAAAATATTAGCGAAAATAGTACTGGATCATTTAAGGATCATAATTGAGCAGTTCGTCGAATATCGATCACCACTCCACCTGCTATTTATCGACTTTGAGAAGGCTTTCGACAGCTTCAATAGAGAATTTATTTGGCATGCTTTACGCAGGAGGGGTATCCCGGATAAATTAATAGCTATTATTAAGGCAACTTATGATGGATCCAAATGTCACGTTTTGCACGAAGAGAGGCTGTCAGAAGAGTTTGAAGTCCAAAGTAGAGTCAGACAGGGCTACATTCTTTCACCAATATTGTTTCTGTTGGTGATAAGCGATGTCCTGCGAGCGGCCTTGACGAGAAACAGAGGAATTCGATGGACTCTGACGTCTCACCTGAAACATCTTGGTATCCTTGCTCTCTCATAGGATCATGGATCTCTACCAAATGACAACAGGGGTGGAGAGAGAAGCAGAAATCATCGGGCTGAAAATCAACTCCGGCAAAACAAAGATGATCAGCCTAGGAACCCAGTCATCTTCTCTTATAAATATTTCTCAACAACCGGTAGAGAAAGTACAGAGCTTCCAATACCTTGGAAGTATCATCTCTACCGAAGGTGCCACCGAACAGGGCATCAGCAGTCGAATCGGAAAGGCTGCTTTCGGTATGCTTAGAAATATATGGAGGAATAACTCTTTAAGCTTAAGAACCAAGCTACGGCTGTTTTGATCCAACGTCGAAAGTAACATTAGGTGTAACTAAGAAGCTGCAAACGTTCATTAATAGATGTCTACGAAACATCCTTAGGATTTTCTGACCCAATCGTATATCAAACGAAGAGCTCCTCAGGAAAACGGGTCAGGAACCTATTGACTCTATTGTACGACGTCGAAAGTGGCAGTGGATCGGACACATGCTTCGAAAAGGCGACAACTGTATTACGGTGAATGCAATGCAGTGGAATCCGCTCATTCAAGAAGGAAGACGAACTAAACGACCGAGAAGCGCATAGAGAAGGACAGTCGAGGAGGAGTAAGCCCAACTAGGCAAGAGTTGGAGGGAGTTGCGACTCATATCCAGAAACCGATCACGATGGCGAGCTGGCATTGTGGACACCCTATGCCCAACTAGGTGTTCCCCCGGAAATAAAAGGTCTGAGGACCTAAGTAAGTAAGTAAGTATGTCAGAAGTTATCCTATGTTGTAAGATTTAATGGTACCACAAGGCTCTGTTCTTGGTCCTATTCTATTTCTCATCTACATCAATTCATTGTTCGGGTTTAATTATAAAGGTGAATTTACTGCTTTTGCGGATGATGTTGGCATCTCTTATGCTTCAAAAAGTCGCTTTGATCTGATCGCTAATATAAATTGGAAGCTTAATCTTTTGCGCGTCTGGTTCTCGTTGCATAACTTAGTTATAAGCCCTTAGAGGAAATTAATGTTTTAAGTCTGTCCCCTCTGCTTGACTTTGATGTGAATATTTATTTTCATTCTCCTGAGTGCCCAAGGTTTCTTCGCTTTGTTTATTCAACAAATTTCCTCAGTCCTTGAGGACGATCACTTTCCCTATAATGTTTCTTAAATTTGTTAAAGATTGATTTTTTAACATCAACTCCGAAGGTATTGAATGTTTGTTTTTTTGGTTCTCTGCTTTAAAAAAAGTTGCTTTATTTCACTTTACTATTGTTCTTATTTATTTAATAATTGCTTGTGTTTTTTTTTAAATTTTGAATTATTCAATTGGTTGACCCCATATTTTTAATTAAAGCCTAGTACTCAGTTCAAGTGAGAATGAAAATTTCATATAAATCTTGCAGCTGGTTCGCTCGCATGAAATCCTCAACGAGAGGTGAGTACCGAAATGTGGATTGGAAAAACATTTATGTTCCACAACTTTTTCCACGACAAATTTTCATTTCTCAATGTACAACCATCAGGAAAAAGCTTAAGGCAGCGTGGAAAATTGTGACATTTGTCAGTTAATTTAAATATTTTGTTTCAAAATAAAAAATTGAAAATTCATAAACAGAAATAAAGAACGAATAACGAATTTTTTGATACTTTTCTCGAGAGTTTACTTAATGAAAGCAAAAATATGAGTATTCAGTATTTCAGGTGAGTATCAGAAATTCACGTGGAAAAGTTTATTCTATTTTCATTTTTATTCTCGCGTGTAATTTGGAACGTATTTATTTTTCATTTCACGCTAGGTGAGTACTAGGCTTAAATGTAAATTTCTGAGTTATGAAGAATAGCAAATTATAATACGAGGTTGGCCATCTAGTGGTTTCTCTTTAAATCATAAGTTATTTTGACAGTGACAGCTGTTTTCCGCTCGAAATCTTGACAGAAAGTAAGTATCATACCTCCGTCGACAAAATGAGTAGCTTAATGCTTGAACAACGTTGGAAAATATTGAAAACTTTTTTCCAAAGTGGGTGATGTGTAAACCCAAGCAATGCTTTTTTTGAAAAGAAGTTTTGGCCGAAATGAAGCAACCACTGCGCCTGCTGTACGTAATGTACGTAAGATTCTGCAAACATTTCGTGAGACTGGCATGCTAGTGGGCAACACTCATTGTTTCCGTCATCGTACGGTGCGCACAGACGAGAATGTGGCTGCTGTAGCCGACAGTGGGAGACTTAATTCCCGGAACATCAACTCATCATCGATCTCAACAGGTCCATATTTCACGCACTAGAGTGAGGAGAATTCTTCAGAAAGATTTCGGATTATTCGCTTAAAAGGTCCAATTGAATCAGAAATTGAAGGCACCTAGGTAGCCACTTGAACGATGTTGTGTTCCATAATAAATAAATAAATGTTTACTCTTACTAAAGCCTTAATACATGAAAAAAAATTAATTTTGTTGATTTTATTATATTTTTAAAAAGAAACCTGTAATTGGCCCACCCTTTGTATGTATTATATGGGCTAAATGATGTATTATAAAATGAAATTTATGAATAAAATTAATCTAATCTTACTTTAAAATGCTTAAATCTACGTTTGAATGAAAATTTTAGAAAATAAATGGTTCGTCCAAATTGCAATCTGAATGATTCTAGCTGTCAAACTTTATTCACGTTCCACATATCATCCACACTGCAACGAATGAATTGTTTGCATGCGATTAACCTCAAAATTATTTTTGTTCTTGTTTTCTTATTTCTTGGTTCTTGATCATCAATACCTAGCAATTGAAAACAAAAATTCAAAATGGCCGCAGGTTCATTCATCGGTCGTTTTTTTTGTTTCTAATGTGAATAGTACTTGAAACCTCGGTGTGAATATTTTTTGTTTTGATCTGATTAAAATTTTAACAACGCACTTCAGATTTTGAGAAAAACCCACCCATATTTAATGTCAATTAGTCAAACTTTTATCATTCAAACTATGCATCAAATCTTCCTATTACCAACGCTTTCCATCACTAGGCATATTTAAAAACAAAAAAAAATTATTCCTATACTCTATTTCAAGAACTTCGACTTGGAGTTACGAATTAAATCGATTAAACACACGCCTATAACGATTAGAGGGATTGGTGGTCTGGCGACAACGGCGATCATCGCTGTCATTTGCATAAATCATTTCGTAATTTCCAATTTACGATCTCATATCTGACAGTTTATTTTCTCTGGCCGATCCGCCTGAATCCAATACGAAATGTCGCGTCGTCATAATATTGTTCGTCTTAACCGGAACGACGATGCTGTCTGCATTTTTTATTTCATATTTGAATATAACAAAAATCACCGTCAACGACCAACAAACGCAGAATAGCACACTAATCGATTGTGATCTTTTTGTCCCGAATTGCCGAACTGTCAAAAATAAAGATATACCGCTTTGCAATTCTGTCAGATTATGGGGGTCTGTCAAAACTAAACAAATGTCATCCACTCAATGAAATAACAGTTCTTATTACCAAATTCGTCATTAAACTAGGATTTTTGTGAGTTTGTCGCGAAGAAATAAAATAAAATCCCAATAAGTGTACCACCACTATAAAATACAATAATTATTTGTCTTAAATAACCAGCTCAAATGACATAAACACCTTCAAAAAAGTCAGACACCGCGGACTCGGTATGTTTATAATGTTTGACATGATGATGGTGTGGCGCAGTAGAGCCCGCATCACGCCATATCTTATCAGTGCGGCTGCGGCAATGACGGAATGGCGCGTATATTATATTCGTGTCGTCGTCGTCGTAGTTGTCGTCGGCATGGCAGTCGATTTGCATAATTTTCTCCTGGCTTTTGTCGGAGCCGTTTTGTATACAAAAGTTACATGCCATCAGTTCATAATTTATTTTCATTTTGTTTTGTTGTTGTTGAATAATTCAAAACCGATATAAGCGTTTGTGTATGACGGATACACATTATGAGCGTTAGATATATATTTTTTACATTAATTATTGAAAAGGGGGGCGAGTGCTGCATAATAGAGTGTACCGAGCAGAACAATCAGCCCACCGACAGTAACAAAGACGACAGTACACAGTGGTGCAGAATGGCTTTTAAACTGGAATTAAAACTGCGATCTGTCGATTGTACAGAAGCTTTAAGACGAAATACCAATATATCATATTTGACAAGATAGTCTTTATCAAGGCTAAGAAGACTTAGACTAAGACTAAGACTAAGACTAAGACTAAGACCAAGACTAAGACTAAGACTAAGACTAAGACTAAGACTAAGACTAAGACTAAGACTAAGACTAAGACTAAGACTAAGACTAAGACTAAGACTAAGACTAAGACTAAGACTAAGACTAAGACTAAGACTAAGACTAAGACTAAGACTAAGACTAAGACTAAGACTAAGACTAAGACTAAGACTAAGACTAAGACTAAGACTAAGACTAAGACTAAGACTAAGACTAAGACTAAGACTAAGACTAAGACTAAGACTAAGACTAAGACTAAGACTAAGACTACGACTACGACTAAGACTAAGATTAAGACTAAGACTAAATTAAAGTTAATTTTATTAAAATCTGAAGCGATCTTTCTATTTTTGAAACAATTCATTAAATGAAGACGGGTTTTGTTTTGCTAAACCATGGAATAAGAGTTAAGCCATGGCTTAAATATTTATATTAATAAAAACAAAATGTTCCCGGAATAGTAAAATGACGTTTATCAAAAATCCTTTTAAGAAAATCTTCTACAAAAGTAAGCAATCTCTTTTTTATATTCCGTGGCTACCTAAATTGATTGTCAATTGCTTGTGTCTGACTGTGGACATTTCTATTTCTTATTCCTTCGCTAAACCACCTACTTCGGTGGTTAAACTTTATCATAATTAGTAAACGTCACTTAACAGAAATTTTTTTTTATTAATGAAATTTCGCACTTAGTCCAGGACTTAACGATAAACCTCCACTAAAACATCTTTATTAATATGGGGGTTAAACTTCTAAAAAATTATGAGTTGTATTTTAATTTTAATTACTGTCTATAGGAAGACAGGAGCACTCTGATGTTTTTATTACAGAAAATTCAGAAACGCAATATCAAGGGTATTGATAACACATATCTTTATTTTAATCTTAAGCGCAGTCTGTTCCACTGTGCAACGATGGACGAGCTATGCGTTGCAAATTATGTCTTTAGATACCCGCACAGATAATATATGATGACTCAGGCGCTCAGGGGAATTTCTGACCGCAAAAACGACTTCGCCATTAACTTGTTAATTTGCATTTTGACCAGGTTTTTGGCGTAGATATTGTTGTAAAGTCAGCTAAATAAACTGAAGAACTGACCGCATCCAGTCGTTTTTGCAAGACAAACGCAGTAATCAACCATTACATTTGGTTGGGTGTTTTTTTGTGCAACTACTCGTACATATTTTGGGGTGAGTCAGTGCTTTTGGAGTAGCATTTAAATTATGTCAAAGATAGTTTATAGTTTAGGTTGAAATTGTTGTGGAAATTGTGTTTGCAATTAGTTTTGAATTTAAGAAAGTTGTTAGTGAAAACTCAAAAATCTAAATAGATACTTATCCTAGATTGAATTATTATGGATTATGGTTATATTTCATGAGTGTGGTTAGGTTTTTTCATTCAATTTACTGTAATACTATTACCCACCTAGTCTGCGACATTTTTGTTCCCGCCGCTTGTTGCAGGCAACTTTTTGAAGTTATGCCGGTCGTCCACTAGGCGATCAACGCACAAATTTTGAATTCAACGCATTCAACTCTTATGTACGGTGCCTTCAATTCTGTTCAACCAACGGGTTGGATCTAGTTGTTGGCCGTTGCTCAACGAATTGCGCAACAAGTGTAGTGTACTCGTACGAGCTCGTGTTGTTCCTTGAAAATGTTCGATCAACACGTTGAGCAACATTTTCAAGATAATGTGTTGCACATTATTTGTTCAACGCGTTGATCAGCTTTTTAATTTTCTTTGAGATTTCTTGACGTAATATTGTGTTGCGTTGCGTTGGTTGCAGTGAAATGTGTCTACTTGGTTGAACTATTGCGTCGCCATGAACTTGCAGTTGTTGCAACTTGCAAACTGTTGTTTATTTTGGTTTTTCGTCATGGAAGATGATAAAAAAACGGAGTGGACCACGGAACTAATTTTGCAATTGATTTCAGCAATTGCGGAAAAGCCCAATATATGAGGCATTAAGAGCCCATCTTATAAAAATCGAGATGCCAGGGAATTGGCTTGGTCTCAAATTTCCTCAAAAATGCAATTGCCTAATGTACCGAACTGAAGTCAAAATTATTTCAGGTTTGACGTTTGAGTTTTTTGTTTATCGTGGTGCGTTCAACGCGTTCTCCAACGATTGATCCTTGGTTAAGTGTACGAAGGATCAACTCCTTCATCAACTGGTTGAGCAACCATATCGAAAACGCAGTTGATCAACTCGAAAATCTTTTTTTCTGTCAAAATCGAACAAGTTTATCAACTAGATTACGAGGTTATTCAACATTTGAGTAAGTTGGTCAACTAGGTGTATGGAGCTATTCAACACTGGAATAAGTTTTGAGAGTTGATCAACTAGGTGTGCGAGGTTAATCAACATATGGGAAAGTTGGTCAATTATGTGTACGGGGCTCCAAACGCATTTTGTTCAACTTTAGTTGCTCAACGTGAATTAAGTAAGTTGCTGCACTAGTGTAAGAGGTTTTAAATTCGTTTATCCAACGAAAGAGTTGAATAAAAAGTTGAACGAAGTTGGTTGAACTTATCGCGCACATAGTGGACGACCGGCATTATGCTTCTTAACGACGATTTGCCATATTGATAGTACAAAAATCTACATGTGGTTTTAAGTTCTGCAAATGCAAGCAGGTGTTTGACTGTTTAGCAGGTAGTATTCTGTAGGACAAACATTTGGGAACAATCAAGAGATTTTTGGGTTGGATAATTTGTTTAACGTGTTGAGTAGATACAGATTTTTGAAGCCCATATTTTCAGTAATTTTTTGAGCTTCAAAAGCACAATACGAAAATTCACTACAATATCCAAATTAACCTTAAGATTCATGTTGACTTCGATTGATTAAGATTCGTCAAGTGAAAGCATTCAAAGTTGTCTTAAGTCTTGGTTTACATTGTTCAATTTTTCAAGTGACTACCTATTCAAATTTGATAGTGAACAAGTCAAGGTGTTCCAATTACAAGAAAAAGTTTAGCACTGCAAACTTACTCACCAATATGATTCAAGACTAACAAGTGAATAATACTTAAAGCAAACAAATTATCCGTATTCATATTCAAACCAAATTAAGCTGTGATTTTCTAATAACTTCACTTTTTTTTTCTTTTCCAATCTTCGACAAGAACGGACTAAATGGCTGCCCATAAATCGTTTCGTATTAAGCAGAAATTAGCTAAAAAGCTAAAACAAAATCGATCGGTGCCCCAATGGGTCCGTCTACGTACTGGAAACACTATTCGCTACAACGCTAAAAGGCGTCACTGGAGGCGTACAAAGTTGAAGTTGTAAGCTGGGATATTCATTCATCTTGGATGTGGTTAACCCAAAATCCAATAACCACGAGGAGCCGAGATCTGCAGAACACTTCAAATTTTATAGATTTGTGCAAGCTGTTATAAGTTATCCAATAAAGATACGTTTCACTTGCCTCTTAATACGAGTATAATCATTTCTGGGTTAATTCTCTGATTGATTGAATGCGAATCCTTAACCGCAAAATTATGCTTCTGACATTTCATGCATACAAATTGATTCAAGTAGGTACCTATAAAGGATTTCCCCCGCTTAAAACAAATTACTCATCACATTCTGCTATTATGCCACTCCCAACAAAACGATTCCACCTCATTTCAAGGTGATAAACAATCAAATAAATTGTATACCTCTGTCTTCCCGCGCGTTACAATCGCAATTCAAAACAACTGAGAAGACATGAAAAGCACACACACGTGGTCAATTGCTTCTCACTCTGCGTCTGCTCCCAAATCATTCAAAAAGGCCAACGAGTGTCGCGGCCTTCCAACTCCAAGTGGGCAATTTACCTGCAAATCATCATCATCATCCTCCAGACATTCTGCCAACAACTGCAAAAGCAATTGCAAAAACATAAATACAAGGAGACCGGAGTGTATCTAGAAGATACGAGTACATAGCAAAAAAGAAGAAAAAAAAAAAAAAAAACAATTATACCGGCAAAGAAAACCTCAAAACGTTTTTATGGCGTTAACATGACAGCTTTTTTGCTGCCTGGAAGAACACACGTTGGATACGTGTGCGCCCCAATGATGATGACAACGTGCCGAAGACGGACGGACTTCAAGTCTCAAGACAGGAGACAGGACAGAGGACAGACAGTCGAGACGAGACGCAAGGCATACAAAAGAAATTACAAAGAGTAGCGCAGCTACACAAAGCGGACAACATGGAAATCAAAATGAGGGGATAATGAATAAATAAATAATGGAATTGGAAGTGAAGGAAGGGAAAAATTGACACTTGGATGAAGTGTACTGACGCGGAGCATCTATCCAGTTGATGATGATGGTGATCGAGTCTTTGGTCAGACAGTGATAAGCGGCAGCGGGATGAATTGCAGAAATTGACTGACCATAGAGTAAGTAATTATCTCATTGGCTTGCTTGCCTAGTTCAGAGGATCAAGTGCAAATTGATTGTGGACATGGACACACACTGATGGACACAAGTGGAATGTCATCAGGAATTCTAGGAACTTTTTTTTGCTATTTCCTCAAAGGACGTGGCTTTGAATATTGATTTTGCACTTCAGAGATAGTTGGATGGTGCTTGATGGATTAATGTGACCTTTAAGAAGGGGAATACATAATATTATTACTATTGAGTTTTTTGGTGGTTTGGTTTAGCCAACAAAAAGAGAATGTTGGTTTCAATTGTTTAAGCTATTTATCCATAAAATAACTAAAAATCTGTTAGCTTTGTAAAATCTTAAGTGCCAGGTCCACAGTGCCATATTAGGAGACCTAAGGGTCACTTACCATCCTTAGGTCTCCTAAGCCCGTTTAGTGCCAATTACTCTGACTGTGAAACATAGCCAGGGAGCACATTCTCGACTTGGCAATCAATCGTAAATTCTGGTGTTCCTCAAGATAGCCATTTGGATCCAGTTCTTTTTATATTGTTTTTAAATGATCTTCCTCCAGTTTTAAAGTACTGTAATTGTCTTATGTATGCAGACGATTTTAACATACGAGTATTTAAAACCATCTCTAGCAATCCTGACTATGAAAAGTTCCAAATTGATCTGAATACTTTCTACAATTGGTGTGCACGTAATTATTTGTTGTTAAATATCGAAAAGTGTAAGATTATAAATTTTACAAGAAAATTGTCCGTTTTATCTTTCGACTAAAGTTTCAATGGCGTAAATCTGTTAAATGTTAATGATGTACATATCTATCCTTGGTGTATTGTTTGATAAAAAAAACTCGAATTCACACAGCATATCAATATGACATGTAATAAAGCCTATTCAATATCAGGTTGGATTAAAAGGGAATCACGTCAGTTTTTATGTTATCAAACAACTATTTACCACATTTTTCCGACCCATCATAGAGTATGCTTGCCAGGTATGGACACCCCTATTACAGTTGCCACAAAATAAGAATTGAACAAATTCAAAAAAGGTTCCTAAAATTTGCTCTTAAAGGCTTAGGCTGGCAGAATCCATTGAATCTTCCTTCATATAGTAGCCGTCTAAAGCTCAAAGATTTACCCAGTCTGAATTTTTCTGATGTATCAAATACTGGTTTTAAGAAAACATTCTGTAATATTTTATAATTTATAAATTCTTAATTCTTAATTCTAAGAAATATTTTTGTACGCTAGATATTAATTAGCTTGATTCAAATAAATAAACAGCAACCAGATATCGCCAAAATAGACGACTGTTGAAATTTGTTTCCCAAAGTTATCGATAAGTCGTATTAAACTATCGATAACTATTTAAAAAATGTTACGTATAATGTATTGTAGTTATCAAAAATTAGTTCATTGCTTCTAAAAGCATTCCAAAATACGCTTCTCTTTAATTCTTGTTCTAAAATTAAAAAAAAAAATACTAGTATTATCGATATTTTTCCAGAAAATATCGATACTTTTGGTACTGATATATTTCTATGTTTTGTTAAAGTTAAAGCAATCCTAACTTCTCTGACAATTTGGCTTATTTATTAAAAGAAGATCCAATAACTTCACTAAAACACTTGTGGGTTTTAAGGTACTTTAACTGATTTTTCCAGTACTGTTAAGGTGTCCGTTCGTTTATTTTCGGAAAGTGCATATTTTCTACCAATTTCATATTTTAATTAATTTTGGCCGACTTTTCGCTTTAGTTGGTAGTTTTGGGCAAGTACTCACTTCTAGCGGAATCAATAATATCTCTAAGCATTGCCTGGCAATCATTTTCTTTGGCAGGCTTAAACATTTATCATCAATTCCGGCCAGTCGTCTCTAGACACGAACCCTTATTTACTACTGTAGCTATCACTATTCAAGAGAAACATTTTGAAAACTGCGTCACCAACAACTTCTTCCCAAAAAAAATGGAAAACTGCAAGGATCGTGCCGATCCCGAATAAAGGTGTCAGAAACATGATCTCTAACTATATTACTTCTCAGCAACCTAAGCAAGATCTTGGAAGAGCTGATACTAAGGAAACTTAAGAAGTTTTGCAGAGAGAACAACTTAATACCTGACATGCAGTTTGACTTTAGGGAGAAGCACTCTTCACTTTACCCTCTCCAGCATGACACCACCATAGTCGAAAACAGTCATCGTGTAACCATTGGATGCTTTCTGAATGTCAAAAATGCATTCGATAGGGTCTGGTTAGATGCTCTTAAAAACAAACTACACTTGCTACATCTACCCCCGCCACTAATAAAAATTCTCTTTTCTTTTCTTTTCTTTTCTTTTCTTTATTCCAGGAACTTCTTTGTGCTCATCAACCATGAAGAACATCAAAGCTGGAGTCGCACAAGGTTCAAAACTTGGCCCCTTCCTCTACAGTCTAATGAATAAGACCAACCTATCCCAACCGGCTGTGAAAACCTGCGGTATGCTGATGACTCGCTTACGTTTGCAACCTCAATGTTCGACTGTTGTATTTTTACAAAAAAAATGGTGCATCAAAATCAATACAGCAAAATCGAAGCTTGTCTGCTTCAGGAGATCTCGCGAGGGCAGAACTTACTCAGCAACCATCTGCAGAAACTTAGTTCTCAAACTTCCAGATGAATCCGCCATTGCAGTCGAAAGTAACGTCAAGTACCTGGGTCTCAACTTCAACGAGTTGCTAAGTTTCAATCCGCACTCAAGAAGTATACTCAGAAAAGCCAACTGGGCATTCCACCGACTACAAACCTTGATGAGGAGAACATCAGGATTTAGCCAACAGACGAAGGTACTCATTTACAAACAACTCCTGAGGCTGGTTACCAGCTATTGTTTCCCAGTCTGGTTCACGATCTCAAAGACAGCGATGAAGTAACTCCAAATCTTCGAGAGGAAGATGCTAAGAATCTGCATCGTACTCCACTTCGACCGGCAGCGAGCAAAAGATTACAGGAACGAGAATCTCTACAGAGAAGCAAAGATAATACCGCTGGACAAATATATACTGAATTCGGCAAAGAAGCTGGTCAATAACCCTAATCAGCTAATGGCACCCGGACAATGACATCCCGAGCCGAAGTACCTCAGTGTGATGGAAAACCCTGGACGACACTATTTTCACGGACAACGACGAAGCAGCTGTTGTTTCCTTCTGTGCTGACACATGGTCAGCCTTCCGCTGCAGCTAAATGCCAACCTTTTTCACCACACCAAATCTAAACCTCCACAGGACGACCGCGACGGAACACCTTAGGCAGGTGCTCCAAAAACCTACTTGAGTCTCTTGGATAAAATTCAAAAGAGAGCTATAATAAATATAGTTTACCCTTGTCTAACTCAAACATTTGAATCTCTCGAGCACCGCCGCGCCGCATTGTTTCATGCCTATCATTATTTTATCGGTATTTTCATAAACAGTGCTCTAGTGAAATAGCCAGTTGCATTCCTCCCCTTAAACAATTCAACCATAATACCCGTACTTCTAGGAATGCCCGTCAGTTTACCCTTGAGCCCAACTTCGGACGTACTGTCAAATACAGAGATTCTTTTTTTAGTCGCACTACACGAATGTGGAATGCTTTACCTGGCTCAGTATTTCCCACTCATTGCAATGTGTAGACATTCAAAACCAATGTGCATCGGTATCTCCTTTCTAATCCTATCCTAATTTCCTAATTGCTCGCACTGTGTATTTAACATTATAAGGGTATTCATAACCCCTTGAGTGCGCGTATAATATAAAAAAAAAAGTTGACTATATTTATATTTAATATTCTTTTAAAATGAACCCAATGTATTAGGCAACGCCCTCTATGTGCCAAAGATTTAACACAAATTGTATATAAATGTTGAATGAAAATCGTTAAATCGTAGATCGTCGAAAAATCAAGCTCTGTCTTAAAATAGTGTGATAAGCAAACAGAGTAAATTGCTAGAATCCACTTTTTGAAAGTTCTAGGTTGCAGAAAGGACATTGGTTTAACTATCTCATATTTTTATTTTTTAGTGTCGTCTAATATCTCGTAATCTAATTTAACCAAGTCAACTTCCTCAAACTGTATAGTTAAGTAAAGTCTGACATTTAAGACTGTAATAAAGTGACATTTTCAATCTCAGAAGTAGTTAAATTAACCATTTTAGTTAACTTTGCTATTAGATAATATAAGACGATGCTAACATACAACCTGCAAACTTACTCGGTTAAAATTACATGAGTCAACTCAGTTAGTTAATTAAATAAGTCTTATTGGTTACAGGCGCCAAATTACAGCCCGATTCTCCCCCTTGTGAGGAGTCACAAGTCACAAGCTCTTGTGACTATTCCTTGTGAGGATTGTTGTGATTCGATAACATTTTGGTATTCTCCCCCTAATCGTCACAAGAAAACTCACAACGAAACTCACCACCGCATGGTGAGATTTTTAAGTGTCATTATTTGAACAGCTGATTATTCAAAAAGAAGAAAATACAAAACGCAAGTTAACATTATTATATTTTATTATTATTATTATTAAATAAACTGACTATCGTGAGGTTTCAAGCTCTGATATCCCAGCATAAAGTTTTCCGAAAGCGACAAAACTTTATAAATGTATGTATTGTTTTGGAGAACGAATGGTTCATTTGTATCTCTCAAAGTTTTCAAAAGCCGTCGGTGCTGCAAACTTCTTGATACGATTAGTTTCTTAAAAAAAATTTGTTTATTTAAAAATGTTACTTTTCATTTTCGTGGGAAAGATCAGCAATAATATTCACTAGAGCACTTCCATTTTTGTGTACTCATAATTATTCACAAATCTAGAAAATTTTCTTACAAAATATGCTGAATGACAATCCAAGAAATATTAAACATTTATGAGTTGTGACCTGTTCTGAAGGAGGTCACAGTTTCGATTGTTTTTGTGACTCTCACAAGTTGTGACTGAGCGGCAGAATTCGAAAAAGTCACAAAATCGATTTTACCTCTTCTTGTGACTTGTGAGGCATTACTGACTTTGGGGAGAATCGGGCTATTAGTGTCCAATCTTAGCAATCTTCAGTCAGTTAAAATAAGGAATTGGATGTGCTTATTTTGTAATCAGCATTCGGTTATATTAAACGAGAAGATTATTTAGTTTCTAAATTTTAACCCATTTACTTAGTTAGATTAATATAATTTCGTCAATTGTTTTACTCGTGATACTCATTAAATTTAACCATTGGTTTAAACTAAACAAGAATATTGTTTAATTTTAAATAAGAAATATAATAGACTAATTAAGTATAGTTATGTGATTTAAACACTTGCTAAGTTCAAAGTAAACAATCTTGTAAATTACGAATTATAGCCATATTTCTGGATTAAGTTTTCTGTGTTTTATTTTCCCCGAGATCTGATCCAGATTGGATCTTCATTCAAAATTACATGTATAACAAAAACAACGCAAGGCCCTGTTTTGTTTGTATTTGTTGTTTTACATGTTATTTTGAAAACAAGATCCAATCCGGATCAGATCTCGGGGAAAATAAAACACAGCTATTATTGTTTATTTTAAACAATTTCATTTAATCGAGTTAACTACGTTAATTTTACCAACTTAAACTATGTAGTTTTTAACCGAGACTGCGAAGATTTGAACCCAATTTTTTCAAACCACCAAAAAACGCTCTCGATTCGAAACTATTTGTTCTGCTGAGAGTTAAGAATGTAAGAATTAATGTGTTGGATAGTCACGCCGAAGAAATGTGATCGATTCCACTTAAAAAATATTTATTTCAGGGGTACTGCTTCAAACTAAAACTAAACCGGAAGTAATTTTCACCATTAAATGAGACGATTTTCCTACAAAGTTACTAAAACTTTCTCCATTTTTAATTATGATCCAAAAGAGATTAAATCTAAATTGAATACAGATTCTCCGGAAAAATAAATAAATATAAGCAAACTAAAAATATACTTCTTAAATGGCGCCCGACTACAATGAAAAAATTCCTGATGACGATCTGATGGAATTTTGTGTTTCAATTTTCAAACATCTGATTTTCTTACATGGCCCACTTTTCAGCCAAAAAAAAATACCATCTCTTCATAACAGCAACGCGTATTTAACATCTAAGGGACACGCAAATGCATCACTTAACCGGAATTTAAACAAAAGCTTAAATTTATTGTTGTCTTTAGTAATTCAACCTTCCCTAATTGACGCACATTCTGCCTCATTTGGATAACAATGGCGCACTGTCGTGTCATTTATATTAGTCTTCTTTTATTTGTGTTAAAATGTTCTTTTTTTTAAAAAGAACGTGACACGAATCATTCATTTTTAAAACGTTCTCCTGTAACCAATGTAAATGGTAACGCAAATACAATTGAAATGGTAATTGAATCCCATCAAGTCCTTTCCATAAAGTACATACACAAAGTGATGGTGCTCATTTCTCAGAAAGAACAATTGAACTGAGGAACGCAACATCGCACACAAAGGAACATTATCCGCATTATTTCGATAACAAAAGCTTTGTGCTGCACCGAGTTTGAGTTTCTGAGGATTGATTAGCGCCGCACTACTGAACTCGCTTGAAATTAAAATTAAATGAAAAACCATCACTGCATCTACTCTGATGGGCGTTTATTCACCTGAATTTAAATTCAAGCCCAAGCCCGTGTCTGACAGCAGCCTCTCAGTCCTCCAAAACCACTAAAATGAGTCAAGTTGCCGAGTTCGTTTTTTTTTTTAATTTTTTTTATTGCACATATTTTGTGTTGCTGTGTTCAGGTCTGGTGCGTGCCACTTATTAAGAAACATCGACACAAATCCGGTCCCGCATTCGATCATCATTATTTACGCGCGTTGTGCAAAAAAGCAGCTCAAGCTCAATGCACTTGCTGCTGTCAATTGTCATTTATTGCACTGCAATATAAACGAACAAAAAAAAAATATCCAAACCAAACAAAAAAGCCAGAGAAAGTCCAGTGGAATTTACAGAGTGTCTGTCCCGTCTCGGGTCTCACATTTGACGTCTGTGCCTTGCTGAGATGTGAATTTCGAGTAGGGTATAGTTGGTTTTCTTTGAGATCGGAGAATAACTCGCTGCTTATGCAAGCCACTTTTGAATGCAAATTTTTGACATCTATGAACGTGATTGACATCGATCAGGGTCTGTCATTGAGTGAATAATGTCAATGATCTAGGGAGTGGTATTGTGGCATTAACTTTAGAGAGTTAAGACGAACTCAACTTGGGGGTGAATAATTGTTTGTGGCTTAACGAGTTTTCCGATTCACACGATGCGTATTTCTAGTTTTAAGATGAAAAACCTAATGTCGTTCAATTTAGATTTTTTATAAATTTTGCTTGCTCCAGAGGGGAAGTATTGGTTTTGTAAACAAAAAAAATAAAATGCAAGAAGGTATCACAATAAGTTGCTCTTATGGGTAAAATCAATCTTGTCGCTAAATTTCTAATTTTTAAGGGCTTTTCCATAGGCGTTTCTCCGAACGGGGAAATGATCTGTCAGAAAAAAAGATATTTTACTTTTTTAATTTGGAACGCTCTGAGCGCTTAAATTGCATTTTTTTTTAGATCAGAGCACGATCGGGGCTCGCTGGATGATCTTGGTGAAAAAGGTCGAGCAAAAAGCTGAGCGCAGCTAAATTCATTCATTGTTTTTTCCATTTTCATTAAAATTAATTAAATAGAACAAATTCTTGAAAATACTTACACAAAAAGCTGACAATTTTGGCGGTATATTAAAAAAACGACAATTCAGTGCTCATTTGTGTTTCTTAAAAAGATCGGGGCGGGCTCTGTTCGTTAAGACCCCGCTCTGCGCCCGTTGGGGACAAAAGAAAAACTCTTAATAGAAACTGTTAAATTTTGACAGTTCAGAGCGACCATATATTTTATCCGCCATCTAGTGGTAATGTTTCCGCAACCTATTAACCTTTAGTGTTGATTGTGGGTCAGCATCGTCATCTGTGCAATAACAAACTTCTTTTGGAACAACTCGGAAGATATTATGTAGATGTGAAAGGGGCCTACCAATCAAATTCATTGCATGAACTCCATCTTCGTATAAGATCCATAGATAACGCGTGCAGTGGACTTAGCGCAAAAAGTTGCCGAACTTTTTACTTATCTCTCTGACAAACTAGCTGCTTTTCAAAACAATGGAAATTTTTGTACAGTTTTACTTATTATTACATTTTCTGTGTGAAAAAAGCTAAAAATTTAAGTAGAATGAGTTATTTAAAGAAATCAAATGCAAAGTCATAGACTTGTGTGACATATGTATATACTGACATTCGCAGTGCACGCTAGGTGAAGCAACATGGAACAAACCTTGGAAAATGGAAATAAGTTCAAACAAGCTAGAAAGACATGTAATGCTTAGGGCTCAATAAGTCCGTGACTTTTTGAATTTCTGACCTCTTTACTGAAACAGCAACACTGCTCCTGTCAACAGGCATCTGTCAGTTGACTCCTGTCAAAATTTAAACTTGCTGAAGGTTTTGCGTTGTTTAATTGCAATATGGAGGAGTTTTTGCGCTGTTTTGTAACCGTGGACGAAACATGGATCCATCACAACATACCAGAGACCAAACAACAGTCAAAACAGTGGGTTTCTAAGGGTGAATCGGCGCCAAAGAAGGCCAAGGTGGGTTTGTCAGCCAATAAAGTTATGGCGACTGTTTTTTGGGATGCACGCGGGATAATCCACATTGACTACCTTCAAAAGGGAAGAACAATCAATGGGGAATATTATGCCAACTTATTGGACCGATTCAATGACGATTTGAAAAAAAACCGACCTCATTTGGCCAAGAAAAAAGTTCTTTTCCACCAAGACAATGCAAGGGTGCACACATGTGCAGTTGCCATGGCAAAAATCCATGAATTGGGCTATGAATTGCTCCCTCATCCACCCTATTCTCCAGATTTGGCTCCAAGCGACTACTTCTTGTTCCAAAACCTGAAGAAATGGCTTGGTGGAAAAAGATTTGACTCCAATGATGAAGTCATCTCGCAAACAAAGGCCTATTTTGAGGACCTCGACAAATCATTTTTTTTTGGAAGGGATACAAAAATTGGAGAAGCGTTGGACAAAGTGTATAGAGCTCAAGGGAGACTACGTTGAAAAATAAAATTATTTTTTTATCAAAAAATCTGTGTTTTATTCCAAAAGTCACGGACTTATTGACCCGCCCTCTATTCGATGCAGAAAATTTTTGCTTGACCAACAATTAAGGCAAAAAGTACAACGTTTGTGACATTTGTAAAAATTTTACGTAATACTACTTCGTCTACGGTTCCTACGCTCGTTTTCAATGACACTTCTTTTGTCAACTCACAAGAAAAAAAAGGACACTTGCTTGCAGCACAGTTTGCTGTCAATTCTACGCTTACAGAAAGTCTCATAACTCCTTCCGTACTTGAGGTCGTAAGCGATTTGATGAGAAAAATCCTATTTCACATTCGTACAGTTGCAAGAGTACTGAAGGACATCGATGTACAGAAATCCACTGGGCCGGACAGTATCCTACATATTGTTCTTAAAAGTTGGTCTTCAACACTGGCCATTGCATAAGCTTTTCCCTCTGTCTTTCTCTACTCGTCTCTTTCCGATTGGATCTTAAACGCCATTTGTCCAGCATGTCACTAAAAAAGACAAATCTTTTTCCTTCTCTAACAATCGTCCAATTGCACAAACATTCCTCATTTGCAAGGTCATAGAAATAATCAGTTGAAGAATTATCTCGAAGAACGAAAGCTTCTCAAATCACAAATCTTTACATCGTTTTGGAGAAAGTAAGATAATTGCACTTGATATTTCAAAAACATTTGATAGAATTTGGCATCAAACTCTCCTATCAAAAATGCGTACATTTGGTATCAATTAATCTCTTCTTCGTTCGGTTAAAATTTACCTTTCAAACCACTAGATACAGGTTTTATTCGGCGGTTTCAAGTCTGATGTTCTTAAACAAAATGCTGGTGTGCCACAGGGCTCCGTTTTGTCTCGTATTCTCTTTCTCTTTCTCATTTTTTTTTTTTTTTTTTTTTGTTGGTGATGACATTACTCTCAGCTTCTGATATTCATTTCCAGATTCACTTTTTTGTCCTTCAAATTTGGATTCTGATCTTGATACCATTGCCAAATTGGGAACCATAAACTGTGTGAAATTGAATGCTTCAAAAGTCTCCTGATGTTTAAAGTGGAACCCATGCCACTATTCATAAGCGGCACATGCATTGTGGAAACCGTACCTCTGTGGAATGATTATATACATTTATTTTGGATAGAATCTAGAAAACAGCTATAAAAATGATGGGTGATTGAACTATATCGGACACTGATGCTAGTCTTTCATTATTTTATCATTATTTTTATAAACAGTGGTCTAGTGAAATAGTCACTTGCGACCTTCTTCTAAGACAACTCAACTGTAGTTCCCTCGCTTTAGGGAATGCCCATCAGCTAGCCCTTGAGTCCAACTTCACACGTACTGTTTAATTTAGATACTTCATCTTAAGCCGCACTACACGAATGTGAAATACTTTACCCAGCCCAATTTGACACTCCTATCCCCGCAATATTCAGACGTCCCTTTTAAATCATCTCAGACTTTAGTAAATGCTCTGTACTGTGCACTGTGCTCAAACATTTTGAGGGTAGACGTTATATCTTTTTTTCAAAAACACCAATATTCAAACGTCGCACAGGGGGCCACGGCGGAGAAAACACTATTTTTCAAAGTATTTAATTAGGTGTTGGGAATTACTTTTCTTATTTTATTTTTCACGACAAATCCAACTGTGATCTTGGTTTTGAGGTAAAATTTGCTTTCAGCCTATATAAGGCCTCGAAAAGAACTTTTAAATACTAAGCCTTAAAAGTCATATTTTGGATAATTTCTCCATCTCAAAATAAACATAAATATTTCAAAGAATTATGTAAGTACATTCTCTGAAGTAAGTATCACAAATATGTAAGTAATTTCACTTGAACTTCGAGGTCGTTTCATACTTTATTAGAATTACTAAAATCAAGGGCCAAATTACCGCATCATTTTTGAAGTAATACGTGACTTTATTATGTGAGTTTGGCATTACCACTTATGTCATCGAGCAATCGATTACCCTAATTTGACATTTTCATTCAATCACTGATGGACTCACTCACTTGGTCACTGAATCGGTAATTTGGCCCCAGGATTTTTCCCATAGTTCAGTTTGCTATGAAGGTTCTGTGTGAATATCATGGCAGATTTTGAGCTCAGTGATTAATGGAATATAGAAAACCAATTATTTTCAATAAATAGTAATATAGTCAGACTTGGTTTTTGACATCACAAGAATGTAAAACAGGCTGGAATCAAGATTTAATAGTCTTTCAAAGTCAAAAGTATATAATCAGTATATCTTTTTTTTTTTACTTTTAAAACATTATAAATTTTTACTGAAAACATTGCATGGAAATCACTATAAATTTTTTAAGGGTATTCACAAAATCTTGTTTCTGATTGTACCAAAATAGTTTATTCATTTTTTTTTTGTATGCATACATACAGCACATATGTACATATGTACATATGTCCTACTTTACCTGTACAAAGTATAAATTTAGCTCCACCTTATTTCCAATGACTTTAATCAATTATTCGATTCAGAAGGATAACAGTTTGGCCCCACTGTGTGCCGTCAGCTTTACAAAAAGCTGTAGGGTTGATTTTATTAAGTTTTGCACAAAATTGTTTCTAAACATGTTGCTAAACCTAAACAAATTGAAAATCCACTGCTTTAAAACAGTTTTGTAAAATGGAAATTTTGTTACCTATATTTAAACTGTTTTACTTGAAAATATTAAAACCAATATTTTATTATACATAGAAAGATTTTTATTAAAACTTATTTCGTCGATTCAGCTTGGGTTGCTTTGTTTTTTGTTTGCCTCCACCATTAAAACAACTCCTTGATCCATGATCTTGAGAAAATATGTATTTCTACATCATTTGTCAGACTTAATGTATATTATGTCCCATAGCATTGACACATTTATTTTTTTTTATAAACAAAAACAGCTCGCACTAATTGAACTTCTCAGGCGCGCCAAACAAAAACACAAAAATGTTGTTCCATCAAGCTCTAAACCCTCTCTCATTTCTCATAATTATAACCATAAGTATTTATTGTTAGGGAGTTTAAAAATAGAACAGAAAACAATAAATTTTCAATTCCTGGAAGATTACAACACACAAACACAACATACAGCCTCACTCTCTCCTGAGCAGCACTTTATGTCCAGCTTCAACCAACCAGCACCCTCTATTGAGTTAAATTAAAAATAAAAATCAACCTCACTGTCATACAAAGAAGAACAAAAAAAAAAAAAGAAGAAAACCAAGGAACAAAGAACCAGTACACAAACGAACAATAGCAATAAGACTTGAAAGAAAAAAACTGGTCAAAACCTTGAGGGTAACCAAAATTATATTTCAACTCCTTGCAATTTTACGCCCCCTTGGCCGCCGCCCTCACTGCTCTGGACGGTCAATCAGCTAGCATTGTGAATGGCGGGTGAGTTTTGTCCCTGCCCTGGTTCATCTTAAGCCCCCCCCGAAGCAATAATTCTGAGTTAAGAGATCGCAGACAGACGGAACCGATAATGATTCGCCACATATGCACGACAGATACTCAGATGCGTTAGGCATTATACAGTGCGGTGTACTCGGTTAGATGCATCCTAAAATATTTCTCATTTTTTTTGTAACTTTTTATAACATTGTCGTAAATATCAATAAATCGATAAAAGACAAATATTGAAATTTGATATTTTAAAACTCCATTTAGTTAAAAAAGGTCAATTATTCGACGCTAATAATTATGAATTGTTTCAAGAGGTAGACAATTCTAAATGATCAAAACTTGTTTCAGGTTGTTAAATATCAAATTTCACTTTTTATCAATTGATAATAATAGTTGGCAATATAATTAGCGATGGCAACAAAAGTAGTGACAGCCACGACTGTATCTCAAGAGGCTGAAAGTTTTCTGAGACTCAGAACTAAAATAGGAAGTAAAAAAAAAGTAGCTCAATAGTTCGCGTTAGAATTAGAAATTTATAAAAATACAAGCCTCTCCTTTTACAATGGTCGTATTTTTTGAAAAGTGGACAGCCAGGTCAGCAGATTTTAACACAAAAATGACAACAAAACTAAAAGTGACTACAATTTGGGTCAGCAATAAAAATGAAAATAAAGGGAGTTTAAATTGTTGAAATGTTAAGATTTAAGATGGCACTGAACTTAATCTTAGAAAAATGTGACATGTAAGACACTGATTTTGATATCGAATCTCACTGAACTCATTATATGGTGAACTGATTATATGGTTTCCGGCTACTTGAGTATCACTTCAACTCAATCTGGAGCGTAGGGGAGCAACAAAATCCCTCTATTTGTCACGATTTGACGCAAGCGGTTTTATCTGTGACCACGTGCGAATATTATGAGACCTTGCTTCTACCATTACAGTTGACATCCAGGTTGTTTTTGGTCTTCTAACACGTCTTAAACCCTGAGGATTGCATTCAAAATATTGCTTCGAGATGTTATTGTGAGGTTTTCCCAGGTTTCGTTGCATAATGTCTACATCCACTTTTTTCTGCCGCGTTCTATTCCAGAACTTCAAAATGTACCGCAGACAACAGTTAACGAAAGTCTGTAACCTTCTTGAGATGTTACCAAAGCATTTCCATGTTTCACAGGTGTAAAACAGCACAGATTTTTCTTTGGATTCAACTTGGTGCGTAGTGATATTTTACTACTGTTCCACACGGGAGCGTAACGGAATCCGGCTTTTTATAATCCCGTTTTTCAAAAATCCCGCAAAAAATGTTTTAAAATTTCGTCCTCTATAATACCGTTTTTTTTTAAATACCGCTTTTTAAAATCCCCTTTATTGGAAATCTCGTTCTATTATAATCCTGCTTTTTAAAATCCCGTCTTATATCCCTTATCCCTTTTTTTAGAATAAGTAGCTAAGACTTATTGATTTTAGGTTGGTTATTTTCCAGATTCTTTAAATGCTAAAGAAACTTTGCATACACCCAACCTCGCACCTACCCCGAATCCTATAGTGTGCCCAAGCAGGGGGGTTGCAAGGGGGCAGCCTTACATACCTCACTGTTTACACGTCGTATAATAAAAAACGGGATTATAAGAGATTGGATTTTAAAAAGCGGTTAAAATCCCGCGGGATTAAAAAAAGCGGGATTTTAAAAAAGCAGGATTTTAAAAAAAGCAGGATTATAAGAAACGGGATTATTAAAAGCGGGATATCGTAGCCAACCCGTTCCACACAGGACAGAGGATTCCACGTCGGATTTTACTTATTCTGATGTTAACATCCAGTTCTGTTCCATCATCAATTTCTACACAAATACCCAGATAATTAAACTGCTTGATCTCTTCAATGATCCCCTGCCTTAGAATACCAGTAATTTGCTGTTGAATGTTTTGGCCGGTGTGCATTACTTTGTGTTTTCTTGCAGTGATTGATACATTTGATTCAAACCGCCGCCCGGTGCTATTTGTCAGGAGACAGATATCATGGACATAGTCTTTATAGCTAAGCTTGTCAAACGGCCTTCATATTGTATTCCATGCCTCTCGGTTGAACCCACTGTAGCAGTCATCAGGTCATCAATTACCAGTAAAAACAGAATAGGTGAAATAACTTCTCCTGGCCTCACTCCTTGACGTACCTCAAAAGAAACTGAAAACTATCGTTATGCAACGCGACACACCATGCGCTATTATAGGGCTCTTCGATGACATCAACTATCTTTGTGGGGATACCCCTCGCAATCAGAGATCTTCATATACATTCCTGAATAACTCGGTCAAAAGCCTTTTCGGAGTTAACAAACATAAGGTAGAGCGGTGTTTGATACTCGGATGCATGCTCAAGTAAAATTCGCAAAGTGTTAATGTGATCGACACAAGCCCGCGTCGTGCCTCTTAAGAGTAGACTCTATCCTTTCGAGAATTATAGTTGCCATCAACTTCGAAAACACGGATAAAATGGTGAAATCACGCCAGTTATTACAGTTTTTAAGGTCACTTTTCTTTGGTAACTTAACTACTCGTATAACGCCATCGATTCAAAATAGTTTTTTTGGCCTTTAGTCCACAAAAATTGGCGTTTCGTCCCGTCCCGACGATCTCACATCTCATGCCATGCTTCCAATCAATGGGATAGGTTTCATTTTCACAAACAGCCTCCAATAATGGTCGCAAAATACAATAACTTGCATCAGGATCTGCTTTCAATAACTCTGTAGGTATGCCATCAAGTCAAGCTGCTTTAATAGCCTTAACAAGATGAATCGCGGATTTTATTTCTGCACTTGTTTGGGAACTGTTCTCAATACCTCTCTAAAACCTGCATGCATTTGTCATGATTTCCTACTTTTAAATTCAAAACAAAAAGAATGAATATGAAACTAAGCATAAATGTTTTATTGACTTTAAGTTGCTGTGCTAGTTATAATTTTCACCAACACACCCGTTACATAAACTTATTCATTTAGATATAACGAAAGTGTCAAAAAAAATTCTTAAAACTTGATAGGGAAACTTATCCGAGCCAGAGTGTAGATTTTGTAGTATAGGTGTGAGTCTTGAGTATCTGTGTTTATCCGAAAAGATTCCTGAATGCGATTAAATAAAATAAAACACATTCAACAACGATGAAGACGCGACGGACGGAAGACGAAAAAAATCAAACAAAGACGCAGCCTTATGGAGGTACAGAATTGTATCTATGGGTCTCTGAGGCTGGAGCAACATGCATTAAGCAAGCATTCAAAGACGCAAGAGAGCCCAAACCCGAGCACGACCACGAGCATCAGCACTGAGCATAGAGCAGCATCATTGATTCGAAATTCAGCATTCAACATTCGTATTCCCCCCAGAAGAGCAATTTGCTTACTTTGTTGTTCAAGAAGTTGTTCCTCTGGAACTCTCTGGAGAAGATGAGAGGGCGAGAATAAGTTCCTATATATAGGATGGATTTTGTTTTATTCCTTGCTTCTACTTGCTGTGGGTCACTTGACGACATCAGATGAAGTCTTGTTGTTACTTTTTTGTTTTTGTTCAAGTTAAAGTTATGTGCTGGCTGACCTCCATTCTGATTATTATTCATTTTTTGTTTAGTTGAATGGGTATTGTTGTTGTTGTTGGTTTTTTTTTTATCTTTTAGAGAATAGGTTGGTCGTGAAAAAGGGTTGGCTCGACGCTATTCTCCAGGGAGTGTTTTAGCACGACTTTAACAACATGAGTGCAAAAATTTAAACAAGTCATGCGTGGCACACATGGGTGCGTTCATCAAGTTTTATGAGCTTGAGCATTTCTATAGCTTGTTTGTTTGAAATCTTCCGATTTTTATCTTGGATATCTTTGCATATGAAAATAGTCTAGGAGGTTGTGTTGGAAAATATTACGTTTTCTAAATAAGGTGCTGATGTGAATACATGAATGACAAAATGTATGTTTTTTGTTACACATTTTGCTGCAGAGATGGTTGCCAATTTGTATGTTGCCTCTATGAACTAAGAAGACAATTGTCTAATAAAGCCCTTTTCGATGGAACATGGCATTTTCATAGGAACTCCAGGAGGGATTACAGTAGAGAAAGAGTAAAAGCAAACTGAGCAATGAAAAACTGAACCCAGTTCTGCCAAACATAGAACTCTCTGAAGGGATATTCAATTCAATTCAATTCAAGTAGAATCAGCATTATGCATCTTTCCAACTGCTTACTAAAATTCATATTAGGTACATACTCTGCTTCAGATGGTGAGAAAGTTGCCCCAACCATATAATTCTGCTTCATAAGATACATAAATTAAATAAACCAACTGCTAACTACTAAAATGTCGTTAACACAGTCATTTTGCAGCTATGCTCATGCTCATTTACCAGCAACATGCAGCAAGACATAAAATAAAACTACTAACAAGATCCCTCCTTGGAGATCGTTAACAATTTTATTGACGGTCATTCCTGATCGTTTATTGATCTCTCTTGGAACTATGAACCAACCACCTACAGTTGCAGCCGTTTATACCTCTCGCAGTGCATTTAAAAATGTTTATCTCATATTCGTTGATTCAACACTGCCACATATCAGACACCCTCATAATTCAAATACCCGCATGCAATTTAGTACAAAAATGGTTGCAGAAATTCAAAAACGAAAAAACAAAAAAAAAACTAATAAATTACCAGTTGGACTTGGAGTTGGATGACGAATCACAAATACCCCAGCCATTGTCTGTCGTGTTGTTGTGCTTAACTATTCTGCGCACAGTTGGGGCATTTGTGAAAGATAGCACACGCTATCTACGACAAGTTGCGACTGCTATCGCACGCAGTGCAACAACACAGTCACAGTGGTGCAACGAATCCAAAATGACATTTAATTACAAAACAATATATATGTACACATATTGAGTAGCCAGGGCTTCAATTGTGCAGCGCAGACAGCTAATGACATTTGACAAGGCTCACTGATACGACGACACTTATGGACACAACAGTGGGAGCGAATTTATTAAAATAGAAAGAAAAACATATGTATTTATAAAACTCAACCATCAAAGCATGACAGAAGGTTTTATCATGGAAAATGTCAAAATGGGAAAAATGTTTCGTTTGCAAGTCAATTAGGGATTAGAGAAAGAGTATCGCGATGTCAAAACTATTTGGCCTTAAAATAATATAGGTATTGTTAAAATAATCCCGAAGTGGCAAAAAAAATCGAGTTGGTTTGGGAAAAATAAATATCCTTTGATTCCCGAGAGCCCGAGAGGATTTAGCATTTTTATTTGTTATTTGTGACGATTTTGATTTTCCTTCTCAGATTTGTGGTAATTTCCCGACATTGTCATCCACACATAGTTAAAGAAAGATCGTGTTTGCCAAAAAGAAAATGTCTTTTTTATAAGTTTTAACACCTCATACAATTTCCCTTCAGACTGATAGTCGTCGTCTTCCTTTTTCAAATTAAATTGACAGGTTCCCCTATTTTGACAAGTTTCATGGGAATGTGATTGTAGACTTGTTCAGAAAAGATGTATTCGATTTATTTATTTTTTGAAGAAATCATCTCTATACGACTGTCAATTATCATAAATATTAAAATTCAAAACTTTAAAACTTAATTGATAAAGGTTCTGATAATTGGAAAACGATGCAGCTCGTTTTGATTTACAACAAAATTGACCAAAATCAACAATTATTTGATAAATTTGAGTTTCACATTTCAATATTTATCAATTGACAATAGTACTAAGGATGCATATTTAATTTAAAACTCTGAACCATTCTTATGTGCTTGTTGTCGGCAGGACTGAAGAGATGATTAGTACCTTTCGTGACATGAGATACTGATGGATGTCATTTGAATTGAAATGACATCCAAAAAACTGCTGATTCGGACAAATGTTCTCAGAAAATAAAAACAAAATGAGCTGATATATCATAATAGTGTTCTGCTAACTCCAAATTAACAAAAGAAGAGAGAAAAATGTCTCAAAAACTTCTTTGGACGAATGCTCGCTGTTCCGTCACAAATTTGAATGGGTTCTACTGTAACCTTCAAAAATTACCAAAGGGCGTACACAAGGTAATGCAATATCATGCAGCTGATTCATAATATTTTTAAGAAGCAAGTTGAAAAAACTCTGATCAAATATATTCGAACAAAATGGATCTTGTTAAAAAAAAGCTGAAGATCAATCAAGTGCAAATCAATCAGACTTTATCGAGCACGTCACCCATTGTCAGTTAGATGAGATCTACATTAGTGTAATTGAAAAAAGTTATAAGTGGTTAAAAACGCAGTTCTTGGGCATTTAGGCTGATCACATCACTAAATGTAATCAACGTTAAGCCAAAATCAACGAAACAAAATGCAGTCCCGATCTTCGATCTTTTGGTATTTGAGATAAACAAAACTAAAAACCGTTGGAAGATAGTTTTCAAAATTCTTATATAAGCTTTTCATAACGATTCAAAATCTAGATATCATGAAAAATGTTCAAAACCTCATCAAAATCAACAAAATTTCGGAAACATTTTCAGTTTTAAAATCAAGTAGATTCCGGTTGTCTATTTGTAAAACTGTTAAATATATTTTGAAGAATTTTATAGAACAGCTAACAAACTGTACAAATACTGAATTATGCTCCATATAAAAAAAAACTAAACTTTTTAATTTCAGTTTGTGCCGAGCTTGCTTCTTCATAAAATTGCATTTAAATCCCAATTACAGCCAAAAGTGACAACTTTACACAAAAAGCCGACGTTATATGTCAAAAATTTGAAGTAAATTGTTCATCGAAATACGGCAGTTTTGCTTGTTCACATATCCATTCAACCAGAAATGAGCTTCGTCGCTGAATACAATTTTTTGATAAAACGGCCAACTTTTTAATTCACGGTCATCACTAACACTGTCCGATACAGCAGCGATATTTTCCTCAGTTCGCACTCTAATTAGGCGTGTTGGTGGTTTAATGTCCAACAATGTAAATTTGGTGCGAAGTTTAGTCACAATAGCCCGAATAGCCGCCTTAGCAGATCTATTAAACTTACCATAAAATGGAAGAAGCGCGCGATGAACTTTCTTAAAAGAGCACGCATTTTGATAATAAAATTCAATAATTTGCAAGCGTTGTTGTTCGTTTGTAAGACGATTCATTGTTAAATTATAGACCAAACTGAAGATGTTTGACAGTGACACAAAACACGATTGAGCTGTCAAAATTAGTGTTGCCAAAAAGAAAATACCAAAAAATCACCCAATAGTTTTTTTTCCAGTTGTTATTTTTCATATAAATACATACATCTTATCATGTTTTAAGATAGAATTTTCGGTACCAAACCTAATATCTGAAAGCATCAATAACCTTCTTATCAGGCGTGTTACTTTGTTCCATTTTCCATTGTTCAACAGAAACCTCCATGGTAGCAATCTATTACAATTATTGTATGTGATTGTCAATTGTTGGTCATTAATTCTGTATTATTTTCAAAATAAATAAAAACAAAGGATCGAAGCTAAGTATATGTATATTTATATTGTTTTAATTATTATTGAATTGAGATTTCGATTTTTTGAATACGAAAGTAGCTATTTCTTTTACTCGTACTGCATATCAGTAGTATTTTTTTTTTGAACTATTGACATTTGCATTGAAAATCTCTTAACTTAATCAGTTGCCCTCTGGCGGTAACTAGGTTCGAAAGTATTCTGCTCATCTATTCGCACATGAGATTATATGTAGATGGTGGTACCAGATTATAATGTTGATGTTGACTCATGGCCGGGTCATGACTCATGTCATGAGTTCCTTACCACCTCCAAAGAAATATACCATTATTCTTCTTTGTCAAATATTCCCAATGGATAATTAGCTGAAATTGACATATTAACGCTTTGAATTTGAATTGAACTCGAAATAGTTGTTTTGTTTATAAATTTGGACACGCCCGAACAAATAATTTCTGCGGATTTCTATAAAACTCTTTAATTGATGAACTCTGCGCTGTAAAAGTATTACATAAAATGAGTGCAAGAAAAGGTCTGACATTTAAAACCTAACCAAAGATGCCAATTTATTACGAAATTTTGACAATTTCAGTCAGCGTTGACATTAGCCGCTAGTTCACATTGAACGTGCTATTTCGTCAAATGATTTACTGAACACTGCCTCATTCAATTCTTAGAATATTTCAACAGAGATCGGGACAGCATCTATAAGCGCATATGGCGCTAGTTTATTTCAATATTCCGCCGTTGCCACCGAGAGTAAATGAGTGCTTAATAGGATATTGAAAAATCGAAGAGCCTAACATCTTTTTTTTTAATGAAAAGAACGAGTACAAAAAATAGCTATTCAACATTTGTCTCCAGTTCTTAATTTTCACTAGAAAAGGCCGTGAAACTCTGGTACTTTAGAACACATTTGTCAGTTGAGTGCAACAGATTGGTCCATATGAAAGAAGACGAGTAGAGTATTTATCTTGTAGACCTTGATTATTTAACTCATTTTTTTCAACATTCCAATAGGATCAAAGTGTGCAAATGAAAGGCAGTTTGAAATTTTAGGCTTTTCCAATTGGATTCTTTTATTGGGATCCCCTACTGTATAACAATGATTTCCTTAAATGTCAGACACAAGTTACAGTAAAATTTCGTAAGAACGACTCAACTTGATTTTGTAAAATTTTTTTTGGGGAATGTAAAAACCCATATTAGAAATCTAAATAAAATCCAGTTGAGAGCCTTAGAAACTTCTTAAAAATAATTTTGTTTGTTCCTGCGAAAACATAAATTCTTTTAAAAAAATTGTAAAATTTTGTTTTGACGGTCTCAAGTGTTCAATCAAATTTCTTCCTAGATATGCAAACAACCACAAAACAAAAATACTATCACAGTGGATTTAGTGAATTTAGATGGCGCTTTATTCAATCGTAGGGGCAAAAATGTGAGCTTTGACATGTGGCACTGAATTGTGAAAAGTGAGTTTAAGAGTTTTATTAACTTTTAAATGCTGCGCTGGATATAAGTTTCTTCAAAAAACTGAAACTATTGGCGCAAAATTTTAGTTGAATTACTACTATGTTAAAGCTGTTTTAGTATGAATCTAGGTTAAAACAACGATTTTCCAAATTTTAGTCGAATATAGCATCATACTGTCTCTGCTCTTTTATTAATGTTAAAATCATCGAATATCTATTTTAATTTTTTAGTATCGCACTAAATTAATATGACTTTTTGACATATGCAAACGTCAAAAAAGGTCTGTTCACTTAGTTTTTTGAATGAACTTTAGACGTGTTCAGAAGCAATTTATTTAAAAAAATAGCCTTAGCACGATTCTAGTCAGAAAATGTTTAAAATTAAGAAAGAGTTAGTAATCTACTTAAAAGTTAGCAAATTGCTAAGTAGTATCATAATAATATCTTAATACTAAACTGTTTAAAATTTTTCGCTGTAAACTATTTAAAATATGTATGTTTACACTTTACAATCAATAACTTTGAATTGCTATCCCACTGTGCGTAAGTTCGCAACAATTTCCCTCTCCTCCCCCGCCGCCCACGCTATCTGAACAGACTTAACAGCGCGACCGTAAATCGTTTTTCACAAATTAACAACTTTATTTAAACTTTTTTGTTTTTGCAACATTTAATGGCTTGCTGTTATGGTGTCTGTCTACGTCAGAAATTGCTGCTACTACTGCTAAACATGTACATATATACGCGCTTATAATGCCACAAGATCTGGCCATGTCTATGCCGATGCCGTAGCAGAATATAAAAAAGGGTTCAAGGCAGTTTAATCGCTATCGCAAAGCGATTTATATTATATTTCCACAACATTGCAGCGTTGCAGTTGCAGTTTTAGCAGCCACAAAGTGCAACGCACCAAACTATTCAAAATACATACAACAACTACAACAGCAAAATTGATGTGAATATTTTGTTAAGAAGATCTCGATGCGTTTTGCTTTTAATGGCACTTTCAATTAGCAATTTATTTAATGCGTACATTTTAAATAATTGTTAATTAAGTTTCGTTGTGGCGGTGGCGTGGAGAATCAAAAAACAGCAGCAGAAAAAAACGCAGACTAAATAGATTGTGTGAAGTGAATCAGATTTCGTTGATGAAGTGTTTATTGGAAACGTACGTGCAACATTGTATGGTGTATGAATTAATTCAGAATATAGAGGAGGTCATAAGGTATAATTATTTAATTTTTAACAAGATCTAGATTGTTCTTCGAAATCAAAATTTATTGTCAAGTTAATAATAGTAATTACGTTTCATTCAGGAATAAAGACTTCGAATCGACTATTTTTTTAAAGAAGATAATTGAACTTAAAGTTATGAAAATTGGTGGTCAACCGAATGAACAGAACATTTTACAAAAAAAGTATATGAAATGCATTTTAATTATATTCGAAACTGGTAGAAGCTTGACCATAAACATCTGGAAGTGGGTTTTGCTTGCAAGGGCTTTTCTGGGTTATCGGCGTAGACATGTCGCATGCTTAATGGAATACTGACCCATAACCCATTAGCAGATAGGTCAAAATTGAGTTACGTACAGATACAGGCTTTTGCAAGTCTCAGATCTCATGAATAGCTTATCATACATTAAGAATACCAGTATTCATGATTAATTCATGAATTAGTTTTAATTTTATCCGTGAACAAGTAGGAGAAATCCTCATAGCAAGATCTTTTTTGCAATTTCCCAATAATCCAAAAAAAATGTAAATTATCACATCTTTTTCAAAACCAATTTGAACAATTTCCAAACGTTTTTCTGGTGTAAATCTACTCTAACACTCAACAAAAATCTATATTTCCAAAAAAAATAATAAATAATAAAATATTTTAGTTATTTTTGAATAAATTAGTTTAACTTATTAACCGCTAGTTTCACAGTGGAGTTTTAAACTTAAGTTCAGCTGAAGTTCAACTCGTTAAAGTTTGAAATTCAACTCGTCTGATTTCACAATCTAATCTCAACTTCAGTTCAATTGAACGCAGTTTAACTAAATTGTATAAATACAAATTGGCAGAACTGTACGTAGTTGCTAGATGTGACTTTATATAAACAGTGCTTTTCTCTTTCTATCTGAATAAAAGAAAGAACAATCAAGGAAAGTTTGCTGTTTCAGTTAACATAAATGAACATAAATTCTATTTTCAAATGCGTGAAGTGTTTGTTGAACTGACGTTTAAACGATAGAACAGTGTCGTTTAACTTTAACTACAGAATGAACTCTATTCGAGGTTTAAATAAAACTTTAAAATCAAATTCATTGTTGAACTGAAGTTTAAGCCAAAAGTGGGTTTAAGCTTCCACTGTGAAACTGAAGGTAAGGGTATTCAAGCAAAGTCGTAAAAGACTAGATACGTAAGTTCACAATTTGGATAAGTTTTTATCATTTGGTAAATGAACTGTCAAAATTTTGTATGTGAAGTAGTTCACGCAAATTGGTTAAAATTATCCAAAATATTTGCTGCGGAAAATTAACCAAATTTATTTCGGTTAACTTTTCCAAATGTCATTGAGACTTTTAGAATTTGACGTGTTCAGAAATATGATATTTCACAGAACTAAAAAAAAACTCTGATCGTGTTCTGTAAGCAACATCACGATTGGTTGGCGATATAAGTTGTGAATTAAAACGTAGTTTATACAATAAAAAAAAGGACTTCTACATTTTCTCAACGATTAGAAATGTTACTTTTGGGTAATTATTAAGGTAAAAGAGTTCTGCGAAACTAATGCGAATCACTCGTTGAAGACGACGAAAATACATCAAGAACGTGTTGTTTTCATTGACAACAACGCGTTGTTATTGTTTTTGCCATCGTCAACGAATGATACGCATTGGTTTGAGAGATTAATAATTGGAGGTTGCCAGAAGCAGATGCCATAAACCAATGAAAAGTTGGTTTCTTACCAATTTTTGCCTCAACAAATTTCAGTTTCAATTCCGTGAATTGGACTCGGAGTGCTCTTTACTTTCGAAATGCCTTATGATTTTTTTGTATTCGTTAGTTTTCGTCCGACCACTGCCGTGAGTTTGTGACTATTATAGTTCTATTTTAAAACGCGACTTAGACTTATCCTTTTTTTTAGACATTCGGCACCGATTTTCGATTTCATTTAAAAATTACTTCGAAATCTGAACACGTCTAATGTTCCATAGAACAATGTTATGTAAACATTGAGAATTCTTATTTTTCACCATCTTCGTTAGTGTTAGATCTTCCGTTTTCGAAAACGTCATCTGCATCAAAAATGCATTTGCAGAATGTTCTTAAACGCAAACTGCAAAAGTCAACTGTTCGAAAACCCAAAAAGAAATTTTCATGCAAAAGCATTATTTTCGATAACGCAATTTGCATAAGTTTTATGTTCGATAACATCATTTGCCGCGCGGCTCTGCAGTAAAAAAAATCGAGTTGACGACAAAAATAATTGAAGTTCAGAAAATAGAGTTTAGATTGACTTTTTTGTGTGTTTTTCGGTATGAATTTTTGTTGCTTAAAGCTCAAAGAGTAATGTATAGGCTTCATTCTAAGTCTCTACCTGGGCGTCCTGTTTTTGTGTTTTTCCATAAAGGGCTTAGTTCTTTCTTCAATCCCTAGAATTAGGTATTCATTAAGAATGTTACTTTTTATGAACTGAAACGTTTAATTTGTTTATATGTACTTACAAGAAATAATTGCTTTGACATTCTGAAAAGACCGAAGAATTCCTCATCCGAAAACTTTTCGATTGTTTTGAAATTTGATGTAATTAGGGATACGCACCTTTGGAATTTTACAGCTCGAACTTTGGAATTTAAACCAAATCGCCTTCTTTTTTTTTGTTTAAAATTTTTTTTTTGCTATAGTAGCACGTATTCAAGTTTTTCGAACAATTTTCAACCACAATTTTTAAACATTTTTTTAGCATCCATTTTTAATTTTCTTGAACGTGTTCGTAAACGTCAAATGCATTTGCAAGAAAATTCACTGACGTTGATCAAATAGATTTTGTGCAGGCAGGACGATTGCATATTTGACGACAGCAATATTTGTGTCAAAAAATGGCGATCATTTGACAATTAAATAGATGTTCATTTGACGTTTTCGAAAACAGCCGCATTCTCATTTGCTTTAAATGCCGTTTAAATTAAATTTTTTTGCACAAACAAATTTGTGACGTCCACTCTTTTTTTAGACACCTGTTTTTGTTTTATTGGGAGAATTGAATTGAGAATTGGGAGCTTTAAAGAAACTAGACTATGCTCAGTGCTAATACAGAAGAAAATAGCCAGAGATGTAAATGTGACCTGCCAAATAGAAAGAAGCATAGTACCTTGTGTTAACCACTCTGTAGTTATTAATCGGATGTGTCATTACGCAGTCCTCATCACGCTGCAAAAGCACGAGTCGAAAATCTGAGATACAAAGCTGACGTTTCAAATAAATACTCGTATTTTATACAGGGTACGTTATATGTTCGAGGTTTTTGTTTTTTGCAATAAATTTTAAATAAAACACAATTTTACTATTTATATGGTATTGATTGATTATGTGGACTTTGATTTTATGTATGAAATATGATGTCGCTCAAGTGGGCACCTCTGGCCGCGGTTCAAAGTTGAGCTCTTTTAAATACATTTCGCAAAACAGTTTCACAGACTTTTGTTGTAATTTCAGCAATTTAGTTTCTAATGTTGTCCTTAAGCATCGAGGTTGGCTTGTTGATTGACACATTTTTCTTCAAGTACGCACCTTAGAAGAAATTGGGAGGCGCCAAATCAGGGGATCGTGATGGCCAGTTGATATAATCACTCTTTGACATTATTCGGCGGGGACATATTTTCTGTGAAATTCAGAACAAGCTGTGTGTAATTTGGCATTGATTTCTTGGTACCACTTGTTCTTTTGGCCTATTTGAACCAATTCGTAGATTAGAAAGTATTCCAACATGTTCCGATAGCGGTCACCAGTAACTGTTATAGGACATCCCATGACATTCTCATATATGACCCAATGATGCCGCCGTCAGCCCAAATGGGCCACCATACAACTATTCTACGAGGATGTAGTGGTCTTCGGTGTATAAATCTAGGGTTTTCTGTTCCCTAATAGTGGCTATTCTGTTTATTAACAAGGCTAGTCAAGTAGAAATGTGCTTCGTTTCTTATTATGATTTTTTGCCAAAAGATGGCAAAAAAATTGTACAAAAATTTCAACAAAAAGAAGCGTAAGATGCCCAAAATAAATTGTTATCTACCACTCTCTAAAACTGTCAAATGTCAATTTTTATTCACACAAAAATGGTAATCAAATAAAATCGACCTGGAACGTAAAACGCACCCTGTATGTCCCACCAGTCTGAGGAAGTAATGGGTTGTGGTTATACCACGGGCGGAAAAGATCCAAGTATTTAAGATATTTTTTCATAGCAAGTACTAGTAGAATATCTTCCACAGAAAGTGGATTCAAAAACGAAATTTCGATCAGGTACCACTCAATTTCTTTTCACACCACTCAATTGGTCATCGTTACTCGCACAGCTAAAATTTTTTAAATAGAATGAAATCTACAATCTTTTAATACATATATATAAAACTTCTCTGGATCCTCTTAAACAGGAACAAAATTTAAGTTGTTCCAGATTTATCTGGACCCTCTTGATAGTATTTTGCGCTTTATAATAATTTTTTTAATGAAATATTTAACCCACTTGGTAAAATACAAATGAGAAGGACAGCACGATAAAGTGCCATCACATCAACGTCTTTGTCTAAAAGATGTCTTTGATATCAATTTTTAAGATCTCCCTTCGTATTTTCCTTTGTCACACTCCATCTCATTTGTACGTTTTTTTTTAAGTTTTATTTCTTTAGTTTTCCACAGGACTATAAAAGAAAAGAAGATAAAAATGCAACCTAAACAAACTGACCCCATTGAACTGCATCGCTGACTACGCCCACGCTATACGCCGGCAATCTTCCTCAACCATCAACATTCTGCTGTTATTTCTTCCTCCAGTTGTTTCCGAACCCAAAAAGAAAATAAAGAACTTTGTCCCTCGTGTTTGAGCCTTGAGCTTCATACTACTACTCCAACAATAGACCCATTCAATGAATAGAAATTGTACCACCTCGAGATACTTTAGCACCGAACTCTGTCGTCCGTTTACTTACAAAAGATACAATCAGCATCTCTCTGCCGCCAAAAATGTTGTTAAACATGTTTGGCCAGTTGTTCGATGTATACGAAACATAAAAAAATGTTTGAGCACTCCACTTTAAGGTTGAAAATTTTCACCAAACAGAAAGTATCTCAAATGCCTATATCTACCCATCTACTTATATTCTACAACATGCTAACTGCTTTTATACTGCATTTGGCAGGAGGTAGGAGTTGTGTGTGGAGTTCTTACCTATAGTAACTCCAACAATTTGCCATTAACAGTGCAGATAAAAATATGGAGTACCTAGTGTATGAGTGCATCTTGCTCTGTGTATTTACTAACACTTTTGAGATGATTCAATTTGATAGTTCTGGACCATGGCTAAGCGATGACGACGACCGACCGACATACAGCCGCAGGCGAAATTCCATACCAATCTTTATCTAAACTGCAAACATTTAGCTTCGAAGCCAATGGGGCTTTGGGTTGTTCTCAGAATTTCACTTAGCAATCAGATGCTATTTGTGGAAAGTATTATTCTCTCCTTGTCTTTTGTGATGCTCGGAAGGGAAAAGAAGTTTTTAGGGCAATGTGAAAATGATTTATTTAAAAAAATGTATGTTGTAGGTATTTTATGAAAATATCATCGTTTGAAAAGTTATTGTTCGCTGGGTGTGTCTTATAGAATTAATGTAAGGAGTGGTCAAAGAGGCATGTAGCCTCTACAAAGTTAACAATTACTTTGAGTAAACTTGAAAGAGATAAGTCGAATTTATAGTCTAAACAAAGCTGTCAAAGCTTTATAAAACTCAGAACAACTAAATAAAAATAAAATATCATAACGGCCTATTATATAAATAAATGCCGAAATGATACAAATCTTACGAAATGATGGAACAGCTTTTAATATTTTACAAAAAAGTCTTAAAGGTTTCCCTATATTACAAACTCCATATACTACTGAAATAAATCTGCCAAGTAGAAGATCTGGAACTATTTAATTAGACTTGTTGAATTATTGATTCAAAATAGCTTTTTTGGCTTTTAGTCCTCCACATAAGTTGACGTTTCGTCTCGGGGAACACACTGGACTCTTCAGTTGACAAGGCCCTTACTAGTCAATTACTTAGTCCAAGTGAGATCGCCGGGACGATCATTTTTATCATTTTGTTTGATTCATTTAATGGGTTAAAGAAAAACAAAAGCTTTTTTCAAAAGTGTCAAAAACACAGTTTTCACAGTTCTTGCGATGAAAGACAAAAGGTACTAGTAGATGAGACGGGCCTAGGAATAACATGGGTAAGTTGTATCACCTAAAAAAAGGACTCCCAGCAAAATTATATTTAGAAATCACAGGAAGGATAAAAACTATCGTCTCCCCATAACAATACGTTCTGCTGTTATGATTTGGAAAAAATAGTTATGCGATTCTCAAAAAAATTAAAAATTTTAATTGTTGGTGTTCGTATTAACAAGAAAAAGATACAGAATTAATGTGTTTTAAAGTTTGTCAATAGTAACATGTAAGTCATTTGTGGATTATTTTTTAAATTGTTAAATTTCATGACGGGGCTAGTTGTAACACATCCGTTTATTTTGTCTATATTGTAGATGAAAAATTCCTTTTGTTAATTTAAAATAAAATAAGCAACGGGTGGGCACGTATTTGCTCTTATGTTTAACAGACTTAAAATTTTAAAATTAGATGTTATGAGCGAAGAATGTTCACAAGTATAAGGTTTATTTTTGAATATGCTACTTCAAGTACCTTAAAACAGAATGCCATTATTTAGGCGAATATGAATTTATAAAAGAACAAATATTTTAAACCGTTGAAGAAAATATATTAAAATTTTTAAATCATTATAAATTATAAATCATAATAAAAAAATAAAATTTGGTGGTGCAACAGCTCGGAATGAACCAGGACCTAGTGACTTAGAACTCTCAACCATTCCTGTGTGCGTGTTACCAGGAAGGGAGGGGACCTACAATTTTCTGCTGATTCCGAACGGCTAATGAGCAGCACTTTCCATACAAGAGATACTCTTGGGGAATTTATCAATTCCTCGCAAGAGGCAGTACACCCCTAAAAAAAACTTTCTTGCAGCGGCTGAGAATCGTACTCGAGACCTTCCGCATGACAGTCCAACGCACTAACCATTATGCTAAGGGGTACTACAAAAATCAACAATCTTTAAAATTTTTTTGAATCTTCCTTTGAATACGTTGAGGAGAGAAAGATCAAAGAATTTGGTCTTGTTCTGTCAGTTATGACATAATTTCAATTTTTGTATTGAATTATAAGTCTAAAGAATTTAGCATAACAGAAAAAAATTTATCAAAATTCTTAACCAGATGGTTTTTGAGAAAAATACGATTTTCGAAAACTATTTTTAACACTTAAATGGAAGGGAAAGTACCGGCACTTTAAGATATCTAAAACAATACTTTTTGCCCATATCTTGTAGATATGGTACACCTTCGCTTAAAGCAACCGATACAAATTTGAGGAGTTGCGTTAATTAAAGTTGTTGCAAATAAACGAGTGTCATAAAGGAAGTTGAGTCTTAAAGTAGAATTTAACGTGGAAATCAGAGTATGAAAAATAAAAGAATATTGTTGGTCGTAAAATAAAATTAAAGGAATTTTTTTATTTAATTTTACTCTATCTTAGTTTTTGAAGAATTTTGTTGTCTTCTACGGAAACCGATTTTTTTTCAGACTGATAATTAGAAACGAATTTGTTAAGCACATCTTTTCTCTTTTAGATTTTGTTGCCTTCTACTTTTTAGACAGGTTAGAGACATTTTTTACAGTTTCAATAATTTCTTGAACAAAACTGAGGGGGCCACAAAATAGATGAACAACGGTAAATTAAAGTGCAAATATGTACAATGCACCAACGATCTACGAGTGTGAAAAATTATTGGGAAGTGGCTGTAAAATAACTGTCCAGTTTCATTAAATGTAAACACCTAAAAATAGAGATAAAGATTAAGCTAAATAGGTATGAGATCATGGGTGGAAAGTTGCATTTACTGAGTGTGCTTTTACCGAGTGATAAAAGTATTAAAAAAAACTGCTAGTTGTCAAGTTAAAAAAAAATGCGGATTGAAGTTTTCGAAATATGTATTGAGCTTTCAAAAAAATAATTTGAGAATTTGAATAAACAACAACACAATAAAAATTTTTGGTAAGTTTTAACAATTTTTTTATCACAATCACTTCTACCGTTTTTGATAAAACAAAAACAAAATGATACTAAGGCAAGTCATTAGTAATCACTTTTTGAATTTTTTTGTCAACCATAAGCTAGCTTTTAATTAAATATTTTCCTAAATGTGTGTTAAAGTTAAAAAAAAAACATTTTCTAAAATTTTGTTCTTTAAAAAAAAAAGAAAAAACAGAATTATGTCTGGCGAAAAAATTGAAAAATGGTTTTTGCCACTTTGGCAAATAGTCAGATAGAATTGTGAGACCAACTTTTTTCGCAGTTGACAAGTATTTACATATTTTAGGTAGACATAGAATATTAAGTTATAGTAGATTTTTGATAAATGCCGCATTATTATTTCGCGAAAATTATTTTTTTTTTTAATGTAATAGTATAAGGCGGGACTTAACTCCTATTCCATGGCTTCGGAAAATAGTATGGAATAGTAGTGAAATAACCTTTTTTTTTTTAAATTATTGAGCTGTTAAGAATAGTCCTCATTATGTTTATTTGTGTAAATCAATATCGCAGATAAATAATATTGAGAAAGTGTAGACGTGCTCATTTCAACTTTTGTTGATTCCAACCCAACCCGATTCAAAAGGATGGAAATCAACAAAGTTCTGTCGAACTATAATTTTCTAGTGTGGTCGTATTCATGAACACAATAATCAACTGTGAGATTTGGTTTGTCTTCATGCCAGTGAAATATTTGAACTTTTCTAATTAAGATTTTTTTTTTGTTGATTTGTTCAGATGAGAATATTACCATTAAAAGTAATTCATCGGTATTATGATTGCCAACTATCAATATTTTTGATGAATTGTGAATTTCGTTAAAATTTGCAATCGATTGTATATATTTCTGTTGATTAGCTTGGTATTACACCTTTCAAAAACAAATACAAATTTTCTATCAGTTAAAAAATCTTCGTTGAAGCGTATCAAATAATTAAAGCAAAATTGATATACTTAACAAAGTAGACAAAAATGTCATCGGTGGTGGAGCCATTTTTTACAGAATATGGTAATTCTTCAAATCAATTGGATTTGCACGAAAATACATAAGAATTGATGTTTTTAATTTTGACCTCAGCGGTTGTTGCAGATTCATTAGAAATTTTTGCTTTTCCAAACGAGCTTTCATAGAAGTTTTAACTGATTTCTAGGATAAGCTGAAACCGATAAAAAGCCAGCAATTTATACGAAACAGCTGCTTAAAACAGCAGCTACTTTAAAATTACCCGCTCAAGGAAGCTACCAAATGAGCGTTGGGAATGACTTCAACATTGGTATTAGTTGCTTTCAGTGAATTGCTAAGTGTTTTTGAAATATATATTTGGCCGAAATGGATTAAATAACAATACACCCAGAAAGAAGAACGTAGGGCAAATATATACTTTTTCGAAAAAAGTTAGATAACAAATGTATTTGGTGCTGCAGATAGGGTAAAAATTATCAACTGATAGCCATAATACCAAAGCATTGATGAATTGATAGATAATATCAAGTATCAAATAATTGATATTTGATATAGCCATATTTAAGGCTGTATGTAAATTGGTTTAAATGATTCATATACATTCTATATAAGAAAGAGATACATATACCAGTCAATTAGATGAATTAGCACTTTTCTTCAATTTGAATATTTCGAATGATTAAAACTTCCTGTCCCAGTTTTTCAGTACGAGATTAAAGTTGAATTTGAATTAAATCACCAAGTTTAAATGGTTTCCTCGAGTTCAACTCCAAAATTTTGAGGATCTCGCAATAAAAAAACTTTTCATTTTGATGAAACTTAAGGTTTTAATTTGTTGACTGAATTTCAAGAGTTTTTATCTTGAAAAAAGTCGAAACTTTTGTCGCCAAACAAAAATCACTAAACCAAAACTTCTTTTGGGTTATTTTGAATTATTTTATCCAAATTCAGTGCTATAGTCAGATGAATGATAACAAGCATATTCCAGATTCTCGAATTGATAGTTAACAGAGAAGAAAAACAGCTGGAAAAAGATGATATATCAGTGTTTCGATTAGAGTCGGTTCAATTTAAAAAGGCGAAATCGTTTTACATACTGTTTGTTTTTCTTAGAAAAACAATAAGCGTCCTTGTATGATTGATTCTACCAAGCACGAACAGAAGAAATTACTTGCTAGAAGTCAAAGTTTAAAGTCTCGGTTCTAAAAACGACGTAGAACATTTCTATAAATGGCATCAAAGATTCCGCTTCGGCCAAGTAAGCATCCAGTATCTTGAACAGAATTATTTGGTAAGATCTGAAATATAATTCTGCTCAAAACATTTACCGCTTAATTTGTACAAACGGAGAAAATCTATATAGTTTCCGAAAAAGTACTCCAATCGGACTATCGAATTTTTTGAGCTCTTCCACAGCAACATGTTTGTGGTCCAAGCTCCTCGTCAGCAATATCGTCAATTTCTTTCTGTATAGCTGTCAAATATACACAATAATTCTGTAAGTTCGGAACCTTGTGTTTTACCACCTGCACATACATAGATTTCGTTGTTAGGTCAAAAATATAGTTTTTTTCATTTGATTGTAACTGTGTTCTTCCGGGTTGACGATATGTAAGGCGAGGAGAGTTATCTGTTGAGGCATGCTCCTAAATATAGACCGTTTAGTGCTTGTCCATAAAATACACCCATAGACGACCTTGGAAATAATTTTAAGCAGTGATTTGCATTATTTTACCTACAACATTCAATTTAACATGCTTATACTGCGTTCCAAATTTGCTTAGTAAGTACAATACTTAATATTTTGCTTGTTCAGTTAACAACATTCCGCAAACATGTCAAATTGAATGAACACAATCATAAACGCAATCCAAATATATGTACATGCTTTCGTTTCATATTTCAACTCAAATTTCGCTTGCGTCAACTCTACAACAAAAAATTCACTTTTCCCTTAACCCCCTCTAGTAAATTCAGTCGTGAACAAGACACAGAGTTACACAATTTATACAACATAACAAAAAATTCAAAAAAGAAGAAGCAAAGCTGCATATTTAAAAATAACTTCGAACTGCAAAAGACAGCTACACAAATATAAAAAAAAAACACAGCAATTTTGTCCGCGCTTATACATCAGACAAATGTTTTCGATGCAATTCTTGGCGCACTTTCAATTTCTAAATTTACTTTCGACTATAAATAAATTTTGTAATTTTTTTTCTCATAACATTTCATTTACATAGTTCCGAAGATTGCAGCGAGAAAAAAAACTTGACGATGGAAAAAGTCATTAAACTTACCGAAAACAAAAAATTTCCGCCTAAAAGTTTGATCTTCTATCTGAAATGAGAAATTAAATTCAAATGCAATCAGTAAGTATTCTGACGTATGAAATATATTTTATCTTTTTGATTAATGTTTAAATTTAAAAAAAAATGGAAAATGATAAATTGATCAGAAGTAGAAACCATTTTGGACATATTTTGTACAAAATATTTACCTTCTACTTACTATTAAAAAATAAAAACCACGACAACTGGGAACCATTTAAAATGTTGAATTAACTTTACTTCCGTTTCCAGAAATTCACAAAAAAAAAAGAAGACAAAAAAGTCTGTTTCAGTAAAATTATTTTTATCGCATTGGAAGAAGGAATAAATTGTCAGACGATAACGTAATATGATTTCTGCTAACTTGCATTTTTTGTTTTTGTTTGGGGGAATTTTCGGGGGCTACTATAATAAAACCGTCAACCATCTTCGTCGGCAATGTAGGAGTGTCAGCGTGCGAGAATGTGTCTAGCATACTTAATTTCTTCAATTTTTTTGTTTTCAGACGAGAACAAGACTTTTGACTGTTTTGAGGAAGGTCAAGTGTTTGCTGAAAATTCATTATTTATTTGAAATGAAGGCCATTCTATGATTTGAATGCGTCATTTCGGCAAACGAAAGCTTTTTAAGGAGAATTTTGTTCTTTGTTTTAACTTTTGTTCGAGATTCTTTGGTGTTGGAAAAATATTTAGAAGGAACCATGGAATATTGTGAGGCATTAAAATAAGACAAGCTGTAATTTAAAATTTTCTTGTAAGGAGAAAAAGGCAGTTAGGTAGGTATTTTAGGGAAGAAGATTGCACATTTATAGGAAGAATTTCTTCTTGGAAAGATACTCGTATGTGTATCAACTTAATACAACAGCTCTCTGACTTCTTAACAAGGAAGCTTGAAGTTACTTAAATAAAAAGGTCATTATTCAAAAGATTCTAAGAGTAAAGTCTCATAGATTGAGAACTTTCGCGGGTAGATATAATTGGTAACTGTTTATATTTTTATTTAATTTCGTTTAAATTATTATTTTCTTCATCGGGCTCAAATAGAATGGGGAAACCTATGAAAGTTAAAGACGTAATCTTGGCAGAAGAAAGGTATACGTTAAGATGTCATATCAGAAATCTTTTTAAGCATCTTGTTGCAAAATTTTATTATCAATGAATTGAATTATATTTGTGATGAACGCAACTATTAAAACCGCGACTTTGGATATTCGTATCCGCCAATAAAATATCAAATTAATTGAATAAAATATTAAATGCAGGAGACCGATGTGCTTCGCGATCGGTAAATTTCGAAAGAAGGTGAAAGTAGATGATGATCTGTCAAAATTGGTCGCAATCGAAAAAAAATATAAAAAAGGCAGGAATTAAAGGTGCCACCACCGGTTTTAAAGTTATACACTGAAAATATATTCCTAGGTAATATTGATAAACACGTTTTGTTGAACTTCAACAAAAAAATTTTATCGTTTTGATTAAATTTTTGTCAATACGAAAGAATGATTTTGTTGATTTCACAAATTTTTTAAAATTCAGCATGATTTTTTGTCAGTTTAACAAAATATGCACTACAAATAATATTAACACTTTAACAAACCAAGTTTTGTTAATATAACAAAATAAAACAGAGGTTTTTGTCACAGCGACAAACTTTTGTGTGATGTTAACAAAATGTTTGTTGTATCTACAAAAAATCTCTTTTGTTAATGTTTGTCAATATCACAAAGTTTTTGTTAATTTTTTTTTTGTCAATTTAACAAAAAATTAAAATGTTTTTGTTAAAATGATGAGTTCTTTTGTAATATTGATAAAATAATATTATCAGATAAATAAAACTATTTTGTAAGGAAACCAAAAAAATTCTGCGGGTATATTTTTTTGATCATAATATTTCTTTTGTGTATGATATAGTTCACATTTGGTTTTTGTCAAAAAATCGATGTAAGATTAACTGAACTTAAAAAAATTGCGTATTGTCCGTACGCCCTCACAGATGGTTGCATGTGAGATCGTAGGGACGAAACGCCAATTTTTGTGGACTTAAATCCCAAAAAAAAAAAAAAAAACAATTTTGACAAAATTAATTTTGTGGATTCAACAAAAGAAATTTGTAAAATTGACAAAATATTTTGTTGAATTGACAAAATATTTTGTTAATTTAACAAAATATAACTAAACAATTTTGTTAATTTTACAAAAAAAAATTGTTAATCCGATAATAATAACATTAACAAAAGAATTTGTTAATACAACAAAAGAATTGTTAGTATGACAAATTAATTTTGTAAATTCTACGAAATCTGTTAGCATAACAAAATAATTTTGTGGATACAACAAAATATTTTTTGTTACCTCAACAAAATTCTGTAATTTTTATCAATTTGATAAAACTTTTTGTTGTACGTATATTGATAAATTTTTTATCAGATCAACCTACATTTTTGTCATATATACCTAGATTTTTATCTGCGTTTTTTGATTAAGCTTTGGATCACATGATGCAAAGTACAGGGGTGTTCTACAATGGATGCCAGGAAGTTTTTTTCCTGGTGAAAACTTACCAAAACCCGAATTAAATGAAATTCTTTTTCTAAATTAAATGACTATGCAAAATTTAATTTCGAAAAGAAGAATTGAAAATGTTAAGAAACATAAATTATGACAAGACGAAATCGTAAACCAAAATGTTGGCTCTACTTTGTGTTATGCAGCACGCTGCTGCTCTGCGAAATAGGTTTTATAAGTGAACAGTTGTAACAGATTTCTTAGTACAATTTGTATAATTCTCACACACTTTTTCGTTCACAATTTATCTACCCAGTACAATAAGAGAAAAGTATGAATTTATGCAAACAAATTTTAAAAATCTTATTTTTATTAAATCAATTTTTTATATAATACATTTTTTTAAAAATGTTCAAGAAAAAAAAAATTGGGATGCCAATTTTAAGTATTTCGTAACATAGATTTAATAATAATTTCAAAAAATTATCTTTACACGTTTTCAAGATATTGATTTTTCAAAAAAAAATGGGATTTTTTTTTGAAAAAAAAATACAAAAAAATATTTTTTCGAATATATTTATAGATATATAATATTGGTTTAAATTTTTAAGGGAGCTCCTGTTAAAAATGTTGATTAAAAACGTTAGAGCGGTTAATGATAAAGTCGAGAATAAAAAAAAACTGTTCTATGACTGATACCGTAGTAATATTTTTTCCTAAAAATGTTTTTTGACCAAAATGTAGTACATGCCCATTGTAGCACACTTATTTTTTTTTGTATCAAAATCGTTAGAGCTGTTCTTGCGATAAATAAGATTTTGCATTACAGGTGTATGCAGGGTACCGTTAATTTTGGAGCTAAAATTTAAATTTCTCCTCTAGGGAAACATCAAAGACCCTTAAGTATCGATTCTGAAGAAAATAGCTCTAGTGGCTTAAGCTGTAGGGAAAGGTACAGACATACAGATATATTATATACTGAAACATGTTTTTTGTGTACTAAATTTTCCTCAAAAGTTGATATGCAAATTATGAGTATTTAATGATATACATTTTTAGACGCAATTTCAAAATTTCAAAATTTAATCGTGTACCCGTTTTCAAGATATTGAATTTTCAAAAAAAAAAATGTATTATTTTTTTTAAATCAAAAAACTATTTTTTCGACAATTTTAAAAATAACCATATTTTTTTTTAATTCAAAGGGGCTCCTACAAACAAATTTCGGTTTCAATCGTTACAGCCGTTAATGAGAAAGTCGAAAATAGAAAAATTGGTTTTATGACATGTATCTACAGTTAATAAAATTTTGTCCTTAAATTTGTTTTACCAAAATGTAGTACACGCCCATTAATAGCACATAGGCGTATTTTCGAAAAACAAAAGATTAGGAAGGCCTTTCAACCCAAAACTAACTTACCGAAAAGAAACTATGATTTTGACTATTTCCATAAACACCAAGATACTTATCTTTGTCCTTAAGAAATGGAATTCTCCTCTTGAGTTTTATGGCCCTAACTCTTGAAATGACTCCGAACAAAAGATCTGTTCTCTTCAAGCAAAAATAAACTGATTCTCCTAAATACTTCAATAGGTTTTTCCAAAAAAATCGAATTTTTAAATTGATCAAGACAAAAATTTATAATTTCGTACGACGATTTTTCGCTTTTCCAAGAACTTCTAGCACGATCTGTTCTCACAAAGGATGATTCTAAGTCAATATAGCGGCCTCTTTGATTCATTTCGTTTCCTTTCATTGTTGCCCTCTCTTTTTAACTCACGCTATAATACCAAAAAACTTCGCCTATTAGCTGGATGTCTGGGTCTGCTCCGTTGTTGAACCCAATTCACTCTCTCATTAATAAAAATAATTTATAGAGAAAGATCATTCACAATAGAGATAGCTCAATGAACGAATTCAACTCACATCCATCAAATTCCACTACTGATTAAAGTCAAACGAAAAATCATGTTTACACGAGCCAAGTCCCCTTTTTACACCGACCAGACTAAAATGGAGACAAATATCTTCGACAGACGCACTAACACCATTTTTCAATCCTAAATGGTGAGGAAAAACTATATTTCACGCGAAAAGTTACAATTCCCGGATTTAGGGATTTGAGAAATCACATAACAAAGTCCTCTTCGTTTTACTTGCACAGACTCTCTATTTTGGGCTCTTCGCGTCCGTTTGGTTTAAAAGCTATGCTCCCAGTCGTGTTTTTTTTTTTTGGCTGAGTGCTGTTGACAATTTGACTTGCCTGTCAAAAGTAAGTTTTGTGAGGCACCTCTCATACTTGTCGTTTGACACGGACGATCTGACACATCTGCCATTTTAGGAGTGGACTTCCTGTCACAATTATTTATAATATGGAGTGAATTTTTGGACTGCCTGTCTCCCGAATCTGGTTTTGTTGTTTTCCCAAGATACTTTAGGAGTAGGCCTCTTGCTGATGGTTTAAGTTTATCTTTCAAACAAATCCAGTTTTATGGGTATTTCAAAACATTTTTCAGAGTTCTATTTAAAATTAAAGTTGTTTCGCCTCTGGAAAAAACACCCTTTACGTTTAATTTCAAAAAGTAAACCTTACTCACGTAGTACCCCTTGTCTAATGGTTAAAGTGTTGCACTGTCATGCAGAAGGTCTTGGGCTCGATTCTCAGCTTTTGCACCACGGGTTGTACTGCATCTTGCGTAGAATTGAAAAATCATAAGAGTATCTCTTGTCGAAAAAACTGCGGCTTATTAGCCTCATTAGAAAAATGTAGATCCCCTCCATTTCTGGGATTACGCAAACAGAAATGGTTGAGAGTTGTAAGTTACTAAGTTTGGGCTCTATACTAGATGTTATGGCCTCCTATTTATTTTTTTTTAACCTTACTCACACCTAACTGCAAGTTATTATGATTAGTAAATTGATTCAAACGAAAAGTTTTGAAGGTTTTGTTGTAAGTTTCTGGGGTAGGTACATCCTTTCGATACAAGTTCCAGCATCTGTAACTTTGACTCCTGCAAAATCTAAGGATGGCCAATTTCAGTACCTTGGTTTTCCAGGGATGTCTTCCTAGGATCAGTTGATTTGCTGATTTAAAATGGTTTATTGAAGAAATTGTTTTGTTGTTTCAATATGTAAGTGAACATATTTTTTTTTTTTTTTTTGAAAAAGTGACCTACATAGGGTCACATTTGTTTCGAGGGCTTCTTTAAACATCTCAGTCAGACATGGAATCTACACTATTTCTACCTACTACTGTTAGGTGTTGATGTATGAATGTATCTACATTTCGCCCTAAGTAGATATTTTTCAATTTATATTTTCCTCCAACACCTTCACACATAGTACGTTTATGCAAGTGCCTATAAAGGAATATAAGTAAGTACACGCAAATATCTTCAAATCTCACTCACTACTACACCTTCACAGCTGATCTTGACCTCTCCACCAAATATAACAACACATGCAATTGCTTTCAAATGCACTTTTATCTCTAGCAGTTGTTTTATTTTATATTTTTATTTATCTTCTTCTTCTTCTTATTCAGAAACAAAGTCAATTAAAAAAAAAAAACTGAATAAAAGCTCCAAAAACCTAGAAGCACATGGCGGTTGGTTGGTCATTCCCTTTTTTTCTTAACGCTCAAAGCGCCATATGCCACCACCACCCTCAACTCCTGCATCATGTTTTCACAGCTGAAACAACAATTTTCAGATTTTTTTATTTTATTTTAATTTTAATATCTTCCTTAAATTTAAATCAAAATAAAACAACTTTTTCCTTTTTTTTCCTTCGAATCAAAAAGATAAAGAAAAAACCTTACTACATTTACAAACCAAAAAAAGAAAAAACAAAATGGTGGGTGGATGACGAATTGATTCAGATACAAGATGTTATACAAAAAAAAGATAAAGAACAACTCACACAATCAAAATAAACTTATAGAGACGGATGGCCCGGCTCTCACATATGTTCAAAGCGCAAAAGTCGAAGACGACGACAAAGACGAAGACATTGCCGGCATTTTTATTCAATTTCAATTTTTGCAAACCCCGTTTTTTTTTGCTTGTTTTCCAAAGAAAAAACACAATATTGTTTTTCTTGTCCACGAATTTTGTTTTCTTAATTTTTTTTTTATTAATTTTGTTTTGCCCCCTACACACATCACTTTGCGCTGGTTAGATTGTTCAATGTTTACACATCCGTAAACAAAACAATTCCTCTCTCACAAGTTTTGGTTTCTATTTTTCTTTCCATTTGTAAGTTTTTTTTTTAAGTTTTATTTTCTTTTCCGAATGCCGGGTTTATTTTTGCAAAAATAACACAAAAAAAGGTTGAAAAAGATAAAAAAAATAACAAAAATGTCGGAAACTGACGGCGAGTGAAAGTATACACGCAAAAAGCCCGACAACAAACACTAACTAAACTAAATTGCAAAGCTTTTCCCACGTCGAACATCAAAACGAAACCAAAACGACCAGCGCAATTATGGAAGGGGCAGCAGAAAAAGTATCTCTAAAATGATGTAGGTTTCTGTGCATTGGTGTTGAATTGAATTTGAATTGACCCCTTCAGAGCTTTGAGAGAGATAGAGAGTGGGAGTACGGACAAGAGAAAGAGAGAGCTTAGACGAATCTATACTTCTACACCAACACCATTCGGATGCACTTTTTGTTAGATTCAATTTTATGGGAGATAGTGTGCATTTGCATTGGTGTTAGAAGAGGGGCAAATTGAAGAGAAGTGTTGTCGTGGCGCTATAAACTTGGGCAAAACACAAACCACAAAAATTGAAGAATAAATCAATTAAATCTGGATTTAAATATCCGCATAAATTAGAGAAATTAGTTACTGAATTATTGTATTAATTTGTGTCATTAATTTGAAAATTATGTTTCAGATTTGGAGGGAACTGAACTCAAATGTAAAAAGGTTCAGAACATGTTTACGTACAAAAATTTTAATCCAATTTGGTGTTAATGTAAAAATATAGTTTAATATAACTTTAAACATTTTAAGGACTTGAAACACCTTGAAGTTCTTGTTCATCAAATTTGGATAATATCCATGGAGTTTGTGAACGTTTCAAAAAAAATTTACAGAGTTTAAAATTTGTTTCACTGTATCATAGGTATTAGTCAAGAAGAAGAACTAAACCTACCAGCATTTCAATGGACTTTTTGAAGGCTTTGCACCTTTTTTAGTTCAGGTAAACAGCTGTGCACTTTTCTACCTCTAGTACCTATACCACGATTTTACTAAATTATGAAATAGAAACTAAATCGGGCTTTATACTTTGACATTTAAGAAAATTGAAATATAGTAAAGCGACGTTTATCCAAATTCAACTGCAACTAATATGAATTTATTCTCCGTACATCCTATGTCTATCTAAATTGTCAATTGCTTGTGTCTGTTCCTAACTTGTGGTTTTGTTTTGGCTAGTAATAAAAGAAAGTAGTTCCCCTTGGCATAATGGTTAGTGCGTTGAACTGTCATGCAGAATTTCCTGGATTCGATTCTGAGCCACTGCAAAAAAGTTTTTCAGGGGTGTACTGCCTCTGGCGAGGAATTGAAAAATCCTTTTTAAGAGTATCTGTTGTCATGAAAACTGCTGCTCATTTGCAATCGCACATATGAATAGTTGAGAGTTGTAAGTCACTAGATCCTGGTACTCTTCGTTTACTTTATTTATTTATTAATTAATAATATCACAAAAAAGTAATAGAAGTGATAACTGGAGCTTAAATAACAAAGTATATTTTGTTTAATGCGAAAAAGAAAATAGTTTGACAATTTTCTTTGCTAAACAACATTATACTTAGCTAAATAGAAGTAAGTAAACGTCACTTGGTAAATATATAGTTTTATTGATGAAATATTAAGCTTCGTCCAGGACTTGGAGATAAACCGACACTAAACACTTTTTTTTTTTAATTTTGAAACTCATATTTTATCAACCTTCACAGAATTCTAGGGTTCTTAAATTTCCAAAATTTAAAGAATAAATGTGGTACATACCAGGGCTTAAATCAAATTGATCGTTGAACAGCGTGAAATCCGATAACAATTAAAAATTATTCTAAGTCTCCTTAAATTGATTTCACTTATTTGATGAACTTTACTCAAAAAAATATAAATAAAAATTAATAAATAAAGCTCACGAACCTTGAATGCATTTCGAAACACGTTCGTTTTTATAAAAACCTTAACCTGATATACCAAAAAAGGTAAGGGATTATTATACCTCATTTCAGCAAAGTTGACCCTTTGGTAATACAAATTTGCGTGATAAGCAAATATTAAAACGACTTTCTGACTAAAATGATTTAAAATAAACAAAAGGTTAGAAAAAAAAACTTGAAATAATAGGCTATAGGCTAAAGCCTATATGAACTTCGTACTTTTTTTAAATCAAGTGTTTGAAGAAAAAAAATATTTTTAAACTCGAAACATTTTTTAAATAAAAATTGAGAAATACAATTTCTTACTTAATTTTTTCATAATTAATAGTGATAAGATATTAGTTTAACTTCAAGTATATTGGGGATGTATGTGCGTTCCAAGAATCTTTTAATAGAAGAGATAACAGGAACTATCGTTGTTTTAACTGAAAAAAACAAGGACACAGTTTCATGAATTCTCCCTCCTCAAAATAGAACTTGTATTGTTACAGATGTGATGTTGATAGAAAAAGGTGAGATCCATTTCCGAGTAGGGGGTTATCTAAATTAAAATAGGTGACGCAGATAACATGCTGTTGCATTTTGAGGATAATTCCATAACGAGGAGGGACTCCCACACAAAAGCAACAAAGCAACAATAAATATGCTTTTTGAAATGTTGTGAAGATTGGGTAGAGTTTTATAGTTGTTTCGAGTTCTTTGGATAGGTCAAGCATAAGTACATCTTTAGTTTCAGTTTATTATTTTTTTTTTTCAACTTCGCTTCTTTCTCTATTTTGGCAACATTGCAGCTGATTATATAATATTTTTTAATTAATTTGTATGGCACGATTTTTATTTGATTTCTTAAGAGTAGCAGCAAGATCCCCGACCATTACGGCGAGCTAAGCTCAGATTATGTCGTCAGCGTGCCAGTTACTTTCACATGGTCAATACAAGTATATGCAATGCTCTAGGTACTTTTAATTCAAACCAGACTTATCTGTCTTGTGCAGAAAAGGGAGTGCATATCCTCATTTTTTCAGGTTCTGATATTAAATTTTGCTTTTATTTTTCCACTCTTTTTTCATAGGACCGAAAAGCTTGTGGTTCGGTTTAAATCAGAACTTTTCTTTCAAAAATGAAAAAAAAAAAAATAGAACGGATGAAATTGTTTAAGGGATATATCTATAATAATAATAACAATTCTACCTCAACTAAACTCAATCAGTCGCGTTTAATTATCTACATAACTTTAAGCAGCATCTTAGCTTCAAAACTTTATTAATAAATATTGTTTACTGTTGTTTAACTTTGAAACCATTGCTGCCTGACTATAATCACATCATTACATTAAACTCTTGACTAAACTGGCATCACATTAAATTGCATTAGGCATAAATGTCAAATGTCTTATAACTGTTAAGACACTGTTTAGTTAGGCAAACGTCTTAAATGTATTTTCTATTTGGTTAAATAAATTTGTTCGAAAAATAAACAAATCAATTTTTAAAAACTTTTAATTGAAGAATGTGCAAAGTCTATCATGTTGAAATTTTATATGATTCTGAATTGTTCCTACTTTTATTAAAATTTACTTAAAAAAAAAAACATTCTAAAGAGTAAAATAAGAATATTTAAAGTCGTTTTCTGTTCGTGACAATTGAAAAATTTTGTCTTAAAGCAAATCCTTCCATTCGGTACTTTTTCGCCGACGAGGAACATATTTACCTCATTGTATGCAATAAAAAGCAAAATTCTCGCTACTGGAGTGAGACGAACCCCAGAAAATTACACCAGAGGCTCCTACTATCCGACAGAGTGGTGTGCATGGGGATAATCGGTCCTTATACTTTTTTGAAGGAAATGATCCAGGGGCTACTGGGACTCCTTTGTGTTACCTGACTATTATTCAGGATTTCTTCAGATCAGATGCAGCTGGAAGACGTTTGGTTCTCGCAGCAGAGAGCCACAACCCATATATCAGAGTTTTTATGGACTTTTTGCGAGACACTTTCCTGATTTGGTCCTACAGTGAGGATACCTTAAATCTCTTATTTATTACCATCGTGCCAGGACTGTGGAAGCCCTTAAACCAAATATTCTAACCCGCATCCTGCAAATTCCTATAGAAATTTTTAAAGAGTGCATGAGAACTTTAGAAAAATGATAAGACAATGTTTGAAGGGTGTGGGCCACCATTTGGCCGAAACATTTTTTAAAACTGTGTAAACCAAAATTTTTTGTATACGGTATTCATAGTATTGAACTAAAGAATTTAATCTCAAAGTATCGATGTTGGAAATATTGTACCTGACTTCAATTCGTCCACTTGGTAAACTCCGAAGTTTTTTTTTTTTACTTTTTTATTTTTTTTTTATTTTTTACTCCGACACATTTTAAATCAGTATCTAAGAAAATTATGTCTCCGGTAAAATTTTATTTAATTTTAATAATAATACAACTTTAAAGTTAATTCTGGTTTATTTGTAAAAATCGCAGATCATAATTTTCCAGTTTCTGGAAATTTGTTAAGCTATTTATTTTATATTTGAGTTTTGTTCGTAAACTTTAAAACCAGTCAGAGGTTCAAACAAAAAAAAAAAATAGCAAAACTTTTAACTAAAAATGAAGAGAAAAAATTTTTTATTTTTTTTTTAAATGACTATGATTGACTGAGTCAAAAGCCTTGCTGAAATTAGTGAAAATTGCACCTACCTGCGACCCTTTTTTCAATAACGTTTATAACATAAGATGATAAATGTGACGTTGTTTTGCATGAAATGCCCATTACTTTAGGTGTGTTCAAAAGCAATTTATTAAAAAAATTAAGAGTTAGTAACCTACTTAAAAGTTAGAAAATAGTTAAGTAGTATCATACAAATGCCTTAATACTGAGCTGTTTTTAATTTTGCGCCAATATTTCTTGGCAAATTAGTTCGAATTTATTTGTTACAAAAAAAAAAGTTACAATAGTATTGATTTGTTGCCAAACCTCTTTATACAGTCTTGATCAATAAGACCAAATTCGTGCAACTATATCCTCCATATGATGTTTATTTTTATTGAAAAATACATTGAAGCCAATTCGTTGACTATCTATTTAAAAAAAAAGCTGACTAAGACCAATCTAGTCTAATCTACAAGACAACGAACTTCATTTAAGATAATAAACAAAATACCTAACAGATGTAGATATCATACCATAACAAATTCCTTTAAGTACTTTTTTTTACTACTTCTTGCTGAATTTAACATAGTAAACTCTTTTACATTATGAGCACAACTTCGTATCTATTCAAAGATTTTATTATGTAAACTCGTGTAAAATATTTCATTTCCATCTGCGATTTTACGAGCATTAAGTAGCATCCATTTAAAGAGTGTATCTAATGGGTCGTTCATCTGCTATCCTCTCCTCTCACCCGTTCATCTATTTAAAGTATGAAAAAAAAAACTAAATCTAACATACAGCCTCACATCTGTTCCATTATATTTAATATTGTAAAAATGTAACAAAAAAAAAACCCTGAGAGTTCTTGAAGACATAATTTGCTAGAGTAAAAACATCTGCTAATGACGTCATTCAAGTTGAGCAGGCACTCTCATCTGTTGTATAGATGCAAGACAAACAAAAAGCTCTTTCCACCTACATACTTCACGAAAAAATTACAGAGATAGATACTCGTACTTTGTGTGTACGAAATGTATCTTACAGCAAAAATGTATAATCTTACGCGGCACTGGTAAAAGTCTCCACTCCAACTACACACCACACAGATACAATATTTGAATGGTTTGTTGTTGCAATTAAATTTTTTTTTTCTATACATATTATAACGATTTTAAGTGGCTATGCTCTTTATCGCACTTTTTGACGTAAACGATGGGTGATCGACTTTTTAGGGTAAATGAACGATGCTGCCTGGCTTTTGCCGGTAAAGCTTTCTTGCTTATATTTGTTCTTATTTTCAAATACAAAATTAAACATGAAGATACAAATTTTTATTGCTCTAAAGTTAATCCGAAAGAAGTTGATATTATTGTTATCAATTGTTGTGTTTTACGTAGCGCGTAAACAACAACAAATTAAGTATGCACCGAAAAGCGAGATACTTAACAATCTTAGTTGCTCATTTTTTTTTTAATTTGATTTTACATGCAAAAGTTATCGCTTGAAGTTGGATTGTATCTGTCTGTCGGAAATCGTCTATTTTTGAATTATTTGTTGGTATTGTTATCGCAAAATTAATTCTGCCGTAGAACAGTTATTATTTTTATTACGTTGTGTAAGCTGTTCGAATTCGTTTTGTTATTTTTTGATTGAAATTTTGGCTTGGGATAAGTTTAGGAATTACGCATGAAATCGAAATTATTGGCGGACTTGGGTATGACGTTTTAAAAGGACTGGGAAAGTGGCAATTGAAGGGGGATAAGAGGAGAATTCTGTGAAACTAATTTATCTACATGGGTAGAAATATGCATTTTCTAAGAAAAATTGCGTAGTACTCTGGAAGATGTAAGTCATTGATGATTCGAAACAACTCTCCTAGGCTAGCAAAACTGTCAATTAGACAACATCTGTCAATAAATGAGAGGTACTTAAGACGTCAAATGTAGATTTGCACCAAGATGATTTAATTTAGACATGAATTCCTTAACGAACTGTCAAAGACACGTTAAAAGTGTTCAATTTTCTACAGAAATTGGAAAATTCTTTGCGAACTTGTGTATCGATATCTAAGAAAAAATTAGATACTTACTAGTATGGTTCGCTTAATCTTCATTGTGGGCTGATTAATAGCAACTTTCTGAACATTTGAAGGATCTAGTGAAGCTTGCAATGTTGTGGCTGTTTTGGCCTTTTCCCATTGCTTTTTTTGACTTATTTTTTATTCATACATATGCTCGTATAAAAGTCAATAAGGTCTAGATATCTGGGATCTCGGAAAATGTATGCAGATACGGTCAACGAGTTAATAATGGATCTGTCATTGGTGAGAAATATTTCGTTGATACAAGTATCTGAATTTCCGAAAAAAAATCCTAAAGTGAGCCTTTTGGCGCAGTCAAGATACCTGCACCGGACTTGACGTATTGCACATCGTGTTAAAAACTTCCTGTCACCATTCATAATATGAAGTGTGATTTGGATTTTCCGGAAGCTTTTTAGGAAGTATGAACTTGTTTCTTTGTAGAGTGGTGGGAACTGTGATTTCTGGTTTTGATAATGAAACAATGTGTGTGGTGTTAGCTGGCTCATGGGAAAAAATACAAATTACGAACTCTAAATAAAGCAAGCGGAAATTATCGGTTTAGAGATAAAGGTTCAGAGTTGTATCAATGCACAAAGAGAAAGATAAAAAACAAAGAATATATCACAAAATAAGATTACACTGTCTTGAATTATACAAAAAAGGAGTCGAAAATTAGTATTGAAAAATATAAAAGATAGCCATTTTGCCCAAAGGTAGATGTTTTGACCTAAATAAAAATTAAACATTTGGTCAAACATAATTGTATTTATACTAAGGTTTTTTTCAATGAGAGCGGGAAGATGTTGAAATGGAATAAAACATGCTGTGTGTGTGGAACTAAGAACATTCTTTTTTATTTGAAAAGCCCATGTATATGCCAATATGTACGGTGGCATCGATTCGAGTGATACATTTTAAAAAGACTTTTCCTCATAGATCTGGATGAAGTTGAGCTATGGGTTGTGTTATGTTCCCCATAAGATCGGTCGATTGTGATTTATTCGCATAGACCTGTGACTTCAGGAAATCTCACAAGAAAAAGTTTAGCGGAGAAATATTGCATGACCTTGGTAGCCAACTCACCTCTGCGAGAGATAACCTTACCCTCAAACCGTTCAAGCAGAATGTCAATCGTGACGTCCGTCCGCTGTGTTGCATGTAGCACCCTCCCGCTGGAATCACATATCGTCTAAATCCATATGGTTCGAATTTAGCCCCCGATCAAAATACACACCAAATGGTAACTTTTTGAGGAAGAATTGTCAAGCGGAGAATCTCGTGTGGGTTGGTTTCGTCGCATATACGGCAATCTAGCTTGTTAACACAGTCATTAGTCCAAAAATGCGACTCGTCACTAAAGATTTTTCGGCCAAAATTCTTCCTAACGTTCCAAAGGCAAGTTAGCACATAAAGAGCTATGTCTGTGGTCATGAATTTTGAGCGCCTGCATCAGTTGGATCTTGTACAGGTGAAGGCACGACGCAAAATTTGCCAAGTTGAAGTTTGCGAAAGGCCAAGTTCTTGTGCACGGTGAAGAATCGGTTCTGCTGTACACTTCCGCGATCGGTGGCAATGTTCTCGGCTGATCTTGCGTTCATTTGACGAACAAATGTTAGCTGATTGACTTGCCGAACCGGTCTTCGCAAATTTGGCCAGACATTTTCTGCCAAGTCCAAGCAACGAAGATGAGAAACATTTTCTTGGTGATAAGAGACACTTTGTTGAACGATTTTCAACCCCTGACAAGAAGTATGTTGTTATTGGGATTATTTTATTTTTATAATTAGCAATAACTGAATGGATTATGACTACCCTTATAATGTTACGGTTTATCAATATGCCGGCGTCTAGGTAAATTGGAGAGGATTTAATAAGAGATATTAATGAAAATTGGTCTTGAAACCTTGTGCATAACAATTTAGGTCAAAGTATTCCATGGTCTAGTAATGCGGCTAAAGAAAGAACATACATATATAGTTGAAAGTACGTTCAAAAATGGGCTATTGGGTAAACTGATATGCATTCCTAGCTAGACGAATGTTATAGCAAAATAGTGTGATGGGAGGAATGGAACTAGGTATTTCATTTGAGCATTGTTATTACTATTAACAAACTATACAAAAATGAAATACATAAAATTTTATGACGGTGTTCCCGAGAAACAAAAGTTTCCATAATGGATGTATCTGCAGTAAGTTTAAGGGGTCTAACATGGATTTTATTCAACAGGTTTAAATAAGAAATAATGAAATTTTGGACAGATGTAGATATGCTCTATAGCCAGATAAAAAGGGAAAACCAATTTCTTGCATTTTTTAAGAAAACCTAAGCTGGATCAACTATATGATCATGCCATAAGTGATGGTCATTAAAACATAGACTAATTATTGAAAGCTATTCAGTTGCTTTGATGCCAGTGACATTAATGGCATGTGTAGTATATTTCGCATGGCGACCAAAGACAGCTTTGAGTTTACGAAGCACTCCAGGCGGTTGTTAATACCTTATTCTACAATGCTGTCCAGATCAGAATCTGATCATCTTAGAATACGCTGCTGTTTCAATTCCACAACCCAAGAATAGGGTAGTTAATCTAGAAACGAATATAAAAATCTGAGGATACTAACGTCAGCGAAAAAATGAAAAGGATAAGTAGTTTCAGACAAGAAATTATTTATTAAGAAAAGGAAGAGTGTTGGAGACAAAACGGAGCCTTGTTGCACACCAGCATGCATTTATTTTTTTTAAAATCAGCATTTAAATCGTCCAGAACGACTCGAACTGAATGCTCAGAAAGGTAATTTCCAATCCAACGAAGAAGAGACTTTAAAAATGGACGACTGGAAAAATGCCATTTTTCATCTTCTCGGAAAGATACAAAAAGAGTATGATAGATGGAAAAATAGTGGCTGGGATTAACACCCAGATATCGGACATGACATTTAAGGGATAAACTATAATACATAACAAAGGAGGTACTGCAATTGCAACAATTCGAGTATGTCGTGAAAATAAAAAAAATTGTCTCTTTTAATTTTCTCAAACGACTGGGTCGCACGCACTTGCTCCTATGTAATAGACTAGGAATTTTAAAAACGAATGTTATTAAAGAAAACTGTTCATAAGGATAAAATGAATTTTTTAAATTCTTTTACTAGTAAGAGATAAAAACAGAATGCAATGCACATTTGAATTTATGCAAGAACAAAAAATATAAGTCGTTGTAGTGGTTCCTTAAAAAATAAGCTTTTATGTACAAAATTTTTAAAACATTTTTAAGAAAAAATTTTGGTACGCCAACTGTAAGTTTTTATTTTTGTACAAACGAGAGCTAAATTTCCAAGAAAAATACTAAGCCGTTTTTGAGATATCGAATTTACCCAAAAAAAATGACTTTTTTTTTGGTAGGTACAGTCAATGATATCATGTTTTCAAAAATTTTTCTTATTGAATTAAAGATCGTAAGAATTAATCGAAAGAAAAAATTTTTTTGCGAAATTCTCGGAACCGTTTTCGAGAAAAATGCGATTTTCGAAAACCATTTTTTAACATTTGTATGGAGTGTACCGTTATTTTTAGGTAAAATAATTTCTTTTTTCTCATATCTTGTAGATTAGGTATATTAAGAAACTTTTATTTATCAAGTTTTAAAAAAAATCGAGCATGGGGTTTTCGAAATATTGAGTTTCCAAAAAAAAATGAAATTTTTTTTAAATCCAAACTAATTTTTTTGAAAATTTGAATACAGAATATGATATTGAAACTGCTGGGGAGCCTTAACACACAAAAAATGATCAAAATCGGTAGTACCGTTTTTGAGAAAATTGAAAAAAAAAAATAGGTTTATTGGGTCACGGTGGCGTATGTGGAACATTTTTTTAATTAAGTTAGTGTTAATAACGACTTAATTTGAAAGTGTTTGCTGTTGTAAAAAAAAATGTCGTAGACCTTTTTTGTTCGAGTTTCAAACTTAAAACACTAAGAAGAACTTGTTCTCAAGACCTAAACCTATACAAAATTTTAAAACATTTCCACCAACTGGCTTATTTACTGTTGACAAAAATAAATAAATACGCCGTGGGGTATATTGACCACAGCGACCCAACTCTGTAAGTAACTGTAAAACCATAATAAATTTTTATTGTCAGATAATCTTAGATTTCTCGGCATATTTTTAGGCAGTTTCTGAACCTGAAGCAGTATCAGGCTTGTTTTGCATTGCTTTTAGATTGAGATTAATTAATTTTTTGAAAATTCTATTTTTAGTAAAATTGCGTAGAAATATCAGAATTTTACTTAGCTTATTGTTTAGTTTCACTAAAATTCTTTGGGATAACAGTCGCACATACACCAATACTTACCAGTTGGCCTTTAAGCAATCTTATTACTGAAAAACAGATATTCTCGTTTTTACCGCACTTCACGAATGTGGATTGCTTTGGCTCAATTTTTCTCTCCCATTGCTATTTGAAAAATCAATTAACACCGGCAACGCATTTGAACCCCTTTCATATTTTCCTAAACGCTTATACTGAGCTTAAGCATCATAAACTATTTTAAGGCGTGCAAAATAATCAAATGTTGTATTTATAAACCAATACTTCATTTATAAGGTTTAGCCATCACTTAATGTCCTTGACCCATAAGGGACTATGGTGCAATGGTTGAATATATTATTTGAGGTTGCGTTTTTATTTAAATCACCGCTATCCTATCGGAAAAAGAATTATGAACTCTAGAAAACATTTGTATACCAAACTGCAACTTTGTCAATATTGTATAGCACTCCTAGGTTTGTTGCATAACAAAAATTGTAAAGACAATTTGTTAGAAAAGTTTGATTTAAATAAATGTCTGCTCGATTTTTATCAAAAGAAGTTACAGAAAAAGTTATAATGAGGTTTGGAGAAGATACTTTGTAGAAGTCGGAGAAGCATTTGATCTGTGAAACATTTGGATAATATGTTGTTCGTAAAGCGACAGATAGAATTCATGTTGCTGGAAAGCAAATACAAAAATATCGATTGAATTTCTCTTCAGTTAAAGCCATAAAAATCTAATTAATAGGACTTTAGTTTTTCAGCGCGGTATCATTCAAGTCTAACTCACTAATGTTTTAAGCTTGCTGAACAAATATTTCATGTGTCAAAAAGCTATCGCAAACAAAACGGGGCATTGAAAAAAATCCATTTTCTTAGTGTCTGACTTTGACAAGATTTGAACATCATAAAGTAAAAGTTAATCTTCGATTGAACAACTGCTTCATGAGTTAACTCGGGTTTAATTTATTTGCAAGATTAACTAACTCAGAGTTATTTCATCACTGCAAAACTGGCTCTAAAAACAGTTCATCTTATAGGTATGGACAAAATTATGAATTCGTTTAAGTAAACCGGGCCCCCAAGACCATCTTCGTTTAATAACTAGAAAAGTAATTAAAACTTGATGGTTTGCACTGCACACTGCATTTTTCTTTTCAGCAAATTGCATTCTACAAATCTCAACTAACAAATCTAGACTAATCTTCATTTGAGAGTTGTGTTTTTCCATCTTATAGAGATTTGCATTCATTTATCTAAATCAATTTGAAGCATACGATAAACTTGTTTTTTTGTCCAATTAGGGAGATAGATACATATCCATCCGAGCGCTTTATAATAGGTATACAGAAAAATTCAAATGAACTTGAAGTTTTCCCTCAAGGGCGTAAAAAGCCTTATACTTTTTAATTATGCATTTGACCATAAAAATAAAATTTACATAGACAACACGCATCGATTAGCCAGTCAATATCATTCGAACTGCAAATCTGCATGCAGTAGCTGCTTTTAATATCTATCAACTCAACCAAAAGGTCTGCAGTCTGCAATTAAAATTGAAAACAAAAAAAAATAATTTGCAAATATTGAATTGTGTTTTTTTTTTCAGTGCGCCCTTTTTAACCCAATCACTGTGATTTTCAATATACTTTTTGGTTTTCATGGCTGAGTGGTTTTGTGCATACAAACTTCTCCTCTGGGGCAAAGGATATTCCATGGAACACACCATAAAGGACAAACATACGGAATATAATTAAAAATTAAACACATCGGCAGAAGCAGGACTTTTTTGCAATAATTTCCACTCGGATACATAATTACCAAATGCTCTCTGTACAAATGCCTTTAGGCAAGACACAAAAAAATATCTATATCCATAAAATTTCGATGATGCAACAAAATGTAAAATGGCCAGTGAATGCCTTGCCTGAATCATTAATTATTCAGCATCAGATACAATCCTCTTTTGCATACGCTATACGCACATTTGCATCGGTGATGGCGTTTGGAAGTATCTATAAGTGCGTCCATCATGACAAAATTGTTAATCAGCTCTTTTGACATGGGATGAGCTAAAAGAGGTGTCCACCAATCCGCCCATAATTGCCTATGATGGCGTCCGAGAGGAATCCAATCCAGTCCAATGGTGGCGTAGTGAAAAAATTGCATTTAGTTAGTATACCTACGTCAGCCCATTGTCGATTTAAAATCAGACATCTGCTTCAATCACAGGCTCAGGACCAGGACAGCACTGATGGTCATTGGTGGAGGACATCATCGAAGGTTATATCCTGGGTAAGCCTGAAAGCCATATAGATACATCCAATGGACGCATAAAAATCACCTATAGATACAGAGGACCGGGAAAGGGGACATTCTCGTATAACACCGGGCGGTGGCGATGAAGCGTTATTTTTTAATGCAGCGTGCATTATAAAACTCCCAGGACCAGGACCTATGTAGGTAGGTGGATGGTGTTGGGTTGAAATGCGGGTCCAGCATTAACCGATGATGATAATGAAGAAGAGGATGAGTGCAAGCACACAATTCGATCGATATTTGTGCCGAACTTTTCATTTTAAATTTTCTTTCTCTCGCTTGCTCTCTTGTCACTCGGTCGTCGGCGTGGTAGTCGTTTGGGGTAGATATAAAACCGTTTAACCCCCAAACCCCCTGCCAACTCTGAATTCTGCCGAACTTTCATCCACCATCGAATAAATAGGGAGGGAAGGTGCACGAAAAATATCGCCTAGGTGCATTATTTCCCACAACCCCTTTGCACTTTAAATAAAAAATGTATCTAGATACATATGAATTGCATATGTAAGGATGTAGACACAAACATTTTATATGAGATGCGATATAAAAATTCGAATTTTATTTTATTTTCGATATGGGGCGGTGTGGTGGGGTCTTGTATGCCTCTGTGCAGTAATGCTTTTGCTCCAACTTTTCTCTACGTTGCGTTGCGTTGGTTTGGAAAAGTTTTTTGAACTCATACATAAATATTTTTGATTTTTTTCTCGTATTTTTTTAATGGGCGGGCGGCACAGCAAAGGCATTTTTTATATTTATATATAGGTGCTCTAGTGTGTATCTATTAATTTATCAACTGCAAGGAATCTATGAGTTATGTGTTCGATGGCATGTTCATTTAAAATTCACAATAAAATATAAATAAACAAATGAACAACACAAATGTTTGCTAACCGAACAAAATAATCGAGAATGAGTCAAGAAGGTACGGTACCTCTAGTAGATTGGGTTGGAATTAATTTTTGGAAATTTTGTTTTGATTTTTTTTGTGTTTTCTTTTGTTGGGAGGGGGCAGAGTTGTATATTCATCACATGGGATTCTTTTTTTGTTGATGACGCTTTTGACCCTTTTTGATATTTTAATGTGAGGGCGCAGCTGCGATTGTTCGATTCGATGAATTTTAATACATTTGACCATTCGCCTATAGATGTTGTATACCTGCATATTATTAAATAGCTGGGATTTTTAATTTTTGCTTTCAATAACAAATTTAAATAGAAAGGTTTAGATTTTTGTATATTTTGAAGAAGGGGAATGTATTTGTGTGTTGGGGTTCGTTTTTTAGGGGACGTAGGCATCGGGAATTATTTAAAATCAAAAGTCGAAAATAACACAACATAAAGGTGCTCTACGCAAGTTATGGATCAGACTTGACATTTCGATGATAGGGAATATGAAAATGTTGGTATCGCAATTCTTTCTGTCTGTCTATCTGTTTTGCCTCTTTTTCTTTTTTCACCAATTATAACGTCACCTGCCATACAATTTGTTTTTTTTCGAAATTTTCTAAAATATTTAGTTTTTCTCCAAAATTCATTTACAAATTAAAAACAAAAAATTAGAAAACTTCATTCAGTTGTAGCTATTAATAGTACCTACCGCCCTTAGATCCATTTTTTTTGTGTTTGATTTTCTCAAAAACGGTACCACCGATTTTAAGCATTTTTTTTATACTAGAGCTCCTAAAAAGTTATAATTTTTTAGATTTAAAAAAATTAATTTTCTGTTTTTCAAAACTCAATATTTAGAAAACGCCATGTCAAACTAAGCTTGACAGTTAAAAGTCTTTTAATACAATCTAGAAGATTTGAGAAAAAAATTTTATTTTATCTTAAAATAACAGTACGCATCATACAAATGTTGAGCATTTACGAAAATCGTATTTTACTCCAAAACGACATACACCTAGAAATGCGGAAAAAAAATATTTCTTTAGAATAATTTTTACGATATATAATTCAAAAAAAGAAACTCATATTAAGATATTACTGACTGTACGTCCTAAAGAACTATAGGCATAGTGGATTAAAACAAAGAAAAAACTTTGAAAAACATTGAAAAACATTGAATTTTAATACTTTAAAAAAATTATATATTTTTAAAATCCGATATCTCGAAAACGAGTCAATATTTTTTTTTGGAAATTTAGTATTTATTGGTAAAATAAAAAAGATTTAAGTTAGAGTTTGAAAATTCGTTCCTAAAAATGTTTTTGATTGTGTATAAAAATGATTATTTTTTTAAGAACTTATAATTTTTGTACTTGTATAAACTTATGTTTTCTTTAAAAATGGCAATCTGTTTTAAGCTCCAACTATTAAGAGAGTTGTTTTAGTCATTAAAAAAATAAATTTTGTGGTTATGAACATTTTTCTTTGGTAATATTCATTTTTTTAATAAAAAAAAATTTAAACTTTTTTTTACTTTGCTTGATTTTTTTCAATCTTTACATGTTTTCAACGCTATCTGCAATATCTTTATTTTATCTAAAAATAATGATATTCACTATACAAATGTTAGGAAATGGTTTTCGTAAATCATATTTTTGCCAAAAACAGCACCTCGCATTTTGATACAAATTTTTATATTTTGCTTTATATTTACGATCTACAATTTGATAGAGAAAGATGAAATTAAAATATTACTGATTATACCTACCATTTTTAGAATTTCGAGGTTCTCATAATAGGGAAAACAGATTTTAATGAATTTTGAATACCAGAAGCTCCTATAAAGCATTGCATGTCAAAATTTAAAAAAAAAGAAACTTTTTTTTTGAAAATTGAATATCTTAAAAATGGGTAAGTATTTTTTTTTAAATTTAAATTTCATTCTAACTTAAGGATTGCGCACTCATTTTTTTTCTTAAAAATGTTTTTTTTTTTTTTTTTAAGCAACAACAATTTACAATTTTTGTTCTTGTATACATTTGCGCAAAATTTTAAACGATTTAGTAAAATGCTGAAGCCATTTTAATAAGATTAAGTTAAAAACGAGATTATGCTAGTTTTAAACGATTTTAGCATCTCACTTTCTCTTAACATTTTACTAAAATTAAAATCACAAAATGGCTACCTTAACTTTTAGTAACTTGCTAAATTCATATGAAATCTACATTTTCCTCGAAAGAAATTTCCTGGCAATTTTATTTGAAAAAGTTGAATTAAAATAATTGTTTTTCAGTAAATAAAATAATGTAAAATGTTTTCCGAAGACGAAGATTTCGATATGTTTTGTAAGACTCAGCTTTGTGCAGAAAAGTGCGATGTTTTCAGTTCCGAGCAAATTCTTTTGAAGAACTTGGCAATGGAGAATTTTACTCCAGGTTAAGGTTTGACAAGACAACAGTTTGGTTCTTGGTTGAAAACCTTAACATCCAAGACCGAATTACAAAACGTGGGATTCCGATTTCTCCAGAATTACAATTACTAGTTGCATTACACTTTTTTGGGAGAAATATCCACCAAGCTGATGTTGGTAAGTTAACTTTCTAATAGAACACAAAGAATATACCACTAATCTTATATAGGTCCAGTCACAAATACACAAATAACAAAGTAAATTGAAGGTTGTCACATTGACTTCAGAGTTTCTGACATTTCAAATTATTAGGTTCGTTCCCCAGATTTAGGTTTGTTTAGTATGTTCTTTTTTCTCGAACTGTCACTGTTTAGACGTGTTCAGATGGATCGTTTTTAGTAGAAGGGAATCAGTATTTTAGTAGTAAGTAAAACGAAAATAAAAGGGTTAAAGTTTTGCGAACAGCAAGTAAATTACTAAATGTTAGCAAATTGTCATCTAGCAATATGCTAAGCCCTTAACAATTAGTATTTTAAAATGTTGCCCCATATATTTTTTCTTGAAGAAATCACATGGCATTAAGCTCCAAATACTAAACGCTTTTTGAGGTGTGTTCAGAAGCAATTTATTAATTACACTTAGCACGATACTACCTAGTTTCAAACTGTTTAAAATTAAGAAAGTGTTAGTAAACTACCTTAAAGTTAGTAAATTGTTATACTTATACCTCAATATTAGGTTGGTCAAAACTTTGCTCCTATGTCTTTTACATAAGAGCAATAGGTGACCCAGTCATGCGTTTTAATTCTTTAAAACATTATTTTTGGATTATTCGCGTTTCATAACGAAAATTGCTTTAATGGGTCGCAATTAATATTCCAAGTTCCAACGAATTTTAGTAATGACGTTAACATTTATTATTAACAAAATTTGTTTTTGTGTTTTGGGAAACGTCCAAATTTAAAAAAGGGCAAAAAGGGAAGATCCCAAGAAATGCAAAAAAAAAAAACACAAATTCAACCAACTTATTTACCTGGAATAAGACGCTCAGGCATTATAAGCCTTATAACCACCATACCTCATCGATGTACTGCGGAAATTCAAAATAATGGCTACGTTACTAAATATAACCAATAAAACAAATCTTTTATTAACATTTTCGATTTTTAAGAACCAACGAAAAAAATGCAAGAATGCGTCATACGTGAAAGGATTGTAGAATTTTAAAAATATATGATAATAGAGAAAAATAAAATTTATTTTTTAAAAATAATGTTTGTCCTTAAGCAGGCTCAAGGTCAATTGTTCGTTATATTTTTTTTATTTTTTATGTTGTGACGTTTCGGATGTGATTACACCTTTCTTCAGACAACTTTATTAAATAAACAATTGACCTTGGCCCCACTTAAGGACAAACATTATTTTTAAAAGAAAAATGTCACGAAGAAAGGAATCATTTTTTATTTTTTAAATTGATACAACACATTACCGAGTATATAGATTTCAAAATTTTTTACAACATTTGCATGGTTTGCACCGTTATTTAGCATACAAATTTGATCAAAATAATTTGCTCCAGTAGTTTTGAAAAAATCAAAACAAAAATAAAGGTTGTGAGCGGTAGGTACCATTATTAAGCATTTTTGAATTTTTTATAATAATAATTAGTTTTTACTAAATGAAAATTTTGGTTTTATAAATGTAGAACAGTTTTTGAGAAAAAAAAAATATATCTTGAAATTTTTCGAACTACTCGTAATTAGCTTCAGCAACCAAAGTTGTCGAAATCGAGGAACAGTAAGAGTTGAACGTTTGAAAGAAATGTTGACAACCACTTTCTTCCTATTCTCTGTCATCGTAAAGTGAGGTTTGATTAAAATCTCGACTATCGAATTTTGTTATGAATTCAACAATTTTCCATAGGTTCTTATAAAGTAACTACGTAAATTACTTATTATTATTTTTATTTATTTTATTTTATTATTTTAATTTTAAGTCTAATAAGATTCCGAGATCAGAGAAACTAGACACTCTAAATAAATGTGACGAATTCAACAGGTAGTCAACTATAAATAAATTACGTTTGCGTGTAGAACACATACCCTTACACTTGTCAATATTTAAAAACAAACAGTTATAAATCATAAAATCTCAGATGATCGTCTTGTAGTTGTTCACAATCCGCAATGGAGGTAATTATTCGAAAAATTTTCATGTCATCAGCATAGATTAAAGCCGTAGAATGTTTTAATATAGATGAAAGATCATTTATAATTAAAACAGAGGGATAGCAGATAATTTCACAATAGGACGATAGTTTGTTATTAAATTCTTTTGGCCTTTTTTATGTATTGGCGTTAAATATGAATTCTTCCAAAGAGCAGGAAATTTCGAACATCTCAGCGATTCGTTGAAAAGAACATATAACGGATAAGACGGCTAAGATACACATTTTTTCAATATAAAGATAGAATACCAGGACTAAGACATTCATCAAGTTTTAAAATATTGTCGTGTAATAGGAGCTTCTGTAATCGAAAAATTAATAAAATTAAGATGTGTGTATTGTTGAGGACAAGAAGGAATGGAAGAAAAGTATTCGAAGAAAAGTCTTCAAAGGCACTCTTAAAATAAATCAGCAAATATATTAGATATCGTTTCTGGATCATGACTTAAAGAATTTTGATAGTCCATACTAACTGGGTAACTATAAGATTTTCTTTTATTATAAACGTACTTCCAAAATTTCTGCGGATCATCTTTAAGCTCACATTCAGTGTTCGAAAAAAAATCGGAGCAAAGTAGATTTGAATAGTTTGTAAAGTCGGTTTGCAGTTCTTGATAAATCTCGAAATGTCTCGTCAGTCTTCAATAGATTAAATTTCAACCAGGCTTTATTTCTTTTATTTTTCAATTTTTATATATGCGAATCAAACAATTGCAGGTTATTACTTAAATATTTTGCTTTGCGAAGTGGGATGGTATCTAAAAAACAATGAAACAAAATTTCAAAAAATAATTTCATCTAAGCTCAAGTTTGAAAATAAACCATCCCAATTTTTCTCCATTAATACGATAAAGAGTTGATTAAAATTACATTTTTAAAATTGAACTCAAGTTGATTTTTACAAATATTAAGAATGTGTATGAAAACATAAATTCAATGAAATAGTTAAGGCGGGATGATGGCGATCTTCTTCAACAAGCTTTGAATCACATGAGATAACGGCAGCATCAATACTTGAAAATACCTATAAGATTCTAGTTCTCTCTTTTAAGTTCGCTAAATCTAAGAGGTGCCTTCCTTAATCTGATTACTTTCTAAACTGCTTGATTCAAATAATGAATAATCAACCCACTTAACCCCAGATCTATTGAAAGCCTTGCACAAAGACGGCAATAAATTGTTTACCCTATCGGTCAGATCGCCTCTAGTCTATATGCTCATAACATAACAAAGGAAACTATAGCCACCATTGAAACGAGAAAACGCTTTGAAATAATTCATTTAACTTTGGTATTACTGAAAAGTTAAGGTTTCCGGCCATTTTGGCTCATAGCTATGTAGGTACTAGGTAGGTGGGTACATATATGTAATACCAACATTTTATCTTAAATATTTTCCATATCCGGACCACCACTGCCATCGCCGCCGCTGCCGCCGCCGGAAAAATATAAATCTTTTGATTGGCTCCTTTTCCTCGACCAAAACAAAAAATAAAAGAAACATCAATCCATTGTTTCTGTTGCAGCATTTCACATATTTGCTTTGTGTGTTTTTTTAATTTTTTTGTTTTATTGTTGGTTACCTATTTTTCAATTATATATTCCACTCAACAAGAAGCCCCCAAAAACACAAAAATAAAAGTGCAGGGATGTCAAAAAAAACACAAAAAGGATAATTAAATGAATTTCGGAACTCAATTCAATTTCCTGAATGCATTTCTATTATTTCTTTCGTTCTTTTATTTTTGACTTTATTTTGCATTCTGTGCGCCGCTAACAATGTCCTACTGTTTCTGTTTTTTTTTTCCGACCCTCTGTGTAGCTGAATTCTCATTTGAAGCTTTAAAACAATCGAAAGAACATCAAGAGTAAAACTCCATATCATATCATCCCCGTATCTTTGTATCTGGCTACTGCCAGTGTTGCCGCAAGCCAAAAAAAAAGAGTCGCTAGATCGACCTTAAAAATCCGCTAGATATGCTAAAATTTTGAAAAAAGTCACTAGAAAAAATTTTCAGTACACATATCAAAAAAAAAAAATTCAATTATAAAAAAAAAAATTATTTTGTATGGTAAAGAAAAACTTATAAGCATTAAGTTAACATAAAAATCCTAAGAAAAAAACAAAAACAAATTAAGTCTAAAAAATACTACTATTTTTCATGTTTTAAATAAAAAGTAAAGAAGTTTCAATAATAACTTCAAATACTTATTATAAAAATAATCAATCACAAATAATTATAGCCATTATAGCATCTTCATCAATTTCATTGACTTCAATATCGAAAGCATTATTGAAGTTATTTTTTGAAAACAAGTACATATATACATGCTTACAAAAAAAGTTAAGTTTACTTCCAAAATCTCCACTGCGGCCGACTCGACAAAACCAAACAAAAACAATTACAGTTAAAATTGTAGGTACATAAAATAAATCAAAGAAACGAAATGACTAGGTAGTCTAGTTTCTAAAACATTATACCCGCTCTTTCGCAATCACACTCGTTTCGTTTCGGTCTTCTTTTGTGTGGTGAAGTTCCAAATTCAGTTCAGTGGTCGTGGTAAAAAAAGAGTCAATCGAATATCATTTCATAAGTGACAAACTCTAATGTAATGGGATGTAACATCACCAGGGGCGTAATATTTACAAAAAATATGTTCTTGCAAAAAGTCGCTAGAAAAGTAACTAGAATTATCTGGTGACAAAAAATAATATTTTGTCGCTAAACTTTTGAAAATTCCGCTAAATATAGTGACAAAGTCACTAAAACGGCAGCACTGGCTACTGCCTTTGCACAGAGTAGCTTCGTCCTTTGGCTGGATGCATTTTCATTATTCTTTTGTTTTTAATTCGATGGAGATGCGTTCGTTCGCTGGTTTTATTTGGTTCGTTTGTGTGCAGAGTAGCGAGTTGCGAGTATTTACCGGGCTGCCGTCACCAGTTTAGTTCGATGTGTATTTATTATTCGTTGAGATATATTTTTTCAGTGGCAGTGGCGGCAGCAATTCATACAAAAGAAATTTTGTTGTACGAAAAATGCACAATAATGGCATGTGAACGAATAAATAAATAATACTATATAGCTGCAGGATACTATGTATCCAAAGTAATGCGCAAACTCGCTGTGAACCTACTTTTCCCGTTTTTTTTTTTTATTTTGATTTTGTTCCTTTGCGGTGGAAAAATATATTTTCTATAAATTTCGCATGGCCTCCCGCACATATACAATGACATTTGTGGGGGCAAAAAGGATATAATCCTTTTTTCGGCTGCCTCCCAAACCACGTCCTATCTACTCTTCTGATATAAATGTGATGGAAAATATATAAAAAAGAAATATTTAGTTGTTGTTGGTCCTTTTATTTAACAAAGGAAAAAAGGATTTGGGAATAAAATTAATGCAACAAAGGATGAAAATTGTAGGGTGGTCGCTGGTTGGGTTGGTATAGGTACGTACATATATTGATGCTTTCACTGCCTTTATTATGTGAATTTTTAATTTCCCGCACTGCAATTGAGTAGAATGATAATGGAATCGTACCTACAGCAACAACGGGACATAACCGGAAATTGCATCCTTTTTATTTTTTATTATTTTTTGCTTTTGTGAACTGCCAATAATAGTGTGTGGATATTTTCGAGTGTCATTAAAAATAATTGGAAATTGTAATTTTAATATTTAAACTTAATGGCTTTTTATTATAGCGAGATTTTCTATATATGACTATTTGTATGCAGGTAGATGTACATAGGTGTATAGGTGGATTATGTGATTTCGAAATTAGCTCGGTTGGTTGCGTATAAATTATTCTTTAAAATGTGTCTGGGTAATTAAAAATACAATAAAATAAAATGTCCATTTGATAATTGACAGACACTCAGGATGGATTTTGTGGTTTAATCCTTTTTTTTATCGTACCAAAACCATACGAATGATAAAACAAATTATTTTTAATTAAGTTAGTATTACCTATGGCACGAAAGTAATGAAATATAAATTATATAAGCATCAGTTGAGGTTTTTACTACAAAGAGAGAGAGATTGTTTCATTGTAAAATTAAAACTCCATTTGGGGTTTGAAAGTATCGAAATGAAATAAATTCAATTAAAATATAATGATAAAAAGTTAAGATTACACAAATTCATATTTAAAATTACAGTTCATTCCCAGATCAGTTAATTATCTAAGATAGATATTATATTTTTAAACAATTAGTGAATTTTAACATGTCCCATTATTTTCTCAATTCACACCATCTTTTCACTCAAGAGTACAATATCAGTATTAGTAGGTGAAGAAGTATCAATGATAAAGCAATAAATACTAAATGATTAGAATACGTCTAACAACAACTTTATAAGGTACACGCATGGTCTTGAACAACCAAGCAGAAGCCGGTTACAAGAAGGGTTGTAATCGATGAAACCTGGACAGTGCCATACATAGATGCAATCAAGAAATCAACAAGATCTTCGTCAAGAGGTTAAAACTATCAGATTTGTTCGGATTTTTGACAAAAAAAAAAACTATCGTAATTTTCTGAATCTTAAACAAACAATGTTCAGATTATTCTAACTCTTTATACGAAAGTTATATACTGTGATGTTCTTTTAGCTTTTCATCCGAGGATATGATCACCGATCTCACCGGGGTCGTCCTGAAGAAAACTAGAAACTTTGGAGGAAAAGGTCTTCAACCACTATTACAAAATCTTTCTTGAAATTAACTCTTATATTTATAACACACAATACAATACAATAAATTACAATACAGAAAACAGAAAAAAAAACTCAAAGCTAACTCAAACAACTTTTTGAACTTCGTTAAAAACCAAATTCTTTTAGCCCGAGACCTGATGGTGTGCCGTCTTGTATTCTAAACAAATTTGCCTCTTATTTTTCATATCTTTTATTTATTCTTCTCAATAAATCTTTAAAATGCTCAATTTTCCCAAAAAATTGAAAACTGCACTCATTATATCAAAGGGCAAGGGCGCCTCACCAAATTTTAATTTCCTAGCATAAGCGGTTCCTGAGATATAAGGCCTCAAAAATCACAAAAACCGTAACTGACTAACTCACTGACTGACTGACTGACAGATCATCAAAAAGCTACAATGTAAAAGAGAAATTTTATTATTTAATGATTTATCTACTGACTAAAATTTGATGGGTTCACTGGTCAAGTTTTTAAAACCTTTCGAATTGTGCATAAAAAAAACTTGCCAAGTAAGCCCATCAAATTTTAGTCAGTAATCATTAAATAATAAAATTTCTCTATTACATTGTAGCTGTTTCAATATTATTCTACTTTAAATATTCGGTATTAAACCTTCATGAAGTAAGAACTTGGCGTACTTTTAGATCTCAGTACTTTTCACGGCTGACTTGTTACACAAAGGTTTTTGTATAGAAGAACTTGGCTCTTTTTTTAACAATTATGTATTTGGTCTGATACCAATTCACAAGAAAGTATCGAAAAATGAAGTAGCAAACTATCGACCTATTGTTTTCTGTGATTTCGTACCGTTCTTTCCTTCAATTGTAGTTCAATTATTTGTGATAATCAAAATGGTTTTGTCAAAAAAAATTCAACCATTACAAATCTGTTCCAATATACGTTCTTTTGTCTAGATACTTTTAAAGACAGTGAACAAGTTCAGTGTTTCTTTAAGAAATGAGCATTCAGATTAGTTCTAAATTAACTCAGGTGTTCCTCAAGGTTGCCATTTGGGCCCAATATTATTTATTTTATTTATAAATCACTTGTTCTCGATCAAATTAAATTCCACTGTCCTTATCTACGCTGATGACATTTAACTTTACGAAAGAATAAAATCTCCCAATGACTGTATACTTTTACAAGACGATCTTGATAGATTTAGGGAATGATGCGAAATAATTCGTCTCTTTTTAAATACAAACAAATGTAACACCCTCAGTTTCACAGTGAGAGTTGAAACTTAAGTTCAGGAGAACCTGAATTGGAACTTAAATTTAAAGTTCAACTCGTCCGGTTTCACAGTCTAATTTGAACTTCAGTTCTATTGAACGTAGATTAAGTAAACTGTTTTCTCTTTCTATCTGAATCAAAGAAAAAAAAAAGGAAAGTTTGGTTTGTTTCAGTTGTGACCTGTGAGAGGAAAAACAATTAAAAATGAAAATAAATTATATTTTCAAATGTTTGAAGGGGTTGTTGAACTGAGGCTTAGACGGAAGAATAGTGTCGTTTAACTTAAACTACAGAATGAACTCCGTTTAAGGTTTAAATGAAACTATGAAACAAAATTTGTTGTTGAACTGAAGTTTAAACCAAAAGTGGAGTTTAAACTCCCACTGTGAAACTGGGGGTAGGTCTTTAAATAAACTGTATGTATTGTAAGATCTTGGGATCATTTTGGATTCTAAGATAACATTTATTGAGCACTTATATTATTGAACGTGTCTGGCGTAAGTTTCCTTTTCTTCAAAGACTTAAACTAATAGATCTCTCAAAATATAGACAGAACCTACAATTTTTTTTTCATCGTGATCTTAAGCCGACTGGAAGAGCTTCTTTTATCCCTGAAAATTATCCGAATTATTCTATAGTAGAAAACGTACAAATCTCTTCCTGGTCAGATATGATTTGTAACTATATAGATCATAACAATATTTCCCAAAATCAACAATTTTTCATGAAGAAAAATAATGCATATAAAATTTTACCCATACTAAAATTTTTGTTTCTAAAATTTCTTTATATCGTCGTAGTTATCTTCTAAGCAACACCATACAAATCCTGGAATCAATTTTTATTCGAAGCCATACACATCATTTCCTTCTGGCTTTCTATCTTATCCACACAGTTGCTTCTCAGGCCCCCAGCACATATTACTTTGCCGCCTGGTTTGCCCTTTCACAATCAACCTGAAATTTTGGAGAAAAAAATATTTCCACAGGACTTCAATTTGATCCACAATCAACTACAAAAGCAAGCACGGCCAAAGCCGTTCTCTGAACAAATTCATGACCAATATTGCAAACAAATTGACGAGCGCCCTGACTAACGATCCGGGGTCCACTAGGGAGAACTGGTACAAGCGAAGAGAAAGACCACTCGAAGGTGTTTAGCCAGCCTAGTCAAATTCTGCGCATAAAAATATTAACATAAGAAAATTAGGAAGTATAAAAACTGAATAAATTTTGTAGCGTGATAGCTCGTGAAGAACCAGAACCTATATATTGACTTACAAATCCCAATTATTCCTCAGTGTGTTTGTTTTCAAAAATTCCGGAGGTTACCTAGAATATTTTGCCGAGTCGGAACCTCAGAATGGAGGGAGATGTCTGGTTTCAGTAAAACGGAGTCACAGCCCACACAGACATAATTTGAATGGAACTTTTGTGAGACAAATTCTCCGGGCATCCTATCCCTATCACACAAAAAGATGATTTAGTGTGGCCAGCGAGCTCTCCTTATTTGGTAATATTTTCGTTTAAGGTGCTTAAAATCTCTTATTTATAAAGATCATTCCAGTACTCTGGAAGCCTTCAAATGAAACATTTGAACTTGCATACTACCAAATTCCATTATTAATAGTGCTTGAAAGAGTGCATGAAAACTTTAGAAAAAGACTTACCCAATGTGTGGAGTAAGGGGTCCGATACATTATTTAAAATTGCTTAAAATAAAAATTTCTCATTTATATCAGAAAAAAAAATAAATTGGTAATTTTCAAAAAGTTTGCTTTTTATAATTTTTTTTAAATCCATTCTTCGGCCGTGTGCTACTGTATTTTTATAAACAATTTTCTCCAGGTCGTAGTGCATTACGTCCAATACATAATTCATTCATTCAAAGTTTACTATTCCGAAATCTTATACGAATCTTCAAATAATAAAAATGATACAGCATTATTGTCCACGAGAATAAGCCACAATGGGTTCTCAGTTCGAGTTCTTGACATTGTCGATGAAATAACTTTTTATAAAATCAATCTAACCATCATCATTATAACCTAAAATAAATTTATTGCGATAGTTTTAAACTTATGCTTTAAACAAAATCGTATTTCCCGACATGGTGGATATCATTTTATAACTACGCAAAAAATCGTTTGTTGAGCTTACTAGTGACTCTCATCCGATTAGGCTCTTCTGTTTTTTGTCCAAAACCTTAACAAAGTTTATGTTTGTTGTACAGTTAGATAAATTTACTGACTGATGATTGATGACCAATGACATCTAATCGATCAGGATTTCATAAACAGCATAGATGTGTAATTACTAATGAACATTTTCAAATCACACAAAAGAATTAGTTTGCTAATTCTCTATCTTTTTTACTAATCAAAACATATACCTATTACCTTTAAATAATAAACCTCATTGCTAAAGTTCATTTAAAAAATTTTTTCTTTCACATTCACATCTTTAAAACTTCAAGGAGTTCCACAAGTTTCAGCTCTTGGTCCTCTATTCTTTAGTTTTTATTGGCTATAGCGATATTTCTACATAGATAATTCTCACCTCTCCTTGCAAGAATGATATCGACACATAAATATAAGAATTAGGTTACTTGATTTCTTCAATATTAAAGACAGTAATGGCCCGAAAATTTTGCCGAATTAGTACACAGGATGATAAAACTATTTTTGTATGATATAAAGTTTAAAAGATGATTCTGGAAATGTTAATTGAATTTGGCATTATTTATTTAAGTACATTTTTAACTGCCTATTATTAAGGTATTAGTATTTAATACTTAACGGTTTGCTAACTTTAATCAGTACTTTACTAACTTATTCTTAATTTTAAATATTTTCAAACTAGTATCGTACTAAAGCATAAATTGCTGAATAAATTGCTTCTAAACACACCTTAAACAATGACAGTTCATGCAAAAGCTTAAGTTAACAGACCTAGCTTTTTTGACGTTAGTATCTAAATGTCAAAGAGTCACAAAAAGTTAGCACGATACTAAAAAAATAAAATACTATCGATTAAAATTTGTAAAATCGTTGTTTTAACCTAGTTTTATAATAAAACAGCTGTTACATCGTACTAATTCAATCTTTTATGTTTTTAGTATCGTATTAACTTCATTTGACACTTTCAAATTTCCAACCCTTAAAATGAACTGTCATTGTTTTAAGTGTGTTCAGGTGCAGTTTATTAAAAAATTAGATTTTACAGAATGTTAGTTTAAAAGTGCTTCAAATAGAGAATAAGTTTGTGAACTGCTAATATCCTGCTTATATCATAACATGCGGTCTCCACTAGCGATGAATCCAGAGCATGCTTTAAAGCATGCGTTCATTATCGCAAGTAGAGACCGCCATCGCAGCTATATTTTCATCGCTTGCGATAGAAAGTATGCTCTCATCGCATACCATTCATCGCTTGCTTTATCGCAAGGAGAACTGTTATATTGTTCTGGCGTACGCAAATTTAATTTAACTGAGTTTGAGTTTTGCGTGCGAAGAAAGCTTTTGCTTGGGGTTTCCGTTTTTCTAACAAAATTTAAAAAAAATCGGATTTAAAATTGTCCATAGAACTCATTTATTTCTATTAAATTATTCACTATACTAAAAAAGTATGCGATGAAATGCCCAGCCACAAAAATCTGACAGTTCTTCTGCTCTCTGCTTTCTGCTTTGGCTATTGCGATTGCGATGGATTTATCGCTACTGGAGACGGCGTGTAATACAAAATACAAGGCTGTTTAAATGATGTCCCAATGTGTTAAAAAATAAAATTTGGTGGTGCAACAGTTCGAAGAGGACCAGGACCAAGTGACTTACAACGTTCAACCATTCCAGTGTGCCTGTTACTTAGAATGGAAGGGTCTGGGCATTACTTTTACAGCCTAACGCACAAACCATTATGTCAAATGGTGCTGCTTCTACTACTACAATGTGTTAATTTAGCCTTTATTAAATTTTTGCAAATAACTTTATCGAAAAACCTGGTTCTTGGATTCAGGTGCTGACAGATAAGACTGTGAAGATATAATTACCTACTAATAAAATACCTCAAATAAGTGAATCAATCTTCAAAGCAAAAACACCATAAACAAAGTTTCCATTGCAAATTAAGAAAAGTCCCACTTATTTAAACATTGAGAAGGTCCGTTTACAAACTTAGAAATACAAACCTGCCTATAGGGAGATAAAAATAAATCTTAACATCGATACCATTGTGACTTTTCGTTTTTGTATCTTTCCCTTTGCTTTCATTTAAGCCTCTCTGACCAAACATAATAAAGTCCTTCTCCTTGAACTCACTACATGCAACTCCTTAACCTCTATTATCTGCTATACATCTGCCACATACATACATACATGATGATGGAACGTGCCTTCGACCTCTTCTCAAATGTCTTAAATTTCATCTCCATCCTATAGGATCTGTTTACACTAAAGTACCCGCCAACAGAGTGCACAAGTGCACTCAAGATACTTACCATATCTTATAAGTACAAGTAGGTATCTCTGGAGAAAAAAAATACATAATAATAATAAAAAATATAAAAGAAACTTTTTGTTTTTCAAAAAGAAATATTGTGTAAGAAGAAAATAAATTACAAAAAGATACTCCAACTGAAATCCTTTTTGTGTGTTGTTTTTTCGTCCTTCTTTCAGAATACGATTTTCTATTCTCCAACACTCTTACTTTACCAACTTGCTTTTGTGTTTTGTTTTTGGTATTTTAGATTTTGTTGTGTGTTTGTGTAAGTGGTGTGTGTGTAGTTGTATCTTTGTTTTTCTCAGCAACGATTGCAGTCATGCAGCAGGAGCAAGCCGCAGCTGCTGAAGCTGAAGCATGAAGCTCAAAACGGCTCTCCTCTATTTTTGTAGGTATTGAGAGTATTTAGGTTTTGGTTCTTGCATTTTCTCACAAAGGACAAAAGCACCAAGGAAAACAAACAGGAAAGAGTCAAAGAGAAAACAAACAACAAAAATAATAATAAACGAAAAAAAAAACGAAAAAGTCCTTTGAAAGTTTTCACTTTCATGCAAAATTAAACAGCACTGTGGCACAAAGTCTCGAGGCTGATGACAGACCATGCCAAGCAAGGCAAGACCCAAAGCAGTACGGGGAAAGTTTTCTGAAAATCGAGAACAGGCTTCAATGGGGTTGCCTGCTTAGACAGAGCATGAGGAAATGATGAAGAGGAAGAAGTAGAAATGAAATAAAAGGATTTTCTTCTGTTTGTTTCGGTGTGCCGCTTTAAAGATCATTCTTCGAGCGGAACTGTGCGGAAAAGCAAATGACCTGAAAAGCCCAGACCTATAATATCGTCTCTCTATACCAGCCAAAGGTGTTTAAGTTAACAAACTTTTATGCCTATTTAACTAAGGCTTTTGTTATGGAAAGACTTCACCTTCCCGCCGCGGCGTAAAGGTGCCGCGCCCTTTGATCTCTGAAAATGACTTACGGCAGCCACGACTAACACCCTTTTGTCGCGTAAAGGGCGAGTATACACACTATTTCGCACCTATTTCTAAAAGACGATTGTTATAACTGTTGTTTGCACTAAATATTAAGTAAGTATTAAAATTTAATGATATGCAAGTAAGCTTCGGCACCCTCTCTTGTTCGCGTCGAAGTGGGTTGGTATTTGCATACCTATACCTGCCATCAGTTAGTGCAACAGGAAATGGAATTTCATATTTATTTTTTTTGTGCACTTTGGAATCCAATTTTCAAATCAATTTCACTTAAAGTCGATGACAAGCGCTAGCAATGGTGATGAAGAGCAGACCAAGAAGACATTTTTTACTACAGTTTTGTTTTATTTCTCCTTAGAGAGAGAGACTCTTCGCTGCTTTGTCTATCGACTAGAAACACAGGAGGCTTAAATATTTTATGAAGACTTAACTAATAGGACATTATGGTGGGGTTTATAATAGAGGGAGGCGGGTTGGTGAGATTGACGACTTGCAACGACAGCAAAGAAGGTAATTTTATTGTTCTTCTTCGTTTTTATTTTTAGCTGTTGTCATTTTTCGATCAGTGAACTTTTCTCCCTGGTGCTTGTTGGGCTGTGTGAAAGGTGATTTCTTAAGCTTACTTGTGTGGAGTTTATTTAACTTCAACAGAATAAAAAAGAGTCGCAACAACTTCGTTTCTCGATGGTTCTTTATTGAGTGCCAAAAATATTTCTTAAAAACTAACATTTCGTGTAAAGAACCTGGAATAGCGGATTCGCCATTTACAACTAGAAGAGTGGGGGAAGATCATTCGATTTAGCTGACCAATACCGATATAGTTATATATTTTCACTAAGTAAATAGAGAACGATTACAGTGGAAGCCGTAAATCGTGAACGGTATTGATTAAATAATTCTACAGCTCGGCCAGCCTGATCGAGTAATCGGCCCGATTACATTTTATTTGTTCGATTATGTGTTTTACATATTGTATTTTTCTCGGTTTATTTATTTTCTTTTCTTTCTTTTTAATTTTTCCAATACGAATATGAAATTTAATTTACGTTAAGTTTAAACTTTAAAACTTTAATACACTTTTTTTTTTGACAAAAGATACATTTTCATACGAACATGAATTAAAAAAAAAGATACATTAATACATTTATTAAAAAAACTCTTGATGGAAATAAGTGGTTTGGCCTTATGCAAAAATAAACATACTAATTACATCTGAGATCTGATTTTTGTTTTTAAAACTTTATGTGGCTAATCGAGATTCTTGTTACCATCATCGGCTTCGCCATACTCCAAACTATATAGCTTTGTCAAAAATGGTCTCATATTTGCTGGTGATGAGACTCCTCTATATGGCAAACGTGTCAATTGAAGACCATTTATATCTTTTATTAGATATATCTATCGTTAGGCATAACTTTCTCGACTTCATATGGGCCTCGATATTTAGCGAATAGTTTTTTATTAATTCCAGGAGTAGTGACTACATTTTTAATCATTACATAATCTCCTTTTTTGTAGACGTGTGGTTTTTTATGATGCTTATCATAATAGCTTTTGTTCGAAGCTTGTGCCTTTTCTATGTTTTCGCTAGCTTTGTTTCTAATGTCTTCAAAATTTACTCTTTTTGGTCCTAGTCTTATGTTCAAAAATTCCCTAACTCGATCACAAAGTTCGCCCTTTTGATTTGTCCCGAAAAGTAGTGTACTAGGAGAAAATCCAGTGCTGCGGTTTAAGGTGTTGTTTAGAGCAAATTCAATTTTTGCAATATGCTTATCCCAACCACTAGTCGTATCTGGATCAGTTTCCTTTCCCAACATCGGAATTATAACTCGATTTATCCTCTCTATTTGCCCATTGGACTGAGGAGAATGCGTAGCAACTTTTATATGTTGAATGGACCGAGATGGTCGATGTGCAGTGTATGAAAAGGCATGTTACCCTTGGGAATTGAATGCAATATACCTTGAGTTTTACCTGATTCCGGAGAAAAGTAGATGCACTTCAGGCAAGTTTTGATATAATCTCTAACTTTTACTTTCATATTAGGAAACCAGTAACTTACAGACAAATGTTCAAAGCATTTTTCAACCCCCAAATGACACATCGCCTCATGATGTGTACGAATAACTTGTCCTTCCATCTCTGAAGGAACGTAAAACAAAAGTTTGTCCTTAACTTTGCGATAAATCAAACCATCTATCATTTCGTACAATGAGCTTTCAGACTTTTCCAGATCATTAACAATTGTGATTATTTTCGGGTCCCTCCTCTGAGCGGCCGCGAGAACAAACTCAAAAGATTCATCGTCAACATAAAGAATATTAAACGATCTACTCAGGGCATCAACGTGAGCCATCAAGTTACCTTTGCGATGTTCGATATTATAGTCAAAGCTTTGAAGCTCTAGAGCCCAACGAGAAATGCGCGGATTAAGAGATTTTTTCTTTAGAGTCAAAGTTAGTGCTTGACAGTCAGTTACTATTTTAAACGGTATACCTAGCAGATAAATTCTAAACCGTCTTAAGGCGTAAATTATAGACAGAGTTTCCAACTCATAGCTATGAAATTTGCTCTCAGACTCTGTCGCACGCTTTGAAAAGTAGAAAACTGGATGGAATTTCTTATCATTTTGTTTTTGTAATAAAACTGCACCGAAACCTGCACTACTTGCATCGCAATGGAGCTCCGTGGTGTTATGTGGACTATATATCGAAAGGACTGGAGATTCTGTAAGCCTTGTTTTCAACAAGGTGAAAGCTTCTTCTTCTTGAGCACCAAATACAAATGGTGTCTCTTTTTTTAAAAGATCGTAGAGGGGCTTTGCAAGATTTGAGAAATTTGGTATAAACTTACGAAAGTAGGAACAGAGTCCAACATAGCTCTGAACTTCTTTTGTACTTCGTGGAATGGGGAAGTTTCTAATAGCATCAATACTTGAATCATTGGGCTTAATGCCAAGATCGCTTATCTTGTATCCCAAATATTGGATTTCTGTTTTCAAAAAAACGCATTTGTCGTATCTGAGATGCAAACCATTTAGGACTAGAATGTCAACAACCTCTTTCAATATATCAAGGTGTTCATCAATAGACTCCGTAGCAATCAGAATATCGTCCATAAAAGTTAAAATTTTATCTTTCGAAATTAAATCTTTAAAAATCTGCTTAATATATCTCTCAAAAACTGAGGGGCCATTTTTTAACCCAAAAGGCATTTTCATGAATTCAAATTGTCCAAGGGGTGTCGTAAATGACGTATATTTTATGGACTCTTCCTCCATTTGAACATGATGAAAACCATCTTTAAGGTCAAGAGTTGTAAAATACTTTTTGTCTTTAAGACGATCTATGTGGTCCTCAATAAGAGGTAAGGGGAAATTTTCCTTAAGAGTCAATTTATTCAATTCGCGATAATCAACACAGAGCCTTAGCTCCCCATTCTTCTTCTGCACAAGAACAATGGGCGACGCAAATGAGGAAGTCGATTCACGAATTATGCCCTTTTCTAATAAATTGTCTAAAATCTTTCGGAGTTCTATTTTATGCACATAGGGCAACCTTCTAGGCGGACAATGAAAAGGAATCTCTTTAGATAAATTTATTCGCATTTTAAAACCTTGACTGGAAATTTGACCATCATCTGAAGTCGAGAAAGTTGGTGTAATTATCCGAACAACACTTTGTTTAATCAACTCAGGTAAATTATCATTAATTTTAAAATCTTTTTTACTCACATCAAAATTCACGTCGATATTCATTATTTGAGATATAAACATTTCATCATCACCTTCAATAATTTGCGCATCTTGTTGCTTTGGAGCTGGAGAATCGCGAACTTCAGATGGTAAAAGGAGATCCCGATCAAATCCAATTAACACATTTTCCCTTTGTTGTTGTAACACCAAACCAGTTTTTCCCATAAAGTCTCTACCTAGAATTACAGGATAACTCATTGAAAAATTTTGCACAACTAACAATTGTAAATTTATAAAAGACTTTTGATACAAAATAATACTGCTAATACTTCCCAGTACATCCAACGGGCTATTGTTAACTCCAACATAATTATGACTTCTCTTATCGAGCTTCGAAATCAAAAACGGTGGCACAAACTGGATCTGAACAAAACTGATGGGACTCCCCGAGTCCAATAGAGTCAGCAAAGAAGTTGATACCTCCATAAGGCCACTGATGAATCTAAAGCTTATGTTGTATTCGAATTTATTGCTAGGCGACTCTCTGTTCTTGATGCTCATGCTGGGCCTGACATTGCTGCAGCCATCGTTTGAAGTATACAAGTTCACAGAAGTTTCCGCTCCAACTTTGGTGTCAACATTCATCACTCCATTCTTGGCCGTACAATTTGGTGATATATGACCAAGATTTCCACATTTATAGCATGTTACCTCTTTCTTCTCGCCAGGTTTTCGAACGTTTTTGCGACTAGAATTCACACTGCCATCAAATCGCTTAGGTGTAATATTGCGTGCATGCAGTTGATGTGGTGCACTTCTTGATGGACGGTTGTCGGAGTGATGATCGCGGCAGTTGGTCTTCAGTTTTTCATATTTCCTTAGCGCTGACTTCAGTTCCGTGACACTGTTGGCATTATACAGGATTGTCTTATTCACTTCTGAATCGGTGACGCCATGGATAATGAATTGTATTATGTCTTCTTCTTCAACGGAACTTTGGGCAGCGATTTCCTGCATCGAAAGAACATATTGTTGAAATGTCTCATCCCGACGTTTTCGTCTATTTTGAAGGTCACTGTAGACTTCGGCTTTAGTCACATTTCTTTTAAATTCGTTGAGTAAAAGACTTCTTAGATCGTTCCAATTTTTTGGTACAGTTGTTCTGACAAATAGTTTTGCCGTACCTGACAATAGCCTTTTTCCATAGAGGAATTTGCTCCTTTCATCCAGGACTAGAATTTCAGAACATTCTTCAAACTGCTCAATCCAACGCTGTACAGGTAAGTTGTCATCCCCACTAAAAGCTGGTATTGAGTCTTCAATGTCCCTGAAACACGCGGTTGTGGATTTTGAACTAGATGACGTGTCATCAAACTGAAGCTCACGAAGTTGTCGTTTGAGTTTTGCGATTTCTTCCTTCTTTTTACAAATCCTTTGAAGTTTTATCAACTCCTCGTCCAGAGTTTCCTCGTCGGTATGCTGCTCTGCATCGTCGTCGGAATGCTCCTCGTCATTATTCTCTACAGACTCTGCGGCTCGTGCATGAATGCCGACGTCATGTATAATTTTTTGTAGATCATGTTCAGTGAAACCTTCAACTCCTTCCAACACACGGCGCTTCAGTTCAGCTTTGGAACCCTTCGTTTCCATTTGTAAAGTGTTTAACACAGCTTTAAGAACAACCACCGTTGCGGAATTCAAGAAAATATTCCACTCTTCGAACATTTGTTTTTTTTATTTTCTAAGCAAAATTTATTAAATTTAATCAGGAAAAACTTTAACACGCGGTATCGATATCCCACTTCTGAAAAATTGTGGAGTTTATTTAACTTCAACAGAATAAAAAAGAGTCGCAACAACTTCGTTTCTCGATGGTTCTTTATTGAGTGCCAAAAATATTTCTTAAAAACTAACATTTCGTGTAAAGAACCTGGAATAGCGGATTCGCCATTTACAACTAGAAGAGTGGGGGAAGATCATTCGATTTAGCTGACCAATACCGATATAGTTATATATTTTCACTAAGTAAATAGAGAACGATTACAGTGGAAGCCGTAAATCGTGAACGGTATTGATTAAATAATTCTACACTTGAACCTATTCTAACCTCAATTCACACAGAGTGTGATTAATATTTATTTAAAATGCCATTTCACTTGGTCGTTTTCACCCGAATGGCGTGGAGAGTAAGTGGATTTTGGTTTGATTTTTTTTTTAAGTTTTAGTTTTGAAAATTTTTGTGTTTGTAACTTCTTAGCAATAGTATTTAAGTCAATGTTTATGTTTTGTTAGGTACTTATGTAAATTATTTTTTTCTCTCTCAATAAGAGGATAAACAATAATGGAAATTTAATAACGTTGGACAAAATTGTTGGCGAAAGTTTTTATGTGAATTAGAAATGGGAGCAGTTTTGGTTGGCACTCCTTGAATAGAAGAATTTTAATTCGAATTTGATGATGAATGCAGTGAAAGGTATTTCAAAAGCACATGTGAGAAAAATTAATTTTGTTTTCACTGGATGCAATATATATTTAAGTAACTTTTTATTTTAGATAAGACACTACATAATGCCCTTTTAATTTATTTTATTCGAGAGAAAATTCCTACATAAATTGTTGCCCCCTACGTTAAAGCAGATATTTGACTATGTAATTGTCGTGTTTTTTGGGAAAGCTATTCGTAGTAGGTATAGTAGGATTTTACACGAATAACAAATACAACATCGGCAGTTAAAATACTGCCGATAAAAGCTAAAGCAGAAACCTTATGCGAATGGCTTTTCGATGTTTATTCGGGGCCAAATTACCGCTTCAGTGACCGAGTGAGTGAGTCCCATCAGTGATCGAATGAAAATGTCAAATTAGTGTAATCGACGACATTTTAATTTAACCATAATCTACGAACAAACCCCTTTTCCAAATTGTTTTGACATTTGTTCAATAGTACCAAATGCAAAATAACAACAACAAAAAACAGACTACTGCGAAAATTTCGTACTTTACTATTTATAAAATCACAAAACAATACAGATCGGTAGCAGCACTGTCACTTCGAACAAATTGAACAGTAGCTTAAAAAAAATGCAATACATTAGAACTTTTTGCAGTAGTTCTTTATTTAAAAATAAATAAACAAAGTTTCTCGATTTGAATAATATTAAGAATATTTTTTAAAACTGATATTAAAACTAAAACTAAAAAAATCTTTATTTATTCATTTAAATTTGTTTTATGAACTCGTCATTTGTAAATCATTTGAGTAAAGAAGTTTGAGAGTATGCACGGAAACTTTTCTTTAAGAAAAAAAAAACATTTTTTTCCACAGAATAAAGACTTAATGTTTAACTACATTAGTTGCACTTTTAGTAAAAAAAATACAAAACTGAGAAAAAAATATCTATGCTAAAAATACGTTTGTAAATAAACACTTCAAAATTGTTAATCGTGGATAAAAAAATTAACAAATTTTCGTTTATTTCTTTGTAACTTGCCTGGCTACGGGCTTTCGAACTTCCATACCAGTTGACAAGTAAGTAGCTTAGGTTTGTTTGTGTTAGTGAAAATTTGCAACGATGTATTTTTTTTTTGAATATATAAATTTAATATAAATGTATTTCTTATAAAATAAGAAAATGATTTTTTTCACCCGATCCCCAAGCACTACTTCAATCAGTTACTTGAGTTACTGTTACCGTAGATGGTAATGGTAGGGTGTCTTGTATGCAATACCAATAGATGGCCTTAGTTTCTATGAATGAAAATTTATTTAGGGACAAATCTGCAACAGATGAGGCCAAAAATGTTTTAAATTTTCACCGCTAGGATTGAACTCGTCGCTAATCTCGACTACGAGTATTATAATTCAAACCATTTTCTTAGAGAATTTTAACAGAAATTAGATATTAGCAGTCCATGTAAGATATGTCAGTGCAATATTTAATTCTACTGCAATTTCAGTAAAGTAACACTGCTGATCGGTAGAGTGCTGGGATTATCAAATAAGGATGAGAAACCTGCACTGTCCATCCGGTTTGTCTACAGATCATACAGTAGAAAAAGCTGTTAGTAGTGAATTTGTACTAGCTTACGTCAAAATACTTTATTATTTACACCAGGATTTCAAGGGTATGTTCAAAAAATATTAAAATGTTAGAAACATATCAGCAATTGCCTACCTTGCCTTATAATTATCACTGTTAAATTTCAATAATACATAGGTAAATAATTATATGTTCAATAAGAAGGTTTTTCTAATTACATCATATTTTGACATAATTTAGGTTTTTTCCCCTCTATTCATTTGTGTCATTTGAGCTGTAGCCAGAGTTTTAAATTAATACCAAATTGCATTATATTGGTCTGATGGACATGCTTTCAAGGTCAATTTGCATCGACATATATATATAAACGTTCGAGCTGTATTACCTACATCATAATATCATAAGCGAAGTCATAAAAAAGTAATAGGTTATAAGCATTTTTTTTGTAAAAAATTTAAGCTTACATAATTGTAATGGTTGTTTAAAATTTGACTGAAGGAAAATATACTGTAATCAAATACCTTCTTCTTCATTTTTGTTTTGTTTTTCAAACCTGAGTGACAAAACATTCAACTTGTAAAAAAAAAAAAATTGCTTGATATTTATAATTTATTCATTGTTCAATAGACATTCTAAGAAAATTTTATAATTTGCAAATTTATTTTGGTAGCTTATTTTTCTTTAAAATTTTAATTTGCTGAGCGGTTTAAGGCTATTTAAGGCCCAGCGATAAATGTATTGTAGTTTTTATTATTCGCGCATAATTTGTAAAAAAAAATGTACAGATTTGTAGGTATATCTTTATTTTTGTAAATTGTGTTTCTTTTTTAGTTCAGAGTGTTCGGAGCTTCGAATATGTAAGTATTTCTTTCTTCGTTCTGGACATGTTCTGAGCGTGTTCAGAGCAAGCTCTATGAGCTCAGAATAAAATAACTGAGTAGACATAGCTAAATGCTTAACACAAGCATTTGACAGATGGAAATTAAAAAAAAATCGGTGACACTCTTAAGTGTTAAGGTGTGTTTCAAAAACAATTCAGAGCTCTCAGATCAGAGCACGCATGGTTCAGAGAATGTCGAAAACATGCTCGACATGCTCGGACTCTGTTCGGAGTTCTATTCTGAATTAAAAAAGAAAAACGCTTTATATGAGTAATTTATATTTAGAAATACGTTATATAATAAAAAACAAAGGGCTAATTATGTTAAGACATATTCCCATTTATGAGACTTGTTAATCCAGAAGAATGGTTTAAAAACATTGAAAGGAATGAAATGATGAAATTTTAGTCTTAATTCTGGTCTTACTTTTTACTATCGTTTATCGTTTTTATATATGTACATATGTATGTAGCGTACATTTCACAAAATGAAGTTGGAATCTTTGTATGATGTAAGCGAAACTCTCAATAAATAAAATACATGACTGGGTCACACAAACTTGCTCCTATGTAATAGACTAGGAATTTCAAAAACGGATATTATTAAAGAAAACTGTTCATAAGGATAAAATGATTTTTTTAAATTCTTAAGTTCTTTTAGTAGTAAGAGATTAAAACAAAATGCTATGCAAATATGAATTTATGAAAGAACAAAAATTATAAAAAAATTTTGGTACGCCAACCTTAAGTTTTTATTATTGTACGAATAAGAGCCTAATTTCCAAAAAAAAATACTAAGCCGTTTTTGAGATATCGAATTTAAAAAAAAAATTAAAAACGACTTTGAAAAAATATTTTCTTTTAAGTTTGAAATGCAATGTTTTTTAAATTTTTAGGAGCTTCTTTATAAAAAATTTCATTAAAATCCATTATGCCGATAATGAGAAACTCAAAATTCGAAAAAATCGTTCTATGGTAGGAACAGTCAGTAATATCTAGATTTCAAATTTTTTTTACTAAGTTATAGATCGTAAAAATTTATCAAAAGAAAAAAAATTTTAGCAAAATTCTCGGAACCGTTTTTGAGAAAAATACGATTTTCGAAAACCATTTTTTTAAATTTGTATGGAAGGTACCGTTAGTTTTAGATAAAACACATTTTTTTTCTCAAATCTTGTAGGCTATGTTAAGAAACTTTAATTTGTCAAGTTTGAAAAAAATCGATCCTGGGGTTTTCGAAATATTGAGTTTTTTTTTTTTAAATCCAAAAAATTAAAAATTGAAAATTTGAATATGCAATAATGTTCAAAATTTGGAGGAGCTTTAGCATAAAAAAAATGATTTAAATCGGCTGTACCGTTTTCGAAATGGACCCAGGGGGTCTACCAAAAATAACAACTTTTTGGAAATTTTTTTTCAAACCATTAGCTAGTTTTAACCAAATGAAATTTTTCAAATTTGTTTAAAAAAATTTTGTGGGACAGTTTTTGAGAAAAAAAATGTATAAGATTTTGAAAAAAAATTTATAAGATTTTGAAAAAAAATCGTATGGTAGGTACCGTTATTTTTGGTCTTAAAAAAAGAAAAAAAGCGTGTGGGGGAAAAAAATTAAAACCCATATCTACCAGGTTTGAAGAAAATCGGCCGAGCCGTTTAGGCTGTAGTCGAACCGACAGACAGACAGAGAGACAGACAGACAGACAGAATTGCGAGACCCAATTTTTTAGTCTTCGCTATCATCGTAATGTCAACTTTGATCAAAATCTCGAGTTCGATTTTTTTTCCGAATGCATAACTTGCCTTAGGCCCCAGTTATAGCTATCATTGAAATGCATCATTGAAAATTTTCATTCCCATTTTGAAGACGAATAACCAAAATGCAATGGCTTTTATTGGTACCAAAATGAAGGTAATGAGTGGTAGAATTTTTTTACTCTATAAAATACAAAATTCTGATTTAAACTTTCTTCACTTTTATTATTTCACTGATAGAAATCAATTTCAATGAACAGCTGATTTTCGTTTCTTTAATATGGAACACAATCATTCCACTTAATGTGTTCGATTCTCTTTCTATTCTCAAATGTCAGTTTTCCTTTCAATGGTCAACTCTAACCTCAAATGCATAAAATTGGTTGTAATCAGCCACTGACAGGATCTTTTACTGAAACCAATTTTTCAATGATTGCTATAACTGGCTTGTCAAAAAAATGAAGTCAGCATTACACTGATTTGTTTCAATGATGCTTTTCAATGATAGCTATAACTGGCCCCTTATAGTACGAGTACCTATAAGTCGCAAGTAAAAATGTGTTGCATCATACATTTTGTTTGCACCATTGAGTCTGCGTTTTTTTAAAACATATCCCGTTAACTAGTCACCTTAAACCCACAGTTTTAATGATAAAAAGTGGTGAATTGAGACTTTTTTAATATGGCTGCTTTTTTTTTACGTAAAAAAACGCCGAGCTGTTGTTCTGATTCAGATATATTCCACGAGACGAAAAGAGGAAAAAAAAAACAATAATTATTCCGTTTATAAGGAGAATGGAATCAGGATTTAGCTCCTGGTATAGCTGAATCGAATTAAGATCAGATAATTAGATTGGATCGAATCGAAAATATGTATTTAGACCTGAATTGACGAATTGAGTTCACAGCTGGCTGTTGGCGTGTGCAATAATGGCGTATTTAGCTTTCAGGCGGATTTTCTTTTGTTTTGTCTCTTGGTGTCGCCATTTTCAACGTTACCCACAACACTGCACGCACACAATTAAAGCCAGACTGTCACTTCGATTCCATTTGAATTCGATCTTTCGATCCAGTGTGGCCATATAACTGGACCAAAATCTTAATTCGAATTTAATTCTAACCCCCAATCAACTCATGCATTCAGTGTAAAAGTAAATGTTAACAAAGTTGGTTGGCAGTGCTATACACACGAAAGTCTTTCAACTTTTTTAGTGATAATTTCTGCTCGCTCTACTGGGTTCGCAAGTTTTAAACTTGCTCTATAGGTTGGTGTAGAAAAATGAAGCTCTTGAGATTTTAAACAAAATTAACAATAGGACGATGTAGAAGTCCCAAAAAGTGGTTTTCACCATAGCGACCGTATCGTTTCTCCGAGCTAACCTTTTTATCTGTCCGTCTTAAACTACGTTTTCACCAAGAGTAAATCCGCTAGAGATTTAAAATAAATCTTGAAGTGTTTTCACCAAAGAAACTGAGATTTATTTGACGTTTTCACTCTGTCTTGTCATTCAACTGTCAATTTGGACAAGAGAAAAAAATAATTTCAATTGGATAGTAAACAGGAAAAAAACAGATATTTCTATTTTGTGTTGATTGTCAATGAAGAAAGTGGGTTTACATACATAGGTGCGTTCTACAAAATAAGGTTTGTTTGTTTTGCAAATCTTCTGATTGCGAGAAGATTTCAAGGAGATTTATTTTAAATCTTCATTTGAGGTGATTTATATTTGTATGGTAAATCTACGAGCTTTAAAGGAGATTTATGGTAAATCCACTTAAATCCCGGATTTACCTTTGGTGAAAACGTAGTATTAGCGTTGAAGAATTGTGAACGAATTACATAGCTTACAATTTGGAACAGATTATTTTGTATGTGATAGGTATACTAGAGGCGAAATTCGAATTTATATTTCAAAACATCTAAAAGCGGTTCTTTCAAAATAGATTTGAATGGCAATGTAATTTATGATCATGTTTGGAGCCTTGTCCATACAAAAGTGTTGTTAATCTAAGATCTTTTGTCAAAATTCTAATTTAACAAGATTTAAATTCTTAACCGATATCGTTGTAAGATTTTGTCTTTTTTTATGTTTCCAAATTTTCTCAAAACGATTTTAATAATACGATTGCGATATTAAAATTATTTAAATTTTTGACGAAAAACTCACATAACATAAATTTGAATTCGACGTGTTTTTTAGAAATAGTTTTATTCTTCTATTATTTCTAAATATGTTCACCTCGTTAATAGTTGGATCGATTTGTTTATAATTTAACGATCCGGTATTTTAAATTTGTACGTTTCAACAGTAAAAAAAAAACAATTCTTACAGTAAGCCATTATCATACCTACAACTTCGTGCCACATTAAAGCCACATTATAGGTATGTATGATTAACGTAGATGGAAGGATGACTATTTTGAGGATGCAAGTTGAAGGGACATGTCGAATGTCGAAAGAGTGTATGATCGTACCCTTTCATATTGTCCTCCTGGATTTCAAGCGAAATGCGAACATTTTCAAGTTCTGTCCATTTTTTTTATTTCAAAAATGTTCAAAAAACATTTACTTGTAAGAAGACTATAACTCAATTAAGACGTGATAAAAAAAAAACATTTAAACTTAGTTAAACTAAAAATTTTAACTCTCTAAAAAAAAAAAAAAAACTTTAATTTGAACAAACAATTCCAACTTTTCCATTTGGTCAGGATTGTACTTTGCATTTCATAATCTGTACGTTCGTACCTAGATACATAGCTACTTATTTCATGATCCTCTCAATGGATATTTTTTGCTGCCCATTTCAAAATTAATTAATCATGTCCAATCCATTAGGTATACAATAAGATAAATCACATTTAAAATCCATCCACATAAATACCTATATTCTTTTTAATAATGTTCAATTAAAAGTATTTATTGAAAAAATAATAAGCAAATTAAGTAAATAGCATTATTAAACTGGACACACCCAAAGTATGTATGCGGATGGATATATGTATTATATATTTCTGATTTATATATTTAACAAAAAAAAACTGTATTTACCAAACCGAAAAAAATGCATTTTCCGCAATTCAATACTTCCCCACATTCAACCACACACATATACAAATATACAACACATGATATAAATGCCTCCTTTTATCCATGTGCACTCCCAACTCTTTCGAATACGACATCAGGTAGGTAGGTATAGTTATATATATATGTGTGATTTGCTTTTTATCCCTGGGTAGGTACATATTTGCAATTATCGCTTCCACATGGCAACAGAAAGAGGAGCATCATATATATTCATATATAAAAAAGATATAATATCTATGGATTTGTAGGTATATACGAGTATGTGTTTTTTTCGGAATCATTGCTCTGACATTAACAAAACTGTTGAAAAACGAATGTCAGTGATGCTCCATCCCATTTGGCAATAATATCTACATCGTAAGGGCGCCTCCTCCATCACATCCCCTGGATATTGCCACAAGGCGCCTGCAATTAATGAAATTTCCAATTTAAATCTCATTTTGGAAACGCGCCTCCATCTATTGAGCGCGAAATTTCTATCTCTCTTTTTTTACAACATTAATTTCCATTGTCCAGAATACTTATATGTATCTATATAGCATCCCCATCGCACTTCCTAGGATCAGTGCACGGTTTCGCTGCCACGGAAAGGGTGGTTTTATACATCCACCTATCCACACCCACGGTACCAGCATCATCATCATCATCAGTACTGCGAATATCAAATTAATCGAAAATGATTTTAATTCTTCTCGTTCGTTCGCAAATACAGATACTTCATATATATACTTTGTACACAGAAGCTGGGAGCTTTTTATTTTCCATTCCGCCTGTCCGTTGGCAGCAGTGTCGAAACTCGCGAAAGGGGTTGCAATATGTACCCGAACATTAATACTTTTTTGCACCCTCAAGGACAAAAAAATTATTCCGTTCCGCGACCTACAACAAAACGAATAATTTTCGTCCGTTCCCTGCAACAACCACAATCACGCACCTACACACATATACCCATGCATATATGCAAAAGGAACCCACACACATGCAGGGAGATGGCTTGGAAAAATAAATAAAGCGAGCACCCCATTAACACCCCACACCCCTTTTCGCATCCCATATATAGTTTGATATGGGTTGAGGTAGGCTTGATGATATGAAGGCTGAATGCGTGGGGGATGCTGTGCTGTGTTGTGCCTGTGATGCTGTCATGAAAATTATTTATTTCAGAAGGGATGATAAACGAAAAAAGCTTTTCGCTCCATCGGTATGTATCTAGTGGATACGACACGAGGAAAGCAGCCACAGCCACATGGATAGATATAGAATGCAGCATGGAATTATAAAAGGGGTTGAGGTGAGGCGTGAGGGCTATCCTGGTTGAGTATGCGTTGTTATAATGAAACATTTTAATAATTTTTTTTTGTCGGTGTCTTCTTTGATTTTGCGAAATAACTTTTAGGTCTTTGAGTTTAAATTTATGAAATCAGGGTGAGCGGAGCGCTGTGACATAATAGTATCTTGACTTTCTAATAAGGAATTAGTGGGTGGGTGGGGTCGGATGGGACGGACGCGGTGCAGCAAGGAAACACAAGGAAACATGTTTGTTTTTGAATTTATGAAAGTGAAAGCATTTTGAAGGAAAAGTTGTGTCTCTAGGTGAACGGTGGAGAATCTATTCTAGTTGAAGTGTAGGTACATACCTACTCTCGTTAAAATTAATATTGATTTGAAGTTGATTTCTTAATTTAATTTTAGAAGAAAAAAGTTTCTTACTTTATAGAATGGGGGGATGAATTTAAGTTGTAAGAGTCTTAAATGAGGGTTTAAAATATGTCATAACCATTTTAATAAAAGAACTAAAAATTTACCTATTATATAATATGATGAAATTGAGCCTACACACCCATAACATGTTAAAACTTTTGGGGCTATGCCAGTGAAGAACGTCCGAAAAGAACACATAGAGCTTCATAATGGTTCCCGAATTGAATGTCAGGAAATTTGGCATTACGGTTGGCGAATGAATAGGTATTTTTCGTCACAGTTAAAATTTATGATTATCACCTTTTTTCCAACAAAATGTCAAACAGAAAAAAAAAAAAACATAACAGAGTACATTTTGAATTGTCTGAATTTTGCAGATTTTTAATATTTTTCAAGTTTCTTTTGTTTGTTATAAATACGTCATTATATCGGTACAGATAATTATTATGTTATTCTTTCGAGGAAAAATTCGATTTTCAAAATAATACAAATACACATTGTGAATAAGATTTTATTATTGTTGGTATATTCCCCTATATATCTCGTTAATGACTTAACCAATAGTTGCAACAGATACTTCTAAGCAGATCAAATACTGTTGCATTCTAAAATTATGCAAAAACAGATTTGTACATTTAAAAAAAAAAACAGTCATATAATTTCAAGAAAAATCATTGAGACGTTTTTAAAACATTAAATTTAATAAAAAAATATTTATGCGATAAAATAGCAAATCCGAAAAGTATTTTTTTTTTAATTCGATATGTATGTACATACATACAAAGTTTTTATTTTTTTAGAAGCTTGTGCGTAAAAAATTTTATTTAAACTCGTTATGTTGGTAATGAGAAAGTTAAAAATAAAAAAAATTATTATATGGTTATGTCTTTATTACAAAATTTGTATCATTGAATAGAAGATATTAAAAAAAAACTAACTCAAAAATATTTAGATAAGAATTTTTTTAACATTTGTATGACATTTAACAGCCATTATCTTTGGATAAAAGAACAATTTTTTTCTAAATCTTGTAGATAATGTTAGAAAACTGTTAATTGTCAAGGTTTTAAAAAAAATATGTATGGTTTTCGAAATATTGAGTTTAAAAACTTAGGAAAATAATTTTTTTTAAAAGAGCTTAGCATAAGCAAAAATATTCAAAACGGGTTGCACTGTTTTTGAGGAAAAAAAAATACGGTTCTACCGGAGGTACCATTAATATAACCATGTTTTGGAAATTTTATTAAGGAAATTTTAACACTTTTACTTAAATCTAAAGAACAGTTTCTGAGATAATAATTATTTGCCCAAATTTTGATGTTATACAGTGCAGTTATTTTAGGTCTCTAAAACAAGAAAAGTCCGCCTTTAAGAAAATCAGCCAAGCCATTTAGGCTGTAGTCGAACAGACAGGCAGAAAGAATTACAAGGCCTACATACTTTATTCGAATCCATATTTAAAAGCTTTAGTTATTTTTTTTTATGAATAAATAAATTACCATGTGTACATAAATAGGATAAGTATAAAGGGTACTCGAGATTTTCATTAAACTTTGAAATATAACTGAGAGCACTGTAAAAGGGAGTCTCTCATTTTTGGGAGCGTAACAGAATCCCGCTTTTTATAATCACGATTTTCAAAAATTCCACAAAAAAAGTTTTAAAATACCGTCCTCTACAGTAGCTTTTTTTTTAAAATACCGCTTTTTAAAATCAAGTTTATTCAAAATCCCGTTCTATTATAATCCCGCTTTTTAAAATCCGGTCTTATACCGCATATCCCGTTTTTTAGAATACGTAGCTAAAACTTGTTGATTTTATGTTGGTTATTTTCCAAATTCTTTGAATGCTAAAGAAACTATGCATACACCCAAACTCGCACCTACCCCAAATTCTATAGTGTGTCCAAGCAAGAGCACATACCTCACTGTTTATACGTCGTAGTAAGAAACGGGATTATAAAAAACCGGATTATAAGAGACAGGATTTTAAAAAGCGGGATTTTAAAAAACCGGGATTATAAGAAACAGGATTATGAAAAAAGGTTGTGTGTACTGAAGTACGCGCTGTTGAAGTAAAACTTTATTTCCGGCAGCCTCCATAAGATTCTACCCTTCAAGCATACAAACATTTTGTATTCTAACAGCATGTCGCTGATAGCGTGTCCTTTTGACATGTCACTGACAACTGAAGGGAACTTTCTAAAAAACCCGATATAATATAATATTTTTGCCTTCGGATTCGAGTTCAGCACCTTTATAAAAGTATACTTTGTTTTTTTTTATAAGCAAAAAAATTATTTTTTTTACCAGTGTAATACTTTGAATGAATTACAATCACAGGTTAAACTCACAGTGAATTGCAAATCACAGTCACAGGTTAAGTTGTGATTCAAAAATCACGACTAAGCTCATCTCTAAATTAATTGTAAGAACCATGTCGCTTTAGCGTGTCGTTTTGACATGTCACTGACAGCTCCATAAAAAATATTTTACCCCCAACGCCGGAAAAGAAGATTTACATCAAAAACAGGATTATAAAAAGCGGGATATCGTACCCAACCCCTCATTCTTATGTGTCTATATCTCGACCGCCTATATCACTAAAGCGATTTTTTTTTTCCAAAGCCTAGAGTTATAGATTTGAGCTGAATCCCTAAGGAGCAGATTGAAATTTATTAGCCGCAAAAACAAGAGTAGTCGCCATTAGTCCGTTTTCGACACTCTCGTAAAAGGCTAAATTGATTTCGATCGAAAATTTTTATGTGGACGCTTTTTAAAATGTTGAATAAGGGGCCTGCTGTCATTGAAAATTTTCATTTCCATTTTTAAGACGATCAAAAAAACTGTAAAGGTTTTAATTGGTACCAAAATGAAGCAAATGAGTAGTAGAATTTTCGTACTCTAAAAATAGAAAATTCTGATTTGAACTTTCTTATAAATCAACTTTTATTATTTCACTGATAGAAATCAATTTGTATGAACATCTGATTTTCGTTTCTTTAACTTGAAACACAATTGTACCACTGAATGTGTTCGATTCTTTCTATTCTGAAATGTCAGTTTTGCTTTCAATGATCAACTCTAACCTCAAATACCTAGAATTAGTTGTCATCAGTCACTTACAGGATCTTTTACTGAAACCAATTTATCCATGATTGCTATAACTGGCTTGTCAATAAAAAATACCACTGATTTGTTCCAATGATGCATTTCAATGAAAGCTATAACTGGGGCCTAATAATGCAAACAAAATTTTGCAAAAATGTTTCTATGATTAAAAACATTATTTTTTCAAAGTTTAATACGGATTGATGAGTTATTTTGAAATTATGATAAATACATACTTAAAAATAGCATACCAAATTTGTTATTAAAAAATATTCAAGAACTTTAAAAAAAAAAATATTTTAGAAAACCACTCTTACGGTTTTTAGATTTTCTTTTTCATAAATTAAAATCTACTTAAGAAATCATAAAACATATTTTTTTGAGAGCTCAAAACCATTTATTTATTTTTTGTTACCAACTTATAAACTGAGTTTCATGTTTTTGTTCCTTTCCATTTTTTATTAGCTTAAGTTGGAATTCCTACGTTTCCAAATTATTAATTTCACAACTAGTAGTTATTTCCCACTGTCCAAATTCACTCAGATCATTTTTAAACGAAAACTAAGTGGCTTAAGCAATAAGTAAATATTGTGACCTAGAGAATCAGACAAAATTTCATTGAAATTGCAAAATTAATCATACTACGAGTATAATTCCGAATTTAAAGGTAATAGGGTGTGTCGTGTCAGTTTGTCATTTTAAAAGTTAATATTTCGGTTTTTTTTTAACTCATTTTAAGCTGTGATATCTTTATACATATGTATATGTATTTATATAGAATTTGCGGTACACAGACGTTTCTTTTATATATGTGAATTAGAATTAAATTCAGAATTAAATTCTTGTTTCACTAGAAATAATAATCATTTCAAAAGCTTTGCTTGACGTACAAAATTTAACAATTAAGGTAGGTTCTTGCTTTAAAATTGTTAACTAAAAGGTATAGCATACTAACGATTAAATCACAGAAGCAATGTTGTATCAGAATATTCAAAATTTTAAAATGGTGGATACAAAATAGAAGAAGAATAAAATGAACCTAATTGCTTGAGAATTTGTGCATTGAAATTTAACCGTATGGAAGTTTATATTTGTAAGTGTGTCGCGTAAAAAAAATTCGAGACTTTAATCAAATCTTATACTACAATAATGGAGAATTCCAAAATTGTGGTTTTCGTCAAAATCTGCTGTATTCCAAAACCGAAAAAAAATCTGATAAGACAACTGTAGAATCAACATTTAGGGCTTTGCTTGTCAACCGAGATTAATAAGCTTGTGCTCTCAAGCTTTTGATGTTAAAAATGTTATCTTGATTTTGACAATTGTGAAAGTATGATGAATTTATATCATAAAATCAAAAATAATTGTAAGTTCTAGTTTAAAAATATATGTGTGATATTATTATTATTATTATTAAACTTTATTAACTTATTGGCGGTCAGCCATCAGACGAATAGGGGGAATAACATGTAGCATACGAAAACATGCACGTGCCGTAACTATTCGGGACTGGTGGAAGTCTGATCATAGCCTCTTCGTGGCGGCCGCTAGAAACAAGCCTTTAAAAAGGTTTGGCTAATATGATCAGGCTGGTTCCTCAGGTTGGCGACAGGTTAATTCCCTGTCCCGTAAAACTTTTGAATTACGAGACCGACAACAAGCCTCGGAAACGGACTGATCACACGACGACAACCAATGCAACGAAAACTGAAAAATGATTTACGAATTTTCTTATGGAACGTACGATCGCTCTATAGAGCTCGAGCTGCTCAGCAGCTAGCCGATGCCCTGTCAAAATATAAAGCTGACATAACAGCTCTTCAAGAAATCAGATGGACAGGGAATGGTGTTCTACAGAAGAAAGAATATGACATATACTATAGCTGTCATACAAAACACCATGTGCTCGGGGTAGGCTTCCTAGTCAGCGAAAAAATGAAGTCTACCATCATCGGCTTTAACGCTATAAGCGAAAGGCTATGCACCCTTCGCGTGCGAGGCAAATTTACGAACATCAGCCTCATTAACGTTCACGGACCTACGGAGGAGTCCTCAGACGAAGAAAAAGAGACTTACTACGAACAAGTCGAGAGGGCCCTCAATGCCTGTCCAAGGTATGATGTTAAAATCATCCTTGGGGATTTGAACGCAAAAATAGGTCGGGAGCCGGTATTCAGGCATTACGCAGGCACCCATAGTTTGCATGAGAACACTAATGACAATGGACTTCGAGTCTTAGAATTGGCAGCATCGAAAAACATGGTCGTTGCGAGTACCAGGTTCCCGCGTAAAGATATCTACAAAGCCACCTGGGTATCACCTGATGGAGTCACTCGTAACCAAATAGACCACGTGTTGATAGACCGTCGCCACTACTCGAACTTGATGACGGTACGAACGTACCGAGGTGCCAATATCGACTCGGATCACTATCTTGTTGGTATGGTTTTCCGAGGGCGGATTGCCTTGCGAAGACGCATTGCATCCGCCGATCAGGTTCGAATCAACACGGCTGCCCTGCGCAATGAAAACACCAGTAACACCTTTGGTAATGCGTTAGGACTCGCCCTAGAAACACCTGATTTAGGGAGAGTAAGTCCTGGAGCCAGTATGCTGGGCGTAAATGAGAAGTGGACACGCCTTAAGAATATTGTCATTAGTACTGCCAACTCCATCTTAGGCAGCAGTCGTAAAAATCGGAACGACTGGTTTGATGATGAATGCAAGCTAGCGACTGAACGTAAGAATGTTGCGTACCGAGCAATGCAACAATCTCATAGAACGCGGGCACGCGAAGAGGAATATAAAGAGCTCAGAAGAATAGAAAAACGGCTACACAGACAAAAAAAATCAGCCTGGGAGAAGAACCTAATCTGTGAAATTGAAAATAGCCGAGAGCGAGGTCCGCACCAGGCGCGGAAGTTCTACCAATCCGTCCGAAACATGACGCAGTACACACCACGCTGCACATACTGCAAGGACGGAGAGGGAAATCTGATCACCGATCCTGAAAGCATACTGGAGCGATGGGAAGTGTACTTTAATGAATTGCTAAATGGTCAGCTCACTGCAGAAGTGGAGGCTCCACTACTTCAAGAAGAATACTCTATGTTGCCGCCACCAAGCATAGAAGAGGTTGAGAAGGCTATAGGCCGGCTTAAACAGAACAAAGCCCCGGGAGCCGATGGCATACCAGCCGAATTATTCCATCACGGCGGGCCAGCCTTACGTCAAGCAATTCATGATATTATAGTACACGTATGGGAGCAGGAAGAAATGCCAGAAGATTGGCGAAAAGGTTTAATATGCCCCATACATAAGAAGGGAGATGTCACAACGTGCAGCAATTATAGAGGTATCACGTTGTTGAGTACCGCCTATAAGATACTCTCCTCTATCCTACAAGACCGGATAACCCCATACGCTAAAATCGTCATCGGACATTATCAGTGTGGTTTCATTCCAGGCAAATCAACAACTGATCAGATCTTTACCCTTAGGCAGGCGATGGAAAAATGTCTAGAATTTAACATCCCAACATACCATCTGTTTATAGACTTTAAGGCCGCCTATGATAGCATAGCCAGGGTAGAACTTTACAAAGCCATGAGAGAATTCGGCATCCCAAATAAATTGACACGACTATGTAGGTTGACCATGACCATCGTAACAAGCCAAGTAAAAATAGCCGGATTGCTATCCAGACCAATCAAAATCTTTAATGGACTCCGACAAGGGGACGGTTTGGCCTGCCTCCTCTTCAACCTGGCGTTGGAGAAAGCAATCCGTGACTCTGGCACGGCAACAAGAGGGACCATCGTCAACAGGTCCAGCCAGTTACTGGCTTACGCAGACGACATCGACATCATCGGAAGAACCGAACAAGCTGTACACGATTCCTTCATCCAGATCGAGCAGGCGGCACAAAATCTGGGGCTGCACATTAGTGAAGGTAAAACAAAGTACATGGTGGCGTCGAATGCGAGAGGAACAGTTGGTCAAACAATCAAGGTTGCGGAGCACGAATTTGAAGTGGTGCAATCCTTTAAATACCTTGGGTCAATAGTAGCAGCCGATAACAATATAGAAGAAGAAATACGCGGGCGGCTTCTCAAATCCAACAGAGCCTACTATAGTCTGTCAAAGCTCTTCAAATCCAGAAATCTCACCATAACTTCAAAACTACTGCTGTACAGGACCATGGTCCTGCCAGTACTCACATATGGATCCGAGACTTGGGTGCTTAGCAAAAGGCACTCCGACCTCTTAGCTGCGTTCGAGAGAAAAGTCTTAAGGAGAATTGTTGGCCCCGTATGTGAGGAAGGACGATTCCGGAGACGGTACAATCATGAACTGTACGCAATCTACCTTGAAGCAGATATCGTGACAAAAATTAAGCTCGGTAGACTCCGGTGGGCAGGGCACCTAGCTCGCATGAGCGAAGAGGAACCTGCTCGGAAAGTTCTTTGTGGTACATTCTATGGTAGACGACAGCGTGGTAGACCATGCTTGCGCTGGAGAGATGGCGTAGACCAGGACGCCCGAAGCCTTGGGGTGCGCAACTGGATGGCGTCGGCTAGAGACCGGGATAGGTGGAGAGACTTGTTGAAAGAGGCCAGGACCGGAACCCGGTTGTCGAGCCGATGATGATGATGAAACTTTATTGACACATAATTAAATTACAAAATCAATAATTTAAAAAAATTAGCACTAGCTACCAGGGCCTTAGGCTATATTATTATTTTAAATATAAGATTTTTCGTAATATTTTGAAAAAAAAAAATAAAATGCACGACTGGATCGCACGAACTTGCTCTTATGTAAAAGTACTTTGGAATTTAAGATATATTTTATAAATATAAAACATGGATTTAATGAGATAATAATGTTCAACTGCATAAAATTGCCGTCTGGTTTCCGGAAAAGTATGAATTTATGCAAATAAACCTTAAAAAATCGTTTTATTATTAAATACATTTTTTATATAAGAAATTTCTCTAAAATTTTTCAAGAAAAAAATGTGGGATGCGAATTTAAAGTATTAAATAATATTGGTTTTAGGAAATAATTTCAAAAAATAATCGTTCATAGGTTTTGAAGATATTGATTTATAAATTTTTTTTTTTTTTTTGAAAAACCCACTAAATATTTTTTCGAATATTTTTATATACAATATTATTTTAAACTTAAGGGGACTCCTGCTAAAAATTTTGGGTTAAAATCCTTAGAGCCGTTAATGAGAAAGTCGAAAATCAAAAAAACGGGTCTATGGCAGGTACCCCTAAGAACATTTTGCCCCAAAATTTTTTTTGACCAAAATGTAGTCCATGTCCATAATATCACACTTAATTTTTTTTATCAAAATCGTTAGAGCCGTTTTCGAGATAAATAAGATTTTGCATTACAGGTGTATGGGGGGTACCCTTAGTTTTGGAGCTAAAAAAAAAATTTCAATTTTTCCTCTAGGGAATCACCGAAGACTCTTAACTACCGAGATTGAAAGAAATAGGTCCAGTGGTTTAGGCTGTAGTTCGAGGTACAGACATACAGACACACTGAAACATGTTTTTTGTGTACTAAATTTTCCTTAAAATTTTTATAAAAAAAATTGATATGCAAATTGTTAGTATTTAATAAAATACATTTTAAAACGTAATTTAAAAATTTAATCGTGTATCGGTTTTCAAGATATTGAATTTTCAAAAAAAAAATTGTATTATTTTTTTAAAAATCCAAAAACTATTTTTTCGAACAAATTTTTAGTTTATATTTTTTCAAATGCAAAGCAGCTCCTGCATAAAAATTTTGGTTAAAATCGTTAGAGCCGTTGGTGAGAAATTCGAAAATCAAAAAAACCGTTCTATGACAGGTACCCCTAATAACATTTCCCCCCAAATTTTTTTTTTCACCAAAATATAGTCCATGTCCATAATATCACACTTAATTTTTTTTATCAAAATCGTTAGAGCCGTTTTCGAGATAAATAAGATTTTGCATTACGGGTGTATGGGGGGTACCCTTAGTTTTGGAGCTAAAAAAAAAATTTCAATTTTTCCTCTAGGGAATCACCGAAGACTCTAAACTACCGAGATTGAAAGAAATAGGTCCAGTGGTTTAGGCTGTAGTTCGAGGTACAGACATACAGACACACTGAAACATGTTTTTTGTGTACTAAATTTTCCTTAAAATTTTTATAAAAAAAATTGATATGCAAATTGTTAGTATTTAATAAAATACATTTTAAAACGTAATTTAAAAATTTAATCGTGTATCGGTTTTCGAGATATTGAATTTTCAAAAAAAAAATTGGATTATTTTTTTAAAAATCCAAAAACTATTTTTTCGAAAAAAATTTTAGGTTTTATTTTTTCAAATGCAAAGCAGCTCCTGCATAAAAATTTTGGTTAAAATCGTTAGAGCCGTTGGTGAGAAATTCGAAAATCAAAAAAACCGTTCTATGACAGGTACCCCTAATAACATTTCCCCCCAAATTTTTTTTTCACCAAAATATAGTCCATGTCCATAATATCACACCTAATTTTTTTTATCAAAATCGTTAGAGCCGTTTTCGAGATAAATAAGATTTTGCATTACGGGTGTATGGGGGGTACCCTTAGTTTTGGAGATAAAAAAAAAATTTCAATTTCTCCTCTAGGGAATCACCAAAAACCCTTAACTACCGAGTTTGAAGAAAATACCTCTGTTAGTTTAGGCTGTAGTTCGAGGTACAGACATACAGACATACAGACATACAGACATACAGACATACAGACAGACAGACGGAATTGTCGGACACACTTTTTTCGTCTTCGCTATCATCGTAATGTCAACTTTGATCAAAATCTCAAGTTCGATTTTTTTTTCAAATGCAGAACTTGCCCTATAGTACCTATATCGCAAGTAAAAAATAAAATATCAGTTTGGTCTTAGAAAAAATATCAAACTAATGTGCATTTTGTTTTCGGTGATACGAGTAGAGGAATATTTGTTTTAGAACGGAGGTTTGGCCTTTTTTCAAGTTTGTTTGTTTAAAAACTGTTTAATATTTTGCGCAATTTAATCAAGTTGCAAAATAGATCACCTATTCATTTATATGTGTGTCTGTGTATGGTTCATACCAAAAGTTTATATTCAAATCGCTTGTTACCGTATAGAACAATTTTTCTTTTCGAATTTTCTCCTAAGCTTTTACTGCACAGATGCAAAACTTTCAACTAAATTTTTATTCTAACTGACTATTTCTGAGAGGTCATCGACCCCCGTAAAATTGAAAAAATCAATGGAATCAATCGGGACTATCGAATATGAATTAATTTATTTCACATAAAATACTAATTCGCTTTTTCTTATTTTGCATATATGTACATATTTATTAGCTTTTAATTGGTTTTTTGTCTGACGATCTTTTACACGATAATGAATTTATTCCAAAATACCATTCCGATTTAAATAAAATACAAAACTTTAATTTTCTTATCGATTTCTAAAAATTGACGAAATATATCGACTTTATTTTATAGGTGACTAAAATACCTACTATATTTTTTGACACTTAAAGCATCATGCTCAGTAGGTAGGAATAATAATAGACTTCAGCTTCAGGGTCATTTGCATAATACAGGGTGCGTTTTAGGTTCTAGGTTTATATTTTTTTCCAAAAAATTATACAATTTTGTAATTTATATTTTATTGATTAAATATGAAATATGGCCGTGGCGCAAAAGTAAGTTCTTTTAAACACATTAAGAGACATTTCCAGTTCTTGTGCATAGTGTTGATGAGAAGTAGCCAGTCATTCGGCAACAATCTGCCTCACTGCATCAATCTTTTCTGGCGAACGCTGGCTTACTTGTCGCCCAGTCTTCACTTCATCTCCCATTTACACAAAATTCATTCACACAAAATGGCTTCCAAATTAAATCGACCTGAAACATAAAACGCACCTTGTATATAAGAAATGGAAAATGCAGTGGCCCCGATGTGGAACCTTGAGGGACTTCTTCTGTAAAATTTCCGAAAAAGCTTATATATGATACTCGTACATGAACTCTAGCTAACGCCGTCTTCGTTAATAAAAATAAAATAAAAAGCACTGGGCCCAAATGCCTACCCTGTGATATTTCGGAATTAGCTTTAAAGTTATTCAATTCGCAGCCGTTGAAAAGTACCGAGTATGATCTTTCTAGTGAAACTCGATGAGAGAGTTTGTGAAACGCCTTACTAAAGTCTGTAGAGACGCAATATACTGGCTCTCTAGCCTCGTCAATATAGGCAAATCCAAGAGTTTCGACTCGAAACTTATCCGAGCAAATGGGACGGTCATTACGACGGATAATTCATGATGACTTAAACTTGTTTCCAAACAAAGCCCAAATTACGAGCTAAACCGCCTAGATTTGCCTATTTGTCTGAAATTTTGTCAAAAAATTGTTGAAATGGCCGAAGCAGACAACAACTTGATAAATAGCTTCTTTAGGATGAGACTCATTTTGATCTAAACGACAATGCAAAGAAGCAAAATTGCTGGAGTAACTTTTATCCAGAAATGCTCTATGAGATCGAACTGCAACCAGTGTGAGTCACTGTGTGGTGTGCAGTTTTATCTAGGCGCATTGTCGGGTACTATTTCTTTGAAGAAAATGGTGCAACAGCAACTGTCACTGCGGACTGTTATTTAAAGTTGTTGAAGGAGTTTTTTTTTACCAAAAAGGGTGCCAAGGATGTATCCCTTTGAGCAGATTCCAGCAAGATGGATGAACTGCACACATAGCCAGAAAGGTTTTGCCGGAGCTGCAATAAAAAATTTCGAAACAAATTAATCTCCAGACCACTTCTGACCTCATCCAGACGCCATATTTGTTGGGAAATTTCAAAGAAGAGGTGTACAATATTAAACCAATCAATTTGACTGAATTGAAGCAGTCAATTAAAATGATGATTGAGCATATCCTTACTTCAACCCTTCAGGACGCAATGACTAATTTTCTGGTCAGGTGTCGCATATGCGGAAATGAGTGTGGATGTCATTTACGTTTATAATTTTTAAAAATACCATATATTACGAGTATAAGTAGACTTAAAACATTTTTCAAAAGCGTACAAAGAAGTTGTAAAAAAGTCAAACACAAAACAAAGACTCACCTTCATGGGAATCCAAGAATCGAACCCCTATTTAGCAGTTGATAAATAATTATTCCGAAACGACTGCTCCAAGTTAGAGATGCGTCTGTACTAAACGCGTCTATTAAATTTGTTTTTGTTTTTTTTTTTTACATATTAATCCGCGAAATTGTTAAATATTCTTTAGTCCTCATGGTTTATTTTTATGTTTTCGAGCCAAAATATGTTAATTTATTTTTTTTTGTTCAAACAACACACTTTACTTTCTATTTTTCAAATATTATATTTACACATCATTTTTATTTTTCATAAAATTAATTTTTTGTTGTTGTCGAAATATTCATACATTTTTGGAATCACTTTTAATTTTGGAGTTTAGAACAAATTGATGGATTTTGTTTTGTATTTTTGTTGTTGTTGTTGTTGTTGATTTGATTATAAAATAAAACTTAAACTTGGTATTATTTAAAATTACTTTATTGGTATTATTTTTATTGCATTTTATTTATTGATTTGTGTATTGTAAAATGTATTACACCGAAACGAAACTTAACATTTTGGAGAGAGATTTTGAATTTTTGTTGTTGATTTTTGTATTAAGGAAACTAAACGCGTTATTTTTTTTTCGTTTTGTTTTTTTGTTTCATAATAAAAATAAAAAATTTGGTTTACTATTTTTGTTGTATTAATGAGAGGAAATAATTGCACAAAATTAAAGATTTTTTTTTTCAGTAAATATAACAAAAACGATTTTTTTTAACAACTATTAACGTAATTATTAAAAATGTTCCAAACAGTCAAAAAGCACCTGAAAATGTAGAACAAAATACAAATTAGTTTTATTTTTTTTTTTTTAAGAAGGAAAGAGATAGAGATTTTTATATTTTATTATTATCGTTTTTTTTTTGCAACAAAAAAGAAAGCATAAAGTTTTGGCTAATTGATTGATGGTATTTGCAAGGTAGTCATTTAAGGTATTACAAAAAAAATGACGGAGGAAAAAAATTCATCCGTAAATCCTTTCATGCAATATTAATGAGTCCCTTTGGCACAGGATTAGAGACAACATTGTGAAAGTACAAATAGAATACCAAAAAAAAAGATATATAAATTCTACCACCTTGATATACACAGACACAAAAGAAGTTCAGGATAATTTAATGGGAAAAAAATTAAACCCAAAGGACCAATTTGCAAAGTCGCGTTTTTAATGAGCCATGAGTTGGGCTATTCGTACATTCGTGTCTGTCTTTATTTCTTGTCTGGTGGAAGGATATGCGCGAAGGCAATTTGGCAGGGGCTTCACAAGTAATTGACTAGAGATTTGTTTAAATTATGATTCAATGGTTTTTCCTTTTTTTTCTTTTCCTTGTCTCTATAATTACCGAGTGTTGAAGTACGAATTTGAATGTACGTAATATTAATAAATAATTAAGGGACAAGGAATAAGTTTGTAAATGAAGGTTAATCAGATTTATTATGGAAAATGTTAAAATCGAGATTATATGAAATTAATAGTCTTTATTCTTATTTTCATTAAAAATTAAAAGAGGTCTTTGGTTTACAGGAATTAAATTTAATAAGCTAAATTTTCTGAATTTTTAGGATTTAAAGCTGAGACAGTTAATGGATAATTGTTTAGAAAGCGACAAACCAGCAGGAGATCATCCGCTTAGTAACTACTACCGACCTACCAGATAAATATGTATATCAATGTTCCTAACGGTGGTCCCTATTCCCACGTTCACATCTATCTAGTCTTTTATGGGCCTTATTCTGCTATTAATCCGGGGAATATTCTTTAGGTTTTCACTCATCACTATTCTGCTATTCATTCCAAAAGCGAATCTTATTTACGTCGGTAATGTTGTGTAATTTCTCTTTTTCACGTAAAAGCACTCATTTCTTACAAAACCGATCCGATTGTTATACATATTTTGTGCCTGCTTGATTTTACAAGGTGGCGCATAATTAATTATTCAATTTTGTTTTTGAAATAATTTTTAAATAATAAAATGATTTTGAGTGATGGAATTCTTTATTTGCATCTTTACAATTTTTTTTGTTAAGTGAAAAAGATAATCATGTCTATTACAGAATTCGCAGAATTTTACTCCCGGTGAGTTGACTCGATTCGCATCCGCTGTAAAACTCAATTATGAAATTCGTCGGATGAACTACATTGTCGATTCCTAAAATTACCTTATCATTTATGAACTTTCGTATCGACACTGTCAGCTACAAACATTTATTCAACTGGCCTAGGCTGTGATAATAGTATCGCTTTCGATCAACGAAATCGTTGAGAGTGGTTAGTACGAAGATGGAGGACGGTTCTAAACTAACCGTGTGCTCTTTTTTTTTTTTTTTTTTTTTTTAGATTTTTTGCTCTCTGGTTGCGTTGCTATTTGTGCGTTTTCTATTAAAATTTGTTAAACAAACACTTCAGATTCGCCTCGAAATTGGTGCGAATGTAAAATGATAGAAATTGTATAGAGTGCGAATGGATTGCGAATTCTGTAATACCATATAAGTTTAACAAAATGTCAGTGGTGCAGGGATTATTACCGACATTCGTTCAACTTTCATTCGTCGGATTCAGTAATAGCAAAAGTTTGGAAATGAATTGAAACTGTCACTTTAGCTCATTCGCCGAATTCTGTAATAGGGGTGAATATTTGCGAAGTAGCTGCCGCCAGTGTTGATACACATTTGTGTCCGTGGTGATAACTGTTCGCATTCCTGTCGAATATTCTCCTTAAGGGCTGCGGCGATTGTCTGAGGATTGTTGGTATAAGCCCGGGACTTCAAGTAGCCCTAAAGAAAGAAGAAGCTGGAATGGTTTAATCGGGCGACCTTGCTGGTCATGCCAAATCCCGCGACCAGGAACCGCTTCCTTCACAATATATATTCACAATAGCGCGAGCTTCGTGTGCGGTTGCACCGTCTTGTTGAAACCACATATTCAAGAAGCCCGGCTCATCCAATTCCGGCAGTAATAAGTCGTTTATCCTGGCCGTCTAATGTTCACGAGTATAACAGTGATCGTATTGCCAATAACGTCCTCAACGAAATACGGCCCAATCACTTTTCCCGGGTGAACGCCACACCTCACAGTGGCTTTGAGTAGATGTAATGGTTCTTCGTGCATCAGTGTCCCAGAAAAGAAGATTTTGCTCATTGACGTAACCGCTAAAAGGAAAAGCTCATCGCTCCTGATGATTTTCGACACAAAATGGTGCTTTTCGTTGTTGAGATTGAGAATGGCTTGACAGGAATTCACACACGAAGGATAGTCAGAAGGCATTAACTGATGCAATGTTTGCATTTCGTACGTAAAAATGTATAAGTTTTTCACTAACATTCCCTGTAGAGTCGTCTGGTTGATGTTTCTTCTTTCTCAACGACATCAGCAGCCACACCCACAGCCGCAATATTTTCAGCCGAACAACTTGTCCGATGTCAACCACGCCCTGCATGGTCTCTAGTGGTTCCAGTCTATCCGAGTCGAATAGGTAAGTGCCAGAAAGTTTGCTCAGTTGGCGCGACACGATTAACAAATCGACGTCAAAATTCAAGCTGCGCTGATACCACCACCGATAATTGGTCAAAAAAAATCGACACAATTATTGCACGCTCTTGTGCAGTATAGCACTCCATTGCTTGTATGTTTGTATTCTGCAGCTGTCTAGTACACAAATGTCAAATATTATTGACGTAGGTACGACGCCATTTGCAAAAATTATAACATCTTCTGATAGGGTGATTAATTTTGCGCCTACTTGCAATGAAATATGAATTATAATAAATTTGTTACTTAATTTTGATTTAGATTAAGATACAAATATTTTTAGGGGCATCACAATAATTAGCCAGTCCATCACATCTTTTTCGAGTTTCTTATATTTCTCCGTGATTCCATATATGTATGTATATGAGGGATCTTATATTGCTCTGTTTGAAAATATGAAAAAGTCAAATACCTATTTCTTAAAATAATCACCCCTATTACAGAATTCGGCGAATGAGCTAAAGTGAGAGTTTCAATTCGTTTCCAAACTTTTGCTATTACTGAATCCGACGAATGAAAGTTGAACGAATGTCGGTAACAATCCCTGCACCACTGACATTTTGTTCAACTTATATGGTATTACAGAACTCGCAATCCATTCGCACTCCATCCAATTTCTATCATTTTACATTCGCACCAATTTCGAGACGAATCTGAAGTGAATTTTTGATTAAACGAAAATAAACAATGGAGAGTACAAAAATGTAAGTCAAAAGCTTATCATACTGAATGCTAAAGTGTTTGTTTAACAAATTTTGATAGAAAACGCACAAATAGCAACGCAACCAGAGAGCAAGAAATCTAAAAAAACAAAGAGCACACGGTTGGTTTTGAACGGTCCTCCATCTTCGTACTAACCACTCTTAACGATGCTTGATTTCGTTGATCGAAAGCGATACTATTATCACAGCCTAGGCCAGTAGAATAAATGTTTGTAGCTGACAGTGTCGATACGAATGTTCATAAATGATAAGGTAATTTTAGGAATCGACAATGTAGTTCATCCGACGAATTTCATAATTGAGTTTTACAGCGGATTCGAATCGAGCCAACTCACCGGGAGTAAAATTCTGCGAATTCTGTAATCGACATGAATAAAACAAAACAATTTTTCTAAATATCGAAAGATTTTGTCATAAACAGCGGCTTACGTAAATGTCAAATTAGTTCGAGATAATGCAGTTTACCCAATGGATAGCAGAATGCAAAGGTAAATTTACAATGACACATCTAATACACGTACATGCTGCTCAATGTAAATATTTACATTTCTTTTATCAAGGTATTTTTAAAAGTTATTGCTGTAATGAATTTATTATTAGTTTTATCTTTAATTTTTATCAACAAATAAATAGTTGTATAATGGATTATTTATACTATTTAAACCCACGACATTCTGTTGAACAATTTAATTATCTACATAAAAACCTAAGCTGTCACAAGTGAAAGTTATATTAAAACAAACAAGGCCATAATGTTAACTTCCTTTCAGCTACTTATGGAAGTTAAAGCCATTCCAAGTTTCCAGAGGCAATGATTTAAATAGTTAATTTTTAATAAAAGTTTCTTTAATTAAGAGCGATTATTTTATTATTAATTAATGAAAACGTATTGTAGTTTTTGATGTATATTGAAGTTTAGAATATGTCTGCTATTTACGTCAATCGTATACATTTGATTTACACATTTGATTCCTTTTGACTCTACACATTTGCATTCTGCTATCCATCGGGTGAACTGCACTATCTACAAACTGATTTGACATTTACGTATCTAAATAACTGTTCATGAAATAATCTTTGGAAGTTTGAATAAATTGTTTTGGTTTATTATTTTATGTTAAACAGAAATATACATATACCTATGTATGGATAGGACTGGACTTTTTTTCAATTTTGGAACAGAGGAATATAAAATTCTTCAAATACAGATTAACGAAGAAATATGAGAAAAACGAAAAAGATCTAATGGACTTTATATTAGTTGTTCTGACTGTCAAAATATCATTTACAAACTAATATTCGAAATTTAATACATAACAATTAGTTTTATTAATATTTTATGGTGAATGAAGCAGACAGACAATACCTACAACAAATTACAAAATAAGGAAGGAGTCCGTTCACTCGAATATGAGAATATCACACAATATCACACAATATTACCGACATTACCGACGTTAATCAGATTCACTTTGAATAAATAGCAGAACAGTGATAAGTGAAGATTTATAGAAAATTCTCCCCGATGAATAGCGGAAAAAGGCTCATCGATTAAGGCTGAAAACACACCGGATAAAGCAAAACATGTTTTTTTGTTTCGTGAAACAAGAGAACATTGTTTCTTATGAGACTAAACACACCAAAGAAAACGAAACAAAACACATGTTTTTGTTTTGAAGTGTTACGATGGTGGTTGTCGAAAATACATGCTATTGTATACGAGCAACACACACCGAATGCAACAAAACTGTTTCGAACAAGGTTCGTTGACGATAATTGCATACTTTCTTATGGCGCAACGCACACCAAATGAAACAAAACATAAAAACAAAAGCAAAACAGAAAAACATGTTTCGTTGCCGATAGCTGACCTATTGTTTTTTGCAAAATAAATTTTGACTCCGTCGTTTTTATTTTCTTCTTTCGTTGCACTTTACAGATGTATTTGCTTCTACGTTTACTCTGTGCGCAAATTTTTCTTATAAATAAACACATAATGTCTGTTTTGTAAACACAAAATTGTTATTTGTGTTTACTTGCCGTAGAAACAAAAAAATAAAACGTTTTGTTTTGTTTTATTCTGTTTCTCTTGGTGTGTGTTCAAATAAAAAATGTTTTTTTTGACTATCGAATAAAAAACGTTTTGCTTTATCCGGTGTGTTTTCAGCCTAAATAGCTACCATTTTGTATATTTTGATACACTCGATCGGGCCAAATTCGATCGGTCTTGATAACATTCATTTCCATATGATGTTAATTTTGTGGATTTTTGGCACGGACTTGCGCTTTGACGTATGTAGCTCAAAAAATTTCAAAAATTTATAAATTTCACAAATTTGTCGTGAAGTGAGACAGCCACCAAAATTTGTCTTCACACATTGGTAATATCTGACCTTAAAAAGTTGATTAATGTGACTCTAAGACGATCGTTATTTGAGATAATAGATCTTCTCTCCTCATTTGCTTCTATGATACTCGTACCACCATGTCATAGGCCGCAACAAACAGTGAGCTTTTCAGAGTGCCTGTAGAGTATTTCCTGTAACACTTTTTTGTTATTTCTAGACTGTTTTTATGGCTTTCTTTCTACTTAACAAAACGTACGCAAGTTGTGTCTATAAGTAATATTAATTCTTCTCCTACTTGAGTTACCTCTGGCGTACCGCAAGTTAGTCATCTTGGACCGCTCTTGTTTTTAATTCTCATTAATGACATGCTAAACGTTTTCAAAATTTCATATCGCCTTCTATTTGCGGACGATCTAAAGTTTTGAAGATGTATTAAATCTTCACGCGACTGCCATATATCTTCAAAACAACTATCTTGATCATTTGACTGATTGGTTTACGCTGAATGACTTTTGTCTCTAAATGTCAGTGTTTTAGTTTGTCTCGAAATGCTTACCCAATATATTTTGATAACAAAATAGTCTTCAATATTTTAGAAAGAGTTTTTATGAAAAAAGGTTTGGAAAAAGTATTTGATCACAAATTAAATTTCATTAAACATAATGAATACATCATCGAAAAATTCAACTCTATGCTTGGGTTTATAAAACGTAATTCTTCCGATTTCACCGATCCCTATACTCTTAGATCTTTGTGTAGTGCATATGTGAGATCTATTTTAGAATATGGCTGTGTTATATGGAATCCATATTACAACATCCAATCTCAGAGAATTGAAAAAGTTCACTAGGTTTGTTATATGGAAGCTTGGCTGATACAGCTTCATTTTTTAATTTATTTTTAACTTGAATATGTATATACCGCATTTTTGGCAGGAATACCCAGGAATCTCTATTTAAAAAATCCATCACTCCTATTGAAAGACCGATAATTGATAACATTAAAGTATTATTAAAGCCATTTTTATGTAAGTCATATGTATATATAAAGTAAGACGTATTTGTGGCTATCATTATCAATATGCGATCAATCAATTGATCCTAACAAAAGTTCAATAAATCTTTAAAAACATTACAATACATTGATCGTCAAAATCTTAAGAAAACGACATTTTAAATTAATAACATATATTTTTACTTGCGATATAGGTACTATAGGGAGAGTTCTGCATTTGAAAAAAAATCGAATTCGAGATTTTGTTCAAAGTTGACATTACGATGATACGAAGACGAAAAAGTGGGTCCGACAATTCCGTCTGTCTGTCTGTATGTCTGTACCTCGAACTACAGCCTGAACTACCGGAGGTATATTCTTCAAACTCGGTAGTTACGGGTCTTCGGTGATTCCCTAGAGGAGAAATTGAATTTTTTTTTTTGCTCCAAGACTAACGGTACCCCCATACACCCGTAATGCAAAATCTTATTTATCCCGAAAACGGCTCTAACGATTTTGATAAAAAAGAAATAAGGGGTGATATTACGAACATAGGCTACATTTTGGTCAAAAAAAATTTTGGGGAAAAATGTTATTAGGGGTACCTGCCATAGATCCGTCTTTTTTATGTTCGACTTTCTCATTAACGGCTCCAAGGATTTTAACCAACAAATTTCAGCAGGAGTCCCCTTAAGTGTAAAATAATATTGTATATAAAAATATTCGAAAAAATATTTGTTGGGTTTTTTTGAAAAAAAAAAATTTAAATCAATATCTTCAAAACCTATGAACGATTATTTTTTGAAATTATTTCCTAAAATCAATATTATTTAATACTTAAAATTCGCATCCCACATTTTTTTCTTGAAAAATTTTAGAGAAATTTCTTATATAAAAATGTATTTAATAATAAAACGATTTTTTAAAGTTTATTTGCATAAATTCATACTTTTCCGGAAACCAGACTGCAATTTTATGCATTTGAACATTATTATCTCATTAAATCCATGTTTTATATTTATAAAATGTATCTTAAATTCCAAAGTACTTTTACATAAGAGCAAGTTCGTGCGATCCAGTCGTGCATTTTATTTGAACATATTTTTCATCTTTTTTTAAAAAAATATAAAATTAAACAAATTTTTAAGACCAATTGAAATTTTGTTTTTGCACCACGATTTTGTCTGAAAAAGACTGTCACTTTTAATGTTTCAAAAAAAAAATTAAACTTGTAGCCATAGACCACAAATACAGTTGGGTTCATTTAATTAGAGAGGCGATTTTTATTTTCATGAATCTGATTTTGTTCCTTTCTTATTTGAATTAATAAGCAAATATTTGCATTCAGGAGAAAGGTTATTCAGTTTTCAGTGAAACAAAATATAAAAAGAAGTTTGCTGAGGTATACGCACTTATTTTTCAATTTTCATTTGTTTTAATTGTTTATTTTCATGGTTCCACGTCTGTTTACTATTATGTCTGGTCTGTACATATTCCTCTATTTAAAATTACGTCTTAAGTTCAACTTAGAAATGTTTTCAATAGTTTTTGCTCAATATTTGCGTTGATTGTTAGATTTATAACTTGGTATATTTTTATATACAAAGATTCATACCTTCGATAATGTTGGAATATTTCAAAATTTTACGAGTCCAGTAATATCCAACCATTTTCAATAAAATAAAGAGGGGAAACAATTATATCTAAGACCTTAATTTCATATTTTCACTAGGGAGAAAAACTTTTATAACCTAAGGATTGTGAAGTGGGGATCTTGTTGCAAGATCTTCTGAAGAGGTCCAAAAAGCTCTCTTATTGCGAGCAAAATTGATTACAAAACAGGGGCCGAATTACCGCTTCAGTGACGAGTGAGTGAGTCCCATCAGTGATCGAATGAAAATGTCAAATTGGAGCAATTTATTGCTCGATAACGTAAGCGGTAATGCCAAACTCATCTAATTCAGTCACGTATTACTCGATAACTGATGCGGTAATTTGGCCCCAGCTTTATATGAAATTATCATCATTTATTTCGAAGCGAAAACCAATTCAAAAACCCCATCATATGAAATCCCACCATTACTCAATCTTGATGGGGGTGATGATGATTGAATTTACAGAAAGTTTTAGCCGAAAAAAAAGCAATAGCTATCACTGCCGATCTTCAAAGTACTAAAATATTTAAAAACTGAAACAATGACAAGATGTTTTTTTTGTCAAACTTGTGGGAAAAAAGTGAGCGTTTTTTTAGTTGTGGGATTTAAAAAAAATATAATTTCGAACAAGGTTATCAGAAGTTAACGAACCTTCAAGGGAAAGGGAGGAGCTTCGTTATAAAGAAGTTTTATACAAAATTCTTTATATAGAAAATGTAATTTTCTTAACACTGCAAGGTGCCCTTCTTTATTTCAAAAAAAAATGTTACCTCATCCATATCACCGTATTTTGTTTTTGTTAGTTTTTTTCATTTTTAATGAATACTAAGGGACACTCCAATTTTTTCAGCAACTTTTCTCCAATTTAAACTTTTTCGATTATCGACAATTTGTCCGATTCTGAAATTTGTGTGTAAGAGTTCTGCTACATATGCACAATTTTCATAAATCCGTACTTTTACTATAAGAAAACGTTTAACAAAACGGAGAGTTCCCTTTTAAAATTAGGGACGAAAATCGCAGTAGGCTTTGATTTAAAAATTTACATTGACATTTACAATGACATTTCGTTATAAAGAAACAACTTTGCTTTCGGTCCACAAAAAGTTAGTTCCTCATAAAGAGAAATTCGGTATTGAGAATTTCGCCATAATCAGTAATTTGTATGGGATATTTTTTAAGGGAAATGGGGACAAAGTAAAATTCGCTATAGAGACAATAACGTTATAAGGAAGTTCGTTATTAAGAAGTTTGACTGTAATAATGTAACACATAAATACCTTGATATAAGAACATAAGTTTCAGATAATCACAAAATGTCAAGTTGTTGGTTTTTAAAAAATGACATATATGGCATGTAAACTAATAGTAAATATGCTTAAAGTAAACAATTATGCACCTAAAACATTTTTAAACAAGTTTTAAGATTAAAAAGAAATATGTATACAAATTGTTTTATCCATAGTCAAAAGATGCTGGGTGGCTGAAACATCGGAAATATTGAATATATATGGTAAGCAATATCAATCTGCATCACGACAACAGTGCTAGCTACACCTGATCCAACTATACCTAAGAACTATCCAGTTTATCCTATTTGTACCAAAACAAAAACAAAAAATTTTGAGTAACAAAATCAATTTTTCGAAAACTTTTTATTTAAACATTAAAAATTAAAGACTGTATGTGTGGATTTGAAAAAAATTATAATGATATTCTAGGTGTTGCCATTGTTTTTTTTAATCAATTTTCATTATATTTTAAGATTATTTTAGAAAATTCCTCATCCCACCTGAAAGGGCGGAAGGAGACACTCGCCTCCTCTATACGATTGTTTTCTTTCTGCTAAGATGTTTTAGCGTTAAGAAGTATGGGCTGTCACGACGGAGAACTGATTTCGATTACTGCGCCTGCCAACTAAAAGTGTATTATTTCAGGGGTATCGCCTCTGTCGAGCAAGTGATAAACCCTTTAAGAGTATGTCTAGCTATAAGATGATATTTTCGTATTTTTATTCTTTAAATCATTTCAAGCTGCAATGCAACATGGAGGTCTATACAAATATCATAAAATGCCGAACAACAATATTCTTTGCTTATACAACAATTTTTTAAAGTTTCAGTCCTTTGCATTTTCCAACTTGGCAAAAATTACCTATAATATACACAATCTGAGATTTTTCGTAAAAAAAAGTTCTGAAGCTATTAGGGCGATAAAAATCAAAAATCGATTTTTTATTGTGACGGGTGGGAACCTACATTAAATGATTTACTTGGATTTATTAAGCCCAAAAAATTATAAATTTTGAAATGTACAAAATTTAAGCCTTAAATCAATTAACTTCCAGGTTAATCAATAGAACTGAGATTAGAGAGTACAAAAAAAAAACATTTACTTATTATCAATGCTATTATTGAATTTTTGAAGATAAATACAAATTTTATATTGAATTTGTAAGTAGATAGCAGCAATCTTAAGCGAAAAAATAAAATAAATATAAAATATTTCCGAATGACTCATCGACATTATTGTTGAGCCATAACACATCCGGATTTAATTCAAACAAAAATTCTATTAATCAACAAAAAAAAGCTATCAAGCGACACAACTGAATAAACACAAAAAAAAACAATTGAATTAATTCCCAGGTAGTTAAATTAAAAACCCTCACAAAACACGCAACCAGTATCGGCTTTGATATTGTTCAGCTTTAAGTCTTCAGTTAGTGGCTCATATGTTTTTATAGGGGGCGCTTACAATGAATGGAAATATGTCTATTCCGAATTGGCACTTGATGTTAAGTTTGTTAACCAAAATAAATTTTGTATACACCTCATATCTAGTAGCTTCAAAACGCGTAACATTTTTTTTAGACTTAGAAATTTGAGATACTACGTCTATCATCCATATCTGCTCTAGGTTAACGAATCTCCTCAATATGAGCGTATGCCTTCAGCAATAACTAACCTAGTCTGTCCACTAAATCCGCCTCTGGCATCCACTACAAACCTTACATCTCTTGGTAAAAATTACAATTCTAAGTTTAAAATTGCAATTATATCAGCAAATTGCTAATTAACGTTTGAAAAAAAAAACAGTTTCATTGTGTTTCTGTATACAAACTCTTTTCGTTCAAAATGCATGAAAAGCGTAATAACAACAGAAATTACATTTGCAAATTTTGTTATTACATATTACCTACTAAACAAAAATACTTGTGTATGTATCTTGTCTGTAAGTTCAAATACATATGTAGCTGCGTGTTTAATTGCAAACGCAGAAAATATAAAGAGAACATAACTAATTTACTATAACGAGTATGAGTATGAGTACGAGTACGAACTCAATCTAAATCAGCGTGTACCTAATAAATTTTGTATCTGTGTTTTTTTTTTTTTTTTTAAGTTGAAATTGTTTATACTTGGGTATATTTCACCGGCAACAGAAGAGTTGTTTGAAGACATACAAAAAAGAGAACAATCTATATATAGATTGTACACTCTGTGCCGCTTGATTGGAATTAATTCTTCTCGACTTCTTTCAGAGTAAAGTTCTGGTTAAATGCCTGGTAGAAATAGTTATCTACATTGGTCGCAAGAGTGTATGAATCAATTCAAATGCAACTTGTAAAAACTTTAAGATAATGCAACTTACTTAATTCAATTGAAAGCTTAAATGACCTCAACTCAAAAGGGCGCTTCGCCCAGGTACGACATAGGACTCATCAATTAGATGCTTAATTTTACAGTCTATTAATTTTGTACATTTTATAAGAGTCATTAAACATCGACCAATAATAGCGTCTTAGAAAAGGTACAACAGCATCTAAGAGATGAGCCCACTGTCGTACCTGGGCGCTAAAATAATAAATGCTGGTGTGCCACAGGGCTCCGTTTTGTCTCCGACTCTCTATCTGTAGATTTTCATCATTGATCTTTTGTCTGAAATATCTAAACTATTAAATTATTTTGCTGGTTACAGTACTCTCAGCATCTCATATTCGTTTCAAGATGCATTTCGTTGTTTTTCGGATGTGGATTTAGAACGGCAGCGTATGATAAGCTCATTGAATTCTGATGTCGATAGCATTCTCAAATAAAGAATTAAATGCTTTAAAAAATGCATTCATGCAGCTATCGATGAGCGGCACTTGCATTGTGAATTCAATTCTCGGCATGTGCATCACAGACAAAGTGGTGTGGAATAATCACATATTAAAAGCCCTTAAGCACCAAAAACCCTAACAAGTGTTTAGGTTTCCTTCGACGTTGCAAGAAATTGTTCACTACTTCTAATCTAGCTGTAATCTATAAAGCCTTTATTCGTCCAAATCTCGAATCTAATTTCTGTATCCAATGAATCCAATAAAAAAATATCTAAAAATGATAGTTGATAAAAGTATAATAGAAACATTTGAATCTCTCAATCTCTCCAACACCACCGCAATGGTTCTTGTCTTGCAGAGAGTGCCCATCAGCTTAACCTTGAGTCCAACTTTGGACGCACTTTTAGACTCAGAGATTCTTTCTTTAGCCGCACCAGACGAATGTGAAATGCTTTATCCGGCTATTATGATATTCAGACATTCAAAACCATTTTACATCGGTATTTTCTTTTAAACACTCTACAACTTTCCTAAAACACTAGCAGTGTGCTCAAACATTTTAATGATAGGTCCAATCCCTTAAGTGCACGCCAAATTAGAAGAAAAAAAATAACATCAATTGGCTTTAGGTTTTATTGAAATTTAAGTCTATAGAAAAATGAAAAAACTGTTCATTTTCCACTTTTTTAAAAAATTAAGCTAAAACTAACTTCTAGTAAGCGGCCTCTATTTTATGATTAAACATACAAAAGAACAATTTTTGTCTTCCAACTTTAAAGAATATTGTCTTCCGTTGACGGTAAAAATGGGTGAAATCCTGATTTGTCTATTAAAATATTTCCATTCTCTTACCGACTAATAGAAAAAGGCTCTTGATAAATCTTATTCGCTAGACAATTTCAGCCCAAGTCACTCTACACCTGGTTTGAATTTAAAAATATTTAGCTTAATTATCTAACAGCAGGTATTAAAAATTACATTTTGAGTAGATGGAATAATGCATGAGACTCAGAGTGTATATTAATTTAAAGACTGACACGTCGCTTGTCGCATCGGTCGTGTCGTTTATTCTAATCATCGATGTATGATGTCATTTAAGAGTTCGCGAAATATAAATTTGCGAATTTTTTCTTGTTTCGGTGATCTTTTTTTTTTAAATTTGTTTGGCTGTAATGAATTATTGAAGTAAGATTTTTTTTTTTAAATTTGGGCAAAACAGAATACACGTGATCACAAAGCGAGCATAATTAATTTGATGGATTTTAATATTTTTTTTTTTGTAAGTTGCCGACGGCAATTTGAAATATGTATATTATTTTATTTAGACAATATCGGTAATTTCGAAGAGATATATTTATATTTAGATACCTACATGGTTTTTGTTTTTGAACTTACATACCTACTATGTGGGTATTTTGTTTCTCGTAGAAAAATTTATGAGTTTAATTATTAATTTAGTAGGTATACAACTGTGATAGATATTTTCTGTGGGTCATAGGTCTCAAGGCTATAAATTCAGATTTTATGTTATTTTTTTGTGATTGATGGGGAGAAAAAAAGTGGGGAACTGGTTTCACAAAAATATCCAAATTGATCTTACAGATTGTGTAGAGATTTATTTTTTTTTTATTTGTTTTTGTGCTGCCAAAGTGATATATCCTACGAATATATAAGTAATGAGACCTTTAATTTGTACTTTTTGTTTGATATATTTGCTAATTAAATATTTTAAGCTTTTTCAATGTGAGAATAACCTTGTAAATGATACTCTTAGAATTATCTCCATTAGATTTTTTCAAATCGCCATTTATTTCTATGAAATTTTATTAAATTTCCCTTTTTAATGGCGGCTTTAAATTTAATGGAGGGCGAATAAATTAGGACCTCGATACTTAAGGACATGTTGATTTTGCTAATATTTGGATAACAGAAAAATATTGATCATTTTCTGTTCGCATTATATACATACATACATATTGTTATCATGCCATCCTTTCTCCCTGTTTTTATCACCCAAAGTGTGTTAACTAGATCTGTTTTATTTTCACATTTTGTCTGGAACTAATAGAAGCAAAAGACAGTTATATGATCAACCGATAAGCAAAAAATTTAAGCCAACCATAAATTGAATTAAAGTAGGTGAAAACTACAAAAATATATCAAGATTGCTCTATATCTACAGGGTGTCCCACAGTCACCGCCCCAAATGAAAACCATGGATTCCTGAGGTCATTTTAAGTCGAAAAACTTAAGAGGTCACTTTCTCGTTTTGGTCCCGTTTTCGAGTTATAACGGTTTTTATGATTTTTCCCTTAACTGGCTTTATCTTTGCCAAACTGCGTCCGATTCGTAAATTTTTTTTTATAACCAGTCAAGAATTTATTACAGTTTTAATTTGTCCAAAGACTTTTTTTTCTGCGGACAACCGTTTCTCCGCAATTTTGTATCAAACCCATTTTTTTCGTTTTTTAAGTAGTTTTTTTCACTTTGATATCATTTTATTCAAAAAAACACGTTAAGCCTAGTACTCACCTAGCGTGAAATGAAAAAAAAATACGTTCCAAATTACACGCGAAGAATAAAAATGAAAAAAGAATAAACTTTTCCACATGAATTTTTGATACTCACTTTGAATGAAAAAAAAAAATAACAATTATTTTTAAATTGATTCGTTCTTTCTGTTTATAAATTTTCAATTTTCTGTTTTGAAACAAAATATTGAAATAAACTGACAAATGTCACAGTTTTCCACGTTGCCTTAAACTTTTTCCTGATGGTTGTACATTGAGAAATGAAAATCATTCCACGCTATGATGAAGTTGTGGAACATATTTGTTTTTCCAATCCACATTTTAGTACTCACCTCTCGTTGCGGATTTCATGCCAGTGAACCAGCAGTCACTTTTATATGAAATTTTCATTTTCACTTGAACTGGGTACTAGGCTTTAATGAGTATTAATTTTTTTCACTTATTATTAAAGCCCAGTTCATTTTCTTAACTAAAAATATTTTTTTGCCTTAAAAAGAATACTAAATGTAATTAACAAAAAATAAACAAACTGAGTGAATTTAAAAAAAAATTATTTTTAAATACAAAATTAACTTTTTCTGAGCTATTGTGGTTAAGAAAAGGACAAATAGATAAAGTTAATTTGTAAGACTGTTAACTAATGTAAACAGTAAAGATTTGCATTATGATTTGAAGGTTGTAAATGTCTTCCTCGCGTGATCTAGTGTCCGCGTCGTGTTCTTTGACTTGATACTCCATTTTGGATTTGTTATTCAAGTTGTAGTGTTTTTTCAATTATTTGCGAACAATGGATTACACTAATCAAAAATATCTGGAAATGTTATTAATATACGCTGAAATGGGACAACTTTATCTATTTGTCCTTTTCTTAACCACAATAGCTCAGAAAAAGTTAATTTTGTATTTAAAAATATTTTTTTTTTTAAATTCACTCAGTTTGTTTATTTTTTGTTAATTACATTTAGTATTCTTTTTAAGAAAAAAAAATATTTTTTTTAAGAAAATGAACTGCGCTTTAATAATAAGTGAAGAAAATGAATACTCATTAACGTGTTTTTTTGAATAAAATGATATCAAAGTGAAAAAACTACTTAAAAAACGAAAAAAATGGGTTTGATGCAAAATTGCGGAGAAACGGTTAACCGCAGAAAAACTAAAACTGTAATAAATTCTTGACTGGTTATAAAAAAAAATCTTACGAATCGGACGCAGTTTGGCAAAGATAAAGCCAGTTAAGGGAAAATTCATAAAAACCGTTATAACTCGAAAACGGGACCAAAACGAGAAAATGACCTCATAAGTTTTTCGACTTAAAATGACCTCAGGAATCCATGGTTTTCATTTGGGGCGGTGACTGTGGGACACCCTGTATATACAACCTAGGTGAGAAGGTTTTGAATTATCGGTATACTCTTCAAGCTTCGTAGAAGCAGGTTCTTAAGTAGATTTTAGTGATGATGAGTATGCAAAATGCATACAAGTCAATCGCGATCTTGTCGTTCACTTTATGGGTTAAGAAACATTATGTTCTATAGCAAAAGCTTCTCATGTCATCAAGTTATCAAGTGGATGCTATTTAGCGTTTGCTTTTTTGTATTCCAATAAACGTAAGTTCAACGTAGAATTGCCAACCTGTTGCAAAAGGGTTTTAAGGGTCTAAGCGTGACTATTTTTTAACTTCAATGTATTTTTCTGACTTTTTCTGAACTTTCATTGCATTTTTTTTATTTAGGAATTCAAGCTGAGCACGTCTAATTCAATGACAGTTCATCCGAAGAAATATAACATATGTCATACACTCTTATGCGAAACAAAAAATTAAAATCATTCATTGAAGGTTTTAACTTTAATGCAAGCTTTTAAATGTAAAGGCGGTGAAGTCGTTAAGAATTTAAAATAAACGACAATTTCGCAAAGTGTTAAATACACTTTTCACTATTTTTTCACTATTATTTTAAACAAAAACAGTCTAACAGAAAATTACATTCATCTGAATGACCTTGGGTTAAAATTTTTGACAAGTAGAATTTTTGACAAGTAAATGAACTGAAATATAATATTACAAATTAAATCAACATATTGCGTATGAGGGGTTTTATTAATTGGCGCGGGTGGTTTTTGGCGGCCTATTGTTTTGGTGATATCTGTCAGATCTGTTGTTTGTTATTAAGTTACTGATGTCAAATCACCATGACAATTTACAAGATTGAATAGCGCCTCTAAATGATTAGACTCTATTATCAAAATGTTTGTGCAAACGCACCCATTTTACGGTAGACGTATTGTCTCTTCAAAGTCGATTCTTCAACGTTTGGTATGGCCAAATTTGAGACGACGGGTTCGATAATCAATCAGCCAACTCTCTACGTCAAAGGAATGCCAGATCAGCCGAGAACATCGCCACAGTCTGTGAAAGTTTACAGCAGAACCCGAGGCAGTCGAATCCTCGCTGTGCACAAGAACTCGCACTTTCGCTGACTTCAACTTGGCGAATTTGGCCTTGGGACTTAGGCCTACAACCGTACAAGATCCAACTGACCCAGAAGTGTAAAGTTCATGAGGACCATAGATAACGCTCTTTGATCGTTAACTGGGCTTCGGAGCGTTCCGAAGAGGACCCCAATATTTGCCGAAAAATCATCTTAAGGACGAGGCGCATTTTTAGATGAATGGCTGTGTTAACAAGAAAAATGTCCGTACATGGACGACACCAACACACACGAGGTTTACTAGTTGACAAGAGGTTTTTTCTGTTTTAGTTCAGAGCAGAGCTTGAGTTGTCAAAAAATAAAATGTGTTTGTTTTTTAGTTCAGAGTGTTCGGAGTTTCGAATATGTTTGTTTTTTCGTTTTGAACATGTTCTTAGCGTGTTCAGAGTGGACTCTATGAGCTCAGAATAAAATTACTGAGCAGACAGAGTTAAATACTAAACACAAGCATCTGACAGATGGAAATAGAAAAAAAAATTGTGACACTTAAGTGTTCAGGTATGTGTTTCAAAAACAATTCAGAGCGCTCACAGCACGCTTGGCTTAGAGGATATTCATAAAATGCTCGAAATACTCGGACTCAGTTCAGAGCTCTATTCTGAAGATCCTGAAAAAGTTACCGTATATTGGTCCGTAAACGACGTTGGTGAAAAGATGACTGTTAATAGCAAGTACTAGCTACTTGCCTCACAGTAAATGCTATAGTTGCTATTGTGCATGAACGATTTGAGGGTAGGCTTATCTCCCGCAGAATTGATGTGAATTGGTTATACGATTTGACCCTGCTAGACATTTGCTTGTGAGCTTTCCTGAAGTGGAAGATGTGAATAAACCACAATATAACACAAACCACAATATAAACCACAATACAACACTCAAACTCAGCTGAATCTATGTGAAAGTGTTATTGGAGTTAGTTGGAAACCGAGGCGGGAATTTGAACGATATTATATTCCATGTATAACGGCAAACATGCGCCTTTTAAATAAAAAACGAATTCTGTTAATACCTCATTATTCAACATCTACCTGCCCTTTTTGGAAAACTGGTTAGAACTTTCATCCAAATTGAAAAGCAACTAAGATTTTTTTTAAACTAAAAGTAAATGAGAAACTTGGTAGTACCGACGGCTTTTTAAAACTTTAAGAGACGCAAGCAAGAAATAAATACAAACAGTACGTTTTTTGAAAAGAAGATTTGGCCGAAAAGAAGCACCGCGCCTGATATACGCAAGTTGGTGCTATTATTCGCTTACAAGGTAAAATTGACTCAGCAATTGAAGACGCAAGATTATCCACTTAAACGAAGTTGTGTTCCATAATTATTGGGAATTTTGCTCTTACTAATAGAGCCATTACATGGAAAAACTTTATTTTTTTGCATTTTTAAAAAGAAACTTGTATTTGGCCCACACTTTATACACTTATTTACTGAGTTTCATAGTTTCGAAATAAAATTGTATGACATACTCGTAAGATTGTATGATTTAAAATATCTTCTATGTTTTGCATAATCCACTGCAAAATTCACAACACAGTGGTGAGTTTTCTTTTGAAGGTTATCGGGGAATTCGAAAAATTGTATCGTATCATAACAATCCTCAAAGGGAATACAGTAAAATCACAAGGGCTTCTTACTTGTAAACCCTTAGGATTGAGGGAATTGAACTGTAAATTATTTTCAATTACCGATTTTTCTATCAAATAAATTTCAACCGTTTGTGGTAGGACTGAACTTTTGTTACAGTAACCAAAACTTCTTAAAAAGAACATTTTTTTAAAAACGATTATGGATCTTTTTTTTTCATTTTTTAAGCCTAATTTAAGTAAGTGATATAGGTAGTACAAATGTGTGATAATAAGTTTTAATTTAAAAATTTATAAAAGATTTCATGAAATATTTTAACAAAAAAAACTGTGTACGTCTTATGTAGGTTTTAACGTATGTAAGTTAAAATAATTATCATTTTTTCTTTTTAATATCTGTTCTTTTTATATACCTAATACTGGATTTAGTTTCCTATTTTAAAAGAGCCGCTAGGCAGGTATTTGATAGGTACTAATAGTTGCTAGGCTAAGAATATGTTCTCCGGTATCCATTAGGTATTGGCCCAGGAACTTAACAAACTTATTATGTAAACAATGACCTACCTATATGGATATAAAATTTTACTGAAGACCATGAACATTAAAATTTGAATGATATCTAGGAACCTGAATGCCTCGCGAATCGCAAAACAAATTTGGCGAATGTGAATATTTGACATTACAGTTTGCGACTCGTTTAAATAACATTCGCTTCTAATATCAAGCATTTTGCAATTTGAAATATTGCTCGTATTCAATATTGAACTATATTTCTTGGTAACTATCACTTAAATTGCAATTTTTCGTTCCGCGAATTTTAGTAGGGTCTTCATTAACACTAAAGTTTATGTGTCGTCCCGTCGGCATTTTTCAAATATCAATAATTTAATTCATTCATGAAAAACAAATTCTTTGTTTGTTTCTTCTTTAAAAAAAATGTTTAAGATGTAACGAAAATACCTGTTAAGAGTAAAATTAAAATAATCCAAAGTCGTTTGATGAAAGAAAACACACTTTTCATTCGAAAACACATCACACTTGAACAACATTTTTTAAAGAACATCATCGAACTTGAAATGATCCGGTGCAAAAAGCAGAAAGATCACTTTGACAGGATTCAAAATAAAAATCAATTTAAAAATAACTTTAAAATCTAATGTATAGTTTTTCTCCATTCTTTTAACAATAAATTATTTGGTGTTCTAACTGAAATTGTTTCAAATTCACTATTTTATTTTTCAAAATCAACCATATTTAAAATTTTAAAATTAACACCAAGATCATTGTATAAAATTTCTTTTATAAAAATAAACACATTTAAATCAAATTTATGTTTTTAGGTTACTGAAACATGTGTAGGGATATTTTCAACATTAACTTTTGTGTCAATATTTAAATTTTTGAGAGATACGAGTATTTTTTTAAGAAATCATCAGGGAATATCCATATATACTCGTAGCTTTGTTGCTCTTGGTAAGGTTGGTAGGTATCAGGTTTTTTTTCTCTTGTCAAAAACTTTCACTTGATAACCGAGTTTCTTTAAAATTTCCTTGAACTTGAAAGGACATTCAAGTTGATCACAAAACAAAGCACTTAACCCATTTCAGTAGGTTTTTTTCTTATTTTTTTCAAAAATTCCCATACACCTTTTGTTTATGTTATTTTTTGTTTGTTTTGTTTTTCAATACCGACCGACACGACGCATTCATTCTCCGTGGAATATCCTTGAGCGCCAGCGATTTTTTGTCTTATTTCTAATTTTGACCGTGAAAAAACTGCACTTCTTCTCAAAAACAACAAAACAAAACACAACACTTTCCTTTTTCCAATTATGAAATAACCAACAAACAGACAAAAGAACAACACGATCACAAAGAAAACGCAAACAAAAAGGACTCTCGCAGACACTTGGCAGATACGGCTATATTCACAAATAGACTTTTTGTGTAGGTATTTTCTTATTAATTCGTTTTTTTTTTGTTTGGTTTGGAATTGGAAACCTTGCAAATACCATCCTCAACAAACCCGAAAAATAATACATATAATCTTCTAAAATGAGAAAACAAAAAATTGTAAGCATCCAGAAAAAAAAATAAATCAAAACTTGATCAGAAGTCCGACAAAAATCGTTAAGATACTCTCAAAGGAGTCTTATAAAACAAAAATAAATGGAATAAAAAAACTTAATTCTGCACACACAAGAAAGATATCTTCTTCCTTCTTCTCCTTGGGGATTTCACGTGAGTATTGGCATAGCCCGCGCTTTGGCCGACAAAAAATAAACCCCAAGAAGAAAGATACTACAGCACATTGCATATCAAGCCGAAAAAATAACAAAAAAACTAAAATAAAAATAAAGAAATGTATCTGAAGATATACGAAAACTAAAAAAAATAAAAAAAGATTTATAATAAGAAAAAACCCAGAAGAAGACGAAGAAGCAGAAGAAAACTACAATAGGTAGACAGTAGAGTAGAGACCAACCCAAAAAATTGTGAGAAAAAAACCGGTGGTTAGACCGTGGCAGCCCTTCTGAACGGATTAAATGTAATCTACAAACTGAAAATGTGCCCCCAAATAGAAAGAACAGAAAATTAATAAAATATATAAAATATAACACACAGAAACACAGAAAGGCGAAAAAATACAGCCAAGCACCACGACGCGTCAACTTAACGGTGAAGGAGGCAGCGCGACGCGGATCGGTTAGCCATGTTTTAACTTTTTTTTTGTTATATCTTTTGTCGACTGTGTGAAGTTTTTTCGGTTTTGGTCCGAAATAGTTTTTTTTTTACTTTGTGCTCCTCCACCGAACACCGTCAAAGATACTATTTTCCTGTATTTCTTTTTTTTGCACACACAAACGAAAAAGACTTGCGAAAAAATTCGCGCTGCAATATCTACAAAAAGCGCGAGAGAGAGCGCGCGCTTTTATTTGAGGTATTGGTGAGTTATCCAGCACAGATACTTTTTTCCTCCAAATATAAAGTATATTTTTATATTTTGACAAAATAAACCTCAAGTGCTCGCTCTCTCTCTGGAAGAAATACAAGCAACATAACTTACAAAAAAAAAGAAACCTGCCGAACACTATCAATTTCTGTTTGCATACACACAGATACTCCATACTCTCTTAAGCACTCTCCCACACACAGACATTTTCTGAAGAAAAGAAGCTTTTCTCCACCACACGCATCATCAGAGACCATCCATTCCCATACTCTTTTCTCCCCCTCAAATGAGCGGGTGTCTCTACCATGTCCATATGGCAGTGGCAGGTCGGTAAAAAAAGAGACGACTCCATATACACATCTTCATTTTTGTTCGAATAAAAATGTATCTATCGCCTGCATTTGTATCTGCAGCACGCTCTCTGGCGGCAAGAAGCTTTTTTTTTTTGCTTTCTTATGGCATCTCATTTTTATTTCGGATTGTCTCGCTCTATTGGGGAATGGGGAGTATTTTTTGGTCTGAGTCATTAGCTCTTTATGGCATTTTTTGCTTGATGGTGTGTGGTGAAGTGAAGTTTTGCAAAATCAAAAGAAAAAAACTTAAATCGGCAAACAAAAAATTGATTTTACTTTTGGTTCTTTGTATTTAGTTGAGAGATGTATCTAAGCTTAAGTTATTTTTTGGTAGGATGTTCAAATAAGAGCTGAACTTTAGTTTGGGATAGTTCTAATATGGTTAGATGGTTTGTGTGTTTTTGGCAACTGAGAACCCCGTCAAAAAGGCAATATCATACAACGTTCCAATTCGGAATAAAAAGAAAGGTAGGCCTAAACACTCCTGGTACAAACAAATGCAAAAACACCAGCATTCAGTTGGCCTCAGAAATGGAACAATACAAAACCGGGAGGCTTGCCGCCGATTTCTGAGGTCAACCCGGCGAACCCCACAGGCGGATCACTAGTGTGAAGCAGATACGTGGGAGAGTTATGATCCCCTCGACATCGAGATCATAACAGCGCCGAAACAAAGGAAGAACAAGAAAAGTGGCGCCCAACGTTACTTTTGCAAACATTTTGCTTAACAATAAGTTTTGAGTTTAAATTGGCTTTGTTTAATTTAATTCATTTATTTAAAAATCTTGAAGTAATAAAAAAAAAAAAAACACTACGAAAACTAAATAAAAGTGCAAAGATGGCGTAAGTATATTTGACTAAGCAACCAGATACAAAGGAAGTTCTTTGTACAGATTAACTTTATTCAGGGATAGTAGTAAAGTGAGTAGAGAAACCTTAAGTTTTTATGGTATAAAGAATATGTAAATCAGTGAATTTGAGAAATATGTTAATAAAATGTTTTCTTCGTATTTATAACATTCGCGACTAGTTTGGTTAGAAAATTAAGATCTAGCAGGGCTTCCACAGTTCTTCGATTGCCATTGTTTTGTAAAAAAATAAAAATATTGTCAAAAATATGAATAGTAAACAAAAGTGCTTTAAAGGCATGTTACAGATCAAGGTCTTTGTCAAGGTCACTGAAAATAAAAAGAAAAAAGTATTACTTCTTTTTAAGACCAATTAGGCAAATCTATCAAGTTCTTAGATTATAAATGAAAAAAAAAGAAGGGAATGTGCACTTTTTACGAGAATAGAACATGATTTTTATGGAAAAAATATTAGAAAAATAAAAATCCTTAAGATAATTGTATCTACATATATTAACATAAATTCAAACATATGGACGATTCAAATCTATTTATTATAACTTAATTATCAGATTCCTCCATTTGCTCAACTGGCAAAAACTTGCTGGGTTTTTCTAAGCTGTAAAGGTTTAGCAGATTCTTTGTGAAGTATTTTAAGTTTATATTTACTTTTTTATTACATTTATGGGATCTTGAAAAATAAGCATCATTTTTATCGAAAATATACCGGCAGGGTTTTCACTTGCCATTTGAATCCTCCTCCTTTCTCTTTATCCTCAATTTTGTTTATTACTTTCTCCAAGAGTGGTTCATAGATAACATTTTTGGTATAAAATTCAAGCAAAGGAACGCCAAATTCTGAACATTTCTTGTCTCGAATTAAACTCTGAGTAGATACAGGAAACAGGACAATAAGACAAAAATGAAAACTTCTAAATATTGTTGCCCCATTTAACGTTAAGCACTAACTAAAATGGACATTACTCAGCGACCAGGACTGGGTCACGACTATTATACTTGAAAAGTTTCACTCTCTTTCTCGGAAACCAAAAGAGACCGAGTTAATATAAGCATCTAAGAAGAGGGTGATACGAAATCATAAATCTCAGATCGATTTGGATGACATTTTAGAGATTGTTTTTATTAGCGTGGGCAATACAAATTTTGATAACTTTTGACTTCATAGAGCTATTTAAGAAATATAATATAGGTGACAACATATTTAAACAAATAATTACGCTGCCGAATTTCCAAAAGCATAGCTTTAGTATACGATATTGCATTATCTTTTATAACATATATCAAAATGTTGAAAATTCCATGCTCTACAATTGAAGCGCATTTATTATGAACGTACGCTTCTTGCTTCGACAACTTTTGCGCTTCAACTGAAATTTACTTAAAAATATTTACTTCTGCTTGTCTAACAGCACTCTTGTAAGTTTTGCATATTTCGGTTTATAGAGCAGGTTGTTTTGGACTACTTAATAAAAATAAATCATCTGGATCATCCCTTGAAAATAAAACGATACGGATCTTACTGACAGCAGTGTTATAAGCCCGTCTCTTTTTATCCTTGGGTTTAGAAATTTTAAATTATGTCTTGTCTTTTTTCTTTACACTATAGCTTACGCTACATTATCATAAAAAGCCATCTACTCGCCAGTGTAATAACTAATTTTTGGATTTTTGAAATAGATCCCGATAGAAAGCAGGATCCCAAATTGTTTTTGTAATACATGTTAAAACTTAATCCAGGTCCGAATCCAGATGAATTTGTGAATAATAAAACGCACCTACTAAATTAAACGAAAAAAAAAACGAAAATGAACAATGGAAAGCACAAAAATGTAAGTCAAAAGCTTATCATACTGAATGTTAAAGTGCTTGTTTAACAAATTTTAATAGAAAAGTGACAACTAACAACGCAACCCGAGACAGAAATTAAAAAAAAATGGAGAGAGCACACGGTTGGTATTGAACCGTCCTCCATCCAAGTACTAACCACTCAAAACGATGCTTGATTTCGTTGATCGATAGCGATACTATTATCAAAGCCTAGGCCGGTTGACTAAATATCTGTAGCTGACAGTGTCAATACGATAGTTCATAAATGATAAGCTAATTTTAGGAATAGACAAAGTAGTTCATCCGGCGAATTTCATAATTCAGTTTTACAGCGGATGCGAAAGGTCAACGGATCGATACAACTCACTGGGAGTAAAATTCTGCGAATTCTGTAATCGACATGAATAATTAGTGACAGTCATGTCGGAGGTCTGGGTTCCAGCGTTACCACTTCCTGAAAAAAGTTGAAGTAGATTTGAAGAAGAAAGTGAATGAATCGAAGTAGATTTTTAAATGACTGTAGGTCTGTACCTCCTCAAACCTGCAGCCTATAGAGGAAAAATTGAAATGGTTTGTTTTTTTAGCTCGTGCCCTTCCATAAATTCATTATGAAATATTATATGTATTTATTCCGAGAACGACTCTAATGATTTTGATAAAAAAATATGCGTAGACCAACATTTTGGAAAAAAAAATAGTATTAGTAATTGATTTTTAACTTTCTCATTTCCGACTCTACCGATTTCGATCAAAATTTTTATATCGGAGCTTCTTTGATTTTAAAAAAATATTGTATACAAACATCTTTTTCCTTAAATGAATATTATTAAATAATAAGAATTGTCAATACATTTCTTTTAATTTTAAAGAAATTTAGTATATAAATAAGATTTATGTACACATAAGTGTGGTGAGTTTGTATGCTCTTAAAATGACTCATTAGTGTATTTGTATTGTTTTGACGTTAATTTTTCTTTTTTTTTTCTGGGAATTCTGGGGTTACATACTACCTAGAGTGAAATAGAGAAAAAGAAGTAGATTTGACTTTTTTTGTAAAATTGTAGCAAGCTGAGATTTTTAAAATGAAGTAGATTTCAGTATTTTGCTGATGGTGCGAAGTAGGAAGTATATTTTAAAATCACGACCTAAACAGCATTGTACAATGGGGAATAAGAAACCGCGTGGAATTTAATGTTTCGAAAACTCAATGCTGTCTTGTATCGTTAAAGCCTGATATACCCCCCTTGCCACTATCTATGAGTGGCACTTGCATCAACGAAACTGAACATCTTGATATTCTCGGTATATGCATCACGAACCACCTCTTGTGGAACGATCACATACGCGATGTTTCCAAAAATTCCGCAAGATGGTTGGGTTTTCTGAGACGGTGCAAGAAATTTTTCTCTTCTTTTGATCTGGCTACAATCTATAAAACCTATATACGTCCAAAACTTGAGTATACCTCCCATCTATGGGCTGGTGCTCCAGTAACTTACTTAAGTCTCTTGGACAGTATTCAAAGAAGAGCTTTTAAAATGATTGGTGACAATAATATCATCGGCTCATTTACGTCACTCCAACATCGTCGTAATGTTTCTTGCCTCACCCTTTCTTACCGTTATTTTAACGGAATTCGCTCTAGTGATATAGTAAGTTGCATTCCTCCCCTTAAACAATTCAACCGTATTACTCGCACTTCTAGGAATTCCCATCAGTTTACCCTCGAGCCCAACTTCGGTCGTACTGTGAAGTACAGAGATTCGTTTTTAAGCCGTACTACGCGAATGTGGAATTCCTTACCACGCTCTGTCTTTTCCAGTCATTGCAATGTTCAAGAATTCAAAACCAATGTACACCGACACCTCCTTTGTAACCCCTCCCTTTTTCCCTTATGCTCACACTGTGTCTCTGACATATTAAGGGTATACAAAAAACCTTTGAGTGTGTGCTAATTTTATAAAAAAAAAAGTAGTAGTCTACTTCAATTAAAGTAAAGTGGTACCACTGCTGGGTCCACCTTATATTTAAAACAAAGACTTTAAAGGTACTTTACCATTCAAGAAATCGACAAATTCTAGAAGAAAAATATTTTCAAGAAAAGTGCCCCTCATCTTAGTCGTTCAGAAAATTTTAGGTTTAATTTGGTCTTTAATTTATTTTCAACAAATATGTACCTATAACATTAAAAAAGATAAGTCTAAAGTGTTGATTAAGACCATTTTTACTTATTATAAAATACGTTTAAATAAATTACTCTAGTTAAATATCATTGGCCCAAAATTCATTTTGCATATTCATTTTGCTATACTCGTTTCGGCCGGCGCGCGTGCATAAATAAGATATATGTATGTACATTTTGTATGTAAGATTTGTTAATCGTAGAACACTTTCGTACGATTGTTTGAAATTTATAATGATTCAGTCTATTTACAAAGAACATCTTTAAAAAATCGAAACACCAGTAAACATTTTTTCTTCGATTTACTTTGGTATGAAAAGGCCATTGTCAATATAGATAAAGTATACTTTTAAAAGATAAACTAGCTATTTGCTGCTGTCAAAGTTAGACGAGCTCTTTTACGTTAAAGTATAGTTTATTTCCTTTTAAATTAACAAAAAGTCGGTTCTCGTTTTATACTCAATGTTTAGAGTCGACTCCCATTCTAAAATTAATTTAGAGTAGGTTTTAAATGTTTAAAATTTTGCGCCATTATCTTTTCAAGTCAATTTAAATTAAATAAATCTAAATTTGGAAAAAAATTCCTTTGGACTGAGCAAAAAAAAAGTAGAATTTGCACCTAAATATCCCAAAACTTAGCTCTCTTTTTTAAGTTCATCAAAAAATCACACAGTACCTATGTACATACCTATGCATCCGTATCAAGACCTGGAGGGTATACCAGTCATAGTCATGCATACTAACTCCACCGACGACGACGCAGCCAAAACATGCTCTACAACTACCATCACACACTCTCTCATCCCGTATCCGAACACACTATGTCATCAATGTATTAATTGAACGCGGCGCAGTTTGCAAGTTATTGCCAAAAAAAAAACTACAAAGTCCTTTTCCTCTACACCACACCGACCGCATCAATGATAGGTATGTTGATGATGATACGGATGATCGTCATATGGAATGCATCCACTCACAGATACAACCCACAAATACACCCACCAAAAAATTATACCACCAAAAAAAAGCATCCGAATCCGAACGAAATACGAACTTCGTGTATGCGCGGCAAATTTCACAAACCCCACACAACAATACGAACGCAGATGTATTTGCAGCAATTAATCTTTTTTTTTGCCTTCATTTCTTTGTGTTGCCGTCTAAGAAGAATAATCAAAAACTTTTGTATCTTTTGTAGTTACATATTTTTTTTTCGTGTCATCTAAAACGAACAAAATAAATAATCACTATTTTTGTTTCTGTGTTTTTTTAAGCTTTTTTGCTGATTGCAGAAATATTTTAGTTTTTTGTTTTGTGTTTTTGCACTCTAGAAAGCGTAGAATGGAAAATCCCGCCAAAAAATTTCAAATACGAATGAAATTTCACATAGAACAGAAAACGAATAGATATTGTATCTACACAAAACGCAAAACAAAAATAAATAAAATAAAAAAATAAACTAAAAAATAATAAACGAATCCATGGTGGAGCGCCGAACCGAGCGGCGAAGACTCAGACTAGTGCCGCAAATTCTGTAGAGTTTCATAGTTCAGTTTTTAGACGACAGAAACAGAACTGGTGTATCCAACAGTCATGATGGGCGATTCTAAACTAAAAGATACTTTGATTTTTTTTGCTTGATTTTCTGTTTGCATTAATGAGTTAGTATAGTTTGTAGAATGTAGATGCGGCAGCGGGCGGTTTGTAGTATAGCTTGCAGCTTGTAGATTTACGAATCGGCTCGGCATTCGGCATCAACCATCAACATCACCAGAGAGGTGCTTTAGCTTTTTGGTATTAATTTTGTACGTGAGCTCGGTGATTTTGGGTTCGGAATGATGATGTTATAGATATTTGCCACACTAAAACACATCGCATTTGCAAATATAGTAGGTATCAAGACCAACAAATAATGTATCTGTAAGGGGCCGGGACGACAACGTCGACGTCGACGAAGAGACGGACGGGACGTGCGTCGTTTGGTCGGGTTAAAAGCGTTAGGTGTTAGGCGTCAGAGACGTCAGACGGCTCGAAATGCGGCGCGCGTGGCGGCGGTCAGGGAGACGTCACTCTCTAACGCAGAGTATTTACAAAAACAAAAACCAACCAAACCTCGAAACAAAAACTTAGATTGTGGAATGAAAATGATTTAAACCTGCGTTTGGAAAAAGCTCCATCGATACTAATTATCCATTAAGTGATGTGTGCTGATGATGGGAAAAACAGGGAAATGCATTTTCCAACTTATTTTATATTATTTTTTTGTACCTACATAGTTTTTGTTTTATTATTTATTCTGCAATTCCTTTTTTATTTTTACTTTTTAATGGATTTTTTTGTCGGTCGTCATGAGTGTGCATCATCATCATCCTAGCAGCAAGTGAATTTTATTATGTGTGTTATTTTTTTTAGAGACTTTTTTTTTAATGGGGATTTTTACTTTGTTTTTTAGTTGCGAGCATAATGTTGGTACACATATAGGATAATTGTAAGTACAGCAAGCTCTCTACAAAGGGTTCGGCCTTTTTTTTTGATGGACGAGGGAAAAACATACAGCGGAGCTGTAACTATGTTGCGGATTGTGAGACTGGGGATATGGGTGATTTCTGATAATGTTGAGCAGTGTAGGGGTTGGAGTCCGGTAGGGGGCTGCTTATGCTGATCGAGTGGGCATTAAAAATGTTTGAAGGCTAATATGATAGATATAAACAGAAAAACGAAGAAGAGATAGATAGGTGTAGTGTGAACAATAAGTGCACAGTAGGATGATGATATTAGACTTTTTAAATAACTTGAGTAGATAGTTACACCTGTCTGGGTACCTATCTAACATAGGAAATCGATACTTTTATAGAAAAAAGCACTCTTTTTAATCTCCAATAGATTGCTATCATGACTTCTAACTTTTGATTTTGTTGGGCGCCATTTAAAAAATGTGTAAGTTTTATCATTTCTTTTCCGTTTGATTGAAACTTTCGATTCACCTGAATCCTGAAAAACTATTTGAATCTTCTATGAGTGATTGTTGTATTTAATATTGGAACAATCCCCTTTTATAGAAATCCTGCAGAACACACAGAATAAAGCTTTAGGTATATCATATATGTACCTAATATGCGTCTGAAGTTTTGAATGGATATTTTTTTGATTTCGTCCATTGTTATCTAGATTCAGTTAATCTTAAAATATCACAAAAGCTTGTAAATAAAAAAAGTGTTTCATAAAGATTTTATATGTACATCTTAAATAGGACATTCAATAGAGCAAAATCTTTAATTGGATTACAAATTTCCTAATTTTCATTGGGCGCCACTTTTGAGGATAATGAAGGAAGTAACAGGTGAACAAATGTAGAAGTAGGAAGTTTATTTTTAAGATAATTTAAGTTATGACAGACCTTAAGATTATTCACTTAATTCTGGCACTGTCCGTACTATACTTGCCACCAGACTCAAATCGCTTTACTAGATGTCAACAGGAAGAGTTACTTAGATTAATTGTACCGCTATCTGGGTCATGAGCATTCGTTCGACCAAAGCTTGCCGGGAATCTAATTCAACTTTCGAGATACTACCCTTACCACTTCTTAGTGTCCAAACACGTCAGCACTCGGAAAAACCTCAATGAAAAGAAGTAAGTTTAACAACTAACTTGGCCATCTTCTGCTCGAAATACCCATGGTAAGAATCTTGATTTGTCTAGGTGCCAGCATCCTTCAATAATCTCTTCCTCAGTGTTTATGCCAAGATGGAGGAATCGTTGCTCAGAAAGTCTAATTTATTTAAACATGCGCTCTCTGAGTTGGGCTTCTTGATTTCTGGTCTTTTTATTTTACTTTATTTTACTAACTTACCCTTTTTAAAATCCGAATTGTGTAGTTACTTATATAGGAACTTAACTCATCATTATTTACTACTATATCTCAACTTTGACCTTGAAAAACTATGATGGGTAATCATCTTAATTATCGTTCCAAGAAAAGAAACAGTATCAAAGTTGTGCATAAAAGTATCAATAATTCGGCTTTCAAACACTTTTGTGTATCTACGATTCGTTAGGCGCCATTGCTTATACATAATGTCATCTGATTTTTTGAAAATAAATATAAATTTCTGCAAAAAAATATTCAAATAATTTAAAAAAATATTCGTGCGCCTGTTATCGAGATACATAGGTGACGTTAGTAATATTTTTTTGTAAGATATAAGAAATAAATTTGCTCTAAGGAATTATCTAATACCCTTAAGCCTATGTGGCATAAGGTGTGCGCTTACGCATACGCATCGAGGGGCCCCTCACCATAGTCGAAGTGTCACATCTAAAAGTCCCTTCGTCTAGAAGTAATAAAATCCAGCAAACCACGTCTTCGAGTACTTTCTTCATTCATAATAATCGAACAAATAACATTCATATATTGCTGATACGGGCTAGAACTAAGCCCCAACCCCATTCTATACCTGTATCAAGTTGAAATGCGGTTGGTTCAACTCGATTATGCTGACTCAGCGGATTTGGGTCAGAAACTGACTATATATTATATACCTTTCTTCAAACTTTAAATCAATCTGTCTGTAGGAATAGCAGTTAAGTCCCGACTTATAATCCTGCCTTAAGATTAAAAACGGAATGTTCGCGGATTAGCAAAGTATATTAAAACTCTACCCCATTGAGAAATCCCTTGTTTATATCCTATGGCTACCTTAATTAATTGTCTATTGCTTGTATCTGTTTTTAACTCGTAGTTTCTTTTTAAATACAAAAAATAGCGAGTAAGATCACAAAAACAAAAAAAAAAAAAAACTTGAGTAGTTATGATAAAATATGTTTTTTTTTTTTTTAATATAGCAATAAGAAAGCAGAAGTTTGACAATTCTTTTTCTTATTCCTTGTAGTTATTAAACGTCGCTACGTAGAAATTTAGTTATAATAAATAAATTTTTGCACTTAATCGAGGGTTCAAAAATAACCCGCCACTAAACTGCGTTCTTTATTTTGGGTGTTATTGATTTCCATCGCAAGTGAATAAAAATAAAGACACTCCGACTTTGCTTAAAATGTTGATAACAGTTGGAATTTTAGGAAAATAGCACATTATTTTGCTACAGTTATGGATTGTGGTCTCATTTTTCCAGAGGTTCCCTAAATTTAATCTGGCACACGCCTCATTTTGGTCTAGCACCGCATCTGCCCTTAAGTACCAAATTTGATCCTTGAATAATTAATACAAATTTAATCTGTTTCCGGTTCATATGTTTTATTCTTCAGAATTTGTGTGCAAACTTCAAAGTTTAGACAGAGATATCGAATGTCACATAAAGAAAACGTCAAAAACGTCCAGAAATTAAAAAATCCCTTCTCAGAAAGGGACTTCTTCACTCAACAACAAGAAGAAGTGAGACGTTACAATAATTCTATTGAGAGATTCAAATATGGACAAAATTATAAGCTATACATAATATTGACTTGTCAAAAGGCTGAACCTGACAGACCAATTTAAGTAAATTTGCGAATATATTGAATTTGTTCAATTTAAAAAATAAGCACAACAGGACCGTAATTTTCAACCATTGAAGACATAAACTATAGGTTTATATAGTATATACATCAGAATAGCGCTCAGGACAGAGTCCGAGCATGTCGAGCATGTTCTAAACATCCTCTAAACCAAGCATGCTCTGAGCGCTCTAAGTTGTTTTTGAAAACACTTGAACACTTAGGTGTCACCATTTCTTTTAATATCCATCTGTCAAATGCTTCTGTTAAGCTTTTAACTCTCTCTCTGCTGAGTTATTTTATTCTGTGCGTATAGCGCATTCTGAACACGCTCAGAAGGTACTTAGAACGAAATAAGAAACACATATTCGAAGCTCTGAACTCTCTGAACTTAAAAAAAAAAACTTAATTATTTTTTGATCTGAACTAAGAAAAGAAAAACGCCTATTGGTAAAAATGTAGAAAGTACTTTTCTGTTTCCGGTTCTGGCTAGGCTGAGGCAATCAGAAAGGAAGTACGATGAGCCCTTTTCCGCAAATTCATCTTGACACCCTTCGCACATGTCCAAAGAACCAATTTGCATTCTGCTCATATAAGTTCCCCTTTCATTGTGACCCTTTAGGAGTCCAAATACCATATATAGTTGAGTCATGCTAATCTTGCGTAAATATTCCTTGAATTCCTTGAAAAATTAGTCCATAGGTTCCTTGAAACTCGACAAGTGTCGATTTGTTACCATCTCACATCCCAGCCACAAGGAAATTCTGGTAGATTCCGCTTTTCTCTAGCTCCAGTGGCATGAGTACCGGGGTATCGGTTTGACTACGATCAAGAGATGACCTATTTTTGGCCACTTCATTGTTGAACACTATTATGGAATAATTTACCCAGCACGGTTTTCCCTTGCCATTTCAATTTGCTAACATTCAAGACCAATGTTTATACCCCCCTAATTTTCTCATCGCTTGTGCTGTGATTAACATTATTAGGCCCTCTCAATAGACCCTAGATAAAATAGTTTCTTAGGAAAATAAAGCCGAGCCAGCACTAGTTGGCTTTTCGCGCTTTGAAGCCCTGACAAATATTGTTAGAAATAATTTTTATATACAAGAAAATTTGTGGGATAAAATTTTGTACATCGACATTTTTTACCGGGCTGATTTGAGTATTGACTGCAAAAGTGCAAAACCACCACAACAGTTCTTGCAAGATTTGATTGCTAAGAGGTAATTTTCGATGGATTCGCATTATTCGAGCAATTACTTGCCGTAACTTGGTTTTGAAGTTGTTTAAATTTTTAAGATCGTCTAAATAAAATTTCGCACTGCCAATAAGATCTATTAGTTCCGCTTAAATTATTAAAACCACATAAATGATCCATATCTTTAATTTGATCTTCAAAATTTAGATTACCGCCTGAAAACTAAAGGCAATAGTAATTTATTATTTGCAAAAGAAATGGGGAACGACAAAACAGTCAATTTTCGCAGATACCTCTTTCTCGAAATATCGCCTTATGGCTTATGACGAATTTTATGAAGAATGTCACAGAATCTTTCAAAGTAGTGATAGATTACAATTTGCCGAACAATTATTTTCTTCGCTAAATTTTGACAGATAAGTCATGTACAGTCAGAATCGTAAATTTGAATCCAGGGATTGCCTATACCATTTGGCTAAAATACTGGCCTGAAGCTTTTAATAGAATTCTTTATAAAAGATATAATTTATTGTCAACTACTAATTAAGATATGACATACATACATACATTTGTACATTGGGATTGGGGTGCTTTATAGCCCAAGCAATATAATTTTTCTTAGTAGAAAAATCGAATCAATAAATAAGTCAGCAAAAACTTGGATGACTTCGAAAATTACCCTTTTGTAGTTCTTGCTGGGGGAAATAATTATGGCCTTAATCTCTAGAATCCCTCATAGGGCCCTTTAAAGTAAAAGTTAGTGCGTGCTGGACTGCCAAAAAAACGACTGCCGTCTGGAAACGATTCCCGTTCGGTACCACCTACAAACAAAACACTGTCTTCACAGGGGTACTTCTCTTTCGAGGAATATTTAGAATATTTATTTTCATGAAATGTGGTTCTCAACAGAAAAATTTAGGTCACCTCCATTCCTTGAAGAATAAAACGCGCACAGGATTGGTGGAGAGTTGTAAGTCAAGCATCTTTGGTTCTGCACGAGCAGTTGCGTTGCACCTATTCATTTGAAATTGAATGAAATGAATTATTCCTCATTTGCCAATTCTCTAAAGAAATCTCTAGGTTCTACCGGTAAGTCATTAAGACTAACGATACATGAATTCAATATCAAGCTCATTTGAAATATGCAACAACAATATGCAGAAACAAAGTCTCATTTTCATGTTCAATAAAACACGTTAAATCTCAATACGGCCGACATTTTGAAACGCTGACTTTTGACTGGGCGCCATTTTGTGACACCAAGCAAAACTATGAATATCAAATCAAATGATGACATTTCCAAATATTTTATTTTATGTACATTGGTGCTGAATACCCCAAATAAGTTTATTTTACTGCTAAATTATATGAGTTAGATACATACAAGTGCTTAGTTAAGTTTTCTAACAATGCAAATGCACCCTATATAAGAACCTTCAACCTAGCAACACCCTTGACTTCGATGAAGCACTTCCTGAGTATAAAACTTCACCTACCCTATTATCTGTGAATTTTTCAATAGTAAAAAAATTCAAAAAAATGTCCTGTAAAAAAATGCAAAAAATAGAAACACAAATCATATATCATCGCCATACTCACCCCATCATATAGCGTGTGGTAGGCTCATTTTGTTGGACCATATATACACAATGGCAGTGTCCATTGGTTACTACCCCATTTTCTGCAATCAACAAATGAGCATTTTTTGGTCTTAAATAAAAAATCCCAGCCCAAAAATAAAAATAATTCCCAATTAAACACCCCTTTTTGGGTCTTTCTGGGGGGTACACACCCTCAAAGGTAAAAAATATGAAAAAATGCTCGACAAAAAAAAAAAAAACAGAATAAGAAAATCACAATAAATACAAAAATTTCAACTCCGATTGCGAACAACAATTAATAGGAAATGACTTTTTTCAGCGTTTTCAGTTTCAGCCCCAGTTCCTTCCGCCACCACCGTTTCTGCGTAGCACCACCGCTGCTCCCCTACTTCTGTGTCTGTCGGTCAAGGGGTTGAGATACAAATTCACGCAGAAATACACAAATAAAATTTGCACTTTTTTCTTACAACTTGTCATACATTTTTTTGTATGTTTTATTTTTTTATTTTATTTATTTGCAATTGCAACCCCCCGCGCGGTGTCGCTGTTGTCCATTGAGAGGAAAGTTATCGTAGACTGCAGTTTTTTTTTTTTTTTTTATTAATATTTACTGTTTTCAGTTTTCACCCGTATCTCACTCTAGTTTTTTTTTTCGTATCTTTTGTTTGGGTTATGTTGCGTGTATGGATGTTATTTTTTTTGTTTTTTATTATGTATTTTTATTATTCACCAGGCCAGGCTAGGCAGTAGGTGTATGAGTGTACAGATTATATTGTTTTTTTTTTTCTTTTAATTATTTTTTCCTTTTTCACATTCGAAATGAAAAGAGGGATTCTATATATATTTTTCAGTATTTTTTTTGTGGCTGCCGCGAAAAAGCTACCTATCGTCACTGAGAGCCAGACGGATGGATTGCACTTGCTTATGTGTATCTATGCGCGGGCCATGCATGAGCTTGGTATATCTGTAAGTTGTGGAGATACATTTGGCGTGTCGGTATAGTAATGTGTGGAGTTGGTGCGAATGTGTGATGCGATGCGATGGAGCTCTGTTCGTTGTACAGGGAGGACGAACTGGTATTGGGGGGCGCAGCAGCTTGGTGTGGGTTCGAACTTCGAAGTGGTGGCGGTTTGTTGTAGTTGTAGAGCAAGACAGAAGGAGAGCGATGGAGCATAAGCTATAGAGAGAATGAAAGACAATCGTAAAAGTGTTGTACAAGGCTGCTCTTGTTGGTTGATTTGTCCCGAAAATCATAGGGTGCATGTTTAGATGTTTTTTTGTTGGAAAAGTATGGAAATGAATATTGAGAAGTACCTAATCAAAGACCAATAATTGCGTCTTAAAAGGGTACGACAGCATCTAACTGATGAGCCCACTGTCATACCTGGGCGAAATGCACTTTGGAGTTTAGGTCGCTTGAACTTTCAGTTGGTCCTATTTCATAATAATTTTACCTTTTGACAACAAACTTTCTTCCAGCTTAGTAGTAATGATAGTTGTATATTGTAAAAAAAAAAACATTTTCTTAAAAAATCGGAAATAGTTTAATGTTATAGGTAGATGGATTCTTGTCTATATAAATTCTAAGGGTAATTAGGTACCTAGGTATATTAAGAGAAAGCCATGGTTTTCTTTGTTAATTTTAGGAGGGAAAATGTTTGAGATTTCGTTTTGTTTTGGAGAAATTAACTTGACGAATTTCTCGTCTGGGCTAAGGTGTACCTAAACAAGATCCAACTGACTCAGGAAGTCAAAGTTCATGTGTGTTCGGAGTTCGAAGCTTTTTGAAAAGAACCCTAATTATGGACGAAAAATCGTCTTAAGCGACAACCAAAATTGCCATATATTGGACGACACCAACCCAAACGAGGTTCACCAGGTGATAAGGCATCCTCGGCTGCGTCATTGGTCCGTACTTTTTTTCGAAAACGACGTTGGTGAGGCTATAAAACGATGATAACCAATTGTTAATGGACGGACTTAATTGAACCATATGGACCAAGACGACATATGGTTCGAGCAGGACGGTGCTGCATGCCATAAAGCTGATGCAACGATTGACATTCTGCATGAACGATTTTAGGGTAAAAATAACTCTCGCAGAGGTGACGTGTATTGGCCACCAAGATGATGCAATTTGACCCTACTATACTTCATCTAACAAAAATATGCAGTACACATCTTATGCGAGAGCTTTTTCATAATCAGTAGCGTGCTATATTTTTGCACCATACTAAATTAAAAGAACTCCTCCATAAAAAAGTGTTTGTGCGCCCATAAATTTACGATTGCATCTGACGTAGACCCGACGTCCTATTAACTGCACATTTGAGTGTGCACTGAATTGCTGTGGCCTATGGCTGTTGGTGCTATTCAATTTCAACCCCCATTAAATATTGATGTGCGTTCAGAGTTACCCTTGTTCATTTGGTAACTTGTTCAGTTTTTTTCTTTGGGTTTCTGTTATGGTGCTTTTGATTTTAGAGCTTTACAAAAAGGGTCCATTTAAAATCAACACTACGATAACCCTGTGAGAGCTTTAATGAAGGACAGATTTATGCAATTCACTGTAGCCAGAATGCGAGGCAAACGTCCTATCTTGCCCACACTGCATATTTTTGTTGGACAGAGTATAAACATGTAGGGTTTCCTGAAGTTGCAGGTCTATGCGAATAGACCACAATCAACCGATGCCCTTAAGGTGCACATAACACAGGCCATCACTCAAATTTGGCTGGATATGTGTATGCGAAAGAGTATTGAAAATTGGACCAATCGGATCGGTGCCACCGTAAGAAGTTGTAGCGATCCATTAATCTATTAACTTACTTTAAGTATTTCCACTTAGTTTTAAATAGAATAATATTATACCTATACTTAGTTTAAGAACAATTTATCAATTTTATTCATTGTAATAATTTAATGAGTTTGTTTATCGTATGTAAAAAAAACTTTTACGAGTAGTATGAAGAGTTATCATCTCATCGTCAAGAAGTAACCACATAGATATCTACATTGGTGACCCCGACGTGATAAGTTGTGAATCGTATTGCAAATTTGGCGACGTAGTTTTGATGGAATACCTATATGGGCGTGCCTTGCCTGTTGAAATATAGGATTTCTTTTAGTTGCAGAGATGAAGATGAGTTGAGGAGTTTTTTTAGTTCTTCATCCGTTTTTTGTTGATTAAGCCAAATCAGTGTAGTCGATTGAGGATGGTGCACAGATGGCGTTTATTCTGGATAAAGCATCAGCCACTACATTGTCCTTGCAGTTGATATAAACTATATCTGTGGTAAACTGTCCGATGTAGCTCAAATGTCTGCGTTGAAGAGGGCTTGACTTCTCAGGTTTTTGTTGAAAAGCGAAAGTAAGAGGTTTGTGGTCAGATATAAATAACATATGTTAACATAGAAGTTCGCGATCATAAGCACTATATTTGGTTTGGGTTGGTGAAAACTTTTTTGAAAAGAATCCCAGAGAGGTTGCCAATGATTGGACACAAACTGTTGAATAACAGCGCCTGAAGCTGTATCGGATGCATCTGTCATTATTGACAATGGAGCGTTAACATCTGGATGCGCAAGTAGGGTTGAGTTGGCTAGAGCTTTCTTACAGGATTCAAAAATATTTTCGAGTTCGGGCGTCCAATTCATAATAGTTTTATCATTCTTCTTGTTGCCGCATGGATATGCATGAAGAGGAACTTGGACCAGAGCAGCTTTGGGAACAAAACGTCTGTAGAAATTTAGCATTCCCAAAAATCTTCGTAGCTCTTGGACTGTTGATGGCTTCTTATAGGAGATGATGGTGTCAACTTTATATGGTAATGGTTTTATTCCTTCTTCAGTGACAAGATAATTCAAGAAACTTACAGATGATGATTCAAAAGTGCATTTGGAAGGATTTATGGTAGGTCCATACTCTCGAAATCGCTGAAAAAGCTGTTTGAGATGCTCTCGATGATCTTCAACTGAGTTTGATGCGATGAGAAAGTCATCGATATATGGAAAACAGAAATCCAGGCCTCTAGTTACTTCGTGGAATCTTTGCGCAGCATTGCCCAGACCAAAAGTCATCACCATGAACTCAAACAGCCCAAAAGGAGTGATGATAGCTATTTTTGGAATGTCTTCTGGTTCCACAGGGATTTGATGGTATGCTCGTGTTAGATCTATAACGCTGAACACTTTCTTGCCCTTCAGATGATGAGCGAAATCTCCAATAGGAGGCATGGGATATCCATCTGAGATGGTGATATCATTGAGTCGTCTGTAGTCGCCACAAGGTCGCCAGCAGGGCCGGATAAGCTATACATGCAAGCTGTGCAAATGCACAGGGCGCTGAAGCCAAGGGGCGACTTGGGCAAGCATTGAAAAAACCACTACTTCATAACCACTACCTACCTTCTTTTTTAAGTCTCATTTCTTTTCATAGCTCACACCAAGATATTAATTATATAACTAACAGCTAATTCTGAATTTAAAGACAGATATATATGTATATATGTACTGTACATATCTATTATTCCAAGAATAAGTCTATGTTTAATTTCCTAAATATACCCACATTCCCACAGTAGAAAAAACTACATCACAAAATCTCTACAAAGTGCACGATTTTGTTCGCTTAACAACAGATACCTACCTATTTGCTTTTTTTTCTCTTTATCAATCTACTGTTACGTTATTCTTCACACTCACCATGAGTGAAGGCATTTATTTTATTTTGATAACCCTCCCCTATGCAGTGTAACAAAAAACAAAATTTCAACAGCAAATACAGACAATTAACAGCTTGCATGTTGAAAACATGCTCCCGATGTCAGTTCTTCTATATGAAATCGAAGTCAGCAATGTTACTCAAACAGAAATTCTGAGGTACAAAAATTATACTCATTGACTTAACAGCGCGCAAAATTAAAAGTTGCGTCTATGAATTTAAACTCTTCCGGTTCAGTGTTTTTTGTAACGGGTGATTTTTTTGAGGTTAGGATTTTCATGCATTAGTATTTGACAGATCACGCGGGATTTCAGACATGGTGTCAAAGAGAAAGATGCTCAGTATGCTTTGACATTTCATCATGAATAGACTTACTAACGAGCAACGCTTGCAAATCATTGAATTTTATTACCAAAATCAGTGTTCGGTTCGAAATGTGTTTCGCGCTTTACGTCCGATTTATGGTCTACATAATCGACCAAGTGAGCAAACAATTAATGCGATTGTGACCAAGTTTCGCACTCAGTTTACTTTATTGGACATTAAACCAACCACACGAATGCGTACAGTGCGTACAGAAGAGAATATTGCGTCTGTTTCTGAGAGTGTTGCTGAAGACCGTGAAATGTCGATTCGTCGCCGTTCGCAGCAATTGGGTTTGTGTTATTCGACCACATGGAAGATTTTACGCAAAGATCTTGGTGTAAAACCGTATAAAATACAGCTCGTGCAAGAACTGAAGCCGAACGATCTGCCACAACGTCGAATTTTCAGTGAATGGGCCCTAGAAAAGTTGGCAGAAAATCCGCTTTTTTATCGACAAATTTTGTTCAGCGATGAGGCTCGTTTCTGGTTGAATGGCTACGTAAATAAGCAAAATTGCCGCATTTCGAGTGAAGAGCAACCAGAAGCCGTTCAAGAACTGCCCATGCATCCCGAAAAATGCACTGTTTGGTGTGGTTTGTACGCTGGTGGAATCATTGGACCGTATTTTTTCAAAGATGCTGTTGGACGCAACGTTACGGTGAATGGCGATCGCTATCGTTCAATGCTAACAAACTTTTTGTTGCCAAAAATGGAAGAACTGAACTTGGTTGACATGTGGTTTCAACAAGATGGCGCTACATGCCACACAGCTCGCGATTCTATGGCCATTTTGAGGGAAAACTTCGGAGAACAATTCATCTCAAGGAATGGACCGGTAAGTTGGCCACCAAGATCATGCGATTTGACGCCTTTAGACTATTTTTTGTGGGGCTACGTCAAGTCTAAAGTCTACACAAATAAGCCAGCAACTATTCCAGCTTTGGAAGACAACATTTCCGAAGAAATTCGGGCTATTCCGGCCGAAATGCTCGAAAAAGTTACCCAAAATTGGACTTTCCGAATGGACCACCTAAGACGCAGCCGCGGTCAACATTTAAATGAAATTATCTTCAAAAAGTAAATGTCATAGACCAATCTAACGTTTCAAATAAAGAATCGATGAGATTTTGCAAATTTTATGCGTTTTTTTTTTAAAAAAAGTTCTCAAGCTCTTAAAAAATCACCCGTTACTATGTTTTAGTTTGGTACTGGTACTGGCCTCTCTTTCTGAATGAAATTTTATCACTGTCATGTTGTGTGGGTCGTGTGTCGAGATGAGACAAAGGGTTGAAATATGGAAATAATGAGTGATGATGATGCGATGACTAATGTTGAGGTTTGTTGTGAATGAGTGAATCTGTTTTATTCAATTTCTTCTTTTCTCTATTTTTTTGTTCTTGCCAATTATTGTTTACATTTAAAAAAGGGATTTTTTGACTTATCTAATTACTTTATTTGTCTATTGTGGTAAAAAAAAAACTCAAATTAAAAGAAAGAATAGGGAATCTGTATTGAGAATAAAACTTGCTAAGCTACATACTATTCCAGTAGTGTATATGTATAAGGTTACGTTAATGGTTTAAAAATGAAAGAAAAAGAGGCTGGTGTTCAAAACAAAATTAAGTGTCTTGAATCAAGAGCTTATTTTGTTCAGGCTGCTTGCATTCCCTTTGGTTGTTATTGGTTGTTAATGATTCAGCTTGCTGTTCGCTGGAATCTGTTAAGTTGTTTGACATTGCTCAGTGCCTATAAAACTTTGTATCAGGTCCAACAATGCGTTGGGACATACATTAAGAAAAATTTCGCTGGTTTGACCTTTCTGAAACCAGATGGAAGTAAACTAAATGATTTAAAACCATTAAAAAAATCTTAGGAGATATAATATAAAGCTCTTATTGAAATATCTGAGACTGGAAACGTTGAGAATAGAAAAACTGCAGAGTCATTAGGAAATAAAATTTTAGTTTCAATTTTATATGCTACATATTAATCTAGTTTCATATTTTAGAAAAAAATAATATAACAAGTAAGTATTTACAAATTCCGTCGGTTAATTTATCTAAGAGCGTTCTAGCTCTGGAAGTTACTAAAAACTCTTAAGTGGAAATGCGACCAGAAGAACAATTCAATAACGTGCAATCAGCTGAAGCCTTAGCTCTAAATCTAGAAATACCATCACAGTTACCTCAAATAACGTAGTTTTTCGAAATTAATAAAAAACTACTTCAGTTCCTAAATTTTTGTGATATATTTTATGACTGGTTATTTTTGTATTCTTTATTTACTATTATTTTTGTGATATATTTTTGATTTATTAGTTTTTAATAAAAATCATCTTTATTTTAATTAGATTTAAGTATTATCTAGGAATATTCATCTTGGGTATACCTCGTTAAAAAAACGCAGAGTACCCCCTGGGTAATGAAGAAATGACTTCTTCCGCCAATCACCGCAAATGAGGGCGCCACTGATGAAGCTTGCGCAGGGCTCTAATTTAGCTCGGGCCGGTCCTGGTCGCCAGTCACCATTTTTCTTCTTAACCATATGAAGAGGACTCGTCCAACTGCTCTTTGAAGGTCGACAAATCCCTTGGTTGATCATGTACTCGGACTCTTGCTTTGTGATTTTGAGTTGTTCAGGAGACAGACGTCTGGCTTTGGAGTACACAGGAGGTCCTTTTGTTTGAATGTGGTGCGTTACTTTGTGCTTGGTTTTAGACAGTAGGTTTGATTTTGTGATGTCTTCAAAATCTTTCAATAAATCGTGAATGAAGGATAAAGGATTTATTGTTTGAATATTTGCTGTACTTGTTGAAGTTGTTGTACCAAAACCATGTGTTTGAAGACTTGTTTTTCGATAAATTAGTTTCTTGTTTTTAACGTCAGCTAAAAGATCGAAAAATGATAAGAAATCGGATCCAATGATGGGCTCGGTGACTTGGGCAATGACAAAAGGCCAGCTAAAGTTTCTGCGAAGACTAAGGTTGAGTGACATCAGTCGTTCCCCATAAATTGGAATTTCAGAGCCATTCGCTGCGTAGAGAACTCGGTTCGATAGGCTGTTCTGCTTGTCTATACTTGTAGGTGGAATGACTGAAATTGTAGCCCCAGTGTCTATGAGAAAACATTTTTGGAAAGTTTTCTCATTGACATAAAGGCGACTTATGGTGTCTGCGGACTGACTAGTCGCTGATTTCTGTCAGCAAATTAGTTTCCTATCTGAAACTGACAAGGCTCTTGGCACTTCTTTGCTTTTTTGCCATATCGTCGGTGGTAGTAGCAGATGTTAGAATTATTGGACTTTGATCTCTTCTCGAAGGAATTCTTTGAACGTGAAGAACTTCGGCCTCTAGGTACTTGAAGTTGCATTTGTTCTTGTAGAGCAGCAACCTGATCGTGCAATTCAGAAAGAACAGCAACACTGGGCAGTGGCGTTGAGACAGCTGCTATATCTGAATTGTTATAAACATCAGGGATTTTGTCTGCCATATCTGCCAATGTTTTTAGATCTTGATTTTCACTACACGATAGGATGGACTGGGTCGTGTTAGGTAGCTGCTTCATCCATAATGTTCTGAGATAGTGGGTAATGCAAGCTCTCTCATCTTTGAAAGCAGCTGAGTTAGTCGTCTTCGATCAAGAGTGATGCCGCTAAGAAGTATCTGGAGTCTTTTTTGTTCCGATTCTTGGAATGCTGACAAAAGTCGAGTCTTCAGACCATTGGCAGGAGGGCTGATAACCACGTCTCGGTTTGCAGGCTTAGCAGAGGGTGCTTTAACTAATTCTAAAAGAAATGTGTGAAAACGTTTTCAGCAGCTAAGGAATTTGGTGAAAAAATTGTCTTTTTTGTAAGCCACCTTCTGAAGTTAAGCGATGAATTATGAATGCAATTTATTTCTATCGTTTTATCGATGTAATCGATATCGAACATGAAAAATCAAAATTTGATGAAGTTATCTTTTTCATAAATAAATTTAATAATTTATTTCAAAAGCTGATACAAAAAAAAATAATTTTTATAGAGATAAAATTTGTTTGTTAAAAATTCTCAAAATTAACTTATTTCCCATTACGTAAGTAGCAACAACCTCTCTCTTCCCCAAGAGGCAATAACGTTTAAAGTTTACAATGAATTTAGTATTCAAAGACCCATTCAAAATCAAAAGAATATCCATATACCTAGATGTTTTAGAACAAAAAACGATATTCTAAATTTTGAATGTAAAATGTTGTAATTTGGAAATATCGATTTTTTGTGAATATTTTCAACATTTTCCAAATCAAACTATTCAAAAAATATGTTTCAATCTCATTTTTCAAATCCTTTGGTTTGTATTTTACCCTTGGAGTTACAAGGTACGTACTCTAATTTAGGTTCGCAGTATGTTTTTTTATACTCACTTGATTTTCGTCAACCGAAAATTTACGTTTTCACGCGTGTAGCTCTGCAATATGCTTTTTACTTTTTGCAAATCGTAACCAAAACAAAAACTTTCGTTATTCCATTTTTTGCGTATGGGTCATGCGCAATTGATATGGCAGGAACTTTTTATGCGGGAAGGCAGGAGGCCGATGCCATTTTCGTTGCCGTCGTCCGTGCAGCCATCGATTAAAAGCTACATCAAAGTTAAGCTTTTTCCCCCCCTTACCCCCTGCTGAAACTTTAAGTGTAAGTGATGGGGAATGCACATAGTCCGGATATGGACCTAAACGACTGCGAGCATCCGTCACAAAGGGTTGGTAGGATCGGGGAGGCGTGGGGAGTGTGCTCCGACTCAGACCAACGACACCATCTCTAGTGATTATGGTCATGACGCTACTGTTGATGAGATTTGTAAATGTGTGCGTTATATGCGTGTGGCTGTGTGTGATAATGCGATGGTTCATTGTGGTCGAATTGTTTTCAGGGGGAGGTCGATAGCGCCAGGATAATTTTTTTTTCCTGATGGCCTCTCTTACTTCGTCCTTGTTTTTTTTTTGTTACTGGATTTTTTGGTCACCTACCTCAACCCAAAGCTTAGTGTGAGGGGGTTCACTTTCCTTCCTGCTTCTACGCCTTTTCCGTCCATCATAAAGGCATCGAATTAAGTTAAGGGTGGCACCGTGAGGTCTTGCAGTCGGGTGAACCCTCTTCTGATGTTAATGTTACCCCAATGATGATGATGCGATGTTGTCGGTGGCGCTAAGGCTACTCAGTCACTCATACCCTGATGGGTTTATCGTTTATTTTATGTGTGCTTTTTTTGTTGGTTTTTCATACATCGATGTACGAAGCAAACAAAGCAAACACCGCGTGTTGTGGCGCCCTTTTAAAGGGTACCAGTCGTACTGTGCCGCACTCGCATTCTCGGTGTTTGTATGCAATTTTGGGTGTAGAATGGGGTGTTTTCGTGTATGTTTTTTTTTTTTGTTGATGCGATGGGTGGTGGATTTTGTGGGTTTGGTTTTATGTTTACTTGTCGAATCATTACACAATTTTAAGTTCCTACACTCGCAGAAATTTGTTGAGAATTTAAGTGAGAGGGTAGTTGTGTGCATCTAAAGTCGAATCAAGTGGTTTAGTCTTTAATTTCTGCCAATCCTGACATGTTACTGTTATAATGGAAATCAAAATAAAAGCTACGTGCCGTATTCTTGAACACACATTCGTGCAGTGCTGCTTAAGTAAAAATATCTCTCTCTCATTCTCTGTTAAAGGGAAAATTGGTTTGGTTTGCGTTCCTTGAAGCACGGGTACATACATATACCTATCAGTAGCTGTCAGCTTCACATCTAGAAAGAAACCAGGCTTCCCGCTGATGTGACTTTTACATTCATACTATCAGATTCAGGAGAGATTTTAAATTAGTTAACTTTCAATAAAAAACGGATTTGAAGGACGAAGTTGTGATGAGAGACTTCCAAAGAAAAATCTTTACTAATAGTTCTAAAATGGAGTGTGGTTTTGGTTCAGAAATATTTTCTGATTCTTCAAATATCTCAAGGACTTTTCCGGTTCTTGACTTTTTTGGATTTTTATATCTATATATTATTTAATAGAAAATATTTAATTGCAAATCAGAGAAGTATGCAAACTACTCAAGTAAGGTATAACCCGGAACCAGCATATAGTGATTCAGCTGTTAGAGCCAATGATTCGACTAGATCATCTACTAAATTTGTCCAGTAATTCAAGAATGAACTTGAGAGCCTTAATATTAAACTCAAGGTTACTCTTATCTGGGGTCAAGATGACAGTGCCATTAAGGGAAAAAAACTAAGTAGATAGACAAGGAGCAGAAATCGAGCAGGTACAGTTTCGGGGTTTCTTTGCACATTGTTCAGACGATGCGATGGTTCTGTTGGGTTGGCTATGCTTCGATACCAGGCAGCAAAGTTGCTTAGTTTAGAATGTAGACAGTTTCATTTGAGACACCATAATATAATTATAACTCACATTCCAGGGAAGATGTCTGGATTCATGAGCAGATGGCGACTTCTATATATGACTTCATCTCATACGCTGATCGTCTTTGGGTTTAACGTGGATACCTGCCGATTACCGGCTCTACCCCACGGGAGGCCTACGTCTATCGGATTCAGATTGGGTCCTGACCATTAACCCCGACATAGCCGAAGCCATCTCGGTCGCATGAACACACCTCTTGCTTAGGAGGCGAGGTCTATCTTACACCTCTTGAATCCAGGCACGCCTGGAAACCATGTGTCTCCGCATTCGGAATAAACCAAGCCACCACGAAACTCCCACAAGGGGGCCTACCTCATAGATAGACTGAGAAAGAGAGCACGCACGCGACAGCTGCACTTCACTATCCGAAGATAGAATAAGAGAGCCAGAAGACGTACGCTATAGCCCTCAGACTCCTGGGCACTATCTTACATGGTGCCGGAATATAGCTTCCGGTCGAGCTTCGACACCATTATGGTCACTTACAGATGAAGTTTCTGCAAAACCTCGAGGCCTGTCAACCCTGATATGCACACTACCAGCTATAGTCGAGGTAGAAACCACAACCAAGAATGTGCACCCCTCTGGTGAGTTGTTACACACTCCTTAGTGGATTCCTACCTTAAGGACACCGTCCAGACTGTTCCTATAAAGTTAGTTCAGTTACTATTACAGTAACCTATCCACAGGCACTGCGAGGAGGTCGATAGGAACCGGGAATGACAGCTTTGTGCGAGGTAGCAATACCGGCTCACCGATAAATCGATGGACGAGCCCATCAGAACATCAAACCAGTATTACCGCTTAAGCACCCATATACGTTAGTGCATAGATTGTGCATCCGCAGCAACACCGGTAGAGTTCAACAGAGCCCCGGACAAGCCTTAAACTACTCAAGCACGCCTTCACCCCCACCTGAAAGAAGAGTGTCATACGGTGAATAGGATCAGATCGTTTACTCTTTTGAACCAACCAAAATTCAAGCGTCGACGATGACATGCAAGAGATATGTCCGCAAATCCCTCGCCTCTAGTCCAGTTAAGTTATCAAAACGTCACGGGGCTCACTCCAGTGCTAGGAGCGAGGCTGCCATTTTTAAAACATATCTTTAATAATTCATTCAGTGTAGGTAAATAAAAAATAAATTTTATTGCCAAATTTCTGCTCAACGATCAAAAGTTATAGACCAGCATCATACACTTTGGGGGTGAATTTTATTTCGGCTCTCATGTCTCTTTTTCACTAACTCCGTCTCTCTCTAGCCTTAGGTACCTAATTTGTTTTTTGCATCCCATTCTACTGCAACCGGGTTCTCTGTGCAACATTGATAAATTGTCGAAACTTACATGCTGATGATGGTCCATCCCATCCTTCCAGCTTTCTCTTAAGCTCTCTATACACACCTTCTTTTCACTGTGTACACATACACAAATTCTCCACCTAGTATTAATGTCCATCGTAACATTATATCCTGCCCCATCCCAGTGCACCATGAATGGCTGTTAACTCGTAAAAAAGGACTTTTTGTCGATAAAATATTACATCGTCGTCGTCCACAGGGTATGTTCGTTGGCTTTTGATAATCTATAGCACTTCCCCCTCTGTTCATCCTCTCTCCGGACAAAACTAAAAGAACCCAACAGAAAAAAAAAATCCAGTAAATGCGGTGTGGCTGCTGGTTTATCCTGCTGCTGGTCCTTACGCTCGCATTATGCATTTTTGTGTACATTGTACAAATAATTGCGCACATGCCACGTGGGGGCAGAAAAAAAATTCGAGAGAGTATAGTATATCTGTGCGAACAAGGAATACATTGTAAAACCACATTTGGAGAACCCATTCAAGGGGGCACAAGGATATTCCATCTTCGTATCCTCTTGGCACTTGTTATATATTTTTTCCCTCAACATTCACAAGGATTTGTTAGAATGAATGATGATGACTTTACTCTCCAGAGCTTCGAAAGAGTGAAATTGCGGGTAAGGTTTAAGGGATATAGTATAAAATAACACATGTGTTATCCGTCAATCCTGCCCTCACTTATTTCTTATGCTCCATTTAGCTTGGATTTTTATTTCAACAATCGCATATTGGCGTGGATTGAAGGCATCTTCACTATACGAGTATGAGAGATCCAAAGCCAACATCGCGTTCATGTTTGCTTTTCTGTTAACTGACGATTAAATCGATCATTAATTACAAAAAACATAAGAGCCACTCTTGTGCAATGATGCAGTTTATATATCTACTGTGGAATGGTCTTGGTCGCATCTCAGATGATGATGTTGCTCCTGCTTCAGCTACACCGATTCACGTAAGGATGATACATCAATTAATCAATATTAATAAATCCATGCATGCGATATGTTATTATTAGTGACTCCTGTTCTCTGTTCCTGTTGGCTCTTGGCCGAATGTATACGACGAACTGCGGTTGGCTCCTTTATACGGCACCAACAAAACAAAAAAAAAAAAAAAAAAACCAAACGGGTCCAATTGGCATGGCAGCGCAGATTATTATTTGCTTTGCTCCATGAGAGTCAGTTAACTCTCCAGAGGAGCTAGTCTCTTTTAATTGAAATTTGAATATTTTATCGTGGCCTTTATGGCATCTTAATAATTTTGAATGTGTCAATGGAGGACTTGTTAAGGAGACACGAGTAGATTAAAAAACATAAAACAAAATTTATATACATACCTATCTGTGAATGGAAATTGTGTAAGAAGGGGTTTAAGGATTAAATAGAATGAAATCAAAAAAGTACTACCATAAATCCTTTGCAGAAGAATTGGAAAGGAAAGGAATTTGAAGCTTTAAAGAAGATAACGAGTTGTGCTTTAAGAGTGGTTAAACTGGTTGAACGTGTTTACTTAGCTTTAGTCAATTTTATTTAATGGCCATATTAACTTACACCTAGTTTAGGGTAGCCAGATATGTTTAGATGAAACTAGTACTGGAGTTTCAAAAACCCGGACTTTCCCGGACAAATGAGGATTGAAAAAAGAGTACAAAACAAGGACAGAATAAACACATTTATATTGTAAGAGGAAACAAAAAATTGTATTAACATTTAAATAAAAATAATAATTTAGTTTAAAAATCACATTTTTAAGTTACAAAACATCTTTGAGGTATAAAAAAAGGAACTTCATTTTTTTTTTTTAATAAATAGCCTTTACAGTGCTAGTTGTACTTTTCATTACATCTAATACTGTTAAGTATATCACTGTTGCTTTTTTGTTAAATTAATTCCTTTGTTAAAATAATTCCTTTGACGGAATCAGGTAACAGTTTGTTTCTATCTTTTGTCCACTTGAATTTAATAACGTTTTCTTTACAGCCGGAATCATCAAGCTTCTTCAAAATAGATTTCATTTTAAGTGGAACAAAATCGTTATCGATTCGCTCGTAAATATTATTGACAATATTTTGTAAAATTTCAACGGTTTCAATAATAGAAATGTCTTGTTTTTTAAAGTTTTTGAATATTGACGTTGAATGTTGACATGAGAGAATGAACCAAAAATAAATACGCCTCGCTTAAGTCGTCTTTAAAAAATGTTTGCAATATTTTAGGCGGATTCTCGTACATAAGTAAAAGACGTTCAACAGCAAGATAGAGAGAAAGCCATCTGGTTTTCGAATGGTATAAGAAAGGCTATATTCATTTTCAAGAAATTCAGAAAAATCTCGAAGTCTTTCCGTTCTGACTGTGTAGACAGAGAAATAGTTGTATATTTTTACAATTATGATATCCGCGTCAACTGGTAAAGTATCACATCCATGGTGGACATCCTATACCTATCATGTTTTGGTTGACTAAAGATTTTAACTTCGAATAGACATTGTTCGAACCTTTCCTTTGTCTTCCACCAAAATTGGTATTGCAATAATTGTCAGCGCAAAATCCACTTACTTTTGATAATAAGTTATTTTGTGTAAGAGCTTTAACAATAAGTTGGGCAGTTGTTCTATAATGTCTTTTCTCATACATATATTGGATCTGTTCGTTCACTTAATTTTAATGCGCCTCGGTTCATTTTTGAATAACCATTTAATTATAAGTAGCATAAAAGTAAATAGATACACAATGGGTAAAAGGAGTACAATCCCGGACAATTATCAAAAACTATCCCGGACCTCCCCCACACAGTGAAAAAAGAGTACATGTCCGGGAAAATACGGACGGATGGCACCCCTAACCTAGTTCAAATTTATTTAAGTCCGAAAAATTGAAAATTAAATTAAAATCAATTAAGAACTCCTAAGTCCCAATGTCATAACCTTGGTAAGACTTTTATTAGATTGAATTTCGAGCGCCAGTATATGAGATTAATATGAACCTACTTCAAATTGGATTCTTCGAACTCACTTTCATGATAATTGATAATTTAGCAAAGAAAACATTTATTACAATGAGACGTTTCAAATGAGATTTCGTTTGAAAACTATTCGTAGATGTTTGAAAATAACTTCCAATAAAATTTGTATTCCTTTAATCGTTACAATGAAAATAAGATACAATAGAACTTCAATTTCAAAACTTAGATTGTTCTCCGCATCTAAAAATAAACCGCAGCCGGTAGGATTCGAACCTACGCTCCCAGAGGGAATCTGATTTCGAGTCAGACGCCTTAACCACTCGGCCACGACTGCTTGAAAAATTAATAGTTTATTACATTTTAATTGATAACACCTTTCTTTAATATTTTTGAAGCTGATCGATTTCGAAAACGTCATTTCCGTCAATATGCGTTAAGGCCTTTTCACCAAAATTTTATTCAGGATATGAGGAATTCTTTTTAAAATCTCCGTGAAGCACACAAGAACAAGAATTATCTCATAGTTTGTTCTTTAATATCAAAGTTAGCTCTTTGAAAATGAGAAAATAGCAATGAGAGCATAAGAGCAGGTTTTTGAACTTGATAATATACGGTGATAAAGAACACAAAAACAGTGGGTCTTGTAGTTCCGTCTGTCTATCTGTCTGCGTCTGACTGTCTCAACCTTGATATGAAAAAAACAAGAGGTAATAACGGCTCGTAGATAGTCTAAACCTAGGGACTTACAACTCTTAATCGACCTAAACCTAAGCCAAAACAGCTAAAGCCATTTTCTTTAAACTTGATACTTGAGGGTTTTGGCAATTACCTAGTTGGAGAAGATTATTTTTTTAGCTTTAACGGAAAAAAAATAATAATAATATTCTCCAACTAGGTAATTGCCAAAACCCTCAAGTATTAAGTTTTTTTTTTTTTTTTTTTTTTTTTTTTTAGCGGTAGGCGGTCAGCCATCAGACGAATAGGGGGAATAACATGTAGCATACGAAAACATGCACGTGCCGTAACTATTCGGGACTGGTGGAAGTCTGATCATAGCCTCTCCGTGGCGGCCGCTAGAAACAAGCCTTTAAAAAGGTTTGGCTAATATGATCAGGCTGGTTCCTCAGGTTGGCGACAGGTTAATTCCCTGTCCCGTAAAACTTTTGAATTACGAGACCGACAACAAGCCTCGGAAACGGACCGATCACACGACGACAACCAACGCAACGAAAACTGAAAAACGATTTACGAATTTTCTTATGGAACGAACGATCGCTCTATAGAGCTCGAGCTGCTCAGCAGCTAGCCGATGCCCTGTCAAAATATAAAGCTGACATAACAGCTCTTCAAGAAATCAGATGGACAGGGAATGGTGTTCTACAGAAGAAAGAATATGACATATACTATAGCTGTCATACAAAACACCATGTGCTCGGGGTAGGCTTCCTAGTCAGCGAAAAAATGAAATCTACCATCATCGGCTTTAACGCTATAAGCGAAAGGCTATGCACCCTTCGCGTGCGAAGCAAATTTACGAACATCAGCCTCATTAACGTTCACGGACCTACGGAGGAGTCCTTAGACGAAGAAAAAGAGACTTACTACGAACAAGTCGAGAGGGCCCTCAATGCCTGTCCAAGGTATGATGTTAAAATCATCCTTGGGGATTTGAACGCAAAAATAGGTCGGGAGCCGGTATTCAGGCATTACGCAGGCACCCATAGTTTGCATGAGAACACTAATGACAATGGACTTCGAGTCTTAGAATTGGCAGCATCGAAAAACATGGTCGTTGCGAGTACTAGGTTCCCGCGTAAAGATATCTACAAAGCCACCTGGGTATCACCTGATGGAGTCACTCGTAACCAAATAGACCACGTGTTGATAGACCGTCGCCACTACTCGAACTTGATGACGGTACGAACGTACCGAGGTGCCAATATCGACTCGGATCACTATCTTGTTGGTATGGTTTTTCGAGGGAGGATTGCCTTGCGAAGACGCATTGCATCCGCCGATCAGGTTCGAATCAACACGGCTGCCCTGCGCAATGAAAACACAAGTAACACCTTTGGTAATGCGTTAGGACTCGCCCTAGAATTACTTGATTTAGGGAGAGTAAGTCCTGGAGCCAGTATGCTTGGCAAAATGAGAAGTGGACACGCCTTAAGAATATTGTCATTAGTACTGCCAACTCCATCTTAGGCAGCAGTCGTAAAAATCGGAACGACTGGTTTGATGATGAATGCAAGCTAGCGACTGAACGTAAGAATGTTGCGTACCGAGCAATGCAACAATCTCATAGAACGCGGGCACGCGAAGAGGAATATAAAGAGCTCAGAAGAATAGAAAAACGGCTACACAGACAAAAAAAATCAGCCTGGGAGAAGAACCTAATCTGTGAAATTGAAAATAGCCGAGAGCGAGGTCCGCACCAGGCGCGGAAGTTCTACCAATCCGTCCGAAACATGACGCAGTACACACCACGCTGCACATACTGCAAGGACGGAGAGGGAAATCTGATCACCGATCCTGAAATCATACTGGAGCGATGGGAAGTGTACTTTAATGAATTGCCTATGATACTATAGCCAGTGTAGAACTTTACAAAGCCATGAGAGAATTCGGCATCCCAAATACATAAATTGACCATGACCAACGTAACAAGCCTAGTAAAAATAGCCGGATTGCTATCCAGACCAATCAACATATTTAATGGACTCCGACAAGGGGACGGTTTGGCCTGCCTCCTCTTCAACCTGGCGTTGGAGAAAGCAATCCGTGACTCTGGCACGGCAACAAGAGGGACCATCGTCAACAGGTCCAGCCAGTTACTGGCTTACGCAGACGACATTGACATCATCGGAAGAACCGAACAAGCTGTGCACGATTCCTTCATCCAGATCGAGCAGGCGGCACAAAATCTGGGGCTGCACATTAGTGAAGGTAAAACAAAGTACATGGTGGCGTCGAATGCGAGAGGAACAGTTGGTCAAACAATCAAGGTAGCGGAGCACGAATTTGAAGTGGTGCAATCCTTTAAATACCTTGGGTCAATAGTAGCAGCCGATAACAATATAGAAGAAGAAATACGCGGGCGGCTTCTCAAATCCAACAGAGCCTACTATAGTCTGTCAAAGCTCTTCAAATCCAGAAATCTCACCATAACTTCAAAACTGCTGCTGTACAGGACCATGGTCCTGCCAGTACTCACATATGGATCCGAGACTTGGGTGCTTAGCAAAAGGCACTCCGACCTCTTAGCTGCGTTCGAGAGAAAAGTCTTAAGGAGAATTGTTGGCCCCATATGTGAGGAAGGACGATTCCGGAGACGGTACAATCATGAATTGTACGCAATCTACCTAGAAGCAGATATCGTGACAAAAATTAAGCTCGGTAGACTCCGGTGGGCAGGGCACTTAGCTCGCATGAGCGAAGAGGAACCTGCTCGGAAAGTTCTTTGTGGTACATTCTATGGTAGACGACAGCGTGGTAGACCATGCTTGCGCTGGAGAGATGGCGTAGACCAGGACGCCCGAAGCCTTGGGGTGCGCAACTGGATGGCGTCGGCTAGAGACCGGGATAGGTGGAGAGACTTGTTGAAAGAGGCCAGGACCGGAACCCGGTTGTCGAGCCGATCACGATGATGGTAATAACGGTACACCCTTATATTTATCTCGGAAAACGTTTACAACGATTCAGTTGGAAATATTCATATATGTACTATTCTAAGTGTGATCTTCGGTACGGTACCTGCCATAGAACCGTTTTTTGTTCAATTTTCTATTTTTTGTTGATGGCTCTACTGATTTCGATGAAAAATTTTAGACAAAAGATCCTTTGAGCATGAAGTAATATTGAATGTAGAAAATTTCGAAAAAATATTTCTTTTGATTTTTGAAAAATAACAAATAATTGAATATCTCGAATGGCATATCTTGAAAACAAGGGAATTAGTTTTTTTTGTTTTAATTTTGTCCATACCTTCATACTTTTCAATACTTAAAATATATTCAACTTTTTTTAGAAAAATATTGAAGAAATTTGTTTAAAATTTGAGAGATAAAGTAAAATATTTAGAATTGTTTGTTAGGTGTCAATGATTCAAGTAAATTCTTTAGTCTTATTGCCGAATTCCACTTTTTTGATTCGCAGTGAAAAAGCTATAACTTTGGTGTTTATTAAAAACCCGAAGCCATTTTGAGGTCAACGTTTTGAGTTAGTTATACTCGTATTGAGAAAAAGTAACTTTTAACCACTTTCGACCAGTTTTTCGGTTGCGGCTGTGGAACTGAAACGGTAGCGTTTACTAAGCTCACATCTCGATAGCATTGTACAGTTGGTTATAATCAACCGCGTAGAATTTAATGCTTCGAAAACATAAGCCTAACTTCTGTCAAGCCGAGCAAAATACATATATATCACCTATGCCAGTATCCATGACTGGTACTAGCATCAAAGAAACTGAAAAGCTTTGCACAGTCGTTATGTGCGTTAATGACCATCTCTTATGGAATAGACATAAATTGCACGTATATAGACAAAATACAAAAATACAGGAAATGCCTAGGTTTCCATAAAAGATGCTTAACATTTTCTTCTCATTTTCATCCGGCTGCTATCTACGAGTATAAAGCATTAGCTATCTGCCCAAAAATTGAAGTATTAGACGTGTTTTTTTCACAAGTCCATATAGAATTGTAGAAAAAAACGACATCGGGACTTAGGAGCTTTTTTCCAAATAACTGGAAGCACTGTGTACGCTATGGCATTTGTCAGTTGTATGGATGACTAGCATCAACCATCATCCAAAAACGTCACTTTTGACTTCTCTGAACAAATTATCGATAATATATAGATATTATTATTTTGGCATCACCGTAATACTCGTCTAGCTGGTAGTACTCATCAGTTTACTCCAGAGCCCAACTTCGGACGAACTGTCAAATATAGAGTTTCCTTCTTTAGCCGCACTGCTAGAATGTAGAATACTTTGTCCTTCCCGATTGTCTCCTCATTGTGATGCATAGGCTTTCAAGGCCAATGTGCATCGACGTCTCCTATTTAATCCTCTCCACATGACCTAGCCACTCGCACTGTTTTACAACGTAACATTTTAAGGGTAATCAATATCAAGCTCATGTATTTCCACACAAAAAAGGTTATGATTCTTTTTTTCGTAGAATAAAGAAATTTTGAGAAAGGCATGTGATAACATTTTTTTAATAAGACTCTTAGTTTTTGAGAAATTTTCAAAAATATGAATTTTACATCTTTTCACTCCTCAAATTTTAGGGCACTTTTTAAGAAATGCTTTAAATAAGCAAATATAACTCTCCACCAAAAATTCAGCTCTATCAGAGTGTTATTGAAGTTTTGTTATTTTGTTGCCTCATTTTCCTAGTCTTTTATGATCCCGACTGGAAACCTATTAGATTCTTTTATATTTTTAAACTTAATCCAAACTGGAACACTCCGTGAGAATGTCCACAATTCTCCATGTCAATTCCATCAATTCCAATTATGGTATCGAAATGGCGCACTTCAGCCACAGGACTAAACGACTAATGGTCGCCATTTCTACCTACCTACCTATAATCCCGATCCACGAAAATGTTTTTAAATAGTTTCCTAAGCTGGAACCACACTTATCTCATGTTGTTTTATGATTACTGCAATATATTTTATAAGCGTAGAACCATATTTTTCTGATGTGTTGTGGAGCGATGTGTTGTGTCGAAATACCTCGTGTTCCGATTGCATCATACTGTCGGAGAGATTTTCTTCCATTTGTGAGAAATTGAAGAAAATGCTCTCAGAAAAAGCAATAACTCTGACCAGTAGGTAGTGTAAGGATATATTATATAACAGCAGTTTGCCACCCAACACACCAGAGTCAAGTGTAGTTCCCGCTATAGCCAGACGAAGAAGAAGCATTCCCAATTACTATCACTACATCCAGTTTAAGTGCTTAAAACATTTGGAACCGGAGCAGTAGTCAGTATTTTTTTTTCCCTGTAATCCCAAATAGAAAACGTATAAATTTTCCTGCAAAATTAGTTATCTATCTTTGGAAAAACCACGGAAAAACCATCTCATTATGTCATCTTGTGCTTGTTAACTTTCGGGATCACAGAATATCTTTAGTTTTTTTCTTCAGCAACATTAAACGAGTCAACACGCAAACTTCCGCGTTGGTTGATTAAAGACTTACTAAATTCTAGAGGCCCATCGGCTTCTTACTCCTAACCTGATATAAAGTTTTAATTATTCTTGTATCGCACCGAAGTTGCACTTCAAATACATTGTTGTTAATTGGCTAACCGGAACACATGGCACCATCGTTCTAATAGATTTCCCCTTTCTAGTCCGTCACTGATATAGAAGAAGACTAACTTGTTGGTTGACCAGTTATCGTGTCGGACACGAAGACTTATCTTAAGTACGCCAACTGAATTCTTATGATTTTGAGGTGTCAAATGAAATTTTAACAACTGGCCAATTCGGTTGGACTCGTTTATACTCTCCATCGGGCTTCATTCAGCTGGAAGAAATATAAGACATTGTAGCTTGTTTATGATGAGCAGAATACGAGTAAAAGGGAGCAACAATGTGCCTCATTGTTGGATTTTTAATTGAAGTCCAGACTCGGGCGATGGCCGGCAAAGTAATCAATAGAAAGGCGGGTCCGTGAACTGGGACCCGTGATGGAAGAGAATATTAAGCACGTTTGATGGGCAAACGGTCTTCCTCATCATCGGCTCTCCTTATCGGAAAGATGTATACGAGTATTAACATTTCAGTTTTATATCTTGCTGCGGCAATGATGAATTTAACGATCGCTGGTCACTGCATCATCATCGACGACAGCATTGACGATCATGATGATCCTCCGAATGGTCATCGTCGTTGTGGCCGTCACTCGGAATGTGAGGATCAATTTTCAAGTTCTTTATATGAAGAGACAAGATAGTGATCTTCTGGGAGCCTCTTAAAAAGGGATTTGCAGAATGTCATAAAGGAGTTTTGTTTTTACCTTTTGCGATTTGTGAAAAACGAGTGCCACTGTCAAAATGTATTTTGCGATAAGGAAATTAAAGAGTGAATTATCTCAATACAATGTATATTGAAAAATGTAACTTGTTTTCTATACGCTGAAATTGGCGCGTAGTGTTGAACTTGCGTTTGCGAGTAATTAAGTACTTAAAATTTTTTACGATTTCATAAAAAGAGGTGAGATTTTTTTTCTGTGTTGGCTTCTTTGGAAAGTTAGTTTGATACAAGCAAACACTTAAGGCTACTACATTAAAACTCACATAATTTTAGTCTAGCCAATGGGGATGCACAAAGAGTGATTTGTAATGAAGTTTAAGAGACTTTTAAATTAATTCATTTATTGATAGTGCAAAGAACTTCAAAGGCTTGAGTTCAGAGCTTGCAAGTTAAAGAATATAAATAAGTCTTAAAAGTTACCTAGGTTATTTGAAAGATTGAAAGAGTGTTCCTGGCCTAGACCCCATTAGGAAATTAAAAATATACAATTCATGGCTTTCAAACGATTTTTGTAGAGTTGATAAGACAGTGTCCACGATATTTTTGAGACAAAGAGAGGTCTTTAATTTTGGAATTATAGAAACTGGTATTTCCCATTTTTTTGTGGTAGTCTAGGAAGCGAAATATTAAGCATGATTTATTTATTTTCCTTTCAAGATTCAATTTAAAAATTATTAAAAATCTCAAAACTATTTATAAATGAAACAAATAATCGAGGAACTAAATAACTCCCTTGTGGCACTCCAGATATTGGACTAATTGTTGTGGAAACATGCTCTCAAAACAAATATGCATAGTGATACCTTAGGTAAGAAGGATTGGAGCCTACACTTTTTAGGTTATTGCCGACAGTTTCTTAAGATATAAAGGAATTGCGGTTATATTTAAAACACTTAAATGCGAGCCACCTTGTGAAAAATGTTGCAGAGAAAGTCACTAATTGCTTGTATGGCCTATAAAGGCTTGGGATTTAAAAGTTATTTTGAAAAAAAAAAAAACAATGTAACAAAATAGATTTACATCGCAGTCGGTAGGATTCGAACCTACGCTCCCAGAGGGAATCTGATTTCTAGTCAGACGCCTTAACCGCTCGGCCACGACTGCTTACAAATCAATTCTAAAGATTACTGAAATGCAAATTATTTATAAAGATTTCATGTCGTTAGATAAATATTGTTAAGTAAATAAAGTTGGTAATTGGGCTTTCTGATCTTTTATTTTTTTATGCAATTAATAAAACAAATTAATCCATTTTTTAAATTATTCCCGACGTTTTGTTGGGTATTTTCCAGCTTTTTCAAGGGGTATTTTTATTGGACTATTGTCAGTTAAATTTATAGATTTAAATATACCCTTTGAAAAAGTTGGAAAATACCCAACGAAAAGTCGGGAATAATTTAAAAAATGGATTAATTTGTTTTATTAATTGCATAAAAAAATAAAAGATCAGAAAGCCCAATTAACGCACATAATTAATTTCAAAATAATTTCAATTCTTTATAAAAAAAAAGTTTTGCTTGATTTGGAACTCTACTAAATATAAGGTATGTATGTATTATATTTTACTCTTAAAATAATAAACCAACAGAGTTTGCTAATTAGGATTAAGATGATCAATCCGTAAAACAAATTCCAGTGCAGGACTTCATCCAGCAATAATTGTTTAAGTCTGGATTGATGCCTAAATAATGCTAAGCGTCACTTCAGAAGTTATAAAGAACACGCGTTATTATATTCAACGTTGTATGTTTCGTTCTTACGGTTCATATAGGTATACGTCACTTTATGTCAAAAACGTAAAAAAACAGTATGTGAAGGGAATTACAACAAAGAGAGACAAAGTGTTCTATTGGCATTCAGATTGACTGTTCCTTTCCTGAAAAGAAGAGAGAGGTTCTGAATTATCAATTTCAGAACAGAAACCAGAATAAGGTACTGATACAGTTGACATTACGATGAAAGCGAAGACGAAAAAAGTGGGTCCGACAATTCCGTCTGTCTGTCTGTATGTCTGTACCTCGAACTACAGCCTAAACTACCGGAGGTATTTTCTTCAAACTCGGTAGTTAAGGGTCTTCAGTGATTCCCTAGAGGAAAAATTAAATTTTTTTTTAGCTCCAAAACTAACGGTACCCCCAATACACCCGTAATGCAAAATCTTATTTATCTCGAAAACGGCTACATTATGGTCAAAAAAAAATTTGGGGCAAAATGTTATTAGGGGTACCTGCCATAGACCCGTTTTTTTTATTTTCGACTTTCTCATAAACGGTTCTAAGGATTTTAACCCAAAATTTTCAACAGGAGTCTCCTTAAGTTTAAAATAATATTTTATGTAAAAATATTCGAAAAAATATTTGTTGGGTTTGTTTGAAAAAAAAACAAATTTTTTTTAAATCAATATCTTCAAAACCTATGAACGATTATTTTTTGAAATTATTTCCTAAAATCAATATTATTTAATACTAAAAATTCGCATCTCACATTTTTTTCTTTAAAAATTTTAGAGTAATTTCTTATATAAAAAATGTATTTAATAATAAAACGATTTTTTAAAGTTTATTTGCATAAATTCATACTTTTCCGGAAACCCGACGGCAATTTTATGCATTTGAACATTATTATCTCATTAAGTCCATGTTTTATATTTATAAAATGTATTCTTAAATTCCAAAGTACTTTTACATAGGAGCAAGTTCGTGCGATCTAGTCGTGCATTTTATTTTTATTGATTTTAAGTACTTAATTTTAATATTAATGACGGCGTGTTTTCGTAGTCCTCCTAAACAGCTTGACGGATTAAGATTAAATTTTGTATGTTGTAGTTATGGGATATTCAGAAAATATGATCCATGATTGGGTCGCTTTCACTTGCTTTTATTTTTAAATGTTAGAATTTTAAAGATCTTGTACATATAACATGAATATTACTAAAGAAAATTTTAGTTTTAAATTCAATCTTTATGTTTTTTTATTTCCTATGTAGAGACATATAAAAATTTCTATTTGAATTTGCTTGAAATTTTTACATTTTGATCAAATAAATTAATATTTTAATTATTTAAAATATTAAATTATTTAAAAGTTTTATTTAACGAGAAAATCATTTATATTTATTCTGATTGTTTGAAATAAATATGCATTCGAAGAGATTTCTTACGTTTCTTTATTTGCGTTTGATAATTTTACAATACTCCTGTTTATTCGGCATATCTACATAATATATGAATTTGAAATATGGTACCTTTTTACAGCTGCTACAAAAATTCAAATAGAATCTTAAAGAGTCAAACATTTTAAGAAGAAGTAACATTTACTCAACTAAAAAAGAATATAGAATTATATTTTTATAATTTTTTTTTTTAATTATTTCAATTTTTATTTTATTTTTATTTTATTTTTTATTTTTAATATATATATATAGCTAACAGTTTAAAGAAAACCAATTACAAGCTACAATTAAATATACAAATTGAAGATTATATTATATGATCCTATCTGTTTTAAATAAGAAAATACATTCGTAAATTAAAAAAATATTGAAAAAAAAATGAAAAATTCATTGAAAATTTAAGATTAATTAATTTATGTACAAAGTCGATTAAAAGAAAAAGAGTGAACCGAAATACTTAAATAAAAAAGAAAGGCAAAGGCAAACTAAAGATTAAGAAGATCGCGATGAGGAAGAATAAGACGGTACAAGTCTCAATAACTGTGATTTAACTTGATTTTCATTTATTTCAAAATTGAGAATATCAAACGACAGAAAGTAACGATTATGATTAGTTTGCATCCGGATGATAGGTGACTTCATGAATATGTTAGTTCGTGCACGAGGTGGTTGAAAGGTTTGCAATACGTGACGGTTGGGTCGAGATGGCTCGTAAATGCTGAAACGGAATAAAACAAGATGTGTGTGAGGTATTAACAAAAAATATTTTTTATTTGAAAGGCCCATGTAGACCATTATGTATGGAATATGAGATCGTTCTAATACCCGCCTCGGCTTCTTACGAAAATTCTATGATCATGTACTTTGAGCTCCTGAGTCAGTTGGATCTTTTACAGGTGTAGGCCTGACGTAAAATTCGCCAGGTTGAAGTCTGCTAAAGGCCGAGTTCTTGTGAATGGCGAGGAATCGAATACCTTGGGTTCTACATATTGTACACTTTCATGGACCGCACGAATGTTGATTCTTTATAGCAAAGCGGTCGTCGGGTGTGAAGGTCCCCTACGTTTACCGTTAAATGGGCGCAACGCGCTCAACGTTTGCACTAACGAAAACACATTAAGATAATAAAGTTTTATCTATTTGGACTTTCCATTCATTCGTGTTACTTGCCGTGGTGATTTAGTATTAGTAGCAAAATAATTAACATTTGATTTGACAGATGTCACCAAAACAACCTGGCCGACACAAGATGCCATGTTATGTTTACCTTAAGGGCATCAATCAATTTTGATTTATTCGCATTGAGCTGCGACTTCAGGAAACCCCACAACTGTGCCAATTGAAAAACCCTCTATCAATAGATAGAGAGTTAAAAACTGTGAGGAAATTAATCCTTGACTTTTTTATTTGGTGTTTTAAGACCATTCTAACAGACAACAAAAACTAATTTTAAAGTTGCAATATTTCTGATTCAAAATAAATTTTTTGGTGCGACTATCTTACTCAGACTCATTAGTTGACTAGTGAGGTCTTGTCATCTTACATCACAGGACGAAAAACTTAGTTTTGTGGAAAAAGTCCAATTGAATAGAGCTAAGTCTTTTACTTGGCTGATTTATTTCAGTAGTACGAGTACATACGAGTAGAGTTTATATTATAAAAAAATAGACGTTCACATAAAAACAATACCAGGCCACAACAGACAAAATCTTCCACATTGAATTTTTGTTAAAAACTTGATGTTAGATGAACAAAATTTAACAAACTTTGCGTATTGAGAAAACCTTTATATATTTTCAATATTCCGCAAATAATACGGTAGCTTAGGTTAAGATAGGTTGACGTGGTTATCAGCATGAAAGTTCACACACTCACTTTAGGCCATAAGTGATGAAAAAGATAAATTGAAAGCAGGCAAATACCAAGAACTAGAAGCGGAGAAAATAACAAACGCACAGCTTGAGTTTCAGAAACAGGATAGATTTTATTTAAGCAAATAAAATAAATACAAAAGTAAATGAACACATGTTTAATATATGCTCTCTTGCACAAAGTGATATTTGTTACAGTACAAATTTACTTATTTTAACAATAAGTTTTTCCATTCAATCTTATTTTTCACTTCTACAGCTGTTACATTTGTTGTCAATAGCCATTGTTTCACTTTAAAAAAAAATATATTAGAATCATGGATGTTAGGTTTTTTTTATTTTTTGATTTTCTAAAAATTGGCTTTTCGAGAATTAACTTTTCAATTTGTCTAGTCTTACAGAATTTAACAAGTTGATGGAATTTTTATGAGCAGTCGTGGCCGAGCGGTTAAGGCGTCTGACTAGAAATCAGATTCCCTCTGGGAGCGTAGGTTCGAATCCTACCGACTGCGAAGAAGTTCCTTCTTAACTAATGTTTTTATTCAAATTCCCTTTGTTATCTCCAAGGTATTAAAAAAAAAATTTTATGATATTATTTATGTTGACCGGCAGACAGCCATTTTTTTATTCAAATATGTACATAATAAGTATATGCCTAGATATATATGTAAGTTTGTTGCTATCTATCACCCAAACTTAGCCACCATCATGACTACTTTTGCCTCACCTCGTCTCCTCACTTTGTTATAAACACTCGATATACTTAGATCAAGTATAATTGATCTTACTTTTAAATATTAATGTTTTATTATTTTATATTATTTTTCAATTGTTCTTGAATAGTCTGATAAGTTGGATCATAGATCCCAAAGCCGACATAATTGTTGATTTAGGTAAATCTATATTATTATTATTGTTATGTTTTAATTTGTTAATTTGTTTTATTTAATAACGATTAATTATAGTTCTTTACTACATCAACTTGTGTCTCAATCCGTATTATTCGAAGAATTCCTGTCTTGTCTTCAAGGTTTCAAGCTATATACATAGTTGAAACCTACATGTACATACATATATGATTATCAAATATTAAGAACACACAAACTTACTCTTATAGAAACATTATTGAACTACATACTTGGCCGACTAAGAAGTATTTGCTCCTTTTGGTAAAATTTAATAATATATCTTCTACAACTATCGAGGAAACTGCCATGCAAAAAAACTATCATGGAAACTAACTCCCGAGAAATCTTTCATGCGAAAAAATATCAACGAGAGAGGGCTATAAAAAATTTAATATGCGCAATGTGTTATACGGATAGTTTCCTCACTTACCTAATGGTTTTATCGAGAGATATTTTTTTCTCCCGTGACAATTTTCTGGCATAGTAATTTTTTCGGATTTTTTCTCGCAAAATATTTTTATCGCATGTTTGTTTTCTCCCATGATAGTTTTTTCGCATGATAATTTTTTCGCATGATACTGTTCTCGCGTCTTATTTTATTCTCATGATTCATTACTCGCATGATATTTTTTTCGCATGTTATAGGTATACATTTCTCGCATAATTAAAAGCACCCAATGCCGCCATAACAAACCCTTTGATCATCAATCAGGAAAATTTAAACAAACGAGTACCTAGTGCACTTTTATTTTCGAATGTTTTAATTTAAATGTCTTTGAACTTAAAATAGGTTTCTTGCAGTTTCTGCTGAAATTGATTCACAAAAACCTCTCCCCTTAAAGGAACCTTGCACTATAACACACCAAAAACTTATCCACAACATGGCCATTACCCAATTGAAAAAAACAAAAACAAAATCCAAAAATATCAAAGCAAAACACTAAAAGAAAAAAGCGGAAATTGAAACTTCCGATTCGTTCCATAAATGAAAAGTTAGCAAAAAACAAATAAAATTAAAAAAAAAAACAGAATAAAAATCGCACTTAGTTGAGAAAAAGCTCTTAGTGCAATTGCCCTCCTTTTTCCTTCCGCCAAAAGTAAGCCGGTTGTTATAACTTAACAATCTCAGAAGGTTGGGGCCATCTTTGTGTTTTCCTTTTCCAGTTTTCATACTCAGTTCTCTATTTCTTTTAATTGTTCTCAGTTTTTTTTTTGTTTGAAAATTTTCCTAAGCAAAACAACACAATTTCCATTGAAAATGCGAACGCCCTTGACCGTAGCTTTTATTTGTTGTTCGCAAAAAAAAAAAAAAATTAATAGAAACAAAAAAAAAAAAGAAGTACGCGGAGGAGACATCGACTCAACTTGAAGCGTCATGGATGGAATAAGCTTGTTTGCCGCCATTTCATACCGTCATATGATGTGGAACGTCCGTATAGTCCGATCCGAAGTCCTCGGTCCTCGCCTTCGTCCCGCTACATGGTGCCATATGCAGAGTTGTACTCAAATACAAGCCCCATCTAACTATAGAGTGTATTCGAGTTTGTATGAGTGCTTAGGGCACATAAAAACACAAATCTCCAAACACTACTCTTATTCGTACGCCTACGAGGAGTTCTTACTGTGTGGCTCTTGGCTCTTCTGTCTGGCCCCTCGCGCCTTGGATTAACACCCGCCACCCAACAATTGATTTAAGCAGGTATCACTTCACTACCTACTACGGTCGTTTGGCCGTTCGTTCCTTGTATTCCTTGTTCGTAGTCGTACTATCCTTGAACGAGATCATAAATCCTTCGTTTTTTTTTGTCTTTTGTGTTTTAGATGCTTTGTTTTGTGTGATTCACCTTTTCTTGTTCTTCTTCTTTTGCTACTTCTTTTTTTTAGTTTTGCTTCCGTTTGTATGATAGGGAGCAAAGAATGGGGCTTCATTTTTCATTTTGTTTTATTCCTATTTGTGTGTGGGAAAAGTGGGGAAATAAAACTTGTTTTCAGGCTTTTATTAGAGAGGATAACATTTTTTTACCGCGCCGCGCGTGTTAAGCAGCGCGTATTTCTTTTGTTGGCAAATTTTTCAGTGCATTATGTTGGATCATACTACTGGTAAAGGTATCACTGGAACGGGTGTGTATATCTTTGGGCATCTTCAGAAAAAAAGGAACAAATTCATCTCCCGAAGCACATGAATGTGAGAATTTGTTTTGTTGTTGAAAGTTGAAAGGTATCCTATACAAAATGGAGCTAGTAGGTATCTTTTGGGTGTTTGTTTGGGTTAAGAATTTGGAGGTTAGGTTAGTTAAATGGGGATTTTAGTACATGGTACCTACCTACCTAATGGCAAAAGGAATGTAAGATGCAGATGAGAGTGTTGCTGTGTTGTTTTCCTTTAAGAGATGCAATTTTATTTTGAACTTTACACTAAATGGAATAGGTAGGTATACCTACGATTCTTTAAAATGTTTGTGGACAGTGCTAGCGTTTAGGCGGCAAGGAGAAATAGAAAGGATTTAAAAGGAGTAGGTACCTATCCGTTTTTGAATTTCTAAATATCGCGATGGGTGGGAAATTGTGACCCGGCTAAAGCATTCCACACTCTGAACTTAGCTTCAAGTTCGAAGTTGAGTTAAGGACTAAATCTATGTTTAAGTGAATTCAAATTTGAAAACAAAAGAATGTTGAAGACTTGAACATTTTGCAAATTTGTTATCAGAATTAAAATATTTAAAACCAAAAATAAAAGTTAGAATAACTCCAAGAGACTTGCGCCAGGATTTTTCAAGAAATACCTAGTTAGTTTTAGTTTAATTGTAATAAGCTTAAGCTCTTAAGACGTACTGTAGTTGGTGGCTTGTTCACAGAACCGGTCGACTCGAATTTATCAACTACGTTGGGAATAGTCCTATCGGAAGGACGATTATGTCGACCGTAAAATGCACGAAGCGCGCGAAATGTTGCTTGAAAATTACACCCACTTTCATATATTATGTAAGTATGTAACAATTTAATAATTTGCAAATGTTGTCAAATGTTATAACTCTGCATGTTGATTTGGCAAAATAGGTTTAGTAAATCACAACCAATTTGACAGATGCAGTTTCAATAATATGGCCGTAATCACTTGTCAAACCCCATACGAAATATTCTAAGAAAACACGGCGGTTATGTATCTAGGTGTTTTCTTATTTGTTTTTCTCAACAAAGAGTACTCAGAAAACAATGGCGATATAAGTTTTTGGCAACAGAAATAAGAAATAACTTGTGCCAATGAAGACGGTCAAAACAAATATTTTTTATAAAAATTCATGGTAGGTATCTTACTTCGATTTTCAAAAGAATTGTGACACAGATCCTTCAGAGATATTTATTCAGTTAATACGAAAACCGAAACTAATCTAATCAAATTTTTCAGCTAATCCGAAAACCAAAACTAATATAATAGACCGAGAACCCACAACAATTTTTGGGTGTGATTGATAACAAAAAATAATTAGCATAATTAGATAGGCATTTAGTAGTTATTTACAAATGTCAACGTCTTGCATGCTCTAGTGGGAGCTAGGTATAGTCCATAAAAGTGCATCATATATGCAGTTCTTTCCAAATCTAAATAATTGTGATAACAACTTTGACAAAATGTAGAGTTTAGCCTCCTGATTGAAAGTATTGAGGTCTAAGACGTTTTGCAGACAGCCTTCTGCCTGCAAGACGCGATAAGAATAGCGTATACTTCTTGCACGAAGAAGACCGCCTTAAAAACATCTTGGACCTCGATGTTTGCAATCAGGGCACTTAGCTCTTCATTTTGAAGCTATGGCAAATTTTTTATCACAATTTCTTAGGCTTTGGAAAGAACTGCATATCTGATGCACTTATGCACTATTGCTCCCACTAGAGCATGCAAGACGTTCACATTTGTAAATAACTACTAAAGGCCTATCTAATTATTATTATTATTTTTTGTTGTCAATCACACCCAAAAATTGCTGTAGGCTCTTAGTCTATAACCAAATTTTTGTATGATTAACTCGGGATTTAAATTGTCTGAAATATATTTTTCAGTAAACGTTAGTTCCGACATTAGGATGATTTTGCATTTAAAAATTGGGACCAAATGTTTTAACACAAGCTCTAATTTTCGAACCACCGTCTGTGAACACGCTTAAGCCTTCTTGAAATGGTAAATTTCCAATCTTTTAGATCTGAAAGCATGTTTCAAGAAGAACTCCAGCATAAATTTAGCTTAAATTCATTCACATTGACTACACTCATATACCATATAGTTAGGATTGAAGATCCTTGCAACTCCACAGATTAATGTGTGGACGGTTTTTGATCTTTTATGTACATGTGTATCTATGTATATAAATAATATATGATATAATTCTTTAAGGGGGAGAAATCTTAACTATTATAACCTTTTGAAAAACCTACAAAAAGAAAATCATCTGGAGACATCTTTTTCTTAAATGGAATTCGTTTATTAAAATCTAAGTTTTTGGAACGAATATCTACAGACTATTCTCCACATTATATAGATAATCTTGTTAACACTATTTTTTGGCAATTGGAAGAAAAAGATAACAATTAAATCTTTGGATGTAGAAAAGTTGGATTTTTTGTTCCGTTCCGTATGCATTAGTTGACAAGGTCAGTCTTGAAATTCATTTGCATTATTATAGGAAGGACGTTAAAGCGAAGAAGTTTGAGAAAATGATGCTGAAAATGAAGTTTAGATAACTAAACAATTATTCTTTCGGTTTTTAGAAACAGTGATATTTGTCGAATAAATATATTATATACAATGTGAAAAAACAAAGATTTTTGTAGATAAGTTAATAGTTCACAAACTGGGCATAATTTAACTTCGGCATTCAAATTCAAGGCAGAGTAAAAAAATCATGCTGAGTTTTAGCTCTCACATTTCTTTACAAATATTAGCTGACAGTTTTGCTAGATTTTTAAGTATATTTCACATAGCAACATTTTAAAAAAAAATGTTTTCAAGATTTCTAGTGAATTTAATCAAATCGAAGGGATCCTACGCTTTGATTGTGATGAATAGTTTTTCACCAAGAATACATTATCTCGTTTTCGGTTTGCATTTTCATAAATAAAGTTCAAATAAAGTCAAAGAACAGCAGAATCTGTCAAAATTTATAGTGATCAGCATAATAATTTTGGCAAATGAACTTACCACCATGTAGTATGTATAGATTGTTACGATTGCAAATGATAATCTATTAAAGGTCTTCCATACCAAATTAAGAGCTTTCGCGATTAAGTTGTTTGGACTCTATTGTGCATTTAAACAGTTTTTTTGTTCTAAAGTTTAATTTCTTTGTGTCAAAGTTTGTTTACAGATTTTCAAGCAAAACCTACGAGATGGAAGACAAGCTTCTGTAAGAAGAATTCAAAAAGACCCTGCACTTATCCCTAACTTATATGTTAGATTTCACTAATTCTCGGTTCAAACTAGGAATTGATAAACCGAATCGAAGCACTGACTTAGGGTGTACTCCACGTCAAACAAATCCCCAGTTAATTCCCATTATTATTTAATACCGTACAGCTGCCATCACTTGCAATCAATTGGGATATGCCTTCCTCTTATTAATTTCTTGATTCGAAAACCGATATTTCGAGCAGGAATATGTATCTCTCAGTGTTTTGGGAGTGATACGAGTTTTGAACTGCTTCGCCCTTCTCCTTATTCTAGTTAGGAGTTTAAAGAATGTAAATTATTTATAAGTTCAAAATAACTATCCATTTTGTCTTAGTTCACTCCTTTCACTCCTTTTTGTAAATTTCACATGATGTTAAGTCAAAATGACATTTAGAAGCTACAACACTTGTATATATACGTATAACCTATAGTATTATCATGGAGCGTGATTTTGTGGTACCAACGCTATCCTGGTGGTGGCGCTGAAATTAGCGTACTATTTTACAGTGGAGAGTAGGATAAGATACAAAACAAGTAGTAAAAAAGAGAATATTTTATTATTAAATTTAACAGAGACATCGTTAGCTTAAGATGTCGCCCCAATCGTTCGTCTTCATGAGAGTAATATAAGTTTTATATACAAAGCTACAACGGCTTAAAACCTCCTATGAACCAGTTTTTGCTTACTCCGCCTCTATTGCTCGAGTATTTTTATTTTATGAATAAGGTTTTCAAGTTTAAAGTCGCTGTAAGGTCGAAATAACTTTACTCCGTCGCTAAAACGAGTTAATAAATAAAGCTGTAAGGATCTTGCATTCAAATTTAAATCACTAAACGAATAGGTATACTGTTAGCAAAAGAACAATTCGAAGGAGTCTGAAAAAAACACAGTTTTGTTACTACCGTCCAGAGAATACCGTATATAATACAAACAAAATATTTAAAACTCCTCAAGCAAGACGCTAAGCTTCTGAGCAAGAGTTTTTCGACAAAGTATGTGCTAGTCTTACGAACCGTAAGTTATGTTGGTGGTTCAGTCATGTTCTGGGGTAGCGTGTTCCACTGGTCAATAAAGACTTAGTTCCAATAGATGAAAAAATTAACTGGCACAAATATTCAAATATTTTGAATGATGACGCCTTTACGTCTGGTGATAAGCTCATAGAAAGCGTATTTATTCACCAACATAATAATGCCCAGTGTATGAGGTCATATAAAATAAAAAAGAAGTTCTTCAATAACTCGGATACGAAATTGAGAGTATAAGCTGCACTCAAAATACTTTGAGATGAAATCCCCAGAAATATTTATAAGAATTTTTCAGAGCGTATCAAATAAAAAATATAAAATAAAATGTTTAAAATACTTATGGCACATTCAAATTTTATTTTCTTTCTATAATAATTTCTATTTTTGAATCAAATTAAAATATGAAATCTTGCGATTTTCGCTCAGTATCCAAATTTTCTTTTTGTTTTTTTTTCTTTTTAGGATCCAAATTTGAAATACGGCGTAATATTTTTGTTAATATAATAATACCGATCACTGTAGATAAAAGCCAAGTAGGTATAAAGAATGCACTAATTTTTGCTTCCGTACAGAATTTTTTTCAAAACTTAGCCAAGCTTATCGAATTAATTTTTTTTTTGTTTTAAACTGTAGAGCACTTATCTTATTTTCCAGCTAAATTTTAACAGGTTCTGCTTCTTTTAACTTTGTGTAAGCCTTATTTGTCAAAATTTGGTGAAAAACACTTCATCAGATTTAAAGGGGAGAATGCATTATATTTGAACAAAATCATTTCAAATTTTTAAAACTTATTCTTTGAAATGTTGTATGTGACATATTCCTATAAAGATTTTCTGTCAAAATTTAGATTGAATTTAAGCTGATGTTTTAATGAAAAATATAATATTTATCGCGATCTTTAAACAATAACAGTAAAACCCGATTAAGAGAAACCCGCTTAAGAAAAAAACCCGCTTACCTCAAACACTTTTTTCATCCCCAAGTATTTTCCGACCAATTTCCCTTAAAACACTCCGCTTAAGTGAAACTCGCTTAAGCGAAAAACCCGGATAACTGAAACATATTTTCAGTTAATTTTTAACATTTTTCATTAAAAAAACTCTCTTGAGTGAAGAAAAAATTGAATCGAACAGAACAAAAATTTGGTAGTTTTCGTTTTTCAATAAGTTATTTTTGTGTTATTTAATCGTTGTTTTATTTAGCTTCTTTCAAAGGCAAGTCCAAAAGGGTTTTACTGTATTTGGGGCTCTAAATACAGATACCTAACTGTTATAGACTTTGAAACCAACATTTGAATACATACTTAGGTAAAACTGCAAACCTGGGTTAAGAAAATGCATTGGTAAATTTAGCTTGGCTTAACTTTGGAGACAATTTCGTATGGGAGCTAAAATAGGTTCATCGTGAATTGGATTCAAATTTAAAAAAATATGTGTTTTTTTAATTTTTTTCCATTTCAAAAAAACTAATATATCTACCTACCTCTTCAATTTTCACCCTTTAACTCTGCAAGAAGTACTTTTCAGTAATGTTCACCATTAAAGAGTACGGCATTCAAGAAGGTAAAAGTAATATTTTCGGCCTTAAGTGCTTTTTATTTTTTAAACATACTTTTTGATGAAAGAAATCAAAATTGTGTCGAAATTTGCCCAAGTTAAAAGTCAATTTTGACTATAATGCATATTGAACGAAAATAGCACAAGCAGTAAAAGAAGAATTTTGAAAGTTGGATACTTTTATGAAATTTACTTTTTCATAGAATTTTATTTGATAGTAGGTCGGTTAACTATACATACTAGGTACAATATTGAAATCCTAAACAATGGCAACATTCAAATTACTAATAGATACTCGAACCTTTATATAGTTTGTCTTTATTTCCCTTATACTTTCTTATTTAATGCTACGTTTGATTTTCAAAATGCATATATGATTTTTGAAAAGCTTTCAAGCCCTTGCCACCCATTATCCAGCCGTCCATGTCCGCCCAAACTTACTCGTACTATTGTACTGACCAACACATGCGCATCTTAATCTTCTTTTTTCATCTTTTCTCTGCCTTAGTATCCATATCCATAGTCATATCATTCTGCATCGCTATGCATCGTCACACACATGCACCCCCCACCCGGTCAATAATTTTTTTGTTAGACCATTTGACGCATGCGGCTTACGTTCATTGGCAACATGAAGTAGATACACGTTCGCATCGTCCGTCGCGTCGGTGCGGTGTAGGTATCTATGGAGGCTCGCATATGCATTTGCAGCAGAACGAAAAAAAAACACGCATGTATAAGTACGTGTGAGCTTTTTTGTATCCATTACATACCTATGTGGACGTGAATTTTTTCCATATATCTTATATGCATATTGTTATACAGACAGACATAATCTTGCAAAAAACGCACGCCAGGCCAAAGCCACACACAGATACCACCCACTTTTTGTTATCATTAATTTCTGTTGCCCCTTTTTTGTGTGCAATGTGTTGTACTTTACTGCTCCCTGAGATCCTTGGCCCTGTGTCACTTTATCTCACTCCAGTTCAATGTGGTGAATAATACAAAATTATTCACACAGATACACACCTACACAAATTGCTAACACAAAAAACTGATGCTCTGCGGTGTTTTGTTGGTGTTGTTCTTGCAACAACAATTTCCCACAGAAAGTGGGGAACATTTTGTGTGATCTGTGAAACCTTGTTGTATGATGTGACGGTTGAAACTTACAACAATCTGCTCCTTCTGCTTGCAATTATTGGGTTTTTGCTTTTTTTTTGTTTTTTTTGGCGTGTTTTCCAATCGAAAACGAAACTGGATTTTTAGGATTTGAAATTTTCGGCCACGAATTCTACATATGGGCATGTACATACATACCTATACCCTGCCATGAATTTGGAAACAACTTTCGTTCGATGTAGGATGTCGTCTAAAGAGGGATTCGACTTGATTTAGATTTGAATTTGGTGGGATCATTATGGTTCGTGTGGAAGCTGGATGTTGAGTAGGTACCTAGAGGTTGAGTGTGGTGGGATTTTTTCGGTGAACTACATTGTGATGTGGCGGCCTTTAAACAAAATGGGTTAAAACTTGAAATAATTGTGTATCTATGTTTTGGGGCTGTCACAGTTGTTAGATGTAGTTTTAAAGTTTTTCAAATTTTGAAGTTTTATTTTTCTTTCACTGGTGTTCTGGTAAAAGTGGCTGGTGTGAATGGAGGTTCAACTCTGGGAAATGATAGTGCAGTGTTTAAAGTAAACCTCAGTGGATGAAATTATAAATTAAATTAAGGCTCTCTATTGCTTTGAATTGTTGATTTTGTTTCATCCCTTGATTTATTTTTAGTTTTCCTCTTACAAACATGTATACATATGAAAGTGTAATCATCTTATAGGTACCTACATACGAGTATATGTACATTTGGAGACGCGCAAGTTCTCTTTGAGAACCATGGCCTAGTAGCTTAACACTTCACCATTCATGTGTGCTTGTCCGAGCGACTAAAATGAGAAGAACTTTTTTATTACAAGCGATAGGTACTCTTGGATAATTTTTTCCTTCATCGCAGAAGGCAGAATCCCTGAAAGAAAAATAGTTTTTCATTTAAGGTAGTAGCAACTGGGAATCGAATTCCAGTCCTTCGGAGTGACAGTCTAATGGGCTAATCATTTCACCACGGGGTACCTACTTCATGCACTAGTAAGATCTAAAGAAGGTATTTTAAGTACCTACAACCTTTACTGGATGAAAAGAAATTTTGTTGGCACAGTGAATTGAGAAAATAGTTTACTATTTCATTAAATCTCACTTGTGGCATTTAGTGGAAACTGGGGTTTTTTAATGGGGACTTATAACAATGATTTCTTCAAATGACAAATTCAATGGATGGCACATATCTGGGAGGTCGAACTTTCGATGACTCTGGCGCACGAATTGGGCCCAATTTGAGTGACTAACGGAACTCCTATAGTAATAAGTCCAAAAGAGGGCTCAGACAGTACGATCTTATAACATCAAATCGCTCGTGAAGGATTCCATAGTGACATCAGCTGTTTGGCACTTAGCGCACTCTGTCCGTTTGAGGTGATGCATCATTTTCAAGGAACTACGGCCCGATGATACTGCCAGCCCACAATCCACTCCCTGGGTTGCTTGTTAAACTATCCGTTCAAAATTTGAAAACGGCCTACATCACTGGAGATGACTTTTTTTTTATGCTGAAATAAGAGTACGTTCTCAACTGCCCCAGATAATAAAGTTTTATCATTTCGTCGCTTTTACTTGCCATAGTGTTTTGTATTTAGTTTTTGAAAAATAAAAATCAGAAAAACTAACAACAGATAAAACAACATGGCCGCCATAAACTGTCAAATACTACGAGTCTGTAAAAATAATCCTGGCTATAGTGAGACTAGAGCACACACCTGTTACCAAGCGCTCAAGCACTGCCCTCCACGACTATAAAAGGCAGTAGCATAGTTGGATTGCAAAATTCCGTACAAAAAAATTACTGGTGTTAAATCTGTAGCCTTTGCTATCATAAAAGTATGAATATGCATAGATCAAAGCTGCCTGTCCGAAAGTTTGTTCAAGTGAAAACTAACTATTTCACTAGAGCACTGTTTATGAAAATAGCGGTAAAATGATGATGGACATGAAACATTACGGCGGTGGTCGAGAGATAAACATGTTTCAGTTAGACAACGATCACCTATCATTTTTTTAGCTCTCTTTTGAATTCTTTCCAATAGACTGAAGTGCTAAAGTGGGTTTTTGGAGCACCTGTCCAAATATGGGAATTGTACAAGAGTTTCGGAAAAAATAAAGGCTTTATATATGATAGCCAGATCAGAAGGGGTAAAAAAACTTTTTGCATCAACGGAGAAAGCCTAATCACTTAGCAGCATATTTTACGACGTCAAATATCACTTCACAAGAGATGGTCTGTGATGCACATTACTAGAACTGAAATTCTATACGGTTTTTGATTCCCCATTGGACAATGCTGTCAAGATCAGAATTTAATGAGATTATCATACGCTGCCGTTGAAAGTCCGAATCCGAAGGACAAGGATGTAAATCTAAAACAGAATATGGAAAGCTGAGGGTACTGTCGTCAGCAAAACAACTAAAAGGATTAAAAATTTCAGAGAAAAGATAATTTTTGAACATGAGGAAGAGTGTCGGAGGCAAAACGGAGCCCTGGGGCACATCAGAGTGTAATAAAAATAATTTCAGTGTTTGGTCATCAATACAAAATAGTCTATATTCAAAGTTAAAATTTCACCATCCTGCTAACAACCTCTAATGGCCTCGAAAAACTTTATCCAGAAATTACAAATTTTTTATGGTTACCCAAATATCTATTACAACTAACTGGTGAAAATTTTCAGACTAGTTCCTAAATCCAAATACCATAAATATGGTTCTTTGACTTTTTTTTTTAATTAATTTTAAAATTCATAAAACCTAGTCTACTAACCAATAGCTTACAACTAACTTTCTGATCCTATGCGGACGCTCTTAAACTATATCTTGATTCTATAATGCTTTTCGACCTAAAAACTATATTTACATATACCAGTTGTCTCACAACGCCATACAATAGCTTAGGTTCTTAACCTACTGGAGGGAATAAATTTCAATTCTTACTTGAAAATCCGTTTCTACAAAGTTCGATCCATATCTTCCTTTTCTAATGATTACTTAGTTACCTCCGGGGTCCCACAAGGCAGCCACTTAGGACCTCACCTCTTTATTCTTACTATTAACGATATTGAGCTGGTCATTAAACATTCCCAAATTTCACTCTACGCCGACCATATAAAGTTTTTCAAGACCATTTCTTTTACACACGATGCCAATCTACTACAACCAAATGTCATTCAATCAATTTTTAACGAAAACGCATCCAATCTACTCCCCGTCGGTACCTTCCTCATTACCAACCCATATCCACTGAATCAATTCGAGACCTTGGTGTTTTATGTGATAGAGAGCTCAACTTTTTCACACACTCTACACTAGGCTTTGTGAACAGTTGGTCCAAAGCATTCTCTGACCCCTACGTGACCCGAACTTTATACATAATCTTTGTTCGCCGCTTCTTGGTCTCCTTATCAACAAATTCAAATTTCCAGAATCGAGAGCATTCAACTACGTTTCGCACTTCGTGGTCTATCTTGGAATAACCCTCTTATTTTACCTTCGTATCGAGACCGACTTCTGTTAACTTGAATACGCTGGAAGAACGAAGAACAATAAGAGACATTATTTTCATTCATTGACTACTTTCAGGGTCTGTTGACTGCACAACTCTCTACAATTCCATCTCTTTCAACACTAATTCCTGTAATATAAGAAATCCTCCACTCTTCTATCTGCCTACCCATCGTATCTCGTACCTCTTATGGCTCTAACGAACCTATTACTCGCATACTTCGGAGGATTAATTTTAACATTAACTGCTTCGATTTCAACCTCAGTTCACCCTGCCTGAAAATCCGTCTTAATCATCCTTCCATTTCAATCTAATCCTAGATTTAAGTTAGATTAAGAATTAGCTCGTATTAAGCCTAATAAATGAGGGTATTGATTACCCCCACCAAAATTAAAAAATTAAATTAAACTAAATTCAGGAACATTCATCGATAAATTCGGGCATAAGCTCGGTCTGTTGTTGGAAAATAGTCTTTAAGACATTCAATGCCCAAAAATAAAATAGCTCAAACAGATTTCTCATCCTAATCATTCTTTATCATTGTTTGCTTGAGTTAAGAAACAAATTACCAAAAAGTCGAATATTTTATTTTTGAATTTATAAATGCTAATGCCGTTCCTGGCAATTTTTGTATCATACGTTTCATACATTTTTACAAAGCTTTTTGTACATTTTTTCTTCAATCAAATATGCATGAAATAAAGGAAGTTGATTATTTTCTAGATTAAAGTTTCATTTCCTTCAATAATAACCCATACCTGAAAAAGAACTCACAAAAGTTTAAATGAAAAACCCGAATTTCCCTATTTTTAAACTAAAAAAAAAGGCCTAGAAACTTTGCCAAAAGTTCCTACATACATACACATATACTCATAGTTGAATAAATGAAGCAAAACCACTATTATTTTTTGTCTGCTTAACCAAACAAGCATCATCTCTCAAAGCCCTTCCACTTACATCACACCCACTTTGTAACTTTGCCTACCGATTCATTCAATTTGAAGTGCTGTATGCGCGCACAGCAAAATGTGTAATTTCCTGAACATAATTGCAGCGCTGCGATTTCTACGGGCTTTCGGACTCGTTCATGCATCGATTCGCCCATCCGCACTCCGATACCACTCCATGCTCCATCGCACCAGACCTTGGTTTACCCAACACACTGAGATAAGGAACGTTAAAGTTAAAATACATGCATTTATTGGCCATTAGCTAGCGTGGCTTGACGCAGTATTGCATCTGTGTGTTTGGAGCTACATCTAGATTTACATTTATAGCACACCATATTCGCATCCATCGACAAAGGTCATATCCAGATGGCCCAGCACCGATGGAGCTCAGATAAAAATCCGAAAAAGGGCCACGCTTGTAGTGGTGTTGGTGGTTCAACTCCAATTCATTAAGCGATGATCAGCGTTAAGGAAAAATGGGCTCCATTGGAGTTGGGGAGAATGGCCATTCGACTCGACTCCAACCGGCCACACCCGCCCCCACACTCACTAAATATTGGGAACACAAAAAGTTAATAGGCAGCCACACGAACGTAGCGTAGTATCGCGCAGCAAAAAGCTATTCATTCGTATATTCGCATCTGAACACAACGTAAGATGCATCCAAGTGGATGGCGATGGCGATGCAACAGAATTTCGAGAGCTGCTGCAGGAAACAGCATATTGGCCCTTAGGGTGCTGCTGCAGGGGTTTGGCTTTAACACCCTGTGCCAACTTGATGCCTGGCTGGTCGGATGGCTATAGATGGTGACAGCGAGTGATGTTGGCGGGATTTCTTTTTTATGTATTTTCATTTTGCTTTTAAGTCTTATTTTTATTTTTATTTTATTCAGCTTTTTGTGTTCGCTTCTCTTTTAATTTGATTTTATCAGAGTTTAATTCACTTACTGGACAGTAAGCGAAATTGATAAGAAGCCTCCGGGCTGCAATTAAAGTAATGAGATGTGAATTCAATTCACTTACACATGACAGTTGCTTGCACGTAACTACAGAGAAGCAGATGCAGATATGAATCTTAATGGATAGGGGGTTAATCATTGTAGGCTTTAACTTCGGAGATTGTATTTAATATAAAAAGTCTTAATGTTCGATTTTGGTTGCAGAGAACAGAATTATTATTTATCAATATAGACATTGCTACACAGAATCAGAATGTTTACTGATTGCATTTTTCTCTTTGATTATTGCATCGCTATGGACAACGTTGGAAAATTTCATATAAAAAATGCCAATATGAAATCTGTTAGTCCTTTATTAACTGATTTAACTGTGACATGTTTTCATATTTTTAGGGATGCTTGTTACAGACGGTCCGTTATTAACAATTTAACTTGTAGGCTTGGAAATAACCTTTAAAACAATTATGTAAAATGTATAAGTTTCAAGCATCATTTAATTTGTCTATACACAATTTTCACAGATCGCATATTTTTTTTTTTTTTTTTTTTTTTTATAATCTACACGCGCTCAAGGGATTATGATTACCCTTTAAATGTTTAAACACAGCGCGGGCGTGAAGTTAAGGAAGAGAAAGAAGGATAGGAAAGATGTGTGGCACGATTTTCTGAGACTGAAGGTTGTTGTCTCAGATATTTTACCTCCAGGGATGGCGGCTGAACTAAAGCGGAGAATGCCGTGTCTTATTTCTATGTCGCTTATAATTCACATTATTTTATTCGTGTTCATCCTTGTTGGGCATACTAGTTTAACTCAATTACATGTTGTTAGTGTTATGCCTGAACAACATGTAATGAGTAAACCAGCAACCCATTGATGACAATTTTTAGAAGGTTTTTAATGGAATTAAAACGACATAGACGACGGCAGGGATCGGACCTGTGATCATGAGGTTCACGGGCGAGCACATATCCATCGCGCCATGGCCACCCCCCTGTATAAAGGCACAAAAAAATTGTGTGTATCAGTTATTGTTGGTAAAATTTTGACCACTGAGCTGGAGTTATAATTTCACCACTGAATACTAAAAATAATTTTTCATTATTCAACATTACGAGGACCGCCTATAAGTACCTATCCCAACGCCTGATGGTGCTAGTATCGCAAGAGAGATTTACTTTCGTCTAGTACATTCTCTTTAGACGGCTACTGTCAAAATTTCAGCCGAATTGGACAGGTAGTTTTGTTTTGACTGGAAGCCAGCTTGTCCGCGAATTTTAGAAAAATGGAAAAAGAGCAATGTCGATCGGTGATTCGATTTTCGATTCTTGATTTTGGAAGGGAAACCGCGCATCGAAATCAAAGAGCGCTTATAGATGCTGTGTACGGTGACTCTTCTCCTTCGAAGGCTCCCGTCAAAAATTGGTATAACGAGTTTCAAGGTGGTCGCACATCGGTTTTTGATGAGCCCCACCCAGATGCCCCTAAAAAGGCTACCGCGGAGGATAACATGTGAAAAATCCACGATCTCGTATTGGCAGATCGCCGATTGTAGCGCGAGGTAGGTGAAATAGTAGGCATCTGAAAAGACCACGAAATTTTGGGCATGAGAAAGCTGTCGGCGCGATGGGTGCTGCGTTTGCTCACTCCGGACAACGAGCACAACCGTGAGACTACTTCATTGCACTACGAACTGCTGACCCATCCACCGTATTCTCCAAATTGGGCCCCGGGCGACTTTATTTTACTTGCAAACTTTAAAAAATCACTCGCCGGGCGGCAATTTGAGTCGAATGAGAAGGTCATCGCAGCCATGGAGGCCTTCTTTGCAGACCTCGAGAAAACCTACTTTTCGGATGGGTTAAAGAAGTTGGAGCATCGCTGGATCAAGTGTATCGAGCTAAAAGGAGACTATGTTGAGAAATAAATCGCCACTTTTCTAAAATTTTTGTTTTTCTTTTGTAGGCTAACTACTTATCGGAAAGCCCTCGTATACTGATTTTAATGAAATTGGTCGGTAGCTTGAGAAGTATAAAGATTTAAAGAATAGACTTTCCTAGGAGCCAGCTTTAGTTACTCAAAAAGGTTTGCAAAGAGTGGGATATATTTATAAATTTCAGGATCTTTTAAGACTCTTCCGACTGTTCGAATTTGACAGATTTTGTCCAATTAGTACTTTCAAATAAAGGGGAAGTCTCATAACACTCTGAATTTGCAGTAAACTGCGTTGTTACCGAATTTAGTTTTTCTCTACAACAGTTTTATTAAAAGGAATAGTATTCGCAATACCATGCTAGATGACACACTGTAGAACGTAGTTTAGTTTGAGAGCTTATCATATTCATATTCCAATTCTCTGCCAGCTCAGAACATATATTTTACTTGCGACTTATAGGTACTATAAGGCAAGTTATGCATTCGTAAAAAAAATCGAACACGAGATTTTGATCAAAGTTGACATTACGATGATAGCGAAGACTAAAAAAGTGGGTCTCGCAATTCTGTCTGTTTGTCTGTTCGACTACAGCCTAAACGGCTCGGCCGATTTTCTTTAAACTTGATAGATATCGTTTTTAATTTTTCCCCCTACACGTTTTTTTTTTTTTTTTTTTTTAAGAACATACGAATTTTTTTCGAAGTTTTATAAATATTTTTTTTTCTCAAAAACAGATTTTAAAAATAAAAATACAAAAAAAATTCATTTAGTTAAAGGTTGAAAAAAAATTTTCAGAAAAATGGTTATTGAGGTTACCCTCCATGGAACCATTTTTTTTTGTTTTGGATTTCCTCAAAAACGGCAAAACCGATTTTAATCATTTTTTTTTTTGCTAAAGCTCCCTGAAAACATAATTAGAATAGTGTACTCAAATTTTCGAAAAAAAAATTTTTTTTGGCTTAAAAAAAAATGTCGATTTTTTTTTAAAACTCAATATTTCGAAAACCCCATGCTAGATTTTTTTTAAACTTGATAAATAAAAGTTTCTCGATATAATCCACAAAATGTGAAAAAAAAAGTTTTATTTTACCTAAAAATAAAGGTACCTACCATACAAATGCTAAAAAATAAAAAAAATGGTTTTCAAAAATCGTATTTTTCTCGAAAACGGCGCCTAGAATTTTGATAACATTTTTTTTTCTTTCAATCAATTTTAACGATCTTTAATTTAATAAAACAAAATTTGAAATTAAGATATGTATTACAGCTTGTACCTACCATAGAACCATTTTCTCGAATTTTGAATTTCTCATTATCCACATAACGGATCTTAATGAAATTTTTTATAGAGAAGCTTCTAAAAAGTCTAGACGCATTGCTTTTCAAAACTTTAAAATAAATATTTTTTGAATTTAAAAAAAAAAATTATTTTTTCTTTTTTGAAAATTCGATATCTCAGAAACGGCTAAATATTAATTTTGTAAATTTAATTTTTATTCGAACAATAATAAAAACCTTAAATTGGCGTACCAAAATTTTTTCTTAAAAATCTTTTCAAAAGTTTGAATATAAAAGCTTTTTTTAAGAAACCACTACAACGACTTTTAATTTTTGTTCTTGCATAAATTCATATTTGCATAGCATTCTGTTTTTGTCTCTTACTACTAAAAGAATTTAAAAAATTAATTTTATCCTTATGAACAGTTTTCTCTAATAACATTTGTTTTTAAAATTTCCAGTCTATTACATAGGAGCAAGTTCGTGCGACCCAGCCGTCCATTTTTTTTTAAACATGGGATTTTTTTAGATCCCCATTAAGCCGTCGATAATTCTCCTTCAAATATTCAAAATTTTGGCAATTTGGTTAATGCCAAGAACTTTCGGATTTCTATATTCGTTGCCATTTTGATATCACAAATTTAAAAATATTTACAAATCATAATAAACAACAATATGACAATGAGTTTAGAAAAATTAATACCCACTTTAGAAAAATGGCACTTTTTTGCTTAGGGCAAGATTATACAATGCAAAAAACCGTATACTATGGTGTCAATTATAGGTGTATGTCACGGGCATTAGAACTGATGGCGTAGAAGTGTTTCTAACTAGAAATATTTTTAGAATTCTTAACTCAAAAACCGGAATTCAAATATATATAAAACATTTCAAGCCACGTTTACTCTAAAATTATTGTAATAACTTTTATTTCCGCCATACGAATTTTTTGTCAAGAAAACCGAAGTAATGGTATGTGAATAGCTTTTAAAATTACATGTTACAAGTTTATTCAAAATCGTTAGAGCCGTTTTTGAGATAATTTTTTAACTCTCTGTATTTCAACTAAAACACAATTATATTATATAAATTACATAAAAATGCTATTTTAAAAGTTTGAAGCAAAACTATCAATGCGTTAAGGCTCTAGCTCAATGTACAACTGAACAAAATAGTCACACAGACAAATAAATCAACCAACGTAATCACGAAATCATTATTGTCATATCTTTAGCTAAGAAACGTATTTTTGGATGAATGGCTGTGGTAACAAGCAAAATTGGCGTATATGGGACGAATACCAACATACTCGATTTACTAGGTGACACTGCATTTTCAAAAAGTTCTACAGTTTGGTACGGATTTTGGGACAGCGGGATCATTGGTCCGTAGTTTTTCGAAAACGACGGTTGCTGAGGCGGTCATCGTCAATGGTGAGCTCCACAGAACGATGATAACCAATTTCTAATGGCGTAAATTGAAGAATATGGACATAGACGATATGTGGTTCTCGCAAGATGGTCCCAAACGTGCCAGACAGCGCATGCCACGATTGTTATGGTGCATGAACGATTTGAGGGTAAAGTTATCTCTTGCAGAGGTGACGTGATTTGTCTCCGCTAGGCTATTTCTTGTGGAGTTCCCTAAAGTAGAAGGTCTATGCGAATAAGCCACGCAGGCCATAGCTCAAATTCCGTCAGATATATGCTAAAGAAATGAATGAATGAAAATTGAACCACTCGGATCCCTGCTACGGTAAGAAGCCGAGGTAGCTATTTGAACGATGTCATATTCCAATGGCATATGAGGCTTTCAAATTAAACAAGGAATCTTGTTCACAACTTCACAAAGAACTTGCTACTTTTATAAGAAAAGATTTAAGCATTTTGAAGAGCAAATGTTTTCGTATAACATTTTTCAAAAATGTATAGGGGGATCATAAAATATTTTTCAGATCTATGTTTGCCCTTATGTGTTCTCAAGGTCACACTTATTTTTCAGATCTGTATTTAATCTTTTTTTTAACTTTCATTGATTTACATTTTTGCAAGCTTTGAACTTTGCGGAGAGTCTGGGTTCATTTCTCAGATTCTGCAAAAATGTTTTTTAGGGGTGTGACAAATACTCTAAGGGTAACCCTTGTTATGAAAAGTTCTTCTCATTATCCCTTGCGATTGGGAGAACATTTTAGTTGCCTTCATTCCTGCTTACATGCTCAGCAGAGTAGTTCACCTAATTTTATTATTTTGAAGTCTAGGTAAATTTTCAAATATTTTGTATACATTTTACCCCTCATTTCACTGCATTTATTAATAGATAAATACATAATAATAGATATATGGGAATATCCCATATAAGTTTTGGAGCAGGTTAGCATTTAAATTCTGCTACTTTTCTTGCTTGCAATTGCGTGTCAATCAAACAAAATAAAATAATTGCTTATCAGTGCGTAAGTGAGAGATGTTCTTTTGATTGCTTGCATGCAACGAAATCATCCCACGCACTTTGATTTTTGAATAAATTTTCACCACAACTGTTGACTTGATATTGAATTCAGAGAATCCATTAATAAAACAAGAATAATACTAAAAAAAAAAACTTACAGGTAATTGTTGAAAAATGGAACATGGCTACTATCACATTGGCTGTCCAAGATGTCGGCAAAAATATACACAACAGCAGTATGCAATTGCACACCACTTATGTCAGTCATAATTTATTGCTCCACTGAGCGTTGTTATTATCTCAAGTTTCTTCTCATGTCTGAATCTCCATCCCATATAAAAGTAGGTATAATCCTATTGTGAATGCGTCCAACCTTGGTAATTGGAGGTATCTTCACCAATAGGAACACTGATCACGTTCCTGCTCATAATTCCATGCAAATATTTCCCAAGGCCTCCCCGAAGTCTACGAAACAATAGACGGAGTTCCATGCATGCAATGTAAAATTTTATTAATGCATCCCTAGTTGGTTCCAGGTAGCTGATGCGAGTGGCCAAAGATACTATCATAGCATGACTTTTCTTGAAAGAGGAACCATTTTTTAAGACTTCCCACCCGTGGTGAATATATTTGCAATTCATCAACGATAAACTAATTTGAATTTTTATTTCTGGGTTAATTGATATTTGATTGCATCTCTCCCACCGAGTGCGCAATTCGCTATCTTTGCAATCTATTCCTGTTTTCGGATTAAATATGCATGAAGATTGCGCAGTGCACTGAACCCTTCAAAGTAATTCACCACTTTAACCGCAGCTGGCAACAATACCACTGTTCTATTTGATATCTTCCAGTTTTGACATTTCAATTTTGACAAGAAGGAAAAACAGAAAAGCCTCAAGTCACCAGCCACGTGTCGCGTCAATTATTGTCATTGAGAGTTTGTGGTTCTGTTTCCGGTTAAGGAATGGTAATGGTAACTCAAACTCCCCGCCTGCTATGATGCCTGCCAGTTGAAAAGAACGATCTCTTTTCGATTTATTAAGTGGAAAATCGTGTGCTCCTCTCAAGTAGTAGCCTTTTTTCAATTATTCCCCTTAGCGAAAGGGATTTTTTGCGCCTCTAGGAAGAATCTCTCGAATTACCATGTTCTGATGTATTGTGCCACCTCTTCTTGGTGCTTCTTTTGATAAAGATTCTTTTCACCAGGTAGCAAGCACGTGGTAATGGCATCAGGGTGTAATGATGACTAGAACCAAGCGACGACGACGACGTCGGCGGTTTATACAGGCTGCAAAGTGCGCTGCACCATGAAGTCAAGAATTCAATTACCCATTCGCCCGCCGCATCGCTTCGGTCGTCGCGTCCGCCGTATGTGTACATTTGACTGAATTGCACACAACACCGTTCCATCACCGGAGGAGTTTGGGGGAATGTCTCTTTAAGTCAGTCGGCCATTATGTGGTGTTTTTTTTTTTGGTTTTTTGTTTGCATTCAACGTTCATGCTGCAAGCATCTGCTGCTGCTTCCATATAGGTATGCAAAGAAGAGGATGACGATGATGATGAGCCTTTGTATTTTGGCTAAAAAGCCGCCCCATGGCACAACCGACACACGAGCCATCTTTGATGTTCGCCTCTGGAATTAGCGATTGATGTTCCAGGGGCGAAGGGTGTTATGCTGCTCTAGAAGGTGGTGAGAGGTAGTATATCTTGTTTCATCTTTTGTATGTGTTTTTTGCGTATGTTTGATGCTTCAACAAGGGAATAAAGATGTGGGTATGTACATACATACATATGTTGTGTATCCTTCTGGCAGTTCTTAAACTGCGAAGTGCTGAATAAATAGAAAGAAAATGTTTAATCCAACTTAGATTATAAATGAATCAGTTTAAAAAGAAGTTGCTAGCAAAAATAATGAGAATCAAAAAGAACGAATATTTGAATATTTTTATTTTTCACTTTACCTATTTAAAATTTTGTTTTGTTAAAAAACAATTGACTTAAGAGGGGACCCGCTTACATCTTTAGCAATTAAGTTGTCAGTAAAAAACTACCTTCTCGCAGTCGGTAGGATTCGAACCTACGCTCCCAGAGGGAATCTGATTTCTAGTCAGACGCCTTAACCGCTCGGCCACGACTGCTTATGACAAAATGTGATATCTTTTAAATTTACTAGAACTCTTGATTAAGGTAAGATAAAAGATAAGAAAATACACTTAATTATTATATGTGGTTTCTCCATCGATTGGTATAAACTGGTATAAATTAAACAAATCATTTACTAAGTATAGTAATAATTAACATACATAGTTTTGTGAAAAAGGGTTATGCTTTGTAAGGGACCTCTTTTATAATTTTAACTAGAACAAAAATCTACTTTGTTCAAAAATAAAAATTTCTGTTCAAGTATTCAAAAATGTTTTCTACTTGTAATTCAAACAAATTAAACTTCAGGATGTCGTGTTTGAAATTGAAAAATAATTGAATTAATGAATAAAAAATTAAAGATGTGTGTGTGACTTTGATTCACTATATATAAGGAGTCAGAACGTTTAAATTTCATTCAGTATTTTGTCAAATTTTCAAAAGTAAAGAAAGTTTCAAGTTTTGTTTTGTAGCATATAAATAAAAATATTTGTGTTTCGCTCTGTGCAATTCCTTTGAGATTCGAATTTTCGACAAATTTTTGTTTTGTCTCTTATTTCGAAATTCAAAAGATTCAAGAAAAAAATAAAACTTTCTGGAACATTTATGTATCTCTTAAGACTTTCCCCGGATTGTGTTTTAATAAATAATTCAATCAGTGGAAGATAGTCTTTCCAACAATGAAGTCCATGGTTTTGGACAAGGAAAACTGTTTCATCTTCATAAAGCCTAAGCCAAACCAATATATTGAAGGTTTTTGATCAATAAAACATATTTACATATTCGGATTTAGAAGACCGACAAAATTCAAGAATTATTTTTCTACATCGAACATTCTGGAAGACGATTCATCAATCAACAACGTTTTGTTTTAATATCTTAATTGTTATTGTTTTTTTTATTTTTCTTTCACGCCTGCTGAGTAAAGTTTCTTACTTTTAAACAAAAAAGCTAAGTATACTCAAATTATCCAGTTTTTCTTTTTTTTTTAATTTCCATTACCCTGTTTAGTGTATTTTGAATTCTTGTTTCGTTTTAATATAAAAATAAATTTCTTTCTTTTGTGTGTGTAAAACTAGGTTCAGCAGTTTCGAGACCAGGACCCAGGAGGTTGTGTACATCCTTTTTATGGTTTGAAGTTTTTGAATTATGAGAAAAATATAAACAATTTTTTTTTGGTAAGTCATTATTTTCTTACTTTGCTGTTAGAACGAAACAAAACCAATTCATTTTAACTTAAAAATATCCTTCTGGAATATTTACCAGATCAATAAATAGAAAAGAAGACCTTGGGATTTAAGTACATTTAAGTTTTTTTTTTCAACATTAAATAATTTTGAACATTTGTTACTTTGATTTTTTTTATTAAACTTTTCTTAACTTTTCTTAAATTTCATTCTAAATATGAAAATATTTTTACTAACTTTCCACAACTATTTTCATTAAATTTTTTTTATTTAACATAACCAAATTAATTTTTTTTAATTGATTAAATGTTTCATAACATACATCAGCATTTTTGTATATGTAGTTAATTTTAAAATTAAAACAAAAAATAAAAATAAATTTGTCATTTATTATATTTTAAAATGAAACAAACAGATTTCTTTGATTTTTATCATCCCTGAATAAAAGAATTTAGGATGATTTTTGGTTAATTTTCTTTTCAGTGTGTTGTGTAAGTGAATGATGAGAGTGGAGTTTTGGTGATGATATATGTATGTAGTTTGTATTTTAGTTATGGGCTACTGCAAGAATAACGAGTGGAGCAGTAGCATAGGCCAGTCTTTATCAATTCTTTTGTTTGTTTTGTTAAAGACTGTGGGAGGGCTAATCACTCATGGAAACCGTAACTCCATCTTTAGGTTTTCCGATTTCATTTCAATTTTTTTTATTTGATTTTCAGTTTCTAATATCTTTAACTTTTCATATAATTTCATTTTGATTTTTAATACAAAGGCATGTAGAGTAACGCTGCTTGGTAAGTCGGTGCAAGATCCCACCCCTCCGTCGAGCTAGACCTAGATTATGCAAGCATGCCTGCCCGCACTAGACAAGCTAAACAACCTACCTTTTTCGACCAAATTTACTTTCTACAGGATTCCTGTACCTTTTAGGAAGTTTTTTGGAAATCTTTAAAATCTATTTTCGAATTGGTAGGAAAATTCTTTGTTTTTATATTTTCATTACTTGGTGGTGATTATGTATAAATGGGATATTTCGTTACAGCTTGTGCATATAAATGTGGACATTTTCTGTTTTGTGAGTTCTATGTAGGTGTACAAACTAAATATTGAATTATAAAGTGTACAAAAATCTAATTTTTTTACCAAGTTCGTGTAAACACCATTTTGCATTAGACTGATTTATACCATCAAGTTAATAAAAAACAATATACCGGCAACAATGTTCCGAGGCTTCTTGAAATTTGTGAATTGCACTGCTGGAACTAAAAATAAAAATTTTTTTTTGAATTTAAAATTTTTTTTTTTTTAAAGAAACTTAGTCGATTTCTTTGAAACTTCATACCTATCTGTTTTTTTTTTAACTTAAGTTAGAGAAAAAAATAAAAATATGCGTAAAAATCTGTTAAGGAAGGTCTTATTTTCTTAAAAACTGCTCCTACGGTAGGAAGAAACTTGGAATCTTCTAAATTAAACCATACCATTGATTATAACAAAATTTCCAAACGCCATTATCAACCGTAGGACAATATGACTTTTTTTTTATATTTTTTACTTTCTCTTTATCGTCTGAACCGATTTAATTTAAATTTTAAATTTCTTCTATGAAAAGTATTCCATCTACTAAAATGGAATTTTCAATAAATGTATTAGAAACTGGTTGAGGATTATTTTTGGAATTAATTACTAGTCAGAATATTTGTGCATGAAATCAGAAGTCATTATTTTTTCAAGCTCAAACTATTTATGGAATTGTTTTATACTTTTTAATATTTTTCAACACAAACTTCCATGTTTATTCATCTGTTATCTGTGTTTATTCATTTGTTATTTGGTATAAACAGGTTTATGGTATGGTTCAATGCCAATATCTTAAGAAATTAAAAACAAAAATGTATTTTAAGAAAAACTAAAAGATTTAAAAAAGTGAAAATATATTATATCCCAGACTTTTATGATAAGAAATTAATAAAGCTATATGTTTATACTTTAAAACTGTTTCTTCATAATAAGAAAAGCTTTAACGCAGTCGGTAGGATTCGAACCTACGCTCCCAGAGGGAATCTGATTTCTAGTCAGACGCCTTAACCGCTCGGCCACGACTGCTTGGTGATATTAATTTTATCTTCAATAAATTCTGCATATAATTTAATTACATACATAAATAAGATAAAAAAGATAAAAAACTATTAATTTTCTTATTGCGAAATCGACTATTTAAAAATGCTTAATTCAAATATTTATTTTTAATATCACTTATAATAGCCGCGTTTTATTAGGTGCGTTTTATTATTCACAAATCTATCTGGATCCGGATTAAGTTTTAACATGTATTACAAAAACAATTTGGGACCCTGTTTTCTATCGGGATCTATTTCAAAGATACAAATATAAGTTCTCACTCTCCTCAGATAGATGGCATTTTTTGGTAAGGTAGTGTCAGCTACAGTTTAAAGAAAAAAGACATTGAACATTTGAAAATCAACAAACATAAGAAAAAGGGAGATGAGCATACAACACAACTATTACTATGATCCGTATCGTTGTATTTCCTAGGGTATAAATCATTTGCGATAATGAAACGCGGCTAATGATATTCCTCCTTAATAATTTTCTTTTTCAAGTTACTTAGCTCAGAACTGGATAACACCACATTTAATTAGAGTCTTTTTTAAGTTATCTTACTCATGGGAAGTTAGTTTAAATTCGATTTAAAAGTTTGTAACGAACAGAAAAAATATATGTATAAATCTTAAATTTCTCACTTGTGACACTAATCATCCAATTAAAAGAAAAATTAAATCTATTGGAAAATGTGACCTACAAAAAGACTTAAAATTAAAGTTTTTATTACCCAAAAAAAAGTTTAATATTATCTCTAGATGCTCTATTTATTGTAAGCAAAAAACAAGGATTGCATAAATAAATGTACCTCACTTTATTCTTCTTAAATGCTAAAAAAATTAGAAGAAAACAAATATCAGTGGAATTATCGAAAATTTGGAATAACAACTTTGAAGAAAATTAGCCCATTCGTAAATATTGAAGCCGAACAGAAAGATGGATAGAATTTCGCAACCCACCTTTTTTCGTTTGATCAAAATCTTGAGTTCAATTTTTTTCTAACGAATCCAATACATTCCATATAAAGGGTTTTTCAACTAGCGTGCGTAGATTTTATTGATCTATAACAGCCATGTTGTTTTGGTGACATGCTATTACAATGAGCATCGGTTCATTAATCAATCAGCCAACATTAGTCCGTCAAAGAGACGCAAGATCGGCTGAGAATATCGCCGCGGTGCATGAAAGTGTACAGCAAAACCTGAGGTAGTAAATTCCTGTAACACTCGGATCCATGCCACCATTAGGAAGGATATAGTGTGCACAGAAATAACCAACACCCAATATTTCTTCACACTATTTATTTAAATTTTTTTTCTTTAAACTTTATAAAACTTTAATTTTTGTTAAATTATAATATGCTAGGAATTTTTCTTAAGTATCGTCTAGCTCCAGCACTTTTGTAAAAATCTAAACTACACGCGGCCACAGTCGGAGAAAGAATGGTATGCATGGATGATGCACCCGAAGAAGTGAGAAAGTTGAATTTTAAGGGTGTGTTCGGAAAACATTCTAGATTGCGTTCAGAAAGCGCTGACTGGTTTGCACTTGTATCAGTGTGTTGTTTCTACTTCAAGATTGTTGTGTAGATTATGTTTTTCGTCCACTACAGAGGATATCTGAACGATGTCATATTTCATACAAAATGGCATACACGAGTCTTTTAAAATAAAAAAGGATTTTTAAAAAACTTCACACACAGGTTGTTTTATTCCAATTCAACATCTACCCGCATTTTTGAAAAACCTATGTTTGAGTACATGTACGAGTACTTAAATCGCAATACAAAGAAAAATATTTTTTCAAAACAACACCTTATTTTGTTCTAAACAGCCTCATTCTAAAATTAGCTACAAAGAATGAATAGGTATATGTATCTTCATAAACAGCGACCAAAACTTACGTCTTAGCAGCTTAAGAGAGCATAAATAACTAATGAGCCCCTGTCGTACCTTTGCAGTTGAGGTCAATTGAACTTTGAATGGAACTAATTATTTTACGTATTATTATCGTATTACGTATTATTCGAAGTATTATTCGAAATGAAAATATTGAAATTTATTTATTGTTTTCTTCTTCTAATAATTGGATACACTTTTGTATCGAAATCAAAAACGACACGTCAAACTACAACAAAATAAGATCCAAGCAACCAGCTGTTTTCTGACACCAACATTTCCATAAGCAGTCGTGGCCGAGCGGTTAAGGCGTCTGACTAGAAATCAGATTCCCTCTGGGAGCGTAGGTTCGAATCCTACCGACTGCGATGGATTTACTTTTTTTTTATTATTTTTTTTTATTTTTTTAATTAAACGAATTAATTTTTTCAGTTTCTTTTGCTATTTAAAAATTATTAAAACACTAATAAAAGAATATAAATAGTTAACTTGAATTAATAAATGGACAAGCAAACTTTAAGACTTAAGCTTTGTAATTTTCTCTGGGTACAAGATCTAGATTTATGAGCATCTGACAAAGGCTTTGCAATTATTGTTGGATCAAATAATTTTGTCTATAAATAGAATTTTTAGAATGTGAGAGTAAATAAATTTACAGCTACGGATTTCTGTTAATAGATAATAATTTGTTTTTATTACAACGTTTTATTGTGGAAAGGTTCTTAACATCACTAATTAGAAAAAAATAGGGGAAGAAGATTGTAATTTGAAACAATCATGACACAAATGTACAATAAGTTCCACATACGCCCGAGTGCCCTTAATCAAAAATAAATAAAATAGACGAATAATGGGTTTTGATATATGAATATGTTAGGTATGTTTAATAAGGGTCAATTCCCGATCTCTAAAGCTGTGAAAAACATGGGTCAAAATATACCAGATATCCCCTATTTCGTCAAGAACATTTTGGGATAGATTCTTGGGTATATTCTAAGAACGAAAGCACTCTTCATTATGTATTTATGTCAAAGGTTTAGATCATTTTTTGGCTCCTACTTTGGTCTCCAGTGATCCATGTTAGCAAAAATGTCAATACGAATAGTAGAAAATTTGCTTAGGATTTTGTTTTATTTTTTGAGTCTTTAGATATTAAATTTCTAAGGGCCAATTTATTCACACTCAATTAAAAACAGTATTTTGTCAAGTTAGCTAAATAAGCTTTACGGTATTAGCGCAATTAAGTATTCTCCATTTAAATCTTCTATTTATTCACTACTCTTTAGTTAAATACTTGTTTTTAATAAGACATTTAAATTTAAATGTTTGTTATAAAAAATCCCAGGGATTTTTACGTTTTACTAAATAGACAACCGCCAACAGTTTGAATATTTATAATAATTTCAAATTGATATATTATTAAAATGTCGACAATACTTCAAATTTTACAGAATTGGAAAAAAATATTCTCCTTGAATCCATCTTACGATGGTCTAAAGTAATAGAAAATAAAAAAACCGACGCATGCACTCTGAAAGAAAAGCAGCGCGTTTGGGAGGAAATTGTACTCGTATTTAGAACTTCTCGCTAGCTTTAGTCATTTCCAACATAGTTTCAGGCATACGAATGAATCTCGATCGATTTTAAGCGATTGTTGTGCTACTTCTGGCAATAAAATGCAAACGGAGGAGATGCTTACACCAGCAAAATTAGCAATAGAGATTTGCATTGATCCAAGTGCAAAAAAACATAATGTAATCAGCAGTTGTGCGATTGCAGAAGTATACCGTGACACAAAACAAATTTTACTGAAATGCTATCTTAATTTAACATTTTTAACATTGTCCACCTTTGAAGAGAGTACTCCACATATGGTCGAAAAATTTCAAGGACCTTAACCACTGTTTGGTTGGTAAGAAGAAACCTTTGGAAGAAGTCTTCATCATCCCATTTTCCCGTGTTAATTCTATCAGTTATTCTATACTGCCATCGTTTGGGTGCAAGCAAATGTTCGCCGTTCTCATCACTTATATCCAACAAATATTCTAGATTATTATCCATTTTGCAATTGTTTTAATTAAACACCGATGACAATTTATTTTTGCACAAAATAAACAAAACCTGATTGTCAGAGCTAATTGAGAATGAATAAATAGAAACACTTCAGTTAAATCCTATTAGCGCTCAAAATTGCTCTTAAAAGGTGTATTTTGTCGTTTTAGTAAAACACGTATTTAGATTAAATGTATAATTAGTTAATGAAGGAAACGTCAATTTAAATCGTTAAATGTGGGCGAATAAATTATATTTTCTTAAATCGATGAATTTCCCATTCTTAATGATAGAATTAAATTTAATTGAGGTTCAATAAATTGGCCCTAAGACAGTTAAATTTTTCTTACTTACGCTATTTTTTGACCTTAAGGTCAGTTTTCTGTAGAAAATGCGGATATGGATTCGAACTTGGATTTCATCGCGAGTTTTATTTTAGTAGGGAATAAGGGTCTTGTTATTATGAGAACTTCTAAGGAACAGGTTATAAAGGAAATGAGTGTTTTGACAAGTAGGTAGTTATTCCAGATTAAAATATATTGCAACATTATTAATTCTTGGAAAATAACTCTTATTGTCAACTGTTGTTATAAAGGTAGGTACAAAATCTTTGATTCCTTTTTTTACCTGCTGCAGATTTATCCAAGTAATGTAAAATCTTTGGTACTTTTATTTGTATTATTGTTACGTTCATTAAATAAATAAAATGCACGAATGGGTCGCACGAACTTGCTCCTAGAATTTCAAAAATGAATGTTATTAGAGAAAAACTGTTCATAAGCATAAAATTAATTTCTTAAATGACTAAAACAACTTCTTTAGTAGTTGGAGGTAAAAAAAAGATGCCATGTGATTCAAGCAAATATAGGTTTATGTAAGAACAAAAATTATAAGTCGTTGTAGTGGTTTCTTAAAAAAATAAAAAAACTTTTAAAACATTTATAAGATAAAATTTTGGTACGCAAACTTAAAATTTTTATTTTTTATTTTTGTTCGAATAAAAATTAAATTTACAAAAAAAATATTGAGCCGTTTGCTTTTTAAACTTTTGAGAAGCTTCTCTCTAAAAAATTTTATTCAAATCCGCTTTGCCGACAATGAGAAATCCAAATTTTTAAAAAATCTTTCTATGTTAGGTACAGTCAGTATCTAATTTCTTGATCTTGAAAATTCATCGAAAGGAAAAAAATCTAAGCAAAATTATGTAAGATTTTCGAAAACCATTTTTTAACATTTGTATGGAGGGTACTTTTATTTTTAGGTAAAATATATTTTTTTTCTTATATCTTGTAGATTATTTTAAGAAACTTTTATTTATCAAGTTTTAAAAAATCGAGCATTTGAGTTTTCAATTTATTGAGTTTTCAAAAAAAAAAAAATTTTATTTTTTTTTTTAAATTTGAATACACAATAGTATTGAAACTGCTGGGGAGCCTTAACATAAGAAAAATTATCGAAATCGGTCATACCGTTTTTGAGAAAATCATAAACAAAAAAAAAATGGTTCCAAGGGGGGTACCAAAAATAATAATTTTATGTAATTTTTTTTTTAACCATTACCATTAACTAAATGAAATTTTTTGAATTTTTTTTTAATCTGTGGGACGGTTTTTGAGAAAAAAAAAATAAATATTGAAAAAATTAAAACCCATATCTACCAAATTTGAAGAAAATCGGCCGAGCCATTTAGCTGTAGTCGAACAGACAGACATAATTGCGAGATCCACTTTTTTGGTCTTCGCTAGCATCGTAATTTTATTACCTTAATAAAAATCTCGAGTTCGATTTTTCTTATGAATGCATAACTTGCCTTATAGTATCTATAAGTCGCAAGTAAAAATAGTTATTTACTTACTTAACGGGATATCGATCCATGAAGGGTCTCTGCCTGAAACACGGCAACTTTCCATCCGCTGTGATCCCAAGAACGCTGCTTCTAATCAGTGCCGCCGCTGGGTGTTCGTGCGCCCTTGTGCAAGAACCTTAAATTGCCGCCCCATGTCTCGGGTGCACGGGGGTATTTACGTTGAATAAGCGAAAGTTTTATTTATTCTCCATTTCGCAGTTGAAAAATTTAAGCAAACGTGCATTGTTGTTGTCGCGTTTAGAGCTACACCAAATTCTTATAGTATGTACAATGAACGTAGTTATTATAGCATATATGTACAGTTTTTGCATCCTTTTAATATTATTTACTCTTTTTACTTGAGACTTATAGGTACTATAAGGCAAGTTATGCATTCGTAAAAAAATCTAACTCGAGATTTTGATCAAAGTTGACATTAAGATGATAGCGAAGACGAAAAAAGTGGGTCTCGAAATTTTGTCCCCACACGTTTATTTTTCTTCTTTTTTTTAAGACCAAAAATAACTGTACCTGCAATACGATTTTTTTTTCGAAATTTTATAATTTTTTTTTTTAAACAACCGATTTTGATAATTTGTTTTATGATAAAGCGCCCCAAAATTTAAAATATTCCTGTGCATTAAAATTTTCAAAACTTTTTTTTTAGATTTCAAATTTTTTTTCGAAACCCAATATTTCGAAAATCCCATGCTTGATTTTTTTAAACTTGATAAATAAAAGTTTTCGAAAATCGTGTTTTTCTCGAAAACGTCTCCGAGAATTTTGATAAATTTTTACGTTCTATAACAAAAAAAAATTGAAATCAATATACATATTACTGACAGTGCCGAACATAGAACAATTTTGAGGATTTTTGAATTTCTCATTACCGGCTGAACGGATTTTAATGAAATTTTTTATATATTTTTTGGAAAATTCGATATCTCAAAAAGGGCTAAATATTTTTTTGGAAATTTATTTTTTATTCGTAAAGTAATAAGAAAAATTGTATAAAAGATTATTTGACTTATAACTTATAACTTTGTTATAAATTTTGTTCTTGCATAAACCAATATTTGCTTGCATCACATGGCATCCCTTTCTTAGCTCCAGCTACCACTAAAAGAGTTGTTTTAGTCATTAAATAAATTTACTTTATGTTTATGAACAGTTTTTCTCCAATAGCATTCATTTTTGAAATTCTTAGTCTTTTACATAAGAGCAAGTTCGTGCGACCCAGTCTTGCATTTTATTTTAAGAGGAAACAAAAAATATGGCGGTTGCGAATAATTTTCTTCAACAAAAGCATTTTCATATAAAATGCAAATATTCGAGTTCCTAGCACAGTTTTTAATTTATGTATGTCAAATCAATCCTTTGGCAAAAACCAATAGTTTATAGCTTGACAGAAAGAAGACAAAGTACGAGTAGTTTTTGATATTTTTAAAAGTTTTTGTTTTCACTTTCATTTTGAATCACTAAATCATTTACTTCCAGGTCTGGAAGTACTATATGTATGTATATAATTCCTTGACATCTTAGGTATGCTTTGATAAAATTGGACATTTTGTGGCTTGTGTGGGAACTACATATATTTTGATATACAGTCTGAAGTCTGAAGTCTGAATCTCAATTGATAGCTTAAATTGGAACGACCAATGAAACGTTAAATTTCTGGGTTATTCTGATTTTGTTTAATCCGTTGACATTTAAGTTATTTATCAATTCAATTCCAAAATTAATTGAAAACTTTTCGTAAGCCCTTAAAAAGAAACATAAATATTTAGAGACACAAAACATTTTTCTTTACTGTTGGTTTTTTTTTTTTTTTTGGTTTCCGTTGTAAAGATGGTTTGTTTCCATTTTGCATCGGTAAAATAAGGAATGTTTTAAATCACCTTCGATAATTTTGTTCTTGTTACCAACTTAGATTTAAGATTTTTAGCTATATCATTGCAAATCAGAATATTGATACCCATTCATACAAAAATACGAGTAATTAGTTAAATTAATGTTTTTGAGACTCTGTTTTCGTTTTATTTTATGGGAAATACATGGGCTGTAAATCTAAAAAAAAAAACAAAATCCTTTTCGAGTTTATAAGTCTGAGATGAAGGTTGCGTGAAAAGCTATTTCCCAAGTGTCAATCTATGGCGACATGGCGTTAAGCAATTTAAACTATGACTGCAATCGAAGAGGTTATTTGGTGTGAGAGGCGACAGTCACAAACAAAATATGAATAAAGATTTGTAGTAGATTGTGTGTGGGAACTACGTAGTGAACGGTCAAATGTAAACAAGTTCCAATAGCTTAAGGAAAACTTTTGGAGTATGCTGTATAGGTTGAGTTAGATCGATCTCTTAATTTTCCGCCCCTAGATGTTGGCGCCCTTGTGCGCCGCACATTTTGCACATACAGTAGCGGCGGCCCTGCTTCTAATAATGTAGGCTAAGCGCTCTGGCATCCTTCCTAGTCGCTTTGAACCTGTGGGCTGGCATAGAAAAACTCTCTTGACTGAACCATTTTTGTTCATTTGCTTGATGTGACCAAGCCAATATAAACTACTCAAACTACCCTAAGCCAGGACTGGTAGTAAAAGGGTTTTATAGAGCGTGCACTTCGTCTTAAGGGTGAAAAGTTTTGAACCCATTCATTTTGATAAATCGAAGTAGCACTGGTGTCTTTCAAAACCCTGTGCATGTTCTGAAAAGCTCAGAAGAGTTGCTCCCTAGTTGCACACTGCGCCGCGTATTTTCCAATGTTACGCAACACAGACCGATCAGTTTTCCCGGGATACCAAGTTCGGCCATCGCCATTATATAGAACTCCTGATGATGGATACTATAGTATGTGTCGAACGTCGAAAAAGATGGTGTGTCTCGACTTAAAATTCGTTGGTCTTTTTCATAATTTGCATATATGTCAATATTTTGTCTATGCTCCATCTTATAATTAAATTATTATAGAAAAATAGTAAAACGTTATATTTCAAGAGGCTTCAAAATTGGACATCTGGGGACCCCTACAAGATATCAACTTTTCTTAAACGCAGTAAAAAAGGCTTATATATCTTCCTAAAGGAAGTTTTTACCATTCGTATTAACAGAATTTTTTTTGTCAAAATGGTTCACGGTAGACCAAAGTAGGGCTTTTCTTAAATCGACGAAAAATAATGTTAACATTGGAGATAGACCCAAACTGTAGACCTGTTCTCCTGTTCTAAGAATATTCTCAATAATCATATTCCAAAATATTCCTGAAGAATCACCACATCGTTTTTCAAATTTTTCGGCGTTCTCTGTGAAGTTTTTTACGTTCATCGTTTGTTAAATAAAAGTGAAAACTAAGTCATTTATCTTCGTAGTGAACACTGACTTTTTCACAGAATTTGAATACGAGTATAATGCAGGCAATAAATCATATTTAAAGCACTTTAAGGTTATTTAATAATCATTTACAGGTTACAGGTTTTCTTATATTTACTATGTCTTATCTTTTAAGGCGGTTCGAGATAAAAGTTTAAGTTTAAAGTATATCTAGTCGTGTGATGATTGAAAACATGACTAGCTGCTAACAATGCTATAGTTTTTCCAAATGTTCTTAGCTCTAGCAATTTGTATCAAACCTTATACTTTACAAAAAAAATTGCAATATTACTCCACTTCCAGTTATGATCCAATGATAGAATGTTTTGAGGAAAAATTGCCTTACGTGTAACTTATTCCGTTATTTCGTTTTTTTTTTTTTTGTTTATTTCTCAAATGTATTTTTATCGATTCAGTTATATTTTTTGAGATACAAATGTTTTTACTTCGTAATAGTTCCACCAATATTGTATTTAAAAATTTTACAAGCATTTAAAAAAAAAGAAACAAACAAAAATCAATTCTTAATCAATTTTCTTAATACATTTGTCTTCTTCTCATTTTTTTTAATAATATTTTTTTTTTTTCATAATTAGCGTGCACTCAAAGTTTTTTCGTATACCCTTAATATGCCAGAGACACAGTGTGAGCATTGGGAAAAAAAGAGAGAGATTGGAAAGGAGGTGTTGGTGTACATTGGTTTTGAATTCTTGAACAATGCAATGACAGTGAAAGACAGAGCGTGGTTAGGCCTTTCCCATTCGCGTAGTACGGCTAAAGAACAAACCTCTGTACTACACAGTATGGCCGAAGTTGCTTGTAAATATAGCAGGTAATTAACCATTTTAATAAATCATCAATTCTTAGCCCCGTTTTATCTTTGAATCCTAAAAGCAAGTGCGTCCGATCCGGTCGTGCATATTACTTGTAGTTAAAATATTTCTTTTCTTAAACAAGCGTCTTTTGAAAAATTGGCAAATCTATTAAAAAGTCTGATCTTTGTTTGAACATTAATAATCGAAAAATCTTTAAAACCAATTTCTTATTTTTTTTTTTTTGATTTTATAATCAAACGCCAAAAACGTTATATAGCAACCTGTTATACAATACAATTGTTTAAAAGCTTTTAAATGGAAAACTACTTTTTTGGTAATTTTAAATAATTAAAATATTAGACTTGATCAAACATTGAAAATTTTCTTATACTCGTATCTATACTTCCTTTGAACTTCATTCGTAAAAATAACAACTTGGTAGATACAAATAAAAATATCTTACAATCTTTGCACATCACCAATATTTTTTTTTTTCATGGAAGACTCATACCATATCAGCATCGTTTCATAAAACCTTTTAACAATTTCCATTATTTACAAAACAATTAACAACCATGTTAGACTTGAGAGTAATAAAAAAAATATTGCCTGACACTTTGATAACCTCTCCATAAAGTCCATATATATATGTTACAAGTTCCATGTTCACCAAAAAAGTGATTTTTATTGGCACGAAACAGCCTCTTGAACTCCATCATCCACCGGTCGTACTTCATTGTTACATTAGGAATTTCCAGCACGATCTTCGCTACAAAACCATCTTAGCGTTAGCGCACGTTTGGCAAAACCTTTTCGGAATAAGCGAGGAAATATTTTTTGGTAATGATTCGAACTTGTTCTACGCTCCATCTAAGTTTCGCTGTAGCTAATCCCCAGAGGAATACCCTCACGATTGTCACCGCCACCGTTGATGATCAGCGGTGAAACTTTTGTCGTGCATTGAGCATGGGGCGTTTATATTGCAAAACAAAAAAAAAGAAATGGAGAAGTTCATTTGGAAAGTGCCAGATCAATAATTTGCTAAGCCCCACTGTACCAACTGGTATAAGTAGTATTTTCATTTACAAAATGACTTCATCTTAACTTGGAGCAAACTGACAGTGGATACTTTTGGATTTTTTTTCAAAATATTGATAAGGTATTTAAAATAATTCTTACCACAAATTAGGCTAAGGAAATGAATTAAAATTAATTTATTAGGATATGTTGAAAATTGTCTTAAAACGGATGAGTTGAAAAACCTTTCCAACGTACACTATAGTAGAGTTTATACCAAATATCAGATAAATACATAGAGATACAATAATTTGTTCGTATTTCAGCCACAAAATGGAGCCAATTGACATAATAAGATTATAAACATTATTAAACTAATAGCGTATGGATTCAATTGTCGGTTTATACCATTTAGAAAAAAAAAGGAACTCATACTTAAATCAACCCAAGTAATTTGTTGGGATCAATAAAAGTTTAAATATTTATTAATTCAATGAAAAGATGTTTTTCATTATTTTACTTGTGCATTAGACCAGTTTATACCAAATACCAATTTAACAAAAATATGTGAATATTTATTCATTCAATAAAAAGATGTTTTTCATTATTTACTTGTGTATTAGACCAGTTTATACCAAATACCAATCAAACAAAAATGTATGTAATTTTTTCGTAAGCATTTCACTTCCATTCGATTTAATCTTCTTTAAAATCTGACTTTATTTCAAAGTGAATTAGTACTTAAATCCAATTTTTTTGATTTTTTTACCAAACCGATCCACAGTGAGACAATAACGACGATGGTGTCGAAGACGCAAACGATTTCGCGTTTTAATTGAAATTTAATTTTTCCATCTCCCTGGAGTGGCAAAGAACTCCATTCTCCGTGTAGGCTAAATGCAATCGATATGTAGGTTGAAACGTGTCTTTTAGTCTCGGAGGAATTTCTTAAACCACCTCTTGCCTTCTGCACGCAGAGGAGTGCATTTATTTGGCCATCTGTCAAGCAATTTGTGATGGCAATTGGTCTACAGAACTAGACTATTAGAAAGTTGCTTGATTTTGTATTTATTTGTATGTATACATATGTAGATATACTTATATAGATACGTACATACATATACATTGTATAAGCTGTACCCACCTAGTTAGTCCTCTTTATGCGAACTGAGTTTCCTCTGATTAGAATCTCACACTTTGTCCGGACTTATTGGCCAAGATAAGCTGTTGTCTGTGCGTATTCAGCATGTTGATCTTGCATTCGTCTTGTTGACAACGTTGTGCGTTAAGACGAACCTACCTCATAATAACATGGCTGGATTTTTCCAATTTTTTTTTAGTTTTCCTTTGGCTACATGTCCTTCCTTATAATTACACACATATGGAGACACGCATGTAACCGCCAAAGGACATCGTCTGTAATTTACATGAAGAAAAAAAAGGAAGCTTGGACGTGTTTTTCGTTTTCATTTTGAATGCAGGACAGAGGCCTGTTGCACCATAAAGGATCCCCGTCTTCAAGGATCTCACGTAATTGGAGGCGGTCGTAAACACGTCGTAAATTTTTTCAGCCTGAATTTCTTATCGTAATCAATGATTCAACCGAGTGGCTCTCGTATCTACATATAATTTGTATGTTAAAGGAAAGATGTAACGAAGGGTTGTACAATGGTTACAAATTATAGGGAATTAAATTACAATCGATTTTATTTTTGTCTTGATAAATCCATGTCGTAAAAAAAGTGTGGATGATTTAAGGTTTGCAAAATAACGAGAGATAATGGAAGAGACTAGTTAAATGGTCTAGAATTTGTTTTAAAGAAAATTCCTTTTTTTTATTTTCAAATTATAGTTTTATAAAACTGATTAAAAAGGTGCTTTGATGATAAAGTACGAGTATGTTGTTAAATCGAAAGACTAATAGTGTTGTTAATTTGTGTTTATCTTTTTAATATTTCTGTTTTAATATCGGAAGGAATATTTTTCTCGTAAGAAGGTTTAAGTTGATGGGATGTTAAGGGCTATATTTAAGCATTTATAAATAAAAACGTTCATTTTAATAGAGTTTTTATAATTGATTTAGACTCACTGATAGGAAAATTTGCTTAAGAAATAGTTTTATAAAATTTTGTATGGTACACGATCTCGCCTATGTATAAATGAAGTGGGATATATTCATGTATATCACATTTTTCCAAAGGAAGAAATTTAAGTAGATAAGATATTTGCACATACGAATTATAATTAATAGAGTAGGTACCTTAGTTTAATTTATAGTATAAAAAACGTCTAAAGATTTTCCTACTTAAGGAATACCTGTAAAAGAACCCATCGTCTTAGTTATATTTTAAGCATTTTAAGATTAAACCATACTTAAAGAAAAAAATTGTAGAATGTGATCTAATGAAGCTATGAAGAAGTTATACTTTTTCTTCTCGTAGTCTAACTTGATAAAAAAATTATTATCTACATCCCCCACTCAAAAAAAAATCCAACCGAACATTTAAACAACTTTTATGTCACTGGCTAGTTATCTTCAATCAAACATTCCTCAAAGTGGATCCCAAAAAATATTGGCATGGGTATTCTAAATTTACAAACGTATGTAGATTTTACTATCAGTAAATCATAGATGTACAAGGTCTTACGCTTTCCATAATGGGAACGAAAATATATTTGTATTTTTAATGTAGCGATCGTTAAGCCAAGCCCTTTTGAATAAAATTGATAAAACAACTTTAAAATTAACATTTTGTGTGACAAAAATCGTCCAAAATTTTAAACATGATATTAGCCGTTTTTAAAAACGTCATTTGCGTCAAAAGTGTAATCGCAACATGTTCTTAAGCGTCACAAAACAACATTTCTATGTAAAATCGTTATGTTCGATAAAGTAGTTTGCTTAAGTCTTTTGATCGATTACATGATTTGTAGCGGTACTTTGCAGTAAGTAAGAAAATTGGGTTGACGACGAAATCATTGAAATGTTGTACCTACATATGTATGCACTACTTACTTGGAATCTCAAAATTTGAACGATATTGCTTTAATTGTATTCCTTACAAATAAGTTTTCTTTTGTTATAATAATGTCTGCTAAAATTCCGACAGCAATTTTTAACCATAATATTTAAAAATTTATAAGAATCCATTTTTACATTACATTACATTTTACACTACTCTGTAGATAAATCTACGAAGTAGAGACACAGAAAAGCACTGGCAACTGCGGCCATCGGCTTTAGACAATACAACAGAGAGAGACACACAGATAGAAAGAACAACAGTAGTGTCGTCTGTTTTACGTGGATACCTGGCTATTATGCTTTTACCCCACGAGTGGCCTACCACCATCGGAGTCATATTGAAGTCCTGACCATTAACCCCAAGGTAGCCGAAGCCATCTTAGTAGCAAAGCTGTAACATGTTGTAGGCATGAAACACCTCTTGCTTAGAGTCGAGGTCTATCTACACCTCTTGAATCCAGGCACGCCTGGAAACCATACGTCTCCGCTATGGAATAAACCACAGCCACCACGATACTCCCACTAGGGGGGCCTACCTCATAGATAGCCTGAAGAGAGCAAACACGCACGCGACAGCTGCACCTCACCATCCGAAGACAGAATAGGAGAGCCCGAAGACGATACGCTATTGTTTACAAACTTCATGGATTGCTCGCTTTGTATGCGACAGCTGCACTTCTCTCTCGGAGATAGAATAAGAGAGCCCGAAGACATACTGCTCACTTTCCTTGGGCAACTATCTCCCGTGGCACCAGAATATAGCATCTGGTAAGCTTCGCAACCTCTTGGGTCACACTTGTAGATAGGTACTTCCTACAAAAGCACCAAGACCTACCAGTCTTATTAGATATACGTTTTTCCAGACCTGATCGAAGTAGAAATCACGTCCAGATATGCGTACTCCTCAGGTGAGTTGTAACACACTCCTTAGCGGATTCCTACTTTTAATGGATACCGTCCCGGTAGCAAAGGCCTGTCTGTGCAATTGGGAGGAAAACAATAGAGAGTTCAGTGAAGCCCTGGACATGCCATACTACTCAAACCCGCCGTACAATCCCGCCCGCATAGAAAGAACAACAGAAGAAACACATGTCAACAGCACACGGTTGGTATTTGAACGTTCCCAATCCAAGTACCAACCGCGCGCAATGATGCTTGATTTCGCTGATCGATGGGAAGCGATGCTTTCATCAAAGCCAAGGCCGTTGACATGGATCCATTTTTATTCATTTAAGCGTCTCCTAATACGTCAAATACGCTTATTAAAAAATTTACTGACGTTGATCAAACAGAGTATGTGGAAGCATGATAATTGCATATTAATTTGACGATTGCAATATCTGCGTCAAAAATTGACGATAATTTGACATTTTCTAAAATGCTATTAATACATATGTACAACTATGTCTATTATACGTCAAAATTGAAATTTACTACTTGTATTTGTAACAGTTGATTTCAGTTTTATTTTAATACTCGTAGCTTTATACGAGTTTTCGTGACTAAAACAGTCTATAAGATCAGATATTACATTATAAGCAATTATATTAAAGCGAGCTTAAAACAATAAGTTTGCCTTCTGTTTCATACGAAAGCATTTGTAGTTTTGTTTTTTTTTGTCAATAAAGATGAAAAGGAACAATATATAACTCATGGAAGTATTGATCATTTTAGTTTCTGATAACGAAACAAAGCATTGAGCTTAGTCTAGCAGCTTGAAACAATGTATTTGATATTAGAATTAAATTTAAGCTCAGGCTAAAAAATAATCACCACACGTTTTTGAAAGATAACATAAATTTAACTTTGTGTTTGAAATACTGTAATCATATATTATTATTTTTTTTCGATAAAAAGTCAAAAATGAACATTTATTCATGTTAAGATTATTAGGAAATCAAAGTTAAACCACTCCGTTAAACGCTGGAGTTAGATAAAATCTTACAATGATCTTCCTAATATAAAGGTCTTAAAGTGGTCTGCAAATAATAGCTTTTTAGTCGTCAAAATAACTGAATGTAAGTTGCTTATGAAAATTGGACCAAGATGGCTTCCTTGAGGCACACCATTTTAATTAATTATAGAATTAAAGAAAAAATTTCCTAATATCACGAATTAAGTGAGTTTACTACGTTATTAAGCTTAGTACTCAGTTCAAGTGAAAATGAAAATTTCATATAAAAGTGACTGCTGGTTCACTGGCATGAAATCCGCAAAGAGAGGTGAGTACTAAAATGTGGATTGGAAAAACAAATATGTTCCACAACTTTTTCCACGCTATGATTTTCATTTCTCAATGTACAACCATCAGGAAAAAGTTTGAGGCAACGTGGAAAACTGTGACATTTGTCAGTTGATTTGAATATTTTGTTTCAAAACAAAAAATTGAAAATTTATAAACAGAAAGAACGAATCAGTTTAAAAATAATTGTTATTTTTTTTTCATTTAAAGTGAGTATCAAAAATTCACGTGGAAAAGTTTATTCTATTTTCATTTTTATTCTTCGCGTGTAATTTGGAACGTTTTTATTTTTCATTTCACGCTAGGTGAGTACTAGGCTTTAGCTGTGAATCCAATTTGGAAATTTTTGATGGAAACCTTAAGGATTTCCCAAAGGAAAAAACTTGTTAGGAATGCCGAATGACAAATTTATTGCGTTTGACCTTCCACTAAGAAAACAATGCTGATAGCTTTATATTGTTGTAATCTATTTTTAAATCAAAACAAACGGTACTCACAATAAGATCCATAATTTGAAAAATCAAAAGTCGAGAGATATAACTGGCTGAGCAAAATGGACATGGAACTGCAAACTGGAACTTGAACTGCAGCCGAAATAGCTGCCAAGATATGGAGTATTGGAATACACACAAATTCAAAGTTACGAACAGTTGGCCAACTTTTATCTTTTATGTGCATCACTTTTTCGACGTTTCAAAATCGAACGAAATCAATTTAGGTTTACAAAAGGTTAAAGCGAGATTCAAACTCTCTCCGATTCCTCCGATTTTTGACAGCTATTGTAGCTGGAAGTTCTTCATTGTGTTCAAGCAGTAAAGTAGAAATAAATTAATTTTTATGTGAATAATTTTATACCTACATATGTATGTATAAAATTTTGAAAAGTTATTTACTTAAACGTTGGGTGTTTCACTATTTTGAATAAATAAATCAGTGGTTTCAAAGCACTAAATCAAACTGCTTTACAGAAAACGGCGATTTTCAACGATTTCAAAAATGTCATTAAAATATCGCTCAACTTGACTGATCAAAAAAATTCCCATTTCTAAAATAATTTCCCAATTTTAAGTAATCGATAGGAAATGACATCTTTTTTATAACATGCAACATACTCGTATTTGCTAGGTTTTATACTTATAACCTAACCGTTCTTGAAACTGACAAAAACATATACTTTTCACTGCCTTTATTATGACAATATAAATTCCACTGTATAGACAAAATTGTGTTTCAAAAAGAAATATTTTTTAATTTCCTATCATAATTATTAATTTCAACAATTTTGTTCGATGTTGCATTCTGAGATAATAAAATTATTTATACATTTCTTAGGCATCTTAGGCATCGAATTCCAACATTTGTATTTATAGCCTTTTCACAAAAAACCTAAAGAGCTGTTTTCATGAAAATATTGGTCCTGGAGCAAAACCGATATGAAAAAGCCAAATTTTCTCCTAAATATTTGTTTAATCTGTCAGTAAAATCTATTGAAATTCAAAGATATCCTAAGCAAACCTTTTTAAAAATTCAATGTCTAATGAAACGTCAAAAATGAAACTGAAACAAAGAAATTAAAAAAAGATTATGAAAAGCTGTCAACAGAAATTTAAAATTAAAACAGAATTTGACAGAATTTGAATTTGGTGTCAATAAAGTTGAAATGTCAAACAAAAACTTGTAAATGTTCGGTGTGAATGCCTTGCGAGATTTTCAGATCGCTTAGACATGCACTTCTGTCACATGTTGAGAGTTTTATCTCTTTTCTTTTATAGGTTTGGTGAAAGATAAATCAAGGATTTATCATGATAGCTGCTGTTTCTAATACAGGCCGGACGGTAGCGGGTTGTGGCCTTTTGCGCCCAGTCAATGTATTCACTTAACTTTGAGCTAAAACTTAAATATTATCTCCTAACCCTTAGCTGCACTTGTGGGGTCCAGGAGACCCCAGCGCTATTTAGATTACAATAAAAACATACAATTTTCAAAAAATTGGAATTGTGGCTCCATCTGTTATTAGTTGAAGCATACCTCTTCCCCCTGAAACCCATAGTACGATGATATGCGCGCTAGTATCGTTCTGGCAGTCGTTGGAAGTGGTGTGGTGCCATTTAAGACCCCAGTGTAGCAGTTATAATTATTTAAGTAATTTTTTTTTTTACTCTGTTTTGGCTCTATTTCTCTTAAATAATAGTAGAGTAAAGTCGGGTAATATGGACCACCAATCATATTTTTGTTAATAAAACACAAACGGTGTAAGTTTTTTTTTAAGATATTTAAAAAAAAAATACATCAGTTAATTCTGATTAAAAAAGTAGCAACAAAAAAATAAATTCACTTAATAAAAAAATAACAAAAAACAAAAAGTTAAGTAACTCTAAAACGTAACAAAAAAAAAAGTGGAGGGTAATATGGACCACCTGGTTTTCAATCCATTGACGGTTATTTATCCAGCTTGGGCTCTGACATAAGCCTTGCCAAGCAATTATCAAAATCATCAACAGTCGATCATTCATCCTCATCCAGACCCGAAACTTCTTATATTGAAATAGCGGGTAATGTGGACCACTAGTCCATATACTCCTTTTCTCCGGTGGTCCATATTACCCGCAACATAATGTTTGGAAAAAAGCAATTTTACAACAAAATGAGACTCTTTACAATAGTTTTAAAAATAAAAACCTTAAAACAAATATTGACTTCTTATATTTTAAAAATAAAAGGAGAACAAACTATATTTTAAACTATAGGAAAAATTAGAAACACCTACGAAAAAAAAATAATCAATGCTTTGGATTTTCTTTTAATCCGAACAACTTCGTAACGCGCTACTCCTGACTACTCAAACTATACTGAGTTAAGTTTAAGCAGGTCCCGCACAATCGCAAACAATCGTCTCCTCTATTGCATTTGTGTAAGGCGAGAAAAGCTGGTGTTCCACATTACCCGACTTTACCCTAGTAATGTTTTTACTGCTTAGAATTTTTTACAACGTTTACATATAATATTTATATTAGTATATTTATTAGTTACCATTAGATGGCATACAATTTGCGCAATAGGACATTGCGACAAGAAATGATCGAGGATGATTGTAACAATGGCGTTGCTGAGAATATTTCGGATGCTATAGTCGATGATGGTTCTGAGTCTGAATTCAACGTATCTATACGTATAAAATACATATTAATGATCAACACGGAATTTTTTCAAGCAAAAAAATTCAATTCAATACGATATTTTGTTGTTGGGTCATTTCGTACCCCAGCATGGCAGCTATGTTATTCTACAGAAGTGTGGCAGCTAAGGGTTAAAGGAGGAATTCGATTTTTGTTTTAGCTCATCAAGAAGGGGCATATACATACATACATATATATTTGGCTTTGATTTTTTTTATCTTAAATTTTGAAGAAAAAAATGGATATACAAATTAAGAATAAACTTTGTACTCGTACCCAAATTAATAAAAGCAGTTTAGTTGCGGATTATCTTTAGTTCCCCGATTAAGTGCAAATTTGATTAATAAAACAAAATATCTTCTAAGTGACGTTTACTAACTGTGATTTAGCTAAACCACCGAACAATGTGGTTTACCGAGGGTTATTTTTTTAAACTAAAAAAAAAGTACGATGTTTGCAAAATAATTTTGAATCCAAAAATATAAAAATGGCTCATAGGTTTTAACCGTCTAAATGTCACTTTACAATTCAGGGAACATTTCGTTTTTGTTTATGTAAAAGTATAAGTCACGACCCAACTCCTATTGGTAAAATCATGGAACAGAGTTGGGGTACACGGTTTTAGATAATTGGTCTGGTTATGTGTAGAGTGATTGCAAAAAATTCCGTGACAGTTTTCAGTAAATTGACGTAACTAAAATGGAATTTGAATGCTTTTTTAAGAAAATTGTCTTGCTTTTCAGATTTTTTTTTTCCAAAGACTGTCTGTTGTTGGTAGTCTGTCGAATTCAACCCTTATATGGAAACATTACTAAAATACTCTAACAGGACCGTTCGTTGCCAGCAAAGCCTTAGTAGTGCTGATAGTCCCCTTGTTGATGTGTATGTTTCAAAGCTCAACCCAAGTAGAAAACTTTCCAAAACGAATTGGGGTCATAAAGAAATTCCGGAACGCCGTTTCCGGGTTGTTGTCTTCATAGACTAGTATTCGAATGCCTCCAGGCATGTCAGTGGTTCAAACAAAATATGATAAAATTGTTTGAATAGTTTTGAGCATTTAAATTCCCTCTATGTTTCATTGCAATTAGTTTATTTGACAGGATCCGTGATATCTCAGTCACGTAAATACATTCTCTTCATTAATTTGCCATCAAATATTTCAAATTCAACGAATCTCATTTGTTGTGCTAAAGAACGTTGCATGAGGAAAAGAAAATTTAAAATTCCCTCAGAATTTATCGATGCTATGTTTGGCTGCAAAGTGGTTAAATATTTCCTTATTCCAGGGAACCTATCTCATTAAAAAAAAAAAAACACTTTGACACTCTTGTCAACTTACGCGCACACGCACATACCCGCATCAGCAATGGTATAAGGATCTCTAGAAAAACATTCTTCTTCAAGGCATGCACGAGAATTGAACACAAAAAAGCGATATATTGTATAAGTAACTATCTTATGGATACATAAACATCAGGCATTTCGCGCCTAGAATTCAATTACAAAATAATAGAGATTCCATTGTTGCAATATTTTCTCTGCTCCTCTGTCTGCCAGAAGCAATAAATTTCCAAGTAATAATTAGTTCTAGCGTGGCGTCGGTGGTGGTTGTTGGTGCAAGAACCAAGGGGCTATACTGATTGACGCCTTGAAAATAAGCCGCACTGCATCATAGATAGTCAAGTCATAGCACCGCAAATTTAAATGAAGAAGAAAATGGAAATCCATTGAAGAAGCCTTTCTGGTACCTGTGTGCGGCACTTGAAAGCTGTGAACCGATCAGCACAGCTCTCTAGACGTTGTTGATAGGTTGCAAATTCTTGGCTCGACGGACTGGACTTTACAATACCAGTGATCCACTATAGCTAGGCTCTCTGTATAGATAGTTAACACTCAATCAACGAGCATGCAATTCCAAGTGAAACGGCAGCGTGGAATTTTTGCGTAAAACCAACTTTTTTTTCGTTTCATTTTTACCGACATCGTCACTTGAGGCTTGACATAGCCAGTGCGCGTTTGAGTTTGAGTTTGCGTCTGCGTCCACGTCCACGTCCACGTCCGCATTCGATGGAAGTGATGGTGCTGCTGCCAATGATGACAGCCGGCAGCCACAACGATGACGATGATGACTTCTGCATGTGTAACTAATGAAGTTGTTTTACTCTATGGATTGCAATCATAATGCTGCATTTCTGATCAAAAGATTGTCAGAGCAGCATGCCGCACTGCGCAAACTGCAAACTGGGAAATACGAATGACTAACTAACTGAATGGCAAATAAGCAAGTCAAAATGAAAGGTGAGGCTTTGAAAGTCTAGCTACCAGCACAGCGGTGGCTCCAGGTATTGTAGATTTCCAGGTGTGAATAAGATAATTGTTTTGATAAATCTTATAGATAGCTTCGACAACTGTTAACAAATATTAATCGTTGTTTGGTATTGCAAGAAGTTAGTCAAGCTATTGATCGATTGAATTAACTTGGCAACAGTGCTATGTTGGCTTGGTATGAATTTAGGTTTATATTTTATCAACAATTTAAAAGATATTCAGTGACTGTGATGTGTGGTTGAAAGAAAAATTGAGTTTATTGAGGCATACGTTTCTAATTAAGGCTAAGAGGAAGAAGATAGTTGTGGGAATCGAATGGTCTTAGAATAGACCAGTTTGGCTTAGCCAGAAATTGAAATCCTTTAATCAGTGGGTATTGTAGGTTGATGTTGATTAGGGCTTCAGTTGAATTTATGTCAATTTCGAGACCATATTTATCGATTAAATACGATTTTTTTGAGCCTCGATTAATTTATCAAACACAAATTTCGCTGTATCATCTGTAAATATGCCATTTATAGCATATATGTACACTGCAATATCTTTGGCATACAACAAATACAGAGTTAGTCTTAGGACACATCCTTGTGGTACACCGCCTTCAATGTTCTAAAGTTTTAAAAACTCTCTTTATCGTACTATTCCATACACAATACGTACAAAACATTTGTTAAAGATGTCTAATCTATTGCTTAGGTAATACAATAATTTCTGGTAAAACACACTAGTGCGCCCTTGAAAAAATTGTTCCTGCAACATTTTCTGTATTCTACAGATTCATACTCTGTGATTCCAACTGACGACAAGAAAAGGCTATAACAGTAAAAAAGCTACAAAATACTGCTTTTACAAGAAAGACTGTCTAACGATATTATATCATCTGAAGATTTTTAAAAATTCAACTACCCTCGCCACTACGAACTACTTCTCTCTTCTACGGGCTTAAAAATTTCAAGGTGATGTTACGAAAGCAGTTAAACAGATCTATATTTGAAATATGTTCAAAGGAAGGTACCCTGTCAGTTAGAAGGACTTTAAGTTGATATTTCTAATATTATACGCTTGAGAAAATTGTCTGTCAAGGAAAAGTAAAATCGGGGAAATCATATGAAATGAATACAATTATTGATGGAAATATACCATATCAAATATTGAAGAAATATTAAATGATTCATGAAAAAAAAATAAGCACCAGCTCAATATTCAGAAAAAAGTACGAATGGTAAAAACCATTAACGTATTAAAAATTTGAGAAAAATAATGGACTCGAATCGAAGTTTGTTTGTTACGTAACGCCATGCACCCCACTAGAACCGTTAGTCATCCACGTACATATCATTTAATTTCTTAAAAAAGAAATTGAATGTCATCAATCGTAAGCTTTCTCCATTGATGGTGATCCTCAGTCCACCTCAAACAATGATTTTCTGCGAATATATATTGCTAGTTGGTCGAAATGTGTGTTTTTTTTTAATGTATTTCCAATTTTCAACTGCTTTAGAACCCACTCAGCAAACACACGGTATTTATTGAGGGCTCTGTAGGTTTCCATGTTGATTAATCTTAATTGTCTGAAAAATAAAAAAAAAAAAATCAGGAAAATTAACAACACATAAAACAACATGTCCACCATGATCTGTCAAAATTTAACCGTCACGTCCCTTTTCAAAAATTTCTGAGATCGGTTTAAATAAGAACTGTGGGAAAAATACTTGGCAATAGATAATATCGCAAAGAAATTTTGTTCAGGCAAAATATTTGATAGAAGTGTTTTAGAATGACACGTCTGCTGCCGTCTTATTTCTGAGTTATGGGTACTTAACAACTTGGCATCCATATGTTATTATGGGAAGGATTATAGTTCTTGCTAAGCTTAGCCGAATATTCTGAAAAGTAAAATGTTTTGATAAAGTTAGGGGTGAAACTCTCTTCCAATAACTATTTAAACATGAACTTCCCAAGTATTAGTGCGATTAAACAAGATGGCTTTCTCAACATACTCCAGTTATTGGTTTCAAAAATACAGTGCAGGAAAGTAGCTATATTCAAATGTATTTTTTAGATGACATGATTTGATATGGATTTCCTTGGGCTTAGGATGTTTGTGTTGGAACAGTTAAGAATTACTTTTTTTTGTATTATATTGTATTGTATTGTTTTTTTTATTTATTCATTTAAACTTAAAACTATATAACAATATATCAATAGGAAGGTGAATAATAGTGTTCATTCCTTAACTGGGAAGTTAGTGTGAATGACACATCAATTGAAAATCCATTGGTAACTGATGTGAGGTGACAATCAGTGTAAATTAAAATACAAGAAAATGAAAATTAAAATACAAGAAAATGAAAAATGAAAAAAAGGTTGCTAGCAACTGTATAGAAAAAATATAATGAGAAACTTAACAATTCATTAAAAAACATACATCTTATAGTTATTTTATTTTACATCAATTTTAGAGGTGCTGAAGAAAAAATACTAAATAAGTGATTCGATACAATTAAAATTCAAAGTGAAATCCTGTTAACCTTAAGATTTTAAATTAAAAAAAAAATTTTAATTCGAGCACACTCTTATTATACAATATGAGGAAATCCAGCGTACTTTAGGATGTTATGTCACTAGCAGATATAAAAATATAGTTCATTAAAATAGTGGTTATTGGTGTAATTTTTAAATAGGACTTAAATAGAAAGATGCTCTATATGTATATTTCAACACAAAATGTTTAAAATGTTTTAATTTTGAATATACAGCTATTTTATTACGTGAAAACAACGAAATTTAATAATTTAATTTGTCCCTTTCAATGTTTTTTTATTTCAAAACTTTGTAACTTTTTGAAATAATTATTATTGTAGTTAATTCAGTAAGTAACGGGTGATTTTTTTGAGGTTAGGATTTTCATGCATTAGTATTTGACAGATCACGCGGGATTTCAGACATGGTGTCAAAGAGAAAGATGCTCAGTATGCTTTGACATTTCATCATGAATAGACTTACTAACGAGCAACGCTTGCAAATCATTGAATTTTATTACCAAAATCAGTGTTCGGTTCGAAATGTGTTTCGCGCTTTACGTCCGATTTATGGTCTACATAATCGACCAAGTGAGCAAACAATTAATGCGATTGTGACCAAGTTTCGCACTCAGTTTACTTTATTGGACATTAAACCAACCACACGAATGCGTACAGTGCGTACAGAAGAGAATATTGCGTCTGTTTCTGAGAGTGTTGCTGAAGACCGTGAAATGTCGATTCGTCGCCGTTCGCAGCAATTGGGTTTGTGTTATTCGACCACATGGAAGATTTTACGCAAAGATCTTAGTGTAAAACCGTATAAAATACAGCTCGTGCAAGAACTGAAGCCGAACGATCTGCCACAACGTCGAATTTTCAGTGAATGGGCCCTAGAAAAGTTGGCAGAAAATCCGCTTTTTTATCGACAAATTTTGTTCAGCGATGAGGCTCATTTCTGGTTGAATGGCTACGTAAATAAGCAAAATTGCCGCATTTGGAGTGAAGAGCAACCAGAAGCCGTTCAAGAACTGCCCATGCATCCCGAAAAATGCACTGTTTGGTGTGGTTTGTACGCTGGTGGAATCATTGGACCGTATTTTTTCAAAGATGCTGTTGGACGCAACGTTACGGTGAATGGCGATCGCTATCGTTCAATGCTAACAAACTTTTTGTTGCCAAAAATGGAAGAACTGAACTTGGTTGACATGTGGTTTCAACAAGATGGCGCTACATGCCACACAGCTCGCGATTCTATGGCCATTTTGAGGGAAAACTTCGGAGAACAATTCATCTCAAGGAATGGACCGGTAAGTTGGCCACCAAGATCATGCGATTTGACGCCTTTAGACTATTTTTTGTGGGGCTACGTCAAGTCTAAAGTCTACACAAATAAGCCAGCAACTATTCCAGCTTTGGAAGACAACATTTCCGAAGAAATTCGGGCTATTCCGGCCAAAATGCTCGAAAAAGTTACCCAAAATTGGACTTTCCGAATGGACCACCTAAGACGCAGCCGCGGTCAACATTTAAATGAAATTATCTTAAAAAAGTAAATGTCATGGACCAATCTAACGTTTCAAATAAAGAATCGATGAGATTTTGCAAATTTTATGCGTTTTTTTTTTTAAAAAGTTCTCAAGCTCTTAAAAAATCACCCGTCAATTCTTACTTGAAATTCAAATTCAGCGCGTCAAAATACGTAAGGATATTATGTAGGTTCGGTTTTTGAAATTAACTACTTTTTTATTTTTTTATGCACCTGTGTAGAAACTCGACATATTTTTATCAATTAATTTTTGATGCATTGATGAATTTTAGTAACGCGACTTGATTTACATTTCTGACGTTACTTTGATTATGAAAACATTAACTGTTTTGGTGTGCTAATAATTTGAATTTTTTTTTAAACGAAAATCTTAAGCTACGCTGGATTTCCTCATATATCTTATAAAAACTGCAAACAGTAGAGGACTAAGAATTGATCCCTGTGGAACTCCTGAACGAGATATTTTTTCACCAATTACATATAACAGTTTGGTTTCTTCTACTGAGGTATGAAAATATTATATTTGCTTCCGTGTTTAAAAACCTAAACTATTTCTTTTTTTTATGATAATTTTTGATAAAAACGACATTGTTGATGTTGGTCTATTATCTGAGGAAGATGTTGTTTGTTGGATTTTGCGAGAGAATTTTTCAGAAACTTAGATTAACAATATGCCACTATGATGACCGACGACTGGCTATAAGATAAGATCAGTCAAGTTAAGTCTCAAAACTTGTTTTATAAAAAAGTTTTAATTAAGTTAGTTCAATAAAAGTACTTTAATATTTCTATTTCGCCATTTTTCTTTCCAATATACGGCATTCCAGGAGTAAGAAACTCACGTTTTTCAAACTAACTGATATCTCCAAAGAATAAGTCTGTTTGCCTGTGAAATTTTTCAATGATTGATTATTAAATAATACCACATTTTAAACACTATCTATGGTTGCGAATAATTTTGTTGCTAAGAATTGGAAAAATTGTTTAAAGACCAACTACTGTTTCTAGTTTAAGCAATTGTTTGTTTGAATAATTTATGAGTAAATAAAAATCCTCTACTTTCTGTGCTTTCTACAACATAGAACATTTTTCTTTGCAGTGCAAATTTGTATGAAATAAGAAAATTAATTATATCTCGTTTGTTGTTGTGTTTGAGTAATTTAGTTCTTTAATAAAGCTTGGATTTTTTGAAAACAAAATTTTCTTACACCGCAATTTGCAGAATAAAACATTAAGCCTGCATTTTTTTCGAGGACCAAATATAATTCTCTTTGAAGTTTATTGCCCCTGAAAAAGGAAAAAAATCTGCAAGGACTTCGACACATAAAAAACGACATCGTTAAAGATTTTCTTTTTCAAAACATAGTTGGTTTTCTTGGCATAGCAAAAGGATTCTATGTATATCTGAAAGCTATGAATCTTTTCGTCACACGGGGAATATACCTATACACAAAGATAACGACGATAATGGTCTTTGAGATTATTTTAAGTATAATAGGGAAAAAATGCAGCCTTTGAAAGGAATTCAAGGTATCTGCGCTCCCTTAAGCCAAAGCGAAATAAGAAAAGGAACAAACTGTGAGCACAGTGAAGGTGTTTATGCACTTTGAAATGCATTTTCTTTAAGAAAACAATTTTCTTTGCTCCTCTTTGCATGTAGACAGCACTTAAGTTCAGTGACCAACTTTACTTCTGTAATTTGTTTTTCTTTGCCTAAAATTGATGGAAGGAAACTCTTGGATCGAAAAGATAAAGATTTTGTGGTGGGGGGATGGATGATTTACGGCATAAATGATTTAGTTCAGTTATGGAATGGTTTTTTTCTGAGATAAAATTAGGTTTTTTTTAATCATATTTTCTAGCTATCTTTAAAGTATGAAACCCTGTACAGAATATTATATTATTTGCGTTTAAAAACAAAAACCATTTTAAGACTCTATCCAAAATTCAACATTACCTTTTAGACTATTATAAAAAAAAAATTCATTCAAGTAACCATCATATGGAAAGCCTTTATTTCCGCCAACATTTAAATATAATGTCTTGTAAGAGTGAAATAAAAAAAAAAAACATTTCGTCATACACGTTTTTATTTAACCCTTAAAAACAATAAATTAATGAAGTCTCCTTAATTCGTTCGTCATCATTATTAAGTGGTCTTATTACCGCTTAACAAAATTAAGGTGAACCCCGTTTTGCAGTCAAGTAGGTTTTTCATCTCGTCATGGAAAATAAAGTATGAGCACATAATGAGTGCAATTTTTATTGAAATTAAAATACTTGAGCTTAATCTTAAACAATTCCCTGTCATATAATTATCGCCATGAAAAGACATCCTCTTTCAAAGTTGTTTTTTTTTTTAATACGAATTTAAGGGTGTTTCATGTATTTTTGAATATTATGAGGACTTCATAAAAAGGAATCATCTTCTAGGATAAAATTGTTACAGCATTGATCTTAAGATGAAAACAAAAACCTTCAACTTCGAAAGGAGTGTTGTTTGTGAGATGGAAAGGTTTTCCAAAAATGTTGAAAAACTGGTAATAAGGCTTATACGAAAGGAATGATAGAGTTTATGACTCCAACTTTTATGTTCCTGTTGTTGAAAAGAATATAATCATTAATCAAAATATCAAAAAAAAAAAAAGGTCAGTTGAGGGTAATGACCCTAAGCCTATTTGAACAAATTGAAAAGACCTTTTATGTTCAAAAATATTTCCTTTTTTCTTAGACAACAAATAAGAGAATTCTTATTGAAATTTATTCAAGTATATTCTAATAAGGGGGAATTTTCTTTAAATTTTCACGATTCATTCGTAGTGAATCTGATTTACGTCAGTATCAGTACATGTCAATTATTTCTGACTTAATCCAAAGGTTTATTATAAGCTCTTCCAACGACTGGCCTTGCACTTATTTATCTTCATTGTGAATGCGAATAAATGTTCCAATGTGTAGAAGGTCCTTTATACACAATACTGCTCCCCTAACATGATGCCATTTGAAAAGAACTGTTGTATAATTTGGTATATACTCATAGAAAAGATTTAATCGACGTTTCAACACACCAAATTACTATGAACTGAAATCATTTCAAACACACCAAATTGAAGGATCTCCAAATAACACCACCGATAACACACTAAACTATTGCTTTGAATTCAATTTTTTTTCATGAAATATCAACATTAACAGCACAATTTTTGTTGTTGTTTTAACAGAACTGTCATAACGAATGTCAATTATTTGTTTTTTATGAAAAAATGTGACAAAACATGTCAAACTGAACGTCGTATTTTTTAATTGAAATTTTGAAACAAAAATACCATGCAAATTTTTGACTTTTCAAGGGAATGTTTCATAAAATATCTTTCACACAAAAACCTTGTTGTCACAACTACGATCACAATAAAAAATCTTTATTCTTTATATATATAATTCTTCTGTGAGTGTGTATGTCACTGAACTTCTCTTAAACGACTGGACCGATTTTGATGAAATTTTTTGTGTGTGTTCAAGGGGATCTGAGAATGGTTTAGATTCATAATATTATATAAAAATCAATTGCTGTTCGTTTGTCTCGCTAAAACTTGAGAATGGCTAGACCGATTTTGATAATTTTAATCTTAAAATATTTGTGGAAGTTCAGGGAAGGTTTAAGCGGTGGGAAACATACATAATAAGTAATGGAAAAATACTAAAAACGAAAATTTAATTTTCCAATACAAAATGTTCCTAGTTGTGAAACATTTGACGTCTTTGCACTACAAATTACTGCAGAAATTTACAATGAGACATTGATCATGATAGAAGATTTGTTTTTATTGATTGTAAATAAAGTATTGTCGTGTTTGGGCATAACACCACCCAATCGTCCTATGCGCGATACATTTAACCTCTTTGATGCTCCCGGGAAACTGGAAAAACGTTTCTAATTTCATTGCTGTTGGCAAAGATCAGATCGCAAAATGAAGTAGCCTTAGCATTGGCTTCATCTGGAATAGCTGCAACATTGTTAGAAGGTGGAAGGTGCACATTCTACCTTGAAATTTCCACTAAACATCCAAATCAACGAAGCTCCAGTTTGCAACATCGCCAAAAATAGCGCAATGGCGAAGATTCTACAGATACGCAAATTGATCGTTTGAAATGAATGTACGATGTACAAGAAATCATTCGAGGCACTGGACAGAACGTTAAAAGATCTTCGTGACAGCCAAAACATTTTTGGTGGAGCCATGATTCGGTTGTCAAGTGATTTTCGTCAGACTCTTCCAATTATTCCCCGATCAACTGTTGCTGACGAACTAAACGCATGCTTAAAATTCTCTAATTTGTGGCAATATGTAAGTACACTCCTATTAACAACTCACAAGCGAGTATTTTTGCAACAAGATCAAACTGCTATTACGAGTATGTTTTCGAAGCAATTTTTAGATATTGAAAATGGTAAAGTCACAGTTGATACCTCAACCGGATTAATTATACTACTCAAGGATTTTTGTCACTTCGTCGATTCAAAAAAGTAGCTTATTCGGCGTGTTTTTACGGACATAGAAAAACGGCTCAGAAACCATAATTGACTGAGTGAACGAGCAATATTGGCGACCATAAGCAAAGATGTCGAAGTTTTCAACGTAAGTCATCGAGGCCAATATCATCAAGGGAAAATACAAACGAGAGGGTGTCTGCATCCCGCGTATACCGATAATTCCAACGGATTTGCCATTTTTTCGTCCGTTTGGCCTTTGCGATGACAAGGCCAGTCTTTTAAAGTTTACGGAATCAACTTGAAGTTTCCCTGTTTCGCGCATGGGCAATTATAAGTTGCGAGTTTGCGAGTCGGAAAACTATCTTCTTATATATTTACGCACCGCAAAATAAGACAAAAAATATAGTACCTACATCAGAAAGTCTTAAATTGATTAATTGAATAACTGTGTTGTATTTAATGTATGTAGATAAAAATTTTGTATTAAGTTTTGACCACATTTCCCAAAAATATATGAAGGTGATACGAAGTTTACCGGGTCATCTAGTTCTTAATAAAAAATAAACTAAAAAATATGATACGAAAAATTTATTAAAATCGTCGTTATTAAAACATTTTTAAGAAAAAATTTTGGTACACCACTTTAAAGTTTTTATTATTGTTCGAATAAAAATTAAATTTACAAGAAAAAATATTGAGCCGTTTTTGAGATATTGAATTTTCAAAAAAAAAAAATATTTTTTTTCCAAATTCAAAAAAATATTTTTCTTAAAGTTTTGAAATGCAATGTTTTTTAAACTTTTAAGATGCTATGACAAATTTCATTAAAATCCGTAATGCCGATAATGAGAAATTCAAAGTTCGAAAAAATCGTTCTATGGTAGGAATTAGGAAAATTCTCGCAACCGTTTTTGAGAAAAATACGATTTTCGAAAACCATTTTTTAACATTTGTATGGAGGGTACCGTTATTTTTAGGTAAAATACAATTTTTTTCTCATATCTTGTAGATTATATAAAGAAATTTTTATTTATCAAGTTTAAAAAAAATCTAACATGTGGTTTTAGAAATATTGAGTTTGGATTTTTTAAAAAAAATTCAATTTTTTTTTTGAAAATTTGAATACACAATTCTATTCAAGTTTTTGGGTAGCTTTATCAAAATCGGTGGTACCGTTTTCAAGAAAATCAAAAACAAAAAAAATGGTTCCATGGGGGGTACTCTCAATAACCATTTTTCGGAAAAAAATTTTCAACCATTTTTAACTAAATGAAATTGTTTTGTATTTTTAGTTCTTAAATCTGTCGAAAAGTTTTTGAGAAAAAAAAATATTTATAAAATTTTTGAAAAAAAATTCGTATGGCAGATACCGTTCTTTTTGGTCTTAAAAAAGAAAAAAAAACGTGTGGGGATAAAAAATTAAAAACCATATCTACCAAGTTTGAATAAAATTGGCAGGGCCGTTTAGGCTGTAGGCGAACAGACGACAGACAGAATTGTAAGACCCACTTTTTTCGTCTTCGCTATCATCGTAATGTCAACTTTGATCAAAATTTCGAGTTCGATTTTTTTTACGAATGCATAACTTGCCTTATAGTACCTATAAGTCGTAAGTAAAAGTAAAATTTGGCCAAGAATTCTTCTTTCTGGGAGACCTGATACAACATCTATTAGATTTCAAAATCATTCATCTATTTTAATAGCTTACTTTCTGTCAGATATGATTTTAACCATTTTAAGAAAGAGACCATATGAGGTACACGATCAAAGGCTTTTACAAGATCAGTATAGTAGACATAAACTTGCTTACCCTTTTCCATATAATTAAATGCAGACATTTGCAAGACTCGTCTTTAACACAATATTGATTTCAAGGCTGTATTCGACACAATTGACGGAGCCGCCTTGATTTACAAATTATACTGCTTGGATTTATAGCATAAGTTTGGAGGTATCCTCGAAGAGCTGTTCAAAGAAAACTATAGTTTGGAACGGAGAAGAATTTTCGGATTGGTTCAAAACAACATCTGAAGTACGACAGGGATATTCCTTAAGCCCTACTTTGCTCGCATTTTTCACTGACAATTTGAGTTCAAGTACCTAGCTGTTTGTTTTACGAAAAATCTGAGTTTGGAGATGCATTTCAAAGAAAAACTTTTGAAAGCCAAAAGTGCAATCAACGTTTCCTAGAAAATGTATTTTATGAACAAAAATATAGCGCATAGCAACAAATATAAAGTGTTTAAAGCGGTTTCGGAGACGATTCTTTTATACGAATCACAAATTTGGGGATGTAAAAAGTTCGACACAGTGCAGAATATTTTAAGGCGAACACGCCAAAATAAGTTATCATGCAAGAAACAAGGTTTCACTTTCATTTAAACACTAGAGCTACAAGCAGACTATTTGCTTAGAGTCTTTTAGATGCCTTAAGCCCGGCTTACCAGAAAAATATTACTGAAAGCTATACAGGGGTGGAATCGCGTAAGGTGATAGTTGACTATCAATTCGTTGATTGTCGTTTTTGACTATAGCTGTCTCTATCATATCAATTAAGAATTATAGAGAGAGCGATGGTCAAAACGACAATCAACAAATTGATAATCAACTATCACCTTACGCGATTCCACCCCAGGACAAAAACAGTTGGTATGGAGATTGGTTGGAATTAGCCCGTGGATGTGATATGACTTTGAGCATTAACGTTGAAGATATGTACATTGAGTAGTAAAAGTCTTCTTTACAAAATAATTGAAAAAGTAGATGAGCCAGATCTAATCTACCATTGGAGTCCAGTGTATGCAACTTAGCAGAACGGGAAGACGTCATTCAATTCTTCGGAAGGTGCCCAACTCTCAGGCAAACTAGGAGATGTGTTTCTTTGTGATGTTTGTACTACACAAGTGAAAAATATTTAAGGCATTGCTTAAAATAATCTGGTAAAATTTGTGTAGATTTAAAATGTTAGGGTAGCTTTTTACAAATATGTATATGTAATAGAAAATATATTTGTTTTCAATCTGGCAGACGGCATTTTGCCATGCTATAAAGATTTTGTATAAATTATATGAATTGCTTATTTGAATGATTAAATTAATAAAATAAATCTAATCTAAGATCTTATGATCTGTAATTCTTCACTAAGTGCTCAAGATCGCTCTTTTACATTGGATCAATGAAGGATATTTGTCATTGCAAAGTGAAGAAGTATATTTTGACAATGTTTGTTCGAATACAGCCAAATTAGATTGATTTATATTCTTCCAACTTGTGAACTAAATTTTTAAGACATTCCCCATGACAATAAATACTTTAATCAAAGGCTAACTCTTTCTCAATTGTTTACCTTCACGAAAACGATATAATGGATTTTTACTAAATTTTTGCATGTTTAAGCTTCTAGTAACTACATATAAATAGTCTCAAGTTTTTAACAAATATTAACTAAACATTTTTTTACAACTCAATGTTTCGAAAATAATTCCGTCGATTTTTTGAAAATTGACTTATGGTGTTTTTTTTCTGAAATTATATAAATAAAATACAAATTTTAAGAAATCTTATTTTATTTTATTTTTCCTACGATTTTGATTAAAAGTTTGACGGGTGCTAGAATTATTACGATTTGGCGTTGACCATTACAAAATTAGGGAAAACCCAAAGAACTATTTTTAATTTTTAACTTCGTTCTTATTTAAGCCCATTATTTAATTAGTTAATTATTTGCATATATAACCTTTTGAAAAGTATAAATATAAATAAAAGTGAACTCAGTATTTCAAAAATAAGTTGTTGTTTTTTTTGGAATGAAGTTCTTCAGTAAACTTAAAATAAATGCTTAAAATTGGAATACCGATTTTTTTTTAATATGTTAAATATATGAAAATATGTAAATTGGATAAATTTGATAAATTAAAAATCCCACGGTTTTTGAGTTTTGATTTGGAAAAATTCATACATTTTACCAAGAAATCAGGTCTCAAATTTTTAGTTCAAAATCATTTAAGGAATTGTTTTAGAATGTTGGCGATCTACTACCCTCATAACTGACAGATCCCACAAAGAAGCGTGGTGACATTCGGTCCTGGGCGGCTAGAATGTACTCATTTTAAGAATGGCTGATTGTCCAATGTATCTTCACCTCAAATAGAAAAGATGGAGCCGTAAACGCTGGTCTCTAATCACCCAAATCTGCGCAGAAGCCCAACGATATAAAATAACTTCGAGAAGTAGAGAATTATTGGCAGTTTCTACGTATGAACCTGTTAAAATGTTTAAAATTTTTAGCTTTCCATCAGGTTTTCCACTTTTATTGGTATTTTGATTTTATTGAGAGCGTTTTTTATTTTTCGGAAATTTTTTTTCCTCTTTAAAAATTGAGATTTGCGGTTGGATGCGTTCATCAAATTCACTGCCCCTAGAAGCATAACCAGCGTTTGGCGAATCGTCAAAGAGAAATCACAAAACAAGAAACAATTATTCCACGTTCTTTACGAGTTTAGCGGTTCATGTGTTGTTGAGATGTATTTTGTATCTTTTAATTTCACAATTGTCAAACTAGAGTTGACGTTTGTCGCCATTTGCAAAAATTATAGCATCTTGTGAGGGTGACAACTTTTGCGCCACCTTGTACAATAGCTTATGTCATACTTAGACCCCCATATACTTGGCAATTTGTTACTGCTATTGAATTTTAAATGAGAAACATGAATATTGGGTCACTCTTTAAAATATTTACGTTCAAGAAATTACATATTTTTATGAAATTTTTTTCTAAAAACCATATTTCTACGACTATTTTTTTCTATGTGAAAATATATTCGTAATCATTCAATTGATCTGGGTGCTTTTGTGTGGTGACTTCCATTTTAAAATGAAAATATCTTCTCTATATGAAGCGTCTTAAAGTTGTATCAGCACCATGACCTTCTCTGAACTTGTTGATTGTCAATAACTCACCAACTCGCGCACAACACGACTCCTTCACGATATTCACATACTATAAATCTCTTCTTTTTTTTTTGTAAAGTTTTCCCAACTAACTAACCTTCACCTTCGTCGTGTAACGAAGGCGCTCTTGCAATGCACCTCCATCGTCGTCGTCGCGGTCGTCCGTCTCCTTCAATGTGTCCAATGATCCAGACAAAGGCGCTCTGTGCTGTCAACCAATATGCAGTCACAAAGCTAGCAAGACCATCGTTGCGCCGCGGCAGCCAGCCAGGCTATTCCATGCGATTTAAAATTCACGAAGAAGAAGAAGATTCGGTCACTAACCAACCACCACACCATTCAGTGCCCGTGGAGAATATTGCGCCAGGCGCAGCAGAAACACCAAAGATATTTATATAGCTTCAAGTTCCAATCCAAGCAGCAGCAGCAACATTGGTGGTGCGGCGGACACGATTGCGACGTGTCTTGGAACTACAATATTGGTCGCGAGTGTATATCCATAGGATGGCGGTGATGGTAGGTTGGTATGGACTCTGGATACGAGTACACAGCATACGTATGGCCACAAATCCAACAATCAACTCAATCACTAAATGGTATAAGTGTGTGAGTGTGTGTTGGGCATTCAAAAGAAGAGGGCAAAACAATTTAAACTTTTTCAAGGTCAATCGGTCGCGAACAACTCGCAGTTTAGTTGGGGACGAGAATGTCTATCTTACTAACCTATAGATACTTTCATATATGACTCCACAGATACTTCTAGTTTTGTTAATTTTTTTTAAGGATTTGAAGTGTATTAGTGACGACGACGACTACAACGTCGGACGATGGACTGTGGAATTCCTTGTTCCCAACAATATCAGCTTGAAGGGGAATAGCACATGGACTAGGAATAGGTACGGTTTTGCTTTGTATCTGGATAGATGGCAATAATATAGAAAATGCAAACTGCAGATCGCTGGTTGAATGCCAAGTGCAAGAGTGTCCGGCTGCGTGGGTGTACTGCAATGAGTTTTTTTTTCTTTAACTGGAATGATAGGTGCATTGTTTGGATTATTGAAAGGCGGACTTATGAGTTCCTAGAAATCCATCAGACATCAATACTTAAACATCGAGTGTCAAGAATGAAAAAATTAAATAGTCTTACTGCTGCATAATAACATTGTAATCAGCTCTAGGATGCAGCTGAGCCAAAGAGGCTATTAAATTTTGTTTATTTGGAATTTTCAGGTTTATAGGATGAGTTTAAAACATCTATATTTTATAAGTATACGTACATGACTAGCGACGGATAAACATACATACATATATATACACTAGAAGGCTGCTTGACAGTTATTGTTCTGCACTTTTCTGATAGATGGCGCTTTGAGCTGGATTTCTTAATTACTTTCTTCGCGTTAGATTTGAGGAAATTAAAATTATGGATTTGCTTCTATTCATAAATTACTTTAGCAGGAGGATAAACAAAAATACGCGAAAGATCTCATTTGTGTGGTGAATAAATATTATTTTAAATATAATTTTAAATCTGTTTAGAAATTTGAAACCAATGTTACGTTTTCCCACCTTACTTAAATAATTTCATTCAAAATATTTGTTCCGATTATGAAATCATCAATATTTTACTCCACGGGAGTGTGGTGAATTCCCAAAGCGAAGGACCGAATTCAATTAGAAAATTACCCTGGTGAACTGTAGTATCGATCTGCGAAACCACCTTGCTATTTTTGGAAACTGCCTTACGGTTAATGTCATTCATGACATACTATATCAATTCAAATGTAAATTGTGACAATAAATTATTAAAGCGAGTTTCAATTTGTATAAAAAGTTATGGTTTAAATTGTGTTTTTCATGAAGAATGAAAATGGGATTAATAGCTACAAGAATTTCCAACCTCTTTGAAGCTTTCTGTATGAGTTTAATTTCCTTAAATTATTTTTAAACACAAATTTGTGAATTCCCTTGAATTCAAAATTATTGATGCATAATTTTTAAGGATCGAAAGCAGATTCCAAAAATGTATGAACCATCAACAGTGACATGTACAAATCTTTTTGAATTTTTGTTTCAGTTTTCCCTCAAAAGACTTACATTTATTTCAATACAAGTTTTTTACTTAAAATCAAAACTTTTATAAGGGGTTGTTTATCGCAATAAAAAATATTTTTAATACTTCTATAATTGCCAATTTTGGTATGGATTTGAAACTTTAAAATTAATATGGAACGCGGATGGTGTGGGTATTCTGTGATCTATAACCCCGATCACAGAATCCTATAAACTATTAGAGAAGCCGCTTGTGAAAATTGAAAAAAATGTCGGCAATGTAGTTTAAAAGTTAAAGATAACAGAATCACAAAATTCGCAGCCCATCCGATTCTTTTATAAAATTTGACAGTTCAAATCCGCGCCAAAAATGTCACGGATAAAAGTAAATTATAAACTTTTATATCCATTATTTTCTAAACTAGAATTGGAAACACTCAAAAGTAATTAAAAATTGTGAAAAACTTATGTATGTTCTAGTATATACGTACAATTCTTAAAAACGTCATCACAACTTTTTAAATTAAAGAAGTAAATAAGAAAATTTAGCCTTGATTACAGATCGCATGATTCCATCTTCCGATGTGGTTTATATTGGTCCTAGAAGTGATTTTCTTATTTGTAGCTTTGAATTTTTAAGTATTGATGGAATCCTTGAAAACATCGAGTGAGTTGGTTGCAAATCCAATTACGATCCCCTAAATTTAAAGGGTCGCAATTGAGTTTTTAGCTCACCTATAATCCAATTTGAAGTGAGCAGAAAAGAGCAAAATACAGAGATTCTCCAAAAACATGAACTTAAATAGCAACGGAGATGTCGAAAATTATGTTCACCTCATAACGTGTTTCCAAAGATTTATTCCGTAAATTTATTAAGGAAGCATCAAAATCTATTCTTTTGTTTCTATGTATCGGCCGCTGGCACAGCCATTCGGCTTATAGCCTCCTCGCAGTGGATCAATAACGAAATTGGCCACTCCACTATACTGAACTCGCTACCTAGTAACGTCGATTACACCACCCCTCATCCAAAATTTAATAAAAACTTTCAAGTGTCCATGTCTTCTAGGTCTACCTGGGAAAATGAGTCACTGTTGGTAGACGAAGCGATTCATTTCTACACAGATGGATCTAAAACCGATGACTGGGTCGGTGGAGGCGTATACTCCGAAAGATCAAATCTTTATCTGTTCGTCTTCCCAATCACTATAGCGTGTTCCAGACAGAGCTTCTAGCAATAAAAGAAGTCCTCTCCTGGCTCAAAGAAAACGTTATATCGACTACTGATATATGCACGTATTTTCTCAGACAGTCAAGCTGCCATAAAGTCACTGGACTCTCTCTCAATTAACTCACTAACAGCCCAAAATTGTCGATCAACTCTGTTGGAGATGTCAAAACAGTTTAACATTCACCTTATATGGGTGCCGGGGCATAGAGACATTTCAGGAAATTGTAAAACCGACGAACTTGCAAAAAACGGAACAATCTTACCTTTGATAGATAGCAAATCTAACATCGGTATACCCCTAGCTACTTGCAAACTTATGCTAAAGCATGATACCATAAAAAAAGCTAACCACAGGTGGAACAGCACCCTAACTTGCCGGTCTACTAAACTAATTAGGCTATTGTTTGATGCTAAACGCTCAAAACAATTAATTTCTATTGGTAGATTGCATATTAGCTCCGTTACTGGACACTGCCTAATAGGAAGAAATGCTTTTCGTCTTGGAGTTCTTGCAAATGATTTTTGGAGAAGCTGCATGGATGAAGAAGAAGAGGAGTCAGTTCCTGACCTTCTATGTTTTTGTCCTGCCCTAGCACAAAGACGTAGACTCCACTTGGGAGACTACTACTATAACGATCCTAGTGATCTAAATAATTCCGACATTCACTGTCTCAAATGCTTCATTGTAAGCATAAAATGGTTTAACGAGTAAGGGTAATTTTTGAAATCCTGTGGTATCACAACGGACCAAATATTGGTCTAAGTGTGTTGGCCTTTTCGGGTCAGCAGCCACCTCAACCTAACATAACCTAACCTAACCATGTATCTATTAGGTAAATGAATAATGAACATTGAGTTGTCCGCTTTTGCACAATTTAGGATGACATTGAATGTCAAAAACTGATAACGTCGATAATAAAGATAAGAAATGATAAGGTGGTGCATTTCTTTTGACAGATTGAACCGATTGTGAATCGAGTTGACTTCCTGGGAGTAACGTTTTGCGAAACCCACAATTTTCAAACTATGTTATCAAAATGTCTGCATTTTTTCACCAGCGGATTTTCTAATATTAAAAACTGGAAAATTCTGTCGCATGCAATCCGTGACCAATTCATCGGAATCTGTAATATGTGATTGTTGATTCCGAAACTAATATTTGTTTGCTTACATTTCTACAGTCTCATTTATACAAAATTTTAGTCCACCTCCATTCCACGATTTAACTAAACCATGGAATAGGAGTTAAGATAACGTAAAAAGATTAAAAAGTGGAGCTTAAATGAATAATTCATTTTTATCGGTGGTTAATCTTAATCGCATTAAGTAAACATCACTCAGCAGAAATTTAGTTTTATTAATGAAATATTGCAATTAATCCAGGACTTAAAAATGAACTACCACTAAGCAGCGTTTAATAACGTTTTTTTTTCTTCTTCACAATTATGCTTCCTTTTTGCTTGCTTTCCCATACAAAGCTTGTTTAAGGATTTTGCTGAAAAGTTCTCCCAGAACACTTTGACGAAAACGAATTTAGGGAAACCTTTTAAAAACATTTATTGAAATTTTTTAGACTTAGGCTAGCATAAAATAAAAAATTCCATTTCCGATAGGTTTTAAGGAAGCTTTATGCAACCTAAGAATATTTCCTACTTCGTTGAACAAACTCAATAAAAGAAAAAGAAATATTTAAACTTAAAGTAGGAAAATTTTTATAAAATAAAAGAAATAATCTTTTAAATAATAATAAATAAAAAACTTATAATAATAAATAAATATACATATTTATTTTCAACTAATATCACAATATAGCTTTACGGACGGTTCTGAGACATACGAAGTGGTAGGGTACGCATCTACTCAGATAAACCACCTATTTGCAGTGTATTCCATGTGAAAGTGCTGGCAGTTGGGGAAACCGTAATATATCTTGCCTCACATGAAGTAGTAGACAGAAATATCGGTATATTAATAGGTAGCCAGGCCACAATTAAAGCAATTTCCTCAATCACTATTAAATCGAAACTAATTAGTCGTTGCCTAATGAGCTGTGTGATTTCTCAGTGCAGATGAACTGGCCAAAAACGGGTCACATCTTGATCTGAGCCAAACCAATACCTCAGTTCTTATGCCACTGTAGTAAAAGAAAAGCAAAATTCTCACAGAATTTCCTTAATGCTTCGGACATCAGATTGTCAACAATCGGCACTTTTCGGGTCTTAAAGCATCTAGGCCGAATATTTCTAGGAAAAAAGCAAAATATTTTCTCAAGATATGCAAGTCTCAACTGTCTATCCTAATTTGAATCCCAATTCAATTAGAACTTACATGGACAGAAAGGGCTTTAGCCCGTTGGACTTCTGTAGAAGGTGTCAAGATGAAGAGGTGTAGTAGGACTCATCTCACTTTCCTTGTGAATGCCCCAGTCTAACCAGAACCAGAAAAGCAGCTCTCAGAGAATAAAGAACCTGCTTAAATTCATTCAGAATTCAGGATGGTGCAGGGAGGCATTAGGCTCCTTTCAATCCATTCCCTCTTCTTCAACACACCTTCCTTATCTACTTCCAGGGGAGTGCAATTTGAGATCCGAGTGAGACCGTAAGGGTTTCTTGACCTAACCAAGCCTTGTAATATTATTCTTCGACGCGTTTCTGAATCATTCCTCCATGTTCAGTATGAAAAGTCAAACAATTTTAGATGAGCTATATTGTGACAAAATACTGTCAGGACACCATCTGGTATTTGTCTGGTTTTCATCAGGGCTTATCAATGTTTTCGTGCATTTTTTTAAGACTTTTTATAGTAACGCCCTCTGAGATGATTCACTGACTTCACATCACATATATGGATTCTTCCATTTTGCTACTGTCATTTGACATCACCAACTTAGATAAATTATGATCTAAAAATAAATCATCTGCAGACCCGCCACAATGTTAATAATAAGATGAGACAAAGGGTCGGAAAGACGCACATTATGGGCAAATCGTAAAACTATATATAATTACCCATGCCATCGTGTCTTGGAAAGGAAATAGTTTTTTTATTTATTTTGTCTTCTCTCATCACCCTCTCAATCCAGATCTTTTGTGAATCCCTTCCAAGCCATTTCGTCATGGACTCATGACTTAAATGCATGCCTCCACGCTGATGGATTATCCTCACATTTTTCAGTTGAGGCATCTGTGCAAAAGATTTTATGGGATTTGCTGTTCAGTTTGCGCATTAAAAGAAAAAAAAAATATTTAACTCATAAAATGCACACAATTTAACGAGAGGTAATTATTTTGAATTACAACGCATTTTTATTCATTGCCTTGCCGTGGTTGAACGTGCATACAAGGAAAGTTCTTCTCGAACGAGAATTTAACTCAATAAAAAATATTATTTTTATAAACTTGATACATACTTAGGTATATACTCGTTTAAATGTATGGTTTTAAAAACAGATACTTAAGAGTAAAAAAATAAATTTAAGAGTGCCATTATTTTAAAGAGGCGATGTAATAAAATGTTTAAAGAAACAACTTAACAATTCAAGCAACTTTTAAAACTGTTATCACGCATAGGGGTCCTACCGCATCGACGCGACGTGTTGAAGGTAACTCATTTTATTTTTAATTAATTTTCAGTTTAATTTAAACTTATAACTAACATAGAACTGGAATTCCTAATTCTAAGCTTAGCTTTGGGAGTAGGTTGGTTCAACAATAATCAATTTGTTCTTATCTTTGAAATTATTAGAAGTTGGTTTCTTATGTCTTAATACAAATCATTCACATGCGAATCCTTAGGCTTGATAACGAAATCTCGAATGTCCAAAATCCCCAATGCCAACATCTCGAACGCAAGAATCCCGAATGGCTTAGATCTTTTTTGTATTTAAATTTTGTATTAAAATAAAGTGTGTTAGTTTCGATACTCTTAAGATTATACTAGTTTCCTCCTAGATTACGTTCTTGAAAGATAATTCGGTTCATTTCTATACTGATGGATCAATAACCGATGGCGGCGTTGCGTTGGTGGAAGCGTTTACTCAGATAGATTAATCTTAGGTATCCCATTTCGTCTCTAGAAACTCTTAAATAGCCGTAAACAGACATATACATAAATGCTGTTCTATAACAAGGGTTAGAGGAGCACTGACAAAACGGTTGTTTCGCCTTGACAGCAGGGTAAAGTTGATTTGCTAGTTTGCCCTCATCTGGCCGATGATTGCCTATTGATGCCCGGTGTTGTTCAACGTTGGTCAATATCAAATTGAAAACATTTAGGTTTTTGAGAGGCAGTGACTAAGACACTGCCTTGGATCACAAAAAACACCAGAATTGGAGTAATTATTTTATTTATTTATTTATAGTACCAGTGAGTGGTACCACTTTACTTCAATTGAAGTAAAAAAAGAAAATAAAGCCCAAATCTACTTCTATTTCTCTATTTCACTCTAAGTAGTAGTATGTATAGCCGCATAATTACCATACAATAAAAGAACGTCAGTACAGTACAAATACACAAATGAGTAATTGTATACGAAATTTCTTTAAAATTAAAAGAAATATAGTGACAATTTTGAATATTTAATAATAATATTCATTTAAAGAAAAAAGCAAGTAAAAATTCACTTTGAAATCTACTTCGATTTTTCTCAATTTACTTCACTTTTTTCTTCAATTCTACTTCAACTTTTTTTCCGGAAGTGGTAACGCTGGCAAGTCCAAGTAAATAGAATAGAACAGGATTCACATTGCAAGACCGATGTCCTTAAATAACAGTTAAATTTTTGGGGCTTAATATTTGAATTCGGGAATTTTCGAAATTTTAAACATTTGAGATTTTGGTCATCCCAGATATTTTTGTTTGTTATAATTCACACGAGCTCAATGTTTCATTGTGAGAACCTTATAATGTTGAACATAAACATATTACAAGCGGTGGGGAAATTTGGGGGGTTAGAAGGGAAATGTCAATGAACAATAGTCTTGCATGTTTTCAAATTAAAATTACAAAGAAACACCCTGCCGAGTAGATTATTTCATAATCGTGTTGTGCGACTAAAAATGGATTTCTGTATTTGGCGGTACCTCCAAAATAAGGCCCTAGGATGAACTTATGAGCGCATCTAGCGAAACGGGTATTACGAATGGTAACTGGTAACTTTGAGTGAGCATTTCTTATGAAAGAAGGAAGGACATGAAATAGTCCGACGGTGTTCCAAGAGACAGGAATGATTTCATAATAGTTTTGTTTCCTATCAGTTTAAACGCTGTGTCGTGGATTCTATTCAGTAAATATATTCGAGATTATTTCAGATCCCCGCTTTTTCAGTTATGGTTTTTCAAACAGCTTACAGGCTTTGTAGTTTTTTTTAAGCTTTTATGAATTTATGTACAGATATGTCAGCGGTTGCTGCAAACCATGAAACCTTGTCAGAGCTTTAAAGAGGGATCTGCATTTACAGGTCAACTCAATTAATCTGAGACGCAGTCTTATCATGTATTCCCTGTATTGATTTTTTTTTGGTAAGCAGAGTGTATGTTGTTGCTAAATTATAAAATGTATAGATTCCATACACATTTTAATACATTTGAAATTATAGTCTTAAGTCAAAATTTAATATTCCTAGTATAACGGGTCTTCTTATATTGAAACAAAGGTTTACAAACCAATCTACATATGTATATATATTTTGTATTCTTAATCAAACAATAATAATTTTTAAAATAATCAAAAATAACAATCTTTAAAAAGTATACATAGAGCTATGTATAAACTATATTATTTGTAAGGTATGTATATAAAGTTGAGAGTAGGTATTGTTAAGAAGTTATGAACATATTGTCCTTACACTATACACTAGAACATTTTTATAATTTAGAAACCTTTCACCATAAAATCGGTCGAGCTCTTCTCAAGTGATGATCTTTCATACACGCGGAAATAAATTTGTATATACACAAGTACAAAATAAATAACTAAAATAATTATTAAAGGCAACGTTTTGTTAATTTTTTCCCCCGAAAACTCATCTATTATTTATTTGTAATGCAACAATTTATCGGTTTCCGACTTTCACAAAAAATAAATAACGGATTTTTATCAAATCTTATAAGCAAATTCTAAAAAATATAAATAACAATGTTTATCAACATTAATTGTTTTCTTAATTCCATGTTTCAAAAACGGTTCTATGATTTTTTTTAATTCATATGATCAAAACTCCTCAGTTCACTCAGATGCATGTTTGGGAGTTATAAGTATCTACAAGAGTGGTTACACTTCAAATTCGATTATTTTAAAATTATTAAAACTTAAAATATCCATATCAAATATTTTTCCTTAGAAATATTTTTGAAAACTTTATATACATATGTAGCAGGGACGAAGCGTCCATATATTGAGTGGAATGAGTGCTTCCGTTGAACCATTTGAAAAAATCGTACCTACCTAGCAAGGAATTTAATTCAAAATTCCAAATTGTATTAATATTTTTATTATAATATTTGTATCTATTAATGAATCTTCATTTACTCTGTAAATTGCATTCCAACATCATTATGACAACATTATCATCTTTTACTTTTACAACTTAAAATGCCACACTGCAAACCAAGACCAACTGAGAATGCTCAACATCACTCCATTATTTATAATGCTCAATCTCATGAAAGTTCTTGCTAAAATGCTTAACAGCCAGGGTTCGGACTTTACTTCGATCGAATTAGATCTACTTCGATTTTGAGAAAAAAAATCAATCTACTTCCCTACTTCTCTTTTTAAGGATCTACTTCTCTTTGAAAAAATTCTTAACCAACATATTTAAAGACAGCGCTGGTCACTCTGTATTGCATAAAAAACAAGTTTAGGAAACGTGTAAACGTAAATACCGTGGAAAATTTAATGTTTTCGAGATCACTTAAAGAAAAACGTAAAGATAGTTAAGAGACACCTTTTGAATTAATAAAATTCATACAAACAAGTTCGTTGATGCAAAATTTAGTTAAATTTTTTTTTTACAAGTCAGAAGTCTAAATTTACTGTTATATTTCATGTTTATATAATTTGTTTTCCTTAAGAAGTCTTTATTTATTGTTGTGTATATTTAATTTCTATTGATTTCTATTTATTTTTTAATGAAAAATAATCAAATAATACTAAATAAACTTTTGTTAAGGATTTTGTTTCGAAAAATTTGTTTTTTTTTTTAATTTCCTAAAACTACTTCGAAAATTTTGAATCTACTTCAGTTTTTTTCCGTATTTACTTCGAAAATTTGGAACCTAAGTCCGAACCCTGTTAACAGCTATGCATTCCTTATTATCGCCTTCTTAACTCAATTTCAAAATACCCTCCACTCCAAGTCAACTGAAAATATACCTATATCATCACTCACCAATATTCACAAAATGCTCAAACAACAATGAATCTCAAACAATACTCATATATAGAATGCACAACAGCTGGGCATTCCATTATTTCGCATACTTAACTTAATCCCCTATTATGGAAGACAACTCAACTATAGTTTAGTTGTAATTCTTGAAATTGGTATTATCGATCACAACCAGTTGACTGTCAAAGCACAACCAGTTGTCGATTAGCAGACAACTAACAAAATGGTCGACTTTTCAGTTGTCTCTTCGTATTATGTAAGTAAGTTGAGTTGTGCTTCAGTTGTAATAAGCGTCAAAATCAGACAACTGGTTCGAAGCAGTTGTGTAGAACATTTTAATGAAAAAATCTGCATTCGGATAAAAAATATGGACACAAAACAGTAAGTTAAACAACAATTTTAATAAAAATAGAATGAAATGAGTGTATTTTAGTTTGAAAACTACATGGCCATCACAATTTGAACGACTTGTTGCTCTATGTTAGCTGAGCATTTAGCCATTTTCCACAAATGAGTTCCTGTTCCTCAATCACATCACTTTTGGCAACTTCCTTCGCTCATGAAACGAAGAGCAGTAGCAAGTTTAACAATTGGTGGAATCGCTGAGGAACGTTGGTTGTTTTAGGAAAACTATTTCGAATCAAAAAAATGCATACTTTAGGAATAGAAGTATACATGAGTTTATTAAATATACGGATATTCTTTTTTATTTTGGCTACATTAAGGAAATTTTCATCTTCCAAGCCACCGAAAAACAAATCGAGAGAACTTTCCATCACACAATTTCTTATTCTTGGTTTTGTATGTATTTCATGTTGAGCAGCTGGTTTTGACAGCAAATCGACTCCTAAAAGACGGCAACGTATTTTTTCATTTCAACTGATTTTAGTTGACTTGCATAATACGAAAAATTTGTTTGGTTGTCTAAGAGTTGAGTTGTGTTGATGACAACTCAACTAAGTTGAGTTGTAATCCATAATAGGGGCATTAGATCTCAACCCAAAGTCAAAATAATTTTGTCTCGTTTCTTGCCTTTTGCCCAATGTGTGAAGAATGAGTTGAGTGAATGCATTACGAGAATTTCCTTCAAGAGATAAATAGAAAAACAAAGATGTATCTATTGAGTTGCTTAGGCCCATTTGCTGATACGGAACATAAGTACTTATGTTCCACATAAACTCTTATGTGACAGTTTACGTAGAGGAAAAAGTAGAACATAAGCGCTTAAGTTGAACATAAATATTTAAGTTTCGTATCAGCAAATGGCCCTTAAGTGCTTTACACATGAGACACGAACTGCGAACTGCGAATTGCGAATGGTCGCGAATTTTGACATTTCTTTCACATGAGTAATTTTTTTGGTCGCCGAACAGTGCGAATAGTCAACAAAACAAAACCAAAAGTAAATAAATTAAAGTAAAATGAGTGCTAAGAAAAAATATTTAAATAAAAGGTGGCTTTTATGCAGTTTCATTTGTTACCAATTATATTATTTTAAATTATTTTACCCTTTTTTCCATAGATTCACTCATTTTTTTTTAATTTTCCGTCTAGCAACGAACAACACAGTAGAGATGTTATACATTTGAGGTTAGGCTCGAACGAATTTTTTAGTCGCCGCTTTGTGGAATGCGTTCACTAGTTGTGGATTGCGAATTTACATTTGACAGTTCGCAGAAGATACGTTGTTGGTCGCGTAAAAAATATTAAAATACAAAATATTTCAATTTATAGTTATTTTATGCAGTGTTTTCCTTTTAAATCGTTGATTCGATCATTAATTCACCTTGTCGTAAAGTTAGAACAAAACAAAAATTGATATTAGCTGTGAAAATTGCTTAAAAAGATTTATTCGCATTCGCAGTTCGCAGCTCATGTGTAAAGCACTTTATTGTCTCAAACTGATAATGAGTTTAATTTCATGGACAAAAGGAGTATAAAAGTTTTATTTTAATATAATGTGTGTGCAAATTTAGGTGCAATTCATAACAATCAGAAAACAAACAAATATGAATTTAAAAGCTGGTAGTTTTTTAATTATTTTCGTGGCGATAAAAACAATCCACCTGTTTTCTGTTTATTTTTTGTTATTATAAAAAAAAAGTGTTCAAAAATAGTAGGTATTTCTAATATTCATATCTGAGGTTTCTTGACATTCCAGCAGAAATATAACTAAAGGTTATTTTCAATTATGAGAATTTTAAATCAAAAAAAACTTTAAGGAATCTTAAGATTTTTAATATCCCGTAATAATGGCACCTGTAGAGAGATCATATTCATGTTTTAAGAGAAATAAATATTTTTTTTAGAAATAAATGTGGACAAGAAAGGTTATTTACTCGTAGTTTAGTTCTCGTCAAATCGTTCTTAGTTCTTAGATAATTTTGCCCTTAAAAGAAAAAGGATAAATATTTGCGCAAGGCATCAAGCTCTTTTTTTTTTAATTAGACTTTACTGTAATATATTATTTATGTATATTATTTTATGTGTATTATCATTAAGTGGAATTTAAAAGGTTGGATCTCAAAGGTCTTTCATTTTTGGTTTTATGTTCAGTGCTTCCGCTTTCGAAAAAGTCACGCCTCGTGCCTGATATGTAGGTATATATACATATATATTTTTTAATTTTTAATTTTTTCTTGCGACTTGTAGGTACTATATGGAAAGTTATGCATTCGTAGAAAAAATGAAACTCGAGATTTTGATCAGACTTGACGTTACGATGATAGTCAAGACTAAAAAAGTGGGTATCGCAATTTTGTGTGTCTGTCTGTTCGACTACGGCCTTAACAACTTGACCAATTTTGCTTAAACATAGTAGATAGCATTTTTAAATGTTTCTCCCACATTTTTTTCTTTTCTTTTTTAAAGCAAAAATAAAATATTTTTTACCAAAAACTGGGCCACAGATTTAAAATTTTATTTAGTTAAAAAACGGTAAATTCAATCTATAATTCATTAAAACAAATTTTGAAACTAAGATATTACTGAGTGCATCTACCATAGAACCATATTTTCGAATTTTGAATTTCTCATTAGCGGCATAACGAATTTAAATAATAAAATGTATAGAGAAGCTTCTTAAAAACTTACAAAACATTGCATTTAAAACTAATATGCTATGCATAAGCTATACAACATTTGTTCAAAAAATCACCTGACATCCCGTTTTTAGCTCCAACTACTAAAGTTGTTAAGCTGTTTAAAACATGAATTTTAGTTACATTTTTTTTAGTAACATTCATTTTTAATTTTTTAGTCTTTTATAAAATAGCAAGTTCGTGGAATTCAGTCATGTATTTTATTTTTAATAAATTCCCATAGTTGTCAGTTACTTAAGTAATCAAATGGATATGTTTTTAAGTTCAAATTATTATTAAATTTCATTTAAATCTGTTATGTCGATAATGAGAAAGTCAAAAATCTAAAACAATGAATCTATCATGGATACTGTCGTAATGTCTTAATTAAGAAATAAGTTTTTTGTTAAATTGTAGAACTTTAAAATTAAGCAAAACTCGATTTTTTTTATGAAAATACTAGGAGCGCGATATTATTTTTAAGCCAAATACAATTTTCCAATAAGATTATTTTAACATTTGTATGCATTTGTGTTAGAAAGATTCCATAATGTGGTTTTCGAAATGTTAAGTTTTCAAACGAAAATTTTAAATAAAAAAATCCAAAAAAAAATTCGAAAATTTGAATACACAATACTATTGAGATTCATGGGAGCTTTAGCATAAGAAATTTGTTCAGAATCTGGTGTTCGGTTTTTGAAAAAAAAAAAAAACGAAAACACAAAAATGATTCTATGGCAGGGACTATTAATAGCCTTTTTTGAAAAACCTTTGATGTTAATGATGGTTAATCATTAAATGAAATTTTTCGTAATGTTTTTTTAAGTCTGTGGAAAAATGTTTGGGGAAAAAATATTAAAAAAAAAATCGAAAAAATATGTGCGACAGGTAAGTTATTTTTTGTCTTAAAAAATGACAAAAACGTATCGTCTTCCCTATCATCGTAATGTCAAATTTATTCACAATCTCGATTTCGATTTTATCCAAATGTATAACTTGCCATAAAGTTCTTACATACACATAAGTAGACATATACTACAAATAAAAATGTAAATAAATCTTCTTGACTAAAATGCCTTCTGTTAGACAAATTTAGAAATGCCGTATTTTTCCAATCAATCACAAGACTGATTACGATATGGTTACTCAATTCGTTTTTCATTTTCTTACCAAGTTCAATAGCATGCTCGAAGTCTTTATCATCCACTCTCCATTGCCTTCAATGAACTATACCACTATAAATCCTACACACAAAGACAATTCATCAAGTTCAAATCCTTCTTATTGACCCCGAAAGCCTGAAAAAATAAAATAAAAGAAAAACAAAATTTTACTATACAGGGTGATTCTTGCTTAAGAGATGTTTTTAAACTCAATTTTATTTTCGTATGAATTTAATACTTTCTTAAAGATGACAACCTATGAGGTGTTTCAATTCTTTTTGACCATTCTCTTATGTTTGAATACCTAAAAAATTCCATTGCAATGAAAGTTTTGTGATTTAAATTTTTTTGAAATATTTTATATTTGATGTTCAGATTGCAAATTTGGTTTCTTTTCTATTAATGGAAGATAGATTCTCATCATCATCAGACTTTCAGAATGAATTTTTATCCAAACTTTTACCTTGCAACAAGTACGTGAATAAGGTTCTTCCTCTATTCTGCCCACTTAAGCCAAGAAGCGAAGTACCAATTGCAGTTCTTGTCTTTCGATGACAGTTTGTTGTCTTAAGAAGGAGAATTTTATAGTCGTAGAAACAATACATACCAATGAACATACTCGTAACTTCGTAAAAAAAATCCAAATCCCACTGTTGAAAATGGAACACCTTGTATTACATAAGTGCACTTTATGTGAACCTCATTTGAATCTGTGCACTTAATGAGAAATGGAATTCTTCCTACACAAACCAAAAAATAAAAAAAAAACAACACATTTGTCTTCATCACGCGAATAATGTTTCTTCTGCGCTCCAGACCTTGGCAAAACGCATCTTATTTTATTTCCAAGCAAGAGTTTGTTGAAGAAAAATCTAAGCCTCATGGTATAGCTGGGATGCACAGCTTGGCGTTTCTTTGTACAAACAAAAAATACTCCCTTGGCAAGGCGCTCCTTTATGCTATCTTTAGGGCGATGCATCTCGCTCGTGGGCTTGTCTCCTCATCTTTTGGTATTTTTTTTGTCTTCTTTGAAAGCATCATGCTCGTTTAATCTTTGCCAGAGAAATTCATTTACACCACTTTAAAGCACCAGCACCCAGTATACTAGGGATGAGTTAGTTTCTTCTCCGTAAAGTCCATGATCTGTTCATATGATGTAGGTATATTAAAACTTCGCGTAAGCTAATAGTCGTGGAGGTAGAGTTGTATATTGTTTATTGTTTTGGCCCCGACAGAAAAATTATAAAAAATTGAAGAAATATTTTATTCCCTCTATCTTCTTGGGAACTAACATCTTGCTAGTGAACTTTTTGTTTCCCACACTTTTCTATCCAACTGATAGAGGACCGAAATAAATTAAATTATTTTCAAATAGAAGGAAAAAATCACATCTGCAGAACTAAAATACAGATAAATCTATCACATCCATAAAAACGTGCTGGAGTGATTATCAAGACAAAAAACTAACCGAAGCAAATTGCTGACCAAAAAACAAGTTACCTTTTGAAGAAACTTGAGGTGTTTGGCTTCCATTCTTTCCTCATTGAGTGGTTAAATAGTTCTTTAATAGGTAGAAAACGAATTGTCAACATTGGTAACGTATTATCTAAGGAAATATTCAATTTATCTGGTGTTCCTCAAGGAAGTCATCTTGGACCGCTGCTTTTTATTATTTTTATAAATGATTTTCCACTTCATCTATTTTATTTTAAATACCTTGTATTTGCTGATGATTTGAGACAGTTCATGATACAAATAATGTTCAATATGGCTTAAACAAAATTATAGATTGGTGCAAGGTTAATGGGTTGTACTTCAACAATAAAAAATTTAGCGTATTAAGATTTTCCAGAAAACAAAATCGCAGGTTTTTTGATTACAAACTCGATAGAGGAGTTATTTTCAACAACAAAATGGATCTTGTCGTATAGATCATGCTACATATTTCAAAAGCGAATTCCATGTTGGAGTTCTTAATTCGAAATTAAAAAATTAAAAATTAAAATTGATCTATGGACAGATTTATTTTTATTCTGTAAATGTAGTCTACGCAAAATTTTGTAACTTTAAAGGCGAATAAATAAATAAATAAATAAATAGTTAAACAAATTACTAAGTATCTCAGTCACTTGCAATTGTAACTCTGTCTCCCTAGACTCTGTGCGTTGGATGCTTATCATTTTGTGGGTTTCATATAAAGAATTTGCATAAAAATCTCAAAAACACAGAGTATTTTGCTAAGCGAATGCCAAATCGCACATGCATATTTAACGATGAAATATTATACTCGTTGTTTTTTATTTTAATGATAGAACATGAATTTATTTGCATCTAGTAAAAGTAATGATGAGTTGGTTGAGTTAATAACTTGTATTACATTTGTAAACAAAGATTGGAGTTAAATTCATAGTTTGTTTGTCATGGAAATTTTATTACAAAACAAATTAAAATGAAATCATGTATAGTTTGACTTTGATATAATTTCCAACTCGAACAAAACGAAAATTAATTTTCATGATTGCAAAAAAAATATAAGTCGTTTAAATTAAGGATGAGAACTTTTGAAAAATTATTATTTAACAAGACCACGAATTGCAGTAAATGTGCCATGAAAAACAATGAACGTTTGGTTATTCCAAGGATTGTTTTGTCGTGCTTAAATTTCAAACAGGGGTGAGACGTTAATTCAGCGGAAGCAGTTTACTAAAGAAAATATGACTTAAATATAGAAAATTATATTATTTTATTTTAAATGAAAAAAAAAATATTCCGAAAAGTTTAAAGCATAAAATAACCTCTATCAGAGCATGGTGGCATCATCGGGCCTTATTGCTTTCGAAATGAGACTTAGTACTAGAGCGATGTTAACCGACATATTGTAGTCGAATCTGGACATTATCGGTATATCCTAGCTATGATTCCAACAAGATGGCCCTACATACCCCCCTACAAGCGATGCAACGCTCGGAGTTATGAAGAAGACATTTGGTAACAAGGTCACACAGAGCGTTCTTCAATTGGCAACAGCGATCATGCGACTTGACTCGATTATTTTCCTGGGAATATGTCTACGAGAACAAGCAAACCATTTTAGCCTAAGCTCCAGGCCAACATTTGATATGCTGTTACTGCCGGAATAACAACATGAGTCATCAAAAATTGTAGGCGGCCATTTCAATATTGTGCTACTCTATACATAGTGACATGGATGTTACTTCAAAATAAAGCCAGAATAAATTTTATATTTCACAAAATTGTTGTTTCATTTAAATTTCTTTTCTTAATGCCCTAATCTGGTAGCTTTGCAAGTACTTACTAAAAATGAGGACCAGTTAATCAAGGACCTTGACCCCGTCATGGCGGTACCGCCGGTGGGCAAACTTCGGGTACTCGCTGTTTCTTACTTGCGATATACAAACCAACATTATGCATATATGTATAAAACTATAACGCAAGTTATAGATTCGTTAGAAAAATCGAACTCGAGATTTTGATCAGACTTGACATTACTATGATAGTAGACAAGAACAAAAAGTGGGTCTCGCAATACTTTCCGTTCGACTACAACCTAAACGGATAAATCGATTTTTTTTAAACTTTTTACAAACTCGATCAAATTTTTTTAAATTTTATCCCGACATGTTTTTTTGATTTATTTTTTAAGACCAAAAATAACGGTCCCTGCCATACAAGTTTCTTCGAAGTTTCAGATAATAATTTTCTCCTCAAAAACTAGTCGACCTATTGGAAAAAAAATCATTAAGTTTCAAAACAACGGTTACCATTAAGAACCTTTCATAGAGCTACGTTTACAAATTTTGACTTTCGTTATCGACATAACGGATTTTAATGAATTTTTTTTATACAGAAATTCTAAAAAGTTTGAAACACATTGCATATCAAAACTAAAAACAAAAATATTTTATGGATTTTTGAAAAAATTAATTATTAATTAATATTAATTAATATTTTTTTAATTCGCGTGTATATGTTTTAATTTAATTTGTATTTGCTAGATAATAAAAAATTAAAGCTGGCGTTCCAAAATTATTTCCTGGAAAATTTCAAAACTTCATATCAGGTTGACAGCCTGTGGCGGCCATGTTCTTTTAGTACCTAATAACTGTCAGATCTATTTTTTTTTATTCAGTTATTAATGCCAAATAACCATGGCAAGTAACACTTCAAAACTTTTGTTCATGCCAACGTTGCCGCCGTTTCGTCCATTTTACGGTAGGCGTATTGATGATAGTGTACTGTTCAATTTTCGGTGAATCCAAATCAGTCGATTCCTCGCCGTCCACAAGAATTTGGACTTTCGCAGACTTCAACTTGGTAAAATTAGGGGTCGAGACATGGGCCTGCAGCCGTACAAGATGACCTATAGGAGCTCAAAGTTCATGACCATATACAAGGCCGTTGGTTCGCTGACTAAGTTTCGGAGCGTTTGGAAGAGCAACGAAATTTTTAGCGAAAAATCATCTTTAGCGACGAGGCGCCTTTTTGGATGAATGGCTGTGTTAACAAACAAAGTTTCAGCATATGGGACGTCACCAGCTCACACAAGCTTCACCAAGTGACAATGCATCCTCTATAAGTTACCGTTTTATGTGGATTTTGGGCCGGCCGGGGGCTTTATTGGTCTGTACTTTTTTGAAAACGACGTTGATGAGGTGGTCACCGTCCATGAATTACGAGGGCTGCAGAACGATGATAACCAATTTCTTATGTCTAAAATTGAACCATATTGACCTGGATGTCATGTGGTTCCAACAGAGGAACCTCAGAGCCAATTCCCGGAGAGGTGACGTGAATTAGCTACCAAGTCATGCGATTTGACCCCGCTAGAGTTGACTTTTTCTTGTTGGTTTTCTTGAAGTCGCAGGTCCACAATCGACAGATGCTATTAAGGTAAACTAAACATACTCGTAGCTCAGCCGCTCGCTCAAATTCAACTAGATCTATGCAAAAGAATCATTATTAAATATTAGAGCAAATTCGTGCGACCCAGTTTTATTCAATTTATTCCTTATAATTATCCCCGATGAGAGAATCGTGATGAATTTTTAAGTTTTGGTAAAATTGCCACACTTACTGGCATTGCAGGTCTTGTGGTTTGGTTTCTCGTGTTGATGCTAAAAACCAACACAAATTTTATACTTAAATAATTTCAAATTTTCTATTGCATTTGATTTTCGTTCAACATGACTTAAGATACGTAAGAGTATGCAGCAACTTTTAAAAATGAGACTTCTTTCAATGATCCCAATTCACATCTCTTACGAAATTTCATCATCTCAAGTTAATAATGTCAAAAATATCTGCGTTCTAAATCAAATTCTAAAATGTTCAGGTGAAATTTGTCATAGTTATGCATCTTCACATAAGCCCATTGTTAGCCAAGGTGTAAATAACACAATGATAAAATTAAACTATACAAACAAAAATTATCATTTAAGTTGCACTGAGACTAGCTATAAAAATAATAAAGCACTGAATGCACCCAATGTGCTATTGTTAAGGCAACAGCCAGCGGCATCGAGTGCAATGATCGATGCGCGCAATGATGCATATCATCTATTTGCATATCTCCTTCTCACACTGGTGATGGTGAGTTTGACATTTTCAAAGTGAAAATTACAAAAATAAACAAGAAATACGAATTTAAATCAATTTCTCTTCATCCCATACCCACCAGTATTTTATTTACACAGAAATTTACTTAATGAATGCAATGCACGCATTCAATATAATCGGCGGCGGCGGGCGGTGGAGGGAAGTGTTTTACTTCTTTAGCACGCAAGGGATCGCACTGAAATAGGCGGGCCTATTAGCAATCTTTAGAACTAAGAGATTTGTATAATTGCAAAGGCAAGCAAGGCACATAAAATATACGATTCGTATGCGGTGTAGCGGTGTGTTTCATTTCTATCACGATACGAAACAAAATTGTTTCGTTTTATTGTATGGAGCTGGCTGCTCGGGATCGGGATGACGGGATGCGTCCATTTTTGTTCTGTTTATTTTTAAAATCAAACTATAAAGTTCAATGGTACTTTTGGCAGCAATGCAAAAATGCATTCTTTCGTGAGAATGTTCAGTTGCGAGGCGTTGCGTTGTGTAAACATGGTGTGTGATGACAGGACTGTCCTAAGACGTAATGGCGCCCGTGTGAATATTGAATTATTCGATCGATAGGGAGAGTATTGTTTTTCTAAGGTTTTAATCAAAATTATGGCAGTTTAATCATAAGGTCCGTTCTTAGTTTTGTCTGTGCGTCTGTTGGCCTTGATATAGATAGAATTTTAACAAATGAATGGATTTGCTTAAAATTTGCAATTTAAACAATTCCATTGGAGAGAAATTTGAATTTTGTATTTTGTTCACCTACTCGTAGAAGGGATGGCTCCCATTTCCTTAAAGTCGATTTATTTTGGACGATTTTAATGTGTGACTTTAGTCTAGTGTACCTACCCCAACCTCCGACACTTTTCCTTATCTTCATAAATTATTTCTTGTCTAAAACTTCTATTCCACTTTACTGGTTCGCTGACGATGGCACACTCAGATTTTTAGGTACATAGGTACGTGGTTAGAAATGGGGACAACCGTCAGTCTAGCTCTGTGGACCAATTAGCGCTGAAGTGCGCCATTTTTATACCATAACTCGTATGAACCTATGGATGAAATTAATATGGGAAATTGTGGACATTCTCACAGAGTAATCCAGTTTCGATTAAGTACAAAAATATGGATCTAGTTGATCTTGATGTCCTTTATTGTGTGCTTAATTTTTCGCAATCATCCAGAAATTGAATCCCTCACTCAGCCGGACCACTACACCCATCCGACACTATCTACACTGTACCAAGCTAAGCAACTGGTTTACTGATGCTAAAATAGTATAGCCAATCCGATTGAGTGATCATCCGGCCCCCAGCAGCCACAAAGCCCACAGTACACCCACAGTACAACGTAAAGCACTGCACAGAAGTAACCAAAGTTCGTCTAAAAGCCATTATATCGCGTTGAGAAAAGAGATCAAGTCTTTAATCTTCTTTTCCAAACGAAAGTTCCTCAATGTCGTCAAAAAATGCCCTTCCTAATGATTGTGCTTTAAATTTGGCCAGAGCAGGGCATTTTCAGAGGAAATGGGACACTGTTTCATTTTCCCGCTTGTCCCCACAGCTACACTGAAAATAAATTCCTAGGTAATATTGACAAAAACGTTTTGTTGACCTTTCACAAAACAATTTTATCGTTATGATAAAATTTTTGTCAATACGAAAGAATGATTTTGTTGATTTCACAAAATTTTTATAATTCAGCATGATTTTTTGTCAGTTTAACAAAATATGCACTACAAATAATATTGTCAGTTTAACAAACCAAGTTTTGTTAATGTTAACAAAATGTTTGTTGTATCTACAAAAAATCTGTTTTGTAAATATTTGTCAATATCACAAAGTTTTTGTTAATTTTTTACTTGCGATATAGGTACTATAGGGCAAGTTCTGCATTTGGAAAAAAAAACCGAACTCGAGATTTTGATCAAAGTTGACATTACGATGATAGCGAAGACGAAAAAAGTGGGTCTGACAATTCCGTCTGTCTGTCTGTCTGTCTGTATGTCTGTATGTCTGTATGTCTGTATGTCTGTATGTCTGTATGTCTGTACCTCGAACTACAGCCTAAACTACCGGACGTATTTTCTTCAAACTCGGGTATTCGGTGATTCCCTAGAGGAAAAATTAAAATTTTTTTTTTAGCTCCAAAACTAAGGGTACCCCCCATACACCCGTAATGCAAAATCTTATTTATCTCGAAAACGGCTCTAACGATTTTGATACAAAAAATTAAGTGTGATACTATGGACATGGACTATACTTTGGTCAGAAAAAAATTTGGGGGGAAATGTTATTAGGGGTACCTGTCATAGAACGGTTTTTTTGATTTTCGAATTTCTCACCAACGCCTCTAACGATTTTAACCAAAATTTTTATGCAGGAGCTGCTTTGCATTTGAAAAAATATAAACTAAAAATTTTTTCGAAAAAATAGTTTTTGGATTTTTAAAAAAATAATACAATTTTTTTTTTGAAAATTTAATATCTTGAAAACCGATACACGATTAAATTTTTAAATTACGTTTAAAAATGTGTTTTATTAAATACTAACAATTTGCATATCAATTTTTTTTATAAAAATTTTAAGGAAAATTTAGTACACAAAAAACATGTTTCAGTGTGTCTGTATGTCCGTACCTCTCACTACAGCCTAAACCCTTGGACCTAATTCTTTCAATCTCGGTAGTTAAGGGTCTTCGGTGATTCCCTAGAGGAAAAATTGAAATTTTTTTTTTAGCTCCAAAACTAAGTGTACCCCCCATACACCCGTAATGCAAAATCTTATTTATCTCGAAAACGGCTCTAACGATTTTGATAAAAAAAAATTAAGTGTGATATTATGGACATGGACTACATTTTGGTCAAACAAAATTTTGGGGCAAAATGTTATTAGGGGTACCTGCCATAGACCCGTTTTTTTGATTTTCGACTTTCTTATTAACGGCGGATTTTAACCCAAAATTTTTAGCAGGAGTCCCCTTAAGTTTAAAATAATATTGTATATAAAAATATTCGAAAAAATATTTATTGGGTTTTAAAAAAAAAAAAAAATTTTTAAATCAATATCTTCAAAACCTATGAACGATTATTTTTTGAAATTATTTCCTAAAACCAATATTATTGAATACTTAAAATTTGCATCCCACATTTTTTTCTTGAAAAATTTTAGAGAAATTTCTTATATAAAAAATTTATTTAATAATAAAACGATTTTTTAAGTTTTATTTGCATAAATTCATACTTTTCCGGAAACCAGACTGCAATTTTATGCATTTGAACATTATTATCTCATTAAATCCATGTTTTATATTTATAAAATGTATCTTAAATTCCAAAGTACCTTTACATAAGAGCAAGTTCGTGCGATCCAGTCGTGCATTTTATTTTTGTCAATTTAACAAAAAATGAAAACATTTTTGTTAAAATGACAAATATTTTGTTTTGGGGTTGAATTATTTTGTAATATTGATAAAATAATATTATCAGATAGATAAAACTATTTTGTAAGGAAACCAAAAAATTTCTTTTTTGTATGATATAGTTCACACTTGGTTTTTGTTAAAAAATCGATGTAAGATTAACTGAACTTAACAAAATTGCGTATTGTCTATACGCCCTCACAGATGATTGCATGTGAGATCGTAGGGACGAAACGCCAATTTTTGTGGACTTAAATCCCAAAAAAAAACTATTTTGACAAAATTAATTTTTTTTTTTGTGGATTCAACAAAAGAAGTTTGTAAAATTGTTAATTTAACAAAAAATTTTTGTTAATTTAACAAAATATTTTGTTAATGTAACAAAACAATTTTGTTAATTTAACAAAACAATTTTGTTAATTTAACAAAACAATTTTGTTAATTTAACAAAAAAATTTTGTTAATCCGATAATAATAAAAAAAAACAATAACACTAACATAAAAATTGTTAATACAACAAAAGAATTGTTAATATGACAAATTACGAAATTTTGTCATATTGACAAAATATTTTTTTATTTCAACAAATTTATCTGTTAGCATAACAAAATAATTTTGTGGATACAACAAAATATTTTTTGTTACCTCAACAAAATTCTATAATTTTTGTCAATTTGATAAAACTTTTTGTTGGACGTATATTGACAAAATTTTTGTCAAATCAACCTAGATTTTTATCATATATACCTAGATTTTATTTTCAGTGTATGACAGCTGTTGTTTTACTCGCCTCAGACATTCTCAAAACTTTTGAGTGACTGATTGATATCCATTTAAGAACAAGCATTGACGCTAGACTTTTGTCCATGGCTCAGCTCACGTACTGTATCTAAAGGAAAATTGGTGGAAACAGTTCTTCATACACTAGTAAGAACAATCAAATACTCCTTCCATAATAAAGAGTATACTATGTTCGCCTTTCTTGATATACATATAAGGCGCTTTTAACAATGTCAATACAACTGTAATCGCGTCTGCACTATCATCTCTGAATGTAGAAGGTTCGCTTGGAGAATTAATCCATCAAATGCTAACTAGCAGGATTATTAATTTAAGACTGGCCGGTTTTTCCATTAAATCTCTAGTTTCTATCTCTACCAACTCAATGTCAGCCCTTAACTGCGCAGCAGTTTAACATTCATCTCTGCTGGGTGCCGGGCCACAGGAACATTTCAGGAAACTGTAAAACTGACGAACTGGCCAAAATTGGAACAATGATATCTCTATTGCCAGACAAGACAAATATAGGTATTCCCTTAGGTGGAATATTATCATCACCTGCCCAGCGACAAACCAGATATGGCCAATACCAGATCTGAAGCGGTTCAAAGTATTAATATAAAAGGTATTATATCAAAATGGCACCCGAGAAGAACTGGTATTGTTCTTATTGCTTCGTCTCATTTAATCCTTCACATAAAGCAGTTGGGCTATTTAATGGCCTGTCAATATTTTTATATTGTAGGTTCAAAATTTAATGCAAAGGGACTGGTGAAGGAATCTTTGGGGCTAGAACTAAACTTTTCAAAGTCGAGGTAAACGCCATAGCGAAATGATTGGACGAAATCTTGAAAAGAATTATCGTAACAAGAACATTTCTATCATGTCAGATCGTCAGGCGGCGCTCAAGACACTAAGTTTATATATCATCGGCTCTAAGTTGGTGTGGGAGTGTATAAGCAGGCTAAACTAACTTGGCAAAAAATAGAACAGGGTCACACTTCACTGGGTACCTGTATCTGGTCACGACTGTGTTCATGGAAACGAAGAGGTAGACTCCTAAGCAAAAATAGGCGCATAAACCCATTACCAGGGCCTGAGTCATATTGCGAAATAAGAGAAAATGTCATCAAACACAAAATAAAATAAGAAGACGAGCTAAGCAGATCCAAGAATTGGAAGGAACTCCCAAAGCTGAGGCAGGCGAAACTACTACTGTGTAAGCTGTGCCACATGTATATTCTGCAATTTGCATGAGGAAACACCAGACCATATACTAAGAAGATGTTGTCCACTCATGTACCAATGGAAAAACTATCTGGGACAATACCAGGTGGAAGAGAGCGACCTATAATCTCTGAAGGTGCCCCAAATACTAAGATTCCTAAGAGCAATAGATTTGGAGGAGGAACTGTAGGATGAGCAAACTCATTTGGGGCACAATACCCCCAATAAATAATTAATTTATTCATCTAAAAAACAGGCAATAACTCTGCTTCTTAGTCGATTTTCACGATGAAGACCCATTTTAACATGTGCATTCTTTTGTACATTGCTGATTTAATAAATTTCGAAATTGTTTTTTCTGTTCACAATACCCAATCATATAAATCACAGTAAAATCTGCCTTATACCGGGAGTAAAAGGTACTCTCGTTATATATTTCTACTGTCATCTCTTGACGTTACAGGTGTTTGTTGACATTTGAGAATAATCATTAATTATGGCTGCTTTTGTTTCTCTCATATTTAAACAACAAGTACAGAAAATATCTACAGACCTCCGCTCTAAATATTTCAGAGTACCTCACTCAGGGAAATCACCAAGTAGTTCGGTCTAAGTGGGACTGGAAACACCATCGTTATTTCTATGTAAAGAATTCTTCCATCTACTTTTTTTTTTGAAGACCTCCTTGCAAATTCATTTGTGGTGTTAATTTCTGTGGGACCAAATTATTGCAATTTCAATACAACCATAAAAATGTAATTTGGCCTCCTGAAACTTGACGCCCTTTAGTAACCATCCTAAGCGCCTGGCCCTTAAGCCTGCCCTGGTTTATATGGATTTGACTTAAACGCAGGGTATTTAATATGATAGATGTCATACGATGTTGACTTTAATTAAAATTAAATTTTGACAGAATTTAAAATCTATGGAGGGAATTTATGCAGAAGAACACACTTTTAATTAGAAAAGTTGAATGTTTTTAATTGAAGTTAAAAATAAGAAGCGACAAAATTGTGATTGGGCATGGATAAAAATAAATTCGATATATTATTTGGATACGTAGAGAGAGATAAAGAGACCTATTTATGATCAAAGTACTTACTATTAATTTTTTGATGTCAAAACTTTTCTAAGAATACCTTAAAACTTAATTTGTAGTCTAATCTGTTGCAAAATCTTGCTTCACTCCAATGAAAGCATAAAACGTTTAAAATAAAAAATCCATCACAAATTAAAAGTTTAATTTAATTTTTTTTTTATTTTCAAGACTTAAATTCTAAAGCTTACCAAGCCTGCAGCGGTGCAGCAAAGGCAAACTGTTGTGGCTGATAATAACTTTGCTGAGCCAACAACTGAGGGGTGGCAAGTAATTTTTGTTGCTGCAAACCAATCAGGTTTGGTAACTGTATTTTGGCAAAGGAAGCTTGAGCTGGAGCTTGGAATAGGGCTAATTTTTGAGGAGTATATCCTGCCGGGGCAGCGGTGATGGGAACCAATACAAACCCAGCTGGTACGGTAGCAGCTGTAGTGGCAGATTTTGTTGCTGTCTCGGCTTCTTCGTTTTCGATATCTCGCTGCTGGTTGGCTTGGGTTAATCGCCCGGATTTTTTGTCCAAAGGTGCAACACTTTCGACATCTTTGCTCTCCTCAAGGGATTCACCACTGCTGCTTTCGGAAATTGCCTTATTGATTGGAGCTCCATATTGACGGGATGGCTGCTGTGGACGTTGGAATTGAATTTCACGTTGAGAAGTTAATTGCTGGGGTCTCAGGAACTGTCCTTGCAGCTGAGATGCAGAAGTCTCTTCTGGTGCTCCATATTGCTGGGATGGTTGCTGAGGACGAGTGAAGTCGGAAGGCTGCAAGTTTGAAGCTTCTTCTTGGGGGGCGCCATATAATCCAGAAGGCTGCTGAGGGAATTGGGATTGAGAAGTCTCACTTTCAGATGGAGTGCCATAATATTGACTTGGGGTTTGTTGTTGCTGCTGTTGTTGCTGTTGCGGTTGTTGTTGTTGGAATTGTTGCTGTTGTTGTTGTTGGAATTGCTGCTGTTGCTGGTATTGTTGTTGCAGTTTCTTGATCTGGGCCAATCTTAATTGCTGAGCAATGGCCTCTCCCGTGGGAAGATTAAACGTCCGTTCAGGTCTGAATCCAGATGCCGGGTAGGGAGCTGCTTGTTGCTGTTGCTGTTGAAGCCTGCTACTATATCCTCTAAATGGAGCTTCAGCGTTGCATACAGCAACGGCACAAGCCAGGATGATGAAAGTTAGTTTCGGTGCCATATTTGTCGATATTTTTTTCGGAACTGCCAAACGTAGGTACACAGTATCCAAACGAGACTGATATCAATTGAATAATCAAACGCGTTTTTTATACTCCTCCACAAAACTGACAGCGATTCCCAACAGCTTATTAATTCAGTTGTCGTAAGTATGGCTTAAAAAATTTCAGCGTTATGTGTCTAGTTTGACGGCGGCAGCAATGAACGCCTCCACCTCGGGCGACATTGACCGACATCTGGCCTGACATGAAATTGTCAATTTTACAAATTTTTTAATTGCAGTGTTTCATTTGCTGTCATCACATCACATCACATCACATCGCATGGCGGAGCACCACACCGTCTCGTTGGAATTGTCCAAAAAGCTTATCGCGTCGAGGAGCTGTTAAAACGCATCAAGTCTGCAAGTCACGTAAAGCAATCGATCATCGGGTTCGTTTGCAGGTTCGTGGAATTCGAGGTAGTTCGGTTAGGGTATTGCGTCGTCGTTGTTGAAAACATCCAGCACACAGTAAGATCCCTTCTATTAGAATCATAGATAAAGGATATAGACAAGCCTTGATTTATCACATAGACTCTAGGTCATTAAGGAAACAGTCGGCTTAAGTCTCAAGTCTCATGTTCCGCGAGACAATAGCAACTTTGTAATTTATATGCATTTCGCATAACCATAGTAATGGCAAACGGACGTGTTGGGTGAATAGCAATCAACGGAATGGGCGAATCAAATAGTCTCAGAGACTTGGTGGTATATTATTTTGAAATTTAGATTTTGGTAAATAAAAAAAAAAAGAAAAAAAAATTGCCATAAAAGTGTCTCTGGATGAGAAATAAATTTTGGATCAACAAAATTATTGCGAAGTATTTTTGTTGGGCAAATCGACGATGAATGAATGAATTTCAACTTTTATCATCATGCAACACCATGCAAGATGGACTTAAAATCAGAAATAGTCTTTTGAAATATTTAAATATCACCCATTGAAGTTCATCAGTTTTTTTTGGTGACTTAGGAGGGTTAAGTGGATGACTTAAAGATGCGCAAGCCACAACTTTAAAGTGGCGTTTAGTAGTAAGCACATTTGATTCCATAAAAACAAACAACCAGGCAACTAGTTGTCAAACGCTAATTAAGACTGCATGAATAGAAACGGATCGTTAAGACTTCTTTAGGCCTAAGAATCCCCCTTAATTAAAATGTGCATTTCCCCGTTTTAATTAAAACCGGTTTTAAATAACGAGTAAATTAATGGCCGTAAGTTGATCCACATGCTAAAGTGAAATCAGTTAAAATGGTGAAATGTTAATGGTGAATCATGAACACATCATTGGAAATTGTCAGATTTCGTTGTTTATGATATCTGACAATTGCTGACAATTTCATCTTTAGACGGGAATGAAAATAAATTGCGGCCAAAATTCGAAAATTGAGACAAAACATTTTTTGTGTACTCTTGACGCATGTATTCATTATTTAAAAAAAAATTATGTTATTACCTAATAAAGTTTCCAAAAAAAAAAATTCCCAAAAATCTTGCGTTTTTTTGGCGTTCTAGACCGTACTAGTACCTTAAGCTTTTGGGGAACTTTAACATAAAACAATTATCAAAATCGGTTATACCGTTTTTAAGAAAATGAATAGCAAAATAAATGCTTCTAGGGGGGTCATAATTGCAGTAGTCGACGTTATTACACAACACAAATGTTGAAATTGTTCATATTAAAAGTGTATAAAGTGAACTTATTTCCGAATTGAGTGCTGTGTAGTGTAGCCCAAACAGTGTGTTTTTTGAAAAGAATTTTTGGCCGAAATGAAACACTCACCGCTGCTGTAGTACGCAAGCTTGTGCAAAAAGTTCGTGAGACTGGTATGCTGGTGGACAAACCTAATTCACGAACATCAACTCGCCCGCCATAGATCTCAACATTTCATGCACTAGCCTGAGGAGAATGCTGTAAAAGATCTTCGATTTATTCGCTTACAAGGTCCATAAGCCCCGGTGCACACATGCGTACTTTTAACGCGCGGTACCGTAGCCTGCGAGTCTTTTTACAAGCAAAATAACGCGCGATGCCGCAGCGTCATCGCACTCGTGTGTGCACCACTCAATTCATTTGTGAGTACTGTAAGACGAAAAGGCGGTGACGCTGCTTTTTCATGAATTTTTTTTTCATGGAAGGAATAATATAATCAATTCAAATTAGTTTTTACTTGTTTATTATCATTATTAAGTACAAAAAATAATTTTTTCATAAAAACATACCGGGCGCCTCGGAATAAGACCACCTCCAAAAAAAGTTGTTCGCTGTTGGCCACTCTAGCTCCTGCAAAAATGACCAAAAATTAAAAAATCTAAGTTTTTTATAAAATAGAAGAGTTTAGTTGGAGTCTGGACTAAAATAATTGCCCCAAGTCAAAAATTAAAGAAATGGCGGACGCTTGAATTTAAGTGTTCGTTTTTTCCACTTCTTTTGCTCTTCTGAGCGCTGTACAAAAAAAAGTTTTTGATATATCAGCCTGATTTTGGTCCAGACTCAAATAAATTTAATAAACTTTAAAACAAAACAAAATTATGACGTTCCGTCAAGTAGTTTTAAAGTAATCGTGGCCAACAGTTGGAAAACGAGTCATGGCTCATGTGTCGACACCTGGTGGCCCATGTGGTACCTCTGCTTACCATGGTATGGTTATATAGGCGCCAAATTCAAAAATAATTATGTAAAACATGCTACGTTAAAAATACCACTAAATGTCAATTTTCGAGACAAAAACATAAGTCTCATTTTTGTTCTAAAAATTAAAAAAAAAAAGGTTTCTGACAAACGGTTTTAGCTACATATTCTACACACATTTTACTAGACACAAATGGAAAAAACAAAAAATGCATTTTTCGTCGCCGAAAAAGGAGAACCTCCCCTTAAAGATAAATCATCCTATCAGCAAATCAAAGGGTTGTAGTGAATTTCTGCTATCAATAATATGAATGCCCCAATTTATATCTTTGCACCAGCAAAATAAAGTCCGTTGAGCTCAAACAAATTATAACCTATTCGTGAGTCGTTTATTAAAATTGTTGTTCAGTTCCATCGAAATACCACGAACCTATTCATAATCACAAAAATTATAATGGTTGTCTTCGTAATGTCTAGTCATATGATTGTACTAAATCATAGCACCACATTGTATGTTTACAAACTTCCAAATTACTAATCCACTAATCCAAAGAAGTACTGCATCACGTACGAAACCCTATCCACTTGGCAGTACAGGGTGTCACTTTATTACAAAATACCTGTCAACAAAAAAGAAAAAAATAATACTCAACATGCACGCATTGTCGCCGCACTCACTCATTTGCCATATTTATACACTCAATTTGTTTTTAAATTCCCTTTTTTAAATTAATGCATAAAATTAAAAAAGAAATAAATCAACCAACGCACCTGACCACATTATAAAGAAAACTAAACGAAACCACCAAAAACAAATTCGATTGGTCAAGACGCACTTCACAGCAATGACCTTTGGCGTGATAGTACGAGTTTATAGTCATACGAAACGAATTCACACGACACGGCAATCGAGCGACTGACAACGCAACGCTTCTGATCGCAATAATATTATTATTGTGCGTGAGTATGGCCAATGGCCAAATAAATTTGTATGTTCATAGGTAGCGGTGTTTGCCTGCCAAGAAAAAAAAACTAAGTCAAGAGGCCGTAAGATGCAACGGAAGGTAAACATGACTTTACAGACAGCTAACCGAACTTACCAGACCATGGTTGATGCGCAGCGGGCAGTAGATCGTTGACTTTTGACGTTTTCTCAACAATGGTTTTGTGCAGGGTGACCATATTAGGTAAATGTTATTTATTCTTATAAACTGTAGAGATCTCTCATAGAATTGAGTGAGACACACATATGGTACAATTTCATAAAATATAGAGATTAATTAAATATACATTCTGGGGTAGGGTTTTAATAACGTTTGAACAAGCCAACGCACACGCCCATATATTCTTTTACATGAAACAGCTGTCTAAATGAGCAAGAGTTTTACTTTAATTGCTTACAAATTTTGTATAGGGCATATTGACTATATTTTCTTGCTTAACAAGATGGTAACCATAATGTGTCATATTTAAATGTTTGACAGACGTGACGTAAAATTTAATCTATTACTTTTAATTTTACATTATGGGACTTTCAAAAATGTTTTTCGATGGAGAAGAGAATATATGTATACAACATGCATTTATGTTCAGATGGTTTAAATTTAATTTTTATGTTTAAGGTTCATTTATTTATTTTAATTCGATTTTTCAATACACGAAATAGTTTTTTTTTTTGTTTCGAGCAAAAGCAGTGTATTCAATTGTCAGTATGTCATTCAAATTTAACAAAGAATGTCAGTGCAAGGTAACTGACAGTGAAATTGATTTGTTATTAGAAGAACCATCAGGCGTTTTTATTTTTTAGTTCAGTGCAGAACTCCAGTTGTTAAAAAAGGAGCGTTCAGAACTACGAATTTGTGTTTATTACTTTTTTACGTTCTGAACGTGTTCAAAGAACGTTTTATATCCAGTGAGTAAAATAACAGAGCAGAAATGCTGAATACATCAATTCTTAAACTCCGGAAATATATAAAAAAAAAAAACTATTAAAATGGATGACAGCAGTCGCACTGGTGTACAAGGTAAAGTTATTTTAGAAATAAATAATACAACTAAACTTAACTTACCATAGCCGTGTTTTTGAAAGAATGAATAGCCAGGTTAGCAAATTTTAACACGCAAGCAACAACAAAACTAAAAGTGGATACAATTTAGGTCTGCAATCACAAATCACAATGAACATAAAAAGCCATATTTATTTGGAGGTTGAATAGTGCCATTTTATAACTGAACTGTCAGTTTCACTTTGACATCACATTAAAATATTCCGATTAATAAAACGCATCCTTCTTCATCCGGTATATGTAAAGGTCCCTTAGTGTCGCAGTTTTTATTTTCGATTATTGAGATTGTATCTTGAATAAGGTCCCAGTTATAGCTATCATTGAAATGCATCATTGAAAATTTTCATTCCCATTTTTAAGACGAACAAACAAACTACAATGGCTTTAAATGGTACCAAAATGAAGGTAATGAGTAGTAGAATTTGTTTACTCTATAAAATACAAAATTCTGATTTCCACTTTTTTTTATTTCACTGATAGAAATAAATTTCAATGATTTTCGTTTCTTTAATGTGGAACACAATCGTTCCACTGAATGAGTTCGATTCTCTTTCTGTTCTTAAATGTCAGTTTTCCTTTCAATGATCAACTCTAACCTCAAATGCATATAAATGTAATTGGTTGTAATCAGCCACTGACAGGATCTTTTACTGAGACCAATTTTTCAATGACTGCTATAACTGGCTTGTCAAAAAAAAAAAAATGAAGTCAGCATTCCACTGATTTGTTTCAATGATGCATTTCAATGAAAGCTATAAACGGGGCCTAAGTTTTGTGGAATATCTGCAGATTATGAAAAAAACGAGTACCCATTTAATTACCAGTATGTATTGTGCTAGATATAATGACTTATCTTATCCGACGAATCCCAGTCAATTGCTCGATTTTTTTTACTTTTTGGTAGTTCCATTTTTATTTATTAAACTCTACCAGCAGACAAGATGTTTTTTTTTACAAACATCTGAGTTGTGTTATACATAATAGCAAAATGTAATAGATTCTTCCTTTTTCGTACTTTATTTGACACAAGCTCATTATAACTATAATGGATAGGGAAATTTCTTATAAATAAGAATTTGTGTAGTGGATGAATAAATTCATATGCACTGCATCGCTGTCCAACCGTTTAGCGAAACTTAGTAAATAGGAATAAAAGTGTATTTAAATTGTTTTATTGTTTTGTTTGGCGCCCCAAAACCAGGTCTTATATAACAGTTTGTGCTTAAGTGTATTACATTATTAAATCAGAAAGCTCTGAACACACTCTGCTCAGAGGTTACTTTATTCGCTCAGATTCTGTTCAGTGATTTGGTCAGTATTAAAATAGAAAGAGTTTTGAATGAGTTTGTGAGAGCCCCTGATTGAAATTCTGCCTACGAACATGTTTGTCCTTGACCTAACGGTCTCATGTTTCACTGATAGAAATCGATGTTGTTAAAAGTGTATCAAGACATAATGCATAACACCAGACGGTCGTTGATGAACTTTGCAAGACAAAGCTAGTCTGTGTACTTGCATACGTGACGTGAGTAAAATTTGACGTATGCTGTGGCCTATGGCTGTTGGTGCTATTCAATTTCAACCCCCATCAAATATTGATGTGCCGTTCAGAGTTACCCTTGTTCATTCCGTAACTTGTTCAGTTTTTTTTCCTTGAGTTTCTGTTGAGGTGCTTTTGTTTTTAAAGCTCTAAAAAAGGGTACATTTAAAATCAACACTACGATAACCCTGTGAGAACTTTAATGAAGGATAGATTTATGCAATTCACTGTAGCCAGAATGCGAGGCAAACGTCCTATCTTGCCCACACTGCATATTTTTATTGGACAGAGTATAGTCGCGCAATTTTTTTGCACAAACTTGCGTACAGCAGGGGCGGTGGGTGCTTCATTTCGGCCAAAACTTCTTTAAAAAAAAGAACTGTTTGGGCTACATTGCACTCATTTTGGAAATAAGTTTTCAATATTTCCCAACGTTTTTCAAGCGTAAAGCGACTGGTACTGACTTTAAGTCAAGATTTCGAGCGGGAAACAGCTGTTAGTGTCACCTATGACCTATATAAGTATTCGTAGAGGCAGGTGTAAATTCGATTGAAAATTTAGATTTGCTAAATTTGATTTCAAATCGAAAAATAAATCGATTCTTTACGAGTAGAACACAAATCTTTTCAAAATGAGCACGTTGACAGATCCAAATCAATAATAAATTGATTTATTTTACAAATTAAAAACACAAATATGTTCTTGGTTTGACAAAAAAAAAAGCGTTATTCCCTAGAAGGTCCGGCGTTTGAAAGAAACTTGAAAAGTGCATTCTCTTATCAAAGCAATCTGGAAAAGTTCGCCCGATCAGCATTTTTCTGAATGTTTGCACTAAATTGGTAGTCGTAGTTTGCTGGAAGTTAAAATGTTTAAATGCAAATGTTATAGTTTTTAATTTTCGTTAACACTATTCTGTTAGAGAAATATAGATTTGATTTATTGTAATTCAAAAATTCAATCAAGAAAAACCAGTGAAAATCCTAGATGTAATTAATAATACTTTAATTATAGTATAGCATGTATCAACTTTCCACCACACTTACCAATTCACTTTAGAATCGACACTGTTAGCTCATAAATATGTTCGTATTTCGTTATAAAACCTAAACATTCATCGTAAAATATAAATTATACACGATATTTTATCTCTTGGAAAAATTTCTAAAAAAAAATCTAACCAAACCCGAATAATAATTTTTAAATAACACAAAACCCCCAAACTAACATCTGTGAATGAAATTTGTATTGGGATTCGGGATAAATTCTCCCGCAAATGCGATGACAAACATTAAAATGAAAAATATTTATCAAAACATTTCTCATAACCCTTTCCAAAAAAATAACACACAAAAATTGCTTACTGCCTGTGTAATTTATACCCCCGAGGGTTGGTTGGTTAGACCACAAAAGTCACCTAAACCACTTGCGGAAAAAAACAACAGCATCATTACGTCCGACATCCTGCGTCAGCGGCACAAGTTTTTTGAAATAAAAATATCAAAGGCATGTGGTTGTGTGAGGTTGGGGGGTGGCTGCACCCCTAAAGCATGTTTTTCAACTGCACTTTATTGACTACGTCGTTTTTGTGTGTTGGTTTTTAATAATAAAAAATAAAATTGTTACTGCCTGCGGCTGCATAATTACAACGCAACGCAGTTGTGCAATATTAAGTTTAATATAAAACCCTCTGCACATCATATCCTACCGCTGCGGCCGCCACGTCGTAATATTGGGGATATTTTGTGGGCATTTTTTTTTTTATTGTATTCTGACATCCATGTCATAAATAATTAAATTCTGGGGTTGGTAGTCCTTTCATAAAGGATTTTTATATATTTTCATATGTGTTCCACTATGCCTATATTACATACGAATTTTATTTTATTTTTATTTTATTTTACATTTATTATTTTATTTTGTTTTTAAATTCGCAGTTTTATCTTATTCTTGGTTTATTTTTTTTTTGGAATTTTCGAAGCAAGAAAATTTAATGGCTTCCAAATAAAACCCTCGTAAATATTTTTGTACGAAAGAAATGCGAGATTGGGTCTTCCAAAGTAAACCTTAAAACTACCTCTCTGCGATGGGTAAAAAAGAAGTTAAAATTGAACCTATCCCCGCATCGCATCGTTGTGGGATATGTAGGGGAGCTTCTTCTTTTTATTTTATTTCGTTCGGATTTTTATGTGAAATGTTGGAAAGTATGTTGTTCATGGAGTATTCCATATCATCATCTATGATGGTGAAGTTTGAATTGTCGAACCCTTTCTCTGCATTTATACATTCCACATCACTGGATTTGGATGTGGATTTTTTTCACGTTTCCTTTGGACTATACTGAACATTAAGGTTCAATTAAGTTCAACCAAAATTTGGGAAATCCATACAAATTATTTCAATGAAAAGCTGTTTTAAGAGAAACTTCTTAAGCACCTAAGATTCATGAAAAGATGTCATAATGTGTTGCAAAGTTGTTGCCACAAGCTGAAATTAAAAATCTCTTGACTAGTCTCCACAAGTCACAAGGTCCACTGATATTTTGAAGACAAACAGCTTAAAAATCATTTTCTCTTTAAAAAAACTTTTTATTATTGTGATAAAATTAAGGCCGATTAAGCTAAAAACAATGACGAATTCATGTTCATTATTTATTCATTCTTTACAATAAACTGTAAAGACCCCTTGGAATAATGATAAGTGCGTTAGACCGCAATGCAGAAAGTCTTGGGTTCTATTCTCAGGAGTGTGATGCTGCCTCTTGCAAGGAAATGACATATCCTCCAAGAGTATCTCTTGTCATGAAAAGTGCTACTCATATTAGCCCTCATGACCTGGAAAAAAATTGCCACAGCTCACAGAAATGATTGAAAGTTGGAAGTCACTAGGTCCTTTTTCTCATCATCACCAATTCTATTTATTTATTTATATATACTAAGTTAACGTTAGAGTATTCAATTACAACCCCATAGTCATGGCATCCTATTGTGTCAAAATAGAATTAATATAAACAAGTGTCTGCATGACCGGAAAGCGTTTGTAAACAAAGTGACATATAGTCACGTACAACAATTAAAGATCGAAAGAAGTCAATCATGGATGAAATTGATATTCCTGGGTACCAAGCTCCAGATTCCAGAAAGATGACATCACCTCATCTTCAATCTACGATGAGCAGATATAGTTTAGTTAGTTCTTAAGTTCAGCTCTTGAGACTCGGTTGAGTTTCTAGCATACTCTTGTAATTAGGCTTTTAAGATTAAATAAAAGTTTTTTAAAATTTACTCTAGATGAGTAATTAATTAATTGGCGACCGTGACAGGACCTAAAATTAAAGTATAAGCAGAAAAAATAAAGTATGCTCTTTAATTAAAAGGTCTTCGCGAGAAAAAAATTCACGCGAAAAATTTAACAAATAAGTAAACTTCCAAGAAAGTTGAAAAAAATAAAATATAAAAAGTATCCTAGAGACATAGGAAAAAAATAAATAAAGTATCCTGTATAAATAGGAGAAATATAAAGTTTATCGAAAAAATAATTATTACTTGAATAATAACCAACAGTGTGTCTTCAAAAAGAAAAAAAAGAAGAAAAAATAACAAGTGCAATTAAAAGTAAAGTTCGGAATAAAATGCTAAAAAATATTAGTGACAATAATTCAAAAGAAATAAAGGAACAGAAAAATAAAAACAGACATCTGCTAGAAAAAGTGAAGAAAATTAAATTAGTTTTCCAACAAGCAAAGGAAGATATGGAAAATAACAATCTGTGAAATCTACGATAAAGATATAGACTCTAAACAAAAAAAAAACATTGTGAACGAGTAACAGCTGCACATCGTGGGAACCATAAGTTATTAAAAATGGAAACAACAATTTTAATATTACTATTGACATTAACTATAACAACCGCTGACATAGTAGACTATACACGAGAAAATTATTTGTTATTAGAAAATGGAAACGCAGCAATTTATAGTGACTTTGGAAATTTATTCCACATAACACATCTCAATTACTTTGAGAAAGTATTACAAGAAACAGAATCCGAAATAAACAAAAACTACTTTAAAAATACGTTAAATGAAAATCATGAGGACGACACATTAAACCCTAGTAGAGATATAGATATAACAGTAATAAAATCACTCCTTGGACAACTTAGATTGACAAAAAGATATAGACGAGGTATTGATGAAATAGGAAAAGTTTGGAAGTGGATTTCAGGATCACCTGACCATGATGATTTAATATTAATAAACAATAAGTTATCAGAGCTAGTAAATAACAATAACAAACAGTTTATAACTAATACAGAAATGTTTAACGCTATTAAGAAAATATCAGAATCCTTACACAAAATTGAAAATGACTCAGAACTTAAATTAGCAAGGGAACGTAATAGATTAATTCTAATGGAATTACAAAATGTCATTCAAACTATAGCTTTAGCTAAAACAGGAACATTAAACCCAGCAATACTGAATTTAAATGACATAAAAGACATAACACGACATGAACATGGTAGTATGACAATAACTGACTTAATGCACGTTTCAGAATTTAAAATTATTCAGAATGAAGATTTAATTGTAATTTTTATTAAATATCCTATAATTGAAAAAATTGTAAGCTTTATGAAGCAAGGGCCATAAGCCAAACAGATGGAAAATTGGTTATAGAAAAAGAAATTGCCAAATGTAATAATAATTATAATAATGTTAAAAATTGTAAAATAGAGTTAAGATATGATTTTTGTAAATTAGCATATAATGAAACATGTTTATCAAACATACTTAATAACAAGAAAGCAATATGTAATAAAATAAAGGAAAAGAATTTAGATTTAGAAATTATAAAAGATGGAGCAATACTAATATCTGGAAAACACATCGTGGACAATTCAACAATTAATGGAGTATACCTGATAAATTTTCAAAATACAACAACAATCGATGGTAAAACTTATAACAGCCCAACATCCCTAATACAAAATTATCTTAAAACTTATACGATTGACAGGTATGAAGTAAACAATTATTTTGAATCTTTGAATGAAGACCTAAAATTCGATAATATTGATCTTATTGATTTACTACAAGATGAAGCCTCAAACAGTCCCATCATTACATCATTTACAGTATTAACTATAATAATAGCTACAGCACTTTGCATCATATACTTTTTCAAGATGAGATCATCAAAAAGAATTTCATCCATACAGTTAGAAGAAATACGATTCAGCAACCTACTTAAAAAAGTAGAGGAACTTACAGAAGAAGCGGGACGTTCTTCTTAAAGGAAGAGGGGAGTTAACGTTAGAGTATTCAATTACAACCCCATAGTCATGGCATCCTATTGTGTCAAAATAGAATTAATATAAACAAGTGTCTGCATGACCGGAAAGCGTTTGTAAACAAAGTGACATATAGTCACGTACAACAATTAAAGATCGAAAGAAGTCAATCATGGATGAAATTGATATTCCTGGGTACCAAGCTCCAGATTCCAGAAAGATGACATCACCTCATTTTCAATCTACGATGAGCAGATATAGTTTAGTTAGTTCTTAAGTTCAGCTCTTGAGACTCGGTTGAGTTTCTAGCATACTCTTGTAATTAGGCTTTTAAGATTAAATAAAAGTTTTTTAAAATTTACTCTAGATGAGTAATTAATTAATTTACTATAAATATCAAATAAAGTACATAATTAGGAGTATTTTATCTGAATCACAATAAATAATTCTATCATCTATTTCTTCAATTTCATCCATTCCAAATCATAGTACTGTGCTCACTTACCCTCACATTTCGCATACGGTTGGCTGGGCTAATGTCGTGAATTTCATAATAGAAAATGTCCAATTATTATTTAAATTCCAGGGATGTCGCGTTACCAGGGTAGTTACAGAAAAAATGTATTTGCATGTATAACTCAGATATGCTTGTCCATAAAAGTCGCTACCAATAAAATCTAGCGACATCAAAATATTTGTTGTCGCTCACTGAGTTCAAATTCCGCTAGATTACTAGAACGGCAACCTTGCTTTGCGTTGCTAGGTTAATGTTAATTTTATGATTTGCCTAATCAACTTAATAAGTCACTTTAAAAAAAATAATCAATATTCACAATTTTTGTACGAAGGATGAAGGATATTAAAAAAAACATAAAAAGTAAAAAAAAAATTACATTATATTTTTCGCTCTACATAGAATACAGCAATATGGAACGAAGTCCATAAAAAGCACTTACGATTACGATATCCTCATACCATAGAAAGGCATAAAGGAAATGTCATTCCCATCCAAGTAAAACAATAATGCCGGATTTGGACTTCATCGAGTAAATACTTAGATCTGAATTTATTTTCGTCCTAAGAAACAAAAAGTGTAAATGAGGTTTAATCTTGACACTGGTGTCGTATCAATATTAGGAAACACACAATTTTCTCCACGTTAAGATAAATTGGATTTTCTAACTAGGTTTTGACAGCAAATAATGAAAATTTGTGAGAAATGTAAATTTACCAAACACAGCCAAAATTGTATAACCACCATTTTGCAAATTAGGATCTAATTTAAGGAAGAATAATCTTGTAATTTTTTTATAACCTTCAGAATGCCATTGTTTTGACATTTATTTCGCAGGTCTTGCGACAAGACCCTGTCAGCAATCTTAATCCAATCTTATTCATAAATTCTAATTGTAATATTTTGTTTGTTCTAAAACGAATTTATAGTTCAAAAGTAGTTTTTAAGAATTTTATTTTTAAGTTGCATATAATTATTAATTTCAACTATATTTGCACTTGACCTACCATAACGTTTACTCTTCCAAAACGACCTTAAACTATGTTTCCATCACTAAACTGAGATTTAATAATTTATCTTCATCTTATCTTTATCTTTATCGAACTAACTTATACCCATATCGAGCTGAACGCATTCACTGCACAATGGTTGTTTTGTGGACAACTTAAAGCAAGAAACAAATAATTCTGTGCTCTGATAAAACTTTAAATTTGTTATAAATTAGTTTTAAAAATGAACAAACACAATTTTTCTTTGTTACTAATATTTCAATTGATGAGTATAATGAGTTCAAAAAGCATTTAATTGCAAACCTAACCTAACATGCGACATCTTATGTCACTTTTGATAGTTTGGTTGCAATAGCAAAATACCTAGATCTACTTTAAAGCGAGTTGAGGGCATATCCAGGGGCCAAATTACCGCATCTGTTATCGAGTAATACGTGACTGTATTATGTGAGTTTGGCATTACTGCTTACGTCATCTAGCAATCGATTACTCTAATTTGACATTATCATTCGATCACTGATGGGACTCATTCACTCGGTCACTGAAGCGTTAAATTGGCCCCAGGTCTCAAAAAACTACAGAATTTACTCACTAAGGTAAGTTCAGGTTTTTCAAAAAATGATTTAGGATGACCCCAGGGTATTTTCAGGGCTGAACGAACCAACCTTATAATCGATTTTGTTTACGATTTTGGTTCCTAACTAAACGATGGTTGTGTTAGGTAACGTAACAGAATCTACAAATCTAGTGCAAAAAAAATAATGCTACTACATTTTATACAAGACAGCTGTTTTATGACAGTTTGAATTTTTAAACAAAATTTGGAAGAAACATTTTTAGATCTGTAAAATTCAGAGCCATTAAACGGACACCAACACCAACCCCCGACGCAAAAAACAAAAGAAAAAGATCTGGTGATCTTTATGTTTTCAAGAGGACATCGAAAGCCTGTAAGTAGCTTAGGTTATACTTCAAGATCTCGGTCTCTCAAATTCTCCTGCGAAAACCAGTATTTAAATCCATTAAGTGCAGATACATTGGATTGAATCGAGGTTTATAAATTAAACGGGTCAATGTGCTAGCTACATTCACATCATTAATAAATATTTTCGGATTAGCCGCATTATTTAAATTTTAAGAGTGCAATTTAGAACTCGATCCGAACGTTTCGCATCAAATTGCATTGAGTGTGATCACCGGGATACCGGAGTTCTAAATTGCACTCTTAAAATTCAAATAACGCGGCTAATCCGAAAATATTTATTAATTATGTTCAAAAAACGCGAAAACCTTAAAAGTTATATAATGTACATTCATATAATTTATTAGGCTTTTTTCTTTTTTAGTTCAGTATATACATAGAGCTCCGAACAGAGTCCGAGCATGTCGAGCATGTTCCGAACATCCTCTGAACCAAGCGTGCTCTGAGCGCTCTGAGTATTTTTTTAAAAACACACTTGAACACTTAGCTGTCGAATTTTTTTTTTTTAATTTCCATCTGTCAAATGCCTGTGTTAAGCATTGTACTCTGTCTGCTCAATTATTCTATTCTGAGCTTATAGAGCGCACTCTGAACACGCTCAGAACATGCTCAGAACGAAAAAAGAAACACATTTATGAAGCACTGAACGCTCTGAACTAAAAAAGAAACACAATTTATTTTTTTGACAACTCAGGCTCTGTTCTGAACTAAAAAAGAAAAACGCCTATTAATGAAATAAAATGAGACTCCATTTTGAATTTATAATTCTGAATTATCACAACACAAATTCACAATTTGAAACTTCAAAATTTTAAAGATGACAATTGATATGTCAGAATAAAGTTTAAAATGTCTTTAAGTGACCTCTAAACGCGGTAGATGGCGTTTAAGTTAAAAGAGCTTTAAGTCACGTTACTAAATGTGAAGATTGGTTATAGGCATTTACCGGTTTTATACTTAAGAGCTGTTTGGAGCTATTTTAAAGTTAAGCACCCTTTAAAATTTCGGCAGGCAATAAATAAATGTGATTTATTAAAAGAAATCCAGATATTATTTATTTTTCTTCTTTATTCATTTTAATTTTGTATTTGGATTGCATTTGGATTGATTTAACCGAGATATTTTAAAATTAAAAAAACCGAATTAGATAGTTGTTGGACTAAATAAGTCGTTAAAAGCAAATAAAACTGAATTTACCATGATTGCTCACAAGGAAGTTATCCCCCAACCCTTTTCTTTTTATTCTTTTAGTAAAAGTTTGCGTAAGGTTGAAAAAATGGTACGTTCCATATAAACGTATGTGTATTCACATCTGGTACTATAATAGCACGTTAAAATTCAACATCAATCCTGTGACCCAGACTGTACCTACTTCGAACACACTGAGGCTCTGTTGAAAAATTGATGTTGAAGATTGAAAAAATAAGCTTTGGCCAAATTGAAAAATAACACAACGTTGATGCTGTCGGAGCAATGATTCTGTGAGATCGTTTGGTGTTTTGATTTCATTTTTCGTTATATTTTTTCTTGTGTTTCCAGGGTAGATTGAAAATTAAGGGGTGTAGTCGAATAGTTTGTTAAATAAAGTAATGAACTTTAAAATAAAGGTTATTTTATAGAGTGAATAACTCAATCCAGACAAACTAAGTTTGGTAATGTTTTCTTGGGAAAGTTCATACATTTATATTCCATTCTTTTCATTGTTTTTTTTTGTAAATTGGAAATTTAATAATATTTAAAGTTTAAGCTATGAAGATATTCATGTTATTTTTAAATATAGAGAAAATAAATAAACTATAGGCCATTAAGGCTAGTACAGAGTTTAAAACCTAGTGAATAACAACTCTCAACCATTCATATGTGCATGTTACTATTTTTGGCCGAGTAATGAGCAACACTTTTCATAACAGGAGATACTCGCCTTGGGGGATTAAATGTTTCCATTCCTTATGATCTTTTCTTATTTATAAAAATGATGTTTGTCCTAATGTGGGCTTAAGGTCAATTTATTAATTGGGGGATTAGTCACTTATTTGCAAGAGGTGAAACACCCCTAAAAATCAAACACAGAACCCTCTATATGACAGTCCAACATACTTACCATCATGTCAAGGGGTACATCTAGAATAAAAATCATGACAAAACTGTTAAGGTTGAAGTAATGAAGCTGAACTGATATTAATTTCTTGTTTACTTTCAATTAAACGTCAAGAATCATTTAAATTTTGTTGTATGTCCAATAATAATCAAAATATGCCCCACCCGATTAAATATAACATCCCATCTACTGCCATGTCATCGATCCAAGCCATATCGAAAAACCATGTCATTCATTCAATTGAATTGGCTTACAACAGATTGAAAAGATGATGTGTGTGCACTGTGTACATATACATAGTCCACCTCGGCTCGAACTCCTTTGCTAAATCAGTGCATTTATGGTAAAACAAGCTCCAATCCAACTGCAACTCGACAAACAAAACGTTCAACAACTTTCGTCGAATCCTAAAACCACTTTGTTGGATTATCCTCAATTGGCTTATTTGAGATTTGACGATCGCGATCGTTTCGATAATATAATGCCCAAATGGTTATATGCATTTTAAATTGGGTGGAGTAGGCTTGAGAATAGGAAGAGTGTAATGATGCACTGAAAGAAAGAAAGAAATATATGAAATTAAATCAAATTTAACTAAACCTAGCTCGTTAAAAAAGTTTTTTTTTTTTAATTTATGACAAAAACATTTAAAAAAGTGGTTTAAAAAAAAAATAGAGTTACATCCCACAGTGGGACATAAAACTAATTATATAATAATTGCCTGTGAAGTTATATCCATGCGACATCGCTGGTATCGTAAGCTAAAAATCAATGTGTGTATGAAACCTCATATTTAAGAATTTTTCCCAAGCACCATTATCCAATCAGTTCAAATATCCAATGCCATCAAATAGGTTCTGCATAAATGTTTTTCCTTTCAATAATAAATCAATTGTTCAAATCTTCACTGAGGCTCGTTGATACTCGGTTTGAGTTTCTCAACAAAGTGATTGATCATTACCAAGATCATTACAAAGAGGTAAAAAACTCGATAGAAACATTATAAAAATGACATAAGGACAACTATATTTCTGCAAGATCAATGTGAAACTCGTGTTAATTCGCCAAATTTAAAAGTTTAATCCGAGCTTAATGCTGAAACTCGAATAACATAGGATTATTAAACTGAGCCCTATAGGCGCGCCAATTGGAAGATGAACTAATTCAGCTCAAATATAAATTTTATAAAAAAAAAAAAATAATTCCTTGTTAATTGGATATACTTCAAAAACGGGTTTAAATTTTTTTTTAAATATATGGAAAAAATAGTAATTTAAAAAAAGCGGTTCCAAAAGTTCTAAAGGTTTTGCTACTCATATAATTATATAAAAATTAACTTGTGTGCATCGCGTTAGTACCAAAACGATTTTCGAAGTTATTTCATCAAATAAAAAAAAGTTTCATATTTTTTATTGAAGTTTTCTATAATTCCTAATTTCACATATTTTAAAATAATGAAATCTTAAAAATTCAAGAATACTTGAACGAAAAGATCATTTACTGGTAATATGCGAACAAGTCGTATTATGTGTACACAAATTGGGTGATTAACATAAGATGCGACAGAAAAACATCATATGAGAAGAAGGTCTTTTATCCCCGTTAAAGCTTGCACAAAATTTTCTCAAAAATTTAATTCACACAAAAACAAAATTATTGTAAAAAACGCAACTTTTACAATATGATTTTGTACATTTTTAAAGCTAAAAATTTACTTTTTTTTAATTTTTAAATAAAATTAGTTTTTTTTTTTTCAAAAATATTATTAGATATTCTTTTCTTTTAGTCCTTAGAAGGATTCAGCAGGTCTGTTTGATTATATTTTTCTTAAAGTGAATATAATTATCTAAAGCACAAAATAGTAAACTGAACTCCTTCAAGCAAAACAGAAACAAAAAAAAGGAACACTTTTTAAATCTAAGTGGTATCATCTTCATTCAAAGTGTTTCCATTCTTTAAAACAAATATGTTCTTAGTTTATCTGTTGATTTGAGGTGCAAAGTATTGTTAAATAACTTTCATTTCAATTATAAAAGGCTCTTTAGATTCTTAATAAGGATACAGCGTTGTCTCATATTTTATGTATATGTAGTCGAAATTGAGTTTCGCAATTCCGGATTTTATATTTTTAAGACAACTTTGTATAAATGTCGTCTATTCTTTCCTACACACTCTTGAAATCGGACTCTTATTTTCTTCTAGGGCCTGAATTGTTTTAGTTTTGTTGTTCTAAGCCCTCATATCTTCAGGTATCTCCATGAAAAAAGGCACGAGTGCTAAGATACGGTTGGGGTATAATACATCAAAAGGTCCTAGTGCACTTAACCCCAAAAACTATTCTTTTATTCAAGGTCCGGTTACAGAGGTGCCCACCAAACTCCAGCTGTAAAGTTGCTGAAATGGCGTTCTGCTGTTGAGTCCGGAAAACAACTGCAGTTGCGGTACCAAAAACTCTTCAATTATTTGGCAATACACATGAGGACCAATAATTCCTCGAGCAGAAACTGTACAACGCCCTACCAATTTTGAACAATTCAAAATATTTTAATGGCATTCTTTAAGGACTAATCACATGACACCCACCGACGAATGAAAAAATATTCGTGTATTTTGACATTTCATTCACATTAGGTGTTTTTTTAACCCTGAGCAGAGCACTGACAAGAGTTTGAGCATATCGAGTACGCTCTGATCAGAGCTTGACCATATCTCTCCAAATTATTTATGAAACACATTGGTGCACTGAACTGTTAAAGGCGTCGATCTTCATTTTTATTTGTTTATTTGTTTTTTTTTTGTTTGCCGTCACTGTCTCTATCATATCACACGACATAAAAGTGAAGTTAACCGCGCTCAGCTTTTTACTCTATCTGCTCGCTCCAAGCTAGCTCTAATTGAAAAAAGAAACACAACCTGAGCGCTTTAATGTGTCTGAGCTAAAAAAGAAACACAGATCTATTTTTGACAGCTCAGTTCCCTGCTCTGAGCTCCAGAAAAGAAAAATGCTTATAGCAACAAACTAAGAATTTAATGACGTATAAGAAAAACAAAAATGTTTTTAAGGTAAGTTTTGCATTAACAATTAATTTATTGCAGTGTGAATGGTATTTTGAATACAAATAGAGTTTGTCAGTTCCTAACAGTTAAATTTTAAATTCATGACAACAAATTTATTTTCTCAAAATGTCTCTTGATTTAACAATTCAAACAATAATTTCAATTACTCGTAGTTTTCTTCCATTTTACGCAGTTTTTGTGGAGAATATACCTACTCTCATAAATCTTTTAAATCTCATTTGTTCTTTTGTCTGTCGTTCGTTGGTCGCTTTCATGTAAATAGTTCCCTAGGGTTGTTGTTGTGGCATCCACCAATATCTCACCACTTTACAATGTTTCATGTTTTGTTTATTTACATATCCATATAGTCCAGTCAAAGCGTCATTTGACCTTGCGCGCAGAGGCATGGTCTATTTTTTTTTCATGGATCGATAGGTGCTTATGAGAAAAGCTTAAAACCAAATTTGCACCACATGACAACTTTTTTTACCAAAGTTATTGGTAAAAATGTAATTTGTGCCATTTTTTGGTCATTTGCGAATATCTCGGCTCCACTATCCCGTACGAACAAAAATTAAACACATATTTATTCCTAATAACATTATCTATTATGTTCTAAAAAAAAACATTTGTTTAAACAAATGAAAAAAAAGTTATAGTGAGTTAAACAAATTTTTTGTTGGTTAAAAATCACTTTTTCGTGATTATTAAGAAAAAAGCTCATTTAAGGATGAAATTTTTATTTTTTATTATTAAAGTTCTTGTAATTCCCTACAATTTAAAAAAAAAATCAACACTCTACGATGAACGAAAGCCGAGTAATAAATTATTGAACATAGGTAAGTCAGCGCACCCACGCATTTTATGATTTTATGTTTTAATTAATATCTCAGCCCCAGTATGTCGCAAAGTGAAAATAAAAAACGGTATTGCTAATAACAATATTTTCTATCAACTTGCATTTAATTTAATATGTTTGAGCAAAAACATAAAAAGTTACCGTTGGTTTCAAGGTTTTTTTTCTTGTTTTTAATACCTTTTTTTGAAAGTTATTGAGAAAAAAACTGTATTTCACGGTAAATACTTTTCAGTTTTGGATTTTTGTTTTATAGTCCTGCTAATTTTCTTCAAATTAAAAAAAAAATTAGTCCATTACGACAAACGGGAGCCAAGATATTCATGATTTAAAAATTTAGGAAAGCTTACAATTTAGTATTTTAACCTTGTAGCTTGTAATTTTGGTGTCGCCAGCAACAAGAAGCAACAAATATATGTGTAAGTATGTGTGGGGTGCTTGACGGATACCAATATATCTTGTTGCTGGCGACACCAAAATTACAAGCTACAAGGTTAAAATACTAAATTGTAAGCTTTCCTAAATTTTTAAATCATGAATATCTTGGCTCCCGTTTGTCGTAATGGACTAATTTTTTTTTTAATTTGAAGAAAATTAGCAGGACTATAAAACAAAAATCCAAAACTGAAAAGTATTTACCGTGAAATACAGTTTTTTTCTCAATAACTTTCAAAAAAAGGTATTAAAAACAAGAAAAAAAACCTTGAAACCAACGGTAACTTTTTATGTTTTTGCTCAAACATATTAAATTAAATGCAAGTTGATAGAAAATATTGTTATTAGCAATACCGTTTTTTATTTTCACTTTGCGACATACTGGGGCTGAGATATTAATTAAAACATAAAATCATAAAATGCGTGGGTGCGCTGACTTACCTATGTTCAATAATTTATTACTCGGCTTTCGTTCATCGTAGAGTGTTGATTTTTTTTTTAAATTGTAGGGAATTACAAGAACTTTAATAATAAAAAATAAAAATTTCATCCTTAAATGAGCTTTTTTCTTAATAATCACGAAAAAGTGATTTTTAACCAACAAAAAATTTGTTTAACTCACTATAACTTTTTTTTCATTTGTTTAAACAATTTTTTTTTTTAGAACATAATAGATAATGTTATTAGGAATAAATACATGTTTAATTTTTGTTTGTACGAGATAGTGGAGCCGAGATATTCGCAAATGACCAAAAAATGACACAAAACATATTTTTACCAATAACTTTGGTAAAAAAAGTTGTCGTGTGGTGCAAATTTGGTTTTAAGCTTTTCTCATAAGCACCTATCGATCCATGAAAAAAAAATTGACCATGCCTCTGCGCGCAAGGTCAGGCCCTTTTTCATGACGCTTTGACTGGACTAATAGGCATGAAAATGTTCTTCGTTTAGTACATAAGACCAAGCATTGTCATCGCTTAGTTTTCTCGTTAAGTTGGATTTACTCTGATTGAGTATAATTTCATCATCATCCCGAAGGATTTTCGTTAATCAGCTAAACTTCTGAACCCACGATCATTTAAGCTACTTGCTAGGGCGTACTCGTATTTTAGTAAAATTTAAAACATTGACAGAGCGTGCAAAAAATAAGTAAACAGAACTTTTTTGACAGTTGTAATGGGCGTTTTTCTTTTTAGGTTCAGAGTAGAACCCGAACTGTCAAACAAAAAATTGTGTTTCTTTTTTAGCTCAGAGTGTATAACAGTTCAAATTTGCGTTTCTTTTTTGTTGAGAGCTTAAGATTGTTCGGAGCGCACTCTATGAGCTCGGTATAAAATAACTGAACAGACAGAGTTAAATGCTGAAATCATTCTGAGAGACAGGAAAAAAACTCAAAAACTCGCGTGTGTTTATAAAATAATTCAGAACTCTTAGAACACGCTCGATTCGGAGAAAGTTCAGAGCATGTTCGACATGCTCGTGCTCTTATCTGTTCAGTGCTCTACTCTGAAAAAAAAAATAAGTCAAAAGATATTCGATGATTTTGACTTAAATAAATATTAGAATAGGTATGATGCTTGATTCGATTTCAATTGTAGTTCAAAAAAGCATAATCACACTGCATATCTAATAACGGAGCTTTTTGTGTTAGATTACAATAACGAAATTATGTATGAAATTCAGTCACAATGATCGTATTTAATTCGAATTTTTCTTAAACTAGATTTATTTATATGTAATTTTAAAAGTAACACAAATTGGCTTAATAACTCCCTACCCCAATTTGAATTAGAAAATATTCGCATTATAGTTAGTTTTAATGCTCTTGAATTGCTGAAAAAGTGTAAATTGACTGTAAACATAACTCTTTTTCTATAAAATTCATCTCCAATATACAACATAAAATAAGAATGATATGATATTTTTTCTTCAAATTGAGTTGATATTATTAGGTACAAAACTAACACGTCGATTTTTTCTGAGTGTGGACACTATAGCAATTTATCTAACTTTCCCAGTTGTGGGCTTAAATTGATCGTTATAACCCATCATGTGGGACTGGATATCCCTATATAAGCGTGATAACTGCTGTCAACCAGCATCAGCATCGTGCACAAAAATGATCATCGGCCACTGGCCATGTCAAACAGCAGTAGTGACGATAGTCGTGAACAACGAACGTTTCAGTTTAATTGGAAATTCGTTTATTGGCGGAGAGTTGTTTTTGTTGTTGTTGTTGTTGCTGGCAACGAGTGCTCGTTTAGGACATTTGCCGCACTAATTTGTCTCTGGCTAAGGCTCTGGGTTTTACTCTAGGTAAAAGGTAGAAGCGGTCGATTCCTGTAACTCCTGAATTGGCATTCGAATAGCCAAACTGAACTGAAACATACAACTTGGCTCGTTCATGTTGCGACGATAATCGTTTTCAATTTAACGACTTTTGCGATGGCCATTGACGCAGAATAACTCGGATAAGATTGATTTGATCGGTTGCGCCGGCCGCCACGATTCGCACACTGATAGTTTTTTTTTTAGGTAAGAACAAGTGGGTTTGGTCAGTATGCTGATTGGTCATTTGGTTTGGGTATTTCCATGCTCGTGATCGCTTGTCATCGTTGATCGTTATCTGATGGCAGGCAATAATTTTAATAAGGCTAGGAATGTGGTGTTATTTTCTTGCAAACCTATCCGGGATAAGATTGGGTTTTGGTTTCGGTTAGCATTGGAATGCGTAACGTGAGGCGTTTAAATATTATAAAAATGGTATTCAATTTGAAAATGAAGTAGTTAATTGTGTGTATGTTTCATTATTTTAAAAAAATTCTTCACCATCAATTTATTTTCAGTAGAGAAATATGAGCTTGATAATTTTACAGAATCATTTTAAACTGCTTCCATTTCTTACTAGAAATAATTTCCTTCGTGTTCTGGACATACCTAATTTATAAAATTGAAATAAATTAAACAAACCTAAAACCAAACTGCAAACTGACAACTAAACAATTTAGATTTGCAAAATTGATTTTAAATTGAAAAATAAATCAATTTGTTTGCCCAATGGAATGAAACAGTTGCCAAAATCGCCATTTTCATATTTCGACCGTAAGTCAGAGCTTACACATGACATTGATACGAAATTAACACGTTTATGTTACATTCACCAAATTTAGGCAGGTAGACAAACTCTCTCATCGAGTTTTGCTATTTAAATTAAGAAAACTAGGATATAGTGGACATTTTGTAAGATGGCTTTGATAAATATAATCTCAATGAAAGACAGTTTTATAAAAGAACAAATTATTTATTTAAAGAAAAAACGTTCCTTCAGCTTCAGCTTTCCTTTTAATAATGAATACAAAATAATTTTCTAATTGATAGATACATATTTTCTATAACTAGATTACTAAATTATTAATACAAAGTAGTATGTGTACATAATTATACAGAGTTGTTTTGCTTTGTGATTTATCTAGTTTTAACAGGCTTCAATCTTATTTATTTGATAGATAATACTCAGTACTTTTCAACGACTGCGAATCGAATAACTTTAAAGTTAATTCTGGAATACCACAGGGTAGCCATTTGGGTCCAGTCCTTTTTATTTTATTTATTAACGACCTACCGTCTGTGTTAAAGTACTCTGACTGTCTGATTTATGTGGACAATGTAACAATCTTGAAACATATTTCGAATACTAGAGTTTTTGAAGATTTGCAGTATGACGTTAATTCTTTTCTTCACTGGTGTGTTCGTAATTGTTTGTTTCTCAAAATCGATAAATTCAAAACTATAAGTTTTACGAGAAAGCTTTCTGTTTCTTCTTTTAACTAGTAAGACCAATTCAATTCTAGGTTGGATTTAAAGGGAGTCGAGACAGTTTCGTTATCAAACAGGTTTACCAAAAAATGTCACAACACCGTAAAATCGAAAAATGGTCCATAAACTCAACAAAGTTGTATGGTATAACAAAAACACTGAGGGAATATATCATAACGCCCAAAATATTTTTTTTTCAAATATCATACGAAAACTGTTGTATGATCTATGTATAATTCGGGCGATATGGACGTTCTTAATTTAAGATCTCATCCCTTAAGCTTATAATTCCCAAATCAAAAAATATCACAAGACATAACCCACCTCAAGAAAGACACAATATTTAAAGGCTTCGATGCATTTAAGAATAAGTACAGCAAATTTCCTGGATCATTCTGATTGGTATAAAAAAAATTAATGGAATCAACAAATTTGTATGCAAGATGAGATGATTTGGAATCGAATTTAGGAATTTACCTGTCAGAATGAAATTTTGGTGTGAGACATTCAAATCTGTATTAGTATCAACCATTGAGTATCTTCAAACAGGTAACTTTTATCCATTAAATGTTCAAGACCTTCTTTTAGAACATTCAATTTTCTATCCACACAGTGAATACGAAAATGCCTTTTTTGTATATAAAAAACGAAATGGCGATTAGCCACTTCTTAATTTTGAAATCATATTCAAGAGCATCAACATTTTGCAAACAGCCACAGCTGAAATTCAAGGCTTTTTTCTGTTAACCAATTCGTTGTGGTGGTTTTAATTAGAGCTGTAGCCCGAATTTGAGGCTTTAGTCAGTTGTGAAATTCAACAACGCGATTTGGCCGTTTTTCGGGTTTGGGCTTGACATAATATATAATAAAGAAAATATAGATCTAATCGAAAAAACCAAAAGTGTTTTTTAAGATTCCAATAATGGCAGGTCCATGTTGGCATATATGACTCTGCCTCCTGAATTCGGGGGATTTCCTGGGTTATTGAAATTGTTCTGCGACTGAAAAATATCTAAAGAAGTCAAATCACATGATCTTGGTGACTAATTCTCGTTACCTCCGCGAGAGATAACCCTTTCCTCAAGTCGTCGCTGTATAGCCGTGTCGGTCGTCATCGATCTACATGTCATAGACATCCACATCGTTTAGTTTTGGATGAAAGAAATTGTTGTTTATCATTGACCTGTAGCGCCCTCCGTTGACAAAACTTCATGTGGGTTGGGCTCGTCCCATATACGAAAATTTTGCTTATTAAACTCTACCAACAATAAGCCTCGTTGCTAAAGATGATTTTTAACAGACAATATTTGACTTTGACTTATTTGTGAAATGGCCGCAACGCCAAAATGCAAAGTTCATCCTCATTTTGACAATAAAGTTTTATCGTTCGGATGAACTGCTCAATCGTGTTACTTGTCGTTATGATTTGGCAATATTGACTGAAATATGAATAACAGATTTGTCAAATTCCACAGACTGTCGAAATCGACCCATCCCTATTGCAAAACCCTATCAGCCTTATTTACTAACTCGTTTTAGCGACGAAGTAAAGTTACTTCGACTTTACAACGGCTCTAATCCTGAAAGCCTTATTTATAATGAAAATGCACGAGGAATAGCGGTGGAATAAGCTAAAACTGGTTCATAGGAGGTTTAAGGCCGTTTTAGTATCTAAATGTCATTTTGAGATGACATCTTGTGAAATTTACAAAAAGGAGTGTAAGCAATTTTTTTTTTCGTTTCTTATTAAGACAAAAAGGATAGATATTTTGCATAAATTATTTATATTTTCCAAACGCTCTAACAGTTGTTCGGTATTGGGAACGCAATGTGGTTTGGTTGGTACATTCATTTATTGGATTTGAACTTTATACAATCCAATTTTGAATGTATCCAATTTCCAATATGCATACAATGATAACACAGGTATACACTCATTTTGGTGCCGATACTTTTTGAACTGCTCTTTAGTAAATTCGACCTCCTGAATTCGAATCTGCAATCGGTTTGTGTCTAGCAGCTCCCGTTTTCATGTTATGGGGTAGGGTGTTGCAAGCCTGACACCACTTGGAAATACCCAAAATAATTGTGAAAAGAAGAAAGTAAAACATTTTTCTTTGAAAATCCAAGCTCATTTAGTGACATTTACATATAAATATAAAAAAATAATAATTCTATTAACAAGATACTAGCGAGCACATTTCAAATACACAATATTTTTCACTGCTGATTTGATGGACTGGAACCCAAGAAGCTTCGTTTTTTGCTTGATCCGCATTGTGGTTTTTTCGGACAATCTCTTAGCAGATTCCAGCAGTAATCTGCCATCATATGCGTATCCCACTTGCCCTGGTATCGTTCTTCCATTGTCCTTATATCCTGGTGAAATCGTTCACCTTGCTCTTCACTCAAGTCTCCCAAGTTTTCAGCAAACCGGTCCAAATGGTTTGCAAGTAATGCACCTTGATGCTCATGTTGCATCCAAGCTCACGAAAAGCAGTCAGCATGTTCTGACCTAAATCCTTATAATTTGAAGCCTTCTTGTTGACTAGAAAGTTTTCGACAACTGACACAAATGATGTCCAGGCTTTTCGCTCTTTTTCATTCATAGATTCTACAAAATTGGTGTCCTTTATTAACCGTCTGATTTGAGGTCCATCGAATATGCCAGCTTTTATTTTTTCAATGCTTAATCCTTGCATCTTCGTAGATATGAATTTAAAACATGATGAATCCTTATCTAGAGCCTTAACAAATTGCTTCATTAAGCCAAGTTTTATATGAAGTTGTGGCAGGATTATTTTATTCCGATCAACCAAAGGCTCATTAATAACATTTTTTCCTCCAACAACCATGTTCTCTCTTCCAGGCCAGTCTTTTTTTACCCAGTGATTTTTCCCAAAGGCACAAGAAGCAGGGGTATTTTATGTATCCACCTTGCTGTCCAAGGAGAAAGTTAACCATTTTCAAGTCCACACAAATGACCCACCCATGTTCGTGATACTTAATCTTTTCCAAGACTATAACTATATTTTTGTACTCTTCTTTCATTTGGGTGAGTGAGCAATAGGTATTAATCTCAATTCGTTACCATTGTGTAAAAGCACACACTTCAAACTTCGCTTGGAACTGTCAATTAACAAACGCCAACGGTCTGGATCATACTCGGGAAGACCCATTTTTGTTAAGAGACCTTAAACATCCTGACAGAAAACGAGATCGTCATCCTGAGAGTAGAACGTAAGCAACTCTGCTGCCCTTTTACGATATAACGTTATTGTTGTTCCTTTATCAAGTAGATTTTTTCTTTTAGCCAGGATGCCAGTAACTCAGAAGATTGTTTTGAGAGGTAAAGATTCCTGATCAGATCACTTAATTCACTTTGGTTAAATCGTTGGGGACTTGATGCATTTTCCTCATATTCACTGTCTTCATCCTCCGAAAGATCTGCTAGCTGATGAAATGTTGGTATGGGAACTTCACCGGAATGAGGGATGGGCCGTCGAGCAGAATCTAAATCAGGATACATCCACTTGCTTCGGTTTTTACTATTGATGCCTCTGATATTCGCTAGACAGAAATAACAGTCGTCATAGTGATTTTTTGGTTCTCTCCAAACCATAGGCACATCAAATTTCAGACTCCTCCTTTTCCCATTAGTCCACTGATGATTTAGATGTTCAGTACATGTTTTGCAAACTACATGTGGTGCCCAAGATTTATCTTGATCATTCTTTCATATGAATTTTTTAAATTAGGGTAAATTGAATATTTCTGTAACTCAGAAACTAGAGCTGCTAGGGAAAAATGGTTTTCAGTTTTGAAATCAGCGTTAGAAGTACAAATAAAATCAGCTGCAAAACTCAAGGCACCAAAATTATTTTTTTTTTGTAGACCTGTGTAATAAAATGAACAATAATGGAAATCAGCTGGGGTTTTCTGGGGTTTTTGTTTGTGTATAATAACCAGAGTTTTAGATTGGTGACTTTTTTTCCCAGTATATTTGACATAAGGAAGGCGTAGCTAATACGGCTAAGAAAATATATATTAAATAAGGATTTGTTTGACGTGGCGTAAACTCGAAGTAAGTGCTTCGGCTCGGTTTAACTATTCCGAGGTTGAACCCAGTATTAGTGAAAAATAATAAATAAGGCTGCATAGGTCCAGAGAATAATTTTTAATTAGATTATACATATCTCATAGAAAAAACTAGCTACCGTAATTCTCCATATTTAAAAGCTTTATCGATTTTATTGTTCGACACAAATAGTTCTTCTCCATATTTACTAAAATCACATTATTCCTGTTAATTGCCACATTGTTGCCATTTCCTTAGTTTCGAAACAAAATCGCTTATAACAAACTTATAGGTACGTACCGACCAGGCTTTGGTGAAGAATTACATAAGAGTTACCTGACACCTTGGTCAAAACTATATAGGAATAGAGCTCTTAAAAAAAATTAAGCACCCAAAAACACGAAAGCAGATTGTTTAGACATGCACACAGTAGGTACACACCCTTTTCCGGCTTTTTACTTGGGATTTAAACTTTCATAAAGGTAACTTATGGATTCTTAATAAAAAATCTATACCTTTAGATCTAATTCAAATATGGAATAACAATTTTTTATAGAAAGTAGAACATTTTTGTTGAATATATTATTTAAAATGAATTGGACAATTTTCTGATACACAAAAAAAATGTTTAACAAAAATTCTTACGTATTTCTTAAAACCTTTGCACGCCAAACTTAAAACGGAATTCTCTAAAAAGAACTTAAGAAAAATCATCGCAAGGCATTCACCCCGAACATTTACACGTTTTCGTTTGACATTTCAATGGTTTTTGACACCAACTGTCAAATTTTGTATTTATGTAATATTTCAGCCGCTATTTTTGTTGAGCTTTTTCTCCCCGTTTTCTACCTTGTTTCGGAAATAAAAACAATTATTATTTATTATATAAACGATATTTTATAAATAATATTTATCTACATGTACAGTACATATACATATGTATAATTGTATAGACGATAATATGAAACCTACAAATATGTTTTCAATTGTTAAGAAATCCAATAAGTTACCTAAAAATCTCAACTACTTCAAATTCCAATTGAAATTTCTGTTGACATTATGTCGTCTAATTTCTTTTGAAAGCATCCCATCAGTTTCTGCTTTGACGTTTAATTGGCCGTTGAATTTTTCAAAAGGTGTGTTTGCTTAGTTCATCTCTGGGTTTTAACTATGTAGTTTGTTAAGGTTTTGTATAGAACCTGTGACCTACACAAAATGCATGAGAAAACTTGTGTTTTTGATGTAGGTTTTGATTTGGGTCTAGTGTGAAAAGGCTATTAGATCACCTTTATATCAGGAATCAAATCATGAGATTCGTTTAAAATTTTCTTTTGAAGTCTTTTGCATGAACGTTTGTAAGAACAGCCTAAGTAAAGTGTCAAAAGAACTGTCAGAAAAATGTTTTGGTATATTTGTTGAATTCCCACTCTGAATAAAACTTTTACGAATGCTGAATTTTTAGGAATTAACAAATTTTTTGAGACAACAACTAGTAATTACCTACGCCCCAGACATGCACTTTAGTCGTTTTGTTTTTGGAAGTTTGTTTTTAGTTTTATTTTTAAGCACATCATCATTCAGTCTAAGCCCATAACCATCCTCAACTTACAAATTAACCACCATGCCTTGACAAATCTCATTAAGACCTAAGCAAACACAACTAAAGCCGAGTAAAATGTAGGAAAAAAACTTATAATTAACTCAGCAGCAGCCCCACCTTGCTTGGTAGCCCAATTGGTAGCCGGTGTAGACTTCTTTAGTTGATGGGGTCATGCACATGTCAACCGTAAAAAAGGTCAAAAGCGCACCACCATCAGGCAACCATATACATATATATGTGTGTAGGTACTAAGCCGGCAAAACATCGCACAGCAAGCAACGCTAGAGCGTTTCCCTCCAGGGGATGGAAATGGAAAATGGAATTTATGCGAATAAAAGTGAAAGCCCTGAGAAGCAGCACCACCACTCCGCCGCCGCCGCCGTGGCTATATGGCAGAGGGAAACATAGCGAAGTAGTGATACCTAGTCACGGAACCAGGAGCAAAGTCAACAGTCAAACAGTGAAAATCTAAGGCGAAAGTATCTGGGAAAAAATAGGAAAATAAAGATACAAAATGGCACAGACACACAACATAGACAGTTCAGTTAGTCAGTGAGGCGAAGAGAAGTACACAAAAATTAAACAAAAAAAAAAGGAACAAACAAAGACCCGGAATCCGGATTATGTGGGTAACGCGAAAGTTGTTCCGTCTAGATGTTTGAGCCGACGACGACGGAACGGCAATGTGGGTGTTGGAGTAGCTACCAAGCTTTTGGGAATTGGGACCCAACAGTAGCCAGCGGCGGTGGACGGAGATGGGGATGCGGATGACACACGATGAAGAAGGTTGGAAATAAAACTAGAAAATATGAAATCTACGCCAAGCCATCGCCATCCTCACAGATAGATATGTAGGTTTAGATGGAAATGCGAGACAACTTTTACTTAAAACTATTTCACTACTGTAGGTATATTTGGATTTGAATTTGAGTGCGGATCGTGATGTGAATCAATGTGCATACAAAGGAAGGCAGCAGCAGCAGGTTCATTTTCCATAAAGTGACGTTGCACTGGAATTAAGTCCTTGGTGAGCTAACTGAAAACGAAAACGGGACAAGTTAGAGATGCCAAATTGGAAATTTGTTTTCGTTTTGTTTGGGTTCGAAAGTAGATACATGAAATGGGTTAATGAAAATATATGCAGTACCTATTCCATACCTACTGGCTTTTCGCGTAACACAATGTTTAAATGGTATCATGCCGTTATCTTGAACTAAAGCATCTAAACAGAAGGGTGTTTTTTGTTTTGTAAAGGATAGTTTTCATAATTATTTCCAACGAAAGTCAATTTGACCATGCATTTTAATTTGATATTTCACCATTACTGGCCAGTTATAGCTATCATTGAAAATATTTTCATTTCCATTTTAAGACGACTAAACAAACTGCAATAGCTTTAATTGGTACCAAAATAAAGATAATGAGTAGTAGAATTTGTTTACTCTATAAAATACAAAATTTTGATTTAAAATTTCTTTTAGGCCCCAGTTATAGCTTTCATTGAACTTCATCATTGAAACAAATCAGTGAAATCCTGACTTTATTTTTTTGACAAGCAAGTTATAGCAATCATTTAAAAATTGGTCTCAGCAAAAGATCCTGTCAGTGGCTGATTACAACCAGTTATATACATTTGAGGTTAGAGTTGATCATTGAAAGGAAAACTGACATTTGAGAACAGAAAGAGAATCGAACACATTCAGTGGAACGATTGTGTTCCATATTAAAGAAACAAAAATCAGCTGTTTGTTGAAATTGATTTCTATCAGTGAAATAATAAAAGTGGATTTAAAAAAAATTTTAAATCAGAATTTTGTATTTTATAGATTAAAAAAAATCTACTAGTCATTACCTCCATTTTGGTACCAATTAAAGCCATTGTAGTTTCTTTGTTCGTGTTAAAAATGGGAATAAAAATTTTCAATGATAGCTATAACTGGGGCCTTAAATCTACTTTTATTATTTCACTGATAGAAATCAATATCAACGGATTGAAACAAGGATGTTGTTTATCCTTTTCATAGGCGATGTGACATCTTATTTACACGCCAGAATTACCATAGCTAATACAGTTATAAAATGTCTTCTTTATGCTGATGATCTGATTCTGCTTGCCGAATCACCTGAAAGTTTTTACAGTTAATGATTAATAGGCTAAACGAATATTGTAATTTTTGGAATCTTATCATCAACCTTGATATATCTAAAGTTATAATAGCGGGTAGTACGAGAGTACGAAGTTTACAAAGAGAAAATTGGTATTGCGGTAGAGAGAATATTGAAGTAGTCAAAACTTACAAGCACCTTGGAATAGATGTTACTCCAACCTGCAACATGAAACAACATCTCACATCAAAGCTGGTCACAACAAAAAATGCAATAAATCAAAGTTGGAATCTACTATTAAAAAAGAAAGAGGTACCGAATTCAGCTAAACACAAAGTGTATGAGGCGGTTCTATACGTTCAATGATGTGCTATGGAGCTCAGGTTTGGGGTTTTCAAGAATATGAGGAAGTCGAAAAACTACAAAGATTCTTCATCAAAAAAGTTTTCCAGCTCCCTAAAAATACACCAAACTACATGATTCATCTCGAAACGGGCTTAGCCGCATTTTACATATTCACCCTAAAGCTACATGCTGACTACATTATAAAAGTTATTTCAACCTATATACCTATAGTCAAGAAAGGTTACAACGCATTTTAGGACTGTACGCTATTGAGAGGAAGCACCCCTTTACACAAAAGTGGTAAGATTAAGCGGAGTCAGTAGATTCACCTTTGGTTATAAACTACGAAAGACCTTTAGAACTTAAAAATCAAATGTATGCCATAATAAGCGAATTAGATATAAAACGCAGAGAAAACTACACAAAAAAGCTCAGGAATCAGAAAATCGCCATATATACCCAACGCTAGTCCATAACCTGAACGAAAATAATTATTTCAAAGATTCAAATAGTTGCAGAAAAATATCGTTGTTATTTAGAGCGAGAGAACTGCTTAATCTGAATGAAACATCCTTTAACAGCACCGAAACCACTGATCTCTATAATACACTGGATAGCGCATTCACTACATTGTATAACAGATTTTTTGACTCCAATTGAAGATGACAGATGGTGGGCAGCTTCATAATTTGCCGTCTTCTTTTCACAAAAAAAAATATTTTGTCATGACAAAGAGGAAAACAAATGTGACTGCACTTGCCTATGCGGGAAACAGATTGACACAGCAACTTCAACAGCAACTTTAAGGCTAGGCGCACACATTCAATTTTTAGTTTCGTAACTGCTTGGTTCGAGCAACTAAAAAGTTTGTGTTTTGACACAAACTAAACGATTGCCTAAAATGAGTTCGCTATTTTGTGTAACATCTAATTATTTGCACCTGCGCGGACATGACAGACCAAATAGTTCATCTCTTTTCTATAAGCAACCAAACAGTTGTTCAACTAAAAATTGAATGGGTGCGCCTAGTCTAACAGCAACGAAAACTTCAACATCAAAAGTCTTGTGAAATAGATTACAACGTGAACAGCGTTTTTGACAGCATATAATCAAAATAAATTCAAATGACTTGCACAATTTGTCGAACTAAAATTTATTTGTTTTTAGCAATTCTTCCATGGTCAAAACCAAAATAAATAGACGAATCAAAAAGATAGTTGTTACATTTTCATTTAAGTGTTGATAATACTGACAAATTTCGCCTCAAAAGTTAGTAGCATTTGCACAGCGACATCGAATTTAGGGTTAAGGTCTAACGTTAATGTCAAAGTTGCTGTGTTAGGTTAGGCGCGCACATTCAACTTTTAGTTGCACACTGTTTGGTTGCTTATAGAAAACAGATGAACTATTTGGTTGAATTTCCGCGCAGGTACATACATATAATTATATGTTACACAAAATAGCGAACTCATTTTAGGCAATTGTTTAGTTTGTGTCAAACCACAAACTTTTTAGTTGCTCGAACTAAGCAGTTGCGAAACTAAAAATTGAATGTGAGCGCCTAGCCTTAATGTAATCAAAGCCATTTAAAACAGTGGCCCTAAAAACAGTGACGTGGTTGTTAAAGTTGCTGTTGAAGTTACAGCAACAGATTGACACACAGTCAATCTGTTTCTCTTATTTCTCGCATTATTTGTAAATTTTAAATATTTATTATTAAAAATAGAATATTATATTGAAAATTGGACGAAAATCATTTGTTTTGATTGACAAATTGACAGTTTAATAAAATTGAAGGAACGAAAATCATTTGTTTTGATTGACAAATCGACAATTTAATAAAATTGAAGGAATGTCGTTTCAGTTCTGTTTTTTTAGGCAAAAGACTGGCAAGCACAGTAATTTTTTCATTTATTCAGCGATTTTTTAACACTCACGATAGTTTTTTATTCTTTATTACTTTTTGGTCACTTAATTTTGCAATTTTAGTTTATCAAAAATTATTTATTGTTTTTTATTCACACGATAATTTCAACCAAAATAAAAAAGTAGCAAAATGGAAAAATTATTTTACGTTCTATTTTGTTTTGCATTGTGATGCCACTAAATATTGCAGTGGGATAGTTGACAACCCTGCACCAGCAACAGCAAGTTTAAGACTTTGGCCTAACGACGCTGTTGGCGTTGCTGTTTCTGTTCTTATGTGTGTTGAACAATTGAAATGCATTGGTTTTAAATTAATGGCGGCCGCTGTTGCTGTTGCTGGTTCAATCTGTTCCGCGCTTTATGATGCTGTTTTAGATGTTATACAGTTGTACTGTTATACGGCACCGTGGGCAGCTTCATAATATAACAATGTTCAAATGGAGTCAACTTTTTTGGATGAATGCGCTATCCAGTGTATTATAGAGATCAGTGACCGAAACCAATTACTGTACACTACGTAATCAACATGCAAGAGAAGACACGTTTCATTTCATAGGTGTTTGCCCGATATATTGAAACTGGAAGATACTTTATTTCCAAAAAATCAACTTTAATCCTGGAACAACTCAGGAAAATATTTAGTGGCCCAAATTTGGACGCAATTTATAAATACTGCGAAGAAGCTACGAATTATAGAAAACTAATAGTTTCAGAATTTATTTAAAATACCTAATTAAGTTATGAATTTATAATATAAATATATAAGTTACTCCGACAGACGGCAAATTTTGCTATATTCAAAAGTTGTAAAAAAAAAGGAAAAGAATTCTGAAAAAAATTTTAATAAATGAATCTTAATCTGAAAAAAAAACCAACATAGAATTGGTTGTTATCAGTCACTGACAAGATCTTTTATTAGAAAATTTAAAATCGGTTTTGAGTTTTTTTTTTTTTAAATAATATTGAATGATCTATGCAGTCAAATGCTTTTAAGAAATCAAGCATCACCATGACACTGATTTAGTCTCGATCCATAGCTGTCCTTAAGTCATTGGTTACCTTTACTACTGCAGATTTTGAAGGCTTATTATATCTATCGAAGCCATCTTGAATCTGTTGGGCGAGTAACTTTTCAAAAATGTTCGACAGGAATGGTAGTAAACTGATGGGTTTAAGCTGTGAAGGATTGGTAGGTAAAAAAAATTATGTTATTACCTAATAAAGTTTCCGAGAAAAAAAATTCCCAAAAATCGTGCGTTTTTTTGGCGTTCTAAACCGTAATTTACAAATTTCTTAATGGAACTTTTTTAAAAAAAATTAAAACTTGACACATTGAATATTGTGATATACTAAATACTCCAACCGTCCCTCTTTTATACAAACTTATCACTCTGATAAAAAGGCAAGGGCTTAAAGCTCATAAACTTCTTAGTAGTTTTGAAACATGCCAGTATTTTATTTTTCAAAATATCTCGGGTTTCACGATCGTGTTCGGTTTCCTTTGGTTACATATCTAATAAAATTTCAGAATTTCTTCCGATCTCTATATCCACCATGCTACCAGTGCCAGACCTTAAAGATGTATTAAAGAAAAAAAAAAACCATTCTACCATTCTACATGAGATTCGAGTTGCTTCTTTAAATAATAAATTTGAAGCAAATCCGTCAATCTTTCCAATTATACTCCGACGTCCAACTCTGGTTAGCTGCTGAGATACTCGCATTTAAACAACCGAATCTTTCTAGATTGAAAGCACCCTGGACCGAGTATCCACATAATTGTAAATAGCATAGGTATTAGGCCAAGATGTATATACGTTTAACTTACCACTTACGTTAATCTTTTTGATGTAACTTACTAGAAGGTTTACGCTATAGACGAACTTACAATAAGAAATGCATTCGTAAGTTGAAAACTTAGCACTGACAGTTGTAAAAATGTGTTACACTTGTAAGCTTTTCTCTGAGCTTTGAGCTTACGTAAGTTGATAAATTTTGCCGTAAGTAACCAACAGAGCCATTTATACTTGGTAGGTAGTAATATTTTCAGAAATTTCTTGAGTAAGAAAATTACGAAAGTAAGTGTCAAAAGTGTAATCTTAGCCTAAGGCAATCATCATAGCTTGATGAGGCTCAGGCTACATATCGCTTTATCACAATGCTTAACGTTGGGTAAACTTTTGTTAAGTTTTTCAAAATTATGGGTTGTGTAATATCCCATCTTTGTGAAAAATATCTTTTTAAATGCCGCTTTTTCAAGGAGCTAGATACAGTCATAAGACTTGCACATGCCATTTACAGATCTAGCCAAAGCTTATTTTGGGGATTATTTTCTTTGGATTTTAATAAACCGGCTTAGATGTTTTTGTATCTTAAAATAAAATTATTTCAAACCTTAAGCTTTTTTAATTCGTATATGAGACCAGAGCTAACTTTCCCTGAGTAGTAATTCATCAAAAGGAGCTTTTATTAGAAGTTTAAACGTTTGTTTTTGTTCCACCCAAAACATAATTTTTGGTTAGGAATCTTAGATTAGGCTAAAGCTAGATACTTGTATTTTTGTACAAAGTACGCATCTCATACCGTTCTTAAACATACAAATTGATGAAAGGCTTGGTCGAAAAAATAAGATGCAGTGATGGTAGATCGTATATAGCTTATGTGAATTCCTTTAAATTTAAAGATCCACCATTAATCTTTAAAAGAATTCCTCGATGGTAACACAATGACAGGAAATTTACGACGATCTTAAATTAAATCTACAAAATTACAGTTAAAGTCACTATGGCTTACATATATCTACCGTCAATCCACTAATGATTTATTCATCGATCTTGTTTTTTTTTAAGAGCAAAAGTCAGGAATCTCACTTCGTGAACACCTCCATTCCAACTATGGAACTCATCAATTCCGTAAAACCAATTGAACCATTCCGTATTATCAATTAAAAAACAATCCCAATGACGTTTGAGTAAAATTTTGCCGACGAGGTATCACGTAATTAACAACAACACCAGTCAGCTAGCCCCCAGATTGTATATAGCTAAGCCAAAACTGGATAAGTTTGCGTCGAAGAGTGGCCGCTTTGGATTGGTTTGGTCCATTGGTTGTTTAGCCATCGACAGCTGTTGGATCATTAAGTGATTGCCAGCTTTGATAATCATTGGAATGCTATGCCATACCTCATCGTCGTCGACGTTACTCTTTTAAGGTGATCCAATAATTAGACTTAATTTCTAGCACCAGCACCACCCCGAGAGTGCCCGCTTTCAGAGGAGACTCCTCTGATGCGAGTGCAAGATTCAAGCCTTAACTGAATATTCATAATATGCCACACATGGTCTCGCATGGGGTTAATGATGTCCTTCTATGCTCTCGGGCTTGGAGAACACAGCACCTCTGTGTCTGTGTCTAGGAGGAGAATCGTAAGGCGACTTGCACCCGCTGGGCACACGTTCAAGACGTGTGTTCGTAATTCTGCGTCCAATTAAGGGACATGGAGACGCACGGAAGAAGGATATACAAAAAAAAAAATATGCGATTTCCACGTTTTCTCGTTTGGTTGGAATTTCCTTGGTCGACACTGGATACTGGACACGCCAGCCAGCAGCGTGTAGATGTTTTCTCTAATGGGACGAGTGTGCAGTCTGGTTTAGTCTCCACTGCGTGCTTGAGAAATGCGTGTCTTGTTTTTAGCATGATCTCCATGTGGCATGCTAAGCTGTAAAAAGTGTGAGCAATCGATCTTATGCTAATCGGGGAGAGTAGATTTTCTTTCTTATTTCTTTTAGATAGGATTTGTTTTACTTGATTGCTGTTGCTGTATAGCTGTAGGCTTGGCTGGGCCTTGGTGACGATGGATGGCAAAGAAGTCAACCCACACTGCAGAGAGGGACGACACTCGACACCAGACGTCGTCGGCCGTAAAATGATTACTTCAATTGAATGGAAAGAGTAGTTGTTGACCGTTGGATTACCAGTGACAATGATGAGTCTATGTTTGGTTGGAGTCTGACGTTTATTTATGCAATCGTGTTTTCTGGCCAAAGTTGATTAATGATTCTGGATTCGGGTGAAGTGTGTGGTCATAGAAATGGATCAAGAACATTCGTTATGGTATTAATTGGAATATAATAATGAAAGCAACCAGAGGTATAATTGTAGAGGCGGCGTAAAATTAACCTGTAATTCCAATTTCCAAAACGACTCTTTAAATGTCTCGAGCATTTTTTTCTGGTATTTTATAGATTTCCTGTACTCACTTTCATTATGAAGTTAGCTCTTACTTATACCTGTTGACTGAAGGCAATTCATTAAACTGACAGTACAATTTGAATTACATTTCCGTTGAGTTGGAGATGAGGGTTAGATTCGTCGGCGTAGGTAATTTAGGTTACGGTATAGAGCTACATTGAGCAATGTTACAAAGTAACATAAGAACATCAAATAACTTAAAATTGATAAGAAGTAGTTTACGAGTTTTTAAAAGAATGATGACCGCAGATTTCATTACCGGGTGCCATTAAGTCCATTAATTTATCGATGAAGTCATTATTTGCCTAAAATGATTGTTTTTTTTTATGACCTTTTCGATTAGCTGTTCGTATGAACTCTTCGATCCGGAATGCCAATAAAACAAACAAACAGGCCCAATTCGATCCAGGTTATTTCGTACCTATATGCAATTGGGTTTGCGAGATTCACATGCAGACATAACAATATTTTTTCGGAATTCCCCCCCCCCCCCCCCCCACCAAAATGCACTTTTTTTTTAATGAATCGATAAAAAAAAGTGTGCTGTTGACAAAAAACATCAAATTATGGAGGAGAAACACTTTTTTATGGTAAAAAACTGAAGTATAAAAAAATGAATATAGACCATAGCGTAAATTCAAAGTTTCTTTAAATCCAGATTCTGTAAATGCAAAAGAAACCTTGCATACACCCAACCTCGCACCTACCCCAAATCCTATAGTGTGTTTATACGCTGTAATGCGTAAGCAAGCAAAAAAAAGCAAATATCCCATAATAAAAAAGTAGTTTTAGTTATAGTACTGTGGGTGGTCGGCTTATACTTCACTTTTTTACCATAAAAAAGTGTTTCTCCTCCATAATTTGATGTTTTTTATCAACAGCAAATATTGTTTTATCGATTCGTTAAAAAAAAAGTTAATTTTGGTGGGGGGGAATTCCGAATAAGGGCCAATAGTACTGTGGGTGGTCCGCTTATACTTCACTTTTTTACCATAAAAAAGTGTTTCTCCTCCATAATTTGATGTTTTTTATCAATAGCAAACACTTTTTTATCGATTCGTTAAAAAAAAAGTTCATTTTGGTGGGGGGGAAATTCTGAATAAGGTCCATATTTTTTTATGTAGATAATGTTATTTGTGCTAATTTTAGCTCTTTTGAATTTATTTATCTCACCTTTTTAGTTTTTTTAATAAATTTGTAATAATTATTACTGCTTATTTGCAAATTAATTACAGATTTAAAAAACTTTTTTGAGTAATTCTGGTTTCGATTCTGAAATTAAATTCAGAACCATTCTCTTTTCTAATCAGGGCCCTCATCGCGTAATTCTTAAGACGATCATCGTCCAAACGATTGTCGAACACGACGTCGTCAAAAGTTTGCTTCGTGTAAAGTTTCAATTGCATCGTTCGGTCGTGTCGTCCATCGTCCACAGTTTGAGAACATCAAGAAGCAGCAAATGTCATTTGGCTGTCTGGTTGTAATCAAACTAGTTTTCTTTGGAAGTGAGAGACGATAAGATGTATTCCTTATGTCGATTTCCTTTACAAAAATCAATTTCTGTGTGAAGATTTCGATCTCTCGACAGATTTTACGTTTTTTCACACCAAAAAAATCTTTTTTTTTTTTCAGAGATCAAAATCTCCGAATCCTAATTTGAAGAGGGATTTACATGTATATACGAAATACGCACACCGAAAGAAAAAAAATTATCCGGGATCCAAATCCCTAGTGTGTAAATAAAGGAAATCGACATTAGTGTCCTTCGCATTTGCATGAATTTGATAGGTGATTCGCTTTCATTATCATCGAAAAATAACAAATTGTAATGTCGTAACATTTTTTTAAATTAATTTACTCAAAAACTCAAAAAATCCACAAAATATACATATGAGACGATTGTAAAATAGCAATCGTTCAATCGCAATCGTTCAGTCGACCATATTTGACAGTTCAACAAGTTACATGAAGCTAAAGTTGAATCGTCTTAACGACGTCGTCCAGACGATTCAAGTTTGTATGTGTTACACGAAGCAGTTCAATCGTTCAAACGACGTCGTCAAACTATCGTCGTCTTACGCGATGGAGGCCCAGGAGAGAAACTGTCAATCTGAATGCCAGTAGAACACTTTCAGAAAAATTAACGCACCTGCACATTCCAAACGCTTTTAGATTGCCAATCTAAAAGCCCATAATTTTAATTGGTGGTCTCGAAATGACATGTCTTTTTCAAAAAAAAAATCACAAACGTCAAACCGAACTGTCATTCAAGACATGTATAGGTTTGCTCGTTAAGCCCTGAAGTCAACCTGGGTTCGCCCTAAATCGTTTGAAAAACCTGAACTCAACCTGGTGAATAAATTCTGTGTTTTTGAAGATGAGACCTGGGGTGGAATCGGCTAAGGTGATTTGTGATAGTTGACAGTCACAAAAAACAAATTTGGTCTGCGTAAGGTGACTATCACATGTGATAATCACATTTTTGTGACATTTGCTTGTGACAGCTATTTTGTTATCACTTCTAAGTAAAATTGTCGTGTTTCAACTTCGTTTTGTTAATTTTTCATATATTTCAATACAAAACGAACGTGTTTGTGCCGGTGCAATTATTTTTTAGAAACGAAAATGATGACGGTGAAAATAATTACCGCAGACAAGTTCGTTTAATGAATCTGAATCTGCGAAACAAATTAAATATATTTGAGCTACCAAATGCAAAGTAAGCTTTTTTTTCATGATTTTTTATGTGTTAATAACTGTTTTTTGATTTAATAGATTTCTGAAAAATTTCGCGTAACTAAAGAGACATTTTCATATATTTTACGGCTTTTGGATTTACCCACTGGAGTTCGCTCCACCCATATACCACCCACCCTCCAGTTAGCTGTGACGCTGAACTTTCTTGGAGGGGGAGCCTACCAAAGGCAAGTTGGCTTTGACTGGTCGACTCCGATGGGACAAAGCACCGCTAGTGAGGTCACTACAGCACCTTTGAAGATAATGGAGAGAAAATTGTGTCCTTTGGTAATCAAATTTATTACCTCGGAGACAACAAAAAGATTTTATTTAGAAAAATTTGGAATCCCAGGAGGTACCTCTACATTATATATCTATTATTTGTGCGGAAGCGGATGATGTTTCATGTAGTTAGTTAGCAAATCTATCTGTGATTTTTTGGCTTGTGACCTATAGAAAACATGTATGTATATTTCATTCCATAACATTCTTAAAATAGGATTTTAACATTTACTTACATTTTCAACTTTTTTATTTATCAAAATTGTTTCGATTATAATTTGTTTTCCACAAAATAAATAGAAGAAAAACTGAGATGAAAAACAAACGTCAATGCTTTTCTTCTAAAGTCATGCCAAATTTTAAATATTTTTTTGTGATCACCTTACCCAGGTGTAAAATTAAAGATGATCACAAATGATAATCACCAATCACCTTAGCCGATTCCACCCCTGGAGTCGCCCTGAACTCACCCCGAAGTAGATCTAGGTATTTCGCTGTGGCGAGTTCAGGTAACGACTAAACTGTCGAAAGTCATATGAGATTTTATATCTATTTCTTCTCTTGTTGTCTATCGATTCGCATATTGCATGTTATTGTTTATGTTTGCAATTAAATGTTTGTTGTACTCATCATCCGCATCAGATGAAATATTTGTTTTTGTTCATTTTTAAAATAATTTATAACAAATTTAAAGTTTTATCAGAACACAGAATTATTGATTTCTTACTTTTAGTAGTAAATAAAACAATTGATAGCCCTCGGGTGTACATATTTTGAAAACCGAAAATCACAGTTTTCTTGAAAACTCTCAGGGTTGTATACTTTCATATCTTACACTATCGATCGTTAATAATTTAATTACGAGTACTAATGGTGATGGTGTTTAAATTGTGAAGCCTTTCTACAAAAAATAGGGCTTCTGAGTGTAGTAGGTACACATCGCGTATTACCACCAAATTATGGTCGCTCACGGCTCACCTGAGTGTACTAAAGGTTAATGTGTAAACAAAATTTAAAAATGGGTATTATCATCCAACACTCGACGACGTAAAGCAAGCAGTCTAACGGTTTTGTGGAAAGTGCACTTCGTCTTACGCTTTGAACCCCTTTTTTCCGAAGTAACAGAGGTTTCCTTCTTCGGACCTCTTCCGGGTGTCGTTGGGTGGACTTAAAATTTACCCCGAGGTATGTGAAATCCTTGTTCTTAACCTCTTCGAAGCTGTTGTGTTGTAAAAGTGACGTTTAGCCCAAATCGACGTTTGTTCATTTATAACATTTACTTAGTCTTATTGTCATTTTCTTCAATCGTTGTGTAGTTCTTTGTTACGGAACGTTTGAAACGCCTGCCATGCGCACCATCTGCTCCAGAACAATATTGAAGAAGTCACATGATAGCACAGTGGAAAGCCTGTTCATGTTTGGAATAGTTTGTAGGAGCTATTCTCTACCGCAAATGGTGAGATACATTACGAGTACTTACGGCGATCGATTTACTTGGTATGTGGTTCAAGGGTCTGGAGAGTGCCAAATTGCTTTGTGGATCCTTTGAAACCTAGTGCTTCATATCAACGTATATCAAGCTTCTCCAAAGTCTAAAAGTCTAAAAGGCCGATATCTGCTTGTTGTTTCGTTGAGGCTGTGCTTTCCTACTAATTCGTCGAAAATGTCTTCTTTCCAACTTTAGCTTTGTCAGAGCATAACTTTGACATCGTCCTCCGTTATCAGGCTCCATCCAGGAGGACATACAACTTCTTTTTGGTAATTTTTTTCGAATTCCTCGGTAGGATGGGTACGAATATTTGGCTTATAGTTTTGGTACGTAGTTTTGATGCGGATCGTACCCAGCCTCACTTATCAGCTTCAAGTCAATAAATTCGCTGATTAGCCAATTTTTTTTCAACGTGGTAGAAAAGTAACCGAACGATATTACTCAAAACCCGATGCAGGCAGAGGCGTATTTAAGGATATGGCGCCCCGGGCTGATAAATTTTGCCGCCCGCCCTTTAGAACAATGAAAATAAAGTAATAAAAATAATAATAAAAAAAACACAAAATGCATAATATTTGATGTTTTCAAATTTCTTTTTGTGTGTATATTCATTACGAAATTCATTAACAATAGATTCGTTATCTAAATTTTTTGTCAGTTCAGCTTCTATATTTAATAAAGCTAAACTATTAAGGCGCTAATGCGAGACCATAAATAGGTTTTTATTCGTTTCAATACGTAGTAGAGCTGTGTCAATCAGGATCGATTCGATTTTTTCGATCCGATCATCGAAAAGTATTGATGATCGAAATCACAAATTTTCATTTTAATCGATCCCAATCTCAAACAATTAGATGATTCTCGTTTCTCGTTTCTCGATTTTCTATTTCAATCTCAATCATTTCAATGAGTCTCGATCTTTAATATCAGTTAACTCGATTGGTTGTTATTTGAGGTATCATTTGTTGGAATCACGTAAGATGATAGTTGATTGTCATTTTGAATATAGCTGTCTCTATCATATCAATAAAGAAATATAGAGAGAACGATTGTCAAAACGACAATCAATTGATTTAGTGATCACTTTACTCTTACGCGATACGGGCCCAGGATCTGGTATGTTTACTGTGGGAATTGAACTAGTAATGAGACTTATCGAATGAAAACTTTCGACTTACATATGTATGCGATAGTATTTAAAAGTTAATTTATTCGATAGTACCAAGTCATTCACTAATTATTAGTCCTAAAATTGATCTTTTAATTAGCAACAAATTAAATCTCTTTATCTTGAATTTTTTGACGCTTTTTAATCAATGGACATAGTAGCCATCATTCGATGTCATTTGGCAATTTATGGCTTACAATATAGAGTATTTTGTGAAAACCTCAACTCAATCTTATCATCGAAATCGAAATGAAAATCGAATCGGAACAATATTGAATCATTTGAGTGAAATGAAAATGATCGATCGATTCAAATGATCAAATCATTTTCGTTATCGATTGTTGAACGATTTACACAACTTTACACTGCAGTGTAAAGCAACCTCATCATAGAAAAATGCTTCCTTCAATTCTTTTTTTCGTATATGAAGGTTAAGCTGCCTTAAACTCATATTTTCAGAGTAGTTTTGCTCCAGAAAATGTTTAAGTAAGACACACTCTTCTTGAAAATTTTCCCCAAGATCAACCGGGTATAATTTCTGAAGAGTGGTTGCATTTTTTCGAATTGCTTCTTCACTCATGTGATAATAGATTAGATAAAAAAATAAAACCATTTGTTTTTGCTTCATAGAATGAATTTCTTCTCTTTAGCGCACTCAATAATGGGTCGCAAATAGGAATGAAAGTATTTATTTTGAAATTTTCACGACCACAAAAAAGAACCTCCCTTCGCGACACTCATCATCTCGTTTTTTCCTCTTGACGATTCTTTTTTGGTCCATTTTGTAATTTTCAGAGGTTTTGCTTTTTCCCATCTCTTCAAAAACATCAAAGCATTCTCGTTTTTTTCTCACAAACGATATGAGTGCCTCGTTGAGCCTGGACACAGTTTCAACCTCTGTATCAACACATTGAATTTTTTTTGATACAATATTGAATTGCTTGAGTATAAAACCCCAAAATTAAGACAATATTTCTGTCTCAAGGGACTTCAATTGGGACAAGTGAGCACGATACTAAAAATATAAAATACATATTCGACGATTTTAACTTTAGTAAAATGTTAGAGATAGCATGATGCTTAATTTGATTAAAATTAGCAAAATCGTCTTTTTAACCTAGTATTATACTAAAATAGTTTTAACATCGTATTAATTCGACTAAAATTTTGAGCCAATAGTTTTTAAAATAATACCTATCCTTTTATTTATCCATCATTATAAGCTATTGTACAAAAAACATTCATTATATTGTTTCTTAAGTCGTCCAAAACTATTGACGAAGGGAAGGGTATTTTTATATAGGACTACGAGTCAGTCAAAACTAAAAAAATTGAGGCATGATTTGCTGGGTATATAAAGAATAAAAATTTGTGTGTGACCTTATATCTAGAATCCGGCTTGATGGATTTTTATAATTTTTTTTTAATAAAAAGGGACTTTTTGTAGATGGCTTAGAAACAAAAAATTAAGATCCGTTCTAGCCCATTTTTGGAGAGCTACATAGCAGCAAGTGTTTTTTTAGACAATGTTTTCGTTTCATTGGAATTTGTTGCAAAGAATAGGTACATGTCTGTAAATATTTTTATTATGAATTTTCATTATAAAAAATCGTTTATAAAAAATAAGAATAGTAAATGGTAAAAAAAGTGAGTGACATATTACAGTGAACTCTCTCACAGCCGGACACTCACGGCACTGAAAAAATTGTCATGTTTGAAAAAAGTCAAAAAATCGCATTTTTTTTTTAATCTTTGTATTTTTTGTTTATATTTCGAAAATATTGTAAATTAGACAATTGTTAGGGGTGGCATGCGCCCTTTTGCTTGTATGTTTTGAAAGTTCAATCGCTTCAAAAAAATATTATAAATTGGCAAATTGCTAGGGGCGACTTGCGCCCTTTTGCTTGTATGTTTTAAAAGTTCAATCGCTTCAAAAAAAAATCATATAATAAAATGGCAAACATGTTTTTTGTGGTACACTTTTCTCCAAAAGTATTTAACCGATTTCGATAAATTTTATATGGTTGGAAAGCCACAGTTACGGAGATGTGCAGAATATACTTGAGACACGCATTTACACACTGTGGGTCATTTTTGTTTTTGCACTGTCGAACACTTTGCATATTACATAAAATAAAATTTAATTTAATAAATTTGCTTGAAAACACTGCCAAATATATAAATAATAAATAATAAATAAATTGGCACTCGAATTTCGAGAGTTGGGTCGGCTAGTATTAATAATTGGCCAATTGCTAGGGGCGGCTTGCTCCCTTTTGCTTGTATGTTTTGAAAGTTCAATCGCTTCAAAAAAATATTATAAATTGGCCAAGCGCAAGCCGCCCCTAGCAGCCTTGCCGCCCCGGGCTGTAGCCCTTTTAGCCCTAGGGTAAATACGCCCATGGATGCAGGCCGTATAATACGATGCCAACAACACACTACTGGGATATGACGATATGAGCCCTACAATAATGGCTTCATCCGCAACTGTTTCTTTTCTAACAACCTACCTAGTACTGAAATTCCGAAATTACCTTCTTCTTCCTTTGATTCGGCGCTGTTATGATCTCGATGTGGAGGGGATCATAACTCTCCCACGTATCTGCTTCACACTAGTGATCCGCCTGTGGGGTTCGCCAGGTTGACCTCAGAAATCGGCGGCAAGCCTCCCGGTTTTGTGTTGTTCCATTTCTGAGGCCAACTGAATGCTGGTGTTTTTGCATTTGTTTGTACCAGGAGTGTTTAGGCCTACCTTTCTTTTATTCCGAAATTACCTACGCCCGTAATATGCTAGAGTACCTTGCGCAGGGAATTACTTGGTAATCACGTACCAAGAAGTTCAAGAAGTTTTACTAGAACTGGATAGCTCACTATTCTATCCAGAGAATTCTTCAGCTACTCGATTCTCTTAGGGACAACATCTGTCGGTCATGTGAGAATGAGAACCTTCTGCAGAAACGTGTTCGCAATCACACAGATCTAGACATCATAGTACGAGTAGTAGCCAAAGTAAATCACTATGGGAGACTAGAATTAAGTAGGGACAATTTTCTGGACTAAGGTAAGTCCATAGAGCATTAATTGTTGTTCTATTTACGTGTCGTTTATTTTATCTAGTTTTATTCGAACTTGCAAGAATTTTTTTTAACGAACTCAAAATTTGCATATGAAGGAGTATATCACAAGAAGAAGCTATTGTAAAAGAAAACACATTTTCCTTACTTAAAAATTTTTTTCTTTTGTTATTTTTAGTCGAAGATTATTATTATTTGTGGGCTGAAGAGGAGTCAAAAGTCATCTCCGAGGCCATTTTCCAAAACGTCAAATCAATGTCAATTTGATCGTCAATGGCCGTCAATTTTTGACACAGATTTTGCTATCGTTAAATATGTATGTTTGTACATAATTATCTGTCATTTTTGAAAACATCATGTGCTTTAAAAATGCAATTGTAAGATGTTTCCAGTGTTCGAACGAAAATTTTTATGCAAAAACATTATTTTCGACAACGTATTTTTTTAGTCATATGTACCTACGATAATTTCATTTGTGGCGCAGTAAATCGATTTGACGACAAAAACGTAAACGTCATATGCATTTGGAAGAAAACTGACTGACGCGACGTTGATCAAATAGGTTTTGTGGAAGTAGAACAATTGCAAATTTGACGATAATACTACGTTTTCACCAAAAGATAATCCGAGATTGTCTTACGGATATAATAGATATGGATATTAGTTCAGTTCGAAGAATAGAACAATTCATCCAATGAAGATTTAACAAGATTTATTTCTAATCTACTGGATTTAATTTTAAGTTTTAGCAGCCTGAGAGAAATATATATATATGTATTGAAAAGATTCTGTACATTTTAAATGCGAAAAATAGTACTTTCAAATGCCGTCTATCAAAATATCTGAAAGTTCTCTCCAACTGTAAATACAATTTTTGAATATTTTTTTATTAAAACAAGAATTTATTTAGATGTTATAAAATAGATTTTTATTTTATGTATAAATTTTTGTGTAAATAGTTAAATTATATTATAATAGCTTACGAACTTAACAATTAGAATAGATTTTAATTTCTTTAAAGTGTGTGATGAATATTTCTTTGAACAAAAAAAAAAAATATGATTAATAATATCTACCTAAAGCTTTAACTTCCTAAAAAAAAATAATAAAAATAATTCATAGAACATATTTTCTTGGACTGAAGAATGGCTGCGTTTTATATTGGATGGTAACTTTATAAACATTTTAATTCTTTTAACTTGGCAATTATTGAAGACAAAAGGTTATTTAAGTACTTTTCAAAATTGTTTAAATTGTTTCAAAGAAAATGCAATACATGGGTTGGGTAGGGTAGTAAAATAATGCAGCTATATAAATGTACATATTTATGTTTTTTTTTTTAAGTTAAATATCACGATCGAAAAAAGAACTAACAAGCTTTATTTTTAAGACCTTATACCATATAATGGACATTAAATATAATAATAAATTCACAAGAATTTCAGTACAAAATGATTTAAAAATTACAATTTTTGCATTTCTGTGACGTCTTTTTCTTTCTTTCCTTTGACAATTTTGACACGTAGGAATCCATCTTCGTCCTCCGGATTGCCCGATAGCAGGCGATCTTCATTTGGATCAATTTTACTTGAACGACAAAACATTCTGTAAATAAAATAAGAAAATATTGTAAAGTTATTACAGAACACGAATATTGTATGTTATTATGTTTTTTATTGATTATGTAACGAAATATATCAAGCTACAAAATTCAGGTTTTAAAACAGGGAAATTACAAGCTCGTACGTTACACATGTTCTTGGAATCGAAAAAGGTATGTAAGCTTATTTGATTATGGAGTTTAAATTGCTGATAGAGGATGTTGCAATTAATTATTATTATATTATTTTTTTTTTTAAATTATTATATGTACATTAAAAACATGTATTTATCAAGGTATATTTTGAAACCATTTTTAACCTTAAGGAATACTTGGTCCGGTTTTTCCACTTGACGAATTCCAAATAAACTACAAAAATTAAATAAACAAATATACTCGATTAAAAATGGTTTGAAAGTAGCATTTCAAAGTATGTTTGGGTGCGATTTCGTCTCAAAAACCTTTAAAAAAAATGCACGACTGGATCTATGAACTTGCTCTTATGTTTAAGAAACTTAGAATTTTAATAGTGAATGCTATTTGAGAAAGTTCATAAGCATTAAATGGTTACACCCATCCTTTAGAAGTTGGAGCTAAAAACAATATGCCAAACAATACAAGTGTACATTTTTGAAAAATTATAAATATGTGTAGCGTTTTAAAAAATGAAATGAATTTTTAAACAGGGTGGGCCATCTAGTGGTTTCTATTAAATCATAGGTTATTTTGACACTGACAGTTGTTCCCCGCACGAAATCTTGATGAAGAGTCAATATCATACTTCCGCGGAACGAAATGGGTCGTTTTACGCTTGAAGAATGTTGGGAAATATTGAAAACGTATTTCCAAAGTGAGTGCTGTGTAGCCCAAACAGTGCATTTTTTGAAAAGGAGTTTTGCTCGAAATGAAGCACCCACCGCAACTTAACTTAATTCACGAACATAAACTCGCCATCGATCTGAACAGCTCAACATTTCACGCACTATCCTCAGGAGAATTCTTCACAAAGATCTTGGATTTTTCGCCTACAAGATCTAATTGACACAGCAATAAATTGAAGGCGCAAGACCATCCGCTTCGTTATCGCTTCGAAGTTTGGGCCTTAGAGCAGCTTGAATTGAACAACGATTGCGGGCGAAAAATCATCTTTTCTGACGAGGCGCATTTTCATCTCGGCGGGTACTTTAACAAACAAAATTACCGCATCTGGGGCTCGGAAAACCGGCACATTATTGTCCAGAAGCCAATGCACCAACAGAGAGTGAAAGTTTGGTGCGGATTTTGGAGTGGTGGCATCATTGGACCATTTTTCTTCGAAAATGAGGCCGGTCAGCGTTACAGAGCCATGTTAACCGATTTTTTTAAATGAAATTGAAGACATGGATTTGGATGACCTCGATTTTTTGTGCACCAAATTTTCAAAATCATGTTATCAGCTGCGATTTAGACAATTCAGAAATAATTCAAGCACTTAATGCCAATATCATCCAATCCGTGAGCTACAGCCCGAAACCATCAACAAGGTCTTGGAATTTTGGAGTGACAGAATGGGCTACTGCGCAGCCAGCCAATTGAACGATGTTGTGTTTTTTATTTAATAAAAAAAAATAATTCTGTTCATTTTATTAAATTTAAAAAGACTTTTTTTTTGAAAATTCAATTTCTTGAAAACGGTTAACACACGATTAATTTTATGTAACGATTCTGACCAAAATTTGTATACAGAGTTGCTTTGGATTAAAAATAATATCTATAGTACAGTGTATCAATTTCATATTCGTACCCCTTCTATAAAAAGTTTGAATGTTATCCTAATCGTAAATGATTTGAGATACAAAAATAAAAACAAAATGCAATTTAAGTATGTACATGGTTGATATATTTTATCAATTTTTTATAGTTGGTAACAATCATTTTTCTTGAAAAATGCAAACAAAAGACTAAACTACAGTAATACTGGGCCAATTTCATATTCGTACCCTTTTTTAATCAATAAAAAAAGTAGGCTTTAATATTTTGTAGCATAACCTTTGGAAGCAATTACGGCTTGCAATCGTCTTGGCATTGACCTAACCAACTTTTCAGTTGTTTCCGACGATATTTGTGACCATTCATATAGAATCTTCTCTTTGAGGTCGTTCCTGTTCCTAATGGTGTATTTGCGGATTCTGCGGTCCAGTTCGTCCCATAAATTCTCTATCGGATTAATGTCAGGTGATTGTGGGGGCGTTTCCAAAACTTTCCGGCAGTTATAGAGAAGCCACATTCGAGTTGCATTAGCCTTATGCTTTGGGTCATTATCCTGATAAAAAATGAAGTTGTTTTCTAGGCCCATTTGTGCAGCACTATCTTTTAAATTTGTCTTCAGGATATCAATGTAGATCTTGTGATCCATAATGCCTTCAATTATGTGCAGTTTTCCCACTCCAGCTGCTGAAAAACACCCCCACACCATCACCGACCCACCACCATGTTTAATTGTTCCTTGCGTGTTTTTTGGAAGGAATTCTGTATTCGGCTTACGCCAAACCATTTGCCTGGCATCCGAGCCATGAACATTAAACTTTGACTCATCTGTGAAAATAACGGATTTCCAAAAGTCAAAGTCTTTTGCTTGGTATCCTTTAGCGAATTCAAGCCGTTTAAGTCTGTTGACTTGACTAATAAATGGTTTTTTCCGCATTACTCTTCCATTCAAACCATGTTCCCGCATACATTTCCGCAATGTTTCAGTGCAAAATTTTTTTTCGAGGGATTGGCAAAGACTCTGGGCCAATTTTGGTGCACTTATTTTTGGGTTTTTATTTATGATTTACCTTCTTGGTGGTATTTTATTATGAGTTCTCGAAGTTCTTTTGATGTTTCACTTGATTTTCTTCCCATTGTTCTTAAATTCTTTGGAAAATTGTCCAAAACGCTCTTTTAAATTTAAAATAACTTCGGGATACGTTAAATAATAGCAAATGAATTGGCAAAGCACATTTGATTGAAAATTTAATGAAAATGCAAGTTGTTTGGCTACTTAGAACTAAGAGTACGAATACGAAATTGACCTAGTTTTGCATTAGTTTTATGGTTTGCTTGCTTACCAAGTAAAATGATTTTTATCAACTAAGAAAATTTGATAAAATATATCAACCATGTACATGCTTAAATCGCATGTTGTATTTAATTTTGTATATCAAGGCATTAGGGATAAGGAGGACTTTCAAACTTTGTATAGAAGGGGTACGAATATGAAATTGATTCACTGTATATACAAATTTTCGAAAAAATATGTTTTTGGAATAATCAATATCTTGAAAATGAGTGAACATTTAGCCTTTGAAATTTTTTCTTAAAATGTATATTATTAAACACTTAAAATTGGCATCTTAATTTTTTTTTTTTAAAAAATTAAAGAAATTTCTTAAATAAAAATATAATTTACTATTAAAATAATGTCATAAGCATTGTTTGAATAGATTCAGACGGCAATTTTATGCGTTTGAATATTTTTTCTAAAAAAAATAGATTTTATTAAAAATAATTTTCAAATTAAAAAGTAGGTAATTTTACATAAAAGCAAGTTACGTGCGATCCAGTCATGTATTTTAAAAACATTATTCTTATATTGATATTTGTCTGACCTGTAAATTTCTTTTCATAGAAACTTCTTTGACAGAAAATCACGAAAAGGTGATATTTTTTAATCCCCAGTGAAGGATCGCTATTGGGGAAAACCAACAACTTTTTCCCTCAAATTCACAAAAATAGACAGAAAACCACAAAAATTCGAATTTAAATTCCACAACTGGGACATTTCTGTTCTTATTTTTTCTAGCAGTTTTCCACACACTTCTATTGCCCTTCTCTTTGACTGGTACCCAATAAAGGTGTCGTACAATTACTGTGACATCTTCATCAGAAACGATGGTAATTTTACAGCAGGTTTTGAAAATGCCTATCATATGTATCACAATTTATGTAAAGCTTCGATTTTTATACAGAAGAACAACAATTTCTGTTTCAAAAGTTAATTCCACGCAAAAAGTTTAACAACTTTTTCCCCAAACACTTATTAAATTTAACAATTCCCAATAAGCTTGAAATTAGTGAAGCGCTAATCTTGTGGTATAAGTTAAAATGTCAAGTATAGCTCCTCCTAAAAAAAAAAAAACAGAAACTACGCAGGTAAGGTAGTTCAACATAAAAGAGCTGTCATAAATTGTAGTGGTTGTTGACGGAATCAGCCTATTCTTTGAAAACAATCATAAAATTTCTATTAAATCCGAAATAGGCCATCAATAAAATAATCCACTACTAATGCTAATGCACAACAAAACTAAAAAACAGACAGAAAAGGAAATTATTAAAAGCAATAAAACGCGCCTTTTGTAAAACCCACAACTCAGGTAGGCTAATCCTTTAAGTTAAGGAACTAATTTAGGCAGCTTATAAAGTGATGCATTTCTTTTAAGGTAATCGTCTGCATATGGAAAGTTAATTCCTTTAGATGAAGAGTGGGCTGCTTGGGGTAAACCCAACGGAATTACCCAGGAATGTATAAAATGATGACACTGGCTACCTATCGAGTTCATTTGAATATACACTGTGTTAGAGGTGAGATCGCTCAACTAAGATGAAAATTCTCGTTTATATTTGTGGATTGGTTCTACTTTTCATCACGCACTGCGACGTTCGGAATATCCATTGTCCTGAACTTCCGGAGAAAGCACTTAAGGCCATCCTTGGAACAACATATAACGCTCGATACATGCGGATAGAGCTCCCTGTAGACGATGATTCTGGGAGAGGAGGATCAAAACGAGCATCTGGACACGATAATCAGGACTTTTATCTTGAAGAAAACGATAACGAGAAGAACGTTTACGCCGGTATACCAGCTTGGGAAGTGGACCACATCGAGATATCGAAAAGTAGAAAAAAGCGCCAACAAGCTACAACACCACCACCGATCAAACGTAACAGCCGTCAAGCCCTTATTGATATTGTGACAAAATCAGCAAAGCAAGATGTCTTCCAATCCAGACCCTGGGATTGTAAGGCCGAGGTCCATTGGATGGACTTGGGATCAGATTACTTTCCTCGATACATTCGAACAATACAGTGTAAAAACAAAAATTGCTGGTATGGTCATTACACTTGCAAACCAAGATGGTTTAGTATAAAAGTACTGCGACGCAGCACAGGTCAATGTGCTAAGGTTAATCCTAGATTTAGAATAGTCACAATGGATGCAGTGACAGGTGACTATGCGCAGCAATGGGAATTCATAGAGAAGGCGGTCACGTTTTGTTGTGATTGTGTAATGAATTATTAATTTTTTTTTGTTGAATTAAATTTAAGTTATTATTTTAAATTATTATTATGACAATATTGCTAAATTGTACATACGAAATTCGTTTAAAAATTGTAAATAATAAATAGGTATTTATTCGTTGGTTTTAATTCAAAAAAAAATATAAAAATGATTATAGAAAATAACTGATGTATTTTTTTTTTCAATTTACTTTGCTATGGTCAGTAAATGTCTTCATATAAAATCTTAACTATTCTCTGAAAATTGTCTCTCTCTCTCTCTCTCTCATTTAATATTCGGTTTTTCCCAACGTGAAAAACATTTTATGACGGTTATTTACTTTTCTCAATACTTCATTTTTTTTCTATTTAAAAGGTTTAATTCTTAGTAAGTTGAGTACAATAAAGCCATTATACTGTGCGAGCGTTTAGAAAAGTTGGAAAGAATTTAAAAGGAGATATCGATGCATATTGGTTTTGAATGTCTGAACAACTCAGTTGTAAATATTGATCAGAAGTTTTTAACATGCAAACAACAACAAAACAAAAAGTGAATACAGTTCAAGCCAACAGACAAAATGAACATAAAATAAATTTTGTTGAAATGTTTAGAGTTAAGAGGGCGCTTCATTAAATTGTAGAAAAAAGTGAACATAAAAAATTTGTCCAAGTTGAATTTAACTTGAAAAGGCATTAAAATCTAAACTTATTTTTTTGGAAAAATTACTTAATGCTGGAGTCATAAAAAGCATGGAAGGATATTTTTCATATTTTTTTCTGAAAATTTCACAATAAATAATAAATTCACACAACTAGATCTGATAGAATTTAAATCAAATAAAAATCGAGGAAATCGAAATCTGGAACACGGAAATTCGCATCAATTTCACTCAAAAAAAAATTAAATCGATATCGGTAAAAGTATAATAATAATAATAATAAATGATAGAAAAATTATTAACTCTGCTGTAATTCCTAATCCCAATATTTATAAATTTAAAATTGTATTAAATATAATTATTTAAAGCTTCGTTGTCAATGATACATTTTAAACATTGAATATTTAAAAAAAAAAAAAGGCCGTTTTCGAGTCATCTTCGTCGTCAAAAAAGCATTTCCAATATGTTTTTAAGTGTAAAAGTCGACTGTTTGAAAACTCAAAACGAAATTTGTAAGCAAAAGCATTATTTTACTCATACATACACAATTACACATGTGTGATAATATTGTTGGCGGGGCAACTTCGCATTAAAAAAATCGAGCTTTTTACGGCAGATTTGCGCCACAAATGATTTTATCAAACATATGACCTAAGCAAACTACGTAGTCGAAAATAATACACAATGATGGATGGAAACTTTACAGAAGCAGAGGTCTTCTATGCTGCTTAACACGCACTTTCCAGCCAGGCAACCTTTAACAGGAGACTCTCTATAGAGAACACCTCTGAAACCAAAAGGAGAAAACTGAAGGATAGCTGCAACCATCTGTTAATGCAAAAGCATAGACTGGGTGATAAGCACGTTTCAACTTTTAAGATCATCAGGTGAACATGGAATCTTCCAGTCCTTCTACAGAAGGGTAAAGAAGATCTTATGCCTTATATCATTTGCAAACTCCGTAGTAGTATTGATGTTGATTACAAACCAAGTCTATGGAGAAGAGCTAAAAGAGCTAAAAAAGATACAACCCATCCAAATTATTTCAGGCCGAAAAGCTTAACATCCTTTGAATTGAAAACTTTGGAAAAAAAAATAGTTGACAACTTCCTAGGATCAGAAGTTTAAGTAAATAAGTCTCTCAATGTACGCCGCAATGCCTACAAAGCGATGAGATCTACAGAAACTTGGGAACAGGATCAAAACGAAATCAAAATAGAGGAGGCCAGAAGATCCAAAAACTGGAAAGAACTCCCAAAACTGAGGTAGGCCAAACTACTTCTTGGGAATTATAACCAAGATCGTTTGAAGAACTGTATCAGCTTAAGTAGGAACAATTTACGAATAGTAACAGGACTTCTCACAGGTCACTGTAAACTAAGAAGACACTTGAGTATTCTTGGCCTGGTAAACAGCCTCACATGAAGATTCTGCTATACTCATGACGAAACGCCGGAATACATACTAGGCGAATGCATTAAAGAAACAAGTATCTGATTTGAATTTTTAATTAGTAGCAAATAACTCTATTTTTGAACTTTCAGTTACCACAACTACACAGGTTTCCCTCGTATTCTATATCTCTTATATACATACATAATGAATTTCTACATTCAATCTACATATTATTTTTGATTATATAATTAAACAAATTGAATAATAATTAATTAAAGAACATTGATATTCCATTTTATTTTATATTTTTTAAAATTCAAAAAAAAAAAAACAAAAAATTTAAAAGTTTCTGCGACCATTCTTCTTTTTTTTCTGATCTATTCTTCCTAAAGTCTTTACAGTGAAAAACTTAACTTTCTTATTATAGTATATTATATCAATCGTAAATGCGGCCTTTGGTAGATATGATGGTAAAAATTCTGTATTTATTGATAGATTTGGGAATGAGTAGTGATAATTCTAAAAAAAAAAAACAGAAAATTAAATAAATAAAATTCCGAAAACAAACTTGGAAATTTGAATACTTACAGCTGGAATAGGACAACTCTCTGGGAGAGCTCCAGCTCTTGTTACCATTTCTCTGAATGTTTTATAAATCGGATCATTGGCATTTCTTGCTATTTCACTGCAGTATCTAATCCCTACAGCTTTGAAGGCTGTAAATGGTTTTCTATTCGCAGATTTAGCATGAACATAGAAATCATAAATAGATTCTTGAACTTCTTTCTTCATTTGAACGTCCATTTTAAGGCTAGGTATTTCTTTTGTTTTGTCTACTGAACAGGAATAACTTTCAATATAATCATTGAACGATTCACATTTCATATCTTCAAATATTAATCTTACGTCACCCTAAAATAATAATGATGGGAACAACAAATAGGTAAAATACTTAAATATGATATTTACTAAGACAATTAAATTGGGTAGTGACAACACCAAAACCATCAGAATATGGAGCTGATGGACTTGTCTAATTCTCGTTGCCATGTTCAAAAACATACTGAGTTTTGGGAATTCATTTCCAATAGATTTATTGTTTAAGTATATCTTTTTAAATTATCATTCATAATGAGAGTCTGATTTATAAGATCAAATCTTGAAATTAATTCTAAAAAAACAAAAACAATCAAACTTTTTGAACTCAATTATTTTACAATTTATCCGATTAGATTAGATTAGATTAGATAAACGTTTATTTAGCATTGAAAAAAAAGCTATTTTTACATTTTAAATACATTTAAATAGATTCTTAAAAATAAAATAAGTTAGAAGGTAGTTTTAACAAACTGTAATATTTCATTTTTAAACTTTCTTAAATTGTTTTCGGTTTTCACATTATTTGGTAAACTATTAAAAATTTGTATTCCTTTATAGAATAACATATTTTGCGATCTATTGTTAGAGAAAAATTGTACATTAAAATTATTATTGTTTCTTAAATTATATGGCTGAACATCAGCTCTTCTTGTTAATTTTCTTTGAAGATAACTTGGCATTAAACTATTTTTAATTTTAAATATAAACAGCAATGTACAAAATATTATTCTTTGTTTAATACTCAACCATTTTAACATATTCAACATGTAACATATTGGTGTATACCTATTGCAGTATAAAATCGACCGCATAGCTTTATTTTGTAAGATTTGAAGTTTTTGAATCATATCTGTGGACCCCAATAATAGTACTGTTGGACAATACTCAAAATATGGTTTTATTATAGTATTATATATTTTAATTGCCATTGAAATACATAATTTCTTTCTTATTCTACGAAAAAAACCGATTTTCTGGGCTACCTTTTTATAAATATTTTGAAAATGCTGTTTGAAATTTAAATTACTGTCTATTATGATTCCCAAGTATTTTATTTCATTAACACATTCAAATTCTTCAATGCAATTAATTTCTGTGTTTTGTGGTAATAACATTATTTTTGTTTTTTCAGTATTTAGTTTCAATTTATTCATATTTAGATACATTTTTACATTATTTATGTCCTCTTTCAACTTATTCTTTGCAACATTAACATCATCATCATTCACATATAATAGACCATCATCAGCAAAAAATACTATTTTAGAATTTCGTATTATTTTCTTAAAATCATTAATATACAATATATATAATAATGGTCCCAACCCAACATTGCCCCTTGCGGTACACCTAACTCAATAGAAACACTATTTGATACTTCATTATTGAATTTTACCATTTGTTTTCTATTTTCTAGATATGACTTAAACCATAGATATTCTGTTCCTCTTACCCCATAACTATACAGTTTTTTTAATAATATACTTCTGTCAACAGTTTCGAACGCACGTTTGAGATCAAGGAATGCTGCTGCTATTTTCTTCTTTGCATGTATTTTCTCTTTCCAATCAGCTATAACAAAGTTTATTGCAGTTTCACATGAATGCTTTCGACGAAAACCGGATTGTTCTTCCATAATAATACTATTTTCTTCTAAGTATTTTTCAAACTGGATTTGTACAACTTTTTCTAATATTTTCTCATACAAAGGTAGCATATTCACTGGTCTAAAATGTTCACATTTGTTGGAGTTAGCGATTTTTTGAACCGGAATTATTAGAGATGTTTTCCAACTGTCTGGGAAAATCCCATTAATTAAGGAATAATTTATTATTTTTAGTAAAGCTGGTCCTACATAAGTGTAACTATCTTTTAACATTTTTTTGTTCATATAGTTGTAGTCGTTCTTGTTAGGCATTATTTCTATTATTTTCAAAAGTTCATCTATGTTATCTAATATTTTAAATTTGAAACACTGTGCACTTAGTTCAGCATGATTTATCCAGGGTATATTTGGAATACCATTATTTATTTCTGTAACACTTGTAATGAAATATTGATTAAACTTATTTGCTATAATTTTGTTGTTATCAAATTTAGTTTGACCGAACTGGATACTTTTATTATCAGATTGCACTTGCCTTAGCACTAAATTTTTAATTGTTTTCCACATCGATTTTTGAGTATCAGCTTCATTTATTTTCTTTTTAATGTACAAACGTTCAGCTTTATTTAAACTTTTTTTATATTTATTTCTTATTTTCTTATAACTCTGCCAATCTTCCAATAAACCAGTTAAAATAAACCTTGTATAGCTCTGAATTTTTTGCGATTTTTGTCTTCGAAGATCTTCATTGAACCAATTTATACGATTATCACATTTTACACTCTTTTTTACTATGAATTTGTCTAATACACTTAAAATTTCCTTTTCAAAAATATTACTCGTTTGATTATTCACTTGTGTTATTATACTTAAATTATTTATTTCACTTCTTCTTATATTTTGAACAAATTGAAAACTATCATATTTTAAATATTTTATTATTTTTCGTTTATCACACTTTTGTTTTGAGTTAGTTGTTATTTTAAATGTAATAGTTTCGTGATCACTAATTTTTAATTCATTATCAACTTTAACTATACAGTTTTTAGTATTCGTAACTACGTAATCCAAAAGTGTCTTAGTTGTTAAAGTTATCCTTGTAGGTTCAATAACTAGTTGATTGCACATATTTTCACGAAACATACACTCAAGTTCTTTTTTATATGTGGTATTCATTAGCCAGTCTATATTGAAATCACCTAAAATTATTAAGTTCTCTTTTCCTTCAAATTCATCCATCCATTCATTCATCTTTTCACAGAAAGTTCTAATTGATGTACTCGGTGAACGATATAATCCAAAAAATATAACATGTTTATTATCAATTTGTACTTCTATTATTAAAATCCAAATATTTATTTCTAGTTGACAATTTTTTAAAACATTAAACTCATATTTGTTTTTTACATACATTACTATTCCACCCGTATAGGGCGATGTACTTTCACATCTTATTAAATAATTAAATCGATCGGTAAAAGTGAATTGTAGAACACCGAATTTTATTTTGTATCGACTTCAATTACATTTCGAGTGAAATGGGAAACCTGGCTGATAATTGAGTTTAGAAAAATGATAGAAAAATTATTAACTCTCTTTTTAATATAAGCTTCTTTTTAATACTGTAATTCCTAATCCCAATATTTATAAATCTAAAATTGTATAGAATTTAATTATTTAAAGCTTCGTTGTCAATGATTATATCTTCATCTTAATATTGAATATTAATCTTAAATATTGAATATTAAAAAAAGGCCGTTTTCGAATTATCTTCGTCGTCCAAAAAGCATTTCCAAGATGTTTTTAAGCGCAAACTGCAAAAGTCAACTGTTTAAAAACTCAAAACGAAATTTGTGAGCAAAAGCATTATTTTAAATAATACAGTTTGCTGATACATGTATGTTCCATAACATCGTTGGCAGGGCAACTTCGGATTAAAAAAAATTGAGTTTTTTACTGCAGATTTGCGGCACAAATGATTTTATCAAACATATGTATGACTTAAGCAAACTACGTTGTCGAAAATAATACACAATAAATACTCGTACAATGGAAACTTTACAGATAGTGAGAAGCAGAGATCTTCTCTGCTGCTTAAAACGCACTTTCCAGACAGTCAACCTTTAACAGGAAACTCTCTATAGAGAACACCTCTTATAGAGAACACCTCTTAAACCAAAAGGAGAAGACTGAAGGATAACTGCAACCATCTATTGATGCAAAAGCATAGACTGGGTGATAAGCACGTTTCAACTTTTAAGATCATCAGGTGAACATGGAATCTTCCAGTCCTTCTACAGAAGGGTAAAGAAGATCTTATGCCTTATATAATTTGCAAGCTCCGTAGTAGTGTTGATGTTGGTTACAAACCAAGTCTATGGAGAAGAGCTAAGGTAATCTTCATTCCCAAACATGGGGAAAAAAGATACAACCCATCCAAATTCTTTCAGGCCGAAAAGCTTATCATCCTTTGTACTGAAAACCTTGAAAAAAAAATAGTTGACAACTTCATAGGATCGGAAGTTTAAGTAAATAAGCCTCTCAATGTACGCCACAATGCCTAAAAAGCGGGTAGATCTACAGAAACTGCGGAAGAGGAAAAAAGAGGATGAAAAACGAAATCAAAATAAAGGAGGCCAGAAGATCCAAAAACTGGAAAGAACTCCAAAAAACTGAGGTAGGCCAAACTACTTCTTGGGAATTATAACCAAGATCATTTGAAGAAATGTATCAGCTTAAGTAGGAACAATTTACGAATAGTAACAGGACTACTCACAGGTGACTGTAAACTAAGAAGACACTTGAGTATTCTTGGCCTGGTAAACAGCCTCACATGGAGGTTCTGCTATACTCATGACGAAACGCCGGAATACATTCTAGGCGAATGTATTAAAGAAACAAGTATCTGAGACGCTACCAGGTAGAAGAGTGATTTATAAACTTGGAGGAAGAGCTGTAAGCAGCACAATAAATCGCATTGCAAACCTTCTTTCATTCATTCATTCATTCATGATAAGAGGGTCACAAAAAAGGCACAGTTTCACTAAGTTTGGACGCACCTAATGCACATTATGACTTCCAAGATCAGAGAATTTCAGTTTCAATCATTAATTTATTTATTGATTTGAATTTTTAATTAGTAGCAAATAACTCTATTTTTGAACTTTTAGTTACCACAACTACACAGGTTTCCCTCGTATTCTATATCTATTATATACATACATAATGAATTTCTACATTCAATCTACAAATTATTTTTGATTATATAATTAAACAAATTGAATAATAATTAATTAATGAATATTGATATTCCATTTTATTTTATATTTCTTAAAATCCGAAAAAAAAAACAAAAAAATTAAAAGTTTCTGCGACCATTCTTCTTTTTTTTCTGATCTATTCTTGCTAAAGTCTTTACAGTAAAAAACTTAACTTTCTTATTATGGTATATTATATTAATCGTTAATGCGGCCTTTGGTAGATATGATGGTAAAAATTCTGTATTTATTGATAGATTTGGGAATGAGTAGTGATAATTCTAAAAAAAAAAAAAAAAAAAAAAAAAATTAAATAAATAAAATTCCGAAAACAAACTTGGAAATTTGAATACTTACAGCTGGAATAGGACAACCCTCTGGGAGAGCTCCAGCTCTTGTTACCATTTCTCTGAATGTTTTATAAATCGGATCATTGGAATTTTTTTCTATATCACTGCAGTATCTAATCCCTTCAGCTTTGAATGCTGTAAAAGGTTTTCTATTCGCAGATTTAGCATGAATATAGAAATTAAAAACAGCTTCTTGAACTTCTTTCTTCATTTGAACGTCCATTTTAAGGCTAGGTATTTCTTTTGTTTTGTCGACTGAACAGGAATAACTTTCAATATAATCATTGAACGATTCACATTTCATATCTTCAAATATTAATCTTACGTCACCCTAAAATAATAATGATGGGAACAACAAATAGGTAAAATACTTAATTATGATATTTACTAAGACAATTAAATTGGGTAGTGACACCAAAACCATCAGAATATGGAGCTGATGTCTAATTCTCGTTGCCATGTTCAAAAACATACTGAGTTTTGGGAATTCATTTCCAATAGATTTAATGTTTAAGTATATCTTTTTAAATTATCATTCAAAATGAGTTTCTGATTTATAAGATCAAATCTTGAATTAAATTCTAAAAAAAAACAAAAACAATCAAACTTTTTGAACTCAATTATTTTACAATTTATTGACGTCAACTAACTGCCAATCTCAAGCAATGCATCGTCGTTGAATTTGACTTTCATAATTAGTTTCTAATCAGCTTGGTTCATAAGTTGCGTAGAGCAGTTGCCCCTAGTTTAAAAAATTAAACTCTTTTTTAAATGACAGCATCCTTATTTCAGATTTCAGATTCACAGTAATCCAAACATTAAGGCACCTTCAATATCCTACAGTGGCCCGAATTGTTCTAATTAAAATAAATATATTACTACAGCAGCCCGAACAGCTCGTAGCTCAACCATTCCTTTGTAAGCAGGATTAGATGCACCTATAATTTTCTACCTAATCCGAACGGCTTAGATCAAAAGCGCTTTTCATGACAAGAGATATTCTTGATGAATTTGTCACATTCTCGCAAGAGGCAGTACCCCTAAAAAAAAGCATTTGTTTTGTCAACATCTGAGGTTTTCATTAATGTAGATGATTACTGAAATTTAAAATTGTTCCTTGTGAAGATTACATCCCTAACAAAAAATAAACATTGACTTGAAGTATCGCAATTGGTTTTAACTTTCCATTAAAACACTCAAGGGGTTTTTACTACCCTAAAAATGATTATCGGAGTATGAGCGTTAACAAGGAAAGGTTTAAAAGGGGTATACCGATACACCCTTGCTTTAAATTTCGTGAAGGAAAAATAGGAGTATATAGAGCATTCCACATTCGTGTAGTCTGGCTGAAAAAGAATCTCTGTATTTTACAGTACGTCCGAAGTTGGACTCAATGGTAAACTGATAAGTAGTCCTAAAAGCGCGAGTATTACGGTTAAGGTTGTTTAAGAGGAGGAAGGCAACTAGCTATTTCGCTAGAACACTGTTTCTAGAAATAACGCTAATATAAAGTTTTGCATTCCATTGGGCAAAAAATTCGATTTAAAATCAAGTTTGCAAATCTAAATTCTAATTTCGGCATATTCCATCCTCCCTGTACTAATATCAAAACAATTTTCAGGTATCAGTTTGCAAATATGGTTTTAGTTTTGTTTAATTTATTTATTTATTTCAATTATTAAAATTATCCAAAGCACCAAGCAAATTATTTCTATAAATTCATCATTTCTGAAAATTCATCAAGCTCATATTTATATACTGAAAGTAAATTAAGGATAAAGATTTTTTTTTAAATAATGACATAGACAGAAAATGACACTAATACAATGAGAAACAAAAATAATCGATTTGAAATCGCATTCCATTCGCCGCGAATAAATCAATTTTTGATTGGAATCTGAATTTACGAATGGAAAGCCCCATAAGTCTTGTAACAATAAATGATCCCTTGTAGAAATCCTTAGCCATATTGAATTATTTTTTTACTTCCAATCTAATTTTAAAAATTAAATAATATTAAATTCATTTAATCAATTTTCCGTCACACATTTTATTTTGTATTTCTTAAAATCCAAAAAAATAACAAAAAAATTTTAAAAGTTTCTGCGACCATTCTTCTTTCTTTTTTTATCTATTTTTCCTAATGTCCTTACACTAAGATACTTAACTTTCTTATTGTGGTATACAATAAAAATGGTTATTGCAGCTTTTCGTGCATATGATGGTAAAAATTCTGTATTTATAGATATATTTGGAAATGAGTAGTGATAATTCTAAAAAAAAAGAAAATACTTGGTTAGTTTTGAAAAAAATTTTGGAAATTTGAGTACTTACAGCTGGAATAGGACAACTCTGTGGAAGCTTCCCAGCTTTATTAAGCATATCTTTGAATGTTCTATAGATCGGATCGTTTGATTGTTTTGCTATATCACTGCAGTATCTAATCCCTTCAGCTTTGAATGCTGTAAATGGTTTTCTATTCGCAGATTTAGCATAAATAACTAAATCAAAAACTGCTTCTTGAACTTCTTTTTTCATTTGAATGTCGATTTTAAGGCTAGGTACTTCTAATGTTTTGTCGACTGAACAGGAATAACTTTCAATATAATCATTGAACGATTCACATTTGATTTCTTCAAATATTAATCTTACATCACCCTAAAATAATAATGATCTGAATAGCAAATAGATTACTTGATTATGATATTTACTAAGCCAATTGAATTGGGTATTGACACCAAAACCATTAGAATATGGAGCTGATGGAGTTGACTTTTTCTCGTTGCCATGTTCAAATAGAAACTGGATATTGGGAGTCCAATTTCAATAATGTTTAATGCTGATGTGTATCTTTTTTTTAAATATCTATCATAATGAGTTTCTGATTTATTAGATTAAATCTTGAATGTAATTATTGAAAATAGTTTGATTGCTTGAATTCAATTATTTTACCATTTATTGACATCATCTATATAGATACCAAACTGAAGCAATTTATGGCCGTTAGATTGGGCTTTGATGTTCGTTTTCATACAACTCGTTCAGTTGTTGACTTATTCGGAGTAGCTAGTTCCTCTCATATTTTTTTTGGGCATTTTTAAATCTATACGAAGCCCATCAAAAAATTAAACTCTTCTGCAAATGCTATCTTCGTGGTTTCACTTATTTACTTAAGAAGTAAACTGTAAACATATATACATAATTCTATATTCCTTGTGATTAACTGTGAACCTGGATACTTCCTAGTGGAAATTTTTTTTTGTTTGTATTATTTGGAAGGATGATTATTTCATATTCAATTTAAAATAAAAAGAAGTGAAAATTTTTATAAAATAGTATTTTCAACATAATTCAAAATCAACCTAACCCTGTAGGTTGCTTCACTTTTGCGAAAGGATTCATGATGATGATTGCGAAAGGAACAGTATAATACAGTGTCTAAGAACAACATTTGTTTTGACAGCGGCTGGGGTTCTCAATAATGTAGTTTATTACTAAAATCTAAAAATTTTCTTTATGAAGCCCACATCCTAGCAAAAACAAATAAAAATTTGAATACACAATAATATTGAAACTGCTGGGAGCCTTAACATAGGGCCTTATTGTGAGTGTCGTTAACGTTCGATTCGATAAAATTCGATAGTGCCAAAACGTTTGATGCGTTAAAATTTGTATCCAAAGCTATTTAGATAACTTAATGTTGTTGTAACCACGTATAAAAACACAGCTTATGGTATTTTATACAAGAATAATTTCAGATATCTTAATTTTTCAATGATCGATTTTCGACAAAAGTCGTCGATCGATTAACAAACGACACTCGCAATAAGGGCCATAAAAAAAATGATCAAAATCGGTGGTACCGTTTTTGAGAAAATCAAAAACAAAAATAACCATATTTTGGAAATTTTTTTCTCAACCATTACCTAACTTTAACTAAATGAAATTTTTTGAATTTTTTTTTTAATCTGTTTTTAAGAAAAAAAATGTTTATGAAATTTCGAAAAAAATTCGTATGACAGGTACCGTTATTTTTGGTCTTAAAAAAAAAAAAAAGAAAAAAAAACGTGTGAGTGGAAAAAATCAAAGCCCATATCTACCAAGTTTGAAGAAAATCGGCCAAGCCGTTTAGGCTGCAGTCGAACCGACAGACAGACAGTAAGACAGACAGACAGAATTGCGAGACCCACTTTTTTGGTCTTTGCTATCATTGTAATGTCAACTTTGATAAAAATATCGAGTTCTATTTCTTTTACGAATGCATAACTTGCCTTATAGTACCTACAAGTCGCAAGTAAAAAACGGTAATTGCAGACGAATGGAATAAAATTGACCAACAAACTGGTAGTTTCCATGCAAAACAGGTTAAACGAATATATAAGGAATAGGGGTATGCCAATCCAGTATTAATATATTTTTAGCAACTCAATTGTACATAGTTTGTGCCAAAAAATTTTTCCTGGAAAAAACTGAAGTGGTTCTAAACTATGTGAATTTTCATTATTTAAACCTTAGAGTTTATATACAAACCTAAAACTAAACTTATGATTTTTGGTATATCCGTTTCGAACTGAATTAACATTATTTTTTTAAAAAAATGTTTAAGAAATACTTCATATTTTGTATTAAAAAATGACTTAGTTGTGAAAACTACAGGTGTGCCAATACTTTTTTCAACACGTTCTCTTTATCTGTGCGAATAGACAGAGGTATACTACACAACGTTTTCACCAAAAGATATTCGGAGATATAAGGCAAGAGATTTATTTGGTTATTCCATCGGACTAAGATTAAAAAGAAGATAAACTTTGTCAGCACCTATCAAAATGCCAATGGTGTTTTATTTGAGCCAAACGATCAAGGTACTTTAGCACGTTAAGGATATAAAGGGTGGGTCATCTAGTATCTTCTTTTTAAATCTCTCGGTCCCACAGATAAGAATGTGGTTTTGCTCGTTTCGTTAAAATGAATATAGAAGTTCCAAAGGCAATGAAAAAGGAGTACTAGGAGTGAACACGACATGAGTCCTTGTGCTAGCAATAACTTAATAATAGAATTAAATATTTTTAAAAATTCAAAAAATACAAAAAAATATGTGTTTTATATGTTTATTAATGTCTTAAAATAAATATTAAAAATGTTCTATATTTAAGTAATGTGTTTTATTGGATTAGAATTAAAAACAAATCAAGCAGTGTTGTTTTCATAACAATTTATAGAAATATTAAAAACTAATAAATACAATCTAGAATTAAATATATAAGCAGTGCAATTAGCAATTATTATTGAAAATCCTGCCTTCGTTAGAATAAAGACCTTCGGGAGTGTGTAATTAACTGGAAGGAAATAATAATCAAAGAAAAAATGTAATACAAAAATGAATACAAACAAAATTTGACACAAAATTCCTCTAGTTTTTAAAGACGCAACTATCAAGACAACTTTCCAAAAGGACGGCACATGGGATAAATTGCACAGAGAAGAAAGTTTTACACATATACAAATTATACATCTGGCAAAAATTATTTAGTCATAATTTCCGACACACAAAAAATTCACAGATAAAGATAGAAAAAAACGACACTTAGATATCTCACTAATACAAATATTTACTATTCGTACACTTGGCGTTCATCAACTCCAATAATCAGCCCTATCACGAATCAAAAAAAAAAAAAAAAAACTAACACATAATCTATCTCAGTGGAAAATCTGATAAGTTGCCATTACGAACAGATTTGGTGATAGCTTTTTTCGGGATTAGTAAAATTTACGGATTACGATGGACTTCGAGATAGGGCTGAATATCGGGTGTTTTTTAAGGTGGAGAACAAAAAACTAGCATCATTGATTTCTGTTACAGCTGTTCAGCTGCATATAGGAATAGTTGAGAGTTGCGCAACAATTGGCAGTGGGTGGTTCTCCGCGAGTCGTATATAGCGCCATCAAACTAATTTTTTTCACTTAAATTTGTCTGAATTTTGCAGACTTCACAGCGTTTCGTTATATAAAGAAACTTCACTTCAAAAAATATTTCTTCAAACATCAGACGAAGCATCATACTTATAACACCTTGGAATTAACAAAACATTTTTCCATCACCTTAAAACAAATATAAACTAATTCTTTGAAAAAATATCTTGTTTTACTTATAATTAACAAATAACATTCCATCACCTTAATCAACTTTTCCATACACATTAAAAATGTAGCAATAAAGCAATTGCCTACATACCTTGATAATGTTGAGCTATTCGATCGACTCAAGTTCGGCCTCGGAATATCCTCAAGGCCTCTATGTACTGAAACATTGTCTGGTTCTCTGTCTGTTTCACTTATTAGCTTTAGGTATTCCGCAGTTCGTAATGATGCCGCAGTTGGTTTCTTATACATTTTAATTAACAATGATGAACACACAACCGAAACCGAACTGGCAGCCATTGCGACTGAAGCCATCCACGGTTGAAGAATTAGACCAAAAGTTGTAAAAACTCCAGCTGCTAATGGAATACCCAAAAGATTGTACATACTGGCGAAGAGAAAATTGAGTCGAATGCGTCTCACTGTTTTGCGAGAGAGATCCAAGCAGGCAACAACGTCTAGCAAATCATTCTGAGGAAAAAAAATTGCATTCAGTTTATTTATATTCCAGATGGATGTAATAAACAAACCCTCATTAGAACCACATCGGCGGCTTCAGCGGCGACATCTGTCCCCGCAGCTATCGCAATTCCAACATCAGCTTGTGCAAGGGCGGGACTGTCATTCACACCATCACCGACCATAGCCACCCGTATTCCACCCTCTTGGAGCCGCTGAATTTTGGCAACTTTATGTGATGGAAGAACTTCGGCATAGACTCTTGTGATTCCTACTTGGTGAGCTATGTTAACAGCTGTATTTTTGTTATCACCCGTAAGGAGGATCACTTCGATCCCCATTTTCTTTAAGGTGTACACTGCCAGATGAGCTTCTGGTTTGACCATATCCGAAACCGAAATCATACAAATCAGTTGATTGTTCAAAGCACAAAGTACGGCTGTGTTTCCAACGTTCTCTTCTTCGGTCATTTTGGAATGAATTTCGGCAGGGACAAGGATCCCATTGCGGTGCATCCATTCACGATTGCCTATCAGCACGGCGACTTCATTACCAACAATTGGTTTTAAAACTGATTCTGCATCGCCAATTGCGTCATCGAGTTCCAAGAGGTGTTGCAGTTCTAGGGTGTTCTTTTGAATAGTATTCAATGCCGGAATGACTTCCTCAATGGAAACCCCATTTACTGTGTGCACAGCCATAGCACTAGTCCTATAAGAGTTCTCGTAATTGATAATCTTCTCTGAGTTAGAGGCTTGTTTAAGGCCTTGGTCGTAGATAGAAACTGTTGATTTGATACCACAACCAGGAACAGATTGAAAATTGCTCGATTTGCCGAATTGCTCTACTTCTAACATGTCCTTGACGAATTTAACAATTGCTATTGGGACAAAAATATTAGTTAAATAATAAATCGTAAAGGATATGTATGAATCTACCTGATGCCAGGGGATGTTCGCTGTTGGTTTCGGCAGCTCCAACAATGGTCAACATTCGAGCTAGACTACAGACAGATGGTTTGACAAACATTATGATTCTCGATGTCATCGGGGTGCCGTGGGTTATTGTCCCTGTTTTGTCAAACACAATTGTCTTGACCTGTTTTAGGAGAAAAAAAGTTTGAATGTCGATTCATTATTTTTTACAAACAACTACCTACTTTGTGAGCATTTTCCAATGGCCCAGCTCCCTTAACCAGTACACCATTTGCAGCACCAACTCCAGTAGCAACCATGACGGCAGTTGGTGTTGCCAATCCGAGGGCACATGGACAAGCAATTGCCAGCACACTCAACGCACATCTAAATGCGTATCCAATTATGATCTCATTTGGATTCAATCCTTCCTTACTGTGGCCTGGTATTGGAAGCTTGTTAATGTCGAGGTATCCTGTTATAATCCACCCAATGAGAGTGATTGTCGACACAGCCACTACAAATGGCACAAAGTATCCTGCAATTTTGTCAGCCAGCTGCTGAATGGGAGCTTTTGATGTCTGGGCTTCTTCAACTAGGCGAACAATCTGCGCCAGAGTTGTATTCTCGCCTGTATGAGTCGCCGCTATAAACAAAACTCCATTTTGATTGATGGATCCTCCAATCACAACGGCCCCCTTTTTCTTAGCTACGGGCATTGATTCACCAGTGATAAGGCTTTCATCACAAGTAGAATGGCCATAGAGAACTTTTCCATCAACGGGTACTTTTGATCCGGGAACGACTTTGAGAATATCTCCTCGTTGGACATAGTCAACTGAAATCAACTTTTCCGACCTAACTTCGAATTCCTCTGAGATTTCAACGAGTAGGGCTTCAGTGGCTTTTAGTGAAAGTAATTTGGACAGAGCTTCGCTGGTTTTTCCTTTCGCAATATGTTCCAACCATCGACCCAGGGATATAAATATAAGCAACATCGGGGGAGTGTCAAAGAATGTCAATGGAGACGACCTCTGCTCCAGAAGTATGGCAGCAATTACCACAGCAACTGAGTAGATATAGCTTATCGTCGTTGCCATTGTAATCAAGACATCCATGTTGGTAGTTCCGTGTTTTATCGCCCGATAGGCTTGCACATAGAAATGCCAACCTCCAAAGAACTGTACTGGTGTTGAGAGGAGAAACATAACGAGATTCTCCATAGACAGACCAGGTACAATGCAACACATGGTGTCGTGTCCATGAATCTCCATCTCTACCATGAAGTAGACCATAGCAACCATGCAAGGTCCACCAAAGACCAGCGAAATAAGGAACGCATTCCTCCATTTCCGAATTTCTTCTTTATGCTCCAGATAGCTGTGGGCCATCTTGTCTTTGTTTGATAGCAGATGGGCGTCGAAACCTAATGCTTGAATGGTTTCGCAAATATTTCGAGCTCCAGTCTCTTCTGAATTGTAGCGGAACTTTCCTCGCTTTGTGGTTAGGGCGACAGCGGCATGAGTAATTCCCTTTGTCCTCAATACAGTCTGTTCTATTTTATTCACACACGACGAGCAGGTCATTCCCAAGATTTCTATCTCAACTTCAGCTTCCCCTGAGCCTGGCTCATTTATGACACTCGTTGGGAAGCCTAGTTCTGTAATTGACTTGGCTATATTCTCTGCAGTTATAACATTTGCATTAAACTTAACTTCAGCTTTCGCAGCCAGAAGTGCCACCAGGATACTATCTACACCGTAGATTTTCTTGCAGTGCTTCTCGATGGCAGCAACACAACTGGCACAGGTCATACCCCGTATATGGACCATGCATTTCGTCAAATGTTGTTCCATTTCGACATTCAACGCTCCGCCATTCAGTTTACCATTTGGTAAACCATCGTATATCACCAGTGCATCACCACCAGCCTTGTTGTTATCACTTTTCGGTGATTTGTCAGTCTTCTTGGCCTCTCCTGATTGTGCTACTTCTACTTCATCTTCTACGGACGCTTCAAAGCCCATGTCATCGATCATTTCAGCTATTTCTGGTGGTTTTAGTATTGTGCTATCATACTCGACTGTTGCACATTTCTCGTCTAGACTCACCTTTATCGAAACGATTCCCGGCCGTGTTCCGATATTTCCCTCGATATTTCGGACACAACTATTGCATGTCATGCCAATTACATGAATGCGTGTAACATTATTACTACTCAACGATTTACTACTTGGATATGGACATTCGAAGCCCATTTCTTCAATTTCAAAGGCAATTTGAGCGGGATCTATTCGACCGGGTTCGTAGTCAAAGTAGCCGGCATTTTCATTGAGAATTACTTGTGTTTTCAGGATACCTGGTTTTGTTGATATTGTGGATTCTATGTTGCGAACACATGATTGGCAGGTCATACCGATTATTGGTAATCGTACTGTCGAGCAGTTTGTTGTGGAGATGAGGCTTGTCGATTCGGCACAGTCATAGTCCATTGTTCTACTGAAAATATATAGAAACGGTTCGATTTGAGATTTTATACTGTTAGTTAGATTTGGTGTTGAGATAGAATCGTTATAACATAATAAGCTTAGGGTAAAGTAGAGATATGTATATGTAGGAGCAACATGGTGCGATATGTCTTGACATTGGAATGGTTTAACTGAAAAAGTATCACATTTTTCATCTGTGCATTTAAAATCGAAAAAAGCATTCAATATTTGATAAAGAAGAATCTTCATAATCGATGCAAGGGTCTGATCAAATTATATTCCACAACAAGCCTCTTTAATCTTTATGTAGGAACATTGTTTGTACTTCGGGGCAAATAAATTGATAAGAAAAAATTTTGCTGCATTTTGTATAATACTCTGTTCTCATGTTTGTTTTGTGATTCCAGATAATTTTCAAACAAATTCTCAAAAAAGATTAATAAATCAATTTTGGTGAAAACATGACGCCACCGATATTTGTAAGAAATGACATAAGAAGGGTTTTTAACTGATAAATATGGCAAGTATATGTAAATAAATATTTGTTTAAAGCTGAATTATCTTGGACAAACGTCAAATAAATCCGGATACGAGAACAAACAATTTGTCTTGTCCTGTTATTTTATAAAATAAACAGAAGATTGGAGAGATCAATTCATGATAAAAACGCATTTAAAGATGATTTTAAATTAAAGGTTTAATGGTCATCTTGACTGACGAGTTCGAAACAGTTTTGTTTTTGGCGCGAAATAAATTCATTAGATATATGATTTTTACGTGTTGTGGGAGCGTATCCTCCAATTTAATTTTCATATACAGAGAGTCAATCTAAAATTCTAGGAAATCACGGTTTAACATGAAGTCCAATCGGGTTTTCCATTGGAAATTTCAGATTTCAATCAAAAATTGATTTCTTTTTTTTTTTAATGCGATTTCAAATTGATCATTTTTGAGCATTAGTGTTGCTTTATGTCTTGCCTCGTTATTTAAAAAAAATATCTGTACATATTCTTAATTTACTTTCAGTAGAGAAATATGAACTTGATGAGTCAACCGAATCATATTAAACTTCTTCCATTTTTTGCTAGAAATAATATCCTTCGTGTTTTGGATAAAATTTTCAGAATTGAAATAAATCAAACAAACCTAAAACCACATTTGCAAAATGACAGCTGAAAATGGTTTTGGTATTCATTGAAATAGAATAATATGTAATGATTTTTTATACGCCATCTATCGACCTTTTATTTTTGTAAAACGCCATCTACCGACCTTTTCTCAAGTAACACCAAAATGGGCATCTGGCAATGCCAAAGAGAAACCATGTGAAAGGTTATTTCCGGTTTGTCCATATTGTATTTGTCTGGAAGAACATTCTGGTGAACACGAAAGTTTATAGCGGAAAATAAAATAAGTTTTATTATACTGAACCAGAAAATATATTTCTTTTTTTTTAATCGAATATAACAAATAAATCAATTTTTTTGTCCAATGGAACGCCAAAATAGCCAAAATCGGTATTTTGACAGATTCCAATCGAAAATATATTGATTTATTTTGTTTTAAACGTTTGCCGCAACTATTATTTTTTTGGTTTACAATGAGAGTCGAGTACCATTTGATGGGATGTATTTTAAATATTAACCTTCACTAATTCTATTCACAGAAAAAAAATGTACTGTTTTCTGGTCTTGGCTTGGGCCCTGGTTAATAAAAACTGACGTCAGATGAAATGTGCAGTTATTAATAAAGTGACTGCTTGATTAGTGTCAAATTTATGGCTCATAAATAATTTGTAAACTTTCAAGTATAAGACAATAACTGTCAAATTTTTTGATCATAAAAAAATTAGCACAGTTGTCAAAAATTGTCCGAGAATCATCATGATAAATTTGTATACCAGTTTTGTCAATTCATGAAAATGAGATGTCACAAATTTTGCTCTATAAAAGAGAGAGAGCAAACGAATCCATAGTTTTTATTTCTGGGCATTTGACTTCAAAAGTAAGAATATTTGTCCAGAAATATTGTTCATGTTTCTGAGATTGCTGAGATCTCATTTTTCTTAACATTTCTAAGATTTACAATTTTTCAATTATTTTCTTGACAATTTTTTGGATAATGACTTGATGGTTTGTAATATTTTTGCAATGGAACTTCGTGCCATTTATTATCGAGACTTTAAGGAAAAAATAAACAATGATTTTAATACATTAAGAACCTTTGTTAATACGAAGTTTAGATATTTAAGATCAATTTAAACGCGTATGATCTACGTTTTCATCAACGTTAACTGTCATATAGATTTTTTAGCAAATGGAACTAAGGAATTCTCAATTAACTCAACAAAAATCATGACATGGTAGGTTTTATTCCACTTCAATGACAAGAGACGGTTTTTCCTCCCCAATTTGCTATCGAGATCAAAATTTAATGAGCTTATCATAAACTGTCATTCTAAATCCACATCCGAAGAACAAGGTCGTACATCTGGAAACGAATATGAGAAGCTAAGAGAGTACTGTCGTCAACAATACAATTTAATAAATAAGAATTTTCAGACAAAAAATCATTGATGAATATGAGAAAGAGAGTCGGAGACAAAACGGAGCCTGGTGGCACACCAGCATTTATTTTATGAATTTCAGACATGATATAACCGTTGAATACAACTGGGTTTGAGCGGTTTTCAAAGGTAGTTTCTAACCCAACGAAGAATGTTTTGTGAGAATAGTAGAACAAAACTAATAAACTAGACGACACGGGCGAAAGAAATTGTTTTCTTTAACTTTCAATTCTTGATTTTTTAATGTGACAGTCGTATAGACATGAACAAAATTTCACTTTTTCGCAAAAGAATGTTTAGAATGCATGCAATTCTAACAAAGACGATACTAATTAATTGATTACTATTTAATGAATGGGGAAAAAGTGATTGCAATCTTTTAAATATCAAATGAATGGTAATTGTAAATTTAAAGTCACAATTTCAAAATGAACTCAATTGCATTGTTTAACAACTCTGATCAGTTGAGAAAATCAAGCATAATTTTATGAAAACACTCAAAAAAAATTTAACAGCTATACGTACTTTTGAGCTTTACTTATGTTAAAGCAATAAATATTTTGATATATCTTAAAAACTTGAAATCTATCAGCACACGAGAACTTAAAAGTTGCAAAAATTTGCAGCTCTAAAGTCACGTATAACGTCCCAAATAAGTTGCAAATTCTATACATTTATCAGTGCTCGCAAGCTGGCATATTAAAGCATTCACACGATATTCAAAAACTGTCTATAAAATCGTAAATTAATAATAATTTGCGATCAAATCCAATCAGTAAATGTGATCGCAAATGTTGTGGTCTATATGTGAAGTGTTCAGACGATGGGCTATAAAATTTACAAATCAACTTTTTTTAATCAGGATTACGAGCATTAAGTAATTTGTTAAAACTTTGTGTGTTTTCTTTTGTGTTTGTGATTAGGGTATTCACGTAGGTAGCTTATCTCGAATATTTAAAAGTGCTTAAATATTTTCAAAATGCCGAAAAGAAAGTGGAATAATATTGTTTTTTTTTTTGCTTCTTGATATGCTACAAAATAATGAAGAATGGAAAAGATAAAATAAACAAATTAAACAAAGAAAAACATCGAAGGTTTGAACATAGCAACAACTTGAGTAAGCTACCACCATGTTTTTATAGACTACGAGTATTATTTTAATTTGAATAAAAAAAACAGTCTTCAGAAGCCGCCCTATGCACCACATCCAATTATATTTTTGTTTGTATTCCGCTGCACTTTAGAACCCTTATTTTCCTATTTGATGTTACTAGTAAAATGAACAATCAGAACAACTGTTATAATGCTCTTAAATAGGAAGAAAATACAAAGTTCTATTTTCGTGACTTCGAACAAAATTTAAACCATCTTAAACTGTCAAAAATTACATGCGGAAGTGTTCAGGCCACATTGAATGCAGTCGTAAATGTCCGACTTTACATGCGGTCTGCTTTGAGCTTAACGAATATTCCATCATAGACAAAATAATACGAAGTTTAACAAAATGCGATTTTTTTGCTATTTTCTTTTTAGCAACACTGGTTTTGACAGCTCATGCAGGTTTCGTGTTTTGTGTCACTATCAAACATCTTCAGTTTGGTCTATAATTTAACCATGAATCGTCTTAGAAGCGAACAACGCTTGCAAATTATTGAATTTCATTATCAAAATGCGTGCTCTGTTAAGAAAATTCATCGCGCGCTTCTTCCATTTTATGGTCAGTTTAATCGACCTATTGAGGCGGCTATTCGGGGAATTGAGACTAAATTTCGCACCAAATTTACATTTTTGGACATTAAGCCATCAACACGCTTACGTAGAATGCAAACTGAGGAAAATATCGCAGCTGTATCGGCCAGTGTTAGTGATAACCTCTGTAACTCCACTACGTGGAAAAATTTTGCGGAAGGATTTAGGTGTGAAGCCTGGCGGAATCATTGGGCCGTATTTCTTCAAAGATGATGCGAATCACAACGTTACTGTGAATGGTGAGCGCTACCGTGCGATGAAATCAAACTTGTTTTTGCGCAAAATAGAAGAGCTTGACTTGCATGACATGTGGTTTCAACAAGACGGTGCCACATGCTACACAGCGCGTGTAACAATGGACCAATTGACAGCTGAGTTCGGTGAACAGTTTCACGTTTGGAGCCGGTCAATTGACCGCCTAGATCGTGCGATTTAACGCCTCTAGATTATTTTTTGTGGGGCTATGTTAAGGCTCATGTCTATAGCGAGAAGCCCGCTTCGATTGACGCACTGGAAGCCAAAATTTTAGAAAGAGTATGCCAAAATTGGACTAAGTGGATGGACCATTTGAGGCGCAGCCGCGGCCAACATTTGCATGAAATGATCTTCAAACATTAAATTATAGCGACCATAGTATCGATTCAAATAAAGATTTCATTTATTTTTCTGAATTTTAATTTCCGATAGCTCTTAAAAAATTACCCGTTAGTACGCGTTTCACTTGGATTAGATACACTTACAAATATATTCTTTAACTTCCATTTTCACTTAAATCACTAAAAAATGGAAATCATTCATTAAACTACTACTTTTTAAGTATCCATAAAACCTAAAAGTAAAAGGTTTTGCATTAGTTCACACAGAAGTTCTACGCATTTGCAGGTAAATTATTTTATTTTTCAAATCGTCATTCGAATTACACCGGGCTGTAAAACACATACGTATTTATTTATTATCTTTGCCTTATCTAAATCAGGTACTGTAACTGATATTTCTTTATCAATCTTCAAAATTAATGCAGTTTTATTTGCGTCTTTCTCTGTAAACCAAACTTTTCCCATCGTTAATATTGAATATAATTACGTACATCTCTTACGGCCTACGTCATAAAAAAAAGTTCCTCCCTATAGGAATTTCAATATCCTATTCCTAATAAATTTATATGTATGTCTGAATTACCGTATAAGTTGCTCACGTTCATCGCCCACATAAAATGCCTGTTGATTGTCATCATCTAGCACATTGGTATTTTCTCTTCGGACCTTTTTGTGAATTCTTCTGTCACCCTGAATGCCAGAACTACTGCCAGAAGCGGCTCCTCCAGTGGCATCTTTCTCGTGTCTATTTGTCCCAAACTTAAACATTCTTTGGCGTTTTCAAGGATATTTATCAACATGAAATGGATTTCCTCAAGAATTTTCACGATCCATTCACTAAAAATGTTTTGTCTTTTTATAATTGAAATTTTATTCGAAAACAAGAGAACTCGTCAGCTTGAAATATATTCGCCACCGTTTATTGGATTTATAAGATATTTTGATTTTAATATTGTTATCGATAATTCTTTGGGAAGATAAGCACAATCGGGGGCTGCTTATATCCGACTACTTGGTGATTCAGTGATGGCTTTAAAAGTAGATGGGTTGGAATGCCTTCTACTTGTTTCTGATAAGAGGCTTCTGCTTGGTCGTAAATAAGTAATGATTTCAGTCTTAGTCGTGTGCATAATGATTGGAATTGAAACACTTCAAAATGTTTATTTTGTCGGGTTTCGTGTGGAAATTTGATCAAGGTTAATGTGAGTGTGGTGTTTTTTTTAATTTTTGTAATAGGTAAATGGAATGAAGTGAAAAATGGAGCACAAGTGAAATCATGTACTTCCTGATAAGATGTTTCAGAAGTAATCCCGGCAAAGTATATAGAACTACAAACAGTGACGAAATGTGGTTTGATTTTTTAAGCAGAAAACATTCGTAGCCCGTGATGTAATTATTCGTCTTTTAGTGACGAATTCTATTAAGGTATCTACAGATATCATACCTACGTCAAATTGTGGTAATACATATCTATATTCAAATGTAACGCATCAATTAATTTGAAACTACAAACAAAATGCACGACTAGAGCGCACTAACTTGCTCTTATGTAAAAGACTACAAAATAAAAAAAAAAACGCTTTGAAATGCGCTGTTTTTCAAACTTTTTAGAAACTTTTCTATAAAAAAAATCTTATTAAATTCCGTTATGCCGATAATGAGACATTCAAAATTCGAAAAAATGGTTCTGTGTAAGGTACCGTCAGTAATATCTTAATTTCAAAATTTTTGCTTTTGAATTACAGATCGCAAAAATAAATCGAAAGAAACAAAATTTTATCAAAATTCTAGTGGTCCTTTCGGAAAAAATCGATTTTTGAAAACAGTTTTTAACGTTATATGGAAGGTACTGTTATTTTTAGTTATAGTAACAAATTTTTCCTACATTTTCCACGATGATCGAAATCGGTTGTATCCTTTTTGAGAAAATCAAAAACAAAAAAATGGTTATAAGGAGGGTACTATTAATTACCATTTTTCGGATTTTTTTTTTCATGGATACTATATCAGTGTGCTATTATGAAGTGATGTGTCAACTCGAGTCAATACCCGTGTCAACCCGAGTTAAAACTAAACCAAGTCAAAGCAAGTTACAATATCAAACAGAATTGTAGAAACTGATAGAACCAACCGAAACTAATACTTGAATACACCCGTCTACAGTGTTGGACAAAACTAAAGCACGAAAAAATATCACATTGGAAACATACGAGTAAAAAGTGAAAACACTCGTGATACTTTTATATTTTTGATTTTTTCTTAATCACAACATATTATTCTACAATTTACAGCTTTTACTTTAATTTTAAATCTTAACATATTTCTAAAAAATAAAAATAGTTCAAAACTCATTAAAAAGTTGCCGCATTTCATTATTCTTTTTTTTTCTTTTTTTCGCATTTTATTTTAAGTTTAGTTTACGAAGAAAGTAATGCAAAACCCAAGAAAAAAGATCCTACTGTTATTAGGAAAATAATTCAAATAATTTTGTTATAACCCGGCTAAGCTAACTCGAATTGCAACTCGAGTTGCTTAAATTGACTCGATTTGAAAAATGTACAGTTCAGCACATCACTACTATTATGGACATCAACTAAATTTTGGTAGAGGAAAAATTTAGGAAAAAATGTTATTAACGGTACCTGTCATAGAACCATTTTTTCCGATTTTTAGGTACTTACTCATTATCGACACAAGTGATTTAAATTTTTTTTAACAGAAGCTTATAAAAGTTTAAAAAACATTATATTTCAAAACTTAAAAAAAATATTTTTTTTTAATTTTTAAAAGAAAAACTTTTTTTTTGAACATTCGATACATCAAAAACGGGAGAATATTTTTTTTTAAATTACATTTTTCTCCGGAATGTCTCCGGATGTTTTTGACAGATCGGTAGGCACCTATAGGCACCGATATATTTGGTCTAAAGAAGAAAAGAAAACACGTCACGGATAAAATTACAAAATAAAATGCACGACTGGATCGCACGAACTTGCTCTTATGTAAAAGTACTTTGGAATTTAAAATACATTTTATAAATATAAAACATGGATTCAATGAGATAAAAATGTTCAAATGCATGGAATTGCCTGATTACTAAAGTAATTTTTTATATAAGAAATTTCTTTAAAAATTTTTGAGAACAAAATTTGGGATGCCAATTTTAAATGCTTAGTAATATAGACTTTAGGAAATAATTTAAAAAAATAATCGTTCACACGTTTTCAAGATATTGATTTTTCAAAAAATAAATTGGATTTTTTTTCCTTCAAAAAAAAAAAAACTAATTTTTTTTTGAATATTTTTATATATAATATTATTTTAAACTTAAGGGGGCTCCTGGTGTATGGGGGGTACCTACCGTTAGTTTTGGAGCTTAAAAAAAATTCAATTTCCCCTCTAGGAAATCACTGAAGACACTTAACTACCGGTATTGAAGAACATAGGTCTAGTCTCTAGTGGTTTAGGCTGTAGGGAGAGGTACAGACATACAGACACACTGAAACATGTTTTTTATGTATTAAATTTTTCTTAAAATTTTTATAAAAAAAATTGATGTGAAAATAGTTAGTATTTAATAAAATACATTTTATAACGTAATTTAAGAATTTATTCGTGTATCCGTTTTCAAGATATTGAATTGTCAAAAAAAATTTGTATTATTTTTTTAAAAATCCAAAAAGTATTTTTTCGAAAAAAAAAGTTTAGATTATACTTTTTTCAAAGCATAGGAGCTTTTGCATAAAAATTTTGGTTAAAATCGTTACAGCCGTTGATGAGAAATTCGAAAATAAAAAACATTCTATGACAGGTACCTTTAATATCATTTCTCTCCAATTTTTTTTTTACCAAAATGTAGTTCATATCCATAATATCACACCTAATTTTTTTTAATAAAATCGTTAGAGCCGTTTTCGAGATAAATAAGATTATGCATTACGGGCGTATGGGGAGTACCGTTAGTTTTGGAGCTACAAAAAAATTTCAATTTCCCTTCTAGCCTTAGGCTCTAGATCGAGGTATAGACATACAGACATACAGACAGACAGACGGAATTGTCGGACCCACTTTATTCGTCTTCGCTATCATCGTAATGTCAAATTTGATAAAAATCACGAATTCGATTTTATTTTTAATGCATAACTTACAATATGTATACTATCTAATGCATATACGCAACATCGCAAGTAAAAATTGTTATAGCTAAAGTTGTAGAGATTCTGAAGAACCTTTGATATACATACAGGATGGGCCATCTAGTGGTTTCTTTTTAACTCATAGGTAATTTTGACACTGACAGCTGTTTGCCGCTCCGAAATCTTTACATAAAGTCAGTATCATACTTCCGCGGAACTAAATGAGTCGCTTAACGCTTGAACAACGTTGGGAAATATTGAAAACTAATTCCAAAGTGAGTGCTGTTTAGCCGAAACAGTTTGGTGTTTGAAAAAAAGTTTTGGCCGAAATGAAGGTGTATTCGCAAGTTTGTGCAAAAAGTTTGTGGAATTGGTATGCTAGTGGACAACACTCATGGTCACCGTTGATGCGCACAGACTACAATTTAGCTGATGTAGCCGAGAGTGTGAGACTCAATTCACAAACATCAACCCGCCATCGATCTTCTCAACAGCTCAACATTTCATGCACTTGCCTGACGAGAATTCTGCACAAAGATCTCGTATTATTATATTATTTACAAGGTCAAATTGACTCAGTAATTGAAGGCGCACGTTATCGCTTCGCAGTTTGGGCCTTAGAGCAGCTTGAATTGCACAACGATTTTGGTCGAAAAATTATCTTTTCTGACGAGGCACCTTTTCATCTCAGCAGCTACGTTAACAACCCAAATTGCCGGATCTAGGGCTGGAAAAACCCGCAAGTTATTGTCCAGAAGCCAGTGAATCCACAGAGAGTGACAGTTTGATGGAGTAGTGGCATCATTGAAGCCCTTTTCTTCGAAAATGAAGCTGGGAACAACGTTTCGGTCAACAGTTGGCTTTACAGAGCCATGTTTACCAATTTTTTTTTTACTAAAATTGAAGAAATGGATTTGAACCGATTTCTGATTCATGCAGGATGGTGCGCCATCACCATGCCACAATCGATCTTTTGCGCACCAAATTCCCAAATGGTGTTATCAGCCGACTTGGCGATGTCAATTTGCCGCCTCGGAGCTGAGATTTTATGATTGCGGGGAATCGTGAAGGACCGATAATATGCCAACCACCCGGAAACGATTCAAGCACTTAAGGCCAATTTAATCCAAGCAATACGGAAACCATGAACAAGATCTTGGAAAAATGGAGTGACAGAATGCGCTACTGCGAAGCCAGCCACTTGAACGACGTTGTGTTCCATAATTAATGGAAATGTTTGCTCTTACTAATACAACCATAATACAGGGAAAAAAAATTATTTAGTTCATTTTATTGCATTTTTAAAAAGAAACTTGTATTTGGCCCTCCATTTATGCATACATTTTTTGCCAAGAGTAAATTTTTTCATCAAAAAGAATTTTTTACAAATTCAAAATGGCGGTCATTTCATTCATGAATTTCTAGCTCCTTTTTTTCTTTATTCCGAGCGAACGGATTTAGTTGTGTTTTGAAAAATTAACCCCTGTGTACAAAAATTACATTTTTACTAATTATTTTCTAATGTACTTTATATCTTTGAACTCTATGGCCAAATTTCATGCGTGCATTGCATTTTCTTACTTACTCTCTGTAAGGCAATAATATCACTTTTAAGCCTGAATATTTTCACTATAAAAACATGTGCGTGAAACCAATCACTTAAATCTGTCTGTTTGTTTTCCGTCATCATCAAATAGGATTCCCTAGATTTGATGATAAATGTTAGGGGTAAATCCAACAAAAAATTTAAACAGTCACAAATCAGAGCAAAATTCTATTTCAATCGATGAAGTGATTTCATAACAATAAGAGTATTCATGTCCATCCAATTTGAGTAAAACCCATTAGTAATTTATCGTAGGTTAAAAAAAATACAATATGGTACAACAATTAACGGTTTACAATTTAACAACAAACATATATTATTGTTTGTGTTGTCGTTGATCAGATATACCACCGAATTTTACTCCAGTTTTTCTGTATTGCTCCAAGGCAGTCCCTACAACTCCGTTCACTTTTTCATATGACCATGTGAAACAAAAAGGCTTTACGAAAACACTTTCGCTGTCTCGTCAACAAAAAGCAAACAAAAAAAAGTAAACGAACTCATTTCTGGCAGGTATGTATGTACCTAATTATTATTTGAGTTAAATTCATACCCGTAGCCACAAAGTGAAAGGCATTTTCGTTTGAGTACGAACGAAGGTTTTAAATAAAATCAAAAAAAAAAAACTATTTCACAGATACTTTATTGTTGTGCAATAAGTAATATGGGTAGAGGTAGAGCGAGACGCACTTTACATTCAATGAACTATGCCGCCATCCATCTCAAAAGTCGTCGACTTTTTCTACTCCAATTTCAAAGATTCGACGGCCGTATGGAGGTCGGTAGAGGGGGGATTGAGATAATCATTATATCTTTTCTAATGCAAATTCACTTACTGGGTAAATTGCTTTTGCTTCAATCACGATTTTGATCTATTTTTTTTTTTTTTTTTTTTTTCTTGTTTGTTTGTTTTAAACGGCTGGTTCTGGTATCCGCAATGTAAATTTGATTCCAATTCCAATTGCTGATGATCTGGATCCGGTATCACAATTCTTTTGAGTCTTATTGCATAAATATGTTTTGGTTGCACACTCAATCGAAATGTTTATACAAATATTTTTTTTTAATAAAAAAACAAAATGTGGTTTCAGGTAACCATCACACGCCAGAGCGATCACTTGATAGACTATCGTGTCTGTGGTAAACGGTGAGACAACAATTTTCCCAGAGAGACCCTGGCCTGGTCATTGGAATGAGTGCAAAATATAAATTTTAAATTTCCCATCATGATTGTCATGAATGTTCACAAAACTGGTTTTCCGATCGTCGCACAGTTATTCTCTATCTCCCCATCGATTCGATACAATAGAAGGTAAGAACTGGAAGGTGGCAAGAAAAACACGTTACGCTTGGACTCATTACAATGCTCTCAGAGAGCATGACTTTAGTGCAAGCTTTTGACTTGAACTAAGCTTTGTTTTCGTTGTTTCAACTACTAACCAACTTATTTTAGCTCGGGTTGTGTTTCGCCACTTTGCGGATTTGGTAAAGAAGTTTGTAATTAAATTTGTTTACTTGTGGCAAACTTAAGCGGAACTTAAAATGATAGTTTGGACCAATCCAAGCAACAATGGCAAGCTAAATTTTATTACTACAATGTCATAATAATTATCTTGTTTATCTGATTGAAGGTGAAATCTGAAAGTTCATATCAGCTTAACTGGACATTTAATCTTTTAAAACTTGTTACATTTTTGGTTATTCTTAGTTTCAAAAATAATTAAGTTAGTAATTTGGAACAAAATTGGCGAAATAAATCAGCCAAATAGAAGACTTTGCACGATTTACTTGGACTTGTTGAATTATTGGCCTTTAGTCCACAAAAATTGTCGATTATTTCCGGCGATCTCACAGGGATTCATCAGTTGATTAGTGACTATTTTACAATCTAAATGGTTCGGCCGGTTTTCTTTAAACTTGGTAGATAGCATTTTTAATTTTTCCCCGCACACATTTTTTTTCTTTTTTTTTAGTACCAAAGATAACGGTACCTGCTATACTAATTTTGGTAATTATTTAGAATTGGGGCTCCAGACAAAAATCGCTCCAAAAAATGTTTCATGCATTTGGGTTCATTTCTGAGGGTACAAATAGTAAATTTAAGGCGGGGGAGACATATTATTTCCATTTTTTCAGACATTACATGGTACAACTTACATATAATAAATCAATGAATTTCTCTAAAATCGTTGATCATACATTTCAGAATGTGGCAAAAAGAGGCGAGAGGGGGGGGGGGTGAGTGTTTATAATTTGGTTAACGTTTACTCGTCTTTTCCTCCTTCATGTCCTTTTAACAACCCCTCCGCCGTATCTTCCATCCTCCTTGTCACTTTATTATTCGAATTTAAGCTATACCTAAAAAGGGTTTTCGATGAAACCCCATAAAACATGTCTCCCCCGTCTTTAATTATCTTATTCTACCTAATAAAATAGTTTCCAGGTGGTGAAAAATTTTTTGGAGCGATTTTTGTCTGGAGCCCCAATTCTAAATAATTACCCTAATTTTTTCGAAATTTTATAAAATATTTCCTTCTCAAAAACTGTTCTACAGATTTAAAAAAAATCGTTTATTTACGCCTTTACAGGTTATGCTTTATTGAAATTTGAAATTTTCGAAAAATGGTTATTAATGGTATATTAATCATAAAACGGTACAAACGATTTTGAATATTTTTTTTATGCTTAAGCTCCCCAAAAGTTTGGGTAATATTCAATTCAATTCAATTCAATTCAATTCAATTTATTAAAAGTGGTGTACAAATAAGACATTGTCTTTTATAGTACCTGAGTTATTACAAAAATAGTGCGGATAAAGGAAAATTATAAAAATATAAACAAATTAAAAATAAAAATTAAAAATAATTTCCAGTAATTAATTTAAGAAAAATTAGAGTAAGATTTTTTTTTTTTTTCAGGTAATGATTATATATATATATATAATATTGTGCATTCAAATTTTCCAAAAATATTTTCTTTTGTATTTTTAAAAAAATTAATTTTTTTTTTTTTTTTAAAATCAATATTTCGAAAACCCTATGCTCGATTTTCTTAAAACTTGACCATTAAAAGTTTCTAAATACATTGTACAAGATGTGAGAAAAAAAAATAATTTTATCTACAAATAACGACAAATGTTAAAAAATTGTATTCGAAAAACGTATTTTTCTCGAAAACGGCACCTAGAATTTTCATACATTTTCGTTTCTTACGATTAATTTTTTAGGATCTATAATTCAATAAAAAAAATTGAAAAAATTGGAAATTAAGATACGAGTATTACTGACTGTACTTACCATAGAACCATTTTATCGAATTTTGAATTTGTCTTTATAGCGGGTTTTAATGAAATTTTTTATAGAGAAGCTTCTAAAAACTTTCAATAACTTAAAAAAAAAATATTTTTTGAATTCTTGAACAAAAAAATCAATCTTTTTTGAAAAATCGATATCTCAAAAACGGGTCAGTATTATTTTTTTTTTAATTTTATTTTTATAACTCCTTAAGTGTGTGCAAATTATATAAAAAAAATGATAAAAACTTAAAAATGGCATATCAAAAGTTTTTCTTAAAAATTTTATATGTAAAAACTTATTTTTAAGATTTAAAATGTTTATTCTTGCATGATTTCATATTCGCTTATGGCATTTTGTTTTTAACTCCAACTACTAAAAAAATAGTTGTATTGTTTAAAAAACTAATTTCGTGCTTCTGAACATTTTTCACTAAAAACATCCATTTTTTAAATTCTAAGTGTCTAAATATAGAGCAAGTTCTTGCGATCTGCTAGAGGATTTTATTTGTTTTGGAATATCCGAAAAACCATCACTTTGATCAGTGAGAAGGACAAAGTTTTCTTATATATTCGTCAATATCTTTATCTGTGGGTTGGGCAGAATCTCGATTTCCAAGTTAAGAAAAAGTCAACACAGGATATCACCCAAGCTTTGAAAAGCTATCTTCCTTTTTCTGAGATGTAACATTGATACACCTAAAATTGAATTGAAATTATGTTTACTCTTTTGTAAAAGTGTAAGTTAATCGTTAAATATTTAGAACTCTAGTAGACTCGAAAAAATGTATGAGGTGAGTTAAGAAAATTGCTAAAAACCTACTAAACGTTCTTAGTTAATTTTGCACATGGTTCATTTTGTTTTGACTAGAAAATAATTTAATTATATTCCTGACATACTTGTGCTAATATATAGTTTTGAATATACGAGTACACATGCAAAACACATGTAAGGTATTAAAGCATTTAAAATAAGTTTATTGGACCAAGACAAGCACTTTAATTTATTAAACAAAATACACTGTTTCATAAATTAATACAATAAATTCAGTTGATTGAATTGAATGACTCGAAAGCATTTGCTTGAAATGCAATTTGATTAAAAAAGTCTTTAGACCTCAATTCTTTATGGTGGATCGTTGTAGTAAAAAAGTTTAATTGAGTATAAAGACTTTCTTGTTTGAAACATTCCTCAATGATAATTAATCATTTGTTTGAAATTTTGGTAGATACAATACAAGACTTGATATTGAAGTAACATGAATGTAATTACAGCCAATGACCCTTATTGTAATAAATAACCATTGTACATACATATCAAGGTAATATAATGCAACTCAATTTTAAATTTTATAACATTAAGTTCATGTTCTTTGTTTTGCTGGCCTTGTCTGTTTGTTTAAGCTTAGCAGTAAAATAGAACAAAATCTTTAAAAATCTACTACCCATATCCCATAGCTTGGAAGGGAGGTATTCTGTGACTTAATTCTAGCAAACTCCAAATCTGGTGCATTTAAAAGAAGGTGAGCTTAATACAAAAGCAAGTCTATACTTTTGAGCATTCCTTTTTTTACTTGCAACTTATAGGTACTACAAGGCAAGTTATGCATTCGTAAAACAAATCGAACTCGAGATTTTGATCAAAGTTGACATTACGATGATAGAGAACACGAAAAAAGTGGGTCTCGCAATTCTGTCTCTCTGCCCTTTCGACTACAGCCTAAACGGCTCGTCGATTTTCTTTACACTTGGTTTATAGCACTTTTAATTTTTCCCCCACACGTTTTTTTTCCTTTTTTTAAGACCAAAAATAACGGCACCGGCCATACGATTTTTTTTCGAAATTTTATAAATATTTTTTTTCTGAAAAACTGTTTGACAGTTTTTTTTAATTCTAAAAATTTCATTTAGTTAATGCTTGAAAAAGTGGAACCATTTTTTTGTTTTTGATTTTCTCAAAAACAGTACAACCAATTTTGATAATTTGTTTTATGCTAATGTTCCCCGAAATTTTGCTTAATATTGTATATTCAAATATTAAAACAAAAAATGTTTTTGGATTTTTAAAAAAACTTAATTTTTTTTTTAAACTCAATATTTCGAAAACCACATGCTAGATTTTTTTTAAACTTGATAAATAAAAGTTTCTCAATATAATCTTCAAGATGTGAGAAAAAAAATTGTTTTACCTAAAATGTTAAAAGATGTTAAAAAATGGTTTTCAAAAATCGTATTTTTCTGGAAAACGGCGACTAGAATTTCGATACGATTTTTTTTCTTTCAATTAATTTTTACGATCTTTAATTTAATAAAAAAAAAATTGAAATTAAGATATTACAGCTTGCACCTACCATAGAACCATTTTTTCAAATTTCGAATTACTCATTATCGACATAACAGATTTTAATGAAATTTTTTATAGAGATGCTTCTAAAATGTTTAAAAAATCTGCATTTCAAAACTTTAAAAAAAAAAATATTTTTTGAATTTTTGAAAAAAAAAAATAATTTTTTTTTCATTCGTACAACAATAAAAACCTAAAGTTGACGTACCAAATTTTTTTCTTAAAAATGTTTTAAGAAATTTGTATATAAAAGCTTATTTTTTTTTAAGAAACCACTACAACGATTTATAATTTTTGATCTTTCATAAATTCATATTTGCATAGCATTCTGTTTTTATCTCTTACTAGTAAAAGAGTTAAAAAAATCAATTTTAACTTTATGAACAGTTTTCTCTAATAACATTCGTTTTTAAAATTCCTAGTCTATTACATAGGAGCAAGTTCGTGCGATTCAGTCAGTGCATTTTATTTTTAATTTTGAAGAATAAAAGTTTCTTTATGCATTTCACAATATGTGAGAAATTTTGTATTGATTTTTCCTACAGATAACGGTAAAATGCACGACTGCATCGCACTAACTTGCTCTAATGTAAAAGTACTTTGGAACTTAAAATACATTTTATAAATATAAAACATGGATTTAATGAGATACAAATTTTCAAATGCATGAAATTGCCGTCTGATTTCCAAAAAAAGTATGAATAAAGCTCAAAAATCGTTTTAAAGTAATTTTTTTTATAAGAAATTTCTTCAAATTTTTCCAAGAACAAAATTTGGGATGCCAATTTTAAGTATTTAGTAGTATAGATTTTAGGAAATAATTAAAAAAAAATAATCGTTCACACGAATTTATTTCAAAAAACCCAAAAAACCTTTTTTTTCGAATATTTTTATATACAATATTATTTTAACCTCAAGAGGGCTCCTGGTTAAAATTTTGGTTAAAATCGTTAGAGACATTAATGAGAAAGTCGAAAATAAAAAAAAAAAAAACGGTTCTATGGCAGGTACCGTTAATAACATTTTTTCCAAAATTTTTTTTGACCGAAATGTATTCCATGCCCATAATAGCACACACTAGAATTTGTGTTGTATTGGCAATTGGCGGTTGAAGGAAAAGAAATAAATGTTGCTTTAAAGAAATTTTCAAAACTGCTATTAAATTTTTGTATTCTCCTTTTTCAAACTGGTATCCCGTAAATAATTACAAAAAAATAATATCTAGCAAATCGACCGAGCTTCCTAGGCTGTTAGCGAACAGGCAGATAGATAGGGAGACTTTTGTCGTCTTCTAGGTCATCGTAATAATCAAGCCTGGTCTTAAAAATAAAAAAAAAATATCAAAATTCTTGGAGCCGTTTTCCAGGAAAATATAATTTTTCATAACTGTTTTTTAAGATTTGCATCGTAGATATCGATATTTTTAGATAAAAGATTTTTTTTTTAATTTTCTATACAGTATCTATTAAACTGTTGGTAAGTGCCAAGTTTGAGAAACTAAAGCTTGTGGTTTTCGCAGTATTGAGTTTTAAAATAAAAAATCTTTTTTTTTTCTTTTGAAAAATGTTGGCACACAATACAATTTAAAGTTTTTATAAATTGATCAAAATCAGTTGTACCGTTTTTTAGAAAATTGAAAATAAATAAAATGGTTTAATGGTTGAAAGCTATTACTAAAAACTATTTTTTGAAAATAGAAAAAAAGCCACCACATACCATTATGCTAGGACCACCACCATGGCATCTAATTTATTTAATTTAAAAAAGTGTTGCTCTCCATTTAAAATAAAATGTTTCATGAAGTCATTTCTTAAAATTGACCCTTTATCAAATTTTGAATTTCCAGCCCAAAGAGAAAAAATTAGACCACATTCCCTCTCTTGCGATTTTTCTTCTCTCGATCTACGAGTAATTTACACGCTATAACTGTTCGTTGCATTGAATCTTATTCAAGTTACCGTGAATACTAGGAATACACATTTTGTTAACAAGTCTAAAAAATTGGGCGGTGAGTTTTTTTTTTTACTTTTATCTATAAATATTATACCTAATTATTGTAATTTAGTTTGGAAAATTATAATGCAAGTAGTTGATAGATGGACGTCACTGGAAATCGTGCACGTGCATGTATTTTGTTCATATAAATTAATCACTGATCAGCTGATCACAAATAACTGCTTATAATGTTCTGCATTTATTCTGACTTTTAAATATTTGGTTACTAAGGGTCGCTTGCTTGAAAGTTTTCTGACAGAAGTCAACCAAACCACCCAGGTAGCGAAAGAATTCCCAAGAGAAAGCTAACTGGGACGGTCTCAACGATTTCTTCAGGAACTTTATCTGGTCACTTTGCTTTCTCGATATTATTATATGATAACAAATTTAATTATTTTTGGAATGAGAAATTATCCCCAATAGAGAAAAATCTATGAAACCGAAAGAGAATTCATGGTTTGGTTCGAGCCTCAAAGATGTTTTTAGGGTCAGAGAAGTAAGTTTCCGATGTTATAAAGCCAACTGAGGATGAGGAAAACGTTTTTACTACAGAAGTAAGCATTGAGTTTTTGAAGCATTAAATTCAGATATCAGAATTTAATGAGCTTATCATTCGTTAGCATTCTAAATCCACATCCAAAAGGCAAGGAGGTAATTCTGAAGATGAATATGAGAAGCTGAGAGTATTATCGTCAGCAAAACAATTTAATGGCTTAGAAATTTCAGACAAATGCACATTGATGAATATAAAAAAGAGAGTCGGAGATAAAACGGAGCCCTGGGGCACACCAGGATTTATTTTACGAATGACAGACATGAAATCATCCAATACAATTTTATAGAGCCGAGCAGTTCGAAAGGAATTTCTAATCAAACTAAGAAGAGATTCATCAATACTAAATGCACACATTGTCGCCAACAGATAAAATATCTACTTTTTGTTGTTTTCGTTTCGTAGATATTTATTGTTGAACCAGTTCAATTTACGACCAAAAGATGTCAGTCAATTGTACTTGTTCCTTTTTTGTAAAATGAATATTTAAATGACACCTTCTTAGTATATACGTATGTGAATCTATCCACTTTCGAATAAATTGCAATTCAAACAAATAAACAACCAAAAAGGTAAACGATAACTTCGTGAGATGTTTGTTTTTTTTTATTATTATTTTTTGTATAAAATTAGCAGAGCCAGTAAATTACTACTCTAAAACTGGTCGCTTACGGGCAACAACAAACTGTAAAATTTCCTATTCTAAGTTGAAATCACAAATAAATGTATAAAAATCGCATGACTTCTCAAAAAAAAAACAATTAGTATAAAATAATATTTTGTTGTTTTTTTTTTTATTTTTGTTTTTAATTCAAATTCGGAATTCATTCCATATCAGCAGAGATGACAAACAAACAATTTTCCCTCTTAAAAAGTTAGGGACAAATTATCAAATCGTTCGGCTCTGCTGATCTTTATTTAAGCTCGCAGATGATGACGATCTTGTCCCTTGATCTGGGAACTAAAAAAAGAGATAATATTGCTTAAGTTTTATTTCCAAAACCAAAAATACTCATATTTTATACAGAACATAAATTCAAAACACACATGTTATCGATAAGTAATCCAACAGATGGCTATGAAGAACTTAAAAACTATCGTAGATGTTAAGTTCATTTCAATTTATCACTCTGACAATGACAGTTATGGTGGTTTAATGTTCAAACAATTATGAATTCCATGCTAGCCTTTTGGAATAAAACTTAAAATGTTTTTTTCCTTTTTTTTAATAAAAAAAAAAACAAAAACTCACACATTAATAAGCTGAAGACTTAGTTTCCGGATTAGGGATTCTGAATACAAAAAAAAAGAAGACATTACTGGGGTTGTCTGCGAGAGGCAAGCATCCTCTAGTCATGCAAATTCTATAGATTGGCAACAGCTTTAAGTGCTTTCGGTATATTTTAAGTCCAATCACGTTGCAGGTTTAACTTAAGCCACACGGAATCGTTAAGAGCACACGCGAAACTGTTTTTCTACAGGGTGACTTGATTTGTTTTCATAATGAATGATTTGGATGTACATACAAATAATGCAAGATGATTTAAATAATTTTATTTTTTTAATTTTTCGGTTGCTAACAAGAAAATCTCGTAATTTATTTACTTTAGCAAATTTTGATTTATTAAAAGTTTTTTTTTTATAATATCTTGATATTATTTTTCGTGAACGCATCTTTAAAGAGTAAGACTGATTTTTTTTACTTGTAAATAGATACAAATAAGTCGAAGTGAATAATCTTTATTAATTTCATGTTCACTATGGCGTATGTGTAACTTTTTTTCTTATACAATCAGCTTTGCTATTAAATTTCACAAAATTACAAAACCCAAGTATATGCTTGTATTTTACTTGTACGGCAAGTTTGGGATTCCTGAGATTTTAATTAAACTTGATATTGCGATTGGCAGAGAACACCAAAAAGTTTGTTCCGCAACTTGATCTGTCAGTCTTTATAACAATAATGCCTGGTATAGCTGAAAAGAAATGAGATCAAGCCTTTGATCTTCATTTCCGAAAGATTGTCTATGTCGTCAAAAAATGTTCTTCTTAATGATTGTGCTCTAAATTTATCCTGAGACAGGGCATTTGCAGAGGAAATAAGGGAACTTTTCCCTTTTCCCGCTGGTCGTCATAGCTATGCCAGTGAGTGCCTAGCTTCGCTGCATGATCTCCTATTGGCCAGTGTCCGCTTCAGGTAGCTCCGATCATGGGTATATCTTGCTTGGGTCTGCATATCAGTTCAAATGTTCGGGATTTATTATAAGTGGGCCAAATATTTCTAGATATAAATAATGCAGTTAGTTAAATTGCTCCACCTACGGTTTGATGCGCTAAGAACTTGAAAGAATATTATACAGAAACAAGATACTTTTTTATTTGAAATTTTTTACACACAAAAAAATTGCATTAATAAAAAAATTTATTGGATTTTTTTAGTGTCGGAGTTTGAGACGAAAATTAAAATTTTTTAAAGGTTTTTGCAGTTTTCATTTGAGGGTGGTGGGTGGTATCTGTTCTCCCGTAACAGTTCTATTCAGCATTATTTATTATTTTTTATCATTTACGCAGATGCAGTTGACAGTTCGTGCAAAAAAGCTAATCAAACACACCTTTTTTAACATTTATATACAGTGCAGTTCACATAATTAGACGCACCATTGTTCTCTCAATAAATTGCAGTTTTCTTTTTGTTTTTCTTCATGAACTACGAAAGAATTGCATTCATTTGAAAGGTTATTAAATTCTCTGGAAAAAAAATCTAAATTCAAGATTAGTGAGAGACACTTAACGCTTGTTTTGATCTCTTTCTTCGCATTAGTGCTAAAAAAGCTCAAATAAATCGGTTCACTTGATTGGAAAGTACATATGTATATCAAAGTGTCATATTAATTCAGTACGACATTTAAAAAACTAAATATGTAAGTTTTTCGATGATTTTAATTTTAATAAAATGAATTACTTAAAATGTTTAAAAAGTCATCATTTTAACATTATATCATATCATACTAATTCAACTAAAATTTGCACAATTGAATTTAAATGTCAATAATTCGTAAGTGTAAAAGATTGTAGTAGAACTATATATTTGTTTTTTAACTTCGGTCATATAAAATAAAATGCACGACTGGGTCGCACGAACTTGCTCTTATGTATGTAAAAGACTAAGAATTTCCAAAATGAATGTTATTAGAGAAAAACTGTTCATAAGCATAAAATTCATTTTTTAAATGACTAAAACAACTCCTTTAGTAGTTGGAGCTAAAAATATGACTCCAGAGAGTCAAACAAATATTGGTTTATGAAAGAACACAAATTATAAGTCTTTGTAGTGGTTTCTTAAAGATTAAGCTTTTATATAAAAAAAAATTTTAAACGTTTTAAAAAAAAATTTGTAACGCCAACTCAAAATTTTTATTATTAAACGAATAAAAAATAAATTTCCAAAAAAAATACTAAGCCGTTTTTTTTGAGATATTGCATTTTCAAAAAAAAAAATATATTTTTTTTTTCAAAAATTCAAAAAAATATTTGTTTTTAAAGTTTTGAAATGCAATGTTTTTTAAACTTTTTAGAAGCTTCTTTATACGAAATTTCATTAAAATACGTTATGCCGATAATGAGAAATTCAAAATTCGAAAAAATGGTTCTATGGTAGGTACAGACAGTAATATTTCAATTTTTTTTTAATAAATTATAGATCGTAAAAATGAAAGAAAAAGGATTTTATCAAAATTCTTGGAACCGTTTTCGAGAAAAAAAAAAACATTTTTTAACATTTGTATGATGGGTTCCGTTATTTTTAGGTAAAACAACTTTTTTTTTCTCGAATCTTGTAGATTATATTAAGAAACTTTTATTTATCAAGTTTGAAAAAAATCGAGCATGGGGTTTTCGAAATATTGAGTTTCCAAAAAAAATTTTTTTTTTTAAATCCAAAAAATAATAAATTGAAAATTTTAATATGTAATAATATTCAATCTTTGGAGGAGCTCTAGCATAAAAAAATGATTTAAATCGGCTGAACCATTTTCGAGAAAATCAAAAACAAACAAAAATGGTTGGGCTACCAAAAATAACAATTTTTTGGAAATTTTTTTTTAACCATTTCTAGCTTTAACTATATGAAATTTTATGATTTTTTTTAACTCTGTGGGACAGTTTTTGAGAAAAAAAAATATTTATAAAATTTCGGAAGGTACCGTTATTTTTGGTCTTAAAAAAGAAAAGAAAAAGACGTGTGGGGGGGGGGGTAAATTAAAAATGATATCTACCAAGTTTAAAGAAAATCGATGTAGCCGTTTAGGCTATAGTCGAAAAGAAAGACAGACCGACAGAATTGCGAGACCCACTTTTTTGGTCTTCGCTATCATCGTAATGTCAACTTTGATCAAAATATCGAGTTCGATTTTTTTAACGAATGCATGACTTACCTATTCGCAAGTAAAAAGTTGAAATCATTGTGAGTTTAATTGTATTATTGACAATAAATTATTAAACAATGACTCTTTACATTTTAGTACAATAAGGTATATTCATTCAAGAAATATTTTTTTGTTTCGTTTTTATTGCTCATAATTTATTGTCATTTATTTAGTCAATTTATTGTATCATTTGTTATCGCCTCACTACTATAGCTTCATTTGAAATCAATGGGAAAATAAACAATTATTTTTGCAGATATAAGATACATATGCATGTACCTAAGTGATATATAACAAATAAATTGTTTAAAAAAGGGTACATGATGTGTTTTCGGCTCAGATTAGTTTCAATTTAAGTAGTTTAACATTTTTTCAAGAAAAAATAATAAATTAAACACATTATTATAACCTATAGTCGGTAGATAAGTTTCTTTTTAAAATTTCTATCGAAATTCTATAGATATATAAAATTAATTTTTAAAAAAACTATTTCAAGATCAGTTTCCACACGCTTCATGAGTAGAAGTTTGATCAGCGGAAAACTGAACATAGATTGTGAGGCATCGAAAATCCAAGGGCAACACACCAGCAGGTCCAAGTGCACTGTTTGGGCGGTGTCATTGTCATATTTCAGAATGAGGAACTTCGAGAAAATAAGTTTTTCAAAAACCGTAATAGTAATTTTCTAAAAGAAAAGGGTGAAATACTAAAGTTAAAATAGCACACATCGAGTAGATCTGTCAGTTCTATGTGACCTCAAGGAGAGAGAATATGTTTACCATTTCATCGCAAGATGTCCCATTTAAATGAGTTCCGTGGGACATACTTTGGCGTAACGAGGTGTTGAGTATTTTGAATGGTAACCTTGGCTGGGAAGTTCTGTACAAATATAGGTACAAATATAACGTACATATAAATAAAGGAAACTTTTAATGAAAAATGTTAAAATTAGCGGAGGAGTAAATGCTAAAAAGAGCCAGTGTCTGTTCCGAGCAAAATGGTGGACATTGGTCTGATATCATATTTCATACATACATACAAAATTCTAAGTAACTTTAACTATGAGAACAAGTTCATGCTAAGAGCAGTCCTAGATTATTTTTTTTTTGTTGAATAATACTATTTTACAAAATAAAATAAAAAATAAACAATGAACGAACTTTTGGACTTTCAAACTTGCATTTCATTATTAAATAAAATGCACGACTGGGTCGCACGAATTTGCTCTTATGTAATAGACTAAAAACTTTAAAAACTATTTAAGAGCATCTGATTATTTTCTTAAACTACAGAATGCCATTTCTAAAGCAAATATGAATTTATGCAAGAAAAAATTGTAGCGGTTTCTTAAAAAAAAAAAAACTTTTATATACAAAATATGCAAAACTATTTTTAAGAAAATATTTTGGAACGCCAACCTTAAGTCTTTATTATTGTATGAATAAAGATTAAATTTACAAAAAAAAAAAAATATTGAGCCATTTTGAGATATCAAATTGCCAACAAAAATTATTTTTTTTTATTCAAAAAATATTTTTTTTTCTAACCCCTTACTGCATGATTTTTTTTTCTTCATGAAAAAAATATATGTGGTAGTTTGTGTTAATTAAAAAGACACGTGTTTCAGGGATTTTGATTTTTGTGAAAAAAAAGTGGAAAATTTTCAGTTTTCCTCTTTGGATCATATATGGCACACTGAGCAGAAAAGAAACAAAAATTATCTCAACAAATTAAATCAATTATTTATTCAAATAAAATGCACGACTGGGTCGCACGAACTTGCTCCTATGTAATCGACTAGGAATTTTAAAAACGAATGTTATTAGAGAAAACTGTTCATAAGGATAAAATTAATTTTTTGAATTCTTTTAGTAGTAAGAGACAAAAACAGAATGCTATCCAAATATGAATTTACGCAAGAACAAAAATTATAAGTAGTTGTAGTGGTTTCTTAAAAAAATCTTTTATATACAAACTTTTTAAAAACTTTTTAAGAAAAAATTTTGGTACGCCCATTTAAAGTTTTTATTATTGTTCGAATAAAAATTAAATTTACAAATAAAATATTGAGCCGTTTCTAAGATATCGAATTTCCAAAAAAAAGTAAAAATAGATTTTTTTTTCAAAAATTCAAAAAACATTTATTTTAAAGTTTTTAAATACAATGTGTTTAAGACTTTTTAGAAGCTTCTCTATAAAAAATTTCATTAAGATCCGTTATGTGGATAATGAGAAATTCAAAATTCGAAAAAATGGTTCTATGGTAGGTACAAGCTGTAATATCTTAATTTCAATTTTTTTTTATTAAATTAAAGATCGTTAAAATTGATTGGAAAAAACAAAGTTTTCGAGAAAAATACGATTTTTGAAAACCATTTTTTTTTTTAATTTTTTAGCATTTGTATGGTAGGTACCTTTATTTTTAGGTAAAATAAATTTTTTTTTTATTACATCTTGTAAATTATATTAAGAAACTTTTATTTCTCAAGTTTCAAAAAAATTTAGCATGGGGTTTTCGAAATATTGAGTTTTGAAAAAAAAAATTTTGAAGTTTTTTTTTTAAAATCAAAAAAATTTTGTTTTGAAAATTTGAGTACACAATTCTATTAATGTTTTTGGGGAGCTTTTGCAAAAAAAAATTATCGAAATCGGTTGTACCGTTTTTGAGAAAATCAAAAACAAAAAATATGGTTCCATGCAACAACCCTCAATAACCATTTTCGGAAAAATTTTTTTAACCATTACCTAGCTTTAACTAAATAAAATTTTTTTGTATTTTTATTTTTAAAATCTGTCGAACAGTTTTTGAGAAAAAAAATATTTATAAAATTTTGAAAAAAATTCGTATGGCAGGTACCGTTATTTTTGGTCTTAAAAAAAAAAGAAAAAAACATGTGGGGGGAAAAAATGAAAAGTGATATCTACCAAGTTTGACGAAAATCGGCCGAGCCGTTTAGGCTGTAGTCGGACAGACAGACAGACAGACAGAATTGCGAGACCCATTTTTTTAGTCTTCGCTATCATCGTAATGTCAACTTTGATCAAAATCTCGAGTTCGATTTTTTTTACGTGCATAACTTGCCTTATAGTACCTATAAGTCGCAAGTAAAAATTATGAAGTGTGGAATATCGTGAAACAGTTTCTTTTCTCATTCAGGCAAAGGTTTACTTTGCATTTTCGGCACTCCACAAAAGATCTTCCATTGCAGTCTGGAACCTTACACCGCTGTCTAGTGGTCCAAACAGGAAGATGATCTAGTTGATCTAATCGTACATCTTGGGATGGCATAACGGCAACAGGTCCTTTTTAATTTCTTCAACTGTATACTATTCTCCATGACATAAGAGCGTCGTCCACGTTTATTTGTTGTAGTTGGCTTGCTGGCATGGCATAGATTTTCAACTACCGCGCACTTGAAATCTGCTAATGGCAGCCACGCCTCAGAACCATAGAGCGACCGTCTATACAACAGCCACGCGTTCACAGCTGTCATATCGATCATATGGACAAATTCTATAGTATCCAAGAAGAGCATCCAACAGATCAACTCCACCCATATGCTGATTATATGTCATGACTGCCTTTGGACATGATACAGTTTGGTAGATCTTTTCTTTTTTGTTGAAGCGTTGGACTTCAGAAGACGGTTTGCTGCCAACGTATGTTGAAGCCAAATTCACAATTCTATTGTCAAACCATGTAACCAAAGAAATATCCATGTTATCAACAGTCGCCAGTTTTTCCACTGTTGCACCCCTTCCTTTTTTTCTTAATTCTTTTTCTGCAGGAATTTTGTAACCCGGAACCTGATTGGCTTTTATTGTGTCTAACGGTAAAATCGCCTTCTTTGGCAGGTAAGTCAATAGCGACAAGGACGTGTACCAGTTGTCGAAGAACAATTTGTAGTTGACTTCTTCAGGAATTTTTCTCGCAAGTCGAACAACAACGTCGCTGGATGTACTTATTTTTGGCAAATCGGTTACTAACTGTACAGGTCCTTGAGCTCCGGTATAAAGTTCAAAGTCATAGCTGAACTGCAACTGAAATGCATTTTGGAAGATTCTCTATGAAAAAAAATTCATTAAAATCTGCTATGCCCAGAGTGAGAAATTCAAAATTGGAAAAAGGTATTACAGTCAGTAATATCTTAATTTCAAGTTTTTTTATTACCGTTAAAATTAATTGAGAGAAGAATTTTATCAAAATTTTTGGCACTGTTTTCGAAAAAAGTACGATTTTCGAACACCTTTTTTAATATTTGTATGGTGACGGTGGGTATCGTTATTTTTGAGATAAAATAATTTTTTTCTCAAATCTTGTAGATTGTAACAAAAAAACTGTAATTATTGAATTTAAAAAAACAAGCATGAGGTTTTCTGCATTCGAAAAAAAATCGAGCTCAAGATATTGATCAAAGTTGACATTACGATGATAGCGAAGACGAAAAAAGTGGGTCCGGTGATTCCGTCTGTATGTCTTTACCACGATCTACAGCCTAAACTACTGGAGGTATTTTCTTCAAACTCTGGTGATTACCTAGAGGATAATTTGAATTTTGTTTTAGCTCCAAGACTCACGGTACCTACACTCGTAATGTTAAATATGACTTATCTCAAAAACATCTCTACCGATTTTGATAAAATAAAATTAGGTGTGCTATTATAGACATGTATTACATTTTGGTCAAACCAAATTTTAAGAAAAAATATTATTAACGGTACCTGTCATAGAACCTTTTTTCGAATTAACGGCTTTAACGATTGTAATCACAATTTTTTAGAAGGAGCCCCCGTATATTTAAAATAATAGATTAGATTAGATTAGATTGATTTTATTTACAATATATAATATACACAATTATTATTACACAATCATTTAAGCATGGCATTGCCGTCTGCCTGATTGACAAAATTTAAAAAGATACTGACAATTTAAATACATAAATAGATAAAGTTACAATTAATTCCTAAAAGTATTCTGCTGATATTTTGCTTCTATAATTAAGAGCTATTTTACAAAATTTGAACATCTTTGGTACATCTACTTCATTTAGGAGGTCTATCACTTCATTCTCGGTGAGAAAATCACGCCCCAATGTATATCTTCTTGTTTCCCTTAAGACCGGGCACCTTCCGATAAAATGAAAAATGTCCTCTCGTTCAGTCAAGTTACACATATCGCAAATGATCGGCAGCTCTTCACGATGCGGAATAAAATTAAGATTTAGAAGCTCCCCTCTTAGTCGAAACATGCATGAAATTTGTTCGATAGTCAAATCGTCTCGAAAATAATTTTTTTGATTAAGGTCATGATTTAGCCTGCTATAAATCACCCGATGTAAAGAGCTTGAGGCCTCTTCCCGATACTTCTCTCTATACTTTTCATCCAGACGACTGATTAGATCATACATAGTCAACTTCCATGTATCCCGTTCGTTGCTTGCTAGCTCCACACCAGTTTCATGAGCCAGTTCTATCCACTCTTTGAACCATCCTGTCTTACTTTGAATCGCTTGTAGAGCTGCTTTTTTCGGTAAGCGATTGTTAGGCATATTGAGCACTTTCATAATGTAGTCCACATGTAGTTTCAAGGTACTTATGAATAGTGGTGAAATACCTGTCTCCATTATTATCATGTAGTTTGGGGTATTTGGAGGAAGATGAAAAATTCGTTTTATGTAGAACCTGAGCAATTTTTCCACGGTTTCATACTTCTTTACTCCCCACACTTGAGCTGCATAAAAAAGAACAGATTCAGATACAGATTTGAAAATTTTATATTTGCTGCTGTGTACAATGTTCTTATTATTAAAACATTTTTTCCATGCCATATTAATGGCGGTTTTCGCCTTTAACAATTTTTCGGTGAGATGCTTTTCCATGTTTAAATTCTTTGTGAAAAGAACTCCTAAGTATTTATATTCTTTGACAACTTCTAATCTTTCGTTGTTGAAACACCATTGTTCGTTAGAGTTAGTCCTGCCTCCACCTTTATTGAATACCATTACCTTCGACTTATTCAAGTTAACAACCAGGTTCCATCTCGTGCAGTATTCGGACAATTTGTTTATCATAAGTTGCAGCGATGCTGGAGTGTTGGCAAACAGAACTATATCATCTGCAAAAAGCAGAGCTTTGATAGTAACTCCAGCATAATCTACACCTCCTGGTAATGCTCTTGTTATGTCTTCGATAAATAATGCGAATAAACTTGGGCTTAGTGCACATCCCTGCTTGACTCCTGTCTTCGTTTGAAACCACTCAGATACATTTTTACCATCCCAAACTGCGGCCCTGGTGTCCATATACAAATTCTGCAGAACCCTCCCAAACTTAAGCGACATTCCCAATCCAAACAACTTATACATTAGTGCATTTCGGTCAATTGTATCGAAAGCAGCTTGGAAGTCTACGAAAAATGTATAAAGTTTTTTATTTCTATTAAGGAACGAGTCAGCGATGCTTCTAAGCATAAAGATATGGTCTATGGTTGAGTATCCAGATCTGAACCCAGCTTGAGACTCACTTAGCAATTGATTTTCTTGTATCCATGCGTTCAATCGCTTTAAAAGAATTGAAGTAAAAATTTTATAGGATGCGTTTAGAAATGAGATTCCTCGATAATTTGCTGGATCTTCGAAACTGCCTTTTTTGTGGATCGGGAAGATCAGGCCATCCTTGAACTGCTGTGGTATAATTCCATATTCTAAAATTTGGTTAAACGTTATCCTGAGTTTTTTACGCAGTTCATCAGTACCATATCTATAGAACTCCCCTGGTATTCTATCCGAACCGGCCGCTTTTCCATCCGATAATTCATTTGCTGCGAGTTGAACTTCTTCTTGGGATATGCTAGAGTCCAAAATGCCATCATAAAAACCAGGCTGAGCATAATGTATAAGGTTTTGCCTTATAGAGGTTGGGTTAAGCAATTGACTGAAATGGACTTGCAATCTTTTTGAATCTAGTCCGCTACTAATCATATATTTTGTGCCGTTCAGTTTCCGGGCCAAATTCCAAAATTCGGATGAATTTTTGCACCCAGCTAGTTGGAGGGCCTGAGTTTCATAATAGTTTTTCTTTTTTTTTCGGCAAAGCTCTTTATATTTTTGATTGTAATCAATGTACACGTTTTTGGCGAAGGACTCATCAGACCGTCTAAACTCATTAAGCCAAGCGTATGAAAGGTTTCTCGCATGCAAACAATCTTTATCAAACCATGGTTCTCTAAAAGTCTTGTTCCGTTGAGAATAACTGTTCGGTTCAAGATATGCTCCTTTTATACATATTTCGATAGTGTTTAAACTGCATTCGTTTTTATCTAGCAGAAGTGTATCCAACTGTCTTTTATAGTTCGAAGCAGTTGAATTTCTCCATTGCAGTTTAGGCAGAAGTCCCAAATCCAAATATTCTTCATTTTCTCTTTTTTCACATTCAAGTGACACCACAATCGGCATATGATCGGAATATGGTCTTTTTTGTACCTCAAAATTAGTGATAATTGAATCCCATTCCCCGCTTGCAAGGCTATAATCGATGACGGAACTCCCCTGTTTGCCGACAAATGTGAATTCTCCTTGTGAATCTCCTTTAAAAGTACCATTTTGGATTCTGAATCCGAACGAGTTGCAGAAATCGAGTAGCTTTGAACCTCTTGTATTTTTAGTTGTATCTTTTGTGTTTCTGTTGCGCCCAATTCTTTCGTTTTCAGCACCACCTTCGTTTCCTATTCTCGCATTCAAATCTCCGACGATCAAAACATTTTCCATGTCTCCACAAGCTATAAACTCGCTTATTTTTTCGAAATCCGCATCCCAGTGGTTGCAATTGATATAAGCTGGTATTATGCGAAACATTTTCCCATCAATTTTTAAATCCAAACAGATATTTTCTCCAAAATTTTTAAAATCGCAGTTGATGTTATCAGAATCTTTTCTGAAGCCGAAAATGCATCCCCCACTTGCTCTTCCTTTCGCATGGCACTTTGTTGCTGGTATTATTCTAATATTGTAATTTTTGAATTTTCCTTCGTGATTCACAAAATTTTGATCAGATAAATATGTTTCGTACAAAAAAAATATTTCGAATTGGTTAATAAAACTAAAAAAATCTATAAATATGCACTTATTATTAAGCCCTGCCACATTATAAGACAATATTTTTACAATCTTTAAATTTTTCCTATTATTATTCTTATTTTCTATATTAATTTGGTTGAAATTATTTAATAGGCAGACGGCATTATCGTTAAACATTAGGTTGGTCCATCAGAGATGGCGCATGTGAATCGTTCGCTTTGAAGTTTTTTCGCCGACCAGGAACGCACCCCACCGAAATGTCATTTACCAACTGGTCTAACAACTGGTCTCCGCCCATGCCGTCACATTTCAAGTTGTTTTCGCTGTCAAAGTAAAACGATTTGCCTTCAACCACCAATGTTTGTCCTCGGATTTGTGTTTTTAGATTTTTGTTTTTAGCTAATAAATCTGTTTTTAACTTGATTAAAAGTCTCCTTCTGGCTCGTGCAGATGCAGGTAAATCTCTGTGCATAGAGATTCCGGTGTTCCGTAAATTAATTGTTGATTTTAAGATACGTCCAACGTCCTCCCTTCGGTTAAGCCTTACGATGACATTCGCTATGTTGTTGTTTTTTGAGCGCAACACTCTTGTTGTTGCAATAATGTTTCCGTCGTTGGATTGTAAAAGATCCATGCAACACTTATTCGCCTTCTCCGCCGCGTCCTCACCCTGATTAATCGGAATGTGTACCACTACATTTTTATCATTTGCCCTTGTCTCTAGAAATTCAACCTGGCGCTCCAGAGCGTTGCAGCGGCCTTCAAAATGTTTCACCTGAGCTTGCAAAGCCAAGTTGCTTTCTTGGAGATTGTGAATTTCGTTGTTGATGACATCTAAATCCGATCTTGTAGGCATGTCCTTCAATTTGATATCTAAGGTCATCGATATTATTTCCTGGATCATATTCCTCAAATCTGTGACTTCCATCGCTCCAACAGCCATGGTGTTTTGGCTAGTAGCAACTCCTTCATTCAATGGAGACTCTGGAAAAACTTCTTTGTGCGGTCGTTTAGGTTGTTGTGTATTTTGTATGTAAGATTTTGTTGGGGGAGTTCGATTCATATTGAATCCTTTGTTTTATACACTGAGATGTGACAAGCCAGATACCTCTGATTTTTTGTTTTGTTTTAAAAGCTTATATAACTAAGGTTACCTTTTATGTTATCACTTTTAAAAGAAATACTTGAAAAAAAAAAAAAAAAAAATCAGAAGTTAATGAATTTAAAATTATATTTGTGAGTTTAACTTATTAAAACTATAAAAAAAAGCCGGAGCGATATAAAATTGAACCATCTACTATCACAACTTTAATGTCAATCCCAATTTAAAATAATATTGTACTTTAAAATATTCGAAAAAATATTTGTTGGGTTTTTTGAAGAAAAAAAATTTATTAATTGATTAATTAATTTTTTTTTAAAAACCAATAAAATCTATATTATGAAATACGAGTACTTACAATGGGCATCCGGAAATATTTCTTTAAAAATTTTAAAGAAATTTCTTATACATATACAAAATTAATTTAATAATAAAACGATTTTTAAATTTTGTTTGCATACATTCATACTTTGCTAGAAATCAGACGGCAATTTTATGCAATTAAACATTTTTATCTCATTAGATCCATGTTTTATACATATTTTTTAAAATTTAAAGTACTTTCACATAAGAGCAGGTACGTGCCTTTTATTTTTTCTAAATTTGATCTATAAAAGGGATGATTATTTTCATATCGCGTGCTGCAGTTCAAGAGAAATAATGTAAAAATTGCAAAAATCTCATGGAAAACTGGTTAACTACCTCAGAAAATATTTTCGGTCAGAGCTGTAAGATACCAAAAAATTAAACAAGGTTCTTCTGAAAAAGCCAGTTCTATTCGTCACCTTAAACAATTCCACCGTAATACTCGTATTTCATCAGTTTCCCTAGTTTAACCTAGTTTCAGACGTACTGTCAAGTATATGAGTTTCTTTAAATAAGCGCACTTCACGAATGTGGAATGCTTTACATAGCTCTATTTTTCCCTCGCATTTTAAAATTCAGAGCTTCAAAACCAGTGTAAATCAGTAGTATCTGCTCTTCAATCCTTCTCTATTTTTCTAACGCTCGCGCTCTGTTTAAATAATTTTAAGTGTTGTCAAAAAATGTTATACGGGTATTATGTTCTTTCCATTACATACTGAAAGTGTGACAAGTACCTTATCCAAGCCCTGGATTAATTTTTGAAGCAGTTTTCTACAATAACAGTTTAAATAGTTTTAGCGATTTGATCTGAAAGTTGTTCAAAACGACAATTTCAATTTGTCCGAAGGCTTTGTTGGTTCAAACTCATCAATTTTTTCCCTTGTGGTCATAGCGAGCATATTTTTAAAGGAGGTTTTTAATTTTAGTTGTTTTTTCAGTACGATAGTAGGAAAACTAAAGCAGCAAATGTTCAACAGCACCTTAAAAAATTTTATTTTACAAATCATAAAAGGCAAAAATAACATAATTAACGGAAAGTCAAACAACTCGTTATATGGATGTTTTATTATTAATTACACAAAATTCTTATCAGAATAAATGTTTATGAATATTTCGAAAATTGTATGGCAAAACTTATCAGCTCATTTAATAACAATTATTTTGATAATAAATCAAATTTTTATAATACGCAAACATCCCGCAGAAATATTCTCATTTCTCATAAAAAAAAAAACATCCCTCTCAACCTATCCACCTACTCAAAAGATCAAAACTGACAAATACATCATAAACAATTATGACGGGCACTTGTTGATGATCAAACACTAGCCGATAACATTTTGACGTTTCATACTTGATGAAAAGTGTCAAATTATATTATCACAATAATCTCTGTTTACCTGTAAATAACGGTATCATTATTTGAATCGGCATCATCGTCGTTATTCAAAAGGAAATAACCAAATTTTTTCTTTCGATTTAATGACATATTGGTGAAATTTTCTGTTTCGAACTAATGACAAATCACTCAACGAACCACTATTCCCGTTATCAGGAGAATTTCTTTGATATTTTTTTTTATTAGATATTGGACAACAGTCACATCACAGATAAATATGAATGTAAATTATATTTGGAGATTTTGCAAAAAAAAAACACCGAAAATAAATTTTAGTTAAAACAAAACCCGACAATTTCCATTCGTGTCATTAGACCAAATACAATAACGGGAAAACACGATTTAGTTTAGACAACTAAACAAGTCGGATGCAAGCTAAAAACTAAATTAAAGCTTGATTGTTGAATACATCCGGAGCTCAACAGTATTGTTGTTTGCACAAACAGTGTGAATTTGTGTAACGTCACAAAATATGTTAACTCCGAAAAGCTTCCACTCTTGTTTGTTGTGTATCGACATCAAACGAGATTCGGGTAGTAGTAAATTTAAATTTGACAGAAGGAAAGCTCGGCAATGCTTTAGAGTTAAGAATGACGTTTGGTCGGGTTGTGTGTGGTTTGAGGGTGGTTATAATTATTAATTTGTAAATGTACAGGGTGTTTCAATTTAAAATGTTGTCATATTCATTTTTGCAGTAATGGAACATACGAGTAAAATATCTCGCAGTAAAGGATTTTTGTGACATAAGGTCAAAATAATATTTTGGCTTCATATTTCTTTTCAAACCAAATCCCACTTAATGTGTCTATTTAAATGATTCGGGAGAAACGGAATTTTTACTCTTCTAATGTAGCCAAAAAATTAACACTTCTAATAATAAATTATTTCAAAGAATCAAGTCGAACCGACCTAATTGTTTACTCTCCAAAAGTAACGATTTCTGTCAAGTTTATATTAAAAAATATCGAAATTTCCCAAAGTCAACGAACGGACCTAATGATGCCTCTAAATGGAACACCTTACACAGTACACATTAAGGGTATTCATGTAACGAGATAATTTTCCGCTTTGTAGAAAGATATAACTTTCCGCAGCATGTTTTCATGAACACCCCCTAAGAAATACTTGCGTAAATGTGGGAAATATTTTGTGAAATGTCAAATTAAAAGTCAGAATCCATACTTCTTTAGTTTACGAGGTTTATTTCTGCACTTTCCGCAGCAAGTTTGTGAGATAATTTTATGCCATTTGCAGAAACTTTTTCCCATACAAATTTTGACAGCTCGTTTCCGCGGAGATAAAATTATCTGGTTTACGAGGTTTACGAGGATTTTCCGCGCTTACATGAATACCCCTATTATAAAAAAAAGCTTAGTTGACGTCGTACATAGTTTGATGTAGATAGCAACTGCATTTTTTTGAAAATTGATTTGACAAAACGAATAATTAGGGTAAATTTGTTTGAAGTTCACGAAAGAGGCGTGTTCCGTCTCACAGAACAAACAAAACAAATTGCCGTGAGTGGGTGGTTTATTTTTATAGAAATTGTGTTTATAATACTTCTTCAAAAAGCGAGAAAGTTCAAGGGTACTCTTTTTTATAGAATCGAGATTTTCCATTACAGATAAGTAGCTGGGGGATTGAGTATGTTTCCTTAATTAATTGTTATCTTTGCGTTTAATTACAACGATTTGACTACATACTTGAGCTAGTAGACGTTGTACGAAGAAGACTAGTATGCAATTAGATTCGCGACATTATTTATTGACTTTCTTTGTAAAGTGGCAATAAAAATGATATAATCATTGTTATGTCTGAAGGAGTTTCAATAGCTGTTGCTACAGAAGTAGTTGGTTAGCCGAGCACCATATGAGTTCCTATGTTGTTCATGGATCGAATTACTTTTGAATAGCGTTCACTAACCTCAAAAATGTTCTTACTTACTGTAAGGTATGAAATAAATGCAAACAAAAAATTGCTGTAAGAAAATAAAGACTTCTACCGCTATTGAGAGACTTTGCTAAACTTTTTGGCAAGGAAAAATATTAAAGATTGATTTTTAAGCAGTTGGTTAGTACGGATTTCTCAATTGTCGAAAAAACCAAACAGTCTAGCGAAGAATTTTAGTTGGATTAGTACTATTCCAGATGTCAAAAGAGGTCTGTTTACGTAGTTTTTTGCACGAACTGGCATTGTTTAAGGTGTTTTCAGAAGCAATTAAAAAAAATTAAAATTGAAAAAATGTTAGTAAACTGCTTTAAATTAATATATATTGGTTCGTTTGTTCAACTTTACTCAGGGTCTGCCCATGTTTTCTTAAGAGTTGTCAAAAAAACTAGGGTTTTCAGTTTTCAAAAAATACTCAAACAAGAAAAATATAATTTTGTGTTCTTATAAAACTTTAAATTAGTTATAAATTAGTTTTAAAAATGAGCAAAAACAATTTTGCGTTGTTGCTGAATATTTGATCTGATGAGGATGATGAGAACAACAAACATTTAATTGTAAACATAAATTAACATGCAACATGCGAATCGACAAACGAAACCAAAAGAAATAGATATGAAATTTCATGTGACTTTTGACAGTTTGGTCGTTACCTGAACTCGCCACATCAAAAGATCCTAGATCTACTTCAGGGCGAATTCAGGGCGACCCCAGGTCTCAAAAAAAAATTTATTCACCAGAATGAGACCAAGTTTTTCAAAAAACGATTAAGGGCGATCCCAGGGTGACTTCAGGGCTCAACGAACAAACCTAGTATTATACTAATACATTAGGATGTTTATGATTTTAAGGTATGAGTACCATTCCAATTTACATTTTTTTTTTTAATTTTAAAATTATTGAATTTTGGTGATATTGGCCCAAACCTTAACAGCCTTATTTATTAAATTTCACTAATACTCGGTTAAACCTCGGAATAGTTAAACCGAGCCGAAGCACTTCCTTCGGGCTTACGCCATGTCAAACAAATCCTTATTTATCAAACATTTTCTTAACCGTTTTAGCTACGCTTTCCTTATCTCAAATATACTATCAAAAAAAAATCACCAATCTAAGACTTTGGTTATTAGTATAAACGAAGGCAAACCCCAGCTGATTTCCATTATTATTCATTTCATTCATATTGGAAATTGGATACATTTAAAATTGGATTGTATAAAGTTCAAATCCTATAAATGGATGTACCAATGACATTGCGTCCCCAATACCGTAGAACTGTTAGAGCATTTGAAAAATGTAAATAATTTATTAAAGCAAAATATCTATCCATTTTGTCTTAGCAACAATCGAAAAAAAAATGTTTACACTACTTTTTGTAAATTTAACACGATGTCATGTCAAAATGACATTAAGATAATAAAACGGCTTTAAGCCTCCTATGAACCAGTTTCAGCTTATTCCGCCTCTATTTCTCGTGTATTTTTTTTAAATAAGCTTTTCAGGGTGAGAGTCGTTGTAAAGTCGAAGTAACTTTACTCCGGCGTCACTAAAACGAGTTAGTAAATAACGCTGTAAGGGTTTATCAATAAGTTCGGGTAGATGTTGAAATGGAATAATGTGTGAGGTACTAACAAAATTTTTTTTTTTTTATTTGAAATGAATGAATTTATAGTATGTTTATAATATGATATTGTTCAAATGCTCGCCTCGGCTTCTTTCGGTGGCATGCATACAAGTGGTCCAATTTTAAAAGCCTCTTCCACATAGATTCGGCTGAATTCGAACGACCTTCACCTCAAGGGCACCGGTCGATTTTGGTTTATTCGAATAGACTAGAAGACACCCAACAAGAAAAAGTCTAGCGAGGTCAAATCACATGACATTGGTGGCAAACTCACGTCACCACCGCAAGATATAAATTTACACTCAAATCGTTTATGCATAACGTCAATAGCGGCATTCGGTGGCACGTAGCGCCTACCTCATGGAACTACATGTCGTCTGGGTCATCTTTCTGTAGCGCTCGCAATTGACGATGAACGCTCCGAAGTCCAGTCAGGGAACAAATGGCTTTAGGAATGGTCATGAAAGTTGATTTTCTGAGTCAGTTGGGTATTTTACGGGTATTTTACTGTTCAATCGTGTTACTGGCCATGGTGATTTGGCATCAGTAACTGAATAATAAACAACAGATTTGACATATTTCATCAAAATACCATGGCCGGCAAAATCTACCCGCGCCAATTGAGAAAATCTTTACTTTACATCTAACGATGTACTAAGGCTAATTTTAGTAAAATAGACCTTTTTTGACATCTGGAGTTGTCAGTGAGTCCTATGAAGTTAGCACAAAACTAAAAAGATAAAATAGATATTCGCAGATTTTAATTTTAATGAAATGTTAAATCCGGTTATGTTTTAAAATCGTACTAGATTAAAATTGCGTGCCAATGTCTTTATTAATTATTTGCGTAAATTTGGTTTTGTTAAGCAATCTGAATTTATTTTAAAAATAATATTATATTAACAAAAATTGAAACTAGCAACAGTTGATATTTAATTTCAAGTGTATTTGAAATTGAGCTGATGTTGTCAATGTGTTTTTTGTGTTCGTACTCAATCTTTGCTGAATAAGGGGGCGGAAGTACGGCTTTCGTTATCCAATATTGTGTTATTTTCAAAGTCAATCATATGATTATGTGCACAATTTAGTGTATACGGAATAAACAAATAACTTTGGATGCACGTTTTTATCTGCATCCAATTCAAAAATTTGTTTTTAATCTGAGGGGTAAATGCCTTTTTCATTTGCTAATGGTGTCAGCAGTGAGTGGCAGCAATATATTATATGGTAGGTTTTGATACCATAAATCGTTTGAACTTGTGGTTGGAATTGATATAGGGATTGTGGACATTTATCCTCACGGATTCTTCCAGTTTGGATTTAATTCAAAAAAGAATAGTATAAGTTTTGAATTTGTTTTATTGTTGTGGTATGTTTGCTATAGCACAATCATCAGTAATCGGACAACAACCCGCTCTCGAAACCATCTACTTTACTCCATAAAGCACCGTCAAAGTCTCTAGTCCGCTAGCTCTCTTTGTTTCTGAAAATTTCTCTGTTAAAAAAAACTCAACTCGCAATGTTAAGCAATTTTATGGATGCGAATCTCTACTTGGCCAACATTTTTTTCGAATTTTCGTTTTTGAGCCGAACTTCAGACGTACTGTTAAATTCAGATATTCTTTCTTTAGTCATATAATACGAATGAAGAATACTTTTGCCGACCAAATATTTTCTCCCATTACGATGTTCAAACATTCCTGTGCAACTTTCCTAAGCATTTTAAGAATAGTCATAATTAGGACTAGGACTTCCATGCAAATGCATATTTTTTTGAGAAACTTTAGAAGTAAGTAAGTAAGTAAGTAAATTCATTTTTTTATAGTACATAATCTCAAATTTACGTAATTTATGAATTTTAAAACTATGGCTAAGCCGTCAGCCTGGTTAGCAAATATAAATATACTATGTAAATACAATTGTTTTTATACAATAAAGTATTCAATTAAAAATCAAACATATTCAGTTATTAGTAACATTCGATACTTGAAGGTTTTATCTAAATATTTACTTAGTGTTTTCCAGTCGCACTCGTTAAGAATTTTGAGTGTGTCCTGCATGGTGAGGGTATTTTTGCCAAAGAAGAAAAGTCTGTATGGTCTCAATATTGGGCATATACTTATGAAGTGGAAGCAATCCTCTTTCGATTTAAGGTTGCATAGCGTACAGAATTGGTTAAAACTTCCATTGTATGGACTTCCATTTAGGTTGAGTAGTTCACACCTTGCCTTAAAAATTAAAGAAATTTCTTTGTAGCTTAGCGAGTCATTGAAATAGTTTTTATGGTTAAGGTTATAGTCCAGCTGCGAGTATATTAGTCTGCTTTCGGATGCACGAGCCTTTTCAGCAAATTCTCTATGTACAGCGTCTTCGTTTTTCTGGATTATTCGGTATAACTGTTCTTTAAGATTATTAAAATTATTCAAATCAATTTGGAGTGTTTCGCCACAGGTATTACCAATACTTTTTCATCTAGCAAGCCACCAGTCGTTGTTTCTTAGCTCGTACAAATTCATTTTTTTTAGCTATTTTGGCGTCGTCATAATTCAATGTCTTCAAAATATAATCAGCTTGTGTCTTAAGCGTACTTGTAAAGAGTTTTTGAATTCCAGTTTCAAGATAGATTGTATAGTTTGGTGTTTTACAAGGTAAGTTGAAGAGTTTTTTCAGGAAATTTCTTTGGAATTGTTCAATTACAAAATATTCGTCTGCTCCCCAAACCTGAGAAGCATAACAAAGGGTTGATTTAATGACGGAATCATATATCTTGTATTTAGCAGAAAGGGATATTCTACTATTTGAGAATACATTTTTCCAAGCGCAGTTCAACAAGCTTTGTGACGCGTTAGTTTTTGCTATGAAATGTTTGTTGAAATCCAATGTTGTATTTATTCTGACCCCTAGATATTTTATTTCGTTGGTAACTTCTAAGAGACTACCGTTGTAATACCACTTATAACTGCTCCGGCTCCGAGAAGATCGTGAGAAGACCATCACTTTAGATTTGTCTGCATTAATCGTCAGTCCCCATCTATTGCAGTAAATAGCTAACCGATTAATCATCAATTGTAGATGTTCAGGTGATTCAGATAGTATGACAAGATCATGGGCGTATAATAAAACGTTAATAACAGTGTTTGCTATTCTTATTCCTCCAGGAAGGTCATCTGCAATATAATTTATAAAGAGAGAAAATAATAAAGCGCTAAGGAGACAACCTTGCTTAACTCCAGAAGTAGTTTCAAACCATTCTGAAAAGACTGTGCCGTCCCAGGCTGCTGCTTTCGTTTCAGTGTATAATTCCTTAATTACTCTTAAAAATTTTGTAGATAGACCCAACTGTGATAGCTTATATAGAAGCGCATTACGAGGGGATGTCAGCATGTGAAAAGACCTTATTATAAAGCGACTGCATATGGTTAAAAAAGGAAGGTGTTGCATTTGTATAGAACTCATAGAGAAACACAGGAATAAAATACAAACACGAATCAATCAATTTGCTTTAAAATGGCATTTAATCGTTAGCACATATTTTTGCATATTTTACTATAAATGCATATAAATGCATATTTGTGCATATTTTCGAAAAACTAAATAATTCTACATACATGGTAATGGCCGCTCGAGGAAGTAAAAATTTTATACCCAAAAATGATCGTGCAAAGTACTTAGCACATGTAGTAGATAAAGTGGCAGAAAAGATAAGAAGTTATTTTAAAAATTTAGATTTAGTAGGTAATCTTAAATGGAAACAAAAATATTTTTAAAAGCAACATCTTGCGTTGAGCATTTCAAAGCAAAGTATCTCTCGACCCCTCTTCCTCCCAGCCAATCGTTACCAGATGGGAAACTTTGTTTGGAAGTTGTTGCTTACTACGCCAAAAACTATGAACATTTTGAAGATGTTGTGAATGATCTTGATAACTCGGATGCCGTTGCCATTAAAAATATAAAAGAAGCATTGAATAAGACTTTGGTAAGGAGTCAAATCATATTTTTCAGTTGTTTGATTGAAGGAAAAAATACGTAAAAAAAACAAATCGATTTAATTGAAATAGTTTTTCAAAAATTAGTGCAGTTGAAGGACTTTTTGGTGCAGCAATAAAAAAAAACTGGATAATGTTCTAGAAAAAAATTAAGGCTTTGCAAAAAAATATTTACAAAGAATTTACACTGAGTTGTGTCGATGAGAATTACATTGAGTCCTTAATACCTCAGGAAATATGTTCTTTAAGGAATGCTCCATTAATTTCAGTTGACGTTGAGCGATCATTCTCTATTTATAAAGCATTTCAGAGACCGAATCGTCAAAGTTTCACGTTTGAAAATTTGAGAGAAAGCTTTATGATTTATGCGAATAAAGCATACGAAAATTTTGAAGATAAGATGTAATGCAATAATGGATGTAATTCAAATTCTGTGCTATTTTTAATATATTTTTTTTTTAATTTTTTTTTTTATTTTAATTGAAAGGAAGAATTTTATTTTCCTGTTATTATTGATATAATTTTGTGTTCCTTGATTATAAAGACTGAATTTGTTATATAAACTTATACAGATGGTTCGCAAGGGATATGGATTTAAATGCATATTTTAGGTGCATATTTTACATTTTTAAGAGCATATTTCAAGCGCATATTTTGCATTTTTAAGTGCATGAAAATCCTAGCCCTAGTCATAATCCCTTTAGTGCGCGCAAAATAATAAAAAAAAGTCAGAAGCAAAAAAGTAATATTTAATGTAGTTTTTATTGATAGAGTTAAAAAAAACACATTTTGTTATATAATACTTTCATTTTTCAATCTTCATTCTTGGTATACTCTTTTTGATCACTTTGCAGAAATGTTTGAGCATAAGTTTCCAACAAGACTGTGTAGGTCCCATTTACATTACATGGGACAGCTATTAAGTACTGAGTACAGCTTGTACCTTACACAACCTCATTAAGTCGGTTCTCCAGGTTAATGCTTTGAGAATAATAACGGTCTAATTCCTTTTACGGTTAATTTTAGTATTTTAAGCTTTCCTGGCTGACTTTTATCATTTTTAAAGGGAAAAATTGTTTTACTTTGGATTTTTTTTTCATATGCCTTTAATTTCAAAAATACAAATTTATACTCCCGAATTTCATGGTAGACTTACGTATACCATTATTATTCTAAGCACCTTATATGTTTATACATATAAGATATATATGAAACTGGTCATAATTCAAACAACTAAACCATCGTTATATCTGAACACCAAATGGAGACAGGTTACATTTGTTTGAAGTAAACCGGAAACAATTGCCTCTTCTCCTTTTGTAAGACCAATCCTTATGGTTTTTTCAAGAAGTCAACAAAACAGGCGATAAAATGTAATAAATAGTACTTGGTGTAAGTAAAAATAAAAATAATAGATTCCGAGAGGTTACAACTCTCAACCATTCCTGTTTACGTGTTATAAGCAGAAGTCCACCAAAAATGCTAAATTATTAGGTTTCTCTGTATCGATGTAAGAAATTTTTCACCCCTCTGATTTGGCTGCAAATTATAAGGCGTTTATACGGCCAAAACTCAAGTATAACTCACATCTTTGGGCAGGTACAGCTCAAACTTTTCTCTATTTATTGCATAGAATTCGTTAAAACTGATAGGAAACAGAGCTATCATGGAATCATTTCCATCTCTTGACTACCGTCGGAATGTTTCATGTCTTTTTTTGTTTTATCGCTTCTTTCACAAGCAATGCTAACTCGAAGTAGCCAGTTGCATTTCTCCTTCAATCAGTTCACCCGTGATTCCCGTTTACCTAAGAATGCTCATCAGTTCACCCTCGAGTCTAATTTTGGTTGTATCGTCAAATATAGATTCGTTTTTTAGTCTCAAAAAAATCTTGAGGGCGTGTGTATTATAAAAAAAAAACGGAGTGAATATATTTTACTATAATAGATACTTTCATAGGATTAGGCATATCTCGTAAGTCGTAAGAGGGAGGAAATCTTGGTTTTTAAGGAGCCGCGGCTGGTAATCAAACATCATCGTCATCGTTCAGACTCATGACTAATAGACATTTATCTTTACTTTTGTTGTGTTTAACTAATTTTTCTTAACAAACACTACCTACCTAATGGAGCATTTTTACAATAGCTTAAGTCATGAATCTTGAAGAAGAGTTTAATTTCGAAAGTAACTTAGCGTTTCCTTCTAATTATATTCACTCAAGCTAGATTTGTCTAAATTTGGTTACTAGCCAAAGCTGTAGTTGTATACTATTATTTTTATTCAAATTTCAATATTTAATTTAAATATACAAAACTAAGTGGGATGGGTTCTTCTTGATTTTTAGTTAAGACCTAGATAACGGCGGAAAATAAATTAGTGTAAATTGGAAAAATCAATTTAACTGTAAATAAAATAACACGTTTTTTATGTATAAATACATAGCACCAGACGCTATATCATTAAGAAACAATGAAAATGGACTGATAATGCCTAAAGAACCACCCGCAACTTTGTTTTCTTTTCTCACTGAAAGGCATTGACTTTCTTTCTTACGATTGCGCGGGAATATAAGTAAATATTAATCATTGTTTACTTTTCGCTTGACTGCATCTTTTTTGATCGTATCTATTTATAATGGCATATCTGACTGGTTCAGCTCTCATCTCAGACCAGCTGCGGTGGAACGACTTACTGTTATACATTTAAACTAGAAAGACAAATAGAATTCAGCACTAATATTCAGCAACACACCTTATGAACTCACAAGACTAGGAATTCATTTAATTACTCCCAATTGATAATAAAACGATTAAAAGCATAAATGAGTGGGTATTTTTCCGAGGCGACCAAAACCAGACCAAACAGCAGGCGGTGAGAGTGGCTGTTTCCGAGGCTTAATTTACTTAAAATTGATATGCATTCGAATTGAAATGTAATTCCATATTTATACAACGCGACAATTGCGGCGGCGGCAACAAGAAAAAAACCCGAGACTTAACCCAACATACTGTGGGTCTAACGAGTCTAGAGGCAGAGGGGTACACCTTTTATAAATTTCTTATCTAGACAACTTAATTAATTATGATTCTTTGCTTTCTTATCGCTAAAAACAAAAGACTTAGAAAACTACTTTCTTCAGCCGCACTCACCGTTCTCCATTCTCCACAAAACTTGTTACTAATGGTGTCAATTCCTTTGTTGTTGTAGGGATTTGTGTGTTATCATCTGGCTTGCTCAATGATGCTGCATCCGATTCTGATAAGAAGTTTATATGTTGTAATTCAGAAAAATGCAATAAATAGTGATGTAAAAGTACGAACCTTTGTCTCCACTTGCAGTTGCTGGGACATTTAATTCGATTTCCATGGTCATTTAGTTTGCGAAAGAACCTAAGTGCAAAGTTTAGTTTATTCTTTATTCAATAAATAATTGGCCAACAATAAGAAGCTATCATCGAAATGCACACAACAGAAACAGAAAAAAATAAGTTTCCTCTTACCTAGGATACACACTTGAAATTATTTGGCTAATTCATTTAATTATTATTGAATAAGAAAGGCTATTAACCATTACACTAGGCACACTTTTTTTAAAGGTGTTTTAGAAAACTCATTGGTTTTTTATTTTATAAAAATAGAATTTCAGTAGAAAAGAGGGAGCAGCAATGCAGCATTAAGTTTTTGCTTTTGCACAATTTAACACACGAACAAGCAATTTTTAATTGTAATTTGATTTTCTAGGCGGGGATGTGCAAAAGTGAGTAGAGAAATGTCAAACTGCAAACAGCTGTTCTGGGGCGTTTGAATGCAAAAGATTTGTTTGATTTGATATTGCAATTTGAGTTCATTAGACCCTTCTCACACGAGAAAACTTAAAACTTTCTGATATTTTATGATAAGGGAGAGATTTTAAGGGAAAATAGTAAAACTCTTTTTTTTAAAAAGGATACATCACAAAGTTAATTGTGCTAAGGTAGCGAGGAAGAATAATCAATGAAGATTTCTGAATAGGTAGCTGGAAACTCTTTTTTATTAGCTAAAGAATAGATAGACCAGGCATGAGGTGTTCTTTTAATTTTGACAGTTTCGTAGGAAAATTATAGGAACTTGTGAAAACATTAAAAAAACGTGGAGATTATATAATAAATATTAACATGTTTGTCTTCACTAAAATCTTCATCTTCATTTATCGAGTTTACTATAATCTTCATTCATCAATTTCTTTGCGTTTTGGTCATTATTCAACAAATGTAAATTTTGTTCATTTTTATACAATTTTGTTACATCCTGTTTTTTACAGAACTTGAATGAAAAGATGAATGAACATCCAATGGAAATTTTAGAAGAATTTTTAAATTTTGGTGAAAGTAGTTTTTTGTTTCATGTTTTTGCAATTTTCATTTTTGTTCAAGTTTTCGTATTCGTCAAAAATTTACAAAAAGGTATGTTCTGTAACTTTATTTCAATTTGAAAACTGCTTTCCGTAATTATTAAAGCAAAACAAAACATACTTATAATTCTCCTTATCAAAAATGTACTTTTTTCAATCAGTAGAATTAAAGCCAAAAAACAGAAATAATTTTGACATTCGAATTTTTCATGACGATTAATCATCTGATTTTTGAAACATGTTGAATATACCACTTAAAATGTATATACTATGAAGCTGATCCCTTAAACACAAACACAAACGAACCTTAAGGCTAGCCGCGCACTAGCAATTTTTAGTTGCGAAACTGCTTGTTTCGAGCAACTAAAAAGTTTGTGTTTTGACACAAACTAAACGATTGCCTAAAATAAGTTCGCCATTTTATTGAACATATAATTATCTGCAAATTCACGGACATTCAACCAAACAGTTCATCTGTTTTCTATAAGTAACCAAACAGTTTCGCAACTAAAAATTGCTAGTCCGCGGCTAGCCTAACAACCCGTGTCTGAAATAGTAAGAAATTTCTTAAACAAGTAAGTCGAGAAGGAAATAGTTTGACTGACAGCGGCACTTACAAGATCAATTATTTAAGCATCTGATTATTTGTGTAACGTCGCATTCATAATTAGAATTTTGTTTTCAGTGGCGTGTGCATTTAAGAAAAATCGCAAAATAAATATAAATAAAATTTCAAATTTTCCAAGCAGTTTGCTCGTCAGGTGGGATAACACTAATGTCAAGAAAGTACACACATACGCCACCGAAAAAAATATTTTATTTGCTTAGGCTGCTTTTAAAAAAAGCAATATAAACCTTGCAATTTTTAAGCCCGTAGGAGATAGATGTATTTGGTGACGGGGGTACAAAAAATTGATGGTGTTGAAAAATAGTAGAGTTCTTTCTTCTTTGTTGTTTTCTGTGTTTCACAGGTATGTTTTATTTCTATTTGGCGTTCGCTCAGTGAACTTCGATTAACTTAGTAGAGTTAGCCTAGCCGCGCAATAGCATTTTTTAGTTGCGAAACTGTTTGGTTACTTATAGAAAACAGATGAACTGTTTGGTTGAATGTCCGTGAATTTGCAGATAATAATATGTTCAATAAAATGGCGAACTTATTTTAGGCAATCGTTTAGTTTGTGTCAAAACACAAACTTTTTAGTTGCTCGAACCAAGCAGTTTCGCAACTAAAAGTTGCTAGTGCGCGGCTAGCCTAAAGAGTGTGGAAAGATGACTCCTTTTCAAAAGAACAAAGTTGACTTTTATTAAAAATCGCTGTGCTTATAAGCATGCATAGAATCTAAAAGAAAGAGACACGAGTTTTCGGTTTCGTGTAAAATCAGTCTTAACTACGTTTTCACCAAAAGATAATCCGAGATTTGAGGCAAGACATTTATTTGGTGTTGCCACGACCGCACCAAAAGCTTCAAAATAACATAAACTTTGACAGCATCTATCAAAATTCTAATGGTGTTTTAATTTGTTCTATAAAGTGGAAGCGAGAGAAAGAAAGTTTCATTTTTACCAAAAGATGAACTATAAGGCCAGCCGCGCACTAGCAACTTTTAGTTGCGAAACTGTTTGGTTACTTATAGAAAACAGATGAACTGTTTGGTTGAATGTCCGTGAATTTGCAGATAATTATATGTTCAATAAAATGGCGAACTTATTTTAGGCAATCGTTTAGTTTGTGTCAAAACACAAACTTTTTAGTTGCTCGAACTAAGCAGTTTCGCAAGTAAAAGTTGCTAGTGCGCGGCTAGCCTAATGGAGATAATTTAAAACGATAGGCCAGTTCGAATCATAACGATTGATAAAATGAAGATTTAACTAGATAAATTCCTAATCTACTAGATTAACGAAATAAATTTGTAATATAAATTTTTGAGATTTTGTAGAAGATTTATGGTAAATCCATTTAAACCCTGGTTAAAACTGCGTCTCCACTGAACGATAATCTGAGATTCACTCAAATCTACTTGAAATCTTCTTGAAATCACTAGATTTACCATACAAAAATTAATCATCTCGATTCGAGATTTCAAATAAATCTACTTGAAATCTAATGTACTGAACGGATTCACTTTTCCATTTCCAATGAATCTGATAGTTTGATGGAGGAAAAAAGAAAAAAAAATGTCTGTTGACAAACTGAACAAAAAAACATTTTGATAACTGTAAAGAGCTTCAAACTACTTGATGCTACAAAAACTTTTGTTGTGGTCGAAGAAAGAGGAAGCACTGTTGGTGGAGGCTTGGGCAGATGTCTTCTTCCCAAAAAGTACTGCTTCGAGGCTTTGAAAGATAAAAGAATGGATTTAACAAATATACAATTTATTTATGTTAATAAAAAAAAATAATTACTGATAACTTACTTTGACCCACATGTTTCTCGTTTTCAATCTTTTATGCAGTAACATTTTTGTTTTCCTCAGAGCAATTATTTTTAAAATATACATTTGGCGTTATTTTCGCTGTAGTTCAGATTGTCTGTTTCTTCATTTGAATAATTTAAAACTAAAATTTTAATTTCAGTTGAGAACATTCTTATTTTTTTTTAATAGTCAACAAAACTTTCAATTGTGACACTGCTTGTAATTAAGATTTTAGATGTCAAAATAAATCTACCAAGTCCAGTGGAAACACTACTAGATTATTTTAAATCAAACTTGAAAATAATCTAGATTATCGTTCAGTGGAAACAAAGTATAACTCTTGGTAAAAACGTAGTACTAGGTTTGTTTTGGTTAGTTAAAATATTTGAAATTATTGCAAAATGCTTGCCGTATTGCTCGTGTGGTCTCATGGATTTCCATCAAACAAACAAACCTCTTTTGTAGCAAATCTATTTCTTCTATTTCCCGATTGTTAGCAGCACCATCAGTTAGAAGCGTACTTTCATATTACATTTTTTGACAGCTTGATGTCAATACATTTTTCATTTGTTTTGTATTTATTTTCCAAATTTGTTGGACTTGGACTTTTTTGCGTGCGTTGTTGCTGTGTTCTCGCCTAGGTTAAACGCCCCCACAAAAACCAGAAAAAGTAAAAGTTTCAGACAGAATTGTTATGAATAATAAACACACTAAATAAACATTCCATCTAAACAAAGAAACGAAAGAAATGGGTTCTGAAGAAGTGTCACCGGGAACAAAAATCCAAAAGGGATTCCAAATGTATGTAGTACTTAATCCGAATATTCATTTTTCGTTCAAGAAGAACACCTAAAATTTGGCATCTTTTTCCTAGCAATTACATGATTCTTCGTGATGCAGATACAGGCCAAATAATCTGGCAAGAGAATAAGGACTTTGCGTCGCCAGATCACGAACACGAAGCCAAGGTGCCGGTGAAAATCCTCGACTTGCGGGCGGTTTCGCGGGAAATAAACTTCAGCACAATCGAATCGATGGAGAATTTCCGTTTGGACCAGAAAGTCCTATTCAAGGGGCGGATCATGGAAGAGTGGTTCTTCGAGATGGGCTGGGTGGGGCCGAACACCACAAACACATGGCAGTCGACCATCGAAGCTGCCCCCGAATCACAAATGATGCCTGCTAAAATTCTAAAGTAAGTTTGCCTGAAACTCTCCTTAATTTTTTTCTCAGTTTTGTGGCCAAAACAAATGAAAGGGACTAACACTCTTTTGCTTTCATCCGTTGCTAAGGAAGCCAAGTCCAGTTCTATCAAATTATCCAGGTCGAGTGTGTAGGTTTCACTCTTGCCAATCGTTTTGTCTTGAAAAAGTTGTTTTGTTTCTCAAAGTCATGCAGGAGCATGACGCATCGAACAATTGGCCGCCGAATGCTGGATGCAATTTCCATACGAATTAAGCGATTGAATGTGTGTGCTAGTTTCGAATGTTTATTTTTGGTTTGATGATGACTTTCGAGGTGAGGGAAATAGACTGTGACTGTGACATATGCTTTATTTGGAAAGTTGTTCGATGAGTAAGTAAACCACGACGACACCATCTGCCACAATGAATTGGAGTTGTGTGTTGAATTTTGTTGGCAATTGGCCAAATGTTCGATTGACTATGGAAGCCTTTGGTGACATGGGTCTTATTGGAATGTTTTCTTTCTGTTTGCAAATGAAAATTATCTAAAAAACTTAAATGTCTAGTCATATTGAAAATACAATTTTTTTAATTTTATTCTTGAATCTTTAACAAACATGATGTCATGCTGGATTGACGAGTTTGGTAATTAAAAAAGCGTTTGCTGTGCTATATTTATATGTCTTGTTTTGCAAAGAAGTGTTGTACTTCTATTGGTTGGGAGTGAAGTGATTGTACGGAGATAGTGGGCAATTGAATCGAAACTTGGTAGGCTCTCCAAGAATATAAAAATAAAAATTTTAAATTCCACGGAAAAATCACTTTGCCTTTTTCAAACAGCAACAAAGCCATATACGAATATTTGTTTAAAGAGACTCCATTGCATCCACAAAAAGTTTGGTGTGGATTTCATTCGGGAAGTGTGATTGGACTGTATTTTTTCGTCGATGAAAATGTTTGTATATTCAAATTTATTCATCCATTAAGGTGGCGCTACAGTCCAGGGCGGACCAGGGCCTCAAATAACAAGCTTTTCCAGGTATCTCGCCTTATCCAGTTTTGCACGTCAAGTCAAGTGGTTGAGAGCCTCTCTGACTTGTGTGTGCCACCTGAGTTGCGGTCTTTCTCTACTGCGTCGTTACTCGAGGGTATTCGAAGACTTACCGAGCCAGAGAATTTGGGTCCATTTGCTCTACATGACCCAGCCATCTTAGTCGTTGAGGTCAGTTTCGCTGTACAGGCCGTGCAGTTTATTTTTATATCTACCACTCCACTCCCAATCTATGCAGACGGGTGCCAAAATCACACGGAGAATTTTCCTCTCGAAACGTCCTAGTGTTCTTATCCAATTTGGAAAAGGTCTATGTCTGCATAATACACATGTTCCTCGAGAAAAGACTTTGCTACTTAATTGCCTTTTTAATAAAAAAAAAGAAGCAGCGATTGACAAGAGTTATTCTTCATTCGATTTCAGCGCTGGTGTTATTGTCTGAATTAATAGCGGCGCCTAGGTAGACAAAGTCCTTAACTATCTCAAAATTATAGCTGTCAATGGTGACGTCGGAGTTGTCTTTCCTTTTTAGATGGCAGCATATAGTTAGTCTTGTCCTCATTGACCGCTAAACGCACCTTCTTGGCTTCCGTATCAATGCTCACAAACGCGCCCGCCACAGTGCTCTATTCTTTTTAGAACGATTTTGAAGAAGTCGCACGACAGAGCATCGCCTTCCCTAAAACCTTTTTTGATATCAAATGCATCGGGGAGATCTTTTCCAACCTTGATGGAGCAATGTGCGTTCCACATCGTCATGAGGCCACAAACGGACAAAACTAGACATTGCTCTGTATAGCTTGTCCCTATAGATGGTATGATACGCGGCATTCAAATCGATGAAAAGGTGGTAGGCGTTGATTTGAAGTTTCTGGGTAGATGTAGATTTTTTAATTTTCATCTCCCCGGTCCATCCCATCGCATTTCTTGGATGGCGATAATATCTGCTGGCAGCAGTTTAGGGCTTTCGCTAATTGTTCCACCTATTAAGGGACCTAACATTCCACGTACAGATCGGAAGTTCGTTGTTCTTATTTCTTTTGCAGGTTTCATCATTTATTCTGTCAGTACTCGAGGTTTGTTTTTGCTTCGCAATTAAAAAAATATTTTATTTGGCCGGGAAGTCACCCATACTGAAAAAACCCCCAACATGGATGGCAGTATGAGTCCAAGAACGTGGGTTTTTAGAAAAACCTGCAGACGCTTGTGTCCTCTTGGGTGCACGTGTATACCGTTTGAACTTCTAATATAGTAAAGTCTAATGATATGCCAAATTTCATCAGAATTTATCCAGTCGTTTGTCCAGAGAAATTGCAGAACAAACACAGAAGTCGGATGATGATCGGCAATTAAGAATGGCATCACAGCTAAAAATATTAGAACTACCCTTTCAGCTAACAACCTAATGCAAATTCATTGATCGCTAAACAAATTCAATTATAAGAGATTTAATTCCCGGTTTTATCAGGACTAGATTTAAGCACCCCAAATACTATAATCTGGGCTTTTAGCCAGAGGGCAGTTAGGTTTATCAATGCAACGAACATAGTTACCCTCAGATGGAACGAAAAGTCAGATGAACTGGCGAAAAACGAGTCATTTATGGACCCAAACCAAACCGCTACCTCGGTTCTTATGCTGCTGGAGCAAGAGAAAAGCTAAATTCGCCAAAATGTCTTTGAGGCTACGGACGTATGATGGTACACAATCGACACTTATCATGTTTCAAGGAACTTATGGCCAAATATTTCGAGGAAAAAACAACAGAATATTTAATCCTGAAAATGAAGCCTCAATTGTCTCATTTCTTTTGTAAATGTCGCAGCTTAGCGAGAACCAACAAAGCAAACAAAAACAAACCTCGGAGAATATTTTTTTTATGATTTGGGGCAACATCTCTACCCGGCCACTAAAGAAGATCCTAAAATTCATTCAGAACTTTGGATGGTTCAGGGAGGCATCGATACCTAATTTCCCTTCAATCCACTCCCTTCTCTTTCATACACCTTTCTTATCTACTTCCTGGATAGTGCAATAGATCTATTGAGATCCGAGTGAGACAGAACCAAAATTTAATTTTACATGGACACCTACCGTTAAAGCTTAATTTCACGGTCGGCCTATCCACACAAACGGAGTCAAATTAAACGTCGGCCACCGCTCTGAAGTAGCATTACAGCACTCTTAGTCAACATGTTAATGCATGTCCAAATACCTTGCTGAGGAACGATGCCTATCTTACGCCTCTTGCATCCAAGATAAATCTTTTACACTAATTGTTTCCGTGATTTTAGTTACCAAAGCCACCACGATACTCCCAAGAGGTGGACGTCGCTAATGGCTCTCCGAACGAATACAAAGATAGGACGAGATACAAAAAATTTCGAGTTGTTGTGATCTTGGATTTCGCCTCGTTATACCTAGCATTGCCACACTTAAAATCCTCTTTTGAAATAAATATATTAAAATTATTGTTGGGCACATTTTAAAACTAATTTATTGCTTTTTCTCTCTTCCAGCGGGAACGTTACCATTGAAACCAGCTTCTTTGACAGGGATACGCTTATTACTAAATCTATTGTTCGCCTTTATTACATATAAAATATTTCAAAACAATTTATTTTTTTTTATAAAATTAATAACAATCTACCTTAACAACAAAAATATAAAATAGAACACAAATAAAAAAAATAAACAAAGCAAATATCCGTCTCTTGTTGTATACTCGCTAAGTTAGCATTTAATCTTTAAACAAAACAAATATGTAGTTTAAAATAAAATAATGAATTACTATTAATATATTCATAGCTGCCAGTGTGTTGTAATAAAAAAAAAATTAAACATTAAAAAAAGGATAACAAAAACCGAATCAATCCCAAAAGCAAATCATAATACAGCAATAAATAAATTCAATTGTGTCTTTCTATCAAAAATCCTAATACTTGAACCATTTTTTTTTTAATTTTTTTTCTGTCAATTTCAGTCAGTGCACTTGTTGTGAATTATTATAACTTTTCTTTTTGCACATTTTTAGATATAATTACTGTTAAAATTAGTGTAATATTTATTGAATATAAATTATAAATTTAGTACAACGAAATTTAAATTTTATAAAATAAATAAGAAAAACTTTAAAATTAGTTATAGTTATTATAAAAAAAACAGCACTGAAACACTTTTTGTTATAAAATGATATTTAATATAATTAAAACCAAAAACAAAATATTCATTGCATTTTTTGCGCTATTGCAAAAATTTAAAAAATAATTTTTAGAATTAAAAAAAATTTACATAAATTCATCAAATGAATTTATCCTTCTAATTTTGCTCTTAATTAAACCCTCGTCTATGAATTGCTCTTCTTATAATAAAAGATTTCATTTAAAGTAAAACAATATACATAATCTAAATGTTCATTTATTTATATTTAATTGCTTGCCGTGTTCTTTGTGTTTACATATTTTAATTAACTTGAGTTCCAGCAGAATGTTTTTTAATTAACAGATTGAGATTTATAGTGGTAAAATAAAAGAACTTGTTTTGAATTGCAACGCTGCTAACTTAAGTTATAATTTTGAGATTTATTTGAAAAGTCTTAGGTTTTTTTTTAAATTTTTATAAATTTATTTTGTTGTTTCTAATAAAAGAATATTTAAATTAAAATAATACAGCAGTAATTTTATTTAAAATATTTACCGAGAAGTTACTGTTTTAATAGAAAAATGAAAAGTGTAAATCGCACTGTAATCATCAACTTTGCATGATGGCTCTCATCTAGGCTGTCACGTTTCAAATTACTAAAAAAAAACAAAAAACAAAAGTAACTCTTTCTTGGGTCGACTTTCCTTTAAGGTAGAACGCGTATAATATTGATTTTTTACAGGTAGCTATAAGTCTACATACAGTTGTGGCGAACTAATTAAGAACGATAGTAGAATAAGTAGATAATATGTTAATCTTAACGTGCCGCTTTTCCTCAGTATTTTGTCGGAAATCCCTTGTTTTCGATTACAGCCTTACATCGCCTTGGCATTGATGCAATAAGGTCCTGGCATTTTTTTTCGTTGTTATATTATTCCAAGCTGTCCTTGTGATTTCATACAATTCATTTCAATTGATAATCTTATGCTTATTTACTTCT